>CM061540.1:100569012-102969012 GCA_030864215.1 Capsicum pubescens
CTTCCCACTTCTAAGTAGGAATAGTGAACTCCTGCATAGAACCACTAGTCTTATGATGCTCTATCTTAACCTACTAACATATAGAGAACTTAGCCAAAAAAGCCACAACATCTCTCTTCATCCCACTCCACCAATAAATCTCCCATAAGTCATGGTACATCTTAGTGCCCCCTAGATGAATAGAGTATCATGCACCATGTGCCTCTTCAAGAACCTGCTGCCTCAAGTCATCCACATCTGGAACACAGAGACGACCTTGACAACGAAGGACACCATCTCTCCCTTGGGAGAAAACCTCAACCTTCTGATCTCTGATTGACTCTTTTAGCTTGAGAAGGCTAGGATCCCTATCTTGCTTTTCTTTCACCTCGGAAACTAGAGATGATTCTGAACTACTCTAAACACATACACCACCTTCTGAAGAATCGACTAAGCGAACACCTAGTCTGGTAAGCTGATGGATTTCCTGACCTATCTTCTTTTTGCTATCCTGAACGTGAGAAACACTACCCATAAAGAGTCTATTGAGAGCGTCGACCATAATGTTGGTCTTTCCTGGATGGTAAATGACACTCATGTTATAATTTTTCAAAAACTCTAACCACCTTCTCTGATGAAGATTAAGATCTTTCTGAGAAAAGACATACTGGAGACTCTTATGATCTGTGAATACATCTACATGAATTTTGTATAGATAATGCCTCCAAATCTTTAAGGAAAATACTACGGCTGCTAACTCAAGATCATGAGTAGGATAATTCTTCTCATGGGGCTTTAACTGTCTGGAGGCGTAGGCTATGACCTTACTATACTTCATGAGGACACAACCTAGACCCACTCTGGATGCATCACAATATACTACGAACCCATTTGAACTATCTGGAAGAGCTAGAACTGGAGCTGAGGTGAGTCGAGTTTTCAACTCCTAAAAACTCTTCTCACAAGAATCTGACCACTAAAACTTGACCTTCTTTTGAGTCAATCTAGACATAGGGGATGCAATAGAAGAAAATCCCTCAACAAACCATCTGTAATAGCCATCCAAACCCAAGAAACTCCTAATACCTGATGGAGAGATAGGGTGAGGCTAGTTTCTTACCGCTTTAGTCTTTTGAGGATCTACTCTAATGCCATCGTCGGAAACAATATGGCCAAGTAATGCTACTGACCTTAGCCAAAACTCGCACTTACTGAATTTGGCGAATAGCTGGTGATCTTTTAGGGTCTAAAGAATAATTCTGAGAAGGTCTGCATGATCGCGCTCTGTGTGGGAATAGACCAGGATATCATCTATGAAGACTATGACGAACATGTCTAAGTACTACTTTAACACATGGTTCATCAATTCCATGAAAACGGTTGGGGAATTGGTAATAACAAAGGACATGACTAGAAACTCGAAGTGACTATACCGAGTATGGAAAGCTGTCTTTGAGGTGTCACATTCTCTAACTCTGAGCTGATGATATCTTGATCTGAGGTCTATCTTGGAGAAATAACTGTCACCCCGAAGTTGGTCAAACAAGTCATCTATCCTAGGAAGAGGATACTTGTTCTTGACCGTAACTTTATTGAGCTGATGGTAATCAATGTACCTCCTGAGAGAACCGTCTTTCTTACTCACGAATAAGACTGGTGCACCCCACGAGGAAATGCTGGGTCTAATGAATCCCTTATCTAAGATATCCTTCAATTATTCTTTCAATTCTCTGAATTTTGCTGGTGCCATTCTGTATGGCAGAATAGAAATAGGCTGAGTATCTGGAATAAGGTTAATGTTGAAGTCTATTTCCCCTTCGGGAGGAATGCCTGAAAGATCTTCAGGAAACATGTCTGAATACTCATTTACAACTGGGACTAATTTGAGACTGGGAGATTCGAAACCAGAGTCTTTAACATGAACGAGATTATAAACACATCCCTTAGATATCATTTTCCTTGCCCGAAGGTAGGAAACAAGCTAACCCCTGAAAGATGAAGTATTACCCTTCCACTCTAGGACGAACTCATTCAGGAACTAAAACTGAACTATCCTATTTCTATAGTCGACTGTGGCATAGCAGGAATGAAGACAATCCATGCCAAGAATGACATCAAAATTAGTCATCTCTAACTCAACATAATCTACTGATGTGGCTTTATGAAATATCATAACCGAGCAGTTCTTGTATACCCACCGAGCTATGATGGTTTTACCCACTGGGGTAGAGACTGAAAAGGGCTCTACTAAAATTTCAGGACTGATTCTAAAATCGCCTTCTATATAAGGAGTAACAAAAGATAAGGATGCACCTAGATCTAGCAAAGCATAAACATGAACATGGAAAATCTGCAACGTACCAGTAACGACATCAGGAGAATTTTCCTGATCCTATTGGGTCTGAAGAACATAGAGTCTGTTTGGGCATTGCCCACTAGCACGACATGAATACTGAACGAAGGGAATTATTCCTAAAACATCTTATAGCCTCCTGCACATAAATGTGGAGCTCAACACACCCATGTACAAAACTATACTAGATGCGGTTTTCAGACTTCCTTGAATACTATTGAACCTTAGGCTTTGATACCTAGTTTGTAATACCCCATTTTTTTGAACCGGAATGCTACATGGTGCTTATGACCCTGAAGGACCACAAGATAACCCATGACTGATATCTGTACCTATAAACTGCATAATATACATATATAATATGGAAAATATGAACAATAGGCCATAAGGTTCAACTGAATAAAATATCTGATAAATTATAACATCCATATGGGGTAACAAATACCCAAAATGACTGAAGTCTGAAACAAATCTGAACTAAATCTGAAAGCCTCTAAATACTGTCTAAGTAAGGAGTTGAAGGAACATGTATCCAACTAACTTTATAAACTAAAAGATAACCGAAGAAAATAAATGAAGTCAAATCATATCGTCCTCAAGTGAAGAGGACTCACTGCAACTCTGTATACTAAAATACGACTGCTACTACTGATCTGGAAGTCATGGATCTAAACCTATGGTGTAACATAAAAGAAAGCACCATAGCGCAAATGCGTCAGTACAACTAAAAGTACTGAGTATACGAGTGAGGTAGGCTATATGCAAAAGGGCTTACATGCATGAGCAGTGCTAACTGAATGACTAATATGAACGTGAGAGTGCAAACATGCATACATAGTAACTGAGATCGTGAATATGTGATATCTAGATCTGTACACTAATACATAGTTTATTGATATCCAACATGACTGATACTGGGATTTTTGATAACATGGATGGATGTGTCTGACAATCCTGAATCTGATGGAACTACCTAAGTTCCGTATAGTAATTGAATTGACTATATCTAACAGTCCTGGTATACTAAAATATGAAGATCTATTTGAGTTCTTTTACTGAGACTGAGACTGAAACTGTGGGAGGTAGTTGTTTAACTGATATGCCCCAAATGCGCTATAATAGCTAAACTGGGGTCCAATTTATGCCCTGATTGGAACGGTGTCAATACCACTCCATTGGTACGGACAAGCTGTGAGTGACCCTTATCTGGCAGGTTACTCTAATGAGAATGGTGGGACCCTGGTCTGACAAGTCAAATCACCTCATCAACCCTAATTTGACAGGTTAAGATGTCTTAACTTATGCTGGCTACGTAGTTCTGGAACACAAGGATAACTGCTAAGAATCACACCCTTATCTAGCAGGTGAGTTCCTATCCTTGGGTTCACTCGGTGGTAACTTCTACTCCCATCTGAAGAGATTGAACATGATTAACTTACTGTACATGGACTGAGTAACTGACTTCTGTTGACTGACGAAATAGTACTATTATCTGAGAATTAACTGAGATCATGAGATTTTTGAGATTTTCTGAGTCACATGACTGTCTGAGTTCTATAGATCATGGTTTGACTGAGAGTATCATGATAACATGACATGACTCTAGGCATACAACTATATTTTTTACGTACAAGTACCCCTAGGACTCGATGGAAGGAAACTGACACACATGACTGACTTGATCATAAGAATAGAGTCCACAATTCACAATATCATAAGTAGGGGATTTCATACTACACTTGGTTCTCAACATCTTATACATGTAAGGGGATGCACACAACATGTATATACTCACATTTCTTCAATATCATGCTCATTCCATATCACAACAATAACACACAACAATAACGTGGAGTTCATATGGAGTTATAAAGAATAGAACATGGGCTTGTCATTTAAGCACTTTTAAGTCATAAAAACATGGATTCTATCATTCTTGGCATTTTATCAAACACCTTACATGCACAACTTTGGGCATAGGTGTACTTATCAATTGGATAATCTTAATCCATCCAAAATTCATGGGTTTCAACTAACCTACTCACATGCTTCATGAAAAACACATCAAGATATAACCTTGAATCCAAACAACATTATTCAACATGAATATAGTCATAACACAACAAGGAAATCACAGTTTATAATTTAAAACATGATTCTTGAGCTCCATGGATGAAAGGGATCCATGGATGAACACTATGCATACCTTAGTGATTGAATCTTGAAAGAGATCTAATGTTTCTGAAGGTTCTTGAAGAAATCCTTAGGCTTCCTCTTAATTTTTCTTAACTAGGGTTTACCCCCTTTGGGAGAGAATGTTCTTGTTCTTGAGGAGATGATCTTGAGAGGAAACCCTAATCTTGTGGTTGAGAGTGTATGAGAGAGCTTTTTCAGATGTTTAACTAAAGAGAATGAAAGATAATACGCTCCTTGAGGGTTATAAGTTGTGGGAAGTGAAGGAAAAGACCAAAATACCCTTGGAAAAACATCCCTCAATTGCTGAAAAAAATAACTGACGACATTCATGACAAGTTGTCAAGCTGGTGATAAGTCGTCACGAAATATCGTCACAAAAAGGTAAAATCTTGATTTTCTGGTTAAAGTTGACGACATTGGTGATAGGCCATCACGAGCGTGACGACTTATCACAAAATGTCATCACTGGGGGTGGAAATTTTCCCAGGGCTGACGACATTGGTGATAAGTCATCACGCTTGAGACAGCTTATCACCAATGTTGTCACTCAGTTTCCCAGCCTGACATGCTGGAGTAAAATGGGCATAACTCCTTTCTCTGTTATCGGATTTAGGAAAAATTGGTATCGTTGGAAAGATAATTCAATTATATATCTTTTGGTGGGTCATGATCTTAGAAATTCATATCATAACGAGAGATATGCTTATTTGAAGTTGACTATACCAATATCCTTCTTAAGAATTCAATCGGTAAGGAAATGTTTTGATTCGTCTATTAGCTAGGACACTTTTGAGGTTTAATATGCATCAACCTTGATCATAGAACTATCAAATCACTAAAATTTATTACTCATAAGTTTGAAGCATGATCCTAAAAATGTCTAAACTTTTGAGGTATTACACCCGAGCACTATCAAACCGAGAAGAAAGCCATATAAGAGGAGGCGTGGAGTTGGAGAATCATTTTCATCAAGAAGAAACAAGTGCTCCATATGTAAGTGCACTGGACACAAAAGAACTACATGCCAGAATCGTAATCCACCATGATCGTTGTAATTGCAGAAACTTGTATTGTTGTTTGTTTGTTTGTTTGTTGTGGACTTTTTTTATATTTAACTCATTGTTGTGAACCTAATGCTATAATTTATTATATATAAAATATATTTTTTTAAATAACTTGTGCATAATTAAAAAGAGGCAAAACATGAACTAAATAATACAACAGACCACAATTATTCTCAACAGTTGCACAAACAACTTGAATGTTTTCCTCCAACAGATGACAAATCTGTCGAAATAGTTGGATAATCTATTGATAGAAACCCAAAAGATAACCAATCTGTTCTAACACATGGTCCATCTGTTGAAAGAACTCAAAAGCCAAAATTGCTAGTGCTACTGGATTCAATATTTCCTCCAACCGTCGACATGTTAACATGTATTAGATTAGAAAAAATAGACAGAATAAAAATTGAATAATAATTAAAATGCCAAAGTCTAACTAAAAGTAAATTTTTCATTAAACGAAAAAAAAATACATTAGGTATAGATCCGATATAGAAAAATTAAAATACATACGCTAAAAAAATACATTCTAATTATTATTATCATCATCATCATCATTAATGACAACCTACCAATCAACTCGCAGCATCAGGGCCCTTATCAACCTCTGCATCTCTATGAACATTGTCGCTCTCACAGCTACCAACTTACTCTGCAGGTCATTAACCTGCCTCTGAAGTTCCCGTACTGTGTCGCGTAGAATAGCAATGTCCAAAAAAGGATCATTCATATCTAGAACACGCATGAATTGACAAATATAAAGAAAAAAGTACAAAATGTAATACAACGTATACGACCAACTGGTAAATTTACACCAGAAAAAAACTTACCTCAATGAGAAAGGAATATGCTCTTTCAAGAGAAGCGGTTGAAGATGTCACGCGAAAATAAAAAATGCAAGAAATAAATAGAGTTGAATGAAGATTGAGGAGGGACCTATTTATAGAGGATTGAATCTGGACGTGTCAGGCCAAAAGGCAGGACTATTCAGCTCCATTGTATTAATTACATTTAAATTGGTGGCATTTTGTTTTTGGTGAAAAGTCACGACTTTTTCTTTTATATTAATTACTTCTCACCTTTTCATAGCAATTTAACACTCGATAAAAGCCGTTATTATTGAGCTATTGCAACAGATCATCTATCTGTCGTAACAGATTTAGCATCTATTGCAACAGATGGATTGAATGTGTAATAGATGGCCTGTCAAAATAGATTTACCATCTATTGCAATAGATGGTTTGTATATGCAACAGATAAGACATCTGATGCAACATATGTATTATCTATTGCGACAGATGGACAATAATGTTGGAGGAGATGTTTTGATATCTTCTAACAGCTGATTCATCAGTTTCAACAGATGGAGTATTCGGTTCATTAGCTGTTTTGAATGTGTTACATAAAAAGTCATGACTCTTCACCTCTTTTTAATAGTCCCTCCGTTTCGTATTAGTTGGGCCCTTTGGGCTTGTCACACCAATTAATAAAAATATAAATTAGGTGATTATTTTACCAAATTGGCCTTATTAATTATGATTTGAAAGTATAAATATGAATAATATACTTTATGTAGTAATTTAATAATAGGGGTAATCTTGGAAGAATATGATAAAATTCTCTTGATTTTATAAATAGGACAACTAAATTGAAATAAATATTTTTAGCAAAAAGTAATCACATGCGTGCAGATGAATAAAAAAAACATAGTCTGGTCTATCACAATAGATTTACCATCTGTTGAACATATGGATTATCTGTTGCGACAGATAGACCATATGTTAGAGGAGAGGTTTTGATTTCTTCCAACAACTGATTCGTCAGTTGCAACAAATGGAGATTTTGATTCATCAACTGTTTTGAATATGTTAAGATAAAAAGTTACGACTCTTCACACCTCTTTTTTAATAGTCATCAAATGCATACATATGAATAAACAACACTGTCTGACATGTCCTGATGGGGTAGGAAGAATAAGGTGCGTGTAATGGATCCCATTTTTATAGGTGCGAGTTATGTATATTATTGATCAGGCTACCGTGATAGACACACATAAAATGCAATGATTTTGTGAATACAGTTTTTTACCAATTAGACACTGATCCTTCAAACAAGATCCTGCATTGTACAGTTTAGTTTGATAGGTGCAAACTGATAAGGTCAAATGGTTCCAAGACGGTGGTGTCGATACCTCGTTACAATTAAATGATGATTTATGCTCATGTTTTTGTGTCAAGTTTGGGGAAGGGTTCAAGTTTTTGGAAGCAGTGTAAATATCTAATAGTGATTAGACCGATTTTAATGGCGCAATGGACTTCTTGAAAGGCCTCCGAAGCCTTACAATGCATCAAACAATGATGGAACCAATAGAAATTCCCCTGGTCCAATTTTATATGGATGGATTAATGGAGGAGACTTTTTTTTACAACAGAATATGATTGAGAGAATACCTGTGCATGAAGGGGGAGGTGGAGAAGGTCATATATCATCTCAGACCTTGTTTAAGAGAAAACACAGGGTAGGAAGGAAAGTGTAGTGAAATTGGCCAATGAAATTGACATGAGAAATGAAAAAAATTGATGAGTTTCAAATGTGGAAGTGTATCCAAATATAAAAATCCATCAGTCGATGAAAAAAAAGAAGAATAGTCAACAGGACTGGAGATGGAAACTTTTCTCGAGAATGCAACTAGCGAGCGTGGCCTTAATGAAGACTCTCACAAAGTGCGGGACCAGAACTCTATGGAAAAAGGTTCGAGATCATGAAAGTTGGTAAGATTTTTGGTCAAAATTGAAACCTACATGTCAATTCAGACCGACAATCTTACCACCTTCCATGCTCATGAAGATGCTTTCTTAGAGTTCTGGTCCTGCATTTTGTGGGTCTTCGTTGAGGACGCGCTCGCTAGTTACAGTCTCTAGAAAAGTGACCAGCTCAATTCCTCTTGACCATTCTTCTTTTTCTTCAACGACTGATGAATTTTCATTTTTGGACACACTTTCACATTCGTAGATCATCCAATTTTTTCATTTTTCATGTCAATTTCATAAGCCAATTTCGCTGCACTTTCCTTCCCACCCTGTGTTTCCTCTTAAACAAGGACTGAGATGATATATGGCCTTCTCAACCTCCCTCTTCCCACACAGGTTTTCTCCCAAACACCTTCTGCTGTATAATAGTCTCCTAGTCTCCTCCAACAACCCATCCATATAAATTTGGACCAAGGAAATTTCTATTAGATCCATTGTTTTTTGTTACAATGTGAGGCTTCGGAGGCCTTTCAACAATTCCATTGCGCCATTAAAATTGTTCCAATCACTATTGGATATTTACACTGTCGCCAAAAACTTGAACCCTTCCCCAAACTTGACACAAAAACATGAGCATAAACTGTCATTAAATTGTAACGGGGTATCGACACCACCGTCTTGGTCCTTCAGCCTTACCAGTTCGAACCTAACAATCTTAACTGTGAAATGCCATATCTTGTTTGAAGGATTAATGCCTAATAGGTAAAGAACTAACATTCACAAAATCATACCTCCCACATATGAAGTGGTTCCATCTGCAAGCAACTTATTTCTCCGAACCCATCTTTACTCTAGCCTTTAATGCTGGCTGGGCAAAAGTGGATCCAATTTCACTTCCTTTTGTCTTAAAACAAGAGAAATACATTTGATGTCAAACAAGAGAAGAACAAAAAAAACAAAAAGAACATTACAAAAGGGTAACACAAAATTGAGTCAATCAATAGATGGCCAATATAATGCAACAGATTACCCATATGTTCAACCGCTGAGGCATCATTGCAATGGATGGATGACATGTTGCAACAAATGGGTCAACTTTTGGAATAAATCAAACCAGCCTTGCTACTGGTTTGATTTCTTTAAACAGTTGCTCCGTCTGTTCCAACAGCTGATTTATCAGTTGCAACAGTTGAGGAAACTGTTGCAACACTACCACTAACAGTATCAACAACAAAGAAACAACACCATATGTTCCAACACCATCCACAATACAAACATCATATGTTCCAACACAACCACCACCCCAACAACAGCACCACCAAAGTACCAAACAAAAGAAATAAAAAATACTATACTGATAACAAGGCTTTTTAAGTTCTCCCAACAAAAGACTTTTTTTGCATATTTTAATAAAAACAACGGTTCGTTCATTCAAGACTTAAAAGTCACATTTCCTTTAATTTTCTCAATAAATAGGAAACTGGTAATGGGTAAACCATTAATATTAATAGATGTAAATATCTAATTTAAATGACATACAAAGAAGAAGATGAGATTGAAAGAGCAACAGTAAATCGTACCTGCAATGTCAAAAAAGCAAATGGATCAGAACATCCAGTTCAGTCGATAAAAGATATTGATTAGTTGAGATCCTAAAGGATCCTCATCCGAAAGAAGAGAGAAAAGATTGGAAAAAAAAAACAAAGATAATTGAGAATAGAGAATAAAGAATAGTGATGAGTTGACTCTAGACTAATTTATGGCTAAGGAAGAGAGAGTTCTAGATATGGGGGTTTTTAAATATTCATTAATAACTTTTGAGGGGCACGAGGGGATGGTGACATTGAAAAGACCAGATAAGACTACTCAGTCAGGAGATTTTTGAGTTATCCAAGTAGTACCGAGTAATATTTTTTACCGCCTTAGTATTTTAACTTTTTTTATCTCGAACAGGAAATACCTAAATGGCTTTAAAAAAGGATCTTAAAATATTTAAGTGTAATAGATAACATAATTTGTTTGATAGTTTATAATAGATTCATGATCTGTCACAACAAATGACATAATCTGTGTGATAGTTTACAACAGATGCGTAATATGTTGCAACAGATTACCTAATCTATTTGATTTGATCCAACAAAAAAGACATCTTCTGCAATAGGTTAAACATTTGTTTATATATAATTTTAATTGAGTTCATATGTTAGACTATTACCTTAATTGAATGTGAGTTCTCATAGGGTTAACTACAACTTCAATTGGGTCTTTTGGCAATTGCATGATGAGGCGGTATTGTGTTCCTCCCGACCAGAGTCGTCGATCGATCACTCTGAGCTAAATCGATTCTTACTACCTCATATGTTAGACTAATACCTTAATTGATTAATCTAGGATTGGGGTACTAATACCTTAATTGAATAATCTAGGACTAGGGGTGAGTTCTTATAGGGTTAACTATAACTTCAATTGAGTCTTTTGGCAATTGCATGATGAGAAAGTACTGCGTTCCTCCCGATCAGAGTCTTCGATCGATCACTCTGATCCAAACTGATTCTTACTACCTCATATGTTAGACTAATACCTTAATTGATTAATCTATGACTGGGGTACTAATACCTTAATTGAATAATCTAGGACTAGGGGTGAGTTCTCATAGGGTCAACTACAACTTTAATTGAGTCTTTTGGCAATAGCATGATGAGACAGTGCTGCATTTCTCCCAACCAGAGTCATCGATCGATAATTCTGAGTCGAACCGATTCTTACTACCTCATATGTTCAACTAATACCTTAATTGATTAAATTAATACAGGGTACTAATTCCTTAATTGAATAATCTGGGACTAGGGCTGAGTTCTCATAGGTTCAACTACAACTTTAATTGAGTCTTTTGGAAATTGCATGATGAGACGGTACTGTGTTCCTCCCGAACAGAGTCATCGATCGATCACACTGAGTTGTACTAATTCTTACTACCTCATATGTTCAACTAATACCTTAATTGATTAATCTATGACTAGGGGTGAGTTCTCATAATGTCAACTACAATAGATGACAACGCCTATTTGATAATTTACAACAGATGGGTAATCTATTACGACATATGAATTAATCCATTTGATAATTTACAACAGATGGGTAATCCGACTCAAAGATGACTTAATCTATTTGATAATTTACAATAGATTCGTGATCTATCGCAACAAATAACGTAATCTGTTTGATATTTTACAACAGATGCATAATATATTACAACAGATTAACTAATCTATTTGATTTGATCCAACAGAAAAGACATCTGTTGCAACAGGTTGAACATTTGTTTATATATGATTTCAATTGAGTTCATATGTTATAATAATACCTTAATTGAATGTGAGTTCTCATAGGGTTAACTACAACTTCAATTGAGTTTTTTGGTAAATACATGATGAAACGGTATTGCATTCCTCCCAACCAGAGTCGTCGATCGATCACTCTGAGTTGAATCAATTCTTACTACCTCATATGTTAGACTAATACCTTAATTGATTAATCTAGGACTGGGTACTAATACCTTAATTGAATGATCTAGGACTAGGGGTGAGTTCTTATAGGGTCAACTACAACTTCAATTGAGTCTTTTGGCAATTACATGATGAGACGGTACTGCATTCCTCCCGACCAGAGTCATTGATTGATAACTCTAAGCTGAACCAGTTCTTCCTACCTCATATGTTCAACTAATACCTTAATTGATTAATCTAGGACAGGGTACTAATACCTTAATTGAATAATCTAGGACTAGAGGTGAGTTTTTATAGGGTCAAATATTGATTAATCCAGGACTAAGGGTGAGTTCTCATAGGTTCAGCCACAACAGATGGCAACGTCTATTTGATAATTTACAATATATGGCTAATCTATTGCGACATATGATAATACATTTGATAATTTACAATAGATGGGTAATCTGTCGCAACAGATCACTTAATCTATTTGATAATTTACAATAGATTCGTAATCTGTTGTTACATAATCTGATTGATAATTTACAATAGATGCAAAATCTGATGCCACATGTTGAACATTTGTTTTTATACAATTTCAATTGAGTTCATATGTTAGACTAATAGTACCTAAATTGATTAATCTAGGACCAGGGGTGAGTTTTCATAGGGTCAACTAGAGTACTCGATCAACTACAACTTCAATTATTTTTATACAATTTCAATTAAGTTACCCTTTTGACAATTGCATGATGAGAGTTAAAAATTATGCATATATTTTATGATTTTAAAAATAATTAAGATTAATTCGGACTAAATTAACATTTTCAAAATGTGTCATTCTTTTCTAAAATATAAATCAATCCATACAAAATGTTTCATCATTTCAAATCTTGAGTTCTCGCTCTTTATCTCTCATTCTCACTCAACAATATAGTACATACAATAACTACTCAACAAATTTGCTCAACCCTCCATAACAGATCATTTTTCTTCTCATTTCCGACCACATAAGTTTTGTTTTCAACTTTATTCTTGCTTGTATCTGTCGTTTTCTTTGTCTTCGTAGGCAACAGAGTTCGAGAAGAGCTCTATATTTGTTATTTTTTTCTCAAAAAAAGAGCTTTTAAGTTAATGATGAAAAATAAAACTTTTAGTTGTATTATCTTCGAGAATGGGTTTACAATTTTGAGTTTTGATGGTAAAATTGTATGAAGAACTCGAGAAATTCCTAGTTTCCGTCACAGTGTTCCGTTGACTGTAGTGGTATTGTTGGATGGTGTTTGTGGTGTTGGTGGTATTTGTGGTCGTCATGGTGGCACTGGTGGTGGCATTGGTTTGTCGTGTTTGTGGTGGCTGTCAGTGGTATCAGTATTCGTGGTGTTTGTTTGTAGCATTAGTTGGTGGTGTTTGTGGTGGTGGCTGTTGGTGTATCGGTATTCGTGGTGTTTGTAATGTATTTTTTAAAATTTATGCATACATCAATTGTAATATAATTTTTGTTTTTCTTTGTTTGTAGGTTAAACATATCTCCCCAAAGAGAAAAAAGTAAATGTAGATCAATGTTTGACCACCCAAAAAAAAGGCTACAGTACAGAGGGATTCGGAGGAGCTTCCTGAACAATCTCAGTCAGGGAAAAGTGAAGCTGAGGAGAGATGTGAAAAAAATGTTGAGGGAGGTGGAGAAGGGTCTGTAGATGGTTATGAAGAAAATGAAAGTGAGAAAGAGGAAGAATTGGAGAGTGATAAAGAGAAAGAGGATGATCATCAACATGATGATAATGGATCACCAATGGGGCGTGAATTAATATCGACATCCCAGTATGATCCTATCAAAACTTGTAGTATTGACAGGTTTCAAGTTGCGATGCCAATAAATGACCCAGAAGCAAAACAACTAACTGGTTAAATTGTACTTAAATGTCAGATGGAGAAATTTTTTGAACATTTTATGAAAATTATGAAGAACGAAAACATAGGCAGACTTTTTAAGAAGAGCTGCTTTGGACGCTTTCTTGAGCTGCCTGAGGACCCCTATATCCGTATCTATTTTCCTATGATGATGGTATATGGTCTTCTCAAGCGCAGAATTAAGTACGTAGGGGAAGATAAAGATCCGGAGGAGGGGGACAAAAAGAACATGGATGAAATCTGGATCAACTATTGTGGCATGCTTGTTTGTTTTAGCTTGCAAGAGTTTGTCATAATGATGGGATTGAGATACCATCGTCCATAAGGCTCGCTACCCCACAAAATATCCAAGGAAAGAAATCGCAAGGAAAAAATGATGGGTTGTTTGACATTGCTCGATGTGGCTACAAAGTATCAGATTTGTTGACAAATTTAGAGGATAAAACCATACCAGAGCAGTACAGGGAGAAATTATTCTTAGTTTGGTTTTCCCATTCGGTTATATTGGAAAGAGACATCAACAAAATCATAGAAGATGATTTGTTGCCGCATACTGAGGATTTTGATAAATTCAACAATTATCCCAGGGGATATGACATCTTCTACTTGACTGTCCAATATTTACTGACAAAGCTATCCTCAGGGACAACCACATTATACGGCTTTCATGGTAAAATTAATCACTATTTTTACTCATCCATTAATTGATATTGAATATAGTTATTATGACTTTTTTTGCTTGCTTCCTGTTTACATTTTTAGGCTTGGGCATTTAAAGCCATTCCTCCCCTCCAAAAGTAGTTAATGGATTACCCGGATGAGGTTTCTCATCCAAGGATGTTTAGGTAGTTGGCGGCAAAGAGCAACACCAATATTAAGGAGGCTGATCTCTTTAACCCTTCGAATGATGCAGTACGTCTTCTTTAAGTAAAATAATTTTATTTAAAGAAAGATATTGAACAGATGTTATATCTGGTGCAACAGATGTTATATCTGATGTAACAGATGGGACATCTGTTGCGACATGGTATGATTGATATCTTGCATCAGATTACCTATTTGTTGCTTTAGTTCTCTAAACTCGACACCTAACAGATTAACCATCTATTACAAATTATGCAATAGATGTGTAATATGATAGCATATTATTCATCTGTTGTGATGTACAAATCATCTATTGCATAACAGATTAACCGTCTTATGCAACTGTTGCAACAGATGATTGATATTTTGCATCAGATTATCCAAGTGTTGCTCTGTTTCTCTGAACCAGACTCAAACAGATTTTAACCATATACTGCAAACTATGCAACAGATGGGTCTTTTTTTAAAATGTAGCCCAACTGTGAAAATTATTATATTATATGACTTAAATGCAACTGTATTTTTTTTCTTTTTTATAGGTTGTGAATCCATGGATCATGCCTACTGAGGAGGAGTCGGTGATGACTTCTTATATTACTCTAGGTCATGTTGATATTATAACAAACCCAATGGTGGAGTTAATAAAGAAGGAATTGGCTGGAGCAACAGCTATAAGAAGAGCAGTTAGGCAAGGTCAACCTAATGTTGAGGCTCTTCATGACCAACCTACTAAAGCAGATTCGGGTGCTTCTTCTGGTAGAGTTGTTGGTGTTGGTGGTAGGCATGAGATGCTGCTACCACTTGTGATGATGAGTATATTGATGCTCAAGAAAGAATAAATATGTTTGAAAACACCCCTTTTCACCCTTACACAGGTCTCTCTCACCCTTCTCCACCCTCGTATTCTCGTTGTGAATGGGAAGAGTGCAAGGACAGACAGGATAAACTCTTTTAAAAAAGTAGAGTCTATATCTAAATCTATCAAGGAATTCAAATCCAAGATGTGTGTCATACCATCCAAGAATGTGACGGAGCCACACACTCTTACAGTGTTGGTTAGGAGAAAGAAAAGAGAAATTAGAGACGTACACTCCGATCGGAAATCAAAAGAAATTTCAATTCCTCCCTCTCCAAAAGCTATTGAAGTTCAGGGGCTAGTCAAGAAGGTGTACATATATGCAGAACTTGGCGTCGAAAAGAGGAGAGATCTACGACAGGCAAAGAATGCCAAGCCAGGTGCACCATATTACCCCAGGCCTCCCTTTCCCCCCAAGACTTCCAGACTATGACTGATATACGTATTCCGTATGAGGACAAGGTAAGTTTACTTTTCCTAACCTAGACCTTCTAATCTACCCCATGAAGAAGAAGATACGCAATAGATTTAATATCTGTTGCAATAGCTGGGCATACTGGTACAACTGGTAGTGGTTCTATTACAACTTCTTATCCATCTGTTGCATAAGTTGCGTTGGATTATTAATTCAGAGAACCCTATGCAACAGATGGACCATCCGTTGCATCTTTACAATTACTAATCTATTTAAAGATTAACTTCTTATATCACAACATGTTGACATAATTCTCTGCCTCATGAGGAAAAGGCAATTAACGTACCGAGAAACTTATGATGCTACCGATAGGATAATGAACCTCAACTTTTGCAAGAAGCTCAAGGATAGGTACAATCAAATAAATGGGGAGGCGTTATCCCTTGGCGTGGGACTTGATTTCCTAGTTCCTACATTGGTCTTGGATGAAGAAGAAATGATAAAATATGTTAGAGGAGAGAGGCCAAATCCACACGGCAAGAGCTGGACCGAGGCAAAAAGGATTCTTGCAGTCATTAGTGTGAATTACATGCATTATTGGGCTGTTGAGATACTACTCAAGGAGGAAAATATCAATGTTTATGACTCCAACATACCTCTCATCAACTATTTCGATCTATTTCTCCTCGTGGAGCCACTGATGGTGTTGTTGCCCATCTTGTTGAGGGAGAGTAAATTGATGAATCATTTGTCAAATGAAGTGTTGATGAAGAAATCATGGGATTTTGAAGGTTGAAACAAGGGAATGATCCTTCAAAAATATGATGCTGCTAAAACGACCAGCTCACACGCTCTTGCACACATCGAATGTTTGCTGACCGACACAAAAATGGCCGAGCCAATGACTTTTCTGTGCGACAATGCTGTGGTAAACCTGCAAGAGGTCTGGGTTTATGGGGTACTAACTGGACGCTTGAAGCCTATGTATATAGAAGAGCCTGTGAAATAGCAATTTTTAATTTCAAGTCACCTTTCACTTTATTACATGTACATGTAGTGACAATAATTTTTTTCTGATGAAAGTTGAGTTTTTTATAATGCAATAGATTGACTATCTGTTGTAAAATATATTTAATCTGTTCTGGCAGATAGTTTATCTGTTGCAATAGTTTGGTCATCTGTTGCATTACGCCGATGTTATTTCGATGAATAATCTAATAATCTAATCTAAGTCTAATTTGTTGTAACAGTGGGAAGACCTATTTGATAATTTCTAATAGATGACCTAAATTTTACAACATATGCCTAAATCTTTTTTATATTTTCCAACAGTTACGCTTGAATATCAATGTGCTCGACAACACTAAACCAATCGAAAATACACACACCACCATAAAAATTTTCGCAATTAGGCTTGAATATTCATGTGTCCAACAATACCAAACTAGTAGCAATAACGACAACAATGTAGTATCTTCTTGATCGATTTTGTTTCTCTTCAGAAACCTTGACTTTGTTCAACAAACCCCAGATTACATGATTTTCTTGTGAAGGGTGTCGTTCTTCATACCAATCAAAGTAATCACATCCATCCAATTTCTATAAAAAAGAGAACACAATTACAAAATAATTACAAGTCAATAATTAATCACCTAATTAAATGAAAAACATATTACCTTTGAAATCTTACAAGTAAAAAAACTACGATCCAGATTTTGTTGAGTCCAAGAAGTCTTTAATAGAGCTTCATGACCGCACTTACAATATCAAAAATCTTTATCTCAAAAAATAGTGAAAGATGCGCTCGACATTGTCAAGCTCAGTTGGAAAAAATAAAAGAAATAATTTGAAGAATTTGGATAGATAAAAGAAAATGACGACGAAGAAGAAGATTTGGAAATTTAGGGTTAAATTTTAGGAGGAAGATGAATATATAATAAAATGGAGGGGGGGGATGACCATTGGGGGCCAAGTGACGGCAAGTCAGCAAAATGTGCCAGACTGACACATTTGATGCCTATTTTATTTTACGTGTGTAAAATAAACACTGTTTACTTGATGCCTATTTTATTTTAGGTGTTTGAACTAAACACAGTCGATGGGTTCCTCCATTTTTATTTCAATTCACTTTAACCTTTTTACACATAGTGGCAATTTTTTATGTCCAACGAAAGTTGAATTTTTATAATGCAACAGATTCTCCATCTGTTGTAACAGTTATTCTACTTGTTCTGACATATAGTTTATTTGTTGTAATAGGTTGGTCATCTGTTGCATTATCTCGATGTTTCTATCTAAGTCCATTTGTTGTAACAATGGGAAGACCTATTTGATAAATTCCAATAGATTACCTACATGTTGCAACATATGTCTAAATCTGTCCAATTTTTCCAATAGATGTGTTGTCTGTTGTAACAGATACATTATTTGTTGCAATATTTGAATCTAGTGTTCTTTTTTAATTAATAAGTTCAAATCTAAGGAATAAATAAAATTCATAGACAAAATAAAATAAATCAAAGCCTTCATAAATTAGTTGAAATAAGTCAACGAATAATGAAATGTAAAAAAATTATTATGGGTACAGATCTCAACAAATACATCAACAACAATTTAAGTATGATGCCAATGATTAATTTGACATGCTCAAGCTATAAAGATCTACTCAGTATGGACAAGTTGTTCTTCATCCGGTGCTATGGAATTCAGCTTTGCTCGTCGTGGATCTTTATTGTCGCTTACGTACGATTTCTGCGCTTTCTGTTCTTCATATTTCCATAAAAAGAGTAGCATATTGTCAATGATGTTTAGCAGTAGCTTCTTCTACATCCACCTGCAAAGCCAGAATTGGTCAATGCTAATCACAGCGATACAACAAAATGAAAAAGGATAACTCATCTCTTCTAGCAAATCAAACAGGTCTTTCTCACGCTTTAAATTGTCCCAACTAGATTAAATTTCTGTTGCAATAATGAATCAACTGTTGGGACAAATTTCTATATGAGAAAACCCTATATGATAATTTCTAATGGATGAACCATCCGTTGCAACATATGAATCATTTGTTGCAGCAGATAGGTTGTCTATTGGTACAAATAAAAGAGGTACGAAGAGCTATTTGATTTGCTAAAATAGCCGAGACATATGTTTCCACAGATACTTTATCTGGTGTAACAAGTCAGTCAACTATTGCAACAGATGTAGATATCTATTTGATAATTTTTAGCAGATGTGTCATCTGTTGAAATAAATATGTGTCTGTTTGTTTTGTTAGTTGGAAGACATATATATTCACCTTGTTCAGCTCGTGCTGCTCTCCTTTGGACATTGTACATTTCTCCGTGCAACACATGGACAGAGGAGTTGTAATTTTGCTTTTTTGGATGCTTGATAATGCCCTGGAAATCACTCTCCTTCTCCTCTTAGCCCTAATCTCTAATGGAGCGGATGGAAATAAAATCCCCTTTGATGGAATGAGAACCCTCTTAGATGTCAATTCCTTTACAGAAGCAGTTAATGCATTAATAGAATTAATCACTACATCATGTTTTGCCCTGCAGTCTTGACATTTGCATGCAGAACATTCCTTGGGAGAGGCAAAATCTGTATAACCTGTATGATCATACTCATAATGGTTTGCTTTAAATACTATAAGAGAATCATCATTAGCACCAACAACAGCACCACAACCAACAGCTCTATCACCACTAAGACCATCAACAACAACAATCCCACCCTCCAAAATTATTTTTCTTGTAATGGTTGTTGCTCCAAACAATTCTATTTTTATTTTTTCGATGACCTTAGGGTCCGATAAAGTTTGTACGGACCGTAAAGTAAGAAAAAATGGCATCTTCAACTCTCGATTGGTTGGAACTAGCGACGGATGCACAATCTAACATAAATAATTACATATATTAGAATGATGATTAGATCATTCAAACAAAATCATTAATTAAAAGAAAAAATTAATTATAATTATACTTACTGCATCCTTCGGGGGGTTGAAAATGTCAAGAAATTTTGCATTTTTATCAGTTTTGGCCGACAACCATCTCAAGATTCTTGGACAGGAAACTCCTTCCTGGTAGTTCACTTGTTGTCTCAAATAAGAAATGGCCTCAACGCCCAAGCCTATAAAATAACGCCAATAAATCAAAACCATTATTGAGTAGAAAATGAATGATATCATAATAGAAGAAAGAAACATTTACCATGAAAGCCCATGGGAAGCCATATAAGTTGTCTGTCTTTGGCGCTAACGGAGTCAATAAATATTTGATAGTGATTTTGAAGCTTTCATACCCCCAAGGATAGTTGTTAAACGCCTCAAGATCCTCGGAGAGCTTTATTAAATCGAGGCTTATGTTGATGTTAATGTCTCTCGCCCTAAGAATATTATGTACAAACCAAACCAAGCATAATGACTGCTTGCGCTTCTTTGAAAGTCCTTTACCTTTCAATGCTTCTATCAAATTTTTGTTTTTGAGGCTTAGACCAATAATGGACACCAGGTCATCACGATCACACGACTTGCCTTTCCATTTTTTGGGTGTGTGGAGTGCTTTTTTTTAGTTAGAATAGGTATAACATGATAAGGAGGATAAAATTTTAGTCCAGTAACTATGGCAAACTCCTTCCAACCAAAACAAACAGGTATGCCACAGTAATTTATCCACACCTCATCCATCTTATATTTATTTTCATAGATAAACCTACGCTTGAGAAGTTCATATACTATTTTTATTTGGAAATGAGCATTGCCCTCCTCCGGCAAATCAAGATATTTCTCAAAGCAGCTATCCCTGAAATAAGCATCCAATTTTTGTTCTTGAAGTATTTTTTTGAAGGCGTCAAAATATTTTCCCATGGATGACTTAACCACGAAATCACCCGTTAAATCTGCGGCACCATTGCACTGTATTCTCACATGATAACGATCAATGCTGAAGTCTTTGACCAACTCTTCGATGGAAGGACTATTAGCATTTGCATAATCTCTTTTGAAATATCCCTCCTCCCTATGTTTATCATAGTCTGCTCCCAATTGAGATAACGCTTATAAAGCAATCTCATAGAGTGGTGGATGTAGCCTAGCTGCTTCATTTGTTCCTTTACTTAGACTTGATTCGGTTTTTGTTCTTTTGAGAACCATATTATCTAAAATTAACAGGAACATAAAAAAATATATTATAGTTGATTAATGCATCATTAAAAAAGGATAACAGTAAATCAAATAAGAAAAATAGTAAAATAACAGTTGCAGCAGATCACCGATCTGTTGCACCAGGTAGTATATTTGTTGTAGCATATAACCAACCTATTGCAGCGGATGAGTAATCTATTACAATAATACAAAATATATCACTCATCTTTTAAGACAGATGAATGGTCTGTGCAACAGATCATACATTGTTGCGACATATGAGTGATTCATTGGGATAGTTAAATAACCTATTGCAATGGATGAGTAATCTATTGCAATAATACAAAATAAATTACTCATCTATTGAGAAAAATAAATGGTCTATAGAGTAGATCACACATCTGTTGCAGCATCATCTGTTGTAACATGTGAGTGATCTGTTGGAATAATTCAATAACCTGTAGCAATGGCTGAGTAATCTGTTTCGACAATACAAAACATATCACTCATCTATTGAGAAAAATGAATGGTCTGTGCAATAGATCACACATCTGTTGTGACATCATCTATTGCAACATATGAGTGATCTATTGGAACAGTTAAATAATTCATAGCAACGACTGAGTAATCTGTTGTGACAATACAAAATATACCACTTATCTGTTGAGAAAGATGAATGGTTTGTACAAGAGATCATACATTTGTTGCAACATATGAGTGGTCTGTCAGAGAAGTTAACTAACCTGCAACAACAACTGAGAAATATGTTGCGATAATACAAAATATATCACTCATCTATTGAGAAAGATGAATGGTCTGTGCAACAAGTCATACATCTGTTGCAACACATGAGTGATCTGTGCAACAAGTCACACATCTGTTGCAACACATGAGTGATTTGTTGGAACAGTTATCAACGGTCAATATTGTTTAGATTTCTACTAACATAGGGTTGTCTATTGTGGTAGATGAATGATCAGTTGGAAAAATCAAGTCTTGGACATTTCCTGTTGGAAGAGTTGATAGGATTTTATCCAACAGAAGGTTCATCTGTTGTATCGTATCATTAATCTGATGGTTCTTCCATTGCACCAGATGGTAAATTAGTTGCATCAATTTTTATCCGATGCTTAATCTGTTGCAACATATGGTCTGTTGCATTAGATTATTAATCTGTTGCATCAGAATTATAATTTGATGGTTCCTCTAGTGCATTAGATAGTTGATATGTTGCATCATATGATAAATTTGTTGCATTAGATGGTTAATATGTTGCACCAGATGGGTAATTTGTTGGAGGAAACAAAAAATAGTAGCACGATTTTGTTCAACAAAAACCCCCCAGCAATTTCACCATTTTTATCAAGAACAAGAACAAAACAAATCAACTCAAATTGTCGTTTTATTTTTATAAACACAAACAATAAAAATCAAACTTCAAAAAAATGCAACAAACAAAAAAATATCATAATTTACTTCAAAAAGAGAAGAGAAAAATACCAGAAATTAGGATTTTATTCAGACCGCATTTCAAATTAATGCAACAAATATTAAAATTGTTAACCAATACTATAAGAGAAGTTGGCTCAAGTTCCTCATTTTCTTCAGAACTTAAAAGGCCATAAATTTTTACCTGTGATAGAAGAAAAGGAACGATGAAGAATTCGAAGCTATTATGGCTGGAGAGCAAGGCTGTCACGTCAATTGAAGGTTAAATTTAAAAAGAAACTCGAAGCCCAACTATTTTTAGTCGGATGTTGAAGTCACCGAGGATTGAAATGAGAACTTTGCAGAACAGTTGGTTGGGAGAGAGTTGAGAGAAGCTTTCGAGAGAAGGATGAGAGACAGGTTCATTTGAATTGAAGAGGGGAACTCGAAGCCCAACTATTTGTCATCGGAGGTAGAAGTCGCCGGGGGTTGAAGGGAAAATTTTTGCAGAACTGTTGGTTGGGAGAGAGTTGAGAGAAGATGTCGAGAGAGAGGATAGAGTGGTTGATTTGGATTGAAGAGGGGTGTGGGTTGGGTTGATTTATATTTTTGAAAAGATTAGAAAGTTTTGAAAATATTAATCAAGTCTACAATTAACTTAATCAAGTTTCCTAATGATGTTTGACCTTATATGTTGGTCAATGTCACCAATCTTTTATTCAAGACTTAAAAGACACCTTTCCTTCAATTTTCTCGAGTAACATGATATTTTTTTTTTGATAAAAGGTTAACATGATATTCTAAGTAATGAGAAAATAAGACAATAATTATTTCTAAATGAACTTCTTATAAGTATGATTATAACAATCTTTCTATCTTCATACAAAAATTATCACAAGATCTCATCAAAAGATCCTTTGTAAACATAATTATAATAATTTTTCAATCTCCTTAGAAAAATCATCACAAGATTTCATTAAACATGGCCCTTTTTAACTAACTTGAATTTAAAATTTGACGAATTAGGATCCCAATATAGTCCTATTTCATCATCAACGCTCAATCCATGATCTGTGAATAAATCCACACAAACAAGTGCATAGTTCTCACTAGGCATCATTTGAACATAAGCCCCTTCACAATTTTTAGGGTTGTTCTCTTCGGTAACATCCCATAAGTCAACATCTTTTTTGTTCCCTGACGTTACAGATTTGACTGTGTCCAATGTCCAATATCGAAAAACATGCTCGGAAATGTCTGCAAATGGCAACAACAGTCTCCCGGCAAACTCCTCAAAATATGTGACAACCTTCTTGATCTGCCACGGATTCTGTGGGTCTATGACCGGGGCAGGATAAATATCACGAATTTCTACTACTCTACGAGTCACTTGCCATGGGATGTTACTGTCTTTGCATGCTTCTTCTTCTTCTTTTGATGGGATAAAATTGTACATGAAAGTCTTCTTCATAATAATAATAATAATAATAATAAAAAAAAAAACATGTGTTTGAAGAATTTTTACAATATTGAGCAAAATCAGGTAGGAATTTATAGGAATGTTTTTGTATTAAATTAGAAAAGTATATGATAGTATAGATTATTTTCCTAATAAAACTTGGTTTAACATTTTTACTGTGTATAGAATTGCCCAATTAAGTATAAATTTTTACACTAAAATAAATATTTTAGAAATTAATTTATTGCCTTTTCAAAGTGTCATTACTCATTAGCCATATCTTAAATTTTCTAATCATTTGCATACTACAATTGCATTTGTACACTAAAATAAACATTATTAGGAATTAATTTATAGTATTCTCAAACTATGATTAGTCATGTTTTAAATTTTTTTGGTCACTTTCCTACTATAATTGGATAAGATGTATCTCGTACACAAACAGGTAATTAAATGTATTACAAGTGATTTTGTTTAATAAATTTTATAGTAAATAATAATTAATTCACGTATAATAAATTAAATTACACTATGATTAATTATGTTTGATGGATCACATACAAGCAAGTTACTGAAAATGTAATTATAGGTAATTTTATTTAATAACGTTCCTTTTTACTAGCAGCTTTTTTTTTATTAATAATAAAAAAACATAAAATAGAATAAGTACACGTAAGCAGGAATAGACCTTATCTTATTTTTTATTAATAATAAAAAAAACATAAAATAGAATAAGTACACGTAAGCAGGAATAGACCTTATCTTACAAATTTAATGAGTACCAGTAAACATGTAAGAGATAAGAACTTAGAGAACTAAATACTCTATGATCATCAATATGTTTATAACACACTTTATAGCGATATTACAAATGGGGATACTATAAATTAATAAAAATAAAACAAGAAAGAAACTAGAGTGGAGTCCTTTCTTTTTTGTACTTGGAAGAAGCCTAAAATCATAGCCTTGCATCAATTTACTTCTTCCCTTTGTCTTCTTCTTCTTCTGTAGAACTACACGAATAGACTACCGGCCAAGAGACCTGGTCCCAACTATCGTATGTAGTTATGAACAAGAGTAAAAGCAAAGTAAACGTAAAAGAACAATGCATACACATAATTTTTTACGTGAAAACTCCTTGCTCAAAGGTGAAAACCCACGACCTACCTCGTACGATTTTCAACCACTTCACTAATCTCAAGCAACCTTGAATACAGACTTCATGGTTTAAGGATTAAACTCTTAACCCTTCCTCAAGTTGTAATAACTCTATTACAATGAACTCCAATGCAATAACTCTATTGCATCCACTGACTCAGCTAACTCTAACTGAAGCAATAATCAAGCTAACTCCAGTTTTTTGTCTACTAACTTTAGATGACATTTTAGTGATAAGAACTGAATAAGAAAGAACCTACTAATAGTGAACTTGAGTAATAGGCAACATTTTCAAACATAAAGCAAAGACTCAATCACAACAAGAGTTTGAAACACTGAGAACGTTTGAGCAGGTCCCAATTCTGAAAATAATCCTTTGAATTTGACAACTTCAAGAGTGATTTTGATGTTGTGAGAGTATGGAAGCTGAGTTTTATTGTAGTGATATGATGTATATATAAGAGACAACAAAACCTAGGATATTTCTTATTGGTTGGGGGTAAAAAGGCGCCACCAACTTTTCTGCCAGAAGTGTACTATTCCAGCTATATTTGTTGACGAGTGAAAAGTATGTGAACGCGATCAACTTGGTCCTCGAGTAGTTGCATATTTAGCATCAAATCAGCTTCACGAATCAGTTCCCAAAATGATAGTTTGTTAATCCTCAAAACTAAGGACTTAACAATTTTCCACTTTTTGATGATGACAAACCCATACTCAATTTACACAAGATCCACTGTAAGCATTCTCACAACTTATTCCCCCGCCACAGATACCATACCCTATGACTTCCCTTTGCCAATAATTCTTAATATTTTGACATTCCCCTTGTGTGTGAGGACCTGGTCCAAACACAGATATAACCCAACATATTATTCATCTTTCCCTTTTTGGCATCATCAAAGAAACAAAATAGTAAACCAGGTAAAGATAAGCACACATGTTAATGCATGACCATTGAGGCTACACTGATATGAGAAAAGAAAATTAGAAATAGGGAAAATAATGATATCAACAAAACACATTAGATTCATCAATCATTAAAGGCAACATCATACATAACAATAACAATTCATAAAATTAGGTGTAGGCAACACTACTACAAGGTAACAAAAACAAACAGGACCTAAAAAGAACAAGATAAGAGAACAAAACATCGGTACGTAATAAAGTCAAGCATGATAGGGATCAGGTTGGGCCAATATCAGTGAGAGGGACTAGACTTGGAAGTGGACAACTGACGGAGGAGAAGGGTGAGTCTTTCATTCTCGGCTGCATAATTCTTTAACATTTGTTGAGTTAGATCCTTAACTTTTGCTTCCATTTCCTTGACCCTGGCATGCATATTAGCTTTTTCAATCAGGAGATCTTCAGTGTTACCACTTTCTCCCTCATGACCTTTCAGATTTGCAGCCTTCAAGGTTGCAATTTTAGCATCCTTTTGTGCTACAAGGGTAGTCATGTCCTTTAACTTACTAGCTAACCTAGTATGATCTTTAATCAGATTAGCTACCACTGACTTCAATATAACTCCACTCCTTTGGAGTATGTATTTGTTATCTTCTAAAGTGGACACGATAAACATCTGCTTCACTGATCCATCTTTTCCAAGCCCACATTTAATGTTAAAGTATGCAAATACCCTGTTCAACTAAAACCTCTAAGTTAAGCCATGTTTCCCACCCGTGGTCGTCATGACTTTGTACATGTGATCTATAATTACATCCAGAAGATTGACACACTTATACTTAGACAATGCTTCTATAAGGAATAGTTTGGTACCTATAATAGTGGTTCATTTCTCAATTTTTGGAAGCAAGTCATTGTTAACCAACTCAAAAAGGAGTTGAAACTCTTCTTTCAATGACTTCTTCATTAAATTCTTAATATTCAAATCATTCAACTTTCCACAAACTTTTAAAATTTCACAAACCCATTCTCATCTTTTAGGGATCTGGTGTCTTCAGTGTGTACTCCCAAGATCTCAACAAACACTTGCTCATTTGGAGAAATATTCACATTATTCACCTGAGTGGTCAAATACAAGGCATTAACAGAGAAGGTGAGGTTGTGGTAGAACATCCTTGCCTCCTTCTTATGTAGAGTAGGAGCTAGAGGCTCAAAAAGATAATCCCAACTCTAGAATTAGACCATTTCTAACAAATCAACCATGCCATGTATGACAACAATCTCAGGATCAATAACTCTTCCTCTCAAGACTTCCTGGGTCTTGAGAATTTCTTATCTCTCCTCCCTTGTTAACTCTTTTCCTTTTTTTTCATGAAGGCTTTACCACTGGGACCAGTTCCTTTAACTGAGACCCAGGAGCATTAGAAGTCCTGGCATTTTTAGAACTAAGAGTCAATCCCTTATAACTTGGTACCTCTCTCTCTTTCTCTTCACTTTACCAGTAGTCACTAGCTTTTTTTATCAAGACTCCCTTTGGTTTTCCTCTTTTGGTGAAGAAGCATCATCACCCTTTTGTTTGGACCTCTTTGCAGCCACACTTCTCATCACATCCTCATCAATTTTTTCATCCGAATCATTATAAAAAATACTATAAAAGTCATTATCACTCACAGTTTCCTCTGATTCTTCTACAGGAACCACCATCTCATCAGGAACCTCAACCTTAACAATAATTTTCTTCTTCAAACTTTTCCTATTTTGAGTATTGCGCTTATTTTCCACCAAGGCATCTTCTATTAGATTTTTGGAACTCAACCTAGTCCCATAAATCATTCCTTCTTTAGAGGGAATCCTTACAGTAGAGAATACTCTTAGCTTGGTTATTTTTCACGATAAAGTCTTATCGTCGCACTCTCAATTTTTCCCTTCTCTTCAGCACCCATGTTGGGAAAATAAAAAATAGGGGAAAACACTACAACGTCCTCCTCAACACCTTTAGGAGGGTTATTTTATCTTTTTATAGATAAGAAAGTCGAGAATTATCCATTTAGGAGAGGACAAAGAACCTATTTCATGAAGAGGCTTCTCGCTTAGAGCAGTCAATCTTTGAATTCCTATTTTCTCCCTCATTGTAAGAATATTCAAAAATGTCTTCTTTGTAGTAGGAAGATCTCCGTCAAACATATATTCATACATAATAGAACTTTTTAAATTGCTCGAAGAAACTGATTTTAGGAGCTTAATCTTGAGATGGAGATACTGATACAGGGGTTTGAGGATTAATTTTATCTGACAGTTTTGGGGTAGATTCGGAATCAGAAATGGATGGATTATTTTTGTCACCATTCTCTTGAGAGGATGATGCTGGAATATTTTTGTCTTTCAGAGAGGTCGAAAAGATAGCATTTTTGAGAAGTAAAGGAGGAGTGAAATTTATTATGGTGAAAAGGTTGTGAAGGTCAGAATCAAGAGAAGAGGACAGAGGAAAAATAATTGAGAGAGGTATAAGTTCTTTTGGAGAAAATGGATATAAAAACTAATCAGTCATGATGATTAAGTTTTAAACATTGGGTGTATGAAGGAATGTGGAGAGTGAGAGGGTGTTTGGGAATTGATATAGCAAGAACTGATGTATTAAATGATAGTAAAGTGAGCGAATTTGATTTAAATAAAAAGGAGAAAAATAGTTTAGGTTTGAAGAGGTGCAAATAATGGGACGTGTTTGGTTGGATAGACATGTCTTTTGGGCTTAAAGTAGGCAGTGGCAGCTTTTAAGAAGATACAGGAATTCTACGTAGCATAATCGACCCAAATTTATAAGAATACTAATGCTAAAGTGTGAGGCATGACACTAACCTGATGAGGGACCTGGTCCCCACGTGATCTTTTGAACTTTAGTGAATGAAGCTTTCTTATCCTGTTCCTTCATCTTCTTTTACTTTCCATGACTGTATATTTGCAGAAGATATGAGACTAAATTAGGCATGTGCAACATTATCATACATGTATACCTGCTTATCAATTCAAAGCCATCATAGAGGAGTTAGAAGAACAACATGCAATCATCTTTATCTCATCAAACCTAATTTTTATCTATTCTTTTCAAACTGGTCCCTGTCCAATGCCTTAGTAAAGATGTCAGTAATTTGGTCATTAGTATTGCAAAAAAATTATTTTGATCAAACCTTTCTCTATATTATGTCTGGGGAAATAATGTCTGATATTATTATGCTTAGTCTTCTTATGCTGAACAAGATTCTTGGTCATATTAACTGCATTGATATTGTCACAGAATAATGGAACACAATCTTATAGGATTTCAATATCTTCAAGTTACTGCTTGATCCCCAGCAACTGAGCATAACATGAGGCAACAACTATATACTCAGCTTCAGCAGTTGAAAGGGTCACTAAATTTTATTTCTTTGTACCCTAGGAAATGAAGAAAGATCCTAAGAAGTGAGCCATTCCTAAGGTACTCTTCCTGTCAACCTGGTACCTAGCATAATTAACATAAGCATATTTCATCAGATCCAAATTGTCCCCAGAAAGATAGAGGAGGACCAGGTCGTGGGTTCCTTTGAGATACCTTAAAATTCTTTTGGAAACCTTCAGATGATATTTCTTTAGACTTGCTTGGAATCAGGCACACATGCCTACACTAAAACACAATGTCAGTTCTGCTGGTAGTAAGATATAGCAGGGAACCAATGATTTCTCTATACATAATTTTATTTATAGAGAGACCAGGATTATCTAGGTTCAGTTTTGAGGAAGTCCCAATAGGAGTGTCAATGGGTTTTACATATTCCATATGAAATCTCTTCAGCAACTCATGAATATATTTTTCCTGGCAAATGGTGGTACCAATTTCACTTTGCTTTATCTACAACCAAAGAAAGAAGTTAAGATCTCCCATCATGCTCATCTCAAATTCACTGCTCATTAACTTGGCAAACTTATCACATGAGAAACTGGTTGTGGCTCCAAATATAATGTCATCAACATTGACTTGAACAATGAGTAGGTTTCTCCACCTTGTCTTCAAGAAAAGTGTGTTGTCAGTCTTTGCCCTTTTAAAACCATTGTCAAGTAAGATTTGGAGATCCTCTCATACCAATCTCAGGGAATTCCCTTCAATCCATAAAGCGCTTTGTCCATCTTGAACACATGATTTGGAAAGTCTACATCTTCAAATCCTGGAGGTTGCTTCTCATACACTTCTTCTTTTAGAAATCCATTTAAGAAGGCACTCTTTACATCCATCTGAAATAGTTTGAACTCCATATAGGAAGCAAAAATAATGAGAATTCAAATATCTTCCATTCTAGCTACAGGAGCAAATATTTCATCATAGTAAATGTCCTTCTCCTAGTTATAGCCTTGCACAACCAGCCTAGCCTTGTTTATTATGGTGTTACTATGCTCATCAGCCTTGTTCCTGTATACCCACCTATTTTATCCCTTTTAGATTTGAAGGGTTGGAAAAAAACTTGATTTCCACTATTTAAATTATTTTAAAACTTTAAAGAAAATTTTGAAACAACTTAAGAAATTACAGAGTTGACACTTAATTTATTTGAAAATAAATTAAGAAAACTTTTTAAAGAAAATTCTAAGTCTTAATATATAAAAAGACTTAGAATTTTCAAGAAAATCCTAGGTAAGAGGTTCTTATTAACGTTTTAGGAAGATTTTTAAGGAATCTAAAACGTCCGCTAACTTGCGGTTATCTGAGCTATTTGAAAACAACTCTTTGACTAACTTTAAAAAGGAAAGATGATTTTTGTAAGAAAATCGATGAAGGAAAAAATTTTATTTTCAAGATTTGTACTACAAGTTTTGATGACTTAGCGGAGATTTTTAACTAAGTCTAAGAAAACTAAAAAAACAACAACTACCATAGAAATGGAAAAGGGAGAGACTAAAAGACTTAGGACATTAGGCCCAAATTCATAAACCTTGTCCTAAGCTAATTTAGGCTTTTGACCCATCTTCACCTATTCTAATCTAAATACTTTGACTTTTGGCCCACAACCTATCCTAAACTATCTTTTTGGACCTTTGGAGTCCAAAATCTACTTTACCCGTATTAGATTACAACTTTGACTTCGAGGTGAAAAAATAATAAATAAATAAATAGAACATTAATAAAATTTGAGACTTTCAAGTCTCCAAATCCTCCCAACTTCATCAGTGGGTTCTTGATCCATTTTTCTTCCTCCCTCGGTAGTAACTCCTTCTTCCGAGAGTCAATCTTGAGAGGTTTAACTCAAAAAAGTGGGCCTCATTGACCCATTATAAAATACAAAGAAGTAGCCCATTTGGACTCGAGACATTTTTTCATGCAAAAAAGAGATAAAGATATTAATACAAGTTCAAGGCACAAAAGTGACATATTTCTAAGAAAAAGAAATATCAAGTTGATTTTTGAATGACAATGGCAAGCATACTTGTGCACATATAACAAGAATAAGAGTCAGCAGATAAAATGCAAAGCAAGGACGCACACTTACATGCCTCGCGATTTATATTTATATTAAGAATGAATAAAGGTAAAAAGAAGAAGACTATATTCGATGGATTAATGCAAGAACAAATGATGTAAAAATGCGAAAGTAAAGGGATGGGGCAATAAGAAAAATACCCATGATTTTTAAAATCGAACAAGCAAGATATCACAAACATAGACATTAATCGACATAACAAAAAGGAAGTGAAGGCTAACTTTTCAAGAAAGAGAATTTTTTAATTTCAATTAAGGCGACAATAACAGAGATTCATACATCCAAATTATGACCAACATTCCAGGGGAAAATATGTAACGACCCATTGTTATCTTCTTAAAACATCATTGATTCTCTTTTGATATTATGAATCAAAGAGAGACACAAATCAAGTCATTACACGTACAAAGAGGATATATAAAAATTCAAAGGGATTAAGAAAATTAGAATAAAAGTTTAGCATCTCTAAAAGTGAAATATCGTTCAACAATCATTCTATGCATGACTCAAAAATATCTAAATAATTCTATTTAGCCACAAAGTCCGAACTTTCTCATCAATTTTGACAAAACATGTGAACAAAAGAGGAATAAACATCTTGGATGTAAAATAAAGCTAGCACTTCATCTCTAATATGAGGATTTTGAAATCTATTAATATAATTAGCAAGTAGATGAAAAGTTCTTGACTTAATCAATTACTATTTTATTAAGGAGGAACAAACAATAATAACTATTCTTTTCGACATAAAGAAAATAAATTTACATGCTAAAAGAGAACATATCCAATGACGAATTTAAGCAAGGCATTAGTACATATTTTAATCAAGCAAAGGTCAAAACTTTATCCATCTAATTTATTAAGGCAAAACAAACAATAGTAACTATTTTTTTTTGACATAAAGGAAATAACTTTACATGTAAAAGCAAACATATCCAATAACGAATTTAAACAAGGCATGAGTATGTATTTTAATCAAGAAAAGGTCAAAACTTTATCCATCTAATTTATTAAGGCGAAACAAAAAATAGTAACTATTCTTTTCAACATAAGGGAAAAAACTTTACATGCTAAAAGCGAACATATTCATTAATGTACACAAGGCATGAGCATGTATTTTAATCAAGAAAAGATCAAAACTTTATCCATCTAATCATAACAATTAAAGAAGAAATCCAAAGAAACAGGTTCAACTATTGTTAGCTCATTTTATATCATAAGCATAAAAATAGTCGTAATATTGATATTACGATATTCTATGGCCTTCAAGGCCGTCTTCAACAAACAATCCCAGGCTACAAAATTACAACTACGAAACTACGAAGAAGGAGATGAAGAAGAAAACAATAACAAAACTAAAAGGAAAGGTGTGTTTACCTTTTTAGAGCAGCAAAATGGGATTTCAAGATTTCTTCGGAGTCTTGATCATCACCGAAAAATAATCTTTCGAGAATCCCGATTAGTCTACCGCTTATAAAAGTTTCACTAAAAAAATTAAACTCTTTGCTTAAAAGTTTTATCACTCTTTGAGACTTTCCTTCTACCAAAATAGTGGTAGTATTCATAGAAAAGGATTTGAATTGTTCTTTGAATCCACCAATGTGGGAGAAAAAATTTAGGGGTGTTTTGGAAATTTAAAATTAAGAATAAGGTTTGGAATTGTATCAACTAGTACACATTTTGAAATTCAAATTGAAGAGAGGATAAGGTTGGGAATTGTACCAACTAGTACAAATTTTGAAATTTAAATTTGAATTTTGGGATTAGAATTTTCAATTTTAGTTGATTTTGGTGGTTGAGCTATTGCATCGCAAGTCGGGTTGATTTTTTGTTAACTATATCGTGAATGCCAATATCGGGTCAGAGTCGTCGGATGAGTTGTAGGTGAACATTGGTTGTTGTTCACTATTGGTGTTGTTATGCATCTGTTGAAGAAGAAAACAAGGGTGGGCCAGTTGGTGTTATTATTTTTGGGTCGCTGGTATTATTGTGTTGGGGTTAAGGAAAAGAGAGAAGTGAGGTGGGTCGTTTGGTTACTGTTGGGCCGACTAGGATAATTGGGCCGAGTAAGTTATTTTTTGGGGCAGGTTATGGAGACTATAGAATGGGTCGGTTCGTGGCCCAATTATAAATGGGAAAGGTGTTGAGTGAAAGGTTTTGGGATATTTAAAAAATAACCCCAATCAATTTAGGATTTACCCATCTCATTTAAATATTGATCAAATTGAGAATAAATTGGTCAATTGCATTGCAATTGTGGCCAATTTGATTTTAATTATGACCAAATTTAATAAGTTGGCTAAATTGAATTGTAATTCAACACAAATTAAGACCCAATTTAATTTTGAGTTTCTTGATTTGATAAAACCAAACACATATTTTTTTAAATAAATTTTTTTGATAATAAATTATATTTAAATCAAGACTTTGATCATTTGAATTAATTTTAAAGATAACCCTTAACTAAAATCTAATTTTTTTCATAACATAATTATTCAAGTAGCAAAACTATACAATCTCGTATAGATGGATGTGAAAATAAAATTTCTACTTATTGTGACAAAATTGCGTAGATAAATATTTTGTAAAAAAATTTTATCTGTATAAAATAAATATCATAATTTTATTTAAAATAAAGAAACTCAGGATTAAACTTAGTCCTGGAGGGAAAAAATTAGGTGTCAACACCACCTGATCCCTATGACGGTTCTGTCAGTAGGACGAGGTACCAGGTGCCAAACTTTGCTTCTCTCAAACTAATGCAACTCTTTTTATATGACGTTTATCTAATCAACAAATTTTAAGGCCTCCTTAACATTTTTGGACTCAATTTGAGACAAGAATGCTGAGAAAGTACATAGATTTCTTGCCTGATTCCTAGTCTACATGCCTGAATCTAGAGGGGTGAGTAGATTATCAAGGGGATGTGAGGATTGATGCTTCTAGATGGATCTTTGAGGAGTAGGCTTACTTAAAATGGGACCAATTCCCATGAAGGTGTTACCTCAGGATACTGGTGATCCACTAAGCTAGAATGAGGAACATGATCTTCATGTAGGGGTTGAGAGAACTAGGTTCCTGATGATCTGTTGAATCTTCATCTTCATGAGCTGAACCTGGTCCTTGGGAGTCTGCATCATCCTTGGTTTCTTCTTCTGACTTGTCCGTACCTTTATTTGACTTTCCTATAGAATTAGAAAGCTCTTCTAAGTCTTCATCATCATTAAGGTGCCCTTCATTGGTTCCTCCAACTTCATCAAACACAAATGTACACTTTTCTTGACACATGTAACACCCCGAGTCTGTATCCCGAATGCTACACGGTGCAAAAAATCTCGAGAGACCACAAGCTAACCCATGACTGGTACCGGCTATAATAACTGAATAATAATACTGTAATTATGCAGAAATTAGGTGGAAACTTTCCATAAAGTTCAAAACTATAAATAAATACTGAGTACGGTAAATCAATACCAAAACTGAACATTTGTCTATAAATACTCTAGTCTGAAAATCCTCTACTGTCTGAATAAGGAGTTGATGGGACAAGTCTCCAACTAACTCCGATTACTGAAATAAACTGAGTACTGAAATACTGGAATAATAAATCTGTCCTCGAACTATGAGAACTCACCACTAAGTCTGTTGCTGATGGATCGAGCTTCTAAGTATGATCGGAAGCCTGTGCGTCTGAACCTATGATATAAGACATCATAGCATAAAAAAAATGTATGCGTCAGTACTTTGAATGTACTGGTATGCTAAGTGAGGTAGGCTGATTTGCGTGGGTTTATATCTATGAACAATAACTGACTAAATAACATGAACATAACTGAATGTTAGTATATGCATGAATACGTAAACTATAACTGAGGTCATGATAACACTGGATACTGAGTTCTGAATTACTGATTTACTGATATCTGAGTCTACTGATACTGTATAACTAATAGTTGAATGACTGTATCTGACAGTCTTGATTCTGTGGAACTGTACTGAGTTCTGTGCTGAACTGAGTGACTGTATTTGATAGTCCTAATTTTTGTAAAACTGAACTGAGTTCTATTATAAGACTGAAACTGAGACTGTGGGAGGTAATCATCCAACCGACATGCCTCTTTCTGAATAGATTGGGGTCTAACCTATAACCCCAGTTAGAAGGGTATCAGTACCATGCCACGGGTAAAAACAACGGTGAGTTAACCCTCTCTGACAAGAATCTCTTTTATCAACCCTTGCTGGCAGGAAAACTCGTATGAGAGGTATCAAACTTAGTCTGGCAGTAAAATATCTCAACCTACGCTGGCTACATAGTTCTGTAATGTAGGGACTACTACTAAGGATCAAACCTTCTACTAGCAGGAATGCCCTCATCTTTAGGTTCACTCGGTGCTGAAGCCTACTCCCAACTAAATAAACACTGAAATGATTCCTAGTTCATACTAGGCTTGACTAAATTGTTACTGATTATACTGTCTAACTGAATTAAACTGAGTTCACTGAGTCCTGTTGACTGATGGAATACTTCTGAATTCTGTTAAATTACTGAATTTAAAGAGTTCTGAATAGAATACTGAACTGGACTAGACTGAACTGAGTCTACTAAGTTTTTCCTGAGTTTTGTAACTGACTGAGAGTTCTACTGATCGTGACATGACTGAGATTATTCTGTAACTGACACTGGCTCTAGGTAAATAGCTAAATTTTTGGGTATTAAATACCCCAGGACTCGATAGCATGAAAAGTAAATTGCTTCATGACTTAAGTAGCATAATGGTACTAGCTTGCTATTAATACATTCAGTTAGACATTTTCGTCAAACACTTGTTATACATGAGCTTGTGCATGATTGAAATCACATAATAACATGTTATGCTTGGACTAGTCTAATCACATAAGCATTTTGACAAATACTTGGGGAGCATGGGTATTTCACATAACAATAAAGATGTAGTAATATCATGGATTCTACATTCAACTTGAAATTCAAGAGTTTGATATTTAGTTCACAAAATTCAATTCACAATTAACTAGTTTGCATGAAACTTGGGACAAATCATGGAATTAGATCACCATTAACATCATAGTTATTATACATTCAAGATCCAACATGAAACTCATAAAATCAATTAACTTGTATTTAAAAAGAGTTTCTTGAACTCCAAGGGTGGAAGGAAACCCTTGGATGAACGTTTCACATACCTTGGTATTCAAATTTGCGAAGAATGATGGAGTGTTCTTGAAGGTTGAATCTTTAATTGGAGATCCCAGGGTTTGCTTCTTGAGAAATTTTTATAAAAATCAATGGATTTTGCCTCTAAATGGGCTTAATCTCGTGTTTTGGGGGCTGACATAAGGTGAAAAAAGACCCAATTAACCCTTAGGACGTAACTTTTTAATGACTGAAAACTGATTTAGCAATGCACAGACTGACGCACCACATTGGTTCACTGGAATTTGCACTGGGAGTTAGGGAAAAATACTCATCGACTCGATGGGTGATGCGGCGTGTTGATATCGTGTTGATCCACTGGTTTGAGCTTTCAAATGTGTTTCAAACGAAGTCCAAAAATATGAAACTTGTCTGAGAACACCTACTGACATTCCTGATCATGAATTAACCTAAAAATCGATATTTAAAGTTCATAAGGGTCATGAAAAAAGGATCACCAACTTACAGAGCCTAAAATAACTCTAAGTATGAACACTTAGCTGAATTTTTCTAAGTCTGGACCCCTTACTAGCTTTTAAAGGACTTAATCAAGCTTAGAATTTTGCGGGGTCTTACAATATCTCCCTCTTAGGAATATTTTTCCTCGAATGAGACTGACTAAGTTGGGAATACTGATAGACTGAATTTAGATACTGGATATGCACAACTGCAACATGATTTCATAACTGACACTACTGATATACTAAAATTTCATACTGAACATGTATATCTGATGCATGAGTACATAGATGAACATGATACATTCATTTCTAATAAGCTGAGTTTCTGATGCTGAATATACATATCTGATGCATGAAGTCACAACTTAATATGCAATGGTAACTAGTACCAAGATTATAAAGAAAAATCTGATCATGGAACAGAGTAAGTTCAAAGAAAAACTGTTACCTTGGGCTGAGTCAGAGTTTGCGAGGAAGAGGTGAGGATACTTGGTCCGCATATCTGCTTCTGCTTCCCAAGTAGCTCCCTCAACGTACTGGTTCCGCTAAAGAACTTTGACTAGAGGGACCTCTTTGTTTCTCAGTTGGCGAATCTGATAATCAAGGATTTTGACTGGAATCTTCTCATAAGAGAGACTGTTCAGAACGTCTATACTCCCTACAGGGACTACAACTTCTGGGTCACCTATGCATTTTTTTAGCAAGGAGACATAGAATACTGGATGGACTGAAGCTAAATCTGAAGGCAACTCAAGCTCATAAGCTACCTTTCTGAAAAGGATGAGAATTCGGTAATGATCGACATATCAGGGACTGAGCTTCCCTTTTTTGCCAAACCTCTTCACTTCTTTCATAGGAGAGATTTTCAAATAAACATAATCACCAATCTCGAACTCAAGATCCTTTCTGCACACATCTGCGTATGATTTCTATCGGCTCTGAGCTGTCTTAAGCCTTTCCCTAATCAGCTGAACCTTCTCTAAGGTATCAAACACCAAGTCAGGCCCTACCACTACAGCCTTACCCATTTCAAACCAACCAATGAGAGATCTACATCTCCTCTCATAGAGAATCTCAAATGGAGCCATCTGAATACTAGACTAATATTTATTATTATATGCAAACTCAATCAAAGGCAAGTGGTCAATTCAACTACCTTTAAAGTCTATCGCACACGCTCGTAGCATATCCTCTAAAGTCTGAATGGTTCATTCTGCTTGACCATCTGTTTGAGGGTGAAAGGCTATACTGAGGTGGACTTTGGTACCAAGACCCTTTTGGAAGGCTTTCCAGAAATGAGAGGTGAACTGTGTACCTCGATCTGAGATAATGGACAATGGGACTCTGTGTAATCTGACCAACTCTCTGACATAGAGATTGGCATAGTTCTCAGCTGAATAAGAGGTATGGACTGGTAGGGAATGAGCTAATTTGATCGTCTTATCTACAATGACCCAAACTGAATCGTGCTGACAACGAGTACGAGAGAAACCCATCACAAAATCTAGTTTCACCTATTCCCACTCCCAAGTAGGAATACTGAACTCCTTCATAGACCCACTAAGTTTCTGGTGCTCAATCTTAACCTACTAATATGTTGAGCACTTAGCTACAAACTATGAAATGTCCCTCTTCATCCCATCTACCAATAGATCTACCATAAATATGGTACATCTTAGTGGCCCCTGGATGAATAGAGTAACACGCACCATGCTCTTCTATAAGATTCTGCTGTCTCAGGTCACACCTGGTACAAATAGGCGACCCTGACAACGCAGAACACCATCTCCCCCTTAGGAGAAAACCTCTATCTTCTGATCTCTAACTGATTCTTTCAACTTAACTAGACTAGGATCTCTATCTTGTTTTTCCTTCACTTCGGAAACCAGGGATGATTCTGAAATACTCGGCACCCATACACTATCTTTTGCTGAATCGACTAAGCGGACACCCAGTCGGGCAAGATGATGAACTTCCTGAGCTAACTTCCTCTTACCATCCTCCATATGAGAAACACTACCCATAGACATCCTACTTAGAGCATCAACCACTACATTGGATTTACCCAGATGATACAGGATGCTCATGTCGTAGTCCTTCAACAACTCCAACCACCTTCTCTAACGGAGGTTTAGGTCTTTCTGAGAGAATACATACTACAAGATCTTATGGTCAGTGAACACATCAACGTGCACTCCATACAAATAGTGCCTCCAAATCTTTAAGGCAAATACTACTGCTGCTAACTCAAGATCATGAGTAGGATAGTTTTTTTTATGGGGTTTGATCTGTCTAGAGGCGTAGGCTATGACCTTACCTCTCTGAATAAAAAAAACCCCAAACCAACCCTGGAAGCATCACAATACACAACAAAACTATCTGAACCATCTGGTAAATTTAAAACTGGGGCTGTAGTGAGTCGAGTCTTCAACTCTTGAAAACTCTTCTCAAAAGAATCTGACCATTGAAATTTGACTTTTTTCTGAGTCAATCGGGACATAGGGGATGCAATAGATGAAAATCCCTCAATAAACCATCGGTAATAGCCAGTTAAACCCAAAAAAACTCTAGATATCTGATGGATAGATAGGTCTGAGCCAGTTTTTCACTGCTTCATTCTTTTGGGGATCAACTCTAATGCCATCATAAAAAATGATATGACCAAGGAAATCTACTGAACTTAGCCAAAATTTGCACTTACTGAATTTGGATAATAGGTGGTGGTTTTTGAGAGTCTGTAATAGTATTCTGAGATGGTCTGCATGATCATGCTCACTATTAAAGTAGACAAGGATGTCATCTATGAAGACTATGATGAATACTTCCAAGTACTACTTGAACACACGGTTCATCAAGTCCATGAAAGTTACTGGGGCATTAGTAAGACCAAATAAAATGACTAAGAATTTGAAGTGACCATACCGAGTTCTGAAAGCTATTTTCGGAATGTCACATTCCCTAACTCTGAGCTGATGACAACCTGATTTGAGGTCTATCTTAGAGAAGTAACTGGCACCCTGAATTTGGTCAAACAAGTCATCAATTCTGGGAAGTGGATACTTGTTCTTGACCGTGACTTTATTTAGCTGACGGTAGTCTATATACTTTATGATAAAACTATCTTTCTTACGCACGAATAGAACTTGTGTACCCCATGGAGACACACTGGGTCTAATGAATCCCTTATCTAGGAGATCTTTTAACTATCCTTTTAATTATTTGAGTTCTTCTGGAGCTATTTTGTATGGCGGAATAGATATGGGTTGAGTATCTGGAAGAAGGTCCATTTCAAAGTCGATTTCCCTTTTGGGAGAAACTCCGGGAAGATCTTTGAGAAACACGTTTAGGAATTAACATGCTACTGATACTGACTCAAGAGTAGGGGTTTCTGTTCTAGAGTCCTGGACTTGAACGAGATGGTAGACACATCCCTTAGATATAATTTTTCTTTCCCTAAGGCAGGAAACAAGCTGACCCCTAAGTGTTGAAGTACTACTCCTCCACTCTAGGACGGGCTCATTCTGAAATTGAAACTGGATAATTTTTTGCTGCAGTCGATTGAGGCATAGAAGGAATAAAGCCAATCCATACTGAGAATGACATAAAAATCGGTCATCTCTAGTTCAACTAAGTCTGTTGAAGTGACTTTCTGAGATACCATAACCAGACAGTTCTTGTACACCCTCCGGGCTATGTTAGATTTACCCACTGGGGTGGAGACTGAGAAAGGCTCTGCTAGGATTTCGGGACTGACTCCGAAGTCGACAGCTATATATGGAGTTACAAAAGATAAAGAAGCTCCTGGATCTAGCAAAGCATAAATATGCAAATGATAAACTTGTAACATACCAGTGACCACATCAGGAGAACTTTCCTGATCCTGTTGGGACTGAAATACATAGAGTCTATTTGGGCATTGACCATTGGTGGCACTGGAAGCGGCACCCTGCTGATTTGGAAGACCAAACTGAGCTGAGGGGTGGTTATACTGACTCTGTGAACCCACCTGAGGACACTGTTTACTCTGTGGCCTGGCTTGCTACATTTGAAACATACATCACTGCCAGCTCTACAGATACCCTAATGGTTTCTGTCATGCTTCTATTAGAGAGGATTTGTCCGGGTGCTACTGACACTACCCTAGGGTTTAGGGCCTGACACCCTATCTTTATTGCCATTTCTAAATTTTGACATGGGAGAACTGGCTGATGATGGAGATGGAATTGAAGATTTCTGGCAGAACTGAGAACGATTACCACCCCCTGACTTTGGCTGAGCAAAGTTAAAACTATCTGTTCTAGCTCTCTTGTTCTCCCTCTCTTTCTCTTTATTCTTAGCCTCCTCTATCTGCTGACCATGGACCATGAGCCTGGGTATGTCCATCTCCTTAATCAGAATTGCGGTCCTACACTCCTTGACCACACCACTAGACACCCCTGACACAAACTTACTCATCTTTGCTCTGCTATCTTCTACCATATGAGGGGCATATCTGGCTAACTGAGTAAACTTAAGAGAATACTCTTGTACCATCATGTTTCCCTATCTCAAATTTATAAACTCCAAAACCTTCACTTCCCTCAACTCTAGCGGGAAAAAACTATCCAAAAAAGCAATAGAAAACTCTTCCCATTCTATGGGCCCTGCATCTGTGGCCTTCTCTGGTTTTCACTATTTGAGCCATGAGTGATCCATATCCTGCAACTGATATGCATCTAACTTGGCACTCTCACAAGTTGTTACCCCCATAATATCTGTAACCTTCTGCACCTGATCAAGAAATTCCTATGGGTCCTCATCTGACTTTGACCCGGTAAATGATGAGAGGTTCATTCGGGTGAAGTCCTGAATCCTGGATACAGTAGTGTTGGCTACTAGGTTGGATGAAATGGTAGTTGGGCATTCATTCTAGGCTACCACAGAATGAGATAGGGTGGTGAAAGCTTCTTTGAATTCAGCATGAGAGACATATTCGTCCAGGGGATTTAGATGGACGGACTGAGGTGCTGACTGATTTCCGATTCTCCTTTCATTAGTCTTTTTGGGAGGCATATTCTATAAAAAAAAGGAGATAACAGATTAGACTGAGAGTTTAACTTAAACTCATGGTCACTCGGATAACATGAATACTGAAAGGAGGAAAACTTTTCCTAAAACATCTAATAGCCTCCTGTCCATAAGTGTGGCGTGCTACAAACCTAGCACAAGACTCTACTAGATATGGATTTTATACTTTTTAGGACTCTGTTGAACCTTAGTCTCTGATACCAAGTTTGTAATGCCCCGAGTCTATACCCCAGATGCAACACAGTGCTCATAATCCCGAGGGACCACAAGCTAACCCATGACTGGTACCTACTACAATAACAGAATAATAATACTGTAATTATGCAGAAATTAGGCAGAAACTTTCCATAATATTCAAAACTATAAATAAATATTGAGTATGGTACATCAATACCAAAACTGGACATTTGTCTATAAATACTCTAGTCTAAAAAGCCTCAACTGTCTGAATAAGGAGTTGATGGGAAAAGTCCCCAACTAACTCCGACTATTGAAATAAACTGAGTTCTAAAATACTGGAATAGTAAATATGTCCTCGGGCTATAAGTACTCACCACTAAGTCTTCTACTGGTGGATCAGGCTGCTACGTATGATCGGGAGCCCGTGCATCCGAACCTATGATATAAGACATCATACCACAAAAGAAAGGTATGCGTCAGTACTTTGAATATACTGGTATGCTAAGTGATATAGGCTAATATGTGTGGGTTCATATGCATGAACAGTAACTGAATGAATAAAATGAACACAACTGAATGTGAGTACATGCATGAATACGTAAACTGTAACTAAGGTCATAATAACATTGGATACTGAGTTTTGAATTACTAATTTACTGATATCAAAGTTTACTGATACTGTATAACTGATAGCTAAATGATTATATCTGACAGTCCTAATTCTATGGAAATATACTAATTTCTATACTGAACTAAGTTCTATTCTGATGACAGAAACTGAGACTGTGGGAGGTAATCATCTAATCGACATGCCCCTTTCTGAATAGATTAGTGTCCAACCTGTAACCCTAGTTTGTAGGATATTAGTACCGTGCCATGGGTAAAGATAACTATGAGTTAACCCTCTCTGACGGGAAACTCTTTTGTCAACACTTGCTGGCAGGAAAACTCGTATGAGATGTATCAACCCTAGTCAGGCAGGAATATATCTCAACATACGCTAACTACATAGTTCTATAATGCAGGGACGTCTACTAAGGGTCAAACCCTCTGCTGGCAGGAATGCCCTCATCTCTAGGTTCACTCGGTGCTGAATCCTACTCCCAACTGAATAAACACTGAACTAATTCCTAGTTCATACTAGGCTTAACTGAACTGTTACCGATTATACTGTCTAACTGAACTAAACTGAGTTCACTGAGTTCTATTGACTGATGGAATACTACTGAATTCTATTAACTTACTGAATTTACTGAGGTATGAATTGAATACTGAACTGGACTGGACTGATACTAAGTCTACTGAGTTTTTCCTAAGTTTTGCAACTGACTGAGAGTTCCACTGATTGTGACATGACTGAGATTATTCCGTAACTGACACTGGCTCTAGGTAAACAGCTAAATTGTTGGGTATTAAATACCCCTAGGAATCGATAGCATGAAAAGTAAATCACTGCATGACTTTAGTAGCATAATGGTACTAGCTTGCAAATAATACATTCAGTTAGACATTTTTGTCAAACACTTTTTATACATGAGCTTGTGCATGATTGAAATCACACAATAACATGTTATGCTTGGACTAGTCTAATCACATAAGCATTTTGAAAAATACTTGGGGAGCATGGGTATTTCACATATCAATAAACATGTAGTAATATCATGGATTCTACATTCAACTTGGAATTCAAGAGTTTGACATGTAGTTCACAAAATTCAATTCACAATTAACTAGTTTGCATGAAACTTGGGACAAATCATGGAATTAGATCACCACTAACATCATAATTATTAATAAATTCAAGATCCAACATGAAACCCATGAAATCAATTAACTTGTATTTAAAAAGAGTTTTTTAAACTCCAAGGGTGAAAGGAAACCCTTGGATGAACGCTTCACATACCTTGGTATTCAAATTTGCAAAGAATGATGGAGTGTAATTGATGGTTGAATCTTGAATTGGAGATCCTAGGGTTTGCTTCTTGAGAAATGTTGAGAAAGATCAATGGATTTTGCCTCTAAATAGGCTTAATCTCGTGTTTTGGGGGCTGACATAAGGTGGTAATAGACCCAATTACCCCTGAGGACGCAACTTTTAATGACTGAAAACTGATTTAACAATGCGTAGACCCACGCGCCGTGTTTTTGGCATCAACGCTATAGCCAATGCGCTACATCGGTTCACTGGAATTTGCACTGGGAATTGGGAAAAATACTCATCAACGCGATGGGCGACATGACGCGTTGAGATCGCGTCGATCCACTGGTTTGAGCTTTCAAACGAAGTCCAAAAAATCCGAAACTTGTCCGAGAACCCACCTACTGACATTCCTGATCATGAATTAACCTAAAAATTAATATTTAATGGTCATAAGGGTCGTGAAAAAAGGACCGCCAACTTATGAAGGCTAAAATAACTCTAAGTATGAACACTTAGCTGAATTTTTCTAAGTCTGGGACCTCTTACTAGCTTTTACAAGACTGAATCAAGCTTAGAATTTTGCGGGGTCTTACATCACATTGGGTTCTTTTATTATAGATTTTATAGGATTTTTTATTTGAAGAATAACCAACAAAGATTCCTTCATCACTCCTTGGGTCAAATTTCCCAAGATTATTCTTTCCGTTATTCAGCATAAAGCATTTGTGCCAAAGGGCTTGAAATAACTTAACTTGGGCTTCTTCTTGTGTATTAGCTCATGAGAATATCAGTGACAATGAACCTAATAAAACACCTATTGATCACATGACATATTGTATTAACTACTTTAACCCAAAAGTTTTGTGTTATTCCTACATCAATCAGCGTAGTCCTAGAGATGTCCACCAATTTTGAGTTCTTTCTTTCTTTCCACAATACCATTTTGCTGAGGTGTTCTAGGGACTTAAAAATTGTGATTGATTCCAAGTTCATTGTAGAACTAAGAGAATTTTACATTTTAAAAATATGTTCCATGGTATGGAACTGATCCTAGCAATCTTCTCATTGTATTTCACTTACACCTGTTTCACAAAGGCTTCAAACATTGGAAAGGTCTCTTCCATAGATCTAAGGAAGAATACCTAGGTAAACCCGGAATAATCATCAACTATAACCAAGATATACTTTTTCCCCTTTTGTTTGCAACTTTTATAGGCCCACACAAATCCATATGAAAAAGTTGCAGGGGTCAGGAAGTGCTCATTTGCTTCTTAGGCTTGAAAGAGGACCTGATCTATTTCCCCTTCACATATGCTTCATACACTTTGGAGTAGGTAAACTTTAACTTGGGTATTCCTCGAACCAGGTCCAACCGACCAACTTGTTCAGGAAGGAGTAACTTATATGACCTAACCTTTTGTGCTATAATTCACAAACATCTTCTTGCATTCTAAGGCATGTGATATCCTTAGGGTTACATAACCCCAAAACAACAATATACATGTTCTTGTCTCTCTATGCAGTGAGCATAACCTTACCATCCTTGAGACTTATAACTGTACACTTGTCAGACACAAACTTTACTTTATTCCATTTTTCACAAATTTGTTCCACACTTAGCAAACTGAATTTGAGTCCATCACATAATTCGCATCATTAATGGCTTGTCTTAAATTGTTCCCTAATTTTCTAATGCCTATAATGTACCCCTTTTTTCGTTCACTAAAGTATATATTGCCTTCTTCATGGGTTTTGAACAAAAGGAAGTCTCCAATTCTTCCATTGATATGCTTAGAACAACCACTATCCTGTACTAGTGGTGGTTGCTTCATTATTCTCTACCATGGATACACATTAGTTGTTAGTTTTGGGATTTTATTACAGCTTGAGTTCCCAGTAAGGAGAGAAAGAAAAAATCAAATTCTTTTTAGTACAAGTGGGTAAAGCAACATTATTTTTCTTTGAATCAGGATACTTTCTCAGATTTTTCACAGCAGTTAATCTTGAAAGACATGAATCCTTTAAGTGCCCATTTTTACCACAGTGAGTGCACAAGCTATTACTCTTCACAGACATATACTTTTATATGGTTTTTAGGGTACACTTGAACTCTGGAAACCAAGACCCTTTCCATTGTTAAACTTTTGACTTGTGATATTTGCCAGAACTTGAGAGGAGGTTGTCCATTTGAGAGCCTTCTCAAGATCGGATTTAATCTGGACCAGGTCCCTCTAAGTTCAGAATTCCTATCCAAGGATGCAGTCAATCCAGCATTAGATTTGGCCAACTTCTTCTCTAGTTCAAATTGTATCCTGCTACCTTCACCCATTCCCTTTTGATAGTATTTGGGTATTTCACTGAGTTTTTTATTTAGCAGGTCATTTTCAAAGGAAAAGAACTGTCAACTTTCTTGTAGTTTAGAAATTTGGTCAATTAATTCCACCTTTTCTACTTCAAGTTCATCAATATTTTTACTTAAGGATTCCTTATATTTTGTAAGCTCACACATATAATCTATCAGTAAATCAGTAAGAGACCTTAATTCCTTAGGAGTGAATCTTTAAGATTTTCTTTAATGTCAAGAATGTTGACCTTTTCATCTTCATCATCATCTGACTTGTCTATCAGGGTAAAAAAAGAATAAAAAATTTGAACATTATCTTCCACCACCATCATAGAAACATCTTGTTGCTTCTCTAATTCATCAGAATCACTAAAAGAGTCTTCCCAAACATCAAGAACTTACTTCTCAGCTTTATCAACAACAACCCTTCTTTTATATCTGTCAGGAACCCAGTCTTTCTTCTTTTCTCTATCTCTTGTATTTTTTATATACTTCTTGTATTTCATCTTGTAAAGAGTGTAGTCTTTAATGAAGTGACCTAGCTTGCCATACTTGGGACATATCTCATTTGCCTTGCAATCCATGTTATCTCTGCTTCATTCTTTTCTTCTTGGAAGTGCACCAGTTCTTCTCATAATCTTGAGAAATCTCTTGATGGTGTATGTAGTTTTGTCATCATCAACACTAGAGTCCTCCTTTGTTGAGTTGAGAACCGGGTTCTTTTCTTTATTCTGATCACCTATGGCTTTATTTTGTTGTTTTTCGAGTTCATAGGTCTTGATATTTCCTATCAACTCATCCATAGTCATGGTCTTTAAGTCCTTGGCTTCAGTTATTGTGTTTACTTTGCTTTCCCAAAACTTAGGTAGTATGCTGAGGACTTTGCAAATCAGTTTGGTGAGTCGGATATCCTCACCCAAGCAATGAAGTTCATTTATAATTGTGGTGAACCTGGTGTGCATATCTTGAATGATCTCACCTTACTACATACGAAAGACTTTATATTATGTAGTCAACATGTCTACCTTTGATTCCTTGACCTGACTAGTTCCCTCGTGAGTATTTTGAAGGCAATCCTAGATTTCCTTAGCTGTCTCACAAGCTGAGATCCTGTTATATTTATCAAACCAATTCCACACACAAGGAGCTTCTTAGCTTTATAATTTTTCTCTATCTTCATTCGATTAGCATCATCATATTCCTTACTTATCTTAGGAGCATTTGAAGTGTCTTCACCAACTTTCACAACCTTTATGGGAACAAAAGGACCATATTCAACAACATCCCACAAATCACAGTCTTCATCCATGATGAAGTCATTTATAGGAGTTTTCCACCATCCATAATATTAACCATTACATATGGGTGGCCTGGTAGTTGATTGACCCTCTTTTAGATTTGAAGGTGCAACCATGTTAGAAGATCCCTCCGAAGTGTTAACCTTTTAGGAAGAACCTACTCTAATACCAAATATAGAACTCCATGAATAGACCACCAGCCTAGGGACCTGATCCCAACTATCATATACAGTTATGAACAAGAGTAAAAGTAAAGTAAATGTAAAAAAACAACGCATACACATAATTTTTTATGTGGAAACTCCTTGCTCAAGAAATAAAAACCACGACCTACTGATAACGCTCAAACTACAGCTCTCGTAAGAGTGTAAGCGGTCGTTGTCAAATATATAACCCAACTGGGTTGGGTATCGATCCCACAGAGAATAGCCGGTCACTAAGTAAGCAAAGATTATTAGACTTTTGGTGCAAGTCTCGTAAAAGGGGGGATTTTGTAGCGTGCAATAATGTAACAAAATAGTAGAGTAAAACGAAAAATAGCAAAGTAAAAAGGAAAGAATGTTCAGTAAGATGTTTAACCAATGAGAATTGAGAGTTGGGGTTATGTCCACCTTATGAGTTATACGTCTCTATTGGCTATGAGTTATGAGGAATTCAGACATGCATGTGCTTATAGAGAGTTGTATTCTATGGTAAATCCAGGCGTCTTTCGACCATCAAGGATTATTTCACTTTAACTCTTTCGAGCTTAAAGCGTGTCTAACGGTACAAACTCTCCAAGAGGTTAATCCAGTTATGGCACTAACTTTTTAACAGGGGTTGGTGCCCTATTACCTTGACATTATCTCTTTTCCAGACATAGAACTTTTCTTTTGAACAAGTTAATGCTATACTGGCGTATTCTATGCGTTTGCAACCACAAGAATTTGCATTAAGATGAAGAGAATAATGATATAAGCAACATACGTGTCACGAATTCACAAACTCATAGAAATAGCTAGTATCTCATAAGGCTTCCATAACCCCAACAGAGAAGTTTAGCTATTTATGAGTGCGATGGAAATCACAATAGACATTATCATTATATCAAAATAGGATCTCACGTGTAGTATGTGTCTTGTGGCGTGAATTCCTTTGAGAATAGCGTTTCTCTTGTTGTGTAACTTAAGATCGAATAGATGAAGAAAAAGTAATAAGAATTAATTGAATAAAAAGTAAAAGTATGAGAATTCGAATTGATGGAAGAATTAGAATGATTAGGAACTAGAAGTAGAATGCTTAAAATCTCTAACAAAATAGGGTATTTATAACACCCATATCCTATTCCTACTAAGCTACTGCATTACTTATCCTAGTCCAACTAGGTTACTGCATCATTATCCTAATCCTACTAAGTTACTGTTGATCCCCAAAGTCTTTGGAAATGTTGTTTTTACCCGGGACAGATATTCCATGCGTCACTTTTGGTCCTTGGCGTCCAAGCTTTCCCTTCCTTCTTTCGTGAAGATTCCTTGGGCATCAAGTTATCCATAATAGGCTGAAATATGCATCATTAACACCTGAAAACTTGCTAATCACGTTTATTAGCTCACTTACAGGAAAAAGGACTAAAAGTGCATGAATTATATATTTTGTCCTCAAAACTTAGCTAAAATATGGGTCAATTATAGTACTTTAGGCGTGTAAATACGCCTATCATCAACACCCCACACTTAAAGCTTTGTTCGTCCTCGAACAAAATATCATGTCCATCTAAACATCTACTTAGGGTTTCACAGTAACAACACAAAATTTTCATCAAGACAGGCACGATAATTATAAACAAAGAGTAGTTTTCAAATCACTTCTAGAAACAATTCAACCTCTAATATAGACTCGTGATGATGGTTAATTCGTATTCAAAAGTTAAGCCACAAAGAATCATACAAGACTACCCAAAACTCATCAATCATATGTGTCTCACATAAGATATTACCCATAATCACTCTCAAATATTGCATTTTTCAGAACATGGGTATAGGATTATCCTTGCTCTCACTCTCACAAAGAATTCCTATGTTGCAACTGATGACCATAGGTTTGCCCTTAGTGTAATGCTCAACTAAATATCAGAATGTTAAGCTTAGGATCAAATAGGTCTTTACAGGTTGTAATGTAGGCTAAGGGACGGGTAGGACTATTTTGGCCAGAAATAGTGACTATGTTCCTAAGCGCTTTAATACATCACATTATGTCATTAACACTCTCTTTTAATCAATCCAGCTACCTTTCTTTCATCTATCACCCCTTTTCACCTATTTTGCCATTCAAGCATAACTATCTTTTTATTTAATCATAAACACAATTTATCTTTTTGTTTTTCTATTTCTTTTTCTTTTCTCTTTCTCTTTTTTTTTTATAACACACCTCCATGATAGCCACTTTTTTTCATAACAAATTCAAGTACCAATACACTCTAAGGCATCACTCTCACCCAATTTCCTCTTATTTTGTCACATGACTTCACAATTTAAAGCACTTAGGAATTTGGATCAAATTATGGTCTTGAAAAAAATGGATTCGGCTTACATATGAGGCTGTCAAAGAAAATGGCTTAAAGGCTCAAAGGAGTTGACTAGGATAATGTCCACGGGTAGGTAAAACGAAGGTAAACAAGTATCAGTTGCCAAAGAAATGCCTAAATCATCTCCTAAACTCACACTCTTTATTTCGCTTTACACACACACCAGGCAAGTTCTAGCATCAGTCACAACCACAGAATATACTATCATCTCACACACACAAGGCACATGGTTAACTTTATTGGGAGCAGTATAGACTCTTGACCCAACAGATGAATGAATTAAACCACACAATTATCACACAGTGAGTCACACTTAGAGCCTAAGTATCTCAATAGTAATGATTCTAGCACAAACTCTTGTCATAACACCATGCCGCCTATCAGAACAATTTCATGCATCCAAATAAAAAATCTACGACTACTAACTAAATCAAACAACCAAACATAAATAACATAAATAAATGCAAATGCAGATAAAGAAGTATAGCATGCAAATACCAGCACCCCACACTTAGACGGGACACACTGCCCTCAGTGGAAAATAAATTAGAAGAACCTGGTTATTCGGAATCCTCCTCTATGTATGGGGTCATACCCCCTGCGTTGGAATCATCATTGGAGTCGTCGTCATCAGAGTTCTCTTCCACGTCGGAGTCTGGCATTTGTCGATCATCATCGGTTGGCATGTTGTCATCAAGAGGTTCCTCAAAATATACACCTACTCCACACATCGCCCCCGCATGCTCATTCATTAGGTAGTCATAATCCAACTGTTGGAGCTCTGCAGCAGTTGGAACACGACCCCCGCTCATCATGGTAAACTTCATCATGCCATATAAATGGCGGGAGAAGCTTTCGTCGCGAGCATGTCTTTCTGCAGTGGTTAGGTTAACGCCATGCATGGTTTCAGCATCTTTAACCTTTGTGAGGTCAACCTTCTTTGGGTTGTGTGGAAGCTTATGATCAGCCGGTTCCTCTTCGATGTCTTCCTTCCTCAATATTGCAGTCAACAGGTTGCCAAAGCTGAAGTGGGACCTCTTGTGTAGCCTAGCTTTCTGCATTGTAGATCGAATAATTGCCCCACTGTTGATAGGGGCATTCATCATCAATGCGTACACCAGGAACACTCTATCTCGTGTTATCTTTGTGTATTGTATCCCTGGAATGAGGCAAGAGTTGACTATTCGCAGCTATATCCTAGCTTCTCTGTTCAAGGAGGCATACGGGAAGGTATTGTGCCAACTGGCATCCTTGTGACAACTCCACCGTGCCATTGATCTTGTTCCGCATAGTGTGTGTCTAATTTCCCTGTATGGAGGTCTACGATAAAGCTCCTTGAATGGTGCGGGATTAACAGATGGCAAGCCTAGAAAGGAGTTGAAGAACTCCGCATTTAGTTGCAGAACTTGGCCCCGAATCTTAACTTCACTCCCTGTAGTTTTTGGTGACCAGTTGGCATAGAATTCTCGTGTTAAATCGAGATTGCACTCTCCCATATCTCGGAACATGAAATCAAGATGTAACGCCATTATTTTAGCCAACATGCGAGGTTCTTTCTTTGCTAGGCTCTCCTTGTGTATCAACTCTATGTGAACATATTTCTTCTCTTTATTGTTCCTATACCATTCCTTTCCTTTCTCCTCTAAGACCCATTTAATTCCGAACATGCGGCGAGGTATTTGCAGCGAGGAGGATTCGCCTTGCTCTTTTCGTCCTCTTTTCTGGCCTTTTTGTGAAGTGGTTGCTTTATCCTTTCCTTTGTTTGCTTTTGGTGCCATTGTACCTGAGATTAAAATAATATTCATTTTAGCTTCATCTCGGTGGATACAATCAATGAACAAGAAGTAGTGGCACCACCCCACACTTAGTTTGTTGGTACAGACTAGTGAAGTGAACGATATCGATTACTCAGACTTCATCGATATACGTTTTAGGCACTATATTCCAACAATATAATCAGTGCAGTCATACTTCTAAAAAATCTTGGCAATACTTTCATGGTTGATACATCTTTTGATCAAGACTACTACATAGAGATTGAATCAAGTTATAACATCTAGAAATAATCACAACCTCACAAGTTGGTAGTTTAACCATGATTCTCATCTCGATGAACAAGTCATTCCAACATGTAAGCTTTCTATTTACCAGATTATGCAATTTTCGTGCCCATGTCAATTCCGCAAAAGTATGACAGTGTATGAAAATCAAAGACAAGTTGGAAACAAGTTAACATCATCCTTACGTATTCTTTCACTCACTTAGTAGTATCACAACAAATCAACCACATTCAAATCACCAATACTACTTCAAGATCTAACAATTTATTGTAGGCGTAGTATTGTAGTACTTACGGAATATAAAAGAAGAACAAAGAAGTACTTACTTGGTTGATGCCTTTGGAAGATGTTCTTGTGAAGTAAAAGAGCAAAAGGAAAATTTTTGAGAGAATTTGGAGAGGTAGGCGGCGCTTTTCTTAGGTTTGAAATGTATTTTTGGTCTAAGACTATGTTTCTTATTTATAGGGCAAGCTTGGGTCGGGTTTTGACCTATTTAAAATTGGATTTGGAGACCAAAAGTGACCATAGGCGGCGCCTTTTACTTTGCCTATGCTTGGCATAGGCGGCGCCTTTTGCAAAGCATTGTTGAGCATAGGCAGCGCCTATGCCATGGCATTGTTAGGCATAGGTGGCGCCTATGCCATGGCACATGAGATTCAGAGACAAAATGCTTTTGCATAGGCGGTGCCTATGCTATGGCACACTTAGGCATGGGCGGCGCCTATGCTATGGCACACTAGATTCCGAGAGCTTAGGCCATAGTATAGGCCTTGCCTTGTTCGTGGCCTAGATTTACATAGGCCTTGCCTTGTTCTTTGCCTATATTTTCATAGGCAAGGCCCAACCCATAGCTTTTTGCTTCTTCAACCTTATCTTACCACCTTGAACATGCAATTCTTCCAAATCAAGAGTTGAACTCAATCTCCTCCTTTACACCTCTTGCACCTACACTTACTCAAAAGCAACAAAAATGATTAGAACGATGGGTTGCCTCCCATCAAGCGCCTTAGTTTTGGTCGTGGCACGACTCTTCTTTTTGGATTTTTATTTAACGAAAACAAACACTTAGTAGAACGAAATAAAGAATTAAAAACGATGGGTTGCCTCCCATCTAGCGCTTGATTTATTGTCGCGGCACGACATAGTTACCTCGAGTACTTAGACTTCGTCGAGGTAGATGGTGGCCATATAGTTTATCGAGTCAAGAGGACCGATATATGGTTTTACTCGTTGGCCATTCACCTTAAAGACAACACCATTATTGTCTTCTAGCTCAACTACTCTAGACGAGTAGACTTGGGTAACTTTGTACGGACCAGACCATTTGGACTTTAACTTACCTAGGAATAGCTTCAGTCTGGAATTGAAATGAAGTACCATATCATCCTTTTGAAAGTTTCGTTGAACAATCCGCTGATCATGATACTTTTTCATCCGTTCCTTGTAGTGGTCTGCTCTTTCATATGCATGTAGACGGAATTCATCCATCTCATTCAGCTTCTCCAATCTTAGATTCATGGCATCATCCCAATTCAAATTAAGTTGCTTTAACGCCTACAATGCTTTATGCTCGAGCTCGATGGGCAAGTGACAAGCCTTCCCATAAACTAGTTAGTAAGGGGACATGCCAATTGGCATTTTGAATGCAGTCCTATAAGCCCATAGTGCATCGTCCAGCTTCCGAGACCAATCCTTCCTATTAGCATTTACAGTCTTAGCAAGGATTTGCTTGATCTCTCTATTGGAAACCTCTATATGTCCACTAGTTTGTGGTTGATAAGGTGTGGCTACCTTATGTTGCTTGACACCATATTTGGCCAATACGGATTTGAATAGCTTGTTGCAAAAGTGAGATCCTCCATCGCTTATGATAGTACGTGGTACTCCAAAGCGAGAGAAGATATTTCTCTTCAAGAATGCTACAACACGCTTTCCTTCATTGTCGGCCAATGCTACTGCTTCGACCCATTTTGAAACATAATCTACAGCGACTAGGATGTATTTCATTCCAAACGAATTTACGAATGGGCCCATGAAATCAATACCCCATACATCAAATAGCTCAACTTCAAGAATTTTTTTCATGGGCATCTCATGGTGTTTTGAAATTGCGCCTTGTCTCTGACATTGGTCGCATCTTCTCACAAATTCGTAGGCATCTCTAAATATCGAAGGCCAATAGTATCCACTTTGCAATACCTTCCTTGTTGTCCGATTACCTGTGTGGTGTCCCCCAACTTGGGAAGTGTGACATGCCTCCAATATATTCGGCACCTCTACATGGGATATGCATCGCCTAATAACACCATCCGCGCATCGTCGAAACAAATATGGCTCATCCCAAAATTAGTGTTTTACATCATGCATGAACTTCCTCTTTTGATGGAAAGATAGATTTGCAGGCATCACATTACTCACCACAAAGTTTGCAAAGTCTGCATACCATGGTAACTCTTCCATTATTGTGGCTAAGATCTCTTCGTCAGGGAATGCATCATCAATCTCAAGATCAGGCTGCGCTATATGCTCGTTCTCGAGTCTAGATAGATGATCATCCACTTGGTTCTCGCAACCTCTTCTATCTTTTACCTCGAAATCAAATTCTTGCAGCAACAATACCCATCAAATTAGCCTTGGTTTCGCATCCTTCTTTGTCATTAGATATCTCAGAGCTGCATGATCAGTATGAACTACCACTTTGGTTCCCAACAAATAAGCACGGAACTTTTCAAAAGCATACACAACCGCTAGAAGCTCTTGTTCTGTGACAGTGTAGTTCTTCTGGGCTTTGTTTAGGACCTTGCTTGTGTAGTAGATTGGGTGGAATAACTTTTCCCTTCTCTGGCCAAGTACAGCACCCAAAGCTACCCCGCTAGCATCACACATGACTTCAAACGGTAGAGACCAATCTGGTGCTACAATGATAGGAGCTTCAATTAGCTTCTTTTTGAGGCATTCGAATGCCCTCAAACAGTCTTCATTGAAGTCAAACCTTGCATCTTTCTCCAAAAGTTTGCATAATGGACTAGCAATTTTGGAGAAGTCTTTGATAAACCGCCGATAGAAACCTGCATGACCGAGGAAACTACGAACTCCCTTTACTGAAATTAGGGGTGGTAGCTTCTCGATAACTTCAATTTTAGCTCGATCAACCTCAATTCCTTTTTCGGAGATTTTATGCCCAAGAACAATACCTTCTTTAACCATAAAGTGACACTTCTCCCAGTTCAGCACTAGGTTGAATTCAACACATCTTTGTAACGCCATACTTAGGTTTGCCAAGCATGATTCAAACGACTCACCCATAACTGAAAAATCGTCCATGAACACCTCCAAGGTGTCTTCAACCATATCATAAAAAATGGACATCATACAACGCTGAAAAGTAGCTGGTGTGTTACATAGCCCGAATGGCATGCGTTTGAAGGCAAACGTACCATATGGTCATGTGAACGTAGTCTTCTCTTGGTCTTCGGGGGCAATACAAATCTGATTATAGCCGGAATAACCATCTAAGAAACAGAACCATCCTTTCCCCGCTAATCGATCGAGCATTTGGTCCATGAATGGCATTGGGAAGTGATCCTTAAGAGTCCATGAATTTAGCTTTCGGTAGTCCATGCATACTCTCCATCCTGTAACAGGTCTGAGTGGAATAAGCTCATTCTTTTCATTCGCAACTACCGTCATGCCTCTTTTCTTGGGAACACATTGTACTGGGCTCACCCATGTACAGTCAGATATTGGATACACAACCTCTGCATCTAACCACTTAATAATTTCTTTCTTTACCACTTCTTGCATAGATGGATTGAGACGCCTTTGATGCTCAATAGTGGGTGTGCAATTTTCTTCAAGTTGAATCTTATGTGTACAAATCCCAGGTGGAATACCAATGATGTCAGCGATGGTCCAACCAATGGCTCTTATATACTTTCATAAAATAGCAATGAGAGCTGCAACTTGTTGCTCACCCAAATCTGTTGCCACAATGACTGGGAGTGTGCTTCCGCTTCCTAAGAATGCATACTTTAAATGACTAGGCAACTCCTTCAACTCTAACGTGGGTGGCTCTTCAATAGATGGTTTAGCTGGTGGTGTGGGTCAATTTTTGAGATCAAGGTCCAGATTCTTGGGAGCATGAGGATATGACCCAAATCCTGTTAGAGCACCAATAGTTTCTTCATAGTTTTCAGCATCCTTGTGTTCAAGATTCATGAGCGCAACCGCCAATGGGTCGTCAATAATCTGCTCCTCTTCAGATAATTCTTTTTCATCATCAACATAAACATCAGCTACCGAGAATACGTTCAGCTCTTTGGGGTGCTTCATTGATTTGCACACATCAAAGAGAACTACTTCGTCATTTATTCTGAATAAAAGCTCATTAGCTCTTAAATCAATAAGCACACTTCCTGTTGCAAGGAAAGGGCGCCCCAAGATTATGGGAACTTCTAAGTCTGCCTCATAATCCAAAATAACGAAGTCCGCTGGAAAGATGAATGAAGAAACCTTCACCAATACATCACATAGAATACCAACAGGTCGTTTTACCGACCTATCCGCCATTACGAGCCTCATGTTGGTTGGAGTAGGATCACCTAACCCCAACTTTTTGTAAATAGATAATGGCATCAAATTGATGCTGGCTCCTAAATCACATAATGCTTTGGCAAAATTCAAAGATCCAACGGTGCAAGGAATAGTGAAAGCACCGGGGTCAGCCTTTTTCTGAACTAGTGATCGGGTGGCAATTGCGCTGCAATGATGAACAGTATCTGTCAACTCATAGCTTGTTGCCCGCTTCTTTGTCAAAAGATCCTTCATGAATTTTGCATACCCAGGCATTTGTTCAAGCGCTTCCACCAACGGCACATTAATGGTCAGCTGTTTTAACATAGTCATGAATTTGCTGAACCTTGTATAATCCGCCTTGTTCTTCAATCTTTGAGGAAAAGGTGGTGGTGGAAGGGGAATAGTTTTCTCCACCACTTTCTTTTTATCGTGTTTTGGTTCAGTGATATTTTCAGACTGTGGATATTGAGGAGTGACGTCCTGAACGTCTTGGTCTACTTCTATGGCGTCATCATCTTCCTTATTTTCGGCCACTTTCTTGCTTTGGGATGAATTTTCCAGCACCTTACCACTCCTGGTAGTAATAGCCATGCATGATCCGTCGTTCCTTGGATTTTGCACAGTGTCACTAGGTAGAGTACCTGTCTTTCTTTGATTGAGTGCTGCTGAAAGTTGGCTCAATTGCTGCTCTATTTGTTTTATTGAAGTGGAATGTGAGTCAACCAATTGGTTCATTGAGGACAAATCATTTATTACCTCCATTACTTCTGCGCTGGTTGCTTCCACTCCTTTCAACAGTTTAGCCATCATCTCTTCCATATTTCCCGACCTAGATGCAGTGGTGTCACGTCTTCCTGGGGGAACATATAAACCACTATTGTCATTCTTGTTCTTCCAACTACCTTGGTCGCGGTCCTTGTATCCAGTTTTATCGTAATAGTTTCGACCTTGGTTTCCTTGGGCATTGCCTCGGAAACCCCCCTGATTATTCAAGTAGTTCGCTTCTTCCTCATAGTCGGATTCATCTCTTCCCTGTGATACAACGTCCTTAACCTTTTTGGTCTTCCCTGATAATAAGTGCTTGGTAAGAAGATCCATCTGCGTTTTCATGTGAGCCATATCTTGGTCATATTCCTCTTGTCTACGCCTCTGCTCTGCAGTCATGCCAACAGATACGGTAGAGCTTGCTACCTCAGAATCCCTGGTATGCCAAGCTCTACTCTTCTTTGTCATAAGATCTAGCATATCACTTGCCTCGAGAAAAGTAAGGTCCATGAATGACCCACCTGCAGCACTATCAACCACTGGCTTAGTCACTGAGTTCAAAGCCCTGTATAATATCTCCATCAAGTGGATGTTGGTCATCTGATGATTTGGGCACCGCATAAGCTTCTTCTTGAACCTCTCCCATATTTCGTGGAGAGCTTCAGTTGGAAGCTATCAAAAATTGCTGATCTCATCTCTCAACTGTGCTCTCTTGGATGGCGGAAAGAATCTTTCTAGGAAAGAGTCTTTCAATTGCCTCCAATTAGTAATAGAATCAGGAGTCAACCCATTCAACCATAGAGTTGCCTCCCCAGATAGAGACAATGGAAATAAGCGCAGCCGAATTGCATTCTGTCCAACGCCTGGATTGTCGAATGACTTGCATGTTGTGATGAAGTTGATTAGATGCATATTCGGATCATCGCCTGCAAGTCCACCAAATAATCCTTTGAGATACAATAGTTGAATCATGGTGCTGGTGATATTGAACTTTGCTCCAGGTGCCAAGGGCGGAGGAATAATAGCTCCTGTAGCACTAGCTCCATCCAGATCATCATCATCATCATCAAAAGGAGCCTGCATAGCTCGGCAGTCAGGTCTCATTCTAGCTTGACGATCTCTCCTATGCATAGGTGCCTCCACTTCATCAGTACGCCTAGGATTCAGTAGCTCCTTATTACCCAGGTCCTCATCATCAGGATTTGTTGCACAACCTGGGTTATCAATATTCTGTTGATTCACTTGAGTAGCTGCCAGTACAGCTAGTCTAGCTTGCTCCTGTTGAGCCACCCTTCTGTCAATGTCACGTTGTGCATCCATTCTACCAATAAGTTGCGGTTCAGGGTTTATGGGTAATAATGGTTGACCAGAACTTCGAGTATTTGGCATGCACTGAACAAAAACTGCAGAAAACAAAAACAACAACTAAAAGTAAAGTACGAGAATCTTTGACCAAAGGGTCTAGTAACTATCACAAACTTAGTTGACAACCGTATTCCCCGGCAACGGCGCCAATTTTTGATAACGCTCAAACTACAGCTCTCATAAGAGTGTAAGCGGTCGTTGTCAAATATATAACCCAACTGGGTTGGGTATCGATCCCACAGAGAATAGCCGGTCACTAAGTAAGCAAAGATTATTAGACTTTTGGTGCAAGTCTCGTAAAAGGGGGGATTTAGTAGCGTGCAATAATGTAACAAAATAGTAGAGTAAAAATGGAAAATAGCAAAGTAAAAAGGAAAGAATGTTCAGTAAGATGTTTAACCAATGAGGATTGAGAGTTGGGGTTATGTCCACCTTATAAGTTATACGTCTCTATTGGCTATGAGTTATGCGGAATTCAGACATGCATGTGCTTATAGAGAGTTGTATTCTATGGTAAATCCAGGCGTCTTTCGACCATCAAGGATTATTTCACTTTAACTCTTTCGAGCTTAAATCGTGTCTAACGGTACGAACTCTCCAAGAGGTTAATCCAGTTACGGCACTAACTTTTTAACAAGGGTTGGTGCCTTATTACCTTGACATTACCTCTTTTCCAGACATATAACTTTTCTTTCGAACAAGTAATGCTATACTGGCGTATTCTATGCGTTTGTAACCACAAAAAATTGCATTAAGATGAAGAGAATAATGATATAAGCAGCATACGTGTCACGAATTCACAAACTCATAGCAATAGCTAGTATCTCATAAGGCTTCCATAACCCCAACAGAGAAGTTTAGCTATTCATGAGTGCGATGGAAATCATAATAGACATTATCATTATATCAAAATAGGATCTCACGTGTAGTATGTGTCTTGTGGCGTGAATTCCTTTGAGAATAGCGTTTCTCTTGTTGTGTAACTTAAGATCGAATAGATGAAGAGAATGTAATAAGAATTAATTGAATAAAAAGTAAAAGTATGAGAATTCGAATTGATGGAAGAATTAGAAAGATTCAGAACTAGAAGTAGAATGCTTAAAATCTCTAACAAAATAGGGTATTTATAACACCCATATCCTATTCCTACTAAGCTACTGCATTACTTATCCTAGTCCTACTAGGTTACTGCATCATTATCCTAATCCTAATAAGTTACTGCTGATCCCCAAAGTCTTTGGAAATGCTATTTTTGCCCGGGACAGATATTCCATGCGTCACTTTTGGTCCTTGGCGCCCAAGCTTTCCCTTCCTTCTTTAGTGAAGCTTCCTTGGGTGTCAAGTTATACATAATATGCTGAAATATGCATCATTTACACCTGAAAACTTGCTAATCACGTTTGTTAGCTCACTTACAGGAAAAAGGACTAAAAGTGCATGAATTATATATTTTGTCCTCAAAACTTAGCTAAAATATGGGTCAATTATAGTACTTTAGGCGTGTAAATACGCCTATCATCAACACCCCACACTTAAAGCTTTGTTCGTCCTCGAATAAAATATCATGTCCATCTAAACATCTACTTAGGGTTTCACAGTAACAACACAAAATTTTCATCAAGACAGGCACGATAATTATAAACAAAGAGTAGTTTTCTAATAACTTCTAGAAACAATTCAACCTCTAATATAGACTCGTGATGATGGTTAATTCGTATTCAAAAGTTAAGACACAAAGAATCATACAAGACTACCTAAAACTCATCAACCATCTGTGTCTCACATAAGATATTACCCATAATCACTCTCAAATATTGTATTTTTTAGAACATGGGTATAGGATTATCCTTGCTCTCACTCTCACAAAGAATTCATATGTTGTAACTGATGACCATAGGCTTTCCCTTAGTGTAATGCTCCACTAAATATCAGAATATTAAGCTTAGGATCAAATAGGTCTTTACAGGTTGTAATGTAGGCTAAGGGACGGGTAGGACTATTTTGGCCAGAAATAGTGACTATGTTCCTAAGCGCTTTAATACATCACATTATGCCATTAACACTCTCTTTTAATCAATCCTGCTACCTTTCTTTCATCTATCACCCCTTTTCACCTATTTTGCCATTCAAGCATAACTATCTTTTTATTTAATCATAAACACAATTTATCTTTTTGTTTTTCTATTTCTTTTTCTTTTCTCTTTCTCTTTTTTTTTATAACACACCTCCATGATAGCCACTCTTTTTCATAACAAATTCAAGTACCAATGCACTCTAAGGCATCACTCTCACCCAATTTCCTCTTATTTTGTCACATGACTTCACAATTTAAAGCACTTAGGAATTTGGATCAAATTATGGTCTTGAAAAAAATGGATTCGGCTTACATATGAGGCTGTCAAAGAAAATGGCTTAAAGGCTCAAAGGGGTTGACTAGGATAATGTCCACGGGTAGGTAAAACGAAGGTAAACAAGTATCGGTTGCCAAAGAAATGCCTAAATCATCTCCTAAACTCACACTCTTTATTTCGCTTTACACACACACCAGGCAAGTTCTAGCATCAGTCACAACCACAAAATATACTATCATCTCACACACACAAGGCACATGGTTAACTTTATTGGGAGCAGTATAGACTCTTGACCCAACAGATGAATGAATAAACCACACAATTATCACACAATGAGTCACACTTAGAGCCTAAGTGTCTCAATAGTAATGATTCTAGCACAAACTCTTGCCATAACACCATGCCGCCTATCAGAACAATTTCATGCATCCAAATAAAAAATCTACGACTACTAACAAAATCAAACAACCAAACATAAATAACATAAATAAATGCAAATGCATATAAAGAAGTATAGCATGCAAATACCAGCACCCCACACTTAGACGGGACACACTGCCCTCAGTGAAAAATAAATTAGAAGAACCTGGTTAGTCGGACTCTTCCTTTATGTTTGGGGTCATACCCCCTGCGTCGGAATCATCATCAGAGTCGTTGTCATCAGAGTTCTCTTCCACGTCGGAGTCTGGAATTCGTCGATCATCATCGGTTGGCATATCGTCATCAAGAGGTTCCTCAAAATATACACCTACTCCACACATCGCCCTCGCATGCTCATTCATTGGGTAGTCATAATCCAACTGTTGGAGCTCTGCAGCAGTTGGAACACGACCCCCGCTCATCATGGTAAACTTTATCATTCCATATAAATGGCGGGAGAAGCTTTCGTCGCGAGCATGTCTTTCTGCAGTGGTTAGGTTAACGTCATGCATGGTTTCAGCATCTTTAACCTTTGTGAGGTCAACCTTCTTCGGGTTGTGTGGAAGATTATGATCATCCGGTTCCTCTTCGATGTCTTCCTTCCTCAATATTGCAGTCAACAGGTTGCCAAAGCTGAAGTGGGACCTCTTGTGTAGCCTAGCTTTCCGCATTGTAGATCGAATAATTGCCCCAATGTTGATAGGGACATTCGTCATCAATGCGTACACCAGGAACACTCTATCTCGTGTTATCTTTGTGTACTGTGTCCCTGGAATGAGGCAAGAGTTGACTATTCGCAGCCATATCCTAGCTTCTCTGTTCAAGGAGGCATACGGGAAGGTATTGTGCCAACCGGCATCCTTGTGATGACTCCACCGTGCCATTGATCTTGTTCCGCATAGTGTGTGTCTGATTGCCCTGTATGGAGGTCTGCGATAAAGCTCCTTGAATGGTGCGGGATTAACAGATGGCAAGCCTAGAAAGGAGTTGAAGAACTCCGCATTTAGTTGCAGAACTTGGCCCCGAATCTTAACTTCACTCCCTGTAGTTTTGGGTGACCAGTTGGTATAGAATTCTCGTGTTAAATTAAGATTGCACTCTCCCATATCTCGGAACATGAAATCAAGATGTAACGCCATTATTTTAGCCAACATGCGAGGTTCTTTCTTTGCTAGGCTCTCCTTGTGTATCAACTCTATGTGAACATCTTTCTTCTCATTATTGTTCCTATACCAGTCCTTTCCTTTCTCCTCTAAGACCCATTTAATTCCGAACATGCGGTGAGGTATTTGCAGCGAGCAGGATTCGCCTTGCTCTTTTCGTCCCCTTTTCTGGCCTTTTTGTGAAGTGGTTGCTTTATCCTTTCCTTGCCTTGCTTTTGGTGCCATTGTACCTGAGATTAAAATAATATTTATGTTAGCTTCATCTCGGTGGATACAATCAATGAACAAGCAGTAGTGGCACCACCCCACACTTAGTTTGTTGGTACAGACTAGTGAAGTGAACGATGTCGATTACTCAGACTTCATCGATATACGTTTTAGGCACTATATTCCAACAATATAATCAGTGCAGTCATACTTCTAAAAAATCTTGGCAATACTTTCATGGTTGATACATCTTTTGATCAAGACTACTACATAGAGATTGAATCAAGTTATAACATCTAGAAATAATCACAACCTCACAAGTTGGTAGTTTAACCATGATTCTCATCTCGATGAACAAGTCATTCCAACATGTAAGCTTTCTATTTACCAGATTATGCAATTTTCGTGCCCATGTCAATTCCGCAAAAGTATGACAGTGTATGAAAATCAAAGACAAGTTGGAAACAAGTTAACATCATCCTTACGTATTCTTTCACTCACTTAGTAGTATCACAACAAATTAACCACATTCAAATCACCAATACTACTTCAAGATCTAATAATTTATTGTAGGCGTAGTATTGTAGTACTTACGGAATATAAAAGAAGAACAAAGAAGTACTTACTTGGTTGATGCCTTTGGAAGATGTTCTTGTGAAGTAAAAGAGCAAAAGGAAAATTTTTGAGAGAATTTGGAGAGGTAGGCGGCGCTTTTCTTAGGTTTGCAATGTATTTTTGGTCTAACACTAAGTTTCTTATTTATAGGGAAAGCTTGGGTCGGGTTTTGACCCATTTAAAATCGGATTTGGAGACCAAAAGTGACCATAGGCGGCGCCTTTTGCTTTGCCTATGCTTGGCATAGGCGACGCCTTTTGCAAAGCATTGTTGAGCATAGGCGGAGCCTATGCCATTGCATTGTTAGGCATAGGCGGCGCCTATGCCATGGCACATGAGATTCAGAGACAAAATACTTTTACATAGGCGGCGCCTATGCTATGGCACACTTAGGCATGGGCGGCGCCTATGTTATGGCACACTAGATTCCGAGAGCTTAGGCCATAGTATAGGCCTTTCCTTGTTCATGGCCTAGATTTACATAGGCCTTGCCTTGTTCTTTGCCTATATTTTCATAGGCAATGCCCAACCCATAGCTTTTTGCTTCTTCAACCTTATCTTACCACCTTGAACATGCAATTCTTCCAAATCAAGAGTTGAACTCAACCTCCTCCTTTACACCTCTTGCACCTACACTTACTCAAAAGCAACAAAAACGATTAGAACGATGGGTTGCCTCCCATCAAGCGCCTTAGTTTTGGTCGTGGCACGACTCTTCTTTTTGGATTTTTATTTAACGAAAACAAACACTTAGTAGAACGAAAGAAAGAATGGAAAACGATGGGTTGCCTCCCATCTAGCGCTTGATTTATTGTCGCGGCACGACATAGTTACCTCGAGTACTTAGACTTCGTCGAGGTAGATGGTGGCCATATAGTTTATCGAGTCAAGAGGACCGATATATGGTTTTACTCGTTGGCCATTCACCTTAAAGACAACACCATTATTGTCTTCTAGCTCAACTACTCCAGACGAGTAGACTTGGGTAACTTTGTACGGACCTGACCATTTGGACTTTAACTTACCTGGGAATAGCTTCAGTTTCTCATCGTTGGGGTAATCTCATGGAAAGGTCTTTAATTAATCTAATAGTATAATGAAGTTTGAGTTAGTAAATCCAATCAATTTTCATGTTATTTAACTGATCAATTTAGTACCCCATGGCTCAGAAAAATAAAAAGCAATAAGGTTTCTCATAGATTAAAGGATTTGGACTTAATGAGTTTTGATAATAGACAAAGTATGTTGGATCAAATAAATAATGAGTTGTACTAAATTAGATCATGAAGAAAATGAATAAACCAGGTAAGCCAGACACATGTTCTATTCGAAAGTCCATAAAGGCAGGACTACTGAAAAAAGAAGAATTTTAATGAAGTATAGAAGTACAAGATCTTAAAGTCTATAGAAGAGGCAATAAAAGAAAAGACAAATAGAGTAGGACTCTAAACTGGCAAGAGTAACATACATGTAAAAAGGAATTAGTTGCCTCCATCCCAAACACTACTACAAGTCAAGTCTTATCCGGTGAAATGTTTATGATCAACTGACCTTCCATCACGTTAAAGTATATATGTGCAAGTTTTCTATGTAAGAAGGTTACACAAAATACACAACTCAAGCAAATGAGCTAGAGCATATTCAAAGAGGTTTCTGACTTATTGTCCAAGTAATCCTAATATAAAATAAAAAATTGAAGAACGGTTTCATATTTAGGTATTTTATAATCTTCAGGTCCAGAATTCTTGTATTAGGGGATTGATCGATTTGTGACCATTTTAGTTTTTTAGACGCAATTATTTAGGGATAAACAATATAATACAGGAACTCAGCTTTAATTTGAGGGTAACTTGAAGAAAGACACAATGATCTGTGTAGTTTGTGTTAGTAATTAATATTTTATGGACTCACATATTAATATCTTATACATAGATATGCTATCTCTAAAGAAGCTCAATTTATAATCTAATAAATTATTAAACTTTTTGGGCCTAAAAGTAAATATCTATTAGTATGAGTTTAATTGAAATTATAGAAAACTCATGGATCTCTTCTAAAGTTTGATGAAAACATATAGAAATGGTACCTTTCACGAAAAGGCAACTTTCCAGAAAAAGCGACTTTCCCGAAAAGGCGCCTTTTATGAAAGGTACTTTAAAGACTTAAATAGACATGGTCCCTAAATCAGAAGACAATATTCTCTCTTTTCTCTCCATCCCTTAATGATACAAAACATAACCCCCTTCAAGGTTTAGAAGATCAAGTTTTTCTTTAGTCAAGTCGTGCAATGAAATGAGGTTAGTGTTCCAACCATTCTTCTATAGTATTCATCATTGTCAATTAATTACATTTGATCTTGGGTGAATTCTTTTACAGTTTTTCAACAAGTGGTATCAAAATCAAGGTCTTGTTTGATCATTAGACGTGATATTTAGTTTGTTTATTGTTATTTTGAAATAAATTTGATTTTCTTGATTTGGTGAGCCGTTGTAAATACCCTCTGTTCTCATTTGCTGATTTGGCACTTTCAAAGAACAAATAATTTTGTGTGGAATTTTTTTTATTTCATTTTTTTCCTACCTATTGTCACATTTTGAAATTATTATTGTCAAGGTTATCTTGATTTTATGTAAAAATTTTCCAGTTTTTAAAGAAATATTTGTTCAAAAGAACATGTTGTTTGTGGTAGATTTTTTTGTCCTTTCCAATTTATTTTTAATGGAATAAGCAATGGTTCAAGAACATTTTTGGGTAATTTTGTTTTAGTTTTCTTTTATTTATGAAACAAATCATGAGTGGACTTGGAGTCTTGTCTTATGTTTGTCGCTCAGAAAAAATATTACCATGTTTGCTTTGCTTGGGTTATATAGACTTACATAATTCTGGTACAAATAAGTTATTTCGTGTTATGTTTGTTATTTAGATATACTTGTATATTTTGGACTTAGCATGAAATTCAAGATTATTATCTTTTCCTCTATTCATATTATACATTATGTTGTTGGTGCTTCTTGTTTAAAAGTTAGTTGACTGAATCAATATATTGTCAAAGTAACCTCTATTGTGTTGATTTTATTTACTTTAAACATGTAAGCATGTGTTTTTATCCATGCGAAATAATTATTCCAAAGGAGATTATTTTGACTAGATTACAGATAGTTATGAATATGTGATACATCTATAATACATGCTAGTAATGTGTCAGTCCAAAGAAAGGTGTATTGTTAGACCGTTTTAGTAATCAACATTCATGAACTATGTATAGGAGTACCACTTACAAGTTATTATTTCTGTCCGAAGACTAAATGATAATGTTGTGTTTGGTATTTTGAGATGATCCCACTTCTATGTATATGTGTGTGATAAATATAGTTTTTGATTTACTTTTTTATTTATTTATTTACTTTAATTATCTTCATATATAGATGATCTATTTGATGGTTAATTGAGAGAATTATTTATTTTCTTATAGTGTCTTCTATATCTACCAATTTGAATAATATTTTCTTGTCTAATAGCATAAACTTTAAGAACTAGACTTTGGATGAGCTTATAGCTCAATATGTGCACGATAAGGATATACTTAAATACGATCAGATTGAAAGTTCTCATTTGGCATCTACTTCTGGGGATAAAATCATTATAAGAATGTGAAAAAGAATCAATACTAAACAAAATACAATCAAAAGGAAGTCATTTTGTTTTCTTTGTAGCAAACTTGGTCACAGAAAGAAAGAATGTTCTGAGTACGCTGACTGGCATGAAAAGAAAGGTAAACTTCTTAATATTATTTGTTAGAAGTTAATTGGATATAGTACCCCGTGACACTTGGTGAATAGATATGGGTGAAACTACTCACATAAGTGCCATCATAAAGGATTACCTAAATAGCCGAAGATACATGTAGTTTGGCAATGGTAATAAAGCAGTTGTGGAGGCTAATGGTATCTTTAGAATTTTATTAGATACTAATTTTTATTTGAAATTAAAAAAATATTTATTGTACCGTCATGTAGATGGAATTTAATTTCTATTTCATTTTTGGACATATATGGATACAATTGTTCTATTAAAAATAAAATTTGTAGTATTTCTCTGAATTCTAAAATTGTTGTAACTAGTACTCTAATTGATAAGTTATATAAATTAAACAGACAATACTTGTGTAACAACGAAAACCTACATTCAAGTAATTTTGGTACTAAGCGCATATTAACAAAGGAGAATTCATCAATGTTATGAAAGAAGTGATTGAGGTCATATTTCTAAACAAAGAAATCAAAGGCTTGGGTCAGGAGGAATTCTTAATTCCCTTGATTTATCATATTTTGAAGTTTGAATAGAATATATGAAGGAAAAATAAATGAATATAAGTAAAAGAGGTGCTTATAGGAGTAAAGAACCTTTAGAGTTGACACATATAGACATTTGTGATCCGTTTCCTACGACTTCGTGGAATGGTCAATAATATTTTTTTAACTTTATAGATGACTATATTGAATTTCAACACACATACAGAGCAAATGCGCAGCAAAAAAAAATAAAAACGTACCTTCAGCCATTATTGTTCAAGTGTTGTAAAGAATCACCTTTATCAAAAATCTTAAAAAGAAAAGAGGGAAGAGACACCTAAGAATCTTCTAGCCTATGCCTATCAAAGGTATGCTAGACTGATGGAGTCACCGGCATATTATAGGTAGGCTACGGACTCTTAGGAAAATAACTTTAACCCTAGGGACTTTCATAGGTATTTCTTGCCATCAAAGAAATACCATAGATACATAACTTGGAGGAAAAGTAACTGACTGATTTAATACTTTACTTGAGAAACAGGGTAAATTTCTTACCAAAAATATGTGGGTCATTAATATGTAATATTATATGTCATATTCTTACATTCTCCCACTTGACCCACATATCAAAATCAGACAATCCTTTATGAGTGAAAATAAACAATATGGTCATAAACACATATTCACTCAACTTAATAGTTATGCAAAAATCACTTTTATCAAGAATATATTAATACAAGAATTATGGAGGTCGTTCTCTTAATCAAACACTTCCTTCCATGTATTACGATGTGCAATATGTTCTAAATAAAGTATCCAACAACTTTATAAATAAGCTTAATATAAGTCATTCAGAGTCCAACTTTATTTGATCCAATAATGACTTTATAATTCATGAACATCAAAATATGCACGTTCATGTATATAAAAACAATAATGTCTAGACAAATTATTAGAGAATATAGCAAGATTTCAATAAGTTACTAAGTCCCATAAGGGTCACATGATCCTTGGAAACATTAGTTGGTAAACCTTTAGTCATAAGATCAGCAATCATCAAATTAGTACTAACATGTTCAAAACTCACATCTTTTTTATTAACATGATCTCTAACCATTAAATACATTATGTGGATATGCTTACTTCGGTTGCCATGCTTATTATTCTTTGAAAAAAATATCGCAGCTGAATTATCACAAAATAATTTTAATGGTCTTGCAATATAATAGATAACTTTAAAACCTGAAGCAAAGTTCTTCAAGCATAACACCTGTGATGTAGCTTCATAGCATTCCTACTACAAAGGAAATATTATGTTTAGTGTAGACTTGTGCATACATAAGGCTCCCAATAAGTAAAGCATATGGATTGCCTTTTATTTTCTCTTGTTTCAATGCATTTTGTGGGCATTGATTCAATGAGAATTTATCACTTTTAGTGATAGGTGCTACTATAGGTGAACAATTTTTCATTCCATTATTTCCAATATTCTTTCAATGTAGGCTCTTTGAGATAGTCCAAGAAATCGTTGAGATCTATCTCAGTGAATCTCTATGCCAGTGACATATAAGGTTTCACTCATATCCTACATATCAAAATTTTAGATAAGAAATTGTTTCATCTTATGCAACAACCCCAAATCATTACTAGCAAGTAAAAATTCATCCACATATAGGACTAAGAAAATATATTTACTCCCACTTATCTTAAGGTATATACATTTATCAATGATGTTCTCCGTAAATCCGAATGAAGAAACAACATTATGAAACTTAATATACCATTAGCGGGAAGCATATTTTAGTCCATAGATACATTTATTCAACTTGCAAACAAGGTGACTTTCATTCTTATCACTAAATCCTTCAGGATGACACATGTATACCTCTTCTTCAAGATCTCCATCCAAGAAATCCGTTTTCACATCCATTTGATGTAGCTCTAAATTAAAATGATCTACTAATGCCATGATTATTCTTAATAAATCCTTCTTTGACATAGGAGAGAAGGTTTTATAGTAATAAATACCTTCTTTTTGAGTAAAATCCTTGGTTACCAGTCGAGCTTTATGTCGCTCAACATTACCAGATGAGTTTATTTTGATTTTATAAACCCATTTAGATCCTATAGTAGAGACTCTTTTTGGTAATTCAACGAGATTTCAGACTTTATTTTTAGCCATTGATTCTATCTCTTCTTTCATGGCATCATACCAAAGTGTGGAGTTTTCTTCACTCATGGCTTGTGAAAATGAACATGGATCATCTTTTAGTTCAATATCATAATCATACTCTTGAAGATATAAACCATAGTCACTAGAAATTGTTGATCTACAAACTCTTGAGGATCTTCTTACTTCCACTGGTTTAGGTGATCCTTCAATAATGGATTCAGGTAAAATGGGTTGTTCTTCATGTGGCTCATCAAGTATTGGTGGCTCTTGAACTTGTTGCTCTTCAGGTCATTCATCAGAATTTAACTGATTTGCATTTAAGTTTTCGGTATATAAAGGTACCATAAGTAGTTTCCTTATCTCTTTTAGTTCCACCACTTGAGTTGAACCACTCCAACTTACTTCATGTTCCTCAAGAAATTTAGCTTTTATAGCCTAGATAATTATAGAGGAATGAGAAGGACAATAAAAACCTGTATCCTTTAGAGTTAACCACATATCATATAGAGAAACCACTTATTGTTCGTTCATCCAACTTTTTTAAATATGGATTATAAATCCTCACTTCAGTTGGACATCCCCAAACGTGTAAGTAGATTAAACTAAGTTTCCATTCTTTGAATAATTCAAAATGAGTCTTGGGGGTAGCCTTGGATAGAACTCAATTTAAAATATACACAACAGTTTTTAAGGCTTCACTCCATAAGGATAAAGATAAAATTGATCTGCTAATCATGCTTCTTACCATGTCTATTAATGAATGGTTCCTTCTTTCATCCATACTATTTTGTTGTGGAATTTTTGGCATGGTATATTATGCAATTATACCATCTTTTTCAAGGAACTTAGCAAACAGAACTTTAACTTGTCCCTTTTCTATGTACCTACCATAATATTCTCCACTTCTATCAGACCTTACAATTTTGATCTGAGCTCCAATTTGATTCTCTACTTCTATTTTAAAAACCTTAAAAGCATCAAGTACTTCTAATTTATTAAACAAATATAGAGATACATATATATTGAATATTCATAAATGAGATGAAATATCTTTCACCATTCAAGCAAGGGGTAAGAAAAGGTCCGCAAATGTATGTATGTATGATCTCAAGTAATTGAGAACTCCTTTTGGCACCTTTTGTGGATTAAGTCCACACAAGTCCCAAAGTCAAAAAAATCAAGAGCTCTAAGAACTCCATCATTAACTAACCTTTTGATTCTTTCAATAGAGATATGTCCCAATCTCTTGTGCCAAGGACTTGAAGAATTCTCACTGATAATACATCGCTTAGTGCCAATTTCTTTATCATGCAGAGTTATGATATTACATTCAGTTGTGGGGTAATGAGTGGTAAAATTACCACTCATTTTCACTTAACATTCATGCACACTACTATGATTTGAATGTAAAAGTGAGACACGTTCTAGGGTTAAATGTACTAATTCCCATATTTTGTAGGTGTACAAGTGCTGAGAAGAAAAAAAGTAAACTTGAGCTAAAAAAATCAAAAAGGGAATTGAAATGCAATAGCTAGACAAGCTGAAGTAGGATCAAGATCTAGCCCTCAAATATCGCGATTGTGGGCATTATCCCGCGATCGCGGTGAGTCAGGGTAGACGACCTACTGCGATTGCGATGGACTAACCATAATCGTAGTGAGTTCGATCGCAATCTATCTTCCATGATCATGTGAGGGCAGAAAATGGCCTAGGGGCAGAGATGTCATTTTGACCAGCCCACCCCAAATCCCATTTAAGGCTCAAAATCCATTCACTCTAGGATTCCATCACCTATCTCCCATCCTTATTTTAGGATTTTTGTAATTTCTTGGATCTTAGAGCAAGACTTGTGCTAATTTTGAGCTAACAAGACATTAGAGTGACTTTTAAGTATAGATGGGGATTCACCCATTGAAGATTCATTGGATTCTAAAGTGTGGTTTGCCCTTTTTTTTATTCTTTTATGGGTAACTTTGATGAAAATATTGGTTTATTAGTGTTTATTATCATTATGAGTTGCTAGATCTACCTCTTGGGATTATTCTTGATTAGGGTGCAGTTGTGTGTGGATTGTGATATTTTTGTGTAGATTTGAGTTTGTTAATGATGGGTTCTATTATTACTTGATTAAATTACTTGGGATTTGATGGGTGAAAGCCCCAAATACCCAAATAGATTTGATGGGTGAAATACCCAAACTCTAGAAAGCTCAAAGACATCTTCAAAAGAAGATTTTTGGGTGAACTTTAGGAATCTATATCATCTTTGAAAGAGGGATATGGAGACCAAAGCAACGATAGACAATTATGTGTATAGTTTACTAATCTATCACTATATTAGACATAAGGGTGGTTGTGAAGTTAACTATAACATGGGTATCATCCTAGAAATAGGGATACCTTGATTGAGGTATTGGGTGGTTTTGATTGACACACTTGTTAGGTTCTTGAAAGAGCCAATAGGTGAAATCCTTGTGGTTTTATTGAAAAACTAGCAATAAGGACATTATACCTAGCCTACCATATCATCAATGATTATAATTTGCATTGAATTATCATGTTTCCACGCATATCTTGCCCCTAAGAAGTATAATCCCAAGTACGTTCTAATTGATAACAATCTAATTGTTCTTAGTCTCAAATTAGTCCTTTAGAAGCCCAAGATTTCAATTCGCATTTTACACGATTGAAAACCCCCAAACCATTTTGTACCATAGGTTTGAATGTTAGCAAGCACTTCTATTTCAAATTTACTCAATCGCCACTCACATTGTTCCTCGTGGATTCAACTCCGACTCTTGTTGGGTAAATATATTGATAACGACCTCCTTGCACTAAATTGACGTGTAAGTTGAGTGTTATTAGGGGGATAACTCAAATTTAAATAATTCCAAAACCAATAACTCTATTATTATTTAAAAGTTTCATTGTAGACAAATGAAAATTGAAGTCATAACCATCTATGGATAGTCTAGAAAGAGAATTTAAATTCTTAAAATATGATGGAAAAAAGTATTTTCTTAATCTAATTGAAAAATCAACTTTTAAAAATGAGCCTATAAGACCCCACATGTGATGTCGTCCTATTGCCAGAATAAATATTTTGTTCTCTTTTCATCGATTTTCTTAGAGTTAGAAAACCCTGCATGATTTTGGCAATGTGAGTTGTAGAATCAAAATCAATCCACCATTTATTATAAGAAACTTTAATGAAACTAGATTCATAACATACAAAGGTAAAATTACATTTCTTCTGGAGCCACTTCTTGTATTTCAGGAAATCTCTCATTTAGTATTTCTTTTATCTGCAGAAACGGCAAGTGTCTTTGCCAAGACTGTCCTTCTTTTTCATAGGAACACTTTTTCCCTTTATTGTATTTTTCTTATCATGAGTCACTAAATTTGTACTTTCGGGTATCTCATGCTTCAACCTCTCCTTTTCTTGCACACACATAGTCAAGAGTTCATTGATTGACCATTTATCTTTATGTGTGTTATAATATATCTTGAACGGACCATATTTCGTAGGAAGAGAGTTGAGAATAAAATTCACAAAAATGGTGTAGACGTATCAACCTTAAGGGACTTGAGTTTAGTAGCAATATCTCTCATTTTCACAATGTGCTCACGCACTGTACGACTTCTATCAAATGTCATACTTAAGTGCCTCTTCATAAGGGTGCTAGACAATGCCTTGTCAGAGCTTACAAATTGTTCATCGGTTTCCATCATGTAAGCTTTGACATTGTAGTTGTTAGGGAAAGAACTCCTAATGATTTGACTTATATGAGCCTTTATGATCATTAAGCTCAAGTGATTAGATCGCTCCCACCGCTCATAAAAAGACTTAGCCACTGGCGTACTTGATTTGGTGGGCTTAGATGGTTCTTCCACACGAAGTGCCAGATCCAAATCTGAATACCCTAAAGTGAGAAGGACTTTCTCCTTCCATTCAATAAAGTTATCACCGGATAACATTGGAATTCGACCATTTTCGTTAAATAGAGCAGGAAAAAAAATTGTGTTAACTGCAAAACAAGGATACACATACCTAAGCTATGAAATATAAAACCATCAAAATGAATCGCCTAAATACTGATTCTTAAGTAAATTCTAAACCTTCCTGTGGGTAGAGGTTGCACCCATGCATAGAATTACTTAACTTCATTAAACTAGTAAATCGAATAAAACTAGAAAATAATCCATAGCTGTGGGCATAGGATAATTTTTAAACAAAAAGGTTTACTATCTATTCCAATTAATCTAACCAAACTAGTTACCTCCTTATGGGGTAAGGTTACTATTTTGATAAGATAATTAAATTTTATTAGATTTTATTATTATATTTCAATCACTTAACTTTATGTGATTAAAGAAATTATTTTCTTTATATCATATGCTCGGGATGTTGTGTCTAACCCAAACATATGATAAAAAGAACTCAGAATGACATCTCACAATAGTTAATTTTAATAATTAACTTAAACAAAGTGTAATTCTTAAAATATTAAAGTGGATTGAATAGGTAGAGCCTACATCAAAGCAATCCATTGTATAAAGCATTTTTTATTAATCGAAGAAAAATCGTACAACAAAGAAATAGGTTGAGCCTACATGTCCTTCGTTAAAATGGTAATTCTTTAGTCATAGTGATAATAGTTTGCATACAATAAGGGAATAGGCTGAGCCTACATATTTCCCATTCAAATTTCTTATAATTAGTCAAAATATTATAAGAAGAATATGATACAATAATTGAATGTACAATTAAAATACTACTACTACTTGTGAATATAACGAAACACTGAACAACATGGCTAAAGAGACTCTGATACCACATGTTGAATTTCAACATATACATAGAACCAATTCGCAGCAAAAAAATAAATAAAAACGTACCTTCAGCCATTATTGTTCAAGTATTGTGAAAAATCACCTTTATCAAAAACCTTAAAAAGAAAAAAGGAAAGAGACACCTAAGAATCTTCTAGCCTATACCTATCAAAGGTATGCCAGACTGATGGAGTAACAGGCACATTTATAGGTAGGCTAGGGACTCTTAGCCAAATAACTTTAACCCTAGGTACTTTCATAGCTATTCCTTTCCATCAAAGAAATACCATATATACATAACTTGGAAGAAAAGTAATTGACTAATTTAATACTTTACTTGGGAGACAAGGTAAATTTCTTACCAAAAATATGTGGGTCATTAATACGTAATATTATACATAATATTCTCCCAGAATACTCTTGTTATGGATATCTCTATTTAATTCATAAGAAGCCACAATCTTTCAATGTTTTTAAAATTTTCAAGGCTAAAGTTGAAACTCAATTAGGCAAGAAATTATGGCTATCAAATCTGATAGTGGAGGAGAATACTACGGTAGATACGATGGATCAGGTGAACAATGTTCAGAAAATTTTGTAAAGTATTTGACAGAGTGTGGGATTGAACCTCAATACACAACTTTGAGGACTCCAAGTCAAAATAGTGCAGTTGAGAGACAAAATCGAACTCATAAGGATATGATAAGAAGTATGATTAGCTATTCTTATTTACCTGAGTTGCTTTGGGGAGAAGCATTAAAGGCTACACTTTATATACAAAACAGAGTTCCTAGTAAATCACTAGCTAAGACCCATATAAATTGTGGACTAGTAAGAAACCTAGTATTAGACAGTTGCAGGTACGAGGGTATCCAGCCGAAGAAAAGCCTTACAAGACTAATAAAAAGAAGTTGGATTGAAGAACTGTTAGTTGCTACTTTGTAGCTTACTCAGAAAGATTAAGAGGTCTTAAGTTTTACGGCTCCTCGAATAGATATTTTTTCGAAATAGAAAATGTCAAATTTATTGAGGATGTTGATATTAGAAGGAGCAATCAAAACAAACAAATTATTTTGAAGAGAAATTAGATAAAATTGTTTCAAGTGAAATTGATTAGATAACTATACTGAATGTGTTTCAGTATGTAAATTTGGATTATGGAGAAAACAAAATGATATTACCTCACGATCAACAACCTCTAGTTCAAGTGCATATAAGAAAATCTAGTAGAGAAACGAGAAATATAATATTGGATGATCATGTTGTTAATCTTCAAGAGCATAATTTTGACATGCGATTGGAAGATGATCCTATAATTGTTAGTCAAGTCTAATCATGTCGAAATTCTGCAAAATAGATCAAAGCAATGAAAGATGAGTTGGAGTCTACGAAATACAATGACGTTTGGGATCTTGTTGAGTTACCACAATGATCGAAAACTATCACGATCCGATCCGAGGCCCTGGCCACAACGAGCATCCCAAACCATGAAGGCCCGAGAGACCCCTTAGCTTATCGTCATAAGCAAAACCCATCTATTATAATAATGCAGAAGTAAACTGGAAACATGGTAATTCATTTATTTCAACTTAACAATGCGGGGCATAAGTACATAAAAAAACCCATAGCCATCTATAACAAGTCTAAAAAGTCTCGACTAAACCGAAAATAATAATCTGTATGAATCCGGGACAAGGCCCCTGATCGGACCATGAACTAAAATCAAATGAAACCAAAAAATGGGAAAAAGGCTTTCCGAAATAAGGGAGGATCACCAGCTCCAAATGTCTGATAACGATCTACTAATTAGCGGAGCCACGGGACTGGGCCTCAGAGCCTGAAATATAGGGGGTCAATACACAAGGTACTGGTATGTTGAACAAATCCAAAATAACATATTTTTATACAACATAGGTGGGAGCATTTTATAAAACATTTAGCACAAGATAAATAAAAACACATGGGCATAATTTAAAAGCTTCAAAACATTTTCTTGTAATCATGACTCAGCTCTCTTTATTTTACTTCTGAGCTAGATGGTACACCCTACAAATATACTTATCCACGGGCTATATGGACTCCGCTCTTGACTCAGAGGCCAAGCCCCCAATCAGAGTTTTCCATAAGGATTGGGGTTTGTCATTCGTACGATGCCATAATGTCGTCTCCAGCATACAATCCCTATTATAGGACATCATAAACCCGTATCGGTAAAACAATGTTTTAGGCTAAGAGTTATCTGAAATCAAGCCTTCTTTGGGTAACCAACTAGCTCTCTTAAAGCCTAATTTTAGTCCTTTAAACCATGCTTCATGCTCTTAAAACATTTATTTCTTTCATGTTAAGGGCACTCCATCGTAGGTATCGTCATATCTAGACTTGCAAGTCGAATCATGTGGTAACATATCCATAGCCCCTTTTTATTCAAGAAATCAAATGAATGCCCACCCAAAAGTTTTAAATAATGAATAATAACTCTCATTCTAGTAGTTCCCAAAAATCTTATGCAAAACATCATGTTTTAAGTTTCAACATACATGGGCTAATTCTTTCATAAATCAGATGTAATTCTTTCATTTAACACAAAGAGTACTTGTATAACATGGTATTACCCTCTCCTCGTTTCAAAATCAACATCATGTTCATGACTCATAGTAGAATACTTTACTCAGACAATATAACATGCAATTTAACGACCCATAACATGCTAAACCAAAAAATTCCACATGGAGAGGGAAATATCATAACTCATGCCCTCATATTAATTCTCAAAATCATATTTCACGTAAATATAATTCAAAACTATGGCAAAACTTCATGATTATCATATCAAAAGGTTCAAAATGCATATTCTTCAAAGTTTTTTTGAAACCCTTATTGTATTCATAATTTTAATGCCATTAAAACTTGTTAAAAATAATACACTATGCCCATAAGGTTTAGGATAGTCCCACATACCTTAAGCTTCTTAACTGGTGAAGAAAGCTTAAATCCTTAGTTTTCTCAAGGAAGAGTTTGGGTTTGTTCTTGGGGAAGAAAACGGGTTTCCTTCGGTGCAATTTGAGTAAAACAGGCAAATAATGCCCTTTTGAAAGCCTCAATTCGAGTTATGGAAAAAATAAGATGAGGGGAAATGACCAAAAGCCCCTTAGCCATTTAAAATCAAAGGTTGCACATGAAGGCACCGGGCGATGCGGGCTTTATACCGGCGGGGTAAGACGAATACCGAGGGCTTTAGACCAGCGGGGTAAGCCCCACTCCGCGGGCTCTATCCCGGAGGACTAAACCGGGTGCCGTAGGCCTATCCCAGTGGTACTACTATTTCTATTTTCCAAACATGACTACTCCCATCTGAAAGTTTCGAAACTCACCCGACATGTACTTCTGACGTCTTTTATTATGAATCAACTTAAAAACAAATATTTCGGGGTCGGGAAGGTCGATTCAAAAATCCATAAAGTCTAAAGGTCTTGATAGGTCCTAGACACTTGGTAAAGTTTTTAGGACTTAAGCCCCTTATGCATGTAAGTAAAAGCTAAACTGAGAGTTTTTAGGACTTAAGCCCCTTATGTATGTAAGTAAAAACTAAACTGAGCTAAGATTAGCAAGGGGTATTACATTATCCCCCCTTGGAATTATTTGTCCCCGAATGATAACTTGGGACACAACAAGCATGATTTCAAACGTTACATGGAATAAAATGAGTGATATAAGATCAATACCTTCCATATTATCTTCCACATATTCAAAGAGGGTTGTATATTTTGCACACATATAATTTTCTGACTCCTAAGTAGCTTCCTCAACGTTATGATTCTTCCACAATACTGTAACTGAAGTTATCTCCTTACTTCTCAACTTTCGAACTTGTTGATCTAGTATAGCTATGTGTTCTTCTTCATACGATAAGAAATCCTTCACACCGATTTCCTCAACAGGAAACATAAGCAAATGATCGCCATTACATTTCTTCAGCATTAATACATGAAATAAAGGATGAATAGAAGCTAAACTTGCAGGAAAATCTAACTTATAAGCGAGGCCACCGATCCTTCAGGTAATCTGATAAGGACCTATGTAACATGGGCTAAGTTTTCCTTTCTTTCCAAATCGTATGACTCCCTACATAGGGGATACTTTTAGAAATACCCAATCATCAACCTCAAACTCTAACACCCTTCTTATAATATCGGCGTAAGACTTTTGGCGACTTTGAGTTGTCTTAAGTCGCTCCCTAATGACTTTCACTTTCTCCATGACTAATGAACAAGGTTAAGCCCAAACAAATAGGTTTCACCCACTTCATACCACCCAATCGGGGACTTACATATCCTTCCATATAAAGCCTCAAAAGGAGCCATCTGGATGCTAGAATGGTAGCTATTGTTGTAGGCGAACTCTATCAACGACAAATAATCCACCCAACTACCATTAAAGTCTATGATGCAAGACCTCAACATATCTTCTAAGGTCTGAATGGTGCGATCTTCTTGCCCATCTGTCTGAGGGTGGAAGGTGGTACTAAGGTTTACTTGGGTACCTAAACCCTTTTGAAAAGATCACCAAAACTGAGAAGAGAATTGAGTACCTCAATAGGATATAATAGATACTAGATCCCCATGCAAACAAACTACATCCTGAATGTACAGCTTAGCATAATCATCCTCGAATAATTTGTCCGCACTGGAAGAAAATGGGCAGATTTGGTCATCCTGTCTACAAACACCCAAATGGAGTCATATTGGTTTTGGAATCTTGGATGTCCTGTAATAAAGTCCATGTTGATCATCTGCCATTTCCAAACAGGAAAGGCTATCTCTTAAGAAGTGACACCTTGTCTCAAATGTCCCACCTTAACTTGTTGACAATTGAAACACTTAGCCACAAAGTTAGCAACATCTCCACCAATAAATCTCCTTAAGATCATGATACATTTTAGTAGAGCCAGGGTGAACAACATACCTGGAAGTGTAATATTCATCGAGAATTCTTTCTCTTAACCTATCCATATCCGGTACACATAGATGACCTTGATAACTAAAAATCCCATCACCTCCTATTTTTAATGCCATTACTTTTTGTTGACCAAAATCTTTCTTAATCTATATCAAAATGGGGTCCCTGGTTTGTTTTTCCACAACCTTAGTGCATAAGGATAATTTAGCTACCTTTTGTACAAACACTCCCCCATCTTTAGAATCTAGGAGCCGAACTCCCAAATTAGCTAGCCGATGAATATCCTTTACCATATTTCTCTTTCCTTCCTCCATATGAGAAAGACTGCCCATAGACAACCTGCTAAGGGTGTCAGCCACCACATTGGCCTTACTCAGGTGATAATGAAGGCTCATGTCATAGTACTTCAAAAATTCCAACCACTGCCTCTGCCTGAGGTTTAGCTCTTTCTGCATGAAAACATACTACAAACTTCTGTGATCATTAAATATATCAACATGCACCCCATAAAGATAATGACGCCAAATTCTTAGTGCAAAGACCACACCGCCAACTCTAAATCATGGGTTTGATAGTTCTTCTCACGCACCTTCAACTGTCTAGATGCATAAGCCACTACCTTACCATGCTACATAAGTACATACTCATGTCCCACTCGGGACGTATCACAGTAAACCAAAAACACCTTTGTACCCTCAGAAAAGGTTAAAATTGATGTTCTAGTCAACTTGTCTTTAAATTTCTCAAAAATATTCTCACTAGAGCCAGACCACAAGAATTTTACCTTTTTCTGAGTCAATCTAGTAAGTGGAGCAACTATGGATGAAAAAATCTCCATAAATCTTCTGTAATACCCCCACTTAACCCAAGAAGCTCCGAATGTCAGTTGGAGTCGTGGATGTGGGCTATTTTCTCACCGCCTCAATCTTTTATGGGTCAACCTTAATTCCCTCACTAGAAATAATATGCCCCAGAAAAGAAATAACACTAAGCCAGAATTCACACTTGGAAAACTTTACATACAACTCATGATCCTTAAGAGTTTGATGGATGATTCGAAGGTGATTGATATGCTCTTCCTTACTCTTAGAGTAAATCAAAATGTCATCAATAAAGACTATGACAAACAGATCTAGAAACTAATGAAACACCCTAAACATTAGGTCCATAAATGATGCGGGGGCATTAGTCGGCCCGAAGTCATAACCAAGAATTCATAATGACAGTATCGAGTTTGGAAGTCCATTTTGGGGATGTCATCCTCCCTAACCTTCAACTGATGGCACCCAGAATGAAGGTTAATTTTGGAGAAACATTTAGCACTTGGGAGTTGGTAAAAAAGGTTATTAATTCTGGGAAGAGAGTACTTGTTGTTAACTGTAACTTTTTTCAGCTGACGATAATCTACACACATAGAAAGGGAACCATCTTTCTTAAGCACGAAAAGCACTGGAGCACCTTAGGGGGAGACAATAGGATGAATAAAGCCTTTGTCAAGAAGGTCTTTTAACTGTTCTTTCAACTCTTTTAATTCTGGAGGAGCCATTCTGTAAGGCAGAAAAGAAATAGGCCAGGTATCTAACAACAGGTCAATGCCAAAATCTATCTCCCTATCTGGTAGAATTCCAGAGTGATCATCAGGAAAAACTTTAGGAAATTCATTAACTACAGGAACGGACTGGGGGGAAGGACTTTCAATGCTAAAATCTTTGACCCAAAGAAAATGATACAAACAACCCTTTTATATAAGCTTATAGGAACTAAGATAAGATATGAATTTCCCTTAGGTGCTCGAGAATATCCCTCCTACTCGATCACTAGATCATTAGGAAAAGAGAAGGTGACCTTTCTGGTTCTACAGTCTAAGGTAACATAACATGAATAGAGCCAATTCATTCCCAGAATAGCATCAAAATCAATCATGTCCAGTTTTACAAGATCAGCCACCATATTAGGATAAAAAATCAATACACATAATTTTGATAAACTCTCCTAGTCACAATGGTATCACCAACAAGAATGGAAATAAAAAAGGGTTCTGGAATATTTTCAGGCTCAAAACCAAAACTCATTGCCACGTAAAGGGTCACATAAGACAAAGTAAACCCCCGATCAAACAAGACATAAACATCATGATAAAAGATCTATAACGTACCAGTAACCACATCTAGTGAAGCCTCCAAGTCCTAACAAGTAGACAGAGCATACAATTTATTGCGACCACTTCCAATAGTTGAAGTAGTACCCTTAGAAAGAGGGGTTGCAGAATTTTTTAAGACCTAGTCCCTCTAGTATTCCCAATGCCTGAGGGGCAGTATCTCTGAATATGGCCTTTCTAGCCACACTTGTAGCATACGTTACTACCTAAATAGCATCTTCTCGGATGATATTTTCCACAAGAACTACAGCGAGGGTATGACTTAGTGGACTGATCCACACTCTCCTGGGGCTGAGTAATCTACATGTTTGCCCCGCTGTTAGGCTGAGAGTTATAAAATCGCTTATCAACTGGAGGACTGGGTGTCGGAGCAATAGCTAAAGACTGATCATTGCTCCAAAACTTCTTCTTAGACTATTTCTTACCCTAATTTCCACCTTGCTGCTGACTGACATTTTGATCTACAGACTTAGGCCTCTTAGCATGTATTTCTCTTTCCCTTACCTTCGCCTGCCTCTTCTTCTCCTCTTCTACCTGTTGGATATACACCAATAACCTGGAGAAATCTATATCCTTATTCAATATTTCTCCCTTGCATTTTAACACCAAATCATCTGAGAGACCAGATGCGAACTTCCTCATGCGAGACCTCATGCTGTCCACTAACTCTTGAGCATAACGAAACTGCTGGATAAACTTCAATGCATATTCTTTGACACTCATTTTTCCCTGTTTTAGATTTATGAATTCTTCAGCTTTTTCTTCCCTCGGTTCCTAGGGAAAGAAATGATCCAGGAAAGACTCTACAAACTAACCCCACACAGAAGGTTTAGCATCCCCACCCCTCAAATCTTCCCCCTCATTAGACAACTGGTTAGCTATGTCCTTCAACTGATAGGCAACCAGCTCAACCACCTCAACCTTATTAGTATGCATAACTCTAAAAATTATCTTAATTTCGTCAATGAACCCTTGGGGGTCCCTCTCAACCTTTTTTCCACTAAGAGTGGGTAGGTCCAGCCTCATGAATTGACCAACCTGAGTAACTTTAAAAGAATCAGACACAGAAATCACATATCCACACCAACGAGACTAAGAGGCCACAAGCTGAGAAATCATATGAATGAACTACCAAAACTCAGCATTCGAGACTTCTCTCTGAGGAGGTTGGGTACGGTTAACACCGGACTGAGGAGCCAAGGATGGACTAGTTTCGACCGGAGGAACTTCAAGAGTAGCAACAAATTCTGAAGTACGAGCTCTATTACAGGTCTGCATTCCATGAGCAGGGCAGACATCATTAGCATGGGTGTTCCACTCATTGGATCTACGGGGAGGCATGATTAATTTCTAAAATATAGAAAATCATGAGTTAGGGTACATTCACATTTTATAGCACGAACTAGAACATGAAGAAAGAGAAACATTCCTAAATACCTAATAGTTTCCCCCCTTATAAGTGTGGCGTTCTACACAACCATAAAAAAGACTCTGCCCGGCGTGACTTTATAGACACCCTGGAACCATGAACCATGCTCTGATACCAAGCTTGTTATGACCCAAGCCGATGCCTTGGCCGCGACAGGCATCCTGAGCCATAAAGGCCCGAGAGACCCCTTAGTTTATTGTCATAAGCAAGACCCGCCTATTATAATAATATGGAAGTAAACATGAAATATGGTAAATCATTTATTTCAATTTAACAATGCAGGACATAAGTCCATAAGAAAACCCATAACCATTTATAACAAGTCTACAAAGTCTCTACTAAACTAAAAACAATAATCGATCTGAATTCGGGATAAGGTCCCCGATCGGGCAATGAGCTAAAATCAAAAGAAACCAACACATGGGAAAAAGACCTTCCAAAATAAAATAGGCTCACCAACTCCAATGTCTGATAACAATCTACTTATTAGCGAGGCCACAAGACTGGGCCTCAGAACATGAAATATAGGGGGTCAATACATATAGAACTGGTATGTTAAACAAATCCAAAATAACATATTTTTATACAACATAGGTTAGAGCATTTTACAAAACATTTAGCATAAGATAAATGAAAATATATAGAAATAATTTAAAAACTTTAAAACATTTTCTTGTAATCATAACTTAGCTCTTTATTTTACTTCTGAGCTAGATGGTACACCCTACAAACGTACTTATCCACGGGCTATATGGACTCCTCCCTTAACTCAACCGCCAAGCCTCCAATCCAAGTTTGCCACAAGGATTAGGGTCTGTCATTCGTACTATGCCATAATGGCATCTCCAGCGTACAATCTCTATTATAGGACATCATAAACTCATACTGACAAAACACGATTTTGGGCTAGGAGTTTTCTGAACTCAAGCCTTCTTTGGGTAACCAACTAGCTCTCTTAAACCCCAATTTTAGTTCTTTGAAACATGCTTCATTATCTTAATACATTTATTTATTTCATGTTAAGGTCACTCCATAGTAGGTATCGCCATACCTAGACTTGAGAGTCGAATCATGTCATAACATATCCATAGCCCCTTTTTATTCAAGAAATCAAATAAAAGGCCACCCAAAAGTTTTAAACAATGAATAATAATTCTCATTCTAGTAGTGCCCAAAAAACTTACGCAAAACATCATGTTTCAAGTTTCAACATATGTGGGCCAACTCTTTCATAAATCAGATGTAATTTTTTCATTTAACACAAAGACTACTTGTATAACATGATGTTACCCTTTCCTCATTTCAAAGTCAACATTAAGTCCATAAATGAAGGTAGAACACTTTACTCACACTATAGAACATACAATTTAACAATCCATAACATGATAACACGTGGAGAAGGAAATCTCATGACCCATGCTCTCATATTAATTCTCAAAATCATATATCATGTAAATATAATTCAAAACTATGGCAAAACTTCATGATTAATCATATCAAAAGGTTCAAAATGCATATTCTTCATAGTGTTTTCAAAACCCTTATTGTATTTATAATTCTCATGCCATTAAAACTTTTTAAAAATAATACACTATGCCCATAAGGTTTAGAATAGTCCTACATACCTTAAGCTTTTTGATTGGTGAAGAAATATTTAATCCCTAGTTTTCTTGTGGAAGAGTTTGGGTTTGTTCTTGGGGAAGAAGAAGGGATTCCTTGAGTGAAATTTGACTAAAATAGGCAAATAATGCCTTTTTGGAATCCTTAATTTGAGTTATGAACAAAATAGGATGAGACGAAATGACCCAAAATCCCCTTGGGCGTTTAAAATCAAAATATACCCATGAAGGCACCAGGTAATGTGGGCTTTAGAACGGAAGGATAAGCCCCATGCCACGGACTTTATACTGGTGGGGTAAGCCCCATGCTGTGGGCTCTATCTTGGCGGACTAATTCGGGCACCGCTAGACTATCCCAGTGGTACTACTATTTTCATTTTCCAGACATGACCCTACGCCCATCTAAAAGTTTCGAAACTCACCCAACATGTACTTTTGACCTTTCTAATCATAAATCAACTTAACAACTAATATTTCAAGGTCGGGAAGGCGATTCAAAAATTTGTAAAGTCTAGAGGTCTTGAAAATGACTAAGTCCTAGACATTTGGTAAAGTTTTTAGGTCATAAGCCCCTTACGCATGCAACTAAAAGTTGAATTGAGCTAAGATTAGCACAGGGTATTACATTGTCCCCCCTTGGTATCATTCATCCCTGAATGATAACTCAGAACACAATAAGCATGATTTCAAATGTTACATGTAATAAAATGAGTGATCTAAGATCAATACCTTCCATAACATCTTCCACAGATTCAAATTGGGTTGGATTTCTTGCAAGCATGTCATTCTCCAACTCCCAAGTAGCTTCCTCAATATTATGATTCTTCAATAACACTTTAACCGAAGCTATCTCCTTACTTCTAAACTTTTGAACTATTCAATCTAGTATAGCTATGGGTTTTTTTTCATACTACGATAAGGAATCTTTCACACCAATTTCCTCAATAGGAAACACAAGTGAATAATCACCAATACATTTCTTCAGCATTGATACATGAAATACAAGATGAACAGAAGCTAAACTTGTGGGAAAATCTAACTCATAAGAAATGCCACCGATCCTTCTGGTAATCTGATAAAGACCTATGTAACGTGGACTAAGTTTTATTTTCTTTTCGAATCCCATGACTCCCTTCATAGGAGAGACTTTTAGAAATATCCAATCATCAACCTCAAACTCTAAATCCCTTCTTCTAACATCGATGTAAGACTTTTGGCGACTTTGAGCTGTCTTAAGTCTCTCCCTAATGACTTTCACTTTCTCTATCACCTGATGAACAAGGTTAAGCCCAAAATAATGGGTTTCACCCACTTCATACCACCCAATCAGGGACCTACATTTCCTTCTATATAGAGCCTCAAAAAGAGCCATCTGGATGCTAGAGTGGTAGTTATTATTGTAGGCAAACTCTATCAATGGCAGATTATCCACCCAATTTCCTTTAAAGTCTATGACATAAGCCCTTAACATATCTTCTAAGGTATGAATGGTGTGCTATGCTTGCCCATCTGTCTGAGGGTGGAAGGCGGTACTAAGGTTTACATAGGTACCTAAACCCCTCTGAAAAGAGTATCAAAACTGAGAAGAGAATTGAGTACCTCAATCGGATATAATAGATACTAGAGACCCTTTCAAACGAATTATTTCTTAAATGTACAGCTTAGCATAATCATCCCCCGAATAATTTGTTTGCACTGGTAAAAAATGGGCAAACTTGGTCATCCTGTCTATAATCACCCAAATGGAGTCATATTGGTTTAGGGATCTTGAAAGTCCTGTAGTAAAGTCCATTTTTATCATCTTCCATTTCCAAAAAGGAAAGGCTATCTCTTGGGAAGTGCCACCTGGTCTCAAATGTTCTACCTTAACTTGTTGACAATTCAAAAACTTAGCCACAGAGTTAGCAGCATCTCTCTTCATGTTATTCCACTAATAAATATCCTTGAGATCATGATACATTTAGTACATCCAGGGAGAACAACATACCTGGAAGTGTGAGCTTCATCAAGAATTCTTTGTCGTAACTCATCCACATCCGGCACACATAGAAGACCTTGATACCTCAAAATCTCATCACCTCCAATTTCAAATTCCAATACTTTTTGTTGACCAGCATCTTCCTTAATCTTCATAAAAATGGGATCCCTGGTTTGTTTTTCCTTAACCTCAGTGCAAAGGATGATTTAGCTACCTCTGGTGTGAACACTCTCATATCTTTGAAATCTAGGAGTCGAACTCACAAATTAGCAAGATGATGAATATCCCTTACCATATTCCTTTTTTCTTCCTCCACGTGATAAAGTCTACCCATGGACAACCCCCTAAGGGCATCATCCACCACATTGGCCTTACTCGGGTGATAATGCAGGCTTATGTCATAGTCCTTCAACAATTCCAACCACCGCCTCTGCCTGAGGTTTAGCTCTTTCTATGTGAAAACATATTGCAAACTTTTGTGATTAGTAAATATATCAACATAAACCCCATAAAGCTAATGACACCAACTTTTAGTGTAAATACTACAACCACCAACTCTAACTCGTGGGTGGGATAGTTCTTCTCATGCGCTTTCAACTGTCTAGATGCATAAGCCACTACCTTACCATGCTGCATAAGTACACACCCAAGTCCTACCCGATACGTATCACAGTAAAACACAAACCCCTTTATACCTTCAGGAAGGGTTAAAACTGGTGCAGTAGTCAACTTGTCTTTCAATTTCTCAAAACTATTCTAACAAGAGCCAGACCACAAGAATTTAACCTTTTTCTAAGTCACTATAGTAAGTGGAGTAGCTATGGATGAAAAACTCTCCACAAATCTTTTGTAATACCCTGCCAAACCCAAGAAGCTTTGAATGTCGGTTGGAGTCGTGGGTCAGGGTCATTTTCTCACTACCTCAACCTTTTAGGGGTCAACCTTAATTCCCTCACTAAAAAAAAATATGCCCCAGAAAAGAAATAGAACTAAGCCAGAAATTACACTTAGAAAGCTTTGCATACAACTCATGATCCTTAAAAGTCTGAAGGACGATTCGGAGGTGATTAGCATGCTCCTCCTCACTCTTAGAGTAAATAAAAATATCATCAATAAAGACTATGACGAACATATCTAAAAAATGATGAAACACCCTATTCATTAGGTCTAAAAACACTACGAGGGCATTAGTCAGCCCGAAGGACAAAACCAAGAATTCATAATGACCGTATCAGGTTTGGAAGGCCGTTGTGAGGATGTCAGCCTCCCTAAACTTTAATTGATTGTACACTAAATGAAGGTCTATTTTGGAGAAATATTTAGCACCTTGGAGTTAGTCAAAGAGGTTATCAATTTTGGGAAGAGGGTACTTACTCTTAAATGTAACTTTGTTCAGCTGACGGTAATCTATACACATACAGAGGGAACTGCCTTTCTTACGCACGAAAAGCACTAGAGCACCCTAGGGGGAGATACTAGGATAAATAAAGCCTTTGTCAAGAAGGTATTTTAACTTTATTTCAACTCTTTTAATTCTGCAGAATCCATTCTATATAGAGGAATAGAAATAGGTCGGGTGTTCGGCAATAGTCAATGCCAAAATCTATCTCCCTATCTGGTGGTATTCCAGGGAGATCATCAGGAAAAACTTTCAAAAATTCATTAAATATAGGAACGGACTAGGGGGAAGGACTTTCAGCGCTAGAATATTTGACCCGAACAAGATGATACAAACAACCCTTTGATATAAGCTTACGAGCTCTAAGATAAGATATGAATTTCCCTTATGTTCTAAAGAATATCCCTCCCACTCTATCACTAGCTCATTAGGAAAACAGAAGGTGACCTTTCTGGTTATATAGTCTAAGGTAGCATAACATGAGTAAAGCCAATCCATTCCCAGAATAGCATCAAAATCAATCATGCCCAGTTCTACAAGATCAGCCACAGTATCACAATGAAAAATAGACACCACCCAATTTTGATAAACTCTTGTAGCCACAATGGAATCACCAATAGGAGTGGAAACAGAAAAGGGTTCAAAAATATTTTCAGGCTCAAAACCAAAACTTACTTCGACGTAAAGGGTCACATAAGACAAAGTCGACCCCAGATCAAGCAACACATAGACATCATGAGAAAAGATCTATAGCGTACCAATAACCACATCTGGTAAAACATCTAAGTCCAGACGAGTAGACAGAGCATACAATCTATTACGACCACTTCCAATAACTGAAGTAGTACCCTTAGGTGGAGGGGCTGTGGAATTTGTTTGAGACCTAGTGACTCCAGTATTCCCAATGGATGAGGGGAAGTATCTCTGAATATGGCCTGCCTGGCCACACTTGTAGCACATATTACTACCTAAATAACATCTTCTTGGATGATTTTTTCCACAAGAACTACAGCGAAGGTATGACCTTGCAGGCTGAGCCACACTCCCCTGGGACTGAGTACTCTGTATCTTTGTCTCGCTGTTAGGCTGGGAGTTATAAAACGACTGATCAACTGGAGGACTGGGAGTCAGGGCGCTAGCTAAAGACTGACCATTGCTCCAAAACTTTATCTTAGACCATTTATTACCCCAATTACCACCTTACTGCTAACTGACATTCTGATCTATAGACCTAGCCCTCTTAGCCTATCTTTATCTTTCCCTAACCTCTGTCTGCCTTTTTTTTCCTCTTCAACCTACTCTATATGCACCAATAACCTGGAGAAATCTATATTCTTATTCAACATTGCTCTCTTATATTCTAACACCAAATCATCTGAGAGACCAGATGTGAACTTCCTTATGCGAGCCCTCATGATGCTCTCTAACTCTGAAGAATAACGGGACAACTGGATGAACTTCAATGCATATTCTTTGACATTTATTTTTCCTTGTTTCAAATTTATGAATTTTTTTAGCTTTTGCTTCCCTTAGTTTCTAGGTAAACAATCCAGGAAGGCCTCTACAAACTCACCCCAGAAAAAAAGTTCAGAATCCCCACCCCTCAAATCTTTCTACTCATTATACCACTGGTTAGCTACGTCCTTCAACTGATAGGCTATTAGCTCACCCCCCCAACCTCATTAGCATACATAACTCTAAAACTTTTCTCTATTTTATTAATGAACCCTTGGGAGTCCTCCTCAACCTTTGTTCCATAATAGGTGGGGGGGTTAGCCTCATGAACTGACCAACCCAAGTAATTTCAGATAAATCAGACACAAACTCACATATTCAGATCGACAGGACTGAGAGGCCATAAGCTGAGCAATCATATAAATGGACTATTGAAACTCAGCATTTGAGATTTCTCTCTGAGGAGGCTGGGTACGGTTAACACCAGACCGGGGAGCCCAATGTGGACTATTTTTGACCGGAGGAACACCTGGAGTAGCAATAAATTCTGAATTATGAGATCTATTATGGGTCCGCATTCCATGAGTAGGGTGGACATCATCAGCATGGGTGTTCTGCTTATTGGATCTACGGGGAGGCATGATCAATTTCTAAAATATAGGAAATCATGAGTTAGGAGACATTCAAACTCTATAGCACGAACTAGAACATAAAGAAAGAGAAACATTCCTAAACACCTAATAGCTTTCCCCCTATAAGTGTGGCATGTTACATACCCATAAAAAGGACTCTACGCAATGTGGGTTCGTAGACACCCTAGGACCATGAACCATGCTCTAATTCCAAGATTTTCACGACCCAAGTCGAGGCCTTGGCCGCTATGGGAATCCCAAACCATGAAGGCCCGAAATACCCCTTAGCTTATCATCATAAGCAAAACCCATCTATTATAATAATGCAGAAGTAAACTGGAAATATGGTAATTCATTTATTTCAACTTAACAATGCGGGACATAAGTCTATAATAAAACCCATAACCATTTATAACAAGTCTACAAATTCTCTACTAAGCTGAAAATAATAATCTGTCTTAATTCGAGACAAAGCCTCCGGTCAGACCATGATTTAAAATCAAAAGAAACCAACACATGGACAAAGGCCTTATGAAATAAGAGAGGCTCACCAACTCCAAATGACTGATAACGATCTACTGATTAGTGGGGCTACGGGATTGGGCCTCAGAGCCTGAAATATAGGGGGCAATACACAAGGTACTGGTATGCAGAACAAATCTAAAATAACATATTTTTATACATTAGTGAGATCATTTGATAAAATATACCATAAGATAAATGAAAAAATATGGGCATAATTTTAAAACTTCAAAATATTTTCTTGTAATCATGACTCAGCTCTTTATTTTACATTTGAGCTAGATTGTACACCCTACAAACGTACTTATCCACGGGCTATATGGACTCTATCCTTGAATTGGCGGCCAAGCCCCCAATCTGAGTTTACTGCAAGGATTGGGGTCTGTCGTTTATACAACGCCATAAGGTTGTCGCCAGCGTACAATCCCTATTATAGGACATTATAAACCCGTATCGACAAAACACAATTTTGGGCTAAGAGTTGTCTGAACTCAAGTCTTCTTCGGGTAACCAACTAGCTCTCTTAAAGCCCAATTAGTCCTTTAAACCATGATTCATGCTCTTAAAATATTTATTTCTTTCATGTTAAGGGCACTCCATAGTAGGTATCGTCATACCTAGACTTGCAAATTGAATCATGTCATAACATATCCATGGCCCTTTTTTATTCAAGAAATCAAATGAATGGACACCCAAAATTTTTAAATAATGAATAATAACTCTTATTCCAGTAATACCCGAAAAACTTACACAAACATCATGTTTCATGTTTCAACATACGGGGGCCAACTTTTTTATAAATCAGATATAATTTATTCATTTAACACAAAGAGTACTTGTATAACATGATATTACCCTCTTCTCATTTCAAAATCAACATCATGACCATGAATGATGGTAAAACACTTTACTCACATTGTAGAACATGCAATTTACATAACATGCCAAATCAAACAATTCCACGTGGAGAGGGAAATCTCATGACTCATGCTCTCATATTAATTCTCGAAATCATATATCACGTAAATATAATTCAAAACTATGGAAAAACTTCATGATTATCATATCAAAAGGTTCAAAATGCATATTCTTCAAAGTATTTTTGAAATCCTTATTTTATTCATAATTTTCATGCCATTAAAACTTGTTAAACACAATACACTATGCCCATAAGGTTTAGGATAGTCCCACATACCTTAAGATTCTTGATTGGTGAAGAAAGCTTGAATCCCTAATTTTCTTGAGGAAGAAGAAGGGTTTTCTTGGGAGCAATTTGAGTAAAAGAGGCAAATAATGCCCTTTCGAAAACCTTAATTCGAGTTATGAACAAAATAGGATGAGGTCAAATGACCCAAATGCCCCTTAGGCATTTAAAATCAAAGGTTTCACATGAAGGCACTGGGTAACGTGGGCTTTAGACCAGTGGGGTAAGCCACGCGCCGCGGGATCTATTTTAGAAGACTTAATAGGGCACCGCGGGCCTATCTCGGTGGTGCTACTATTTGCATTTTCCAAACATGACCCTACGCCCGTCCAAAAGTTCTGAAACTCACCCGACATGTACTTTTGACCTACCTAATCATAAATCAACTTTAAAACTAACATTTTAGGTCGGAAAGGTAGATTCAAAAATTTGTAAAGTCTAGAGGTCTTGAAAATGACTAAGTTCTAGACACTTAGTAGAGTTTTCAAGCCTTAATCCCCTTATGCATGCAACTAAAAGCTGAACTGCGCTAAGATTAGCATGAGGTATTACAAAAACCAATTAATTGTAAATAAATTTTTAAAATCAAACGTGACTCGAAGATAACATTAAAAGATATAACACACGCCTAATTGCCGAGGGATTCACTCAAAAGGAAGGCATAGATTTTAAAGAGACTTTTTCGCTAGTTTTATAGAAAGACTCCTTTAGAATAATTATGACACTTGTAGCTCATTATGTCTCAGAGCTGCATCAAATGGACGTAAATAGTGCATTTCTCAATAGAGATATTTAAAAATGACATACATGGTGCAACCAGAAACCTTGGGTCTCAAGATTCAAAGCACATTGTATGTAAACATAAGAAGTCCATAAATGGTCACCTTTGAGTCTCAAAATTCAAAGCATAATGTATGTAAATTTAAGAAGTACATATATGATTTAAAACAGGCATCCCGTCAATCATATCGAAAATTAGATCAGGTGATAACTCTTTTGGTTTTAAGGAAAACATCATTGATCAGTGCATATATCTCAAGTTTGGTGGAAGCAAATTTGTTATTTTTGTGTTATATGTAGATGACATTCTACTGACAAGCAGTGATATAGGTTTATTGCAAGACCAAAACGTGTCTATTCAGTAAGTTTGAAATGAAATATCTTGGTGAGGCGCCTTTTGTTCTAGGTATAGAGATCGATAAGGATCACACTAGAATCTTTCTTGGATTGTCTCTAAAGACTTAGGGCCCGTTTGTTCATAGAAAACTTTTTACTTTTTTGGAAATAATATTTAGTTTATGTCAAATTCAACTCCAAGTTGATGTTTGGCCATGAGAATTCCAAATACAACTTGGAGTTGACTTTGAAAAAGTAAAAAATAAGAAAAAATTATTTTTTCACTTTTTTCATCTTCTTCTCTCATAAAAATTCAAAAAAAAAATATTCATGGACAAACACAACTTAAACTCCAACATCAATTCCAACTTCGACTCCAACTCCAACTCCAACTTTAAAAATTTTAATTTTCATGGTCAAACGCCCACTTATATTGATAAGGTGCTAAGTAGATGTGGCATGCAAAATTGTGCATCAAGAGATACACCTGCGGCAAAAGGTGATAAATTTAGTTTGCGCCAATGTCTAAATTTGGACATAGAGAAGAAAGATATGGACAAAATTCCATATGCATCAGCAGTGGGAAGTCTCATGTATGCACAAGCTTGTACGCATCTAGATATAACATACAAGTGAAAATGTTAGGTGATATTTAAGTAACCCGAGAATGGTTTATTGAAAATAGAAAAAACGGGTTATGAGGTATCTTCAAAGAATTAAAGATTACATGCTCACTTATCGGAGATTGGATCATTTAGAGATCATAGAATATTTTGATTCAGATTTTGCTGGATGTCTTGAAAGTAGGAAATCTACATTAGGTTATATTTTCATGATGGCTAGAGGAGTTGTTTCTTGGAAAAGTGTAAAACAAACATTAATAGCTTCCTCTATAATTGAAGCCAAATTTTTGGACTGCTATGAAACATCAAATAATGGAATATGGCTAAAAAGAATTATCACCAGAATGAATATGGTTAGTGGCTTAATATTATGATAATAAATCTGGTGATTTATACTCGAAGAACAATCAAAATTCGTATAAGTCAAAGAACATAGACATTAAGTTTTTGGTTGTAAAGAAAAGAGTTTTGAGTTATCTTGTATCGCTCGAGCATATTAGTTTAAACTCGATGAGTACGGATTCGTTCACGAAAGGTTGACTACCTTAAGTGTTTCATGGACGTGTGTCTCATATGAGTGTTGTCAAATTTGATGATGAGTCATTTTAAATGGGAGTTTGTTGTTTTATTTATGCTATTGATATGTTAAAGTTTATTTTCTGTACAGACTCAAGTTTTATGAAATCTATGAATTTCGTGTATTTATTGATAACTTTGAAAAATAAAAATGTTAACTTTCAATTGTAGTTTTGCATAAGGTATAAGAAAGTGATTTTGAAATATTAAAGTCATGATGTAGGACTATTTGGAAATAGATATGACTTAGATCATTGTACATGTAATTTTCATATCTTATCTATGTCAATGGTATTGCTGATATTTATGACCATTGATGGATTTAATTTTGAATATATGTTACTAAGATCGCTTTGTTCCTATACTGGTAGTATCGATGGATCAAATTGTTTTTAGATATTTAAACAAGATAGAAAAAGTTTGTGTGCACTAAAGTTTCATCTATGTATGATTGTTCAGAAATATATGTGGTTCAAGTGGGAGATTGTTAGTAATTTCTATTTTGTGGACTCAAATATTAGTATATTATATATAGATATGTTATCTCTAAAGAAGTCCAATTTATGATCCAATACATTATTAAAGTTTTTGGGCCTAAAAATAAATATCTATTAGTATGAGTTTAATTGGAATTATAGCAAACTCATGAACCTTTACTAAAGTTCGACGGAAACTAATAGAAAAGGCACATTTCCAGAAAAGACATCTTTCCTGCAAAGGCACTTCAAAGTCTTAAATAGACATGGTCCCTAAATCAGAAGACAATGTTCTCTCTTGTCTCTCCATCTCAGAAAAGACACCAAAAAGAACACTCTTCAAGGGTTAGAAGATCAAGTTTTTCTTTTATCAAGTCTTGCAATGGAACGAGGTTAGTGTTCCAACCATTCTTCTATAGTATTCATCATTGTTTATTGATTTACATGTGATCTTGGGTGAATTGTTTAAAGTTTTCCAACAGGTTGTTGATTGAGGGATGGGAGTTAGTTCCTAGGTGGTAACTCTTGTAATTGAATTTTGTTGAGGTTCACTTGTTTTAGTGAATTTGGGACAAATCCTACAAAGATGTAGGTCGTGATTTTTCACCCATGTGAGTCGGGTGTTTTTCACATAAAAACGGCGTCTTACTTTACTGCACTTCATAACTCCATATTATAGTAGAAAGGAACAAGTAATTTAACTTGGTCCATCACTTAGGTATCAATCCTCCACTGCGCAACCCGGTCTAATTAGGAATGTACAGAAACTGCACAAGTTGGTCGATTAGAACACCATCGAACGGTTGGAGAACTAAGAACTTTTTCATCTAAATTATTTGGAATTTCACAACGAATAAAAGGAAAATTTTGTACTAACAACTAATTAGCACATGGGCATCCCCCGAGAAATAGCTGTTTAGGCATCTGCCTAAGGATTAAGGAGAGAATACTAGTAGCTAATCTTCTTCCTTAAATTGCACATTATAATACTTGTTCATCAAGTTAAAGCATCACATGTACGGACCTCGAAACATGTTATTGGCTTTCTTTGTGTCCACTCTATATATGTTAAATATACCCTCCAGCAATCATCTCGTGAGAATAAATTGTACATCTTGATTAATTCTTGTTTAGCGCCAATGAAATGTCGTAATTTGAATCTTAATTGAAATTGTGATGACGCATATCATCACGTTAAGCAACTCAACAAGGTCAACCTACATGGTTTATAAGAATTGTGACATTAATTAAGCCCCATGAATTCAGCGTAAAACCCGAGATAACATTAGTCACTCTCTATTTAAATATTGAGTGCAGTTTTAGTGATCCACAAAACAAGGATCTCAAAATGAAGTAAGGACTTTAGTACTCCACTATTTTGAATATGAACTTTGATTTTATTTCTCATTATTTGGGTAGTTGCATTTTCTTATAATTTTGAATTTGCCACCCTAAATATTTCAGAATCCAACTGTCATTTGACATTGCACTTCTCTTCCAGTTTCTCTGCTTTTTATTATCTAGCTACTAGTATAAGAAGTCACTAACTCTATTGACGACAAATGTTTTAATTTCCGAGTTGCTCTCTTTGCCTTAATAACACAATGTCAACTCATAAGTTCAATTCTTTACTCCTTATGTTCTGTTCTCTTTCTCTGTTCCTACACCAATCCTTGTCTAATACGGATGATCAAGAAACAAAGGATCATGATATTAACTGGTGGTGTAGTAAAACTCCTCATCCTGATCCATGTATTCACTTCATGTCCCGTGATGCCAACAGTTCCATACCTAAAAATAAATCCGAGTTTCGGACCATGACGGTCCAGGTGGCCATGGATCATGTCATTCAGGTGCAGAACCACGCAAAGAACGTAAGCCAACATTGCAGGGGAAAACGCAAGAGGTTAGTATGGATGGATTGTGAAAAGCTCATGGATGACACTATCCTCCAATTGAACCGTAGTCTCGATGGCATCAAATCGAATTCAAGTTCTTTTTCTGATTTTGATGCGCAAACTTGGCTCAGTGCCTCGTTGACTAACATTGAAACATGTCTATCGGGATCAAACGATCTTAATGTTTCAAACATCCTCCAGCCGAATTTATCCACTATCGTTTCTCAGCTGATTAGTAACTGTTTAGCTGTAAATGGAGAGTTCCTGGAGGCAGAAAATACAACGCAAGTTGGTGGATTTCCAAATTGGCTTACAACAAGTGAACGAAAGTTGTTGCAAACCTCGTCAATAGATTTGATGGCTACGAGGGCCAATTATGTGGTGGCTAAAGATAAATCTGGTCGATTTCGGTCCATTCAGGCTGCATTAAATTATGCGGCGTCGACCAGAGTTGGAAATCAGAGAATTGTTATATATATCAAAAGGGGTGTTTATAAAGAAAATATTGTGATAGGTCCTACTATGGGGAAGATCATGTTAGTTGGTGATGGCTTGAGAAACACTATCATAATAGGCAGCCGCAGTGTTGCTGCTGGTTTCACAACTTACAGTACTGCAACTGTTGGTAATTACTCTCGAGCTCCCTCTCTGTTTCTTTTTGAGGTTTTTCCAGCATTTAAGCAGATTAATGCATACTTAGAGAAGCATGATGCAACGAACTTTTTGACAAGGTAGCAACTACAAGGCTAGAACTCATCTACTTCTAGTTCATTAATATTAATTAAGTTTACAAAAAAAAAAACAAAAAAAAAACAGAGGAATTCCATTTAGATTGACAATTAAAGGTCAAATGCTACTTTAGGGGGTCATTTTGTTTCATTCAATAACTGTCACGTGAAATTATTCTTTAGGGCTTGTTCACGAGGGAACAATTTGATTTCAAACTACTAAAAATGCCGTATAACTTCTCATGTCAGATTTTAATTTCTTACAACACGTATCTTTCTGCTGTGAACATGTTCACTGAGTTTGAGTAGTGCAATAAGACTTCTTGATGGAATGCTAGTTAACTCCATATTAGCATATTTTTTCCAAATATCAAAGCGAATTACCTACTTAATATATACCGGGTGGATCATAATCTACTCTAATTAATAATTAAAAAAAAGTGGGGGTTGTGGAAGTAAAGCTAAATGTCAATGCTATTTTGGCGGATCATTTTGTTGCATTCAATTCCTTTCACGTGCAGCAATTCTTAGGCTTGTTCTCAAGGGGAACAATCTGCATTTTCTAACTACTAAAATATACTGTAATTTATCATGTCAGATCTTAGTTTTCCGAATGATTAAAAGAAAAGGTATCTTTCTGCCATGAACACGTTCGCTGAGATTGAGAAACGGGGTTGACATATTCACAACTAAAAGTAATAAGCATATGGTACTACTATATTAGGTTTTTATATTAGAAATTGTATGATGGTACTTTCCGCTAAAAAAAAATCAAATAATATAAAAGCGTAACTTTTGATACTAATATCTCAGAAGATCACTCAACTTTGAGAATTTATCTAACAAAGTTATTGAACTTTGTTTTGTAACAATAAAATCACTCAACTTAGGCCTTTGTATCAATAAAATGATTCTGCTAAATTTATCATTAAAAAATTTAACATGACAAAATAAATTAGGAGTATATTTTTAAGTCACCCAAATGTGAACCCCATAAATAAATAAAATTAAAGAAAATTTATTATGAAACTTTTACTGACAAACTTAATTAGTGAAACAAGTATTATGATACATTATATATTTAAAACTTACAATGTATCATGATGGATGTTTTTCCTTAAAAAGAAAAGGAGAGAGAGAGCAGGCATCGATAAAATACATACTACCAAGAACACAAAATGACAAGGAAAGAAGATAATTTTAGAAATGTGTAAGATCTGAGAATGAAATAGGTGTAAAGAAGGAAACTTACCGGGAAAGGTTCATCCTTTCATTTGACTTTGTCAAGAGTAACGTTTTTCTCCTTTAGTGAAATAAAGTAGGTTAGTTAATTTTATATTCCTTGATGATAATTTGTCATACGCTCCTCTCTGTCATACGCTCTTCTCTCTCTCATCCTTAACGTCCACTGACCTCAAACGGTCGACGCTAGCGACGTCGTAGCTACGCCTGCAACAGGTAAGGGACCTCTCTCCCTCTCTTCTCTTTCTCCCCGGATCTCCCCATTCCCGTCGCTACACAAAAGGGAGAATCTTCTTCTTTTTCGGGTGGACTTCGTTCACTGACCACCACCGGCCGACCGACACCGGAGACGGAGTAGGCGCGCCGGAAACAAGTAAGGGTACTCTCCCCAGATCTCCCTATCCCCCTTCTCTCCCCCTCTTTCCCGTTCTCTCCCCGTCACTGCTATCGCCGGCGGGACTAGGGCTCCCTCCGGCTCGACTCCTCGGCTGCGGCGAAGTGTAAGGAGGTAGCACCGGTCTAAGCAAGTAGGTACGAAGACGCCGGCGACCAAATTCCGGCGAGAACCAGACTCGCCGGTGGAATTTCGACAACGCTCCGGCAGCTAATTCCGACAGCGATATTGTCTTAACCAGCAGCACACAGGCATACCGGTGACATCTTTACTTTAATATTTAGCTACTTCTTTTCATTTTTGGTTTCGTTGAACTTTTTTATTTATTTTATCGTTTAGTTTGTTGCTTGTTTCCGTCTTGTTAGTCCTTGTTTTTGTCTTGTTTCTAGTTTCTTGTTTGTCTCCTGTCTATTTCTTGTAGCTTGTTTACTGTCTCTGTCTGTTCTTAGTTCCGGCTTTCTGTGAGTACATTGTGGACTGGCTGCGGTGCTTATTGGAAATTGTTGTGGTGTGTGTCCTAGATGCTAGGCCGGGTAGTTTCTGTGTGCGTGCCTTTTTTCTGTTTTCGTAAGGTTGTTTTGTCGATTGGGTTGTCGGCTTGGGGCTTTGTTTTTGGTTTTTTTGGGTGTTGAGTCCATTGGGGTTTTCTTCCTATTTGAGTTTAGTTTTGTTTCTTGATTATTTCTTCTAATTTGTGTGAGCCTTGTATTTCCTGTTGCTGCTTTGTTACTACCATTATTTATATTTTCTTATAGTAGTGGTTGTGGGCATTGATGGTTGGATAGGGTCATGTCCGAGGGGGTTGGGGCGGGGGGCTGTTGTGGGTGTGTGGGAAGAGGAAATGACGGGGGTGGGAGGGAGGCCAAGGTTTGGCCTCAGGGGTGGTAGAGGAAGACGTGTGGATAGTGATGGTAGGCTGAGGGTTGGGTCTTGGAATATAGGGACTCTTCAGGGTAAGTCCATAGAGTTTGTGAAGATTCTTAGAAAGGGGAGGATTAATATTGCGTGTGTTCAAGAGACCAAGTGGGTAGGGTCTAAGGCTAGGGATGTGGATGGCTACAAGCTTTGGTACTCTGGGAGAGAGAGGCGTAGGAATGGAGTTGGCATCTTAGTAGATGGAGAGCTTAGAGGTCAGGTAGTAGAGGTAAAGAGGATCAATGATAGGTTGATGACTATTAAGTTGGTCATTGGGGGGTTTACCCTGAACGTGTGTAGTGCTTATGCGCCGCAAGTGGGCTTGGAGGGGGAGGAGAAGATGCGGTTTTGGGAGGCTTTGGATAAGGTGGTGAGAGGCGTGCCTAGCTCGGAGAAGATTATTGTAGCAGGAGATTTCAATGGGCGCATCGGGGCGTTACCGGGAGGCTTTAGTGATGTGCATGGTGGTTTTGGTTTTGGGGAAAGAAATGAAGAGGGGACTACTCTATTGGATTTTGCGAGGTCCTTTGGGCTGTGGTGGTAAACTCGGGCTTCCCGAAGGAGGACGATCACCTGATCACCTTCCAAAGCGCGATAGCCAAGACCTAGATTGACTTTTTGTTTCTTAGGAAAGGGGATAGGGTGTTGTGTAAGGACTGTAAGGTCATCCCGAGTGATAATCTTTCGACCCAGCATAGGCTCTTGGTTATGGATTTAGGTATAAAGAAGGATAGGAAGAGAAGGGGTGAGGAGTGTAGACCTAGAATTAAGTGGGGCGGCTTGACGCCAGTGAATGCGTAGGAGATAGGGGAGAAGTTGGCAGGAATAGGGGTGTGAGAGTGTAGGGGGACGTGGATAGTATGTGGGATAGGGTGGCTAGGTGCATCAGGGAGAATGCAAGTGAGGTGTTGGGTGTTTCTAGGGGTCGGGCCAGGCATCATCGGGGGGATTGGTGGTGGAATGAAGAGGTTAAGAAGAAAGTGGAGACCAAGAAAGGGGCGTATGCTAAGTTGGTTGAGAGTAAGGACGAAAAAGAAAAGCAGGTAAACAGGAAAGAGTACAAGTTAGCTAGGAAGGAGGCTAAGTTAGCAGTTATGGTGGCTAAGACGGCAGCTTTTGAGAGCTTGTATGCAGGGTTACAGGAGAAAGGAGGGGAAAAAAAGTTGTTTAGACTCGCTAAGTCTAGGGAGAGGAAGGGTCATGACCTCGACCAGGTGAAGTGCATTAAGGGGGAGGACGGTATAGTGTTGGTAGAGGACGGCCACATTAAGAATATATGGCATTCGTATTTTCATAGGCTCTTGAATGACGAAGGGGATAAAGCTATTGTGTTAGGGGAGCTGGATCACTCTGAGGAGTGTCAGGATTTTAGTTATTGTAGACGTTTTAAGGTAGAAGAGGTTAGAAAGGCTGTTCGCAGGATGCGAAGGGGTAGGGCGACGGGGCCGGATGAGATACCGGTGGATTTTTGAAGTTTTCTGGCGAGGCTGGTTTAAGGTGGTTGACTGGATTATTTAACGAAATTTTCAAGACGGCGAAAATGCCCGAGGCTTGGAGGTGGAGTACTATGATCCCTCTTTATAAGAACAAGGGTGACATTCAGAGTTGCAATAACTATAAAGGGATTAGTTATTGAGTCACTCTATGAAGTTTTGGGAGAGAGTGGTCGAGGTGAGGCTGAGACAGATAGTGTCTTTTTCTGAGAACCAGTTTGGATTTATGCCTGGACGATCGACGACGGAGGCAATTCACCTGGTACGGAGGCTGGCGGAACAGTATAGGGAAAGGAAGAAGGACCTGCACATGGTGTTTATCGACTTGGAGAAGGCATACGACAAAGTCCCCAGGGAGGTGCTTTGGAGATGCTTGGAGGTGAGTGGAGTCCCGGTGGCATATATCAGAGCAATTAAGGACATGTACGATGGAGCTAAAACTCAGGTGAGGACGACAGGAGGAGACTCAAAGTATTTCACTGTCTTGACAGGATTGCATCAGGCATCTACTCTTAGTCCCTTTTTATTTGCTTTGGTGATGGATGTGTTGACGCGGCGTATTCAAGGGGAGGTGCCTTGGTGTATGCTTTTTGCAGATGATGTAGTTTTGATTGATGAGACGAGAGGGGGTGTGAGTGATAAATTAGAGGTGTGGAGACAAACTCTTGAGTCTAAAGGGTTCAGGTTGAGTAGGAGCAAGACAGAGTATTTGAAATGCAAGTTTAATGACGTGAGGCTGGAGAATGAGGTGGTAGTGAAGTTGGAATCACAGGTGGTATGTAAGAGGGATCGTTTCAAGTATCTCGGGTCTGTGATTCAGGGTAACAGTGAGATTGACGAGGATGTCTCGCACCGTATTGGGGCAGGATGGATGAAGTGGAAGCTCGCATCGGGGGTGTTGTGTGATAAGAAGGTGCCGCCCAAGCTTAAAGGAAAATTCTACAGGGTGGTAGTCCGTTCGGCCATATTGTATGGAGCGGAGTGTTGTCCAGTTAAGAACTCCCATATTCAAAAAATGAAGGTGGCGGAAATGCGGATGTTGCGTTGGATGTGTGGGCTGACTAGGGGGGATAGAGTTCGGAATGAGACTATCAGGGAGAAGTTTGGTGTGACTCCAGTGGAGTATAAGATGCGGGAAGTCCGATTGAGATGGTTCGGACACGTGATGAGGAGGGGCATGGATGCCCCGATTCGTAGGTGTGAGAGGCTAGCTTTGGATGGTTTTAGGCAGGGTAGGGGTAGGCCGAAGAAGTACTGGGGAGAGGTGATTAGGCGGGACATGGAGAAGTTACAGCTCATTGAAGACATGACCCTAGATAGGAAGATCTGGAGGACGCGAATTAGGGCAGAAGGCTAGGGTCAGTTTGGGTCGCTAGTGTAGGGTATTACTTGGTGGGGGTATTATTCTTGTTATGATACCTTGTTTCATGTTTTATTACGAATCTGTTTTCTTTCCTCTGTTTTCTATTACTTGTGGGTGTCGTATTTGTGTTATGTCATCTTGTTCCATGCTTTACTATGTATTTGTGCAGTATTTCGTGTCTCGAGCCGGGGGTCTATTGGAAACAACCTTTCTACTTCTTTAGAGGTAGAGGTATGGACTGCGTACATCTTACCCTCTCCAGACCTCACTATGTGGGAATACACTGGGGTTGTTGTTGTTGTTGTTATTTATATTTTCATCTAACCACTAAAGAGAAATCCGAAAAATCTCCATATTTCAGGAAAAATATATATATCAAATCATTACAAGTCTAGACATGAAAAGAATTTGCATCATTAAAGATGGAATTACAGAACAATTATCAGCAGTCATATGAAAACAAAGCTATTTATCATTAAAGAATCGAAAAAGGGTCAAAAATACTCCTGAACTATCTGAAATGGATTAAAAATACCCTCGTTAGTTTTTTGGCTCAAAAATATCCCTCCGTTAAATATTTGGCTCAAAAATACCCCTCCCCTTAACGGAATTCGAAAAAGGATCAAAAATACCCCCGAACTATCAGAAATGGATCAAAAATACCCCCTGTTAAATATTTGGCTAAAAAATACCCCTCCCCTTAACGAAATTCCACAAAGTATGCCACCTAGATAAAAAAAAAATCACGTGACTATGCCACATTACCGTCTACATGTAAAATGCTAGTATTTTTTTTAATTATATGACATTCCTTTTTTCTTGATGAAGGAGTTAAATAAAAAGATTATATTCAGTGATTTTGATTTATTTTTTCTGGACTCAATGAATGTTGATAGTTTTTCTAATTTTATGTTTAATCATCAAGTATTCTTAGATTTTTTGAAAATTTCACTTTCAGAAAAGTAAATGACATTTAATATATTTTAATCAGTAGAAAAACATGGATATAATTTTCTTTAATAATCTAATGAAAAGTTTATCATATAATGAAAAAAATTGAATAATTTGTACTCCTTTAACAAAATTTATTAGTACTTTCTCAATGTCGAGAAATCCCAAAAACGTTAAATTAAATCCAGTAAAAATACTGATTTATTTTATTTTAATTAAATATTGTTAGAAATTTTTAATTTTGCTAATCATATATTTTTCCAGACCAATAAAACTGCTTTACAAAAAAATAAAAAAAATAAAAAAGAAAAGAATGTCATATAATTAAAAAATACTAACATTTTACATGTGGATGGTAATGTGGCATAGCCACGTATTTTTTTTTTATCTAGGTGACATGCTTGGTGAAATTTCGTTAAGGGGGGGGGGGTATTTTTGAGCCAAATATTTAATAGAGGAGTATTTTTGAGCCAAAAAAACTAACGAGAGGTATTTTTGATCCATTTCAGATAGTTCAGGGTATTTTTGACCCTTTTCCGAATTTTGTTAAAGGGAGGGGTATTTTTGAGCCAAATATTTAACGGAGGGGTATTTTTGAGCCAAAAAAACTAACGAGAGGTATTTTTGATCCATTTCAGATAGTTCAGGGGTATTTTTGGCCCTTTTCCGAATTTTGTTAAAGGGAGGGGTATTTTTGAGCCAAATATTTAACGGAGGGGTATTTTTGAGCTATTTGAGATAGTTTAGGGGTATTTTTGAGCCTTTTCCATTAAAGAATTAATAATTTATTTTGCCATGTCATTTTTTTAGCGATAAATTTAGCCAAGTGATTTTATTGATATAAAGACATAAGTTGAGTGATTTTATTGATACAAAATAAAGTTTAGTGATTTTGCTAGATAAATTGCCAAAATTAAGTTACATTTGGGATATCAACTCTACCTTTTGTAAGCTAAGTACTAGTATTTGATTTGGGGTTATGCTAACCATTAAATTACAAATCTAATCCCACTATTGTGTAACTTTTTTTTTAAGCATTAATAGTTAAATTTAACTTCTTAGAACATTAAGTAGGTTATAATCTTGTACAAATAATCAACCCGCACTTACTAAAAGTCTTTATAGTTGATTTTGGAATAATTTGAAGTGGTGATGTGTTTTAGGGGTGGATGGGATTGGATTCATCGCTCGAGGCATCACATTCCGAAACACAGCAGGGCCACAAAACGGCCAAGCAGTAGCTCTGCGATCAGCATCAGATCTTTCAGTGTTCTACTCTTGTGGTTTTGAAGGCTACCAAGATACCCTCTTTGTCCAGTCTCAACGGCAATTCTACAAATCATGTTATATCTACGGCACCATAGACTTCATCTTCGGCAACGCCGCAGTGGTTTTCCAGAATTGCATAATTTACGTCCGAAAACCTTTATGGGGTCAAGTGAACGTGATCACAGCACAAGGAAGAAATGATCCTTTTCAGAACACGGCCATTTCAATTCACAACTCTCGCATTATGGCAGCACCAGATCTTCGGCCAGTAATTGGGTCGTTTCAAACGTATTTGGGACGTCCGTGGCAACAATATTCAAGAACGGTTATCATGAAGACTTATTTAGACACTTTGGTTAATCGAGCAGGTTGGTTGACTTGGTTAGATTCTAATTTTGCGCTGAGTACATTGTATTACGCGGAATATGGTAATATTGGACCAGCAGCTTCGACAAGGTATAGGGTGAAATGGCCTGGTTATCATGTCATAAAGAATGGCAAAGATGCTTCCAAGTATACTGTTGCAAGCCTTATAGCTGGCCAGGCGTGGTTGCCTTCTACTGGTGTGCCATTCACTGCGGGGCTCTGAACAAATGTTATTAGTACGTATTACACTCTTTTATTTGCAGTGTTATTTTTCTTCTTATTTTTTCATTGATTCTTATTTTTATAAGTGTCATGTTATTATGACACATAAATGGATACTATTAATTGATGATTCTTCCCCCAACCTTTTTTGTCTGCATGCTTCCTTCTTTATTTGCAAGTTATCACCTCTAAGCTCTAATCATTTCTTTATAGAAATCACGTTAACTGATCACTTTTCAGTTTATCTATTTTTTTAAAAAAAATTATTATAAGATTTTCATGTCTTGAAATTTCGATTATGAAATTTAAAGCACCAATGACAATGGCTATTACAGAAATAAAAAAATAGTAGCTATTTGTAAAACTTTACTCCGTCCTTGACAAATCAACGAAAAGGATTTAACTCAAAATTTAGTGTTGGGCCAAAGACTCGTAATGTTTGTGCTATATACCTTCCCATCGAATCTGAAGGTCATCTGTGAATTTGTGCGCTAGCTCAGTGGTGATTTAAGGTATAAGAAAAAAGTATCTAGATGCCCACCTGATGCAAATTATTTACACTCTCATATCCTTTTACTTTGTCACACATCAAATTAGTTATCAAAAATGTCCTTCCCTTTTCTAGCTATTTTAGTGCTTTTTTAGGCTCCACTCTCCCCCAAATAAGAAAGGCTCAGTTAAGCTGAATTGTCATTAATTAATTGGCTGTAGCCATACTTTTTCTTTGGTAGAATACACTCCTACTTATTTTCCTTGGTTCTTTTTTGGTTAGTTTAAGCTCTTTTAATTTCATTTTTTGTCCTTAATTAGTTATAAAGTCATATACATTACGGAAAAAACGTGTTACTTTATTTATTTTATGAAACAAGGCATCACATCAATGAAGATTAATTATTGCTCTTTCATTGATTGTGGCTCTGCTTCTCTGATATGAGACCACATTTTGAAAACATAAACAAACATTAGATCATAACTAGTAATCATACCTGCACATGTGCGCGGTCAGCATTTAAAAAGGTATTGTAATATTATTTTCTTGAGTAGATTAAATATAATTACCTAAGCATATTTCTACAATACCCATCTTAATTTTTTTTACACAATATATTCAGTTAAAAATTCATGAAATTTAAAACATAAACTAATCATATTAATATTGAATAGCTATTGAATAAAATAAAAATATCATGTTCGATTCTTTATTGGCTACAATCAACCCAAAACATAGCTTGTGTGGGTTTTACTAAAGGGGATAAGCAGGCAGCTCTTGGACTTGCATGCTTGTGCTGCCTGCTTCTGCTGTTTCAATTGTAATTTTACTATTTTATTCCTAATTAATTATTATAAGTAATTTAAGTATTAAAAATTTGATAATATTTAATTAAAATAAAATAAAAATAATTAATAAATTAATTCTTGATGTTTTGTGTTGCCTTCTTTAGTTGCTTCAATCGTAATATTACTATATCACTCCTAATTAATTATTATAAGTCATCTAAGTATTAAAATTTAATAATATTTAATAAAAAGATAAATTACACATAACATGATAAATTATCTATTGATGTTTTAAATTAACTTGATGACTTATATGAGACCCATTTAAATTTTTTCCACAAGTATATTTTATAGTAATTTTGTTTTGTCACTTCTAATTAGTTGTTATAAGTCATTTAAGACATGTTTGCTTCATTGTTTTAATCGTGATTTTATTATATCACCCTAATTAATTTTTATGGTCATCTAAGCATTAAAAAATTATTAATATTTCATAAAAAGGGTAAAATAGACACAAAATGATATGTCAACATAAAATATTTGATTGACTATCGAAATTATATTAGTGTCACATAAATTATAATGGGACGGAGAAGAGATAAAGTAAAATGAGAAAATTGAAGGAAATGTGTCTTTTAAGTCTTGAATGAAGGATTGGTGACATTGACCAACTTAAAGGGTCAAACATCATTTGAAAACTTGATTAAGTTAATTGTGGAGTTGATTAATATTTTTAGAACTTTCTAATCTTTTCAAAAATACAAATCAACCTAACCCACACCCCTCTTCAATCCAAATCAATCAATCTTTCTCTTCTCCCTCTCTCTCGACAGCTTCTCTCAACTCTCTCACAACCAACAGTTCTGTAAAATTCTCCTTTCAATCTCATGCGAAAAATAATCAGGAGAGTTTTCTTTCGACTTTCAACCATCAATCGACGTGAAAACTTCTCCGACGATAACAACTTTGAGTTCTTCGTTGCCCCGTTTCCTTGTTTACAGGTAAAAAGTTATGAAGAAACATAGGAACTTGAGCCAACTACACTTCTAGTATTAAAATGTGGACTGAATACAACTCTAATTTCTGGCATTTTTTCTTCTTGTTGTTGTACTGTTGGTTCGAATTTATTGGTGATTTTTGTTCACAGTTGATGTTCTTAGTGTGTGTGTGTGTGTGTGATGTGTTGGTGTTGTTGGGTTGATTTGTTGTTTGTCTTGAAAAAATAGTGTTGAAACAAATGAAACATATGATACAACAGATGAAGACATCTGATGAAACAGATGAAGACATCTGATACAACAGATTTAATATCTGATGCAACAGATTAAAATCTGATGCGAAATATGAAAATCGATGCAACAAATGAATAATCTAACAGATCATTCATCTATTGCGACAGACGACTCTTCTGTTTGGAAGAAATCTAAGCAATATTGATCTAACAGATGAGTGATATGTTCAACAATTCAGTGATCTATTTTTATTCTCTCCAAAGGTTTAATCATTTGTTGCAACAGGTCAGTTATATGTTGCAACAGATAAAGTACCTGGTGCAACAGATTAGTGATCTATTTTTATTATTTCTAATGAATTACTCATCCGTTGCAACAGGTCATTTATATGTTGCAACAGATAACAAACCTGGTGCAACAAATTAGTGATCTGTTTTTATGGTCCTGTTTGAAAGAAATCTAAATAATATTGATCCAACAGATAACTCATTTTCTAACAGATGAGTGATATGTTTAAACAGTTCAGTGATCTGTTTTTATTCTCTTCAAAGGTTAACTCATCGTTGCAACAGGTCAGTTATATGTTGCAACAAATAAAATACCTGGTGCAATAGATCAGTGATTTATTTTCATTGTTTCCAACGGATTACTCACCCGTTGTAACAGGTCATTTGTATATTGCAATAGATAACAAACCTGATTCAATAGATTAGTGATATGTTTTTATGGTTTTCAATGGACTACTCATTCGTTGCAACAGGTTGGTTATATGTTGCATCAGATAAAATACCTGGTGCAATAGATTAGTGATCTGTTTTATAGTTTCTAACGGTTTACTCATCTGTTGCAATGGTTGGTTATATGTTACATCAGATAACATACCTGGTGCAACAGATTAGTGATCTATTTTTATTATTTTCAATGAATTACTCATCCGTTGCAACAGGTCATTTATATGTTGCAATAGATAACAAAACCTGGTGCAAAAAATTAATGATCTATTTTTAGGGTCCTATTTGGAAGAAATCTAAATAATATTGATCCAACCGATAACTCATTTTCCAACAGATGAGCGATATGTTTCAACAGTTCAGTGATCTATTTTTATTCTCTCCAAAGGTTTACTCATCGTTGCAACAGGTTAGTTATATATTACAAAAGATAAAATATTTGGTGCAACAGATCAGTGATCTGTTTTTATTATTTCCAACGATTGCAACAGGTCATTTATATGTTGCAATAGATAACAAACCTGGTGCAACAGATTAGTGATATGTCTTTATGGTTTCCAACGGATTACTCATTCGTTGCAACAGGTTGGTTATATGTTGCATCAGATAAAATACCTAGTGCAACAGATTAGTGATATGTTTTATGGTTTCCAATAGTTTACTTATCTGTTGCAACGGTTAGTTATGTGTTGCATCAGATAACATACCTAGTGCAATAGATTATTGATATACTTTTATTATTTCCAATGGTTTACTCATCTATTGCATTCGGGTCGGACAGATTAGAGATCTGTTTTTATTGTTTCCAATGGTTTACTCATTCGTTGCAACAAGTCGGTTATATTTTGCAACAGATAACATACCTGGTGCAACAGATATGTTGTCTGTTGGAGTTATTTTTTTTACCATTGTGCATGTTAGATTTACTGTTATCCTTTTTTAATGACGCATTAATCAATTATAATCTATTTTATGTTCCTATTAATTTAAGATAATATGGCTCCAAAAAGAAAAGAAACTGAATTAAGTCCAAGAAAAGGAACAAGTGTAGCAGCTCGGCTACATCCACCACTCTATGAGCTTACTTTACAAGCGTTATCTCAATCAGGAGCATAAGATAATGAACACGGGGAAGAGAAATGCCTCAAAAGAGATGATCCAAATGCAAATAATCCTTCCGCCAAAGAGTTGGTCAAAACCTTCAGCATTGATCGTTATCTTGTGAGAATGCAGTGCGATGGTGCAACAGATTTAACGGGTGATTTCGTGGTTAAGTCAGTCATGGGAAAATCTTTTGACGCTTTCAAAAAAATACTCTGATAATAAAAATTGGATGCTTATTTCAGGAAAAGCTACTTTGGGCAATATCTTGATTTACCGGAGGATAAAAATGCTCGTTTCTAGATGAAAATGGTATACGATCTTCTCAAGAGTAGGATTATGTATGAAAACAAAGACAAGATGGATGAAGTGTCGATTAATTACTGTGGCATGCCTGTTTGTTTTGGTTGAAAGGAGTTTGCCATAGTTACCGGACTAAAATATTCTCCTCCTTCTCCTTCTCAAGTTATACCTACTCTGACCCAAAAGAAAGAACCCCACACACCCATAAAAGGCAAAGGCAAGTCGAGTGATCGTGAGGACCTGGTGTCCATTGTTGGTTCAAGCTTCAAAAACAAAAAAATTATAAAAACGTTGAAAGGTAAAGGACTCTCAAAGAAGCACAAGCAATCATTGTGTTTGATTTGATTTGTACATAATATTCTTTGGGCGAGAGGCGTTAACAACAACATAAGTCCCGGTTTAATAAATCTCTCCAAGGATCTTGAGGCATTTAACAGCTATCCTTGGGGTTATGAAAGCTTCAAAATGACTGTCCAATATTTGTTGACTCCATTGATGCCAAAGACAGTCAACTTATATGGCTTTTCATGGGCCTTCATGGTAAATATTTCTTTTATCATGATATGATTTATTATTTTTTTATTCAATAATGCTTTTGATTTATTAGCGTTATGTTATAGGCTTGGGCATTTGAAGTCATTCCTTATTTGAGACAACAAGTGAACTACTAGGAAGAAGTTTCCTGTCCAAGAATTCTGAGATAGTTATCGGCCAAAACCGATAAAAATACAAAATCTCTTGATCTTTTCAATCCCCCCAAGGAAGCAGTGAGTTCAATTCTAATTAAGTTTTTATTTTAATTAATGATTATTTTAAATAATTTTATCATCATTCTAATATATGTACCAATTTATTTTAGATTGTCCATTCGTGGCTTGTTCCGACCAACCGAGAGTTGAAGATGCCATTTTTTCTTATATTACGGTCTGTGCAAACTTTATCGGACCCTAAGGTCATTGATGGAATAAAAATGGAATTGTTTGAAGCAACAACCATCATAAGAAAAATAATTTTGAGGGTGGGTTTGTTGCTGTTGATGATGGTATAGTCGTAGTGGTAATGGTAGTGGTAGTGGTGCTGCTGTTGGGGCTAATGATGCTCCTCTTACCATTTTTGAAACAACAAGCCATTATGATCATGATCATACTGGTTGTACAGATTTTGCCACATCTAGCGAATGTTCCGCATGGAAATGTCAAGACTGCAAGGCGAAACACGATGGAGTGATTAATGCTATTAATGCACTAACTGCTTCTATAAAGGAAATAACATCTAAGAGGGGTGTCATTCCATCAAAGAGGATTTCATATCCATACACTCTACTAGAGATCAAGGCGGCTAAGAGGAGAAGGAAAGATACTTCCAAGGTATCATCAAGCATCGAAAAAAGCAAAATTGCAACGCCTCTGTATTTCTCTTGCATTGATGTTTAGTGTGCAAGGTTCACAAAAGAGAAACATGAGTCGAAGAAGGTGAATGTACGTCACCTATTCCAACAAACAAACAGGCACATATCTGTTTTAAACAGATGATACATCTGCTGAAAATTATCAAACAGATATATACATTTGTTGTAATTGTTGTCTAACTTATTGCATTAGATGCGTTATCTGTTTCAATAGATGAGTCTTATGTTGCAACAGATGAATCATCTTTTCGAAATTATCATACTGCTCTGATTTACCTATTAGAATTCGTCCCAACAGTTGATCCATCTGTTGCAACATAAGAATCATCTGTTGCTATAGATGGATAATTTGTTGTATATCTGTAATTAGCATTGACAATTCTATCTTTCCAGGTGGATATCACGGTAGAAGCCATTACTGAAGAGCATAATATCACAGTTTATAATCCATCAACTTTTTCCAAAGAAGAAGAAAAAGTGGAGCCTGTCAGTTCGAGAGAACGGATGAATTACCCATTTGAAGGGTTCAACATCTCGGATGAGGCTTCAAAAAAACTAATGCAGTTGATCAACGACTATTCAGAATGGATTGTTGATGGGTTGTTAAAGCATCATGCCGGCAGGTACATAAATCAATTTTAAAAGATATTGGTTTATACGATTCTTGTTGTAATAACGTGACATTAACACATATAAATCATCATGTAGAAAACAAAATGATGAACGCTACAAAGTGAATAAATTGAGTCTTGGTTTTGGTATATTCGACTTTGTTGTTGCATACCCCGGGATGAAGAGTTTATTCTATTTGATGTCACAGCCCCAAACTTGCTGGAATAATGAGGTTTAAATGCCATATATATTACTATTAATTAATACTTTATTTAATTGCATCTGCATATTAATTTTTTCATTACATAATCTGAAATGATTAATAATTTGTGCAGCACATCGATGTCATTTGTTGCTACCTTCGAAAGAAGGCCAAGTTGCAAACATAAGAATAATATAGATACACGACAGACAATTATTTGTAAAAAGTTTACATCAATAATGCCTACGATAGGTATTGTCAACAATAGCCGGAAGTTTCCCGAAATGAGGAATGCTTAATCAACATCATCAAAGGTTTTAGCATTTCAGCTGGCTTACCTTTGCATTTGGTCGACGAAGTGTACATCCCAATCAATTATGGTGATGAATTCCATTGGGTTTTGGCTGTCGTCGTTCTAAAAGAGAGGCGCATCCTAGTTTATGACTTGATGTCGCGAAGGAGACATTTCGGGACTTCGTCTGAGATATAAAAACTGTCCAAAATATTGCCTACTTACCTTGATATAAGTGGCATTTTGGACTAAAAGGTTCGTACTGATTGGTCGACGATTGAAGCATACCAGGATAAAATGGGTAATCCATTTGATGTACAATATGTTGAAGGAATTGCATAAAAAACCATTGGTATCCTGGAAGTATAAGTGTCATAATTTAGTTTCATTTTATAAATTTCACAACGCTTGCATGAACTGCAAGATATGGATTATCAATTTTTTTAAAATACAGGAATTGCGGTCCTTTTGTTGCCATTTATGCCTAGTATTTGAACGATAGATTACAAGTACCAAATGATGGACTTGACACCGGATTACTCCGCAAAAGATATGCTGCTCTTTTTTGGAAATACGGAGAAGCAAAAGCTCAGAAGCCATACGCAAGCGACACTAAAGATCCACGGCGATCAAAGCCGAATTTTGTAATACTGGATGAAGAACAACTTGTCCATATTGATTAGATCTTTATAGCTTGAGTCCGTCAATGTAATAACCTATCCTACTTGGTTTAACTTATTGATTTATTTGTAGAGTAGATCATTTGTGCCCATAATGATTTTTTTATATTTTATTTATTTTATTTATTTCATGTAATTTTTGAAGGCTTCGATTTATTTTATGTTGTCTATGAATATAATTTAATCCTTAGTTTTGAACATGATAATTGAAATAGAATACTAGATTCAAATATCACAACAGATAATACATCTGCTGCAACAGACAACATATCCTATCAAATAGATTTAGACATATATTACAACATGAGATGTAACACGTAGGTTATCTGCTGAAAATTATATAACAGGTCTTCCCACTTTTTTTATTTGCTCCAACGGATTACAAATTAGTTTCAACAAATAGATTATATGTTGCAACAAATTGTATATCTGTTGCGACAGACCAACTGGAAACATCTGCATAATGCAAAAATGACCAACGTTTTCCAACTGATAATCAATCTGTCACAATAGGTACTATATCTGACACAACAGATATACTATCGGTTACAACAGATACACTATCTGTTACAACAGATATATAATCTGTTGCATTATAAAAATTCAACTTTCGCCAGACAGAGAAATTATTGCCACTACATGTAAAGTGAGATGGCTTGAAATAAAAAATTATTATCGTGTTCGTCTTCATCTTTGTACATATTCTTCTTTATACACGGGCTCCAACCATTTAGTTAGGTCATCTGCTGGAAATTATATAACAGGTCTTCCTACTTTCTTGATTTATTGCAATAGATTACCAATCAGTTGCAACAGATAGATTATATATTGCAACAGATTGGATATCTATTGCGATAGACACACCAAAAATATCTATTAATGCAACAGAAGACCAACCTACTCCAACAGATAATCAATTTATCACAACAAGTATTATATATATTACAACAGATATACTATCTGTTGCATTATAAAAATTTAACTATCCACAAACATAAAAATTATTGCCACTACATGTAAAGTGAGTTGGCTTGAAATAAAAAATTATTATCGTGTTCGTCTCCATCTTTGTACATTTTTTTCTTTATACACGGGCTCCAACCATTTAGTTAGTACCCCATAAGCCCATACCCATTGCATCTTTCCCACAACGGTGTCGCGCATACCAATTATTTCTGTGCCGGTCAGCAAACACTCGATGTATGCAAGCGAGTACGGCCCGCACGCTGCACCGGTTCTATTTATCTGGAGCTCGATGTTCTTATTTCAAACTTCAAAATCCCATGATTCCTTCGTCAAGACTTCAGTCGACAAATGATCCATCAGCTTACATTGCATCAACAACTTGGGCAACAACTTCAAGAGTGGCTGCATGTGGGCTAAAAACTTATCCTCACTGAAGATAGTTAAGTTGCAGTCATAAACCTTAATCTTTCCCTCATAAAGTAGTATCTCAACAGTAAAAAAATGTTTGACTTCCACATTCATGACTGTAAGGATTCTCTTTGCCTTGGTCCAGCTCTTGCCGTATGGATATGGCCTCCTCCCTCTAACATATTTAATCATTTTTTCATCCCATTGGAACTTAAAAAATAACTGATCATGTCCCGAGACACTGGAATCAGCTTACTTAAGGAGATCAGCATACCTATCCTTGAAATTATTGTAGAAGTTGAGGTCCATTATCCATCGGCAGCATCATAAGCATCTGGGTACGCTAATTGCCTGACCCTCATAAGGCCGAGAATTTCATCAATATACTGTTGTATAAGAAGATAATTAATTTAAATAGGTTTGTAATTGGAAAGAATAAAAACACTGTGGAAAGAATTCAATGCAGAGGGTTCTCTGAATCAGTTCATAGATTATCCAACCAACGTAACTCATGCAACAGATATGTATTATGTTGCAACAGAATACCAAGTTGTTGCAATAGATTACACATCTGCTTCGTAGATTCTTCTTCGTAGAGTAGATTGGAAAGCTAGGTTAGCAAAAGTAAACTTACATTATCCTCGTACCACACACACGTATTTTTCATATTCTTGAAGTCTTTGGTGACAAATATATGCATGGTGTATTCTTTTTGAACCTTCCTTCTGCCATTCATGATTTGTTGTAGTTCCTCCTCCTTCTCCTTGCCAAGCGCCGTGAATATGTCCACCTTCTTCAGCGGCCCCTGAACTTCAACAACTCTTGGAGTGGGAGGAGTTATAGTTTTTGTTGTTTTAATAACGGAAGGAATTTGTCTAATTTTTCTTCTCTTCCTCCTAACTACCATTGTAGGAGTGCATGGCTCCCTCACCTGTTGAATGGTATGACACCCTTTCTGGATTTCAACTCCTCGACAACTTCAGCAATAGCTTCTAGCTTTTCAAGGAGTTTATCCTCTCTGTCTTTGCACACTTTGTATTTGCAATGAGAAATGAGGGTGAGGATGGGTAAGAAGGACCACTGTAAGGGTGAGAGGGACCGGTGTAGGGGTGAGAGGGACCTGTTCAAGGGGTGTTTTCAAATGTATTTATTTTTTACTGAGCATGCTCATAATCACGACTAGCAGTAATACGATGGCTGCCACCATCACAAGAAACTCCACCAGCAACATCCCCAAAAAAAGTACCCGGATCTGTTGCAGTTTGAGGTTGGTCGTGAAGAGCTTCAACATTAGGCAGACCTTGCCTAACTGCTCTTCTTATGGATGTTGCTCCAGCTAATTCCTTTTTTTAACTCCACCGTTAGGTCTTCTTTTGTATCAACAAGAACAGAGTAAGAAAAGAAGTCATCCCCTGCTCATCATCGGTAGACACGATCCAAGGATGCACAACCTATAAAAAAGGATAGGAAGCATTTAAACCATATAACAATAATTTGCAGTCAGTTGGGTTACATGGATGTTAACATAACCAACTTATGCAACAGATGATCTAGCTGCCGCAACAGCTGATCTATATGTCGCAACAGGTTGGCAATATGTTGCATCAGATTATACATCTGTTGTATAATTTGCATCAGATGGGTAATCTGTTGAGTCGGGTTCAGAGAACCAGAGCAACAGATGGTTAATCTGTTGCGAAATATGGATCGTCTGTCATAACAGATTACCCATTTGTTGCAACAGATGCAGTTGACGGGTAATCTATTGCTACAGACAAACCACTATCGCAATAGATGGAACATCCGTTTCAATATCTTTCTTTAAGGCAAATTATTTTAGTTGAAAGAAGATGTAGTGCATCATTCGAAGGGTTTAATAGATCAGCGTTCTGCTCCTTAATATTTTTTTTGCCTCCCTTTGCAGCCGCCAACCACCTAAGGATCCTTGGATGAGAAACCTCATCCGGATAATCCTTGAACTTCTTTCGGAGGAGAGGAATGGCTTCACATGCCCAAGCCTGAAAAATGTAAACATGAAGCAAGCAAAAAAAGTCATAATAAGTATATAGTCATTATAAATTAATGGATGAGTAAAAATAGTGATCAATTTTACCATGAAAGCCTAGGGAAATCCGTATAATATGATCGTCCCTGTGGATAGATTTGTCAGTAAATATTCGACAGTCAAGTAGTAGCTGTCATATCCCCAAGAATAGTCATTGAATTTGTTAAAATCATCAGCAAGTGCCAACAAATCATCTTTTATAACTTTCCTGACATCTCTTACCAATAAAATGGAATGAGCAAATCAAACTAAGAACAATTTCCCCCTGCAGTGATTTGGTATGTCTTTATCCTCGAGATCTACCATCAAATCTACCGCTTTGTAGCTACTATGTTCAACAATGCCCAACAACCCATATTTTTTTTCCTTGCATTTGTTGGAACCTTTGTGGGGTGTTTCCTTGATGAAAGGTTCTTCTGGACGATCGCATCTCAAGCCCATCACTATGGCAAACTCTTTCAACCCAAAACAAACCGGCATGCCATAGTAGTTAATCCAGATTTCATCTATCTTTTTTTGACCTCGTTCAGATCTTTATCATCCCTCGTGTACTTAATCCTGCGCTTGAGAAAACCATATACCATGCTCATTGGGAAACGGAGAATGTGGTCCTTAGGCAGCTCGAGAAAGTATGCAAAACAACTCTTGTTAAAAAGTATGTCTATGTTTTCATTCTTCATAATTCTCCTTAATTTATTAAAACGTTTCCCCAACTGACATTTAAGTACAAGATCACCGGTCAGGGCTATCCATCGGCATCGCAACTCAAAACCTATCGATACTAATGGTTTTGACAAAATCATGCTGGGATTTTGATATTATTTCACGCCCCATTGGTGAGGAAGAGTTATCACTTTCCTCGGCTTCATTTTTTCCTGATTGAGATTGGTCAGGAAGTTCCTCCGAATCTATCTGTACTCTAGCCATTTTTGTTGGGTGGTCAGAAGTTTATCCACTTTCAGTGTTTTTGGGTAGACATCTTTTAACTACAAACAATAGAAAAACAAAAAATACATTGCATTTGATGTCTACATAATTTTTTTTAAAAAAAGCTAAGACAAATTTCAAAAAATTATTCTACGCCACATTACAAAAAAAAACTCCAACGGATAAGCCATCAGTTGGAGCAGATGGGGAATCTATTTGAATACTTATTTAATATCTCCCAACAGATATTTCACCTGTTGTAATAGATGGACCACCAATACCACAACCAATGCCACCACCAATGCTACCAAGACCACCACCAATGCCATCAAGACCAACACCAAGACCACCGACACTACCACCAAAAATACAAATACCGACACCAACAACAACATCCACCAACAACACCACAAACACCATCCAATAATACCACGACAGTCAACAAAACACTGAGACAAAAACTAGGGTTTTCTTAGGTGCTTCCTACTTTTTTAGCATCAAAACACAAAATTGTTTACCCATTCTCGCAGATAATACAACTAAAAGTCTTTTTTTTTTATCATTAACTAAAAAACCCTAATTTTTAAAATAAAGAACAAATGTAGAACTTTTTTCGAACTCTGTTACCTACGAAGACAGAGAAAACGATGGATACAAGTGAGAATGAAGTCAAAATAACAACTATGTTGTCAGAAATGGGAAGAAAATCGATCTGTTTTGAAGGGTTGAGCAATATGTTGATTAGTTATTGTTTGTATTATTGAGAGAGAGAGAGAAGGGGGGAGCGAGAACTTGAGATTTGAAATGAGGAAAAGTTTTTCCCGCAAATGGATGATTTGTAATTTTGGAAAAGAATGACAAGTTTTGAAATTGTTAATTTGGTCCGAATTGATCTTAATTATTTTTTAAAATTTCAAAAGATATACTCCCTCCATTTTTTTTAGTTGACCCTTATTGACTTGGCACACTCCTTAAGGAATTATTTAATAGAGGCTTATTTTACTAAAATAACCCTATCAATTATGCATTGAAAATATGAATTTGAGTAAATACACTTTGTTTAATCATTTAATGTTGAGGGTAATATTGGAAGAACATAATAAAATCCTCTTGATTTCATCAAAGGGACAACTAAATTGAAACAAATATTTTTAGAAAGTGGGCCAACTAAAATGAAATGGAGGGAGTACTAGTTTTTAAAACATTAAGTTAATGAGAGCGATTTTCAATTCAGTGTGATCGATCGACGACCCAGGTCGAGATGAACGCAATACCAACGCCAATTGCAAAGACTCAATTAAAGTTATAATTGACTCTATGAGCTCATTCATTCTTCCCTACTTCTACCTAAATCAATGTAGGTAATATTAATCCTAACATTAAGCTAATGAGATTGATCGACGACCCGGGTCGGGATGAACGCCATACTAACGCCAATTACAAAGACTCAGTTGAAGTTGTAGTTGAACCTATGAGCTCATTAAGTCATCCCTACTTCCACCTAAATCAATGTAGGTAATGTTAATCCCAACATTAAGTTAATGAGATCGATCGACGACCTGGTTCGGGATGAATGCAATACCAACGCCAATTACAAAGACTCAGTTGAAGTTGTAATTGACCTTATGAGCTCATTCATTTAACCCTACTTCCACCTAAATCAATGTAGGTAATATTAATCCTAACATTAAGTTAATGAGATCGATCGACGACCCGGGTCGGGATGAACGCAATACCAACGTCAATTACAAAGACTCAGTTAAAGTTGTAGTTGACCCTATAAGCTCATTCATTCATCTCTACTTCCACCTAAATCAATATATGTAATATCAATCCCAACTTTAAGTTAATGAGATCGATCGACGACCCGGGTCGGGATGAATGTAATACCAACTCCAATTGCAAAGACTCAGTTGAAGTTGTAGTTGAACCTATGAGCTTATTCATTCAACCCTACTTCCACCTAAATCAATGTAGGTAATTTTAATCCCAACATTAAGTTAATGAGATCGATCAACGACCCGGATTGGGATGAACGCAATACCAACGCCAATTGCAAAGAATCAGTTGAAGTTGTAGTTAACCCTATGAGCTCATTCATTCATCCCTACTTCCACCTAAATCAATGTAGGTAATGTTAATCCTAACATTAAGTTAATGAGAGCTCATTTCAACTCAGAGTGATCGATCTACAACCCGGGTTGGGATGAACGTAATTTCTAACAGATATTCACATCTGTTGCAATAGATGACATATCTGATTTAATTATCAAATAGACATTTGAATCTGTTATGATAGATGACTGAGCTGTTGGAAATTTTTAAATAGATATTGGTATCTGTTGTAACAGATGATATATCTATTTGAAAATCTTTTTTTTTCTTTCAATTTTAAAGAAAACTTTTGTCTGAGTAAAAGTAAGTACTATAAAATGCGGTAAAAATAAAAATTTTCTTTTTCTTGAATAAATTAAAAATATTTTCATTGAGTAGTCTTGTCTTTTCTTTTCAATGTCACTAGTCATCTGTTAGAACAAATACTAACATATATTTAATTATCAAATGGACATTTGTTTTTGTCGTCACAGATGACTGAGCTGTTGGGATATTTAAACAGATATTGATATATGTTGTAATAGTTGACATATTTAATTATCAAATGAAAAGGGTTTTTTAAACAAATATTTGTATCTGTTGTAACAGATGACTGTGCTGTTGGGATTTTTAAATAGATATTGCTATCTGTTGCAACAGATGACATATCTGTTTGAAAATCTTTTTTTTCTTTCAATTTTAAAGAAAGCTTCTGTCCGAGTAGATAAAGTAGTAAGTACTACTTACAAAATGCGGTAAAAAATAAAGAGTTTCTTTTTCTTGAATAACTCAAAAAAGTGTTCATTGAGTAGTCTTATCTTGTATTTTCAATGTAACTAAACTAAGTCTTCCTCGTGCCCTCAAATTATTAATAAATATTAATTATATTAATTAATGAATATTGAAACCCACGTCTACGTACACGATACATCTAGAATTATCTCATCTCCTTAGCTTCAGTCCTAAATTTATTTTATTCATCTCTCATCTTTTTCTTTCTCTCCTCTTTAGCTTAGGGTTTCACAACCTTTTTTATCTCTTCTCTTTCTCATAAATATACTTTTGGATCTAAACCGATCCATATCTTTCCTTGACTAAAATTGATGTTTTGATCCCCTTTTGACGCTAAGGTATGATTCACTATTGCTCTTTCATTCTCGTCTTCTTCTTTACAAGTTATTTGCATTTGTTTTTTTATTTAATTATTATTTACCCATATGATATTTATTTAAAAAAATTGAAGGAACTTTTAAGTGTTGAATAAATAAACTGGGAATTTTTATTACAATATGCGAAAAAGTATTTTGTTGGGAGAAGTTAAAAATCCTTGTTGGCAGTATCATATTTTTGGTATATATTTTGTTTGTTTCTTTGTTGTTTATGCTGTTATTGATGTTGTTGGTGGGGCTGGCATAGTTGAAAGTTGTGGTGTGTTGTTGTTGATGGTGTTGGAACAAAGGATGTTGCTTCTTTGTTGTTGATAATGGTGGAACATATGTTGTTGTTTCTTTGTTGTTGATGTTTTTTATTTGTTGTTTCTTTGTAGTTTATGTTGTTGTTGATGTTGCAACAGACGGAGCAACTGTTGGAACAAATCAAACCACCAGCAAGGATGGTTTGATGTATTCCAACAGACTCCAAATCTATTACAACAGACTCTACATCTGTTGCAACAGACTCCACATCTGATGCAACAGACTCTACATCTGTTGAAAAAATGAATAATGTTTTTTCTGATGAATAATATTGTAGATATAAGGAACTGATAGTTGATCAACCTTTTCCCGACCATCACAAGAGGTTGCAGTAAAGATGGGTTCGGAGTAATAAGCTGCATGCAGATGAAACCACTTCATATGTGAGAGGTATGTATTATTGATAATGATATCATGGAAACACACATAGAGTACACTAATTTTATGAATGTTGTTTTTACCGATTAGTCATAGATCATTCAAACAAGATATCTGCAATTTTACAGTTAAGTTTGGTAGGTTCGAACTGATAAGGCTGAGGGACCATGAATAAGGTTCTGATACCCTGTTAAGATTTAATATCGGTTGTTGCTCATGTTTATTTGTCAAGAATTGTAAAGGAATCTAGTTTTGGTGTCGTTGTAAAGAGATTCAATAGAGATTGGACTATCTTTTAGGGTGTATTGGACTCTGAGAAGGCCTTCGAAGCCTAGAACTATATCTAACAAGAACGGGAAACCAATATAGTTATTGCCCTAGATAAAATTTATATGGTTGGGTTGTTCGGGCTGATGATTATATGCCAGTAGGTACGATAAGAGAATGCCTTCGAAGGAAAATGGGTGGTTGATGAAAGACTATATCATCTGAGAGCTAATTAAAAAGGAGACATAGGGTAGAAAGTAACTTCTAGCGAATCTGGCTGATGAAATTATCTTAAAACAACATGAGAAATCTAAATCAAGTGCAAATATGAAAGTGTAATTGGCAATGTAAATTCATCTATTGTCTCTCTAAAAGAAAAATAGTACATATGGACACTTTGCTAGGGAGCTGTGACTAGGTAGCGTGGTTGGGATTATCACCTAGATAGAAAATAGTAGAAGTCCAAAAAAGTAGCCTTACGAGTATCGAGGGTTGAAATGATGTACAGTAAGTCTAGAAAACTTACGCTAATAATAACTGCAGTTAAAGTAAGAAATCTAAGCGAAGGCGACAATTTTTGAATTTTAAATTTCATCCCATACCTTCTTTTTTGTGGTTTCTATTAGGTCCACTGTTGTTGACCTAATGGGAACCACAAACGTGATTGAAAGGCAAATTGAGTATCATTACTTTCATAGCAATATGGTTATAATTGATTTTGTTTTATAGACTTAGCATACTTTCAATATTTCTTGGAGAAGATTAGAGGCTTGCTGTAGTACGTGAATCCCGATAATTTTCAAGCTTACCTCCAGCTTGCTTATTCTGTATTCAAGCTGGTCGTTGCCATCTTCGAAGTTGGTCAAGAATTCCTGGTATCTTGTGAGCTCGATCAGGAACACCACCTTCAAAGTTGTGGCATTTTAGAAGGCCTTCAGAACACCCTCTTCAGAAGGCTTAAAGGATACATGAAGGGTCGATGTGTTTGTTTTAGGTCAAAATATGTTAATGCACACTCAAGATGTGGTCGCAACCATTAAACATCACACTTTTATCGAGCATTTCTTAATGCAGCTTGCTCAACCAATTTGATAAATTAATAAGCGAGAGTTACGTAGCGTGTAATCTAAACCGACTCTACCAAGCCTATCAAATGTTATGTAACTCTAGGCTCATTACCCTATCAAAAAAATTTGACCGAGGTAGTGCACAAATCAAACGAGCTCAATCCCTCAGAGGCTTTCTGATGATCGATCTTCTCCAATTATAGATGACAAGATATCTGCTATGCAAAATTCTACACAGTTGCCAGAAATACTTGCCAGGGCGTAAGTCTTCAGATGGTATCATCAGTAATCTCTCAGTATCGAGTGATATTGAGAGATTACTAGTCATGCCTTCTCATGACGTTCACTATGGAAAGAATTTTTTTTTTATGACAAGATATCCACCATGCGAAAGTCCACACTATTAGCAAAAATTCTTGACAGAGCTAAAGTATTGGGAAGGCATTATTAGTAATCTCTCAACATCAAGGAAGTCTTGTACGAAAGTTTTCGGAAGACATTCAAAAATAAGAAAGTTTTCAGCAATGACTACACATAATTATCATCAACAACCTCACCAGATTCACTCCTCGTGCAAAAGAAAAGGTAGAAATATTTTTATTTGCATTCGCATGTTATTTATTTAACAAACCAAACAAAGATGAATTAAATGCTAGATTTAGTTCATATTTGTTTTGTTTGTTAAATAAATAACATACGAATGCAAATGAAAATATTTTTTCCTTTTTTTTGTACGATGAGTGAATCTAGTGAGGTTGTTGATGTTGTAATTATGTGTAGTCATTGCTGAAAACTTTTTTTTTATTGTCTTCTGAATACTTTCGTACAAGACTTCCTTGATGTTAAGATATTACTAATAATGCCTTCCCAAGACTTTTCCTTTGGAAATAATTTCCGCTGACGGTGTTGACTTTTGCTTGGAAGACATCTTGTCATCAACAGAAATTCTTGCCGTAGCAAACGTCTTAAGAAGGCATGACTAGTAATCTCTCAATATCACTCGATGCTGAGAGATTACTGATGATGCCATCTGAAGACTTACGCCCTGAAAAGTATTTGTGGCGATAATGTAGACTTTTGTATAGAAGATATCTTGTCATCTATAATTAGAGAAGATCAATCAGCAGAAAGCCTCTGAGGTATTGAACTCGTTTGATTTGTGCACTACTTTGGTCAATTTTTTTAATAAGGTAATGAGCCTCGAGTTACGTAACGTTTGATAGGCTTGGTAGAGTCGGTTTAGATCACACGCTATGTAACTCCTCACTTATTAATTTATCAAATTGGTTGAGCAACTCTCGATAAAAGTGTGTTGTTCAACTGTTGGGACCACATCTTGAGTGTGTATCAATACATTTTGACCTAAAACAAATACAACGACTCTCTATGTATCCTTTAAGGCTTCTAAATAAAGTGTTCTGAAGGCCTTCTTCAATGCCATAACTTTGAAGGTAGTGTTCCTGATCGAGTTTACAAGATATCAGGAACTCTTAACCAACTTCAAAAACGGCAACGACAAGCTTGAATACAGAATCAACAAGATGGATGCAATCTTGAAAATTATTGAAATTAACAAACTAGAGCAAGCCTCTGATCTTCTCCAAGAAATGTTGAAAGCATGCTAAGGCTATAAAACACAATCAATTCTAACCATATTTCTATGGAAGTGATGGTACTCAATTTGCCTTTCAATCACGTTTATGATTCCCATCAGGTCAACAGTAGTGGACCTAATCATAACCACAAATAAGAAGGCATGGGATGTAATTTAAAATTCAAAAATTTCCTCCTTTACTTAGATTTCTTACTTTAACTATAGTTGCTATTGGCGCAAGTTTTCTAGACTTACTGTACATCATTTCAACCCTCGATGCTCGTAAGACTGCTTTCTTAGACTTCTACTATTTTCTATCTAGGTGATAATCCCGACCACGCTACCTAGTCGCAGCTCCCTAGCAAAGTGTCCATCTGTATTATTTTTCTTTTAGAGAGACAACAGATGAATTTACATTGCCGAATACGCTTTCATATTTGCACTTGATTCAGATTTCTCATGTTGTTTTTAGATAATTTCATCGGTCAGATTCTCTAGAAGACTTACTTTCTACCCTATGTCTCCTCTTCAATTAGCTCTCAAATGATATAGTCTTTTATCAACTCCTCTTTCCCTCGCAGGCATTCTCCTTCAGCTCCTTCCGACGTTTAATCATCTTCTCAATCAACCTTTCCATATAAATTTGGCCAGGAGAATTTCTATTTGTTTTCTATTCTTGTTCGATACAGTCCGAGGCTTCGAAGGTGTTCTCAGAGTCCAATGCACACTTAAAGTTAAGTCCAATCACTATTGGTTCTCTGCAATGACACCAAATATTGATCCCTTCTCAAAACTTGACACACATAAATACGTGCAACAACCGTCAGTAATTTATAACAGGGTATCTGGACCATCTTCATAAGGCCCTCAAACTTGTCAATTCAAACCCATCAAATTTTAAAATGCAGGATTTTATTTGAATGATCAGTGCTTAATCGGTTAAAACTGCATTCACAAAAACATTGTACTTTGCGTGTGTTGTACCGGTGACCTTATATGTAATACTTATTAACTCACACACATATGATAGTGGATCCATCTACACGCACCTTATTCTTCCTAGCCCATCTTTGGCTTCAATTGAATAAATAGATGACTAGCAAGTTGCAATAGATGCCACATCTGTTGGAAAAGTAAATTGATATATCCACCTGTTGCAACAGATTGTCAATATGTTGTAAGTTATCTGACAGATGGATTAAATTTTGCAACAGATTACCCATCTGTTAGATTTATTTTAAAACAATTTTCTTTTCTTTTTGAAATACAATAAAAAGATAAAATGTTGTATTTAGATTCTTTTTTTTTAATTTATATATTCAAAAAGTCACCAGTTTTATTTAATTAAGGGATATATGAACAGTCGTGGCTTCTTTTTTTGACTATTAGTCACCCCTTCCAATTCAATTATTTATAAATAAGTCCTTCCGACCTTCTTTCCTTACTCTCTCTCACTCGTTCATTCTACTACACTTAGAGTACAAATATGGATGATCCAGATTCGTACAAGAAGATTCATATGGAGTCCTTGCGGGAACTTCAAAGATAGTTTGATGACCTCCAGAGAGATTTGGCTAACTTCGGACCAAGGCTAGGGAGGGCGGACCTGCTGCTGCCGGATGAAAATTATCCAGTTGACAATAATAATAGTAATAATAATAGTAATGATAATAATAATAGTAGTAATAATAATTAGGTTATGTTTTTTCTTTATTTTAGCGTATGTATTGGTTTGGTTTGGTCGACTTTGAATTTTTAATTCTTTTTTAATATTTAATTATCATTCTATTTATTTCATATTCTCAATATTTCGACGGTTGGAGGTAGGGATTGAGAACTCGTGGCAACAGAGGGTGGGTGGTGAAAAGTCTTGATACTCCTAAAAATGATTCGTTAATAAATAATAAGGAACTAAATGATATACACAATTTATAACCATAAAAGAAAGATTATTTAATTGTATAAGAAGTCATATCATTGGATTATATGATGATTGTTAAGGAAAAGGTGAATAGTCATGACTGTGATTTTTTATCTAAACACATTCAACAAACAAAAACAAACAACGCTGATGATGCATCAAATTCCTCATCTGTTGCAACTGATGAATGAGTTGTTAGAAGAAATAAAAAAAAAGCTCCTAAACCAGATGGTCGATTTGTTGCAACAGATGGTATATTTGTTGCAACAAATGGGTTATCTGATGCAACAGATATACGATCTGTTGCCATAACTCAATAAAAATAATAGTTATTATTTTATTAAAGAAACGGTTATTGAAAACCAGGTGTCTTCGATTTTTAAATTGAGAAAAAGGTTATTTAAATTTAAGAACTCATTATTATAATAAAAATAAGCCGAAAAGTCATGACTTTTCACAATAATAAAAAACTCACCAGCTTGATTTTATTAAGTCATTTCTTTTCACAGAAAACAATAAGGAAATAAATGATAAAACACAATTTAAACCGTAAAAATCTCATAAAAAATATTCTTGTTTTTAAATCTGTTTTATTAATTTATATAATAAAAAGGTCAGCAAATTTGGATTAATGATATGATGATAATTTTTTTTGAAAATAAGATAGATTATATGTTACAATAGATATATTATCTGATGCAACAGGTTATCTATTGTTGCAACGGATGATATATCTGTTGTCACAGATGAGTTATCTAATGCAACAAATATATACTCTATTGTCACAACTCAGTATAAAAATGGTTCCTGGAAAGAACTAATTATTAAAAATAATAAGCTAAAAAGTCATGACTTATCACAATATTACTTAATTTAATTAAGTCATAACTTTTTACAGTAATCAAGAATGTCATTAATAAATAGAGGTGAACAGTTGCGCCTTTAAATCTGTTTTATTAATTTATATAACTAAAAAGTCAAAAAATTTGGATGTCATGATGATAATTTTTTTTAAAAAAAGATATATAGTTTATATGTTGCAACAGATATATAATTTGATGCAACAGGTTATCTATTTGTTGCAACAAATGATATATCTATTGTCACAGATGCGTTATCTGATGCAACAGTTATATAATCTGTTGTCACAACTCAGTATAAAAATGGTTCCTAGAAAGTCATGATTAAGTCATAACTTTTTACAGTAACCAAGAATGTTATTAATATATGGAGTTGAACAGTCAATTAAAAAGTCAAAAAATTTGGATGTCATGATGATAATTTTTTTTTTAAAAAAAGAGATATAGATTATATGTTGCAACAGATATATTATCTGATGCAACAGGTTATCTATTTGTTGCAAATACCTGTTGTCACAGATGAGTTATCTGATGCAACAGATATATAATCTGTTGTCACAACTCAATATAAAAGCGGTTCCTGGAAAGAACTAGTTATTAATAATAATAAGCTGAAAAGTCATGACTTAGCACAATATTGCTTAATTTAATCAAGTCATAACTTTTCACAGTAAGCAAGAAATGTCATTAATAAATGGAGGTGAACAGTTGCAAATTTTTGCCTAACATATTCAAGTTCAATCCTCTATAAATAGTTCCCTCCTTACTCAATCGTTCATTCTACTGCACTCTATTTATTCCTTGCTATTGTTACACCTTCAACTACTTTCTCTTCAAGGACTTGATAGCTTTTTTCTGTCTCTGGTAAGTTTTCTATATGTCCCTCTTCCTGTCATTTTGCCATTCAATTTGAAATACTTGAACGATTGATTCTTATTTTTTATCTTCACTTTTGCCTGAAAGCGGAGGAATGTCTCATTAATTATAACTAACCATTCCATTAAATAATTTTAAAATAAATATAGAATGAGATATATATATGATATAGAATCAAATATAGAACTGTAGTAAAAAAGATTTCCATTTTTTTGTAAATATACGTTGTATTACATTCGAATTCTTTTTTCTTTACTTTTGTTTTTACGTGTGTGTTTTGTCAACTTATGCATTTTCTCTAGAAATGGCTGATCCAGTGTGGGGTGTCGCTTTTTTACGAGACGCCAGGCGGGAACTACAGAAGGAGGTTCATGACCTGCAGTGGGAGTTGGCCGCCATCAGGGTAAGGATACTGCGGGAGATCTCCAGGCTGAGGAGGGCGCTGCTGCTGCCGGTTGAAGATTGGCTGGCTGACCATACAAATAATAATGATGATAATAATAATTAAGCATTTTCTTTTCTTTTACCTATGTATTTTTATTTTTTTTGTTTAATAAAGATTTTATGTTCGATTCATATGACGTTTTAATTCTTATTTAATTTTCATGTTGTCTATTTTTTTCTTAACAAATGATATATCTACAATTAAGGAATAATTTGAATCCAGTATCAATAGCAAGAGATCAACATATGAGTTATCTATTGGGTTTGTGACAGGAGCTGTATTTTGTTGTTCAAAATAGATTATTCATGCGTTGCAATAGAATAATTATCTGTTGCAACAGATTACTTATCTGGTGCAATAGATTACTTGTCTGTTGCAACAGACAACTAATGTGGTGCAACAGATTATTTATCTATTGTAACAGATTAGTAATTTGGTACAACAAATTATTAACCTATTAAAACAGACAACTAATCTGGTACAACAGATTATTAATCTGTTGCAACAGAATACCCATCTATGCGATTCATATTACGGGCACTTAGAACCATAATCATAAATCCAACATAAGTCTATTGTTGCAACAGAACATTTATCTGGTGCCAAAGATGATGGATCTGTTTAAACAGATTGCTCTTATGTTGCATTCATGTTCGCGTGCTAGCTATTATTGCAAAAACAGCACACTAGCAGTTACCCAGATGACAAATTCAACTAAAAAGCATAATTTGACTTACCAAAGTCTCCTCTCAAAGTAAATGCCAAAACTGAAAGTGATGTACGAAACAAAATTTGACCTAAGAAATTGGTCAAAGAGCAGCAGTTGCGGTAATAACAACAACAACAATGGTCAACAAGAAGAATATAAAGATGATAATGAAGTATAAAATGATGATAATGAATCAGAAGATGATGAATAAAGTAGCAGCAACGATGAGCAACAGATATCGCGAAGAGAGAGAACATAATAACAAATGAGGAGAGAGAAAAATGGGTCTTTTTTTCCTTTGTTTCCCGTTATATTAACTAACATTTGGATCAAAGTATAAATTTAAAAACTTATGGGTTATTTTAAAAAAATTTAAACTTTCTTAATCCATAATTAAGTAATTGTCATCTCCACTCAATTATTAAGACTTGTGTCACCTACACCTCATTTTAAAACTTTTTTGTCACCTGTAGCCCAAAACTCCTATATATTATTTAAAAATAAGAAGACACATAAACTGGGAAAGAGAGAGTATTAATATTTTATTGAAAAATTATACTAAATGCGTTATAAAACACATAATTAACAACTGAAAAATATAAAAGATATAAAATATTCGATTGACTCTCGAAATTATATTAGTGTCACACAAATTGGAATAGAAAATAAAATATTATAAATCACAATAATTAAAAATTTAAATTATTTTAATAATTAATTATCTAAATTATATTTGTATCATATAAAAATAAAAAAATAATATATATTAGCACGGGTCCTTCAACGTCTAGTAATATAGAAAATGTCCTAAAGCCATATCCTGCTCCCAATAGTTAAATATATTTTATATATTAAATTATAATATTTTTCAAATAAAAAAATATAAGATACAAAAACTTTCATTGAGAATATGAGAGAAGTTAATATGATTTCTATCGTAAAAATCTACAACTATGCATTTATTGAACGGATAGTTTTATATTATGTTGATATTATTAAAAAATGTATTTTCAATTATCTCCACTAATTAAAACAATTGTCTTAACCTTCTTGTCATTTTTTAATTCAAAATTTTGCTCGAATTTTTTTAGTGATTAAAATATTATGTAATTTTTCCCATTTTTTTAATTTAGTCATAATATTCGACATCATTTGTAGAATACACTTTGCTTTGCCCATTTATGTCTTATTTGCACTTCACTTCCCTAGTTTTATGACCCTGTTTTATCTTTCATTTTTCATTTTGTTATAAATGTATTTACACTATAGTGAATGTCTATCAAAATCTAGTTGATATCTATTAGGATTTGAAGTATCTGTTTTTCAGTCAGAAACTAAGAGTAAATTTTTTCTATAAATAGAAGAGCTCCCTTCATTGTAAATAATCACTTTAAGAGAAATAATAATTACTCTCTATTTTCTCACTATTTATTCTTGTTGTTCTTAATTTATATTTCATAACATGTTATCAGCACAAGACTCTGTCAAACAAGGTGAGATTATAAATCTAAAGGTAATTTCAAGGTTAGTAATTCCTTATATTATTTGTCTTTTGTACTAATGATATTATTATTGTTGGATTTGAGAAAAAAAATAATTGATTTGGAACCACTTATGCTTTAAATTTGTTCATGAAGAACAATATTGTTAAAAAATATGATGATGAATTTAAATCTCATCTCATTAAGAGGGTAAGATATTGGGTTAAAAGTACCAATGCACCATGATGATAAGATGTTGGGTTTAAGTCTATCGAGTTATAGCCTAAGACGTCTTTTTATATGGATAAGATATTGAGTTTGAATCTTAATATACCATATTGATAATATTATGATGGCTAAGACAAAATAATGGGTGTTTGTGAAAAGTCATGAGACATGTTCCATTGAATATGCTTCATTCTCTGAAGTGAATATGGTAGCAGTCCATAATATATCTGAAAGAAGACAAGTGATTGAATGCACAAATATACGCGTGGAGGGAAAAAATGATAATGATCATCAAAAGTGATGATATTTTCACACGCATATTATGATCATAAGATATGTTAGAGAAAAATTCTCTACATCATATGTATGCCTCAATTTGCTCCTGAAGTAGCAATATCTTGAAAGAAGTTCTAAGTTGTCATAATTTAATATGCTTAAGGCACGATTATATTTCATTCTTGGGAAATGAAATTTTTTTATTATTATAAATACAGATCTAGACCTAATATGCTTAAGGCACGATTATATTTCATTCTTGGGAAATGAGAATGTTTTATTATTATAAATACAGATCTAGACCTTGGGGGCAAATGCGATTGTATATAAATTCGAACGTGCTCGTGGTTGTAAGAAAATCACAAACCACCTCGTAAAGAGGCAAAATAATCGCGAAAAATTATTTTAAAATCTACTTCTGAAGTTGTAAATCTGAAATTTATTCATGTCATAGTAAATAAGAAGTTTACTAAAGTAAAAGTACATGTCATAGTAAACTTGGAGTTGCAAGAATAAAAGTTCATAAATTGACATGAATGATTGTGACATCCCAAATATGTGCATACTGAGTATTAAATATATTTGAAGAGTTAAAAGAAAAGTACTAATGAAAACAAAGCTTCATGTGTCGGTTTGAAATATTATATACAAAAGTACTTGTATTCATCAATCCAATAAATTATGATTAATTTCTCCTCAAATTGGTTCTGAGCCAGGAACTACGCATTGTCCATCTAATATTTTGATGTGCGGTATACGATTAATAAATATACTGTAATGTACAAAGATGGATTCCTCAAAGAAGATGGAGGATGTATGTTAGCTTTCCTAACATAATGGGGAGATTACAAACAGCTATGAAATATGTTAGGAATTATCATAAAATCCTCATTCAAAAGATAATTCATGTCAAATGGCGAAAGTATCTCATATTTAAGCTGCAAGTGCTCCTATTTTGTATCCTTAAAGAACAAAGTCTACACATACATGAAGCATGGTAGACCAATCAGTTTCAAATAAAGTAATCCTTGAAAAGGATAAGGAGCAAATAATCATGATAAAAAGACAATGTGCTCTTGAAGAGCCTACGACATAACACTTCATGAAACCTTATGAGAGGTTCAGGTACCTGAAAATGATGAAGTGATGAAATCTCAAAATCTTATGTTACATTGTGAACCAATGCAAAATGATATATTATCGATAATATCTTTGATACAATATTGGTACAATATTGTAAAAGACTATGAGGATCTGAATTCTTTGTTTATTTAAGCATGCTGACGTAGAAATATTTATAAAGTGACATGAAATAATGCATCTTGGTAAGCGTAAAATTTATTTAATTTGCAGTCCAGACACATAAAAATATCGCACGTGATATGCTGAATATTGTTACTTGACAAAATTTACATGAAACATGTTTAAGGATTTAAAATATTTGAAGCATATAAAAGTTTCTGGAAAACTTATTTATAATCCTTATATGGTGTAAATTTATTGAAACTCTTGGAGAGTTTTCAAAAGCAATAGATTATTTGCTGAAATGAGAAATATACCGAATTGGATTAGTTATGAAGTATCATATATTAGTGCAATTGATGCATTAATGTATCTTGCAAATACTACAAGGCTGGATGTAGCCCTTTCGGTTAATTTGTTAACAATATATAGTTCTGCTCCTACTAGGAGACATCGAAATTGGATCAAATAAATGATCTTATTTTATTCTAAAGATTGTAGTTCTGATCTTATTGATCATGCTGATGTTGGGTACTTATTTGACCCGCATAAATCTCGGTCTCAAACATGTAATGTGTTCATATATGGGGATATTGTCAAATCTTAGAGATATACAAAGCAGTCTATCTAGCCACTTCATCGAACTATGCTGAGATTATAGCTATTCATGAAGCAAGCTGAGAGTATGTGTGGTCGAGGTCCACAATACATCTCATTCGATAAAAATGTGGTTTGAAATGTGACAATGTACCTATAAATTTATACGAAGATAATGCAACATGCATAGCACATCTTAATGGAGGATTCGTAAAAGAAGATAGAACGAAGCACACTTCAACAAAACTTTTCTACATACATGAGCTACAAAAGAATGGTAATATTAACGTGCAACATATTTGTTCAAGTGATAATGTGGCTGATTTATTTACCAAGTCTCCTCCAATTGCAACTTTCAAGAAGATGGTGCACAAGATCGGTATGCAAAGACTTAAGGATGTTTTCATTGGGGGAAGTTAATACACGTTGTACTCTTTTTCCCTTATGAGGTTTAGTCCCCCTGAATTTTTACTCGTAAGGCTTTTAATGAGGCAGCCTAAATGCGTATTGTTAGAGAAGTGTACTCTTTTTCCTTTACTAGATTTTTTTTTCCTACTGGTTTTTTCCTAGTGAGGTTTTAACGAGGCACATTATCTATTAATTAGACATTCAAGGGGGAGTGTTATAAATATATTTACATTATAGTGAATGTCTATCAAGATCTATCAAGATATAGTTGATATCTATCAGGATTTGAAGTATCTGTCTTTTAGTCAAAAACTAGGAGTAAATTTTCTCAATAAATAGAAGAGCTTCCTTCATTGTAAATCATCACTTTAAGAGAAATAATAATTACTCTCTCTTTTCTCACTATTTATTCTTGTTGTTCTTAATTTATATTTCATAACACATTTCCTTTTTTTTCATGTTCCAATAATATTTGTTCATTAGTAAAATATTTTGCGCTTCGCATGATGACAAAAGAACTTATATCAGTAAGTTCCAAAATTATTTCTTTTTTACTCTAGACCATTCAAATAATCAAAAATTAATAGTTGCAACTATAAAATCACCTTCAAATTTACTTAAAACAAATAATCCAAAACAAACATTTTGTTATAAAATAAAAGAACAAGAATAAAGAATAGAGAGTAGAGAGAATAGAGAGAGTGATTCTTATTTCTTCTCTTGAGGGATGAGAGATCATAAGATTGTGAATACAATGAAAAAAACCCTTCTATTTATAGGGGAAATTTACTCCTAGTCTGAGTAAAAACAGATGCTTCAAATCCTAATAGATATCAAAATAGATCTTGATAGATCTTGATAGACATTCACTATAATGTAAATACATTTATAACACTCCCCCTTGAATGTCTAATTGGTAGATAATGTGCCTCGTTAAAACCTTACTAGAAAAAACCCAATAGGAAAAAAATCTAGTGAAGAAAAAAGAGTACACATCTCTAATAATACGCATTTCGGCTGCCTTATTAAAAACCTTACAAGGAAAACCTAGTGGGACAAAACCTCGTAAGGGAAAAAGAGTAAAACACGTATTAACTCCCTCTAATGAGAACATCCTTGAACTTTTGCATTCCGATCTTGTGCAACATCTTCTTGAAAGTTGCAATTGGAAAAAAATTGGTGAATAAATCAGTCATATTGTCAGTTGAACGAATCTGTTGCACGTTAATATCATCATTGTTTTGTAGCTCATGTATGTAGAAAAGCTTTGGCAAAATGTGCTTCGTTCTATCTCCATTTATGAATCCTCTCTTAAGATGTGCTATGTACGCTGAATTATCTCTGTATAAAATTATGGGTAGATTGTCATATTTCACACTCATTTTTCTCGAATGAGATGTATCATGAACCTCAAACATACACATTTTTGGCTTGCTTCATGAATAGCTATTATCTCAGCATGATTCGATGACGGGTCTACGATAGACTGCTTTGTATATCTCCAACATATGGCAATACCACCACATATGAACACATAGCCTATTTGAGATCAAGCTTTATGCGGGTCAGATAAGTACCCAACATCAGCATGACCAATAAGATCGGGGTTGTAATCTTTAGAATAAAACACGCTCATATGTTTTATCCCATTTTGATGTCTCATAGTAGGAGAAGAAATATACCTTGCTAACAAATTGACTGAAAAGGCTATAGGCCTTGTAGTATTTGCAAGGCACATGAGTGCATCAATTGCACTAAGATATGGTACTTCATAACCAATCCAATTCGATATATTTTGAATTTCAGCAAATAATCTATTGCTTTGAAAACTCTCCAAGAGTTCCAATGATGTTCAAGCAATAAGCTTATACAATATAAGGATTATAAATAAGTTTCCCAGAAACTTTTATATGCTTCAATCATTTTGAATCCTTAAAAGTTTTTCACATAAGTTTTGTCAAGTGAAAATATTGATGATAGGCGAATTTACACGCCTATATCAATATATTTTGCCCATATTTTAGCCTAGTTTTGAGAACAAAGTATATATTTTATGCACTTTTAGTCCTTTTTCCTGTAAATGAGCTAACGAACATGATTAGTAAAGTTTCAGGTATAAATGATGCAGAATTCAGCATTTTACGGCTTACTTGACACAAAAGAAAGCTCACGAAGGAAGGGAAGGGAGTTTACACGCCTAAGGACCAAAACTGCTGCATGGAAAATCTGTCCCGGGCTAAAACAACATTTCTGAAGACTTTGGGGATTTGCAGTAACTTAGTTGGATTTGGACAATGATACATTTACCTAGTACAATTGGGTTATGTATTTCATTAGTTTATTTGGATTATGATAATGTTACATTAACCTAGTACAATTGGGTTAAGTATTACATTAGCCTAGTAGGATTTGGTTAGATATTTTATTTATCTAGTAGGATTAGGATATGGGTATTATAAATACCCTATCATGCTAGAGATTTTGAGAAATCTGGGGGGGGGGGGGAGACCACAACACTTCCTTCCATCCCTCTCATCTTCCACTACAAACAATTCTACAACTCTTCTAATCTTTCCATTAATTCTATTTTTCTTCTTCTACTCTTCTATTCTTAAATTCCACAACAAGAGAATCGTTACTTTGCCTAGGAATTCACGCCTCACGCCTACCACCTAAGCTACACGAAATTACTCAATCTTGTGGTATAACAACAATGTCAATCGTGATCTCCTTCGCATTCATGGGTAACTAAACTTCTCTGTTGGGGTTATGGAAGCCGTATGAGATACTATCTATTGCTGTGAGTTTGTGAGTTCGCGACACGTATACTTCTTATATCATTATTCTCTTCATCTTAGTCTACATTCTTTGTGGTTGCAAACGCAAGAATACGCCAGTATAACATTTAACTTGTTCGAAAAAAAGGTTATCTGTCTGGAAAAGAGATAATGTTAAGGTAGTAGGGTCACCCCCTAAAATTCCCTACTAAAAAGCTAGTGCCGTAACTGGACTAACCTCTTGGAGAATTCGTACCGTTAGACACGCTTTAAGCTCGAAAGAGTTAAAGTGAAATAATCCTTGAATAGGTCGAAAGACGCCTGGATTTACCATCGAATACAATTCTCTATAAGCAGTTGCATGTCAGAATTCTACACACTCATAGCCAATAGAGACGTATACCTCAGAAGGTGGACATAACCCCAATGCCTCAATTCTCATTGTTTACAACTTACGTAACAATCTTTCTCTTTTACTTTGCTATTTTCAGCTTTTATTTAATTATTTTGGTGACACATTACAAATCCCCCCTTTTTACGAGACTTGCACCAAAAGTTTAGTAATTTTGCTTACTTGTTGGCCAAGCTATTCCCTGTGGGATCGACACCCAACCCTGTTGGGTTCTATATTTGCTAACGACCGCTTTACACTCCTACGAGAGTTGTAGATTGAGCGTTATCAAATATTCAACATTTCATGAGTGACATTTTCAAATATCTGGAATGCAAATCAAATAAGTTTAATACTTACCAAAATGCATCCTTTCATGTCACTTGATAAATATTTCTACGTCAGCATGCTTAAATAAACGTAGAATTCAGATCATCGTAATCTTTCACAATATTGCGCCAATATTGTGTCAAAGATATTGATGATATATCATTTTGTATTGGTTCACAATGCGACATAATATTTTGAGATCTCATCACTTCATTATTTTCAGGTACATGAACCTCTCATAAGGTTTCATGAAGTGGTATGTCGTAGGCTCTTCAAGAGCTCATTGCCTTCTTATTATGATTATTTGCTCCTTATTTTTTAAGGACTATTTCATTTGGAACCGATCAGTCTACCACGCTTCACGCATGCATAGACTTTGTCCTTTAGAAACACAAAATAAGAGCACTTGCGCTTAATATGAGATGTTTTCAGCATTTGACTTTAATTATATTTTGGATGAGGATATGGTGATAATTCCTAACATATTTCATAGTTCTTATAATCTCCCCCTTATGTTAGGAAAACTAACATACATCCTCTACTTCTTTGAGAAATTCATCATTTTGCATTATGGTATATTCATTAATTGTATACCGCACATCAAAATTATTAGATGGAATAATTGGTTTCCGACCTTGAACCAATTGAGAGGGAAGAAATAATCATAATTTATTGGTCTAATGCATACAAATGCTACTGCAATATATCATATTTCAGACCAATACATTAAGTTTTGTTCTCATTAACAATGGTTTAGATATTTATCGAAGACATTCAATGCTAAACCATCATCATCAAGATAAATTATCTTGATTACACAATCTGAAAATTATGCTCAATTTATATTGAACAAGTAACTTTATGAATGTCAACATTTGGAGGGGGGTGCGGATTAGGTGCGATAATTTAACTAGATAATAAATACGTAGGTATTTATTTTTATTGATTGGAATAATTTTCATTCATTTTTATCTTCTTGACTTAAGATGTTTTATTAATTCATATTCTAGGTTAGATATTATCGTAATTAAATTATCTAGTGTTTTAGGATCCTCGTTCTTAATATGTAACCTTTTGTATTCTAGGTATAAATTATATAGTTGGGTTTCTATTTCTTTTAATGATTTATTCTTTTCATAAGATGTATTCATTAATTTGTTTAGTTTATTATTTTATCCTATTGAAATTTTAGCAATTTCTGTGTAATATTTTATTCTAACTTTGCTATATTCAATGCGTAGATTTATATTTTTTATTTGACTAATTAGTATTTGTTGTTCATGTATAACTATTTTTCTATCTGTATTAAATAATTTTTCGTACGTATTAAATAAATTATTACTTGTATCTTCCTTTTCTAAGGTTAATTTTATTTTAAGTAATTTTTCTTCTAGTTGTCTTTTCTCTATTTCAAGTTGATTTCTGTAATTAACTTCTTCATATATCCAATTTTGCCTTTCTCTAATTTTCTTTATATATTCTAACATCTTTTAATCTGAATAATACCCTTCTGGGTAATTATCTAGGTATAACTGTGCTATCCAATCCATAATTTTAATTTCATAGTCTAATATTTTTTCTAATATTATTCTCTTAATATCTATTTCTAAATCTCTAAGTATATATAAGATTAAGATTTTAAGATTATCTATCATTTAAAATTGACTAAATATTTTATTATAATATTTTGTAGTTGTTTGTTTTATCCTTAGTAGTTCTTGCATATTTTTGTTAAGGAATTCTATATATTTTATATCTTTATTTTCCATGTATTTGTCTATATTTATTTTCATCTGTTTTTCTAGTAACTGTATGTTTCTCATATTTTTTTCTAAAAATTCTATGTAATTTATCATGCTAAGTATTTGTAGGAGTAGTTAGGTAGGTATGGTATATAATTTACTCTAGTCATGTAATATTTACCAAATGCTTTTTCTAATATGATTTTTCTTATATCTACTATTTTTATATCTTTAAGTGCATACAAAATAAGTATTTTAAATTTATCTACCATCCCATCAGATAAATAATTACTCATTTTCATAAAATTGTTTTTTTCAAAATATTCCCTTCAACTATGTACATAACAAAATATAGTCATCTTAGATTACTATATACTAGATTATTCTTAAATAACATGTTCTTCGGTCACTATTAGCATGGTAATCTGGATATTTTCCCTTAAACAGCGCCTCTACTCTGGTTACTCCCCACCACGGCTTCTTGCCTTATTGGTTTCACCTTTAGGATGGCATAGTTATTAGGGATTTTTCTCCTTTTCCACTTTGCTAATAAACTTCTTAACATATTATTGTTCGAATAATTCTACTATAAAGTAACTAACATGAATTTATTTTATCATACCATGATTGTTGGGAATTATGAATTTAGCTATTCATAATCATAAATAAATATACCTGTTCGGGTAGGTTTGATATTTCTGAGCTTTGTTCCTCCATAGATTTTTCCATTGAAATAAATCTGTTTTTTAATTAACTGAGCAAAATATTTGTTGTGGATTTGAAAGAGTATTTGCTTCAACGCATGGAGGCTTGCTTTGCAATGCCTTCTTACTTCTTTATTTATAGAGTGAACAAACTTTACAAAGTAATTTACATGTGTTCTCAAAAGATAAAAAGGCTAAAAAACAAAAAAGACTCAAAAAGTCCTATAAGATAAAAAGGCTATTCTACCTAGGCTACAAAAAGTCTTTACAAAAATAGTAACTTTCAATAATTTAAAGACTTTTACATAAAGAAAATCTGTACAATAAATATCTTGTCTCCGTTGATTTGGTCGTATCTGCTATATCTCCATTATTGCTCCTTATCTTATCTTCCAGCTGTCACTCTTATGTTCTTCTTATTCGAGTTGAACTTCTGGTACAATATTATCTTCTCCATTACATTTTGAACATTGATGGTCTGGATATTTATGTCCAATTAACTTGCAATATCTGGTTAATAGTTCTTCCGAAATAAATTTTTCTTTAATGGCTCTGGCGATAGGTTTTTTCTCTAGATTGAGTAAGGTCAATATCCATTGCCTTACGTCTTCCATATCTGCTTCTCGTAGCTCCTTTGAATTCGAGTATATTATTACATTACCTCTTGAATAATAACTCCATATGGGATTTCTGTTGTGATAATTATTTGCTAATTCTTGAAGAATCGTAGATAGTCCAATAATTCTCTTATTTGCATAAAAATTTGGTATCTCAATTCTAGGTATTTCTAACATCAAAAGATATACTTTTAGGAATGTCGTTTCTAGATAAATTATACCCACATATAATAACTAGAACAGACTGGTGGTTTACAACACCATGTAAATAAAAAGTAAGAGCAAAAAGAGTTAATAATAAAATAAGAAAGAAAACTGATTGGATAAAAGGAAATGAAAAAATTACACAAAAGTTAGAAAATATAAAAAATACTGAAGATACAATAGAACTAGTCGTATTTTCGATAAATAAAACAGAAATAACTATATTTTCAATAAATAAGATAGAAATAATTAAGAAAAAATTAGAACAATTATATAGTGAAGATCCATTAAAAAGATGGGAAAAACATAAAACTACTATAAAAATTAAATTAATAGATAAAAATAGCATAATAACCCAAAAAACAATAACATATAATTTTGATGATTTAAAAGAATTTAAAATGCATATAGATGAATTATTAGAAAAACAATATATACAAAAAAGTAATAGTAAACATAATAGCCAAGCATTTATAGTAAATAAACATAGTGAATAAAAAAGAGGAAAAAGTAGAATGGTTATTGATTATAGAAATTTAAATGCAAAAACAATAACTTATAATTACCCAATACCAAATAAGATATTAAAAATAAGACAAATACAAGGATATAATTATTTTAGTAAATTTGATTGCAAGTCAGGATTTTACCATCTAAAGTTAGAAGAAGAATCTAAGGAATTAACCGCATTTACGGTACCACAAGGATTTTATGAATGGAATGTACTACCATTTGGATATAAAAATGCACCAGGCAGATATCAACATTTTATGGATAGTTATTTTAAACAACTACCTAATTGTATAGTATATATAGACGATATACTATTATATACAAAGACCAAAGAAGAACATTTAAAATTATTGGAATAATTTACACATATAATAGAAAAATCGGGAATAAGATTAAGTAAAAAGAAAGCCGAAATTATGAAAAATCAGATAGAATTTTTAGGAATCCAAATAGATAAAAGTGGAGTAAAAATGCAACAACATATAGTACAAAAAATAATAAATTCGAAAGAAGAATTAGATACGAAAAAGAAATTACAATCATTTTTAGGATTAGTAAACCAAGTAAGAGAATATATTCCAAAAATTAGCAGAAAACTTAAAACCACTACAGAAAAAATTAAAAAAGGACATAGAATATAACTATAATGAAGAAGATAAAAAACAAGTTCAAAAAATAAAATTACTTTGTAAAGAATTACCAAAATTACAATTTCCAGATGAAAATAGAAAATTCATATATATATAGTAGAAGCAGATGCTAGTGAATATAGTTACGGAGGAGTACTTAAATATAGATATGAAGCAGAAAAAATAGAACACCATTGTAGATACTACTCAGGTACGTTCAACGAGACAGAAATAAAATGGGAAATAAATAGGAAAGAATTATGTTCATTATATAAATGTTTGTTAGAGTTTGAGCCATATATTGTATATAATAAGTTTATTGTGCGAACAAATAATACACAAGTACGCTGGTGGCTAACAAAGAAAATACAAAATTCAGTTACAACGAAAGAGATTCGGAGACTAGTTTTAAATATATTAAATTTCACATTTATAATAGAAGTAATCAGTACTAACAAAAATGTTATTGAAGATTACATATCAAGACAAAGCTACACAGACTGATATAATAGAAGAAGATACTCTAGAAAAAATACTCAGCACCCTAACTACGCTTTCAATGAAAGTGGACAGTATGGGTAATGAGATAGAAAAGCTAAAGACTAATGAAGATAAACTGAAGTCTATAGCTACAAATCAGCTAACTCAGCAGTGTGCAGAGCTATGTCGATCGGAAGACATTAAAATTCCAGAGCTAGAAGGAGACGTTGGGATACTCCATAAAACCCATAACATTTATCAATCTACTTCTGCAGGTACAAGCAAAGGAGTTAGGAGAAATACTACAAATATGAACCTAAACAAGCTATTTGATAAACCATTTATTCCAAATACACCAAAAGATCCTATGTTTATACCCCCACAAATTACCACATACCGAGAAAGTCTAAACCAAGACAAAAAGACCTACAACTATACATCCCGAACATACATAGAAAATATTTACAAAATACAAACCTTCTTAAATACCAACCCCAGAGCTATAAACATCCAAGAACCACATACAAATTACATAACCCAGAAGCTAACCGGATACAATAAGCTAATTGTTTTGCCCAAGACCAAACCTGGTCTAGTTAAAACATGTTACGAATATGGACTACTTAGCACCATATATACCCAAGACGGAAATGAAATATCCACTATACCAGAAATATATGATTCATTTAACATTTTTAAAAGAATAACCAAAGGTAACCTATTTTTTATAAAATTTTATACGGCACCAGCAGAGATATTGTATGATGAAGTTAAATCACCTATACAAGTTGTAAAGATAGGAATGACCCGAGATATGATTATACCAGAAGATATTACTCAACAACCAGAAATACCTAGAATTGAGATACCAAATTTTTATGCAAATAAGAGAATTATTGGACTATCTACGATTCTTCAAGAATTAACAAATAATTATCGCAACAGAAATCCCATATGGAGTTATTATTCAAGAGGTAATGTAATAATATACTCGAATTCAAAGGAGCTATGAGAAGAAGATATGGAAGACGTAAGGCAATGGATTTTGACCTTACTCAATCCAGAGAAAAAATCTATCGCCAGAGCCATTAAAGAAAAAATTATTTCGGAAGAACTATTAACCAGATATTGCAAGTTAATTGGACATAAATATCCAGACCATCAATGTTCAAAATGTAATGGAGAAGATAATATTGTACCAGAAGTTCAACTCGAATAAGAAGAACATAAGAGCGACAACTGGAAGATAAGATAAGGAGCAATAATGGAGATATAGCAGATACGACCAAATCAACGGAGACAAGATATTTATTGTACAGATTTTCTTTACGTAAAAGTCTTTAAATTATTGAAAGTTACTATTTTTGTAAAGACTTTTTGTAGCCTAGGTAGAATAGCCTTTTTAGCTTATAGGACTTTTTGAGTCTTTTTTGTTTTTTAGCCTTTTTATCTTTTGAGAACACATGTAAATTACTTTGTAAAGTTCGTTCACTCTATAAATAAAGAAGTAAGAAGGCATTGCAAAGCAAGCCTTCATGCGTTGAAGCAAATACTCTCTCAAATCCACAACAAATATTTTGCTCAGTTAATTAAAAAACAGATTTATTTCAATGAAAAAATCTATGGAGGAACAAAGCTCAGAAATATCAAACCTACCCGAACAGGTATATTTATTTATGATTATGAATAGCTAAATTCATAATTCCCAACAATCATGGTATGATAAAATAAATTCATGTTAGTTACTTTATAGTAGAATTATTCGAACAATAATATGTTAAGAAGTTTATTAGCAAAGTGGAAAAGGAGAAAAATCCCTAAGAACTATGCCATCCTAAAGGTGAAACCAATAAGGCAAGAAGCCGTGGTGGGGAGTAACCAGAGTAGAGGCGTTGTTTAAGGGAAAATATCCAGATTACCATGCTAATAGTGACCGAAGAACATGCTATTTAAGAATAATCTAGTATATAGTAATCTAAGATGACTATATTTTGTTATGTACATGGTTGAAGGGAATATTTTGAAAAAAGCAATTTTATGAAAATGAGTAATTATTTATCTGATGTAATGGTAGATAAATTTAAAATACTTATTTTGTATGCACTTAAAGATATAAAAATAGTAGATATAAGAAAAATCATATTAGAAAAAGCATTTGGTAAATATTACATGACTAGAGTAAATTATATACCATACCTACCTAACTACTCCTACAAATACTTAGCATGATAAATTACATAGAATTTTTAGAAAAAAATATGAGAAACATACAGTTACTAGAAAAATAGATGAAAATAAATATAGACAAATACATGGAAAATAAAGATATAAAATATATAGAATTCCTTAACAAAAATATGCAAGAACTACTAAGGATAAAACAAACAACTACAAAATATTATAATAAAATATTTAGTCAATTTTAAATGATAGATAATCTTAAAATCTTAATCTTATATATACTTAGAGATTTAGAAATAGATATTAAGAGAATAATATTAGAAAAAGTATTAGACTATGAAATTGAAATTATGGATTGGATAGCACAGTTATACCTAGATAATTACCCAGAAGGGTATTATTCAGATTAAAAGATGTTAGAATATATAAAGAAAATTAGAGAAAGGCAAAATTGAATATATGAAGAAGTTAATTACAGAAATCAACTTGAAATAGAGAAAAGACAACTAGAAGAAAAATTACTTAAAATAAAATTAACCTTAGAAAAGGAAGATACAAGTAATAATTTATTTAATACGTACGAAAAATTATTTAATACAGATGGAAAATTAGTTATTCATGAACAACAAATACTAATTAGTCAAATAAAAAATATAAATCTACGCATTGAATATAGCAAAGTTAGAATAAAATACTACACAGAAATTGCTAAAATTTCAATAGGATAAAATAATAAACTAAAAAAATTAATGAATACATCTTACGGAAAGAATAAATCATTAAAATAAATAGAAACCCAACTATATAATTTATACCTAGAATACAAAAGGTTACATATTAAGAATGAGGATCCTAAAACACTAGATAATTTAATTACGATAATATCTAACCTAGAATATGAATTAATAAAACATCTTAAGTCCAGAAGATAAAAATGAATGAAAATTATTCCAATCAATAAAAATAAATACCTACGTATTTATTATCTAGTTAAATTATCGCACCTAATCCGCACCCCCCTCCAAATGATACATGTCTAATATTCAATATGCACATCTTCGAAATGTCACAATCGTTTATATCAATTTATAAACTTTTATTCTAGTAAACTTCAAGTTTGCCATGACATGTATTTTTTTCTTTAGTAAATTTCATATTAACTATTACATGAATAAATTTCAGATTTACTACTTTAGAAGTAGATTTTGAAATAACTCTTCTCAGTTATTCTGCCTCATTCGGAGGTGAGTTGTGATACCATCACAATCAAATACATGTTTGCATTAATAAGCTTCTCATTCCCCAGGAATGGAATATAATTGTGTCTTAAGCCTATCAAATTATGATAGCTTATAACCTCTTTCAAGATTTTGCTACTTCAGAAGCAAATCGAGGCATACATATGATGTAGAGAATTTTTCTGTATCATATCTTATGATCATAATATGCGTGTGAAAATATCATCACTTTTGATGATCATAATCATATTGTCCCTTCACGCTTATATTCGTGCATTCAATCACTTGTCTCCTTTCAGACATATTATGCACTGCTGCCACATACACCTCAAGAATGAAGTAAGTTGTCATATTTCAGACTTATCATATATTGCTACCACATTCACTTCATGGAATGGAGCATATTCAATGGGGCGAATTTCATGAATTTTCACCAAATACCCATTATTTTTCCTTAGCCATCATAATATCATCAATATGGTGCATTGAGATTCAAACTCAACGTCTTATCCATATAAAGACGTCTTAGGCATAAATCAATGGGACTTGAACCTAATATCTTATTTTCATAGTGCATGCATTCATATCGTGCTTTTGGGATGATGACCATCTTCAAGTGGTCAAATCTTTCTTTTAGGCTATTCCACAAAACAAGTGGATCCTTAGTAGTAAGGTATTCAATTTTCAGAATTTCGTCAAGATGATGACGCAAGAAAATCATAGCTTTAGCACGATTTTGATTAGATATTGTATTTTGTTTCTTTATGGCGTCTCCAAGACCCATAACATCTAAGTGGATTTCAACATCCAACACCCGTGAGAGGTCGTTCTTGCTCGAGGCAACGAACTCAAGTTTTGTAAAATTATTAGTCATATGAAAAGAAATAAAATAAAATAATACGTAGTAAAATAAAGACTTACCTTTTAAAGGCCATATATGGATTATGAAGACAGAACGATAACCTTTTTCTTTTTTTTTCTTTCAATCAAAACTTTACCTGACATCTCTTGCTTTTATCGTAGAATAAGTGATCATGATAGAGTCTCGTGCTGATAACGTATTATAAAGCAATAAAGAATAAAGAAGAAGAGTAGAGAGAATAGAGAGAGTGATTCTTATTTCTTCTCTTGAGGGATGAGAGATCATAAGATTGTGAATACAATGAACAAAACCCCTCTATTTATAGGGGAAATTTACTCCTAGTCTGAGTAAAAGACAGATGCTTCAAATCCTAATAGATATCAAAGTAGATCTTGATAGACATTCACTATAATGTAAATACATTTATAACAAATTTATAATTCTTACTCCGGAATGTTTCATAAAACTTAATTTTTAAAGCAAAGGAAAAAATTCGAACTGAAATCTTATGAAAGTAAAAAATACCATAACGACATCTGAAAATTTTCTTTTACATCAGAAATATTTTTCCCAAAGGAAAATTCAAATTTTTCCTCTAACTTTCACCATTTAGAAACATTAAATTTCACAAAAAAAATAAAAATATTTTAGGTGAAATTACTTTTTCCATTATATCTTTTTTTGTATATATATTTAGGTTAATATATTATTGTTCTTGACTACACTTTTATATATATATATATATATATATATATATATATATATATATATATATATATATATATATATATATATATTTGATAGATGTCGTAGGTTAAAATATAATTTTCTTCAAATATTTTATTAATTAAAAAATAAAATAAAAGGATATAACTAAAAGGCAAATAATTGAAAGGCAACAAAATTAAAAAGTAATTCAGAATATATTACACTTATAAATCCCCAAATTGAGGGAATACACGTACAAACCTTGGAAACAAATGGGCAAAGGATGATGGAATGTAAAATTTATTTTCTTACCGTTCTTATTGTTTCCCTCTTTACTGATTTCTTTTTCCTCTTTTTCGTTTTTACCAATTTTATTCCCTTCTTTCTCCTTAAAATGGATTTTTAAATTGATTAATATTCGTCATAATTTCTTTATCCTGATTCCCACATAAGGTAAATCTCCACTTTACTCCACAATATATGCAAAATTCGATTCTAGCTCTTTCTTTCATATATTTTCTTTAACCATCCCAAGACAATAACCATCCTGTAAATTCACCACATATATTATGATTTAAAGGAGTAAAAAAAAATCATTCGATACACTAAAGATTTTGTTATATTCATAGCCCGAAAAAGGCATAAAAATTTATCAAACACAATCTTAATTCAAAAGAAAAAAAAAGAGAGATAGAACTCCCATCAACTCTTTTGTCAATCTAATTGCATATATTTTAGAACAAAAACCGAAAAACATATGTATGAAGTAATACATTCTCCTCCACGGCCCTATCAATTCATCTCTAACTTCCTCGCTAGACCTTCTATCAATCGTTGTTTTTTTGAATTTACTAAAATCTGTATTTTACAATAAAAACTTCAAACACATATTCAAACTACTATATGAACGATCAAATGAAGTTGTAACTCTGTAGTCACAACTTTGAACTTCAACAATAAGTTAAACCAACTTATGAACATCAACAAAATGAAGTTCAAACTATTTTCTGGAAAATAACAAAACCAAACGTTTAGAAAAAGTTGAAAATTAGAAGATTCAAGTCCACTGAATTCACCTTGTGTCCTTAAGGAAATTATTCCCCTTAAGTACCCGAGGTTATAGAATATATCCTCCCAGAATAAAATGAATCATTTCAATAGAATAACAATACTTCAAACTTTGTCAAACTACGATCACACTCAACGGTCGTAAATCACACTAGAATTTTTCAAGAAAAAAAGTGTTTTTTACTCCAAAATTTTATTTACGTACCTGAGGAGAAAATCATGTATTGATAGCCATTAAGGTGTTGTTTCATGAAGAGAAGTAATGGTTCATTAAGGTGTACCTCTTCAAAAAGATGAAACTCTTCGAAAAAGGTGTAACTCTTCAAAAAAATCACATCTCATTGAAAAAGTCATAACCATCCAAATTGAGAAGGTGCCTACTCAAATTACATCCTTCTCTTGGCGTCTTTTTCAAAAAATACCTATTCATTTTTCATTCACACCTCTTAAAAACCTAACAATCCCCACATGAATGAAAAATTTCTATTTTATTAAGAAATATACGAACAAGTGTGTGATCTATAAGAAAAGTCTAATTAAATCTGGATAAGTAGGCCTTTCTTTGAACTTTTAGTAGTAAACTTGCATCGAATGAACTTGGTCAATCGGTAGATGTGATATCTTTGAATCGTTGAACTTTAGTGTACACCTAGACAATACAAATCATACAACCATCTTCTTACCATTTATGGTTCTCACGATTTTGTTTGTTTCAGCCATGAACACTTTCTGGTTTCATAAGAGCTTAGAGAATAGGCCTTTACTATCATTCTTCTTGAAGCAGCTTCCACTTCACCTTCATATAGGTGATTCTTAAACGTTTAATCCTATAGATCAAATAATTTGGTCATACCTGTCAAACTTTAAAACCATTAAAAAACTTTAAACCATAAGCATAAACATTGTCTTCATCATGAGAATGAATTGAGTTAATTGGCAATGTTGGATCGTTAGTCACAACTTTATTTAATCTCCTTGAACCTAACTCTTAGGATCTCCAGTCTGCTAGGTATAGCTACCCCAGTGGTGACATGTCCTAGGCTAATCCAATTTCCTTTGATGACATCTCAACTTTCTCTTTAGATAGACCTTTTGTAGGTGGTTCTGGCATATTATCCTTTGACCTTACATAGTCAATTAGGATAATTTCACTAGAGACTAGTTCTCTAGCGGTATTATGTCTTCATCTTATATAATGAGATTTACTGTTATATATTATGCTCTCTATCCTATCTATTGCAGCTTGGCTATCATAGTGTATGCATACTGGTGTCAAAGATTTGAGCCAATAAGAAATATATTTCAAGAAATTTCAGAGTCATTCTGCTTCTTCACCGTCTTTATCTAAAGATATAAATTCAAATTCTATTATAGAGCGGGCAATGCATGTTAGTTTAGATAATTTTTAAGAGACTGCTCTTCCACAAAAAATAAATACATATCCACTTGTGAATTTTACTTTATTTGATCCAGTGATCTAATTTGCATCACTTTATCCTTCAATTACTGATGAATATTTGTTATAATTCAAAGCATACTCTTGAGTATGTTTTAGATACTCCAAAACTCTTTTTATTGCTATTTAATGAGTTTGATTGGGATTACTCCTGTACCGACTCAATTTACTAATAGTGCATGATATGTCTGGTGTCATATAATTCATGATATACATCAAACATTCCAACACTCTTGCTTAGTCCAATTGTGAGTCACTTTTTCCTTCATTCTTTTGAAGTGAAAAACTCACGTCTAATGGAGTCCTGATAATATTAAAATTCAAATATTTGAACTTGTCAAGTACCTTTTCAATGTAATGAGACTGTGATAATGCCAAATCTTATGGAATTTCATGAATTCTTATTGCTAAGATCATGTCATCAACTCCAAGGTCTTTCATATCAAACTTACTCTCAAATATTCGTTTCGTAGAATTTATGTCAAAAAAGTCTCTATTGATGATCAGTATGTCATCCACATACAAAAAAATAAGAACTTTGTGATTTGGAGTTTCTTTAATATAAATACATTTATCACATTAATTTATCTTGAAACCGTTCACCAACATGGTTTGATCAAACTTTACATGCCACTGTTTGGGGTGCTTGTTTAGTCCATAAAGAGACTTAACAAGTTTGTACACTTTTCTTTGTTTACAAGGAGCCACAAAATTCTCGGATTGTTCCATATAAATTTCTTCCTACAATTCTCCATTCACGAAAGTTGTTTTCACATTCATTTGATGAATTTCAAGATTATGTACCGTCTCCAATGCAACCAACATTTGAATGAATGTTATTCTTGTTACTGGAGTGTATGTGTCAAAATAATCAAGACTATTTTTATCTAAAGCATTTCATAATAAGTCTTTCCTTGTATTTATTAATAGTATCATCAACTTTTATTTTTCTTTTGAAGATTCATTTAGAACCTAAAGATTTATTTCCTGAAGGAAGATTAACCAACTCTCAAATATAGTTGTTCATGATTGAATCAATCTCACTATTAACTGCCTCTTCCAAAAGGATTAGTCCGAAGATGACATGACTTCTTTAGACATTTAAGGCCCACTTTCAAGAAGAAATCTAACAAAATTTGATCCAAAGAAAGTCGACATTCTTTGACGTATAATATCCCTTGGAATCTCATCATTAAGAACATTCTCCTTTGGTTCATCCTAAAGTTGTTTATACTCTCCCCTGGACAACTTATGTCTAGTTTTATGCTGATTAAATTGTTCAAAGAACTCAACATTATCTGATTCAATTATCCTATTTTCATGAATATTTGAATGTTCAGATTTATAAATAAAAAATTGACATATTTTACTGCTTACAGTCCACAGTCTTTGATCTTATTTTTACCTTTTTAGATATAGATGCTTGGACTTTGGCTAGGCACTCCCAAACTTTGACATATTTCAAGATAGGTTTCTTCCTTTTTATTTTTCATATGGAATAGATTGTATATTGCTATGCATCACTCAGTTGAGTATTCGATTAGCTATAAACATAGCTTCTGCCCCACACGTTTTGTGGTAAATCTAAACTTATGAGTAATACATTCACCATTTTCTTCAATGTTTGATTTTTTCTTTCTGCAATTCTATTTGAATAAAGTGAATATGGTGCAGTAGTTTGATGGACAATTTCATTTTTCAAACATATCTCTTCAAAAGGAGATTCATACTCTCCATCCCTATCACTTCTTAACATTTTAATCTTTTTATCCAACTGATTTTCAACTTCAATTTTAAATTGCCCAAATATGTCTATTGTTTCATCCTTACCATTTAACAAATAAACATAATGGTATCTAGTGCGATCGTTAATAAAAATTATGAAATACTTTTTCCACCACGAGATGGTGTTGACTTCATATCACAAATGTCTATGTGAATTAAGTCTAAGGGATTGAAATTGTTCTCAACAAACTTATCCGGATGCTTAGCATACTTAGATTTCATACATGTTTGACACTTTGATTTGTTATACTCAAAGTTAGGAAAAACTTCTAAACTAATCAGTTTTGCAAGGGTTTTTAATAGACATTTCTTAAAAGTTCATGTCATAAACATTGACTCAAGCAAGTAAGAAGAAACCTCAGCTTTATTCATTTCATTAGCCATTACATCAAGTTTGAAAAACCCCTATTGAGGTAGCCCTTTCCTACATACATTTAATTCTTGCTTATCACAACTTTCTATGAAATAAACACACCCTTAAACCCCTTTTTAATGAGAAGTATTGTCAACATTAAGTTCTTTCTAATAGTAGGAACATGGAGAATATTATTGAGAGTCAACACCTTGTCGCAAGTTATTTTAGGAATATCTTTCCACTTTCTTCAACCTTGGATATTGCATTACTTTTCATAAAGATCACTTCTTTGAGACCAGTAGTATCATAAGTAACAAAAGCTTCTTTGTCCACACAAAATATCTAATGGCTCCTAAATCAAACCACCATTCATTTGGATTTTCAACTAGATTACTTTCAATGATCATAGCACAAATATTTTCAATCTTTCCGGATGTTTTCAACGTATTTATCCGATCTCTTTTCTTGTTCTTCTTCAGAACTTGACAATTTATAGCCTTGTGGCCAACTTCACCACAATTGTACCACTTGACTTTGAACCTTTTCTTATTTTGCTCTTTCTTTTGTCTAGAAGACATATTCCTCTTCTTATTATGTGTAGCATCATCTTTAAAATGATTTTCAACCATCATTGATGATTTATGATTCAACTCATTATCCTTTTCTATTTTGAAACGAATCACAAAATCTTTCAAATCAGATAATTGATTTTCAAACATTTCTTTATTCGAAATATGAGGATCTCTACTTGTGAACATTTGCATTTCAAGTTTGTCCAGCCAAAAACACATCATTTTTTGCCATTTTTTGAATTTCACACCAGAAAGGTTATCTAATTTTTCTATCGATGTCATTGCTAAAGCAACATCTGAATGGCTTAATGACACAACATTGGTTGTCATTGGGACAACACTATTCAGAATCGAATTAATTTGTTGTTCAGTTTCATTCATCATTTATTAGTCTATTTAAAAAAATACTTTAGTATTTTAGAATACTAACTATAGAGACTTAATCTTTAAATAATTTATTTCTAGTCAACAATGAAGTTTTTATGTCTTCAAATTGTGAACTGAATGAACTTTGAAACCCAACGAAGTCTTTATGTTATTCAAATCATATTCAAATTCAAAAAGAGTAGAAAATCATAGTTTTAATCTTTAGAAACCAATACATAGTGTTTAATGACTCGGTAAAGTTTTTATATTCTTTGAACTGAATTTTCAGTCTAATTTATCGATGAAGTTTTGAAGTTCTTCTAACCGAGGGAGTAGAAATTAAAAGATTTTAGTCTCCATAAAATTAGATTCAATACAGATTAATCAAGTACTTGATTTATAAATGGTGATAATTTTTTTCCCACCAAACACGCACAATAAATAAATATTTTTATAATTTTATTAAGATTGTTATTTTTCAAGTTTAGTAAAATCTGTATTTTACAACAAGAACATCAAACACATGTTCAAATAAACATATGAATAATCAAATGAAGTTGCAACTATGTATTCACAACTTTGAACTTGAACAATGAGGTCAACCCAACTTATGAACACTAGAGTCGCCAAAATAGGTTTGGCCCTTGAGACCGATCCAATCCAGCCCGCTATTTAGGTAGAGTTGGGTTACCATTTTTGTACCTATTTAAAATTGGGGCTTATAAGCCTAACCCAAGTCAACTCGCTGGCCTTTGAGGCTTGACTGATGTTAGGCTGGGCTGACCCATAGGCTAAAAGGTTTATTGAATTTAAATTTAAAATATTTGAATATTATGAAAGAAAAAGTAATAACTAGGAATAGTAGCTGTTGAATAAGTTTAATATCATACATAATATTTAACTTATTAAGAGTTAAATCTAAATCACCCAGTATAGATGTTTCATTTTTTATTTTTATTCAATTCAAACTTAAAACTAAAAGAAAAATTTTAGCAAAAAGAATTTAAAATATAAATAGTGATTATTCAATAAATCCTAGCTAGTATCTTACACAACATTTTACTCATATCATTGAATCGCTAATACTAAAATTTCTAACTATAAATATAAAAATTGCATCCATCATGAAATGTTCAAACATTTATTGCAGTTACTAGAAATCGATAGCACAACATTACCAAAATTCAAAGCGATAATATTTTAAAGAAAATTTTAAATATTATAAAATTTTGATATATAACGTCATAATATTATTTAACTTATTAAATTTATATATGAATTCAGATGAAGGTGATGTTAAATAAGATAATTTAATCAACGAATTCAAATGTGCTTGACGATGTATTACTATTGAAAATAATACACCCTAAACTGTAGGCTTTGGGTATTCCAAATCCTATTGAAAGAGCTTTTTTTTCTTTTTTGATGGGTTTCCCCCCCTGAGCCACAAGTATTTGGTATAAGTCTAAAACTTAATTGAGATATATGTATGCTTAACTTTCATATAACGGATTAATCAGGGATATCTATTTTCTTGACACTCATGTAACTGAACTCAGAATGAAATTCCAAGCGCTTACATACCTCAGTAAAGAGGATCAAGTCACAACGTAGTTCTGGGTGAGTGTTTTTCTTAATAAATCTTTTTTCCCTAACTTTTGTCTAGGTCGCCTCTTTCGAGGTTTTCAACCTAGCGTACTCTTTTTTTTGAGTCGTACATAGTTTGTACTCTTGCAAGCTAGGAGTGGACATGCAATTTATACTCGTGCATTAAGGAGTGTCATCTTCTTTCAAGGATAGTACTTCTCTAAGAACTTGGAATTGATAGGACCAATTTTCACGCCATATGCATCGACAAGCTTGTAAGCACCATTTGAACTTCTTGTATGACATATGGTACATCCCACCTTGGGGTGAATTTCCCCCCAGACTTAAGAGAAGTGATAATGGGTCTCCTTAACGTAAGGACTTGATCTTCAACTTGAAAGCACCTCAAGCGTACTCTTTTGTTGAAATAATGAGATGAACTAGCTTGATAACATTCAACATTTTATTGAGCCTCCAACCTCTTCTCATCGAGAGCTTCTAAATCCACAAAATGCAACTTGGCATTTTCTTATTTGGTGAGACCTTCTTGAATAGACGATCTTAAAGAAGGTATTTGACGCTCAAGTGGTAGGACTGCTTCAACTCAAAAAACAAGTGAGTATGGGATTGCTTGATTCGGTGTGCGGTAAGTTATTTTATATGCCCATAAAGCTTCTTCCATTCATTCATGACAATCTCGCTTGGATTGGAGATGACTTTCTTTAATAGATTGTATAAGGTCTTATTGAATACCTCCGCTAGACCATTAGTGGAAGCATGGTACATGGGAGACTTACATTGCTTTAAACCAAAGAGATCACATATCTTGTTCATTAGCTTGTTATCAAATGGATTGTCGTTATCAGTTATTATGTATTGAGGAATTCCAAAGCGGTAGATGATATTCACTCTAATGAAATTCGAAACATTCTCCTTCTTCACTTCTTTGAGAGTATTAACTTTGGCCCATTTTGAGAAGTAATCCATCACAACCAAGATGTATAAGTGTCCACCAAAAGATTTTAGTAGTGGCCAAACAACATCCATTCCCCAAGCATTGAATGACCAAGATGCTACAGTTAGGTATAATACTTCAGGAGGTTGATATATGAAATTTGCATGGAAATGGAAATCCTTGCATCTTCTAGCATAGTCTAAGAAATCTTTCACCATCGTTGGCCAAATATCCCATCCTTTTAATGTGAAAATGGAGCTTTGGTCCAGACTGATTTTGATCCCACAGACTCCTGAGTGTATTTCTTGAAAAGCTTGAATTGCTTTTTCCTCTTCCAAACACCGTAAGAGTACTCCTTCAAATGATCTTCTGTACAATGTGTCTTTGTAGTAAAGAAAATGAGGTGCACGATGATGGATGTCAGTCCTTCTCTTTGGATCCTCTAGAAGTATCCAATAATATAAGTAGTCAATGATAGGTTGTATCCAATCTTCCTTTACAGCTTTAGACAAGGCGATGAGGTGTTCAACTTTATTTTCTATATCTTCACCCTCACTCAGCGATGGTACTGCCCATTCTTAGCGTATAGTAACTCATGTCTGATTTGGAAGATTTAGGGTTGGGGCCGAACCAGCTAAGGCATCAACTTGCTTATTTTTTTTCCTTGGTACGTGCTGGAGTATCACTTCTCTAAGATGTCCCATTAACTTTTGTGCACAATAATGATATGGTCTTAGCTTAGGATTTCTGACTTCATAGCTTCCCAAAAGCTGCTTGATCACCAATTGGGAGTCATCAAAGACTTGTAATTGTAGTTACTTCATATCGACAACCATCTCAAGTCTGAGTATTAGTGCTTGATATTTAACAACATTATTGGAGCAACGATTTGTCAAGGTAAACGAATATAGGATTATCTCTCCTTGTGGAGTGACAAACACTATGCCAGCACTAGCTCCATCTCAATGTGTTGCACCATCAAAGTACATCTTCCATGGGGATCTAAATTCAACAACCATTACATCTTCATCAAGAAGTTCATCGGCTAGTTCCCAGTTATCAGGTATCAGGTGGTCTGCCAAAAAGTCTGCCAATGTTTGTCCCTTTACAGCCTTTTGGGGAACCTATATGATTTCAAACTGTTGGAATTGAAGGTACCATCTTCCAAGTCTATTACTAAAGCCTGGTTTTGACATTAAAAACTTGATGGGATTTTCTCTAGACACAAAACGAATGACGTGAGCTTAAAAGTAGTGCTTCATCTTTTGGATTGAGAAGGCCAACGCCAAACATAACTTTTCGATTGGAGAATAATTTAGCTCATTTGGTGTCATTATTCTTCTCAGATAGTAAGGGGAGTTTCTCTTGCCTTCACTATTTTCAGTGTTCCAACTAACCTTTCTTGTACCGCGATGTAGAGTATCAATAGCTTTCCAGGTATAGGTACCGCAAGAATTGGAGGCTTCATCAATTATGATTTGATACTTTTAAAGGCCTTACTACAATCTTGGTCCCATTCATTGGGAGCATCCTTCTTCATGAAATAGATAAATAGTTGACATTTCCCGGTAAGATTTGAGATGAACCTTCTTAAATACGCTAGCCTTTCTTGAAGATTTTTCAACTCATGAATGTTTTGAGTCTTGGGCATCTTCAAAATTGCATCGACCCTGGACTGATCAATTTTAATTCCTCGGTGTCGTACAATAAATCCAAGGAACTTTCCAAAATTAACTCCAAAGGCACATTTTAATGGATTTATCCTAAGTTGATATCTTCTAAGCAACTCGAATACCATTCTTAGGTCTTTTAAGTGGTCGTCTCTCTTTCTTGACTTTATCACTAGGTTATCCACATAGAATTCAATATTTTCATGGAGTAGGCCATAGAAGATGTTTTTCATAGCTCTTTGATAAGTGTCACCAACATTATTTAAACCAAAAGGCATCCCCTTGTACCAATAAATACCTTTGGGTGTACGAAATGCAGTGAGCTCTTTGTCTTTTGGTGCTATATGGATTTGGTTGTAGCCAGATGAACCATCCATAAAGGACATTTCCTCATAACTAGTGGTGGCATCAATCATCATCTCTAGTATGGGGATTGGAAAATCATCCTTCGGGTAGGCGTTGTTGAATCTTGAAAGTTGACACAAACTCAAATTTGGCGATTCTTGTTTCGTACCGGAACAATACTTGAAATCCATATGGGGTATTTAGCTTCATGAATAAATCCAGCTTTGATGAGTTTATTGACCTCATTTGCAATCAATGGAACCAACTCTGGCCTAAAGTGACTTTGGGCTTGCTTAACAAGACGAGCACCATTTTTGACTGTAAGTTGATGGACTACTACTTTTGGATCTAAGCCAGGTATTTATTATAACTCCAAGTGATGACATACTTATATTCTTTGAGTATATCTATATAAGCGATTTCCTTCTCTATCTCTAGAAAAGAACTCAGGCAAGTTGCACTTGGGTCTTCATCGATTCCAAGATTAACTTCCTTCAAGGGATCCATTGTGGCCTTCACTCCTTCTCCAAGTTATGAAGGATCATCTCCAGCATCTTCCTGTTCTTTAGGTTCATCATCATTGATGGATATATGGTAACACAAGAAAATATTTTCCATTTCTTCGTCAACCTTCATTTGAGATAAGATATCATTCTCATTTTGGGTTGTAACAGGATATGACGAGCCAACACTTTCTCTGTCTTCCTCATGCTTCTTGGTATAAACCACGGTATGAGCCTTAGCTCTTAACACCTCATTGTACGAAACTACTAGTTTCATCTGCTGCCTCATTCTAGAAGGAATTTGTAACTCCCCGAAAATCTACCTTGAGACGTCACACGTAGGTTAGGACCACAAGTGATCCCAAGCTAACCATTCTAATGACATAACTCACAAGCAACTGAATGATTTGTATGAACGACTAAGTTTACTGTGCGGAAACATAATAATGGTGGAATCTGAGAAAATACAATACTGATATAACTTTTACATTCTGATAAAGTCTGAAAGAGGGACTAAAAATACATAATTGACTCTAATTGACATCTTTGGAGCCTCTAATATATTGACTATAGATAGCTAGAACGTGACTCCAACTATCACTAATCAATACATGAGAGCATAAAGTACATAAATAACATCTAACTTAAGTCCCCAAAATAGGAGGACTCATTATCTGCCGGCTGGAATATATAAGCTGTCTGAATATGGTATGCATGCTACAACTGAACTGCTACCTACATTATGAGACAATATAGCACATAGACATATATGTGGATCAGTACTTTAAGAATGTACTGAGTATATGGGAGTGAAATGTATAAGTAAAACATTATCTCATCATCATAATTTATAAAACAATGCATGCTAAATGTAAATGACTCACATAAGATGGAATATTTGAAATACTGAAATATGTAGCAATAAGATGCAAAACATACTTTATAAATCTTGTGAGCCATAACATTTAGTTCTAAAAATTATACTTGTATTCCCCCTTTAAATCATTCTGTCTAAGTGTAGAAGGACTCACTACTGAATCTGAAATCTAAAAACTGAAATCTGTAGCTATTATCTTTTCTGTAAGGTATAATCTGAGTAAAACTTATGAGCCTATACACTTAATTTTCTAAAAGCGTTTCCGTTCTTCTTTTACTATTAAGGAGAATAATTTATCTCTTATCTGAAACGAAATACTTTAAAACTATTTTGAAAACTGTTACTTTTATTAGCAGGGAGGTTCTCTTAACCGACATAAACTATGTGAGCTAACATGGAGTCCAACGTCTCATCCTCCTAAGAAAGAAACCTCACATTGGGGAGAGGTGTCATACTCTTGCCAGGGAGTATAACCTACCCATGCGATTAATCACAAGCTAAATATTTCATCTATATATAAATGGGAATAATTTGATAATCTGTACCAATATTGGCTACGTAGTTCTGTGGAAGTAGGATGCGCTAAACCCACACTTCCTGTTAGGTGCTAAATACTACTCCTTTTTTATTTTCTATGCTCATTCTATTAAAAATCCACTTTAAAACTAAAATAAGGATTTATCTAAAATTAATTATGCAATCATAAGAGTAAATCTGTAAATAAAGCTATTTTGAGTTCTGTAATCTGCAATAATTTATAAAGTGGATTTCATAGATAAACTGAGGATCAAAATATCAAACTTTTTTTTGAAAATCAGTAAGAAATCTTCTCATAAGATGCTTGAAGCATCATCTTTCTTGAAATAATATTATTCAATCTTGGGGAAATAGTCTATGCATAAATCTCATGTCAAAATATCATAATAATCATGCTTAATAATGGAAAGAATGATAATTCATCTCAAAATCTGTAATTTACTGCAATAGGCATGAAAATATGAAAATAGACATGCAATTCATCTTCAAAATATCTCAAAATCTCAAAACTTTGTAAATAGCAATAATGGGTATGAACCCTGATTCTTATCTCATGTAAACTCATTCAAATTATGTAAATTTGTGATTGAAAACTAATTTTGGTCACAAGGATGAATGGATATCCTTGTTAAAAAACCCCACATACCTTAATTGATGACCTTAGATAAAAAGCTTGAATCTTGGATTTCTATGATGCTTTTGAAGATGAGTTCTTGGAGTTCTTGAATATCTTGTATTGGGAATCCTCCATCTAAAGCTTTCTGAAGAATCTATGTAATGCCTCAATTTTCTAAACCGGAACGCTACACGGTGCTTATGACGCCGAGGGACCATAAGCTAACCCATGACTGATATCTGTACCTATACACTGCATAATATATGAATATAAATGCGGAAACATGAACTGAAAGGACATAAGGTCAATACTGAACACAATCTGAATAATAATAATGTCTGAATAAAGTAGAATCATACTACCAAAACAAAACCGAAATACTGAAGTCTGAATCTAGTCTGCAATCTAGTATGAAAGCCTCTAACTATCTGAAGTAGGGAGTGGACGAAACATGTCTCTAACTAACTCTCGACTACTGAACGCCAAACTGAAATACTGAAGTAATAAAGTAGTAAGCATGTCCTCGGAGAATGAGGACTCACTGATAACTCTGAATGCTAAAATTTGCAATGCTACTGCTGCTCTGGAACTCATGCCTTTAAACCTATGGTGTAACATAAGAGAAAGAACCATAGCGCAAATGCCTCAGTACGTCTGAATGTACTGAGTATACGAGTGAGGTAGGCTAAATACAAAGAGGTTTATATGCATGAACAATGCAAACTAATATAAACGTGAGAATACATACATGCGTAAGTAACTGAAACTGAGCTCGTGGTGATACTAACTACTGAGTCTGAATACTGACAACATCAGTTTACTGATACTGAGATACTGAATTGATAAACAACTATGCTTGACAGTTCAAATTATGAAGAACTGGTCTGATTGATTATTTCTAACAGTCCTGAACTGAATACTGATAACGTAAGCTATAATGAATGATATAACTGATATGTCTGTGATGATCGGCCTAATCGATGTAACTGATATTGAGCGACTGTATCTTATAGTCTAAATCTTCTAATAATGATTAAGAGTAACTAATATTGAGATAAGGCCTAACTAATGGGTGATCTTTGGAACTGATATTGAGAATACTCAACTGAATCTGAGACTGAGATCAAGCCTATCTGATGGGTGACCTCTATGAGTACTGATACAGAATAACTTTATGTTAGACCAAGCCTATCTAGCGGGTGGTCTATGAATCTGTGGAACTATCTGAGTTCCTTACTGAGATTGATAATTGTATCTGATAGTCCTGATTTCTGAGTTATACTCTGAAGACTGATACTGAAACTGTAACTGTGGGAGTTTTCACCTAATCGACATGCCCTGAATCTGAACTAGTGGGGTCCAACCTGTAACCCCAGATGGAAGGGTGTCAATACTGTGCCACGGGTAAAGACCTCTCTGGCCAAGACTATTTGATGGGTGACCCTCGTATGAAGTCAAGCCTAAGGCAGTATGATAGTCAAGCCTCTCTGACGGGTGAGAAGCCTTTTTATGACGGGTGACTCCTACATCCTGCACTGGCTATGCAATTTTGGAGTTCAGGGATTGCTCCTAACGACTCTGCCTCTCTGACGGGGAGCTTCCATTCCTGCACTCACTCGGTGCTAGCTCCTACTCCCAACTGAAAGACTCTGAACTGATTCTTAGAACTTGTACTTGAACTGAACTGAAGCTGTTACTAAGTTTCTTACTTGACTGAGTTGACTGAGTTCACTTGGTTCCATTATTTGATGGAATACTACAGAATCTATAATCTGACTGAATGATACTAAGTTCTGAATTGATTTCTTGAATTCTACTAAGATCTGAGCTGAGTACTGAACTGAAACTGGAATGATAACGATACTTAGATTACTGAGATTTCTTAATTTATATAACTATCTAAGAGTTTTGAATTCTGTAACTGACTGAGTTCTACCAATCATAGCATGAATGAGATTATCTTAAGAATGACTCAGCTCTAGGCACACAACTATATTTTCTAGGTACAAGTACCCCCAGGCTCGATGGAAGAAAACTGACACACAGGATACTTCTTGATCATAGGAATAGAATCCACAATTCATAATACCATAAATAGAGGATTTCATACTACACATGGTTCTCAATATCTTATACATGAAGGGGAATGCATATAACATGTAAATACTTGCATGATTCCAATGAGCATTCCATATCACATCAACAATACACAACAATTAGCATGGAATTCATGTTGAGTCATAAGGAATAGAGCATGGACTTGTCATTTAAGTTCTATTTAGCTATAATACATGATTTATAGTCTCTTAGGTATTTTATCAAACACCTTGCATGCACACCTTGTGGCATAGGCATCTTCATCACATTAATGATTCAAACCACCCAAAATTCATATATTTCAATTTACATATCATCCTAATTTCATAAAATCACATAAATATTCAAACTTGGGAGTTGCATAACAATTAATCACACAAACATAATCAACCCACAACATAACTTAATGATTCATAGTTTAAAAGAGGATTCTTGAACTCCACGGATAAAAGGAATCTGTGGATGAACACTACACATACCTTAGAAAGAAAACTTTGATGAGTTGCCTGAAAGTTCTTGGATTGGGAAACTTAATTCTTGATTATCTTGGAAAAAGGGCTTGAATCTTTCTTTTGGGAGATGATTTTAATAAAAACCCTAATCTAGTGGTTGAAAGTGTAAGAGAGGGTTTTTGAGATGTTTAACTAAAGAAAAATAAGAGAAAGTTACGTCCCTTAAAGTTTATAAGTCGTGGGAAGTGAAGGAAAAGACCCAAATACCCTTACAAAACCACTTCCCAATTGCTGAAAATTTTAGCTGATGACCAAGACTGAAATGTCGTCAGATTTGTGATAAGTCCTCACAAATGTCATCACTTGGGAGCTGGTTTATGCCTAAGGCTGGCGACATTAATGATAAGTCATCGCAGTTGTGATAACTTATCAGAAATGTAGTCACTGGGGGATGGATTCTGCCTAAGGCTGATGACGTTTGTGATAAGTCGTCACACTTGTGATAAGTTATCACGAATGCTGTCACTCAGTTTTCCAGGATGATATGCTGGAGTAATAGGTATAAATTTTTGCTCCGTATTGGATTTTTGCGAAATTGGTATCGTTGGAAAGATAATTCAAAGATCTTTAATTTGACATATAGAAGGTTCTCTAATTCGATATATATAAGGAGTTATGGTCGATTGAAGTTGACCTAAGTTTTGACACTTACTAAAACTTAAACGATAGGAAAGATTTCAACTTGTCCTTGAGTTAGGGGACCTCTATAATCTAAATTAATGCTCAAATATATTCACACGCTACATAATTGATTAACACACTAAAGTTACATAGGATTCGAGGCTTTTGGAGCATCTACGCATATGAATGATGGATTTTCATTCTAGTCTGAAATATTGGGCATTACATTTTCTCCCCCTTGGAATTATTCTTCCCCGAATGAAACTTGATAGACTGAGAATATTGATTGAATGAACTTACTTAAAGGACGTGAATTTTTGAAACATGACTATATGGATAGAATTACTGACATGCTGAAAATTTATACTGAACATGCATATCTGATGGATGACTATTTGATGGAATTCTTATACTGAGCATGCATACCTGATGCATGAAATAGATGACTGAGAAGTTCTCATGAATGCATAACTGGATACACTGATAAGCTGAGCTTCTACTACTGAGCATGCATATCTAATGCATGAAAACTTGACTGAACTGTCTCTTAAATTCTTGATGAATATGTACTGATAACTGATACTAGCTTTGTGAGAAACATTTGTACCTGCAATTGAATGGGTTTAAAGACATGAAAGCATGAAGAAATTATGGGGTATCTCCCCCTTAGGAATCTATGTCCCTCTAAGAAGGCTTACTTACTGATACACTGGGGCGATGCACAGGGCATCTATGAAATGGATCATGACTGAACATTGGAGAGATGAAACTAATGAATGATGCATGAACTGAGTTATACTCGCAACTACTAAGGTACTCTGTCTTGGAATAGTTACCTTACTGAGATTTCTGACAGTATGACTAGATGGAAAGATGTGAAAACAAACTATACGAATCTGATTGTCTGGCTGCTAAACTGAACTGCTGGCTTTACTGACTAACTCATGCTGAGAACTTAAGCTTAATTGAAGCACTGCTTCTTCATTCTTTCAACTAAACCTTCCACCTCAGCCTCAAGTCATCATCATAAGTTTTGGGATACTTCATTAAACTCTGAACTGAACTAAAATCATTCTACTCTAGGGTTTGTAGTATAATAATGTACCTAAATGATAACTCATCCTGAAAGACTGTACCTGAATGTATAAGGCTCACTTCTAATACTATCCCAAAACTATTTGCGGGGACTGCCTGAGAAAGCTCTATCTGTAGGACTTTGGGCTTCACTACATCTGCTACCTTAAGAGTAAGGTAGATCTGACATGAATGGAACATGATGAGAATCCACATAAGTTTCTTATAGAACCTTTCTATAGCATGATCTGAGACATGAAAGAAAGAAAACCGTTCCTAAAACATCTTATAGACTCCTGCACATGAATGTCGTGCTCAACACACCCATGTAAAAGACTCTACTAGATGTGGATCACAGATTTCCTAGGACACTATTGAACCTTAGGCTCTGATACCAAGTTTGTAACGCCCTGATTTTCTGAACCAGAATGCTATACGGTGCTCATGACTCCGAGGGACCACAAGCTAACCCATGACTGATATCTTTACCTGTACACTGCATACTATATGAATATAAATGCGGAAATATAAACTGAAAGGCCATAAAGTTTAATACTGAACATAATCTGAATAATAACAATGTCTAAATAAAGTGATATCACAATACCAAAAAAATACCAAAATACTGAAGTCTGAATCTAGTCTGAAAGCCTCCAACTGTCTGAAGTAGGGAGTGAAAAGAACATGTCTCCAACTAACTCCCGACTACTGAAAGACAAACTGAAATACTAAAGTAATAAAGTAGTAATCATGTCCTCAGAGAATGAGGACTCACTGCTAACTCTGACGGTTGAAATTTTCAATGCTACTACTGCTCTGGAACACGTGCCTCTGAATCTATGGTGTAATATTAGATAAAGCACCATAGCGCAAATGCGTCAGTACATCTGAATGTATTGAGTATACGATCGAGGTAGGCTAAATGTAAAGGGGTTTATATGCATGAACAATGTGGACTAATATGAACGTGAGAATACATACATGTGTAAGTAACTGAAACTGATCTCGTGGTGATACTAACTACTGAGTCTAAATACCGACAACATGAGTTTACTGATACTGATATACTGAATAGATAAATAACTATGCCTGATAGTTCAAATTATGAATAACTAGTCTGATTGACTGTGTCTAACAATCCTGAACTGAATATTGATAATGTAAGATATGACGACTGATATAACTGATAGGTCTGTGATGATCGGCCTAACCGATGTAACTGATACTGAGCGACTGTATCTTGTAATTTAAATCTTCTAATAATGATTAAGAGTGACTAAGCTTGAGATCAGGCCTAACTAACGGGTGATCTCTGGAACTGATATTGAGAATACTCAACTGAATCTGAGACTAAGATCAAGTCTATCTGATGGGTAACCTCTGTAAGTACTGATACTGAATAACTTTATGTTAGACCAAGCCTATTTAGTGGGTGGTCTATGAATCTGTGGAACTATCTGAGTTCCTTACTGAGATTGATGACTGTATCTGACAATCCTAATTTTTGAGTTCTACTCTAAAGACTGATATTGAAACTGTAACTGTGGGAGTTCTCACTTAACAGACATGCCCCGAATCTGAACTGGTGGGGTCCAACCTGTAACCCTAGCTGGAAGGGTGTCAATACTGTGCCACGGGTAAAGACCTCTCTGTCCAAGCCTATCTGATAGGTGACCCTCGTAGGAAGTCAATACTAAGGAAGTATAATAGTCAAGCCTCTCTGATGGGTGACAAGCCTTTTCTGACGGGTGACTCCTACATCCTGCGCTAGCTACGCAGTTGTGGAGTTCAGGGATTGCTCCTAATGAATCTTCCTCTCTGACAGGGAGCCTCCATCCCTGTACTCGCTTGGTGCTAGATCTTGCTCCCAACTGAAAGACTCTGAACTGATTCTTAGAACTTGTACTTGAACTAAACTGAAGCTGTTACTGAGTTTCTTACTTGACTGAGCTGACTTAGTTCACTTGGTTCCGTTATCTGATGGAATACTATTGAATCTATTATTTGACTGAATGATACTAAGTTCTGAATTGATTTATTGAATGCTACTGAGATCTAAGCTGAGTACTGAACTGAAGCTGGAATGATAACGATACTTAGATTACTGAGATTTCTTAAGTTCTATAACTGTATGAGAGTTCTAAATTCTATAACTGACTATGTTCTACTAATCATATAACGACTAATATTATCTTGAGAATGACTCAGCTCTAGGCACACAACTATATTTTTTGGGTACAAGTACCCCCAGGACTCGATGGAAGAAAACTGACACACAGGATACTTCTTGATCATAGGAATATAATCCGCAATTCATAATACCATAAATAGAGGATTTCATACTACACATGGTTCTCAACATCTTATACATGAAAGGGAATGCATATAACATGTAAATACTTGCATGATTCCAATTTTATGAGCATTCCATATCACAACAACAATGCACAACAATTAGCATGGAATTCATGTTGAGTCATAAGGAATAGAGCATGGACTTGTCATTTAAGTTTTATTTAGCTATAATACATGATTTATAGTCTCTTAGGTATTTTATCACACACCTTGCATGCACACCTTGTGTCATAGGCATATTCATCAAATTAATGATTCAAACCACCCAAAATTCATATATTTCAATTTGTATGTAATCCTAATTTCATAAAATCACCTAAAGATTCAAACTTGGGAGTTGGATAACAATCAATTACACAAACATAATCAACCCACAACATAACTTCATGATTCATAGTTTAAAAGAGGGTTCTTGAACTCCTCGGATTAAAGGAATCCGTGGATAAACACTACGCATACCTTAGAAAGGAAACTTTGATGAGTTGCTGGAGAGTTCTTGGATTAGGAAACTTAATTCTTGATTATCTTGGAAACAGGGCTTGGATCTTGCTTTTGGGAGATGATTTTAATAAAAACCCTAATCTTGTGGTTGAAAGTGTAAGAAAGGATTTTTGAGACGTTTAACTAAAGAAAAATAAGAGAAATTTATGTCCCTTGAGGTTTATAAGTCGTGGGAGGTGAAGTAAAAGATCAAAATACCCTTACGAAACCACTTACCAATTGCTGAAAATCTTAGCTGACGACCAAGGCTTAAATGTCGTCAGATTTGTGTAAGTCGTCACAAATGTCGTCACTTGGGAGATGGTTTCATCCTAAGGCTGACGACATTTGTGATAAGTCGTCACACTTGTGATAAATTATCAGAAATGTCATCACTGGGGGCTGGATTCTACCTAAGGATGACGACGTTTGTGATAAGTCGTCACACTTGTGATAAGTTATCACGAATGTCGTCACTTAGTTTTCCAGGCTGACATGCTGGAGTAAAATGGGTATAACTGTTTGCTCTAGTATCGTAATTGGGATAAATTGGTATCGTTGGAAATATAATTCAAAGAGACTTCATTTGACATATAGTAGGTCCTCTAATTTGATATATACAAGGAGTTATGGTCGATTAAAGTCGACCTAAGTTTTGACGCTTACTAAAACTTGAACGATAGGAAAACTTTTAACTTTTCCTTTAGTTAGGGGACCTCTATAATCTAAATTCATGCTCAAATAGATTCACACCCTACATAATTGATTAACACACTAAAGTTACATAGGATTCGAGGCTTTTGGAACATCTACGCATATGAATGACGGATTTTTATTCTAGTCCGAAATGTGGAGCGTTACAATCTATGGTGGAATTTGGTTTCTTGGAGAAGGGGCTTTTGGTTTATAGGGTTTTTATTTTGAAGAGAATGGTGAATAATGAGAATAAAGTGCTTAGAATAAGCTTAAATCTTATGTTTGGACGGATTGAGGCCTTGGAAATTGACCAAAATGCACCTTTTAAACTTTAAATCTAAACTGAAAAGCGCAACATTTTTTGCAATTTGGTTGGACACCGCAACGCGCCACAATTGTGGTGGGTCACTATAAAAGGAAGAGTGGGAACTGGTCTTTCTCCGCGATGCAAAGCTATCGCGGTGCCCTATAGTTTTGCCATTTTGGCCACAGGCGCGACACGCCACTATCATAAAGGCTTGCTAGAAATTGAAAAATATGAAATGGGACTCCTCTGTGATACGGTGGAATCGCGAAGTCTCACTGGAATTTGATAACTTCCAATTTTCTTAGCTCCGCGATGCGCTGAGCGTCCAGGTGACACACTGTCAACTTAAAAATACCATAACTCCTTTACCGAGTGTCAGATTTAGCCAAATTTGGTATCGATGGAAATCTTATTCAATTTCCCTCATAATGAAAAGTCAAAATCTTGAAAATTCCACATGGAATAAAAATTATTCATTTTTAAAGCTATCCTTTAACATTCTAGGGATGAATTTAAGTTAGAAAAGTTTGGGGTATTACAGAATCAAACTTTGGAAATCCTTCTGGATCTTAGGTGAAAAATGTATTATTGTAGTTTAATGACTTATCTGATTCTTGTTAATTTTCTTCTTATTTAGAGGACCCAACTTCTCGAACACAGAAGTTCTTGCGGTTGATTCTCCAAGTCGATCAAAGATAGAAAGCCATTTATTAGAAGTAGTGGACTGCACTTTCATAGTGATGTAGTTACTAATTGCCCTTCTTATAGAGATGTGAACTGGAGGTGCAGTGTGTATCCTAGGACTTCATGTGCCTACCTGGTTGTATTTTTTGATGAAATTTTACCCAACCTCGATGGCTCATTAGGATTTTATCCATCCTTTACAAATAACTTGCAAGCATTTGGATCAAAACCTTATTTTGTACACTTTACTAGAAGTGTCATATCTTATAACGAATTTTAAGCCACAAACTCTCCAAGTAGCCTTGAGGATGGACTTATTGCACCAATCCGCTTGATTGGTAGAGTTATCTCCTTCAGTACATTATCTTTGACATTAGATGAATGATCCTTTTCTTTCTTTACCTTTGGTACATAGAGAAGAATAGGAGTTGCCTTCTTTTTCGTAGATGCGAAATTTTCTTTATTTGAAGTGGAGAGAGGCTTCTTAGTAGCAGTTTTTTCGATAATCAACGCAACATTTTTGGCTGTAAGATCATCACACTTGGTCTTGGTAACATCATCAACCCTTTTCTCATCCACAACATAATTCTTCAAGTAGAATTTTGCATCGGCAATGTGTGACTCAGCTTTAATGAATGGCTTATCATCGACAAGTATCTTTTTTTCCACTCCGCCTTCGAGGTACTTCAAGCATTGATAGTAAGATGATGGGATAATTTTGTTTTCGTGTACCCAAGGCCTACCAAGCAATATATTGTATGAAGTTTTGGCATCAATCACATGCAATAATGCATTTGATCAAAAATCATCTATGCGAATCCCCAACTTGATAAATCCCATGGCCCTTTGGCCCCCTTAATTGAAGCCTTGGATCATCAAATAGCTTTTGTACAGTTTTTCAGTAGCAATGCCAAGTTCTTTCATTGTGCGGATCAGCAAGATGTTGACTCTGAATCCCTCATCAGTTAAGATTCTATTTATTTTCTTTCCTAGAACTTGACCCACCATGTATAAGGGACAGTTTTGTAGGGTTTCTCCAATCAGAAGTTCATTATTTGTAAATGTGATTTTCTTATCACATACACGTTCCTCTTGTCTAAGTGGCTTAGTAGGCTTTTCAAAAGACAAAGGAACTTTCATGGGTGGGTTTTCACCCTTTGCCTCCCCTCTTTTTGTATTTAAATATGATGCCTCAAGGTTGACTTACGTAGTCTTTACACGGAACCAACTTGGTAAGAATTCTTTTAAAGTCACCGACGTCGTGGTTTTTGGTGGTGAAGCTCCATTACTTTCGTCTTCTTCAAATGCTGAACCAACCTCTATTTCCTCACTTTGGTCACCATCTTAATTATAGTTGTCTTCTCGAACGACACTTACATAAACTCATCTTCTTACGTCTGCACCTAGTCACTAGAGTCCAACCTTCATTATTACTTTTGCTAATTAAAGACTTGTCATGCTCTAATAGTTCCGTATTATGCTCTTTGACGCATATTTGGACCAGATCGAGCAAGCCAAAAGTGATAGAGATTTAATGATAGATGGCTGTCTCATCATTGAAGAAAATCTTCTTTTATTTTGCCAATTGCATGACTTTGTACTTGAACACAAAATACTTTTACAGAGGGTGACTCACAAGCCTCTAATACTTGCAATAATTTGGGTCATTGGTCTTTCCAAATTTTTGGGCTACTTTATCTCTGGAATTTCAATGAGCTTATGCACAAGGAGTTTATTGAAAATCTCAGCAACATCAGAATCAAGGAAGGGGTATTCCTTTTCTTGAAATTCCTTTAAAGTTAATTTCTAATTTGGATGTGCTCGAGAAGTTTTCTTTACTCTTTGCTTCTTGATCACCTTCGTGGTGACCTTTACAGAAGACACGTCAACATTCATGGATTTATTGTTGTCATTTTTGGGGACAAACTTGCCCCATTTTTTGGGTTCCTGCTTATCCTTTCCCCTTTGAGGGTCATGGATAGACGCTACTCCTTTTCCAGTAGAAGGCATGTTCAACTCTATATCGTAAGCATGAGTAAATAACTCTTCAAAGGATTTTGGCTTAATGCCTTGCAAGATATAAGAAAATCTCCCAGTGTATTCCTTGGATGCACATCTCTATTGCAGAAGTTTCGTTGAGCCTATTTTTTCAATTTAGACTTACATTTCTCCATCGATTGATGAAGTTAATAACTGGATCGTCCTTTATTTGCTAAGTATTCATAAGCTCTACCATGCTCACTGTATTCCTTGTGTTATAAAAGTGATTTAGGAACTCATGCTCCAATTGCTCCCAACTATCGATGAAGTTAGGCTCAAGGTTCGTATACTAATCGAAGGAATTTCCCTTTAGGGAACAAACAAAATGTATGACAAGATAGTCACCGTAAGTTCTAGAATTATTACACGTCTTAACAAAGTGTGCGACATGTTGTTTTAGGTTCTATTTTTCCTCAAATTGTTTAAATTCGGGGGGTTGATACCCGACCGACATTTTGAGGCCATCAATTCTTATTGTGTAGGGCTTGACGTATGTCGAAGAAGTCTTAGTGATAAATTCATACTTTATCTTTGAGGATCCTTTCAATGAACTCCCTCAATTGATCAATCGGGATCAATCCCTCATAAGAAACGTGTTTTTTCTTAGTAGGTGGTGTTTGTTTTATGGGATGATCTATTTTCTGGACTTCTGGAGCTTTCCCATGTGTATGGATTAACTCTCCATCTATTAAGAAATCCATACTGTTCTCCAACTTATCAATCCGAATGTCTTGATTCTGCACATACTTAGTGACACCTTCAATTGCCCTCGTCAGGTTTGCAAGTTGTTCCTCCACAAATGAAGCAACAATTACCATTGCTTTCATGATCACTGGGGATGTTGGAGAGTAATATGGATTTTCAGATAATTTGATCTTTGTACTTCTCAGCTTATGCAGTGCAATTGGAGATGATGATTTAGTTGAACGATCATTATTCTTTACGCCAGAGTATTTGGAACCAGAATGCTTAAGTAGAGCTAGAGTCTTCTTAAGTGACTCTTCCACATTTATTCCTTTTTTTGAAGCACTTGCGTGGGACCTTACTCTTTTTGGGGTTGAAGATCCAAATATTAGAGTTGGCACAAGCGACACTTGATGTGTTTGTTGTCCTAGAATGCTGGCTTTTCTCCTTGTGACAACTCTAAGGCTTCCAAAAGTAACACCGAGGATGCTTTCTACTTCAGCAGAGAATTTGGAATCAACAACCTTGGAAGCAGTTGATTGAGAATTGACCTTCTTGGAAGTCATTTTGTTGTTCTTAAACTTTGAAGTTGGGAAAGTTGATATGAGAGGTAGAGATTGTCCCACTAGGCATGCCAGAATTTGTTGGACAATAAAATTCTCGAGACCAAAAATAAATAATCAAGAAAAGAAAAATACTGCAACAATTATTTTATTGAGTTCAAGAAGTGAGTGTTACAATCTCAAAGAATCCTCTGATTCGCCTTTTCAAATATAAATTCAAAGAATTCGAGTTTGGTCTTGAATTTGAACTTTATTTTCGAACTTGATGGATTTGATCTTGACTTGTGCTTGAATCCAAGGACTTTGGAGCTTGTTCTTGAATTTTGCGATCATGGTCTTGAATCTTGACTTGCGGATTTGATGAACTTTATCTCGACTTTTGCTTGAATTCAAGGTCCTTTGAACTTGTTCTTGAGTCTTCTGGTCTTGATCTTGAATCTTGATTTGCGTATTTGATGGACTTGATCTAGACTTGCACTTGAATTCAAGGGACTTTGAGCTTATTCTTTAATCTTGTGGTCATGATTTTGAATCTTGATGAACTGATCTTGAATGCTTGAGCTTTGTAGAGAAATTGTGGTGTTTGATCCATGAGATTTCTCTTACTTCTTGTTAGAGTTGTCGATCATTTTTTTTTTAATTATGAGACCTCTATTTATAGTTGTGGAAGGAAAGAGTCATAATGAAGATGAGCTTCCTTTGACCAATCAAATTCAAGTGACATGACGCATTTTATGGGCTTTTGATTTCACTAGGACCGTTGCATCATTTGGAACTGTGGCATGGTCCTATTAGCTCCTTCACTTGACTTGGCATGCCACATCATTTGACACGTGGCGCTTACTTTGGGCCTCTAAAATAAAATGCTCCCTCCGTTCCAAATTATGTGTCGCCATTTGACCGGACACGATATTTAAGAAATAAGTGTTGACTTTGCTAAAGTTACAAAATTACCCTTCTTAAAAAGGAGTAATAGTATTTAAAATCAAGTGGGACCACTTTTAATTGAAAAAACAAATAAAAAAGGATTAATAGTATTTAAAATCAAGTGGGACCACTAGGGGTAAAATTGTAATTATGTTTTTAAAAACTTGCCAAATAAGGAAAGGCGACATTCTTTTTGGGACGGACCAAAAAGAAAATGGCGACACATAATTTGGGACAGAGGGAGTAACATTTTGGGCTTAGCAAAAAAAAAGTGCTCCTCATTTGTAGCCCAAATTAATGGATTAGCCCAATAAATATTGGACCTTATTTAAATTCATGTGTTTGGACTTAAATAATTAATTCAATTATATTCATCCGCAATATTTATTTGAGACTAATATATTTTAAATTTAATATAATCTAAATTTTGTACGAATTGTAATTTAATAAAATTTTGTTGTCCACACTCGCCTCGAGGCGAGCCTCAAGGCGAGCCCCAAACTACTTTTTAAAACACTGATAGAGAAAGGTTAAAAATATTTTCTACCACTACCTTTAGTTGCACATCCTGTGGCACATCCATATGAATTTGAGTGATTTTGAAGAAGAATCCCAATATTAGGTGTTCTTAAATGATGGAATGAATAATAATTTAACATTATCAAGCACTCAAGTAAGGAAAAAAATAACATAAAGGCGAAAAAAGAAATTATACATAATTTGTCAACGAATCAACAAATATCATTTTGAGAGTTAAACAACTCTCCAGGTCAATTTTTTCCTGTTGAGAACCACATAGATCAATGCATACACTTGCTTTAATTTATTATGAAACACAACTACCAAAGAAAGAAACCGAACAAAAAAATTGATTAGATAAAAATTTGAAAAGAAAAGGAATTAAAACAAATTACGTAGTCATACATATATACTATTAAAGTCATATGATCATCTTTACCGAAACATAGATAGTCAAAGAAAATGATACAACAAATTTTTTACTTCACCTTGAAACTTCTTAAAAAATTCATGTCACAGATTTGAGGTCACACACTTCCTAAGAAACAAAAATAAAAGATAACCAACATATATAGTTTCTATTAGTGTGATTGTATTATCAAAACCCCAAATAGATTGAATAATATTCAAACATAGCTGCCATTGATGGTCAAAGTTGAGCTTCTAGCTCTAATATAGGTTAATCATTCAGAGAGAGAAGAATTACTCTCATTGGAGAGAACAAATGAAATCACCACTTTCATTATCTCATTGTTTTGTATATGTAGTACAATGCAGAGAAAGTAAAAGCACCTAACTAACTGGTTGACAGCTTACTGCAAACTCGAATTCAACTCCACTAACTAACTAGGCAAGTAAATTAAAACAAATTAACTAACGTAACTAATTATCTACTAATCACTAGATAATTACAATTATGTACAGTCAAAGCAATCTAATCTCAACACCCCCCTCAAGTTGGAGGTGAGGGCTTTACTGACAACTTGTTCAATGTAATGGAATGTTTGATTCCTGTAAAAGATTTAGTAAGTATATCTGTATGTTAATTAGAGGTCCCAATGTGTTGAAGTGAAATCAGTCCTTCATTGAGTTTGTCCCTCACAAAGTGACAATCTACTTCAATGTGCTTGATTGTCTTAGGAAGACAGGGTTCCTTACAATGTGAAGAGCTGATTGACTATCACAAAATACAATGACAGGTTTTGGAAATGACACATTCAACTCTGTAAACAGCCTGCATAACCAAGTAAGTTCACCAACCAGTTTTCGGAGGGATCTCTACTCAACCTCTTCTGAAGATAAGGAAACAGTATCTTGTTTTATAGATTTCCAGCTAATGGGACTATTACCTAGCAGAACCAGATAGCCACTAACTGATCTCCTAGATCTGGACAAGAAGCCTAATTTGAGTTACAAAAACCTCTTACAGTGCAATCAGGATCAGCTGACATGAAAATACCAAGAGTGGGATCCATTTTGAGATACCTGAGAAGATGAAAGGTAGCTTGCAAGTGTGGTTCTCTTGGATCCTGCATGAATTGGCTTAGACGTTGGACACTATAAACAATGTCCAACCTAGTGTTTGTCAAGAAGTTCAATTTTCCCACTAGTTTTTTTTTATAATAAGTAGGGTCTGATATAGGCAAACCTTCTTTTGCATAAAGCTTAACAGTGGAGTCTAGAGGAGAAGTAAAACCAGGGAGTTCTGAACACCCATACTCTTTCAACATCTCAAGTGCAAACTTCCTCTGAGATATTATGACACCATCAGGTACATATAAAACCTCCATACCTAGAAAGAAATGTAACTTTCCAAGATTCTTGATCTTGAAAGTATCATGAAGAAAATTCTTCAACAGTGTGATCTCAGTGGTATCACTTCCTGTGATGATGATATCATCAACATAAAATGCTATATATATGGTAGATTAAGTGGTCCTCTAAAGAGTGAGTAATCATGTAAAGAATGAGTGTACCTCTTTAAGTAAAGTGCTTCTTTCAACTTTGCATAGCATTGTCTACTGGCTTGTTTGATTCCATATAGGGACTTATTTAGCTTGCAAACTAGGCCAGGAGGGGTGACTAGACCAGGAGGGGGATGTATGTAGACTTTTTCATACAGATATCCATAAAGAAAAACATTGTTAACATCCAATTGTGATATGCCCCATCGATTCTTTACTGCAGTAGCTATAAGTTCTCTAATAGTGGTCATTTTGAGCACAGGTAAAAAGGTTTCTGTATAGTCAATTCCAACCTGTTGTGTATAACCTTTAACTACTAATCTAGCTTTCAACCTCTCAATAGTTCCATCAGATTTATGTTTGATCTTATAAACCCATTTACAACCAATAGCTTATTTCCCAACAAGAAGAGGTATAACATCCCAAGTGTGATTTGCATAGAGAGCATTAGACTCTAATTTCATTGCTGCTTACCATACAGGATCAGTAGAATCCACTTCATATGAAGATGGATCACAATTATGACAAATAGATTCAACTAGGTGTGACTATCAGGAGCCAAGGAATTCAGGGAAACATAGTAATTATTTTTAAAAAGGCATTTAAGGAATAAGATCAGAATTAGTGATGGATGTAGAGGGTTTCAGGTTTTGCATTTTACACACATAATCTTGCAGGTGTGAAGGCAAGGTGTGATGTCTAGTGGATCTTCTAGGTGCTAGAACAGATTGAGTGATATTAGTAGGTGAAGAAAAAGGTGAGGATGATTGGTCCAATGAATGATCTTCTGGTGGAAAACAAACTGATGTGAACTGGAAGGAGAAGATATGGAAGGTGAATCATTATGTGTATGCATAGGTTGAGTAGACTCTTTTCTACTAGTAGGAATAGAGTAGTCAGCAAAGGTTGCAAAAACTGAAGGCAAGACAGAAGGAAAGACATCAGCCTTATCAGAGATATTAGTGAATAGATTCAAGACCTTGTATCCTTTTGTCTCAAAAGGATAACCTATAAAAACATGAGGTATTGATTTAGGTTCAAACTTGTCTCTATGGATTTTGGGTGTGGTTGGAAAGCGAAGATATCCAAAACTTCTCAAATGGGAGTAGATAGGCTTTCTTTTGAACAAAACCTCATATGGACATTTGTTGTTAAGTGAAGAAGTGGGCAGTTTATTGATGATGTATGTTGCTGTCAACACATATTTTCCCCAATATTTGAGTGGCGATTTGGATTGGAAAAGAAGTGCTCTAGCTGTATCAAGAAGATACTTATGTTTCCTCTCAACTATACCATTTTGTTGAGGTATATAAGGGCTAGTCTTTTAATGTAAAATCCCTTTAGATTGAAAGTAGGTAGTTGCTTCAGAGCTAGTGAATTCAAGGCCATTTTCTGACCTTATGGTTTTTATTGACATCTAAAACTGGTTTTCTACTAAAGAGAAGAAATTCTTAAGGTCTAGAAAAGCATTACTTTTGCAACTCAATAATTGGGTCCAAGTGAACCTGCTGAAGTCATCCACTAGGGTAAGAAAGTACTTGTGGTTGTTGTAGGTGGTCACATGATATGGACCCCATATATCAACATGTAGAAGATAAAAAATTTTAGTACTCATACTTGTTTTCTTAGGAAAGGGTAATCTAGGTTGTCTAGCCATAGGACAAATAGTGCACAAGAAAGGCTATTTTGGGGCAAAAGATGCTGGTATTATGGATATTTCCCTCATTTTGACAAAAGGTACATGACCTAATCAATTGTGCCATAAGAGATTTGCATCATTATCCTCAAGAGAAACATTTAAACCATAACAAGAAGAACCAGTGGGTTTATTTATAATAGAATGAGAAATACATTGTACATCATCTGCATTAGAGGATTTAGACAAAGAAGGTAAACTAGTCTTATTTGAAACTGAAGTAGAGCAACAAGATTTCTGCAAACACTTAGGGAAAAGAAGGTAGAGACCATCCTGAATTTTACCAATCCCCAAAGGCCTCTTCATTGAAGGGTCCTGCAGAAGACACAAATCATCAGTGAAACATATCAAACCTTTATGTTATGCAAAACAATATGGGGTGCAAGATGCACACTACCAATCTCTGTGACTTTCACTCTATAGACATTAGGCAGAGTGATCAATAAGGGATAGACTAAGGGTTTAATCTGGAATAGATAGGATCTATTAAAGGTCATATGGTTTGATACTCCGAAGTCCAGGATCTATATATCAGTACTAGATTGAAAACATTTACATGAAAGTAAGGGAGAATCAACTGAAAGTATAGAAGCAGAGCATGCACCTGCAAAATTCCAACTCCATTAGACTGACTGGTTGAACTTTCTCCTTCACCCCTAGCATTAAAAAGTCATAACATATTTACCATTGTCCATGTTGTTGCTTTGTAAGACCAACAAATTCATCATTAATATTGCCTTGGTGATCATTCTGAGTAGGTAAATCACCATCACCCCTTAGAGTCATCATACCAGCAGGAGTTCCACATACATTTTCCACTGCCTTCTTTTCTTTATTGAACTTATTATATTGATTCTGAAATTGCGATTGTTCTGTCTAAAAATCTGATTGTAGCCATATTGACCTTGGTTAGTGAGGTTCTGATTTTGTTGATTTCAATTAGCAAGGCTCTGGTTGTGTGGCTTCATATTCTGAGTGGAAGCCTGGTCTTGATTATTTCCCTGAGGATATCCATAAAGTTTGAAACATTTTCCCTCTACGTGGCCTGACCTTTTGCAGGTAATTACAAAACAATTTGAACCTTTCATTTGGGTAATTTTTAAAAGAAAAATTGGTCATAAAATTGTTATTATTAGAAGCATCAATATTCAACTCAATGAAGTCACTGAACATGTATTGGTTGGGTTTAACTTCTCGCTACCTTTTTTTTTATACGAGCATGGAGAAGGCCTGTATGTGCTATCAAAGGTAAGGGATTGAGCATGAGAATGTTGCCTCGTACATTGGTATATACTTCATTGAGGCCCATAAGAAGCTGAATCAATCACCTCTCTTATTCTGCCTTATGTGTATTATCCTTAGCACCATAAGTGCAATCACAACTACACTATGTCTTAGAATTCAGAGTACTCAGCTCCTCCCAAAGTTTCTTCATCTTCGTATAGTAACTAGTGTATCGATAGTTCCTTGATACAAATCATTAATTTCTTTTGGTATTTGATATAATTTAGTTCTTTCTGCTTGATCGTATCTATCCTTTAGTTCACGCCATAACTCCACAGCATTATCTGCATATTCGACGCTATTAATAATATCCTTGGTGAGGGAGTTCAATATCCATGAGATGACTATATCGTCATAGCTCTCCCATTGTCGAAATTTTGGGGAAGTAAGAGTTGGTCATTTATAATCACTAGTAATGAAACCTAGCTTATTTTTAACAGATAAACCACCTAAAATGCTGCATCTCCAGGACCGATATCCAATGACGCCAAAAGGCACTGTGACGAGCATCGCTCCGGGGTTATCAGAGGGATGTATGTATAGCGGTGAACTTGCATCAATACTTCCATCATCAACTTTCTCAACCATTTCAGCATCGAAATTCATCTCAATACAATCGATAATACTCAAAGACTATCGAATTACAAGTGCACAAAAGATCAATTGGTGTATTTTTGCGATTTCAACAATAATGCAACAACAAAGGGAAAATTAGGGAAAATTTGGGGAATTATGAAATTTTGTACCCGTGAAGAAGATGAAGAAGAGAAACACAATTAACGAGCAATCGGAATATCATGCTCTGATACCATGTCAAACGTAGCTGCCATTGATGGTCAAAGTCGAGCTTCTAGCCCTAATAGAGGTTAATCATTCAGAGAGGGAAGAATTACTCTCATTGGAGAGAACAAATGAAATAAACACTTTCATTATCTCATTGTTGTGTATACGTAGTACAATGTAGAGAAAGTAAAAATACCTAACTAACTGGTTGACAGCTCGCTGGCACCTTGAATTCAACTCCACTAACTAACTAGGCAAGTACAATTAAAACCAACTAACTAACGTAACTAATTATCTACTAATCACTAGATAATTATAATTATGTACAGTCAAAGCCAATCTAATCTCTAGTATATATTTTGTTGAAAAAAAAAAGTTGTAATCAAAAGGCATATCAAATTATTTGACCTCATAAAGTTTGCAGGAATGTCTTAACAATTTTTATAATAGATATCTCCCATGTAAACTGCAAAACATCATATCAAAGACGTTAAAAAAATAGAGCAGCCAAATCAACATAGATGAATAATAAGGAGAGAACTCTAATAACCATAAGTCTTCATATCCATATGATCATCTTTACCAAAACATAAACAGTAAAAAAATGATATAACAAAATTTTTACTTTACCCTGAAAGTTCTTTTAAAATTCATAGCACGGACTTGAACCCAGTCTCTTCCTCATGAGAATCATGGATAACCAATATATATATATATATATATATATATATATATATATATATAGTGTCTAAACAGGCACAAAAATGGTGCTAAAAAAATTTCAATTATGCACTACCACAATAGCAACACAAACAACATTCTCCACCACCTTTATTTTCATTAAAAACTCCCCTATAGTAATTCTACTTTTGGAAACCCTCCGCATTAGAAAAGTTATCTTAAAAGGTAGTCCTTTAATTACAATATTAGAGAAAACCTCATGTTTCTTTCTTTCTTCCCTTACTAAGTTTCAAGCACTTGCCACTGTGAATTTTTCAAAACTTGACATAGTCCACCATGCTTTATGCCATTCTTCTTATTCAAGGGTGACTTTCAGGTTATTAACTATATGATAATATATCTCATTAGGCATTAGGTGTTGCAGCAAAGTTTCATTCCACCTAGAATCTGACATTAGTTGATTGACCTCTTTAAATCCATCCTACACTTCATTAGTAATAGGTAGCACATAATGAAAAGCCTTTAGTTGAGTCCAATTATAGACTAAGTGCTAGCACTCCCTCTTCTTGTTTTTATCAAATCTCTTGATAAAAAAAATTTCTTGTTTCTATCATTCATTTTTAGGTTTGCCACTCTCCACTACTTGAGGCCTATGTCTCTTACAATATTTAATTCACATAAAATTGGAAGAGATTCTTTTGTCATGAATTCCCACCGTAGTTTAGCAAATAGATCTTTAGAAACGTCAAACAATAATCTAAAATTCAAATATCCTTCACTTTTTGAACAATAGACCTCAGATCAGACTACACGATGTCTATTCCTCCCTCCCTCTTTAAAGTTCCACAAACATTTTGCAAAAATTCTATGCAATATATACACATTTAGGAGTAACAACAATAGATAATAAATAGATGAAAATGTTTTGTGAAACATTGTTAATCAATACATGTTTGCCTCCAAAAGATAATAATTTTGCCCTGAAGCTTATTCTCCTTTCTTAAACCAATTCTTCAAAGTGAATTTTTCTTTTTCTGGTATGTCTAATTGGGAATCCAAAATAAATAATAGGAAATTTTCCTTTATCGAAATCAGTAACATCTGTAATCATTTGCACAATGTCACGACCTGAACCAGGGCGTTACCGTGAAAGGTATCTCAAGTCCGTCATGGACTGGAGATCATGCCCTTGCACCTAACCAACCAACACCACATCTTCAATGTCGGATGAACTTTGAACATATAATAAGATAACATAAGGATAAGTTTAAAGATATTTAAACAATGTCTATAATTTGTCAATCAAAAAATAACCAAATAACCTACCAACAACACCTAAGCCCACAGTAATCCAACCAAACCTTCTAAACAAAGAACCAAAACTGAATACCAATAAAGTGTGGGGACATGCCCCAGACTATAGCAAAAACAAGTCTAAGAAATCTGCGACATAAAAGACTAAAACATGAAATGCATACTTTCGATGTATAGAAGCTCACCACTTCAATGTCAACTCACGAACTGACCCCGAATCCTAATCACTGTGTAAGAGAAATAGAAGTATGGTCAATTTCTGCACCGCGTGGAGATATATCATCCAAAGATGGTTAGCAGGGTGAACGCTAGCATGTAACTCAGGGATAAGGAAAACATAATGCCATGATCAATGGTTTCAAACTCATTCAAAATCCGATGCACATAATCAAATACATACATATATATATATATCACATGCCGGAAAAGGAACAAGTCTTAACGTGCACTTAAAAACTTTAGCCTAAATTGTGTAGATCAACCATCATATAATATTACCCATAGGCGATATGGTCCCCAGCTCTCACCCCCTGATCGGGCCTCAGTACGTGTAGCCACACAAACCAGAGAAAGATCATATATATATGCACGGGGGACTCGAACCCTCCAACCATATACTAAGGTAATGTAATCACCCGGTCATGAAATGTGATATGGGGGACTTAAACCCTCCAATCATAATAATAACAATAAGGTGGACTCAAACCACCTGGTCACAAGCAAGGGGACTTGAACCCTCAAGCCAAAACGACCCCTGCACCGGCTAGTGCGGGTTCTAGTATCGGTCACTTAGACCTCCACTTTCACGACTCATCTATATAACCCTCTTTTAAAGACCAATTAAAATATTAAACATATATTTTAATTTTTACCAAGTCAATTACACCCCAAGATATCCTGTTGGTATCTTATACCAACCTCTCTTGCGAGTTAATATCATCATGCCATGTCATCTACTTAACTAACTGGGACTCAAACCCATAAGTCAAAAGATATTAAAAAAATCAGTCATTTGGGACTCGAACCCATTTAATCAACCGAACCCACAAGGTTCCAGTTCCACCATTTATACATGGCCACCAAGGCCTTTCAAGGAAAACATGCATACTTCATTATATTTTTTATGCCAATGCATTATTACAAGTGGGTAAACCAAACTATGTGAAAAAATCCCCTTTTCATTGACAATTTCACAAACATGTCAAGGGCATACGATTTCCAAAACCATAATCAAGGAAAAATCATCAAATTGGGGATTAACCATAACCTCTCAGTTTAATCACCATTCTCATGCACCCGCAAGTCCAAAACCATATTTAAAGCATGATTAGTAATGTATAAATCATGGAAAAACATTGTTCAATAACAATCATTCAAACCCTTAGCCCTTGTTATAAAACCAATATGATTATCTCGTGAACAATAATTTAAAACATATGCTTTTAATAAATTAACAATGAGGGAAGAGTAACATGCCTGAAATGCTAAGTTTTACAGAAAGAATCCAACCCTTGAGCCCTTGAATGACCTATTTCTTAGAAACCCAAAGTATTTCCGCTTAAGGGAATTTAAAAGAGAAAAAAGTGTAATTGTGTTGAGTTATGGTTGAGATTAGGGTTTCAAATAAGATTATAAGTCGTGGATTATAATTGGGATATGAGGGAAATATCTAAAATATTCTCATTAAAATTTGACAAATAACCCATCAGTCGCTACGAGTGACCTTACGACTCATAGGGTCACCTTACGACTTGGACCATCCAGTCATAGCCAAACTAGATCCCCCTTGGGATCTTTACTGTAAATCCTACAACTTGCACCCTACATCTCGTAATGAGACACTACGACTCGTAGGGTCAAGTCATCATCTCAACATTTTCAATAAAGGCACTACACTGGATAACTTATGAAATACCCTCTTTATGACTCGTTAGGAGTCTATACGACTCATTTAGTCTAGTCGTTATCAAGGTAGTCACTTAGGCAAATCCTTATGGGCTCATTACGACTAGGTCCTATGACTCGTAAGGACATATTACGACTCATCAGGTGAGTTATTTCTAGGGAAGAAAACTCAGAAATCGAAAAATTTCCAAGGACCAAAAACCCTGGGCGTTACATACTTCCCCCTTAGGATCATTTGTCCTCAAATAATAGGAAAAGATATGTATTATCACGATTAGACTCCAAACGCACCCACATTTACCTTTAACAAAGACATAAAACCAAGATACCAAGGAATTTACAATTTTCTTTAACCAAGACAGAAAGAAAATATTATGAAATACACATACCTCAAGCACGATTATCAGGAGCAGGGAACAAGAATGAATATTTGGATTTTATGTCCTCTCTAGCTTCCCACATAGCTCCTTCCTCCCAAATAATACATATAATAACCCTTAAATATGACCACCCTCTCTACTATGCTTTCAACTATGAATACAATACTCCACCATTTCAACCTCCTAACTTCCCTGTGAAACACATAACTACATGACCTGAGCATTTGCAATATCTCCCTCTCATGTTAAAATGTAACTCAAAGTTAAAGGTGCTAGTGTAAGTCATGGGTCCCTATACTTTACACCACTCCAATAGTACTACTCGATCTTATCACAACAATCAGGTAACCTCAGGTTTTAATCAAGGAGTACTAACACATAACACAATGGTTTGTGTATCATTTAATCAGATATTCAACCTACCTTTCTACCCCCTCTTTGCGGATCTCCCACTCAAAACTAGAAACTTCAATCACTATCGCGATGGATTTTATCACATCTGTTCTTCTTAACTATTTCACATAACAAAGGTTCATCTCTTTTATCTTTATCTATAATTTTAGATTGAGTAGTCACCCCAAAATTTTTATAGTAAAGAATATCTACTCCCTCATCCAAAACATTAATAAGCTTCTATATCCACCACCATCCTAACATAAGAAGGGTCATTCGGGAACAAGATTACAAACATCAAGAATAAGGGGGTTACTTCTCCATTATGACTCCTACTTGTCGTACTACTCAAGGAGAGACCCGCAAAATAATACACGATACAATAGGCATAAAATACTTCATAGAAACTACCTAGGTTATAAATGGAGGGTCGTTCCAACATAACATACCATAGTTTGAGTCCTTAGGAATAGGCATCGGGAGAAACATGACTGCATATATCATGGGTAATATAACATAAAGCCGAGATTTATATTCTGGGAACAAGGCAAGAATTTTTGCTTGAAACCACTGTTTCTTGGAACTAGGCATAATGTAAGACATGAATATATGGATCATGAGTCTCATGACATAGACTTGAACACTTGGAAGCTCGGATTTCTGAGTACCATTATTTTCTTTGGTTCAGGTGCTGGAGTATGTATATACACAAAACATAGAATGTAGGCCTTAGGCATAAGCACTATTAGAATACGTACAATACTAGTAGAGTGGCCTCTTAATCAAAATAGGAGGGAATCGCTAGAATAGGAGCAAATTCACCCTGACTCTCACCTGAAACCCACCACTAGGAGAAAATTTAAGATTAGCCCTTGATATTTATCTTACTACACATATAAGCATAACACTCTGCTCTAAGAAGTATCACTATGGACATGTACTAGGGACACTTGGTTCTCTTATACCTAAAACCTCACCTCTCCAGATGCTACCTGGGGTTCATCATATTCTTACAAACTCCATGCCCTAATACATCCAATGACTTAGCCTCCAATCCATCAGTTCCAACATGGACCTTCGGCCTATGTATCACAATTTTCCTATTCCATTATTCTCTAAGTCATCAACCTCACCTCTTCCGCATACCCCATTAAGCCTACCAATTTAGTCCCATAATCTCGCATCTCTATCCTTGAGCTAACATATTCTTTTCACCAAAATCAATATCTAAGATTCAAACTTGGTGTCTAAAAACCATATATATATATGTATATATATATATCTATATAGTCCACCCCACAAGGAGGTCACCCTAAATTTCATATTCACCTGCCGATAACCTATACATATCCTGAGGAAACCATTCTCCCTATGCATAGAAGAACAGAAACACCCAAGGAGAAACACTAGGGCGAACAAAACCTTATCAAGAAGATCTTTGAACTGCTCCTTAAGTTATTTCAACTCAGCCGGGGCCATTTCTTAAGAAAGGATAAATATAGGAAAAATGTTTGGAAGAAGATCAATCCCATAAATCCATTCTCCTATTGGGAGGAGCACCAGGAAGATCATCAGAGAACACCTCAGAAAATTCAAAGAACACAGGGATATACTACAAAGAAGAACGTTTAGATCTAGAATCCTTAGCATGCACTAGATGGTAGAGACACTCTTTTAGAGATCAATTTTTGGGCTCTGAGATACGATATTAACCTTTCCTTAGGCACTAGGGAACTACCTCCCTATTTAATCATCATCTCATTTGGGAAATTAAAATTGACCCTACGGGTCCGATAATCCAGAGATACATAGCACGAAAGCAACCAATCTATCCCTGAAATCACATCAAAGTCTATCATGTCTAACTATATTAGATCCATGAAGGTCTCTCTACTATGGACCGACATCACACAACCCCTAGAGATCCTTCTAGCTATAATGGAGTCACCCACAGGGGAAGACATAGAAAAAGGATTCGGAATACACTAAGGATCAAAACCAAAATGAACAGTCATATAAGGGGACACATTAGAGAGAGTAAACCTCAGATCAAGAAAGCAATACACATCACGGGGAAAGAGTTGTAACATACCAACAACGATGTTTAGTGATGCCTCAGACTCCTGGAGGGTATCAAGAGTAGAAAGATAATTCTGGCCAGTGCCAGTATCAGAAGTAATGCCCTTTGGTGCAAAAACCGAAGAGCCAGCAACTAGAATTTTATTGGCTCCAATAGCAACACTGACTGAAGGACAATGCCACTGCATATGACTAGTTTGACCACACTTGAAGCATCGATCTTTCTCTTACGACAAAACCCACGATCCCACTGACCATAAAATTGTCATGGAAGATAGGGATGGACTAACTAGGCTCTACTAGATTGATACTGGGCACCCTGTACCCTATGACTAACACCCTTTTGAAAATGATAATCACCGGATGGATTTAGGTAAGGGGATCTAGCCGATGGGTATGAACCAAAATTCCCCCTTGCTTCCTTCAGTAGTCCACTATCTCCCATGTCTACCGTTATACCCTCACCCTACTCTGAATATCTGAACTTCTTATTCTGCTTCTCTTCCTTCTTAGCCTGATTCTTTCTATCACCAATAAGACCATATTAGCATACAAAAAGACTATTATCTTGGTCAACAGATAAATAAAATGGCGAAACTCAACATTAGACACTTTTCCCTGAGGTGTCCGAGGAGGACTAGGAGGAACCGGTATAACTCCACTAGTGTAATCAGAAGCAACGACCCTAGACCAGGTTTGTACCCCAGGAGTAGGAAAAGTTCCATCCACATTATTCTTAGATTAGACAAAAGAGTTTCCACGAGCATCACATTTTCTGGGAGGCATGATCTGAAAAAGCGAACATACGAGAATCAGAGGAGATTTCATGACCTTAGACTCTATATCCCGAAGAATAGATCACAGGAAAGGGAAATATTTCTAAATACCTCATAGACTCTTCCTTATAAGTGTGACACTCTACACATCTATAAAAGAGAGTCTACTTGACACGAATTTGTTGGACACCCAATGACACCAAACTTAGGATCTGATACCATCTGTTATGACCTAAACCAGGGCCTTTTCATGACCTTATCTCAAGTCTACTGGAGACTGGAGCACCCCCTTGCACCAACCAACCAATACCATATCCCCAATATTGGATGAATTCTAAAAATATAACAAGATAACATAAGGATAAGTTTGAAGATATTTAACCATGTCTATAATTCATCAAATCGGAAATCAGCCAAATAACCTACCAACAACACCCAAGCCCACAGTAATCTAACAAAGCCTTCTAAATAAAGGATTGAATCTGAATACCAATAAAGTGTTGGGACATGCCCCCAACTATAGCCAAAACAAGTCAAAATAATCTGAGACATAAGAGACTAAAACATGAAATATAGACTTCTGGTGTATGAAATCTCACCACTTCAATGTCAACTCATGAAGTGACCCCGAATTTGAATCACTATACAGTAGAAGTAGAAGTATGGCCAATTCCTGCACCGCGTGGGGATACAACATCTGAAGATGGTTAGCAGGATGAACGCTAGCATGTAACTCAGGGATAAAGATAACATACTACCATGATCAACAGTTTCAAAGTCATTCAAAATCCAATGCACATAATCAAATACATACATACATATATCACATGCCAGGATAGGGAACAAGGCTTAACGTGTACTTTAAAACTTAAGTTTGGATTATGTAGCTCAATCGTAATATAATAGTACCCACCAACTATAAGGGCCGCAACTCTCACCCTTTGGTCGGACCCTAATACGTGTAGCGTCACGAATATGAGAAAGATCATATATATATATGCATGGAGAACTCAAACCCTCTAATTATATACTAAGGTGAATTAAGCATCCGATCATGAAATGTGATATAGGGTAATCAAACCCTCCAATCATAATAAAAATAATAAGGTGGACTCGAACCACCTGTTCACAAGCAACGGGGCTCAAACCCTCAAGCCATAATGACCCCTGCACCGGCTAGTACAGTTTTCAGTGTCGGTCACTCAGACCTCCACTTTCACGACTCAGCTACACAACCCTCTTTTAAAGCCTAATTAAAATATTTAACACATATTTCCATTTTCATTAAGCCAATTACACCCCAAGGCACCCTGTTGGTATCGTCATACCAACCTTGCTTGTAAGATAATATCATCATGTCATGTCATCTACTCGACTAACTGGACTCGAACCTACAAGGTTCCAATTCCACCATTTATAAATGGCCACCAAGGCCTTTCAAGGAAAACATGTTGTTGTCCCCCAATTTTGACCGCCCGATATACCTTCTAGGCTCTTATTTTGATAAATTTAATGTTAATATTTATTTACATATTATTTTGGTAGCAAATGAATATATATGTCGCATTTATGATTTTGATGTATACAATTTGTCTTATAATTTAATTTTATATCTTTTTTACTATTTTAAACATAATATTTTCACATATTTTTATTAATATTTACTAAATTATTTATGCAAATTTTCACAATTCAAATTTTTTTTTATTGTTATTATTATTATTATTATAATATAATATAATATTTTTCACTTGCAAAATTTTATTTAATTATTCTTTTCATTGTTTTAGTTTATAAGTATTTGTTGAAATATTTTTGGAATTGTTATTCTTTTATTGTGATTTATTTTTATTAAAAATACAAAGATTGATTTAATAACTTATTATTATTTTTATTCACTTATTAATTTAGTAGTTATTCATTTTATGTATTTTTTTTGAAAGAAATTTATTGAGTCCTAAAAAGGCTCAAAATTTAAGTTTCAAATTTTAAATTTCAAACATGATCAAATCTTTCTACATTTGTGAATTTTTACAAAATTTTGACTTTACAAGGAAGAATATATTTTTCTCAAATCATTCCCACAAAAATATTTTCTTAACTCAAAAATAAATTCCCTAATATTCTTTTTACCTTATTTTTAGTAAGAAAAGATTTTTCAAATTCCCCTTCATTATTTTCCCTTGATGTCCTTTTCCTTCTCCCTTACAAATGCTAGTACTACTTTTTATTAGGGGAGAAGGCACAACCCATAGAAGGGTACACACACACAACAACTAAAACACACACAAACAACTCCCTCATTCTCACTTTGGTCACCCATGTAGCTATAAAATAAACACAAACAACACACACAAGCACCATCTCATTCTCTACTAATTCGCTTAAACAGCACACACAAACACTATCTGATTCTCTACTAGTTCACTAGAAGACGATAAAGAGTTAGTTGTTATCGAGAAACAACTGAGGCGTTAAACAAATTTCTTGTCTCCAAATAGAAAATCTTCATCGGGTTTTGTTCGTGAACCACTGAGTATATTCGTGATTCAATGGTCTAGTTAGTTCTCTAATTATCTTGTGTTCCTCCAAATAGGTTAGCCTTCACCCCCCATGTTCTTTAAATTTCATATATTTTTTAGACACCCAATTGGTGTGATTATGTGCTCTTTGTTATCTCCCTGTTATTGGGTTGAATTATTTTGGTTATAGTTTTATAATAGCATGTTTAATTATTTATATTTGAAAATGCTAGTCTTATAAAAGATAAATTGATCAGTTTTTGTGTGCGTATGTGTGTCATCATCATTTAGTCCTCCAGTAGCAAATTTTGATTTCTTCATGAACATATTTAGGCTTCTTTGTGAAACTTTACATCCAAGTCTATACACTATGTCTTACATAGTTTACTTTCATAAGTATTTGGTCTTGTTTTACAGTTCAAAAAAATGGCTTTGGTTCCACTTTACTGTTTTTTTGGCCTTACTATTCTAATACATGTATATCTCACCATCACACTATCCCGATAATTTCTTATGTTTTTCTACTTTTAGAGATTACAATCGTAACATTTTGTATTTGGTCATTTTCTTTGGCAACTGATCTTTATATACTTACTCGTAATATTTATATACTTATCAACTTTTTCCTCTTGTCATTTTACTATCTAATTACTTTATTACTTCTTACATTTGGTCACTTTTGCTCATATTTTTTAATCTAGTTTAACTCGAGGTCAAACCATTTTCCTTTCCTATGAGATTACCTTGATCAAGAATTTTTATTATTATTTTAACTGTCAATTAAATATTAAGGACAAACATACTCTCACCCTTTGAATATTTTTGCATGTCTATCACTATGGGACGATGCTCTACCATGGGAGCCTGGGAGTCAATGCACAAAACTGAGTTGAAAGGGAGTAGTTTCCTCATCGATGGTCAGGTACATTTCGAGAAATGAAGACAAAAAGACAGGAAACAGATGAATTCTTATGTGCTATAGATTAAAATTAAAGCACCTTGTTACTCCTTCTTTTCTTATTTCATATGTCACTATTTTAAATGTCTCAAAGACTTAACAACTCTTACTACTATAGTAACCCTCTTTGCTACAATTTATCTATTATACTTAAATATTTTTTCTTTACATGACTTTTACATGATAAAATATTTTACTTAGTACTTTTAAATAAGTTCCTTTTAGAATTTCTTTCGTTTTGTCTTAATGCATTTAAGAGAGTAGACATAGAAATTAAAATGGAGGGAGTAACATCGCATTGGGCCCGTTTCAGCCTTGTCATGCCCTGATCCCACTCACATTCTCTCTTATTTTATTTTACTTTATGTATGTATTATTGAGTTACTTATTTACTTTTATTACTCTCTTACATTAATTCGTCACTAAAATTGAGGTGGCATATATATTACTAGCAAGTTTGACATCATTTGTAGCTTCTCCTTACTTTGACGTAAGTTCAATTTATAGTTTATCTTCCTCCAATTTTTTTCTCGTGATAAAAAGCAAAGAATCTCTCTAGATTCTGTAATCCGAGGAAGATGAAAATTACAAGAATTATGGTATTTGCATGTCGCAAAAGGTCAATCTCGTATCTCTTGTATTTTTTCTTTGTATGATATGTACACTAATTGAAAGTGTTATTTATTACATAACTTAGTTGATATTAGATTAATAAATAGTTGACGTTTGCTTATCACATAGAATTCCCACGTAAAAGATAAATTTGGCCAATAACCATATTTGTTGACCTCGAAAGGTGCCTAACGCCTTCCTTTTGAGGTAATTTGAATCCATACTTGAATTTTTCAACAAAACAATATAATAGGTTCGTAGTTAGCCTAGAATGGTACCCTAATGCACCGTAATTTATTAGGTGACGACTCTTCACTCTTAAGAATCTCAAAGAGAGTTGTCACGTCGAATTCCATTTTTCACGAGAAAAATGGGCGCGACACATGCATACTTCATTATCCTTTTATGCCAATGCATTATTAACAAAATCCCCTTTTCATTGACAATTTCACAAATATGTTAAGGGAATACAATTTCCAAAACCATAATCAAAGCTAAATCATCAAATTGGGGGATAACCATAACACCTCAGCTTAATCACCATTCTCATGCACCCATAATTTCAAAACCATATATAAGCCATGAAAAAACATTATTCAACAACAAGCATTCAACCCCTTAATCCTTGTTATAAAATTAATATGAATATCTCATGAACAATACTTTAAAATATGTTCTTTTAACAAATTAACAACGAGGGAAGAGAAACATGCCTGAAATACCAAGTTTTATGGAAAGAATTTAACCTTGAACCCTTGAATGACTTACTTCTTGGAAATCTTAAGCATGACTGCTTGAGGAAATTTAAAAGAGAGAAGAGTATGATTGTGTTGAGTTATGGTTGAAAATAGGGTTCCAAATAAGATTATAAGTCGTTGATTATCAGTGGGATAGGAGGAAAATATCTAAAATACCCTCATTAAAATTTTACAAATAACCCGTTAGTCTCTATAGGTGACCTTACGACTCGTAGAGTCACCCTACAACTTGGACCATCCAATCATAGCCAAACCAGAACCCCCTTGGGCTCTTCACTGTGAATTCTACGACTGACACCCTACGTCTCGTATGAGACACTACACTCGTAGGGTCAAGTCATAATCTCAATCGTTTTAATAGAGGCACTACACTATACAACTTACAATGCCCTCCTTATGACTCGAGATAAGTCTATACGACTCATTAAGTCTAGTCATTATCAAGGAAATGACTTAAGCAAATCCTTCTGGGCTTATTACGACTGGTTACTATGGCCCGTAAAGACACATTACGACTTGTCAGGTGAGTCGTTGTGAGGAAAGAAAGCTCAAAACTCAGAAAATTTCCAAGGACCAAAAACCCAGAGCGTTACACACAAGTACACCAATAGTTTTGTGAAAAATAAAAAAGAGTTTTTTCTTTGTTTATCTTTTGTCCAGTTTGCAATTCATACTCTTTAGAGTGCTCATAACCAATTTCAGATATTTTTACTAGTAGAACAAAATATGATAGTGTCATTAGCATAAGCTAGATGATTAATACTATCACTCCATTTAGACATCCTAAAATCTTTCAACTCCTCGTTTGAAAAATAATTTATTTAAATATATTGAATGCACCTTATCAAGAAGAATGAATAAGTTAGGAGATAATGGATCTCCTCGCTTCACACCTCTAGATGAGTGGGAAAAAATCATATTTCTGGCCATTGATAAGCATTGAATATCAATTATTGGCTATTAATCTAAAAATTTTGTCTGTCATTAATGAGTTAAAACCCATAACTTCAAGTACTCTGATCAGAAATTTCTAGTCCACTCTATCATAAGTATTAGTCATATCTAGCTTAATAACAACATTAGCATGTTTTTTTTCTTTTTCTTATGTCATAAATTATCTCTTAGGCCAACAATATATTCTCAGTAATATTTTTGCCCTTCGCAAAATTTGATTGATTCTGTAAAATGATTCTAGGAAAAATCCCCTTCAATCTATCATGTATCACCATCAAAATAACTTTGTTTAAATAATTACTCAAACTAATTGATCTTAAGTCAGAGAAAGTAAGAACATTCTCTTTCTTGGGCGATAAAACCAAGTTAATATGAGTAATTGATTTAGGCAAAGTAAAACCTTTACAAAAAAACTTAACCACCTCTATAATATCTGCCCCAACTATACTCCAACAATATTGATAGAATTTACCAATGAAACCATCAGGTTCACTAGCACTATCACCATTCAATTCAAATACTACTCTTTTGATTTCCTCATCTATCGGCATAACATTCAAAATCTGATTATCAGTATCTATAACAATGGTAGGAATCTCTTTGAGCATAGGTAAATCTACATTGTGTCCCGACGGAATAATAATTTTGGAAAAAATTAATTGCTTCAACAGTCACCTCCTCACTTTTTTCAATTCTGTTGATGGACAATCTCTTCTTTCTCCCATTTATTAAGTTGTACCTGCTTCGTATTCTCATCGGGTGTGTTTGGTATGAAGAAAAATATTTTTTCATAAAAAATATTTTCTTAGAAAATATTTTCTAGGAAAAGAAGTTGATTTCTTACTTATTTTTTTATGTTTGGTTGGTGAGTGAAAAATATTTTTCGAAAAATAATTTCTAGCGTTTTGTTGGTGAATGAAAAACTATTTTTTAGAAAATAGATTTTAGTGTTTGACTAAAGAGTAGAAAATACTTTTTCTAAAAATAATTTTTAATCCCGAAAAATACTTTTTTTAGGATGTATTCATTATGAACGGGAAAAATATTTTCTAGGAAATTAAGTTGTTTCTTACTTATATTCTTGTGTTTTTTATGCAAGTAGGAAAATATTTTCTAAAAGTATTTGTATGTATTTAACAAAAAATAATGAAAACGAATAGGGTAACTAGGGTGGGGTAAGAAAAAAAATTGAAACTTCTTTAAAAAATAAATTTAAAAATTATATCCTTAGTTTTGGGGGTGGGTGGAGGCAAAATAGGTGGTAGAAGTGTGGTAAGAATAAAGTTTTGAGTTTTTTTTGAAAAAAAAATTAAATAATTCTTTTGGGGGTGGAGGGGTAAGGGGATGGGGCTGGGGTGAGGGTATGAGGGCTATGGCTAGTAGGGGGTGGAGATTGGGGTTGGGGGAGATAGTGAGGTAAGCAAAAAAAATTATTAAAAAAGTCAAATTTAAAATTTTTTATTTTTTTTCGGTGGGGAGGGAGGGGGCTTGGTAGCTGTGGGGGTCGGGTAGGGGGTGTGGTAAGATTTTTTTTTTTGATTTTTTTTAAAAAAATAAATATTTTTTGAAAGGGGGAGGGGGATTTGTATGGGTGGAGTAGGGTATTGAGTAAGAAAAAAAATTGAAATATTTTTTAAAGAAATAAATATGTTTGTCGGATTGGGTATCGGGGTAAGGGTGGGTGATTTTGAGAGTTGTATGAACATTTGAACTTGAGAGTGAGGTTGAAAGAGAGTTTTAGAAAATATTTTCCTTAATTTTTTAAGGGAAATCATTTTTCTTAGATTTGAGAAAACATAAGTTGATTTGAAAAATATTTTCCAAAACATATAAGCCAACGAAAAATGAGAAAGTTGGAAATGTTTTCCTTCATACAATCACACTCTTCTATTTGTGTCATTTTCTATGCAAAACGTCAATGATAATCCATTCACAAATTTATTGTCCATGAAACTAACTTAATTAATAAACGCATAACATGCATTTTACTGATTAGATTCATACGAGACATCTTGCAATGATTAGTTTTTATAGTTTGGAAGGATCTTTGAAGCGCTGCTTGACTTTTCCAAATGAATCTACATTATGTTCCTCCATTGCTTCCTCGTTGGTAGACATTTCCAAAATGAAGATCATAAGATGAACACGATTTTTATTAAAACTGTAAAATTATGGAGCAAGAAATTATTTGGAAGTACTTCCAGACCATTATCCGAATTTGGTGAAATCAGATTGTCCCTGCGTTTGTTAATTTTTGTTTCTCTTTTCACAGTTATAACATTATAACGTGGTAACTTTATTTCCCACAACTTACAAACTTGATCTTCAAAAGATATGATAATCATCTTCCTCTCACTCATCTTCAAATGGCGTCATCAACTTTACGTAATAAAGATAATTGAGTTTCATTATAGAAGGTAGAGAAATGGATAGAGAAAATAACAGAAGATAGAAAGAAAGAGGATATTCTTTAAACAGTTAATGAAAGAAGTATCTTACTAATTGACATATATACCAAAGTAGTGGTTGCAGACTTTAAACATTTAAATTTAAATTCATTTTCAAATGCTAAATTTACAGAAGATGCTAATATTGTAGCTGATTAACCGTGCATGAGTGTACGTTAGTGGGGGCTTTGAGCTGTAGGTGACAAAAAAGTTTTAAAATCAGGTGTAGATGACATAAGTCTTAATAATTGAGTGTAGGGGACAATTAGTTTATTATGGATAAAATTTTTTGGATAAGTTTGAGAATAGACCACAAGTTTTTAAATTTACACTTTGATCCAAATATTTACCTAATATAACAGAAAACGAAGAAAAAAAAGAGTGTTTCTCTCTCTTCTCATCCATTGTTATTTTCTCTCTCTTAGCGATTTTTGTTGTTCATTGTTGTTGCTGCTTTATTCATCATCTTCTTCTTCATTATCATCATCTTCTACTTCATTATCATCTTCATCTTCATCTTCATCTTGTTGACCATTTTTGTTGTTGTTGTTACCGCTACTGCTGCTATTTGACCAATTTCTTAGGTCAAATTTTATTTCGTACATCACTTTCCACTTTGGCATTACTTCATAGGAGACTTTGGTAAGTCAAATTATAATTTTTAGTTGAATTTGTCATCTGGGTAACTGTTATTGTGTAATTTTTTCAACAGTAGATAGCACACAAACATGAATGAAACATAAGATCCACCTGTTTAAATAGATCAATCATCTGTTGCAACAGATGAGACATCTGTTTCAATGGAAGACTCATATGTTGGATTTATATTTATGGGATGATAGTGCCATAACATGAATCGAACAGATGGGTCATATATTGCATCATATGACCCATCTATTGTAACAGATTAGTTATTTGGTGCAACATGATAAATATCCATTGCAACAGATTAGTAACCTGTTGCAATAGAACCTGAACTCGATTCCAACAGACGTATCATTTGTTGCAATAGGGTAAATATCTGTTGTAACATATTAGTAACCTGTTGCAATAGAACCTGAACTCGATTCCAACAAATGCGTTGTCTATTGAAATAGGTAAGCTATCTGTCGCAGCAGGTTAATTATCTGTTGCAAAATGTCACTCATCTGTTGGAATTAGCTTAGAAGGTGCTTTAGTACTATAATATCTATCCTAACAGGCTCTTCATCTGTTGCAACATATATATAGTCTGTTGCACATATGATTCACATGTTACAACAAATGACTCGTCTGTTGAAATTAGCTTCAGAAGCGTAACATGAATCCCAACAGGTAAGTAATCTATTGCGACTGATCACTTACCTATTGCAACTTATTTTTCACCTGTTGCAATAGATTACACATCTATTGGGATTCATTTATGGAACTATTAAATCACTATTAACTTTTTTTTAACAAATGACTTTATTTAGGTACCGATAATAGAGGGATCAATAATAATAGGGGTGGATTGTCATGGTTAATAGATCGAGAAGAGCAATCGATATGTATGGCATTGGAAGGAGGGTGAAATACTAGAGACGATAGCTATGACAATCCAAAGTGATATTTCGTATGATGATTTTGTGAACTTAATCATCAGCTATTGTGGACTGAATTATCAGCTGGAAGAACTCATCATCAGCTACATGCATAGCTCCTTTGAAAATCAGAGGGTACTACCTTTTGAGATAACCGATCAGGATCGGTTGCGTGCTTATCTTAGTAATTCATCCAGGCCGGTATTAAGGGTGTACATGGTTGAAAATATGAGAGATAATAAGAACCAAAATGTAGAATAATAATAACAATAAGACATCTTTAATGATAGGTTGGATGATCTATACATGAATATTCCGGATGATGATCAAATACCTAAGCCCGTTGATGCGACCAATACGGTGGGCAGTTCTTCTCAATTGACACAGTCTGGCAATCTTCAAGATGATGGGACCAACTTTTTCAATGGAATGTCATTCAAGGACAAGAAATAACTATATACCACTTTGTTTATTTCTTCCTTGAAAAAAGATTTCAGAATAAAGAAGGTGATTAATTCAAGAAGTATCTTTTGCTACAAATGTGCTAATCCGAACTATAAGTGGTGGTTGAGAGTGGTGAAGTACATAAGTTCTGATAGATTTGTCATTCATAAACATAAAAAGTATCACACATGTTGTTCGTACCACATCTTGGGCCAAAATCCTTACGCCACGTCAAAGGTTCTTGGTGAATATTTCACAAATAGTTTCCCCGATGGAAAAGGCCATTCTACAAGGGTTATGGACAATCAAATCCATATGGAATTGGGTGTCCTAGTTAGTTATTGCAAGATATATACAACCGTGTATATTACCAAGGAATTAGTTAGGGGGACACACAAGCATGGGTATGCAATCCTGGATGCCTACCGTGACATGATTGAGTCCACAAATCTCGGAAGTAAGATGGCGTTGCATATTGATGAAAATGGAAAGTTCAAGTACTTTTTTGTATCCTATGGTGCTTGTATTCAAGGTTTTATACATTTGATAAAAGGCATAGCCGTCGATGGTACCTTCTTGAGGAGCAGGTATAATGGAGTTCTGCTAGCAGCAGTGGCACAGGATATGGAGAATCACATCTTTCCTATCACTTTTTGTGTAGCATACAAGAAATGTGATGCATCTTATGGAATTTTTTTTGAACAACTGTGAATCTGCGTTGAAGATACCAAAGAGTTGTGTTTTGTTTCAGATAGGCATCCAAGTATTCCAAAGTTAGGTTTAATTTTCTTCACTTCACCTTACTTTAGTGGTTTCATCAGGCATCTTGGAGAGAACATTCGGATCAACTATGATGAAAGGGTCATGATCCTTTTTTATAGAGCAGCTAAAGCATATAGTAGAGAGGTGTTTTTAGACCATTTCAATCAAATAGCGAATATGCATCCTAAGGCAGCAGAACATCTCATACGTGTTAATTTCGAGAGATGGAGTCGGGCATTCTGTACAGCAGATAGGTATATTCTTATGAATTTAGTATCTTTTTTGAGTTACAAGTTTATTATGATGTCTTACTAAGTGATTCTTTTGTATAGGTGCAATATTATGACATCAAACATAGCTGAATTGGTGAATTCATTGTTTGGTGATGAAAGAGAATTTCTCATTAAGGCTCTATTTGAAATAATAAATAAGAAGTATGGCCAATTCTTTAACGAAAGGTGTGAGCAGTTCGAGGGCGCACGAACCCGATTTGTTATATAAATTAAAAAAATAATATCAACAAACATCAGTCTAGGGAATAGGTTATTATCTCATCGAATATCAGATTGCAAATTCAATATTACCGGTCATGGTGATTTTGCTACGGTCGATCTTCAAATAAGATCTTTTACGTGCAGAGTTTTTGACTTGGATAGAATACCCTTTCCACATGCTATGGCAGCGCTTCGAGCTCAATATAGTGCAAAATATGAACCTAAAATTTATGAGCACTCCTCTCCATATTAGTCAGTGAAAAAATATAAAATGATATATAGTGGGCATATTACTCTGGTGCCTCCCGATGAATCTTAGGTTGTTCCTGCAGAGCTTTTGGGGAGATTAATACCTCCTCCATATATTGACCCAAGCACTATCACACCGGAAAGAAATCCATATAAGAGGAGGCGTGGAGTCAGAGAATCATTTCCATCAAGAATAAACAAGTGTTACATATGCAAGCGTGTTGGCCACAAAAAAACTACATACCTTGATCGTAATCCACCATGATCTTTGTAATTGCAAAAACTTGTGTTTTTGTTTGTTGTAGACTTTTATATATTTATCTCATTATTGTGAATGTAATGTTATAATTTATTATATATAAAATATCTTTTTTAATAACTTGTGCATCAATTAAAAGAGGCAAAACATGAACTAAATGCAGTAGACCACAATTATTTTCAACAGATTACCCATCTGTTGCAACAGATGGAATTAGATTGAAGAACACAACATAGCTCCATCAAACTTGAATTTTTTCCTCCAACAAATGACAAATTTGTCACAACAGATGGATAAGCTGTCATAAACCCAATCGATCTGTTCCAACAGATGATCCATCTGTTGAAAGAACTCAAATGCCAAAATTACTATTTTTACTGATTCAAGATTGCTCCTTATCTCGAACATTTGACATGTTAACATGTTTAGAAGAAGGAATAGACAAAATAAAAATTAAATAAGAATTAAAAATCCAAAGTCAACCAACAATAAATTTTCCATTAGACAAAACAAATTACATTAGGTATAGATATGATATAGAATTAAAAAAAATACATTCTAATTATTACTATTATCAGTAGCAGCATTATTATTATTATTAGCCATCCAATCTTCAACTGTCAGCAGCAAGTCCCACCTAATCTTGTGAATTTCTATGATCATCCGGAATCTCATGGAGGACAACTCCAACTGCAGGTCGTGAACCCGCGACTCAAGTTCTCGGGAAGTGTCTTGTAGAATTGCAACGTCCCAATCTATATCATTCTTAACTAGAACACACATGAATTGATAAAATAAAGTAAACACAAAAGTAAAGAAAAGAGTCTGAATGTAATACAATGTAAACTGCGACCTGGTAGATTTACATAGAAAAAAACTTACCTCAATGAGAAAGGAATATGCTCTTTGAAGAGAAGTAGTTGAAGATGTAATCCGAAAATACAAAATCCAAGAAATAAATAAAAGTGGAGGGCCCTATTTATAGAGATTGAATCTGAATGTGTTAGGCAAAAAGGCACGACTGTTCAAGTCCATTGTATTAATTATATTCAAACTGCTGCCTTTTTGTTTTCTATGAAAAGATGCGACTTTTTATTTTACATCCAAACTTCTCACCTTTTCAAAATGGTTTGAGACTTAATAACAACCGTTATTATTGAGCTGTTGCAATAGATCATTTAGGCAAAGAGGCACAACTGTTCAGGTCCATTATATTAATTACATTTAAACTACTGACTTTTTATTTTCTGTGAAAAGACGCGACTTTTTCTTTTACATTCAAAATTCTCACCTTTTCAAAATGGTTTGAGACTTGAGACTTAATAATAGCCATTATTATTGAGCTATTTCAACAGATCGTCCATCTATCCCAATAGATAACCCACTGTCGCAAAAACTGGTTTGTATGTTCAACAGATTATACATCTGTTGCAATATATGGATTATCTATTGCGACAGATGGACCATCTGTTGGAGAAGATGTTTTGATTTCTTCTCACAGCTGATTCATCAGTTGCAACAAATGGAAAATTAATCCAAATTGGTGATTATTTTATTATATAAATAGATTTAAAAACAAAAATAGTGAAAAGTCACGACTTGTAGCACATGTTTTTTCTTAACGGGCATGTAGTCCTCTGACATTGAAGATGGTTACCCCTTGAGCCTACGTAGTCTAGTACACAACTTAACGATGGGAAGTGAAGAATAAACATTGTCCGACATTGATGGGGTAGGAAGAATAAGGTGCGTGCAGATGAACGGATCCACTTTCATGCATGGGAGTTATGTATAACGGATCAGGATATTGTGCCAGACACACATAAAGTATAATAATTTTGTGAATGCAGTTTTTTATTGATTAGACATTGATCCTTCAAATGAGATCCTGCATTTTACAGTTTAGTTTGATAGGTGTGAATTGATAAGGCCGAAGGGTTCCAAGATGGTATGGTCGATACCCTATTATAATTTAATGACCGTTTTGCTCATGTTTATGTGTCAAGTTTGTGGAAGGGTTCAAGTTATGTATAAATATTGAATAGTGATTGGACCGATTTGAAGGGTTTACTAGACTTTTGAAAGGACTCAGAAGCCTCGCACTTCAGCAAACAAGAATGGAAAACTAATAGAAATTCCCCTTGTCCAAATTTATATGGATTCGTTGCTCGAGGAGACTATTATACAAAAAAAGGTGCTTGGGAGAATACATGTGCGGGAAAAGGGAGGTGAAGAAGACCATATACCATCTCAGACCTTGTTTAATATGAAACACAAGGAAGCAAGCAACGAACTTCAAGCCAATCTGTCCAATGAAATTAACTTGAAAGACAAAAAAACTGAATGAGCTTCAAATGTGGAAGTGCATCCAAATGTTAAAATTCGTCAGTCGTTCTTGAAAAAGAAAAATCATAAAGAGGACTAGAGATGTAGACTTTGCTAAAGACTGCAACTAGTGAGCGTGGCCTGAATGAAGACCCACAAATATGCAGGACAAGAAATCTAAGGAACCATCTTGGCAAGCACCGATGGTGGTAAGATTATCGGTCAGGCTCGAAACCTAAACCAACAACTCTAGAATTAAAAATAAGGGAATCCAAGGCATCAATTTCTAAAGTCTAACTTGCATTCTATGCCTTCTGTTTGTGGTTCTGATCAGGTCAATGGCAGTAGAAACAAAATGATCTGAAGTTGGGAAAAAATCCCATGCCTTGTTGTTTCCACTACCTTTGACCAGACCAGAGCCATAAACAGGAAGCATGGGATGCAAGTTTAACTTGAGAAATTGCCACCTTGGCTTGATCCCTTATTTTTACTTCAGGAGGTGTTGGTTCAGGTTTCGATCCTAACCGACAATCTTACCACTATCGGTGCTCGCAAAGCTGCAATCTTAGAGTTCTGGTCTTGTATTTTATGGATCTTCATTCAGGCTACACTAGATAGTTACATACCCCTAACAAAGTGCACAACTCCAATATGCTTTACCATTTTTATTTTTCAATAACGACTGATGGATTTTCATTTTTGGATGCACTTTCACACTTGCAGCTCATTTAATTTTTTTATTTTTCATGTTAATTTCAACAATCAGTTTTGCAACACTTTCCTTTCTACATTGTGTTTCTTATTTAATAAGGTCTGAGCTGATATATGGTCTTCTCCACCCCCTTCTTGTATAGGTATTCTTCCAATCACCTTCTATTTTATAATAGTCTCCTCGTGAAATCCATCCATATAAATTTGGACCAGGGGAATTTCTATTGGTTTTCTATTCTTGTTTGCAGCAGTGCGAGGTTTCGGAGGCCTTTTAAAAGTCCATTGAACCCTTAAAATTAGTCCAACACTATTGGATATTTACACTGTGCCAATAACTTGAACCCTTCCCCAAACTTGACACGTAAACATTAGTAAAATCTTCATTAAACCATAACAGGGTATCAACACTACCTACTTGGTCCCTGAGCCTTACCAGTTTGAACCTAAAAAACTTAACTATAAAATGCAGGATCTCGTTTGAAGGATTAACACCTAATAGGTAAAGAATCAACATTCACAAAATCAGTGTACTAAATGTGTATTTTCACGATAGGTTGATCAGTAATACATACCTCCCACATATAAAGTAGTTCCATATGCAAGCAGCTTATTCCTCCAAACCTATCTTTACTCTAGCCTTTAATGCTGGTTGGGCAAAAGTTGATCCAGTTTCAGTTCCTTTTATCTGCAAGCAAGAGAAAAATATTTGATATCAAACAAGAGAAGAACAAAAAGAACATTACAAAAGGTTAACACAAAATTGAATGAATACAAAACATTACAATAATCTGATGCAACAGATGACCAATTTGATACATAAGATGATCAATCGGTTGCCACAGATACGTAATTTGATACACCAAATTCCTCCTCTGTTCAATAGATGAGTCGTCTATTGCAATAGGCGACATATTTATGGCCACCGATGGATGACATATTACAATAAATGGGTCATCTGTTGGAATAAATCAAACCAGCCTTGCTACTGGTTTGATTTCTTCCATCAGTTGCTCCGTCTATTCCAACAACTGATTCATCAGTTGAAATAGTTGAGAAAACTGTTGAAAAACCACCAACAAAATAAATAATAAAGAAAAATCACCATATGTTCCAATACCATCAACAACACTAACACCACATTTTCCAACAACCCCAACAACCCCAACAATAGCACCACCAATAAAGTAATAAACAAGAGATGGAGATATCTAATTTAAATAACATAAAAAGAAGAAGATGAGAAGAAAAGAGTAATATTGAACCATACCTCAAATGTCAAAAAAGCAACAGGATCAGAACACCTATTTCAGTCGAGAAAATATATTGATCGTTTGAGATCCAAAAGGATCTTTATGCAAATGAGGAGATAAAAAAGGATAAAATGATATGGTTGTGATTACCCTAAAGAGGAGAGAGAGGGAATTCTGAAAGAGAGAGAGAAATGAGCTAAGTTAATTTATGGATGAAAGAGAGAGAATTCTAGAGATGGATTTTAAATATTCATTAATATCTTTGAGGGGCACGAAGAGACGGTGACATTGAAAAGACAAGATAAGACTACTCAAGAAGGAAATTTTTGAGTTATACAAGTAATATTTTTTACCGCCTTAGTATTTTATCTTTTTTATCTCAGACGGGAAATTGCTTTCAAATAAAAAAAAGATCATAATATATATAAGTCATCTGTTGCAACAGATGACAATTTCTATTTGAAAATTTCCAATGGATCAGTCATCTATTGTAACCTATTCAATAATTTGTTTGATAAATTCTAATAGATGACCTACCTGTTGCAACATATTCAATAATTTATTTGTTAAATTCCAACAGATTCTTCACCTGTTGCAATAGGTTAAACATTTATTTTTATAGAATTTCATGGTATAAACTAGTGGTTGGTATAAACTAGGGTTTGATTGATCTAGGGATGAGTACATAGGGTAAACTACAACTTCAATTGAGTCTTTTGCAATTACATGGTGTTGGTGTTGGTGTTGGTGTTGCGCTCCTTCAAACCCGAGTCGTCGATCGATCACTCTAAGATGAAATAATTCTCATTAACTTATTATTATAAGCTAATACCTAAACTGATTTATCTAGATCTAGGGACGAGTACATAGGGTCAACTACAACTTTAATTAAGTATTTTGCAATTGCATGGTGTTGGTGTTGGTGTTGGTGTTGTGTTCCTTCCGACCCAAGTCATCGATCGATCACTCTGAGATGAAATGATTCTCATTAACTTATTATTATAATCTAATACCTAAATTAATTTAGCTAGATCTAGGGACGAGTACATAAGGTCAACTACAACTTCAATTGAGTCTTTTGAAATTACATAGTATTGGTATTGGTGTTGCGTTTCTCCTGACCTGAGTCATCGATTGATCACTCTGAGATGAAGCAATTCTCATTAACTTATTATTATGAGCTAATACTTAAATTAATTTATCTAGATCTAGGGACGAGTACATAGGGTCAACTATAACTTCAATTGAGTCTTTTGCAATTGGATGGTGTTGTTATTGGTTTTACGTTCCTCCCGACCCGAGTCATCGATCAATAACTTTGAGGTGAAATGATTCTCATTAACTTATTACTATAAGCTAATACCTATATTGATTTAGCTAGATCTAGGGATGAGTACATAGGGTGAACTATAACTTTAATTCAGTCTTTTGTAATTTCATGGTGTTGGTGTTGGTATTGGTGTAACGTTCCTCCCGACCCGAGTCATCGATCGATCACACTGAGATAAAACGATTCTCATTAACTTATTTATATAAGCTAATACCTAAATTGATTTACCTAAAAATAATTAAGATCAATTCAGACCAAATTAACATTTTCAAAACTTCTCTTTCTTTTCCAAAATACAAATCAACCCATACAAATCATCTATTTGCGGGAAAAAGTTTCATTATTTTAAATATGGAGTTCTCGCTCTTTTCTTTCTCTCTCAATAATACAGACAACAACTACTCAACATATTGCTCAACCCTTCACAATAGATCAATTTTCTTCCCATTTTTTACCACATAGGTATTATTTTTAACTTTATTCTTACTTGTCTCCATCGTTTTTCTCTGTATTCATAGGTAACAGAGTACAAGAAGAGTTCTACATTTGTTATTTTTTCTAAAAATCAGGGTTTTTTAATTAATTATGAAAAAGAATACTTTTAGTTGTATTATTTGATGCAATAGATGGGTAATTTGATGCAACATATTGTTAATTTATTGCGACATATAAATCATCTTTTGGATAAGTTTTCTGTGTTAACATGTAACCCAAATGTGAAAATTATTATATTATATGATTTAAATATATCTATCATTTTTTATAAGTTGTGCATCCATAGATCATACCTACTGAGAAGGAGTTGAGGATGACTTCTTTTGTTACTTTAGGTCATGTTGATACTATATCAGACCTAACAGTGAAGTTAATAAAGAATCAATTGGCTGGAGCAACAGCCATAAGAAGAGCAGTTAGGAAAGTTCAGCCTAATGTTAAGGTTCTTCATGACCAACCTATTACAGCAGATCTGAATGCTTCTTCTAGTGGATTTATTTGTATTGGTGGAAGGCATGCTGATGCTGCTAGCACTCATGATGATTAGCATGTTTATGCTCAATAAAAAATAAATATGTTAGAAAACACCCCTTTCACAGGTCCCTCTCACCCTTACACCGGTCCCACTCACCCCTCTTCACCCTTGTGTTCTTGTTATAAATGCGAAGAGTACAAGGACAGCTAGGATAAACTCTTTGAAAAGGTAGAGGATATCACAAAAGCTATCGAGGAATTCAAATCCAAGAGGGGTGTCACATCATCCAAGAAGGTGAGGGAGCCATACACTCCTACAACGGCAGTTAGGAGGAAGAAAAGAGAAATTAGTGACGCACTCTCTAGTTAAAAATAAAAAAAATATTAAAGTTCAGGGGACATTGAAGAAGGTCAACATTTACGCGGAACTTGGTACCAATGGGAAGAGGTATCTACGACAGGCCAAGAATGCCAAGCGAGGCTCACCAGATTACCCCAGACCTCTTTTTACCCCCAAGACTTCAAAATTATGACAGATATGCTTATGTGGTACGAAGATAAGGTAAGTTTAATTTTCCTAACCTAGCCTTCTAATCTACTCCATGAAGAAGAAGATACACACCAGATGTGAAATCTATTGCAACAACTGTGTATTCTGGTGCAACTGGTAGTGGTTCTGTTGCAACTTATTATCCATCTATTGCATAAGTTGCGTTGGATTAATTTAGAGAACCTATGAAATAGATGGACCATCCATTGAATTTTTACAATTACTAACCGATTTAAAAATTGACTTCTTATATCAAAGTATGTTGACAAAATTCTCTGCCTCATAAGGAAAAGGCAATTAGTGTACTCGAAAGCTAATGACACAGCCGATAGGATAATGGACCTCTACTTCTGCAAGAAGATCAAGGATAAGTATGATTAACTCAATAATCTATTGTCATCCTGTGGAACGGGATTTGATTTGTTAGTTTCTATGTTCGACTGGGATAAAAAATGATAAAATATATTAGAGAGGAGAGGCCAAATCCACACGGCAAAAGCTGGACCGAGGCAAAGAGGATTCTTGCAACCATGAACATGGACGACATACATTATCGGGCTGTTAAGATATTACTAAGTAGGGAAAGATCAAGGCTTATAACTGCAATGAACCTGCCATCGATGAGTTTACTTTTTTTATCCACATGCAGCCACTGATGGACCTGTTCCCCATCTTGTTGAGGCAGAGTAAATTGATGTATCATTTGCCAGAGGATGTGTTGACGAAGAAATCACGGGATTTTAAAAGTCAAAACAAGGGCATAAACCTTCAAAAAAATTATACTAGTTTCGTATGCAGCTTGCACATACTTACACACATTAAATGTTTGTTGACCGATATAGAAATGGTTAAGCCAACAACCTTTCTGTGCGACAATGTTGTGGAAAACCTGCAAGAGGTCTGGGCTTATGGGTTACTAACTGGACGCTTAGAATCTGTGTATAAAGAAGAGCCTGTGAAATAACCAATTTTTATTTCAAGTCACACTTCACTTTACATTACATGTACATGTAGTGATAATATTTTTTTTGATGAAAGTTGAGTTTTTTATAATGCAATAGATTGTCAATCTGTTGTAAAATATATTCTATCTGTTCTGGCAGATAGTTTATCTATTTCAATAGGTTGGTCATCTGTTGCATTATGCCGATGTTATTTTTATCTAGTCTAAGTCTAATCTGTTGCAACAGTGGGGGACCTATTTGATAATTTCCAACAGATGACCTAAATTTTGCAACATATGCCTAAATCTGTTTGTTATTTTCTAATAATTATGCTTGAATATCTATGTGCTCGACAACACCAAATCAGTAGAAAATACACCACCATGAAAATTTCAGCAATTAGGCTTGAATATCCATGTGCCCAATAATACCAAACCAGTAGCAATAATGGCAATAATGTAGTATCTTCTTGCTCAATTTTGTTTCTCTTCAAAAGCCTTGACTTTCTTCATCAAACTCGAAATTACACGATTTGTTTGTGAAGGGTGTCATTCTTCATTCCAATCAAAATAATTGCATCCACCCAATTTCTATAAAAACAAAAATACAATTACAAAATAATTATAAGTCAATAATTAATCAACTACTTAAATAAAAAAAATATTACCTTTGAAATCTTATAAGTAAAAATCTACGATCTAGATTATGTTAAGTCCAAGAAGTCTTCAATAGATCTTCATGTCTCACTTACAATATCGAAAATCTTTATCACAAAAAACAATGGAAGATGAGCTCAACATTGTCAAGCTCAGTTGAAAAAATGAAAAAAAGATGATGAAAGACCAAATGCAAATAATTTAAAGAATTTGGATAGATATAAAAAGATGATGAAGAAGAAGATTTGGGAATTTACTTTCCAACGATACCAATTTTATCAAAATCCAACATCAAAGGAGAAAGTTATGGACAAAATACAGAAGGTAGTAAAATCGCCAAGGTGCGACGGTGAGGCCGACGGACCGTTGGACTAGCGATGGACCGTCACTCAGGCCGTCGCAAGGGAAACAACGAGGCCACCTTCTAGATAATCTATGATGGGAAGGTTGACGACCATTGAACTTGCGACGGACCATCGCCCAGGCCGTCGCTACTTAGGAAGTAAAACCTTTTCTTGGTCCACGTACGATGATCAAAACCACGGACCGTCGCCCTAGCGACGAACCATCGCACGAGCCATTGCAGGTCTCGATTCATCAAATTAAAGCCATTTTAAACGGAGATTTTTGGTCTTTTACCACCCAATTATATCCGACCAAAGCTCATAAATTCATTATTTTTCTACTACAACAAAACTAGGGTTTTCTCTCTAACATTAATCTCCAAGAACAAAATCCAAATCTTCTTAACTAACTAAGAGATTCAAATTCTTCATGTTCAAGAACTTCAAGAAACTTAACCCGGGTATGCATAGTCTTCATTCACGGACTCCTTTCGTCCATAAAGCCCAAGAATCTCTTTTCAAAGTTTAAGTTTATGGATTTCTTTTATGAATTTCATGATTGGGCTGCTCTTGTTCATGTTGATAATGAGTAATTGAATTCTATTCCATTTTGGGGGATAAATTTTATGTGGATTTGATTAGTATAGATGTAGATTCATGTAAACCTATGATTAAATCCTTGAATGATGGAATTAGAATTGAATCATGATGTTTAATTGTTGTATAATGTTGTTTACACATACTATGCCTACCATGTGTTTTATTAAATGCCTATATGAAGGAAAATTCCCAACTAGCATGATATCATGAAATCCCCATGTATGTACAACTTTATGCAGAACACATGTTTGATGAAATGCTTCAATAAATGTATAATGGATTATGATGTTAGTGATGTGTTCAAGTAGGTCATGCTTTGTTAGTTTCCTTCTATCGAGTCCTGGGGGTACTTGTACCTGAAATATTAGTTGTGTTCCTAGAACCATGTCATGTTTCCATGATGCTCTCAGTCAAGCTATGATCCTTAGACTTCAGACAGTCTTATGACTCAGGAAATCTCCATGATCTTATGAACTCAGTCAGTTATCAGATATCAGTGGTATTCTGTCAGTCAATGGAAGTCAGTAACTCAGTCTATGTTCAGTTCAGTAAATCATAGTTATTATCTATTCAGATGGGAGTAGAAATTAGCACCGAGTGAACCCAAGGATGGGAACTCACCTGTTATATGAGGGTGTGATTCTTAGAAGCAATCCTTGCATTCCATAACTATGTAGCCAGCATAGGTTGAGACATCATTGCCTGCTATATGAGGGTAGATGAGGTGGCTTAACCTGCTACCGCTGTTCTCACTAGAGTTACCAGTTATATTAGGGTCACTCACATATTGTCCTTACCAGTGGTGCGGTATTGACACCCTTCCAATCAGGGCACAGATTGGACCCTAATTCATCTATAATATGTACTTTGGGGCATATCGGTTAGATGACTACCTCCCACAGTCTTAGTATCAGTCTCAATAAAAGAACTCAGATAGTTCTTCAGAATTTAGAACTATCAGATAGAGTCAACTCAGATACAGTACGAAACTCAGCTAGTTCCATCAGATTCAGGACTGTCATATACTGTCACTCATGTTATCAGTTATCTGAATTTAGTCATTAGTCATGTTAGTCATCAGCATACTCATGTTTTCATGATTTCAGATATAGTTACTATGTATGCATGCATGTATTCTCATGTTTATATTAGTCAGTTAGCCAGTATTGTTCATGCATATGAACCCTATGCATTCAGCATACCTCACATGTATACCAGTATATTCAAAGTACTAACGTATTTGCGCTATGGTGTCTTATACCATAGGTTCAGAGGCACGAGCTCTATAACATTAATAGATTCTAGATATCAGCAGTCAGAGTTAGTAGTGAGTCCTCATCCTTTGAGGATATGATTATTTCCCTATTATCTCATTAATTAGTTTATTAGTTAGAGTTAGTTGGGTAAATGTCCCATCAACTCCTTAATCAGACAGTTCAGTCCGTTAGAGGCTTTCTAGACTATTATGTTCAGATAGTTATTTTAGTTGTTTTGGGTATTTCATACCCCATTTAGATGTTATGTTTTACTTCAGTTAGGTGAACCTTATGCCTTTCAATTCATGTTTCCGTATTATTCAGTATATTATGCAGTATACAAGTACAGATATCATACATGGGTTAGCTTGTGGTCCTTCGGGGTCATGAGCACCGTGTAGCATTCTGCGTACTAGATTCGGGGTGTTACAAACTTGGTATCAGAGCCTAAGGTTTAATAGAGTCCTAGGAAGTCTGAAAGCCGCATCTAGTAGAGTATTGTGCATGGGTGTGTTGTGCACCACATTTATGTGTAGGAGGCTATAAGATGTTTTAGGAACAGTTTCCCTTATTTCAGTATTCATGTTATGCCAGTGAGCATAATCTCAATCTAATCTCTCATTCTAATCTATTTTTTCTCCTTATTTTAGGACATGCCTCCCAAGAGAAAAATTCAGCCTGTCCATAAAGATCCCTTGGACGAACATGTTTCTCATGCAGAGTTTAGAGCTGCATTCACTACTCTTGCTCAATCAGTTACCGCTCAAAATGAATGACCAATTGTCGTTCCAGCCAATCCAGTGGCCAATTCAGCTACAACCAGGATTCGAGACTTCACTCGAATGAATCCTTCATCCTTTCTTGGGTCTAAGACAGACAAGGACCCTCAGGAATTCTTAGATTAGGTGTAGAAGGTTACAGACATAATGGGGGTTATGTCTAGTGAGAGTGCTGAGCTAGTGCATATTAGCTGCAGGATATAGCTCATACTTTGTTCAAGTAGTGAAAGTCAAAGAGGGCAGACGATGCAAGGTCAGTTGAGTGGGAGGAGTTTACTTCAGCGTTCCTTGATAGATTATTTCCCCTAGAGCTTAGAGAAGTTAAGGTGCTAGAATTCATTAACCTCAGGCAGGGAAATATGATAGTGAAAGAGTATTTTCTTAAGTTTACTCAATTAGCTAGATATGCCCCTCATGTGGTTGCAGATAGTAGGGCAAGGATGAGTAAGTTCATTTTAGGGGTGAATGATAGCATGGTTAATAAGTATAGATCCGCCATGCTGAATAGTGACATGAATTTAGCCAGGCTCATGACTCATGCTCAGTAGATAGAGGAGCAGAAGATTAAGATGAGGGAGAATCATAATAAGAGAGTGAAGACAGGTAGTTTTAACTTTTCTCATCCTAAGTCAGAAGGAGGAAACTGTTCTCAGTTTCATCCTAAGTCATTAGTTCCAGCTCTTTCTTCATCCAGTGCTCCAGTTCCTAAGTTTAGAGAGAGTAACAAAGATGGAGCACCAGGCTCCAAGTCCCAGGGCAGCGTTAGCAATGCCCACACCTATCCTCTTTGCCAGACTTATGGCAAGCACCATCAGGGTATTTTCAAAGATAGCAGTGGTATTTACTTTAGATGTGGCAAGCCAGGACACAGAGTCAGAGACTGTCCTCATCCAGGTCCTCAGGGTCAACAGAATTGCTCCTCAGCTCAGTTTGATTGCCCAAATCAGTAGGGTGCCACCTCCAGTGCTACTAGTGGGCAACAACCAAATCATCTCTATGCTCTTCAGTCCCGACAAGATCAGAAAAATTCTTTTGATATGATTACCGGTACGTTACAGATCTTCCATGTGCATGTTTACGCTTTGCTAGATCCAAGAGCTTCTTTGTCTTATCACTCTTTATATAGAAGTATATTTCAGAGTCAGTCCCAATATTCTACCAGAGCCCTTTTCAGTCTCTACCCCAGTGGGTAAATCCATCATAGCCCGATGGGTATACAGGAACTGCCCGATTATGATATTTTATAGTCACCTCAGTAAACTTAGTTGAATTAGAGATGACTGATTTTGATGTCATTCTCAGCATGGATTGTCTTCATTCCTTCTATGCCATAGTCGACTGTAGAAACAAAATAGTCCAGTTTCAGTTTCTGAATAAGCCCGTCCTTGAGTAGAAGGGTAGTGTATCCTCTTTCTGGGGTCAGCTTGTTTCCTACCTTTGGGCACGAAAAATAATATCTAAAGGATGTGTCTATCATTCTGTTCGAGTTAAGGATACTAGTTCCAAAACTCCCAGTTTTGATTCAGTCCCAGTTGTGAACGAATATTCAGATATCTTTCCCGCAGATCTTCCAGGAATTCCTCTCGAAAGGTAAATAGACTTCGTCATTGATCTTCTTCCAGACACTCAGCCTATATCCATTCTGCTATATAGAATGGCACCAGCAGAACTCAAAGAACTGAAAGAACAGTTGAGGGATCTCTTAGATAAGGGATTCATCAGGCCCAGTGTGTCCCCGTGGGGCGCCCCAGTATTATTCATGCGTAAGAAAGACGGTTCTCTCAGAATGTGTATAGACTACCGTCAACTTAATAAGGTCATGGTCAAGAACAAGTATACTCTTCCCAGAATCGATGACTTGTTCGACCAACTTCAGGGTGCTAGTTATTTCTCTAAGATAGACCTCAGATCCATCTATCATCAGCTCAGAGTCAGAGAATGTGACATTTTGAAAATAGCTTTCCGTACTCAGTATGGTTACTTCAAATTCCTACTCATGTCCTTTGGTCTCACCAATGCCCCAGCAGCTTTCATGGACTTGATGAACTGTGTGTTCAAGAAGTACTTGGACATATTCATCATAGTCTTCGTAGATGATATTCTAGTCTATTCCTGCGGTGAGCGAGATCATGCATACCATCTCAGAACAGTACTTCAGACTCTCAGAGATCATTAGCTATTCGCCAAATTCAGTAAGCGCAAATTTTGGCCAAGTTCAGTAGAATTCCTTGGTCATATCATTTCTAGTGATGGAATTAGAGTAGATCCATAAAAGATCGAGGCAGTAAGAAATTAGCCTCACCCTGTCCCTCCATCAAATATCAGGAGTTTCTTGGGTTTGGCTGACTATTATAGATGATTTGTTGAGGGATTTTCTTCTATTATATCCCCTATATCTAGATTGACTCAGAAGAAAGTCAAGTTTCAGTGGTCAGATCCTTGTGAGAAGAGTTTTCAAGAGTTGAAGACTCGACTCACCTCATCTCCAGTTCTAGCATTACCAGATGGTTCAGATGGGTTCATAGTGTATTGTGATGCATCAAAAGTAGGTTTGGGTTGTGTCCTCATGCAACATGGTATCGTCATAGCCTACGTCTCTAGATAGCTTAAACCCCATGAGAAGAATTATCCTACTCATGATCTTGAGTTAGCCGCCATAGTATTTGCCTTGAAGATTTGGAGGCATTATCTTTACAGTGTTCATGTAAATGTGTTCATGGATCATAAGATCCTTTAGTATGTCTTTTCTCAAAAAGATCTCAATCTTCATCAGAGAAGGTGGTTAGAGCTCTTAAAAGATTATGACATAAGTGTCCTTTATCATCCGGGCAAGGCCAATATAGTGGCCAACGCTCTCAGTAGACTGTCTATGGGTAGTGTTGCTCATGTTGAAGACAGTAAGAAGAAGTTAGCTCAGGAAGTCCATCAGCTTTCCAGAATAGGCGATCACTTAGTTGATATAGAGGAGGGTGATATATGGGTTTAGAGTAGTTCAGAATCATCTCTAGTTTCCGAGGTGAAAGAAAAGCAAGACAGGGATCCTAGCCTTGTCAAGTTAAAAGAGTCAGTCAAGGATCAGAAAGTAGAGGTTTTCTTCCAAGGGGGAGATGGTGTGCTGCATTGTCAGGGTCATCTGTGTGTTTCAGCTGTAGATGACTTAAGGCAGCGAATTCTTGCAGAAATGTATAGTGTGTACTACTCTATTCATCCAGGGGCTAAAAAGATGTACCGCAATTTGCGGGAATCTATTGGTGGAGTGGGATGAAGAGAGATATTGCATAGTTTGTGGCTAAGTACTCTACATGTCAGCAGGTTAAGATAGAGCATCAAAATCCTAGTGGGTCAATGCAGGAGTTCAGTATTCCTACTTGGAAGTGGGAAGAAGTGAACATGGACTTCGTGATGGGGTTTCCTCAAACTTGTCATCAACATGATTCAGTCTGGGTCATTGTAGACAGGATGGCCAAATCAGCTCATTTCCTTCCAGTTCATACCTCTTATTCGGCCAAGGATTATGCCAAACTCTACATCAGGGAGTTGGTCAGATTGCATGACGTTCCTCTATCAATTATCTCAGATAGAGGTACCCAGTTCACCTCTCATTTCTGAAAAGCATTCCAAAAGGGTCTTGGTACCCAAGTTCATCTTAGTACAACCTTTCATCCTCAGACAGATGGTCAAGCAGTAAGGACCATTCAGACTTTAGAAGATATGCTAAGGGTGTGTACAATTGATTTCAAGGGTAGTTGGGATGAACACTTACCTTTGATTGAGTTTACATACAACAATAACTATCATTCCAGTTTTAAGATGGCTCCATTCGAAGCTCTCTATGGTAGGAGATATAGATCTCTAATTGGTTGGTTCAAAGTTAGTGAGGCCTCAATCATAGGGCCTGACTTGGTCTTTGACGCCTTAGAGAAAGTCCAGTTGATCAGAGAAAGACTTCGGGCAGCTCAGAGCCAACAGAAGTCTTATGCAGATATTTGTAGAAAAGATCTCGAGTTTGAGATTGGTGGCTATGTCTATCTAAAGATCTCTCCCATGAAGGGAGTGAAGAGGTTCGAAAATAAGGGAAAGCTCAGTCCCCGATATGTCTGTTCCTTTAAGATTCTCAGTCGTTTTGGCAAGGTAGCTTATGATCTTGATTTGCCTTCAGATCTAGCCTCAGTTCATCCAGTTTTTCATGTCTCTTTGCTCAAGAAATTTAAAGGTTACCCATCAGTTGTAGTCCCTATTCATCACATCGATGTTTAGAACAACCTATCTTATGAAGAGATTCCAGTTAAAATCCTAGACTATCAGACTCGTAGATTGAGGAACAAAGAAGTCCCTCTAGTTAAGGTTCTTTGGAAAAATCAGTTTGTTAAGGGAGCTACTTGGGAAGCAGAAGAAGACATGCGTACCAAGTATCCTCACCTCTTCTCTGCCAACTCAGATCAAGCTCAAGGTAACAGTTGTCCTTAAGCTTACCCAGTTTCATCACAAACTTGGTATCAAGTACCTTTGTATATTCAGTCATGCATTCTTGTATTGGTTCAGTTATATAATTATGCATCAGACATGCATTCTTATGTGAGAAACTTAGTTCATCAGAACACCCATTCATGCATTCATGAATCAGTTACACATGCATCAGATATGCATATTTTGTATGATATGTTCGGTTATCAGTCATGTCAGTTATGAGATCATGTTCCAGTTATTCATGTTCAGTATGTAAGTCAGTTATCTTCTCCCCTCACTCTTATTCTCATTTGAGGATGAATGTTCTCAAGGGAGAGATATTGTAATACCCCGTACTTTTTCCTAGCTTGAAATCGTCTCAAGAATGTTAGAAACTTACTTTGAAATATGAATCCACTTTTTTACACGTGGTATTTTTAAGATTTTCACTTTTTATCATATGGGAAATTGAATTAGCTTTCCAACGATACAAATTTCATCAAAATCTAACATCAGAGGAGAAAGTTATGGACAAAATACGAAGGCAGTAAAACCGCCCAGGTGCGATGGTGCGGCCGACAGACCGTCAGACTAGTGATGGACCGTCGCTCAGGCCATTGCAAGGGAAACAGTGAGGCTACCTTCTGGATAAGGTGCGATGGGAAGGTTGAAGGACCGTCGAACTTGCGACGGACCGTCGCCCAGGCCATCGCTACTTAGGGAGTAAGCCTTTTTCTTGGTCCACGTACGACGGTCGAAACGACAGACCGTTGCCCTAATGATGAAACTTCGCACGAGCCATCACAGGTCCCGATTCAGCAAATTAAAGCCATTTTAAAAAGGTATTTTTGGTCTTTTACCACCCATTTATATACCCAATTATATCCGACCAAAGCTCAGAAATTCATTATTTTTCTACCACAACAAAACTATGGTTTTCTCTCTAACATTAATCTTCAAGAACAAAATCCAAATCTTCTTCAATAACTAAGAGATTCAAATTCTTTAAGTTCAAGAACTTCAAGAAACTTAACCCAGGTATGCATAGTGTTCATTCACGGACTCCGTTCGTCCATAAAGCCCAAGAATCTCTTTTCAAAGTTTAAGTTTATGGATTTCTTTTATGAATTTCATGATTGGGCTGCTCTTGTTCAAGTTGATAATGAGTATTTGAATTCTATTCCATGTTGGGGGATAAATTTTATGTGGATTTGATTAGTATAGATGTAGATTCATGTAAACCTATGATTAAACCCTTGAATGATGAAATTAGAATTGAATTATGATGTTTAATTGTTGTATAATGTTGTTTACACATACTATGCCTACCATGTGTTTTATTAAATACCTAGATGAAGGAAAATGCCCAACTAGAATGATATCATGAAATCCCCATGTATGTACAAGTTTATGCAGAACACATGTTTGATGAAATGCTTCAATAAATGTATTATGGATTATGATGTTAGTAATGCGTTCAAGTAGGTCATGCTTTTTCAGTTTCCTTCTATCGAATCCCGGGGTTACCTGTACCCGAAATATTAGTTGTGTGCCTAGATCTATGTAATGTTTCCACAATGCTTTCAATCAAGCTATGATCCTTAGACTTCAGACAGTCTTATGACTCAGGAAATCTCTATGATCTCATGAACTCAGTTAGTTGCCAGATATTAGTGGTATTCTGTCAGTTAATGGAAGTCAGTAACTCAGTCCATGTTAAGTTCAGTAAATCATGTTCAATGTCTATTCATATAGGAGTAAAAATTAGCACCGAGTGAACCCAAGGATGGGAACTCACCTGTTATATGAGGGTGTGATTCTTATAAGCAATTCTTGCATTTCAGAACTATGTAGCCAACATAGTTTGGGACATCATATCCTGCTATATGAGGGTAGATGAGGTGGATTAACCTGCTATATGAGGGTTCCCACCATTCTCACTAGAGTTACCTGTTATATTTGGGCCACTCATATGTTGTCCTTACCAGTGGCACAGTATTGACACCCTTCCTATCAGGGAATAGATTGGACTACAATTCAGCTATAATGTGTCCTTTGGGTTATGTCAGTTTGATGACTACCTCCCACAATCTCAGTATCAGTCTCAGTAAAAGAACTCAGATAGTTCTTTAAAATTCAGGACTGTTAGATACAGTCAACTCAGATACAGTACCGAACTCAGCTAGTTCCATCAGATTTAGGACTATCAGATACAATCACTCATGTTATCAGTTATCATAATTCAGTGATTAGTCATGTTGGTCATTAGCATACTCATGTTATCACGATTTCAGTTATAGTTACTATGTATGCATGCATGTATTCTCACGTTCATATTAGTCAGTTAGCTAATATTGTTCATGCATATGAACCTCATGTATTCATCCTACCTCACATGTATACCAGTATATTCAAAGTACTGATGCATTTGAGTTATGTTGTCTTATACCATAGGTTCAGAGACATGAGCTCCAGAGCATCAGTAGATTCCAGATATCAGCAGTCAAAGTTAGCAGTGAGTCCTCATCCTTCGAGGACATAATTATTTCCCTATTATCTCATTAATTAGTTTATTAGTTGGAGTTAGTTGGGGACATATCCCATCAACTCCTTACTCAAAAAGTTTAGTCAGTTAGAGGTTTTCCAGACTATTATATTCAAACAGTTATTTCATTTGTTTTTGGTATTTCATACCCCGTTTAGATGTTATGTTTTACTTCTATTAGGTGAACCTTATGGCCTTTCAGTTCATTTTTTGGATTATTCAGTATACTATGTAGTATACAGGTGCAAATATTAGTCATGGGTTAGCTTGTGGTCCTTTGGGGTCATGAGCATCGTGTAGTGTTGTGGGTACCAGATTTGGGGTGTTACACAAGTTCCCCCAGGACTCGATGGAAAGAAACTGACAAGGCATGGCATTCTTGAATACAAGACCAACATCAACAATCCATAATACAATAATTGGAGATATTTCATGGGCATTTGATTATCATAGCTTGATACGTGAATAAGATAACATGTATACATATTATAATTTCATAAGGCTAAGTCATGAGCAATCCAACCAACAATTTCAATACATATGAGCAACATGGAAGTCATTTTGGATCACAATTTAGCTATAGTGTATAATTTCTATCCTCCTAGGCATTTTATTAAACACCTTGCATGCACCCTTAGGGAATAGGCATAATCATCAAATTGACACATTATAAATAACTCAATTTATGGATTTCACTCATTTACTAATGTAGTTTCATGAAAAAAACATAAATATTCCAACTTGGGAATCATATAACAAGATAAACATGGTTACAAACAACCCACAACATAAATATCATGATTCATAATTTAAAATAGGGTTCTTGAGATTTATGAATGAAAGGAATCCATAAATCAACACAACGCATATCTTAGTTCTTGGTTTAGCGAAGATTGACTGAGACACTTTCCTGAAATTGAATCCCCAATTAAAACCCTAGCTTATTCTTGAGAGAAAATTAAGAGAAACTAGTATATTTTGGGTTCCAAATAGTTGAATCTCGTGTTAAAGGGATTAAATAGAGATGATAAATTGACCCTTTTAACCCTGGATGCATTTTTTAAATTTTTAGCGAAAAATTCCCGAACTGGACCCCTGGTGCGACGCGGCGCTATCACGCCGTGTCACTGGAATTTAACAACTGGCAAATTAGAGAATGGCGCGACATGGAGCCATCGTATTGCCACTTCTTTTGCGAACTGGAAGTTTGGCGCGATGCGGATAAATCGCGCTAAGACACTGGAAAAAGTAAAATTGCCATTTTAGCTTTTGGCGCGGCACACCACTGACCAATTTGGCACTATTTTACGATAGGAACTTGAAATAGTCATAACTTTTACTCGATTATCGGATTTAGGCAAATCTTATATCAATGGAAAGCTTATTGAATTTTCCACATAACTAAAAGTGAAAATCTTAAAAATTCCACATGTAAAAAAGTGGATTCATCTTCCAAAGTAAGTTTCTAACATTCTTGGGATGATTTCAAGCCAGGTAGAAATACGGGGTATTACAACTCATGTTATGCCTCAGTTAATTGTAGAAACAAAATAGTTCATTTTTAGTTCACAAATGAACCAATCCTTGAATGGAGGGGTAGTACTATAGTTCTTAGGGGTCAGTTGATCTCGTACCTTAGAGCTAGAAAGATGATATCAAAGGGGTGTATTTACCATCTTGTGCAATTCAAAGACTCTAACTTAGAAACTTCAACCCTTGAGTCAGTTTCAGTAGTCAAGGAATTTCTAGATGTATTCCCTGAAGATCTCCCCAGAGTTCCTCCCAAATGGGAAATCTATTTTGGAATATACCTTCTTCCAGATACTCAGCCTATATTCATTCCGTCATACAAAATGGCTCAAGTAGAACTCAAGGAGTTAAAAGAATAGTTAAAGGATCTCTTATATAAGGGATTCATCAGACCCAGCGTCTCCCCATGGGGCACACCTATTCTATTCATGCGTAAGAAAGATGATTCTCTCAGAATGTGTATTGAGTATCGTTCGTTAAACAAGGTCACAGTCAAGAATAAATACCCACTTCCTAGAACTGATGACTTGTTTGACCAACTTCAGAGTGCTAGCTATATTTCTAAGATAGACTTCATATTAGGCTATCATCAGCTCAAGATTAGAGAATGAGACATTTCAAAAAAAACTTTTTAAACTCGGTACAGTCACTTTGAATTTCTGGTCATGTCCTTTGATCTTACAAATGCCCCAGCATCATTCATGAACTTGATGAACTGAGTGTTCAAGCAGTACTTGGACATGTTCATCATAGTCTTCATTGATGACATTCTTGTTTTCTCCCGTAGGAAAAACCATCATGCAGACCACTTCAGAATAGTACTTTAGACTCTTAAATCTCACCAGTTGTTTGCTAAATTTAGTAAGTATGAATTGTGTCTAAGATCGGTAGCTTTCCTTGGCCATATTATTTATGGTGATGGCATTAGAGTTGATCCTCAAAAGATTGAGGTGGTGAGAAACGGGCCTAGACCCATCTTTCCATTAGATATCAGGAGTTTCTTGGGTTTAGCTATCTATTACCGTCAGTTTGTTGAAGGGTTTTCTTCTATTACATCCCCCATGTCCAGATTGACTCAGAAGAAAGTTAAGTTTCAGTGGTCAGATTCATGCGAGAAGAGTTTTTAGGAGTTGAAGACTTGATTCACCTCAGCCCTAGTCTTGACTCTACCAGATGGTTTAGATGGATTTGTTGTGTACTGTGATGCATCCAGAGGAGGTTTGGGTTGTGTCCTCATGTAGAAAGGTAAGGTCGTAGCATATGCCTCCAGACAGCTTAAGCCCCATGATAAGAATTACCCTACTCATGATCTTGAGTTAGCAGCTATAGTGTTTGCCTTAAAGATTTGGAGGCATTACTTGTATGGGGTGCATGTGGATGTGTTCACAGATCACAAAATCCTTCAGTATATGTCCTCTCAAAAAGATTTGAATCTGCATCAGAGAAGGTGGTTCGAATTATTAAAAGATTATGACATGAGTGTTCTGTATCATCCAGGAAAGACCAATGTAGTGGTTGATGCTCTCAGTATATTATCCATGGGTAGTGTAGCTCATATTAAGGATTGTAAGAAGCAGTTAGCACAGGAAGTCCATCGCTTTTCCAGACTAGGTGTCTGCTTAGTAGACTCAGTAGAGGGTAGTGTGTGGGTGCAAAGTATCTCAAAATAATCTCTAGTTTCCAAGGTGAAGGAAAAGTAGGATAGAGATCCCAGTCTAGTTAAGTTAAAAGAATCAGTCAGAGATCAGAAAATGGAGGTTTTCTCCCAAGGGGGAGATGGTGTGTTACGTTGTCAGGGTAGATTGTGTGTGCCTGGTGTATCTTACTTGAGGCAATGAATTCTTGCGGAAGCACATGGTGCGCGTTACTTTATTCATCTAGGGGCCACTAAGATGTACCATGATTTGCGGGAGATCTATTTGTGGAATGGGATAAAGAGGGATATTGCAGAGTTTGTGGCTAAGTTTTCTATATGTCAGCAAGTTAAGATTGATCACCAAAAACCTAGTGGTTCCATGCAGGAGTTCAGTATTCCCACTTGGAAGTGAGAGAAAGTGAACATAGATTTTGTGATAGGTTTGCCCCGTACCCGTCTTCAGCATGATTCTATTTGGGTTATCGTAGATAGGATGACCAAATTAGCTCATTTCTGACCAGTCCATAGCTCTTATTCAGGAGAGCACTATGCCAAACTCTATCTCAGAGAGTTGGTCAGGTTGTACAGTGTTCCCTTATCTATCATCTCAGATAGAGGTACCCAGTTTACCTCTTATTTCTGGAAAGCATTCCAAAAGGGTCTTGGTACCCAAGTCTATCTCAGTACATCCTTCCACCCTCAGAAAGACAGTCAAGCAGAAAGGACCATTCAAACTCTTGAGGATATGCCGAGAGCATGTGCAGTTTATTTTAAAGGTAGTTGGTATGACCACTCGCCTATGATTGAGTTCACATACAATAACAGTTATCATTCCAGTATCCGTATAGCTCCATTTGAGGCTTTATATGGTAGGAGATATAGATCTCCAATTGGTTGGTTTGAAGTAGGTGAAGTCGCAGTAGTAGGGACTAACTTGGTGTTTGATGCCTTAGAGAAGGTTCAGTTGATTAGAGAGAGGCTTAGAAAAGCTCAGAGCCAACAGAAATCATATGCAGATGTGAGGAGAAAGGATCTCGAGTTTAAGGTCGGTGATTTTGTGTACTTGAAAATCTCTCCCATAAAGGGAGTGAAGAGATTCGGCAAGAAAAGGTAACCCAGTCCCCGATATGTAGGTCCCTTCAAAGTTCTCAGTCATTCTGGAAAGGTAGATTACGAGCTTGAGTTGCCTTCAGATCTAGCCTCAGTACACCAGTGTTCCTTATCTTATTATTGAAAAAGTGTATTGGTGATCCAGCTGTAGTTTTTCCCTTAGAGAGTGTAGATATTCAGAACATTTTTTCCTTCGAGGAAGTTCCAGTCGAAATTCTTGATCATCAAGTTTGTAGACTAAGGAACAAAGGAATTCCATTGGTCAAAGTTCTTTGGCGGAATCAGTCCGTTGAGGAAGCCACTTAGGAAGCAGAGAAGATATGCGAACCAAGTACCCTCATCTTTTCTTTGTGAATTCAGATTCAGTATAACGTATAAATCTTCTTAAGATTTCTCCCTATCATACTCAGTTTTAGTTGCACATCATGTTAATGTCAATCGTGCATTTACAAATCAGTTTAGTCATGCATTCCAGGCATCGGATATGTATGTTCAATTTATAAGCTTAGCCCAACAGCTTTCCTCAGCTTAACCGGTTTCATTTGAGGATGAATGATCCCAAGGGAGAGATATTGTAACTTTCCATATTTCCCTAGCATAATCTAAGTCCCAATACATAAGTATTCATGTATAAAATTTTCGAAAAACTTATTATTTGTCAATTTAGAAACTGCCATTGCACAAGAAAATCAATTATCTTTCCAACGATATAAAATTCACCAAAATCCAATAACCGGGTAAGAAGTTATGGCGATTTTAAGTTTCAGTCATTAAATATGGTCATTTTAACCTTTAGCTCATCTCGGAGATAGTCCAAATGACAATTGCCAATTTCCAGTGTGACTACGCGATGTTGGCGCATCGCGGAGCATGCCAATTTCCAGTTTGGCAATTTCCTGTAAGCCTCTGCGATGGTGGCGCGTAGCGGAGGTGACAAAATTGGAATTCCAAAGGCTTACCGCGATAGATCCGCATCGCGATATTTGTCCAGGTCCCAATTGTCCCTTTCCAGTGGCTTGGCGCAATAGTGGCGCGTGGCACCAAGGCCAAAAATTGGGATGGTCAATTTTCAGCTTACGTTTTAAATCCATTTAAAGGTATTTGGGTCTTTTTCCTAGGCCATAAACTCGTCCTAAAACATGAAATTTAGCCCCAATTGACCTAAATAATCATTCATTATTCAATTTCCTCGCAAATTAAATATCTTCTTTTTCCAAGAACAAGAAACCCTAACTCTCAAATTCAAGACCAATCCTCAAGAACATACCAAGGACCTTAGGAAATTCACTATCCCAAGTATGTTAGATGCTCATCCATGGATTCCTTTCATCTATGGAGTCCAAATATCTTATTTTAATTTCCAACTTATAATCTTTTCAAGCTATTTGATTTTAAATTATGATTTCATCCATGAACCTCCATGTACTATTGATTTTATACCATGTTACCATGAAATTATTTATATCATTCAATCCTCCATGTTTTTATATTATTATTTATCGAATTAAACCCTGATTTAGATGTATTATGGTGAATTCATGCTATTCCATAAGTTCCATGACATTCCTATGATTGTTTTAACTATGAACTACCATTGTTTGATAAAATACCTACAAGAGTGATTGATTTAATAAAAGCCTTCATGCTTTGTCCCTCAAGCTTTAGTGTCATTTTTCCATTGTTGTTTTTGAGTCCTGGGGTATTGAATACCCAAAAACCATAGATGATTTGTAGGCTAGTCTAAGTACATTACATAATATTCTTCAGAACATACTATGAGCATTATCAGAATAGTCAGATATCAGTCAGTTAAACTCAGAACAGTCTAGTATTTCAGTGTCTTTCAGTTGGGAGTAGGATTTAGCACCGAGCGGGTGTAGGGATGTAGGCTTCACCGTCAGATAGGCAAAGTCGTTAGTAGCAGTCCCTATACACCAGAACTACGTAGCCAACATAGAATATGAGAAGTCACCTGTCAGATTAGGCTTGACTATCTCACAGGGTTACCCGTCAGTTCAGGCTTGACACCCATAGTCCTTTGGACAATAAATCAGTTTATTGGAACCACACAGCCAGCGTTAGTACCCGTGGCACTGTATTAACACCCTTCCAACTGGGGTTATATGTTGGACCCCAATTAGCTCAAATTGGGGAATGTCGGTTAGATGATACGTCCCACAGTCTCAGATGTAGTCTTAGTCACAGTCCCAATTCAGTTATGCAGTCTTAGATTTATTTGACCAAACCATACAAATATCAGTATTTTGTCAGTATTTTTGTTTATAGATTTTACTCAGTCCATATTATATGCTTGGTCAGGCATCCCCAGTGTCTACAGATTTTTACATATCTTCAGTATTTGCGGAGTATCATACATACTCGATATTTATAGATGCTCCATATTTTCAGTATCTACAGATTCCATGTTCTCTACTCAGTACCCCATGTTTTACATGCATATTCAGTTAATTATTAGTTTTGTTCATGAAACCATGCATATCAGCCTACCTCATTTAGCATACCAGTACATTCAAAGTACTGATCGCATACTTTTTTTTTGCTCTATGATGTATTATATCATAGGTGCTGACCCTCAGTTCTCGGACCGCGCTTAGACTTCACTTCTCAGGCTATCAGCAATACGGTAGCAGTAGTAGTCCTCATCATTCGAGGATAGATTATTTTACTTCATATCTCTATCTCTGTAGTTAGCAGAGTTAGTTGGGGGCCTGTCCCATCAACTCATATTTAGTCAGTCAGTTTTAGAGGCTTTTCAGACATTGGAGTTAGTTATTCAGTATTCGGATTTTCAATTGACATGTCGGTTTATCAGTATTTAATCAGATTTAATCAGTTTTTCTATAGATTCATACTTTACTATTGATTCAGTGATAAAACCATATGGCAATATCAGATGTTTTCCACAATTATGATATTATTATTCAGTGCTCACAACAGGTACCAGCTCATGGGTTAGCTTGTGGTCCCTCGGGGGTGTAAGCACCGTATGACGCCCATGGTGTACTCTCGGGGCGTTACAATGGTGTTCATATGGTGGTCAGTCACCCAAACAAAAGGAAAGAGAACTATTAGAGAAATCAATCGAAGGGATTATTTTCCTTTAATCTAATAAACTGAATCAATTTAATTCAAGAATTACCATAATTAAGCAAGTAAAATTTGTCCAACCCAAATAAGGATAGTAGAATAAGTGGGGATATCATAAGACCATAAAATGTACCAAAAATATACCTGTCACACAATTTCATACACAAATCATCTTGAATACCATTCTCAACTAATTGAAAAAATGACTCAAAGTTTACCATAAACAATTATGAAAAGTCAATCATAAATAAAATCAATCACTGAAAAACTTTCCAAGTACGAAAGGCATGCTAAGCCGTCCCACGATTTAATGTTAATCAAATGAGAAAAAATTTAAATTATCACATTTGACTCAACATAAATCAATCTAAAGTTATCATAATTAATGAAAAACGAATACAAATTTGAACTCCACCATATATCATATTGTATTTGAAAACAATGATCAAGGGAGCAAAATCAATAATCAAAATCAAGAACCAAGGCCGAACATGATTCACACCAAACTTATTTCTTCAAGAAAAATTAAGAACAAAGAACCCATAATGCCTTGAATAAATTAGTACCCAATTGATGTAAAAATTAGGGTTAGTAAATGTTGATAGAATTTGGGCATTTTCATATATGCTAATATAAGGACACAAATAAACACGAAATGGAAAGGATCATCTCAAAATTTAAAGCTGAATTTCACCAATTTCAAATTCAAAAGTCTGTCTACACGAAAAAAGAGTAGAAGAAGAGAATAATAGTAAATTTTCATGAATTCAAATAAAGAAACTAACCTGGGATGGATGAAAAAAATCCATCATGAACTTCAACAATTTTCGGCAATATTTGATCAAAGCTCGGAGGTGGTGCTGGTTCGTTATTGGTTTTTGTCGGTGGAACCTTGGCGTTGTCTTGATAGCAATGTTTGTGACACTATTTTTCAGCAAAGAAGAAGCGGCGCGAGGCTCTTCGGAGTAGCTGCCATGGTGGAACCCAATGTGGGTTAAGAGTATGGAGGTTGAATATTGTTGTGGGCCTTCAACAGAGGGTGATCGACATTGGGAGGCAACGATGGTAGTGAGATAGGGAGATTGGGAAAGGGCCAAAAAAGAAAGGGGCATTTGATTGTTTATAACACCCCGAGACTACTCCATGGATGTCACACGGTGCATAGGACAACAAGTGATCCCAAGATAACCCTTGTACTGTCAAAACTCATGAGCAATTGAATAAGATACATAAATCTTAAAGAAATGAGCGGAAGAAAAGTCTTTAGCTGAACATCTTCAAAACAAAACTATTAAAATGATTACAACTCTAGTTATACAAAACAAAATTGAAATCAAACATATCAACTCTACTAACTGTCTAAGAAGACTCTACTAGTATTGACTATTGCTAGCCGGGACATGACCCCCAGATATCTCGAATAAATACGACTGAATAAAGAAAATAAGATGCTACTCGAACTATGATTAAATCCAGATCTCAAATCAAAATGACTCATCACCTGTTGACTGGAAGCTGCAAACTGTCTGATTATGATGTGCACGCTACAACTTGTACCTACATTATGAAATAATGTAGAACATAGACATATATGTAGATCAGTACTTCTAGAATGTATTGAGTATAAGGGGATGAATGCATAACTAAAAAAATAACTTAATGTACATATAAACCTTTAAACAATGCATGCAAAGTGTAAATGACTCACCATGGTCTTGAATAAAACAAAAGCTGTAAAATCATAAACATGAGTAATAAAGAATAATGATAAACTTTTTAAGCCATAACACTTAGTTCTAAAATCTTTACTTGATTATTTCTTAGGGAGGTTCTTCTAACCAACATACTCCATGTGAGCTGTCATGGAGTCCAGTGTCTTACCCACGGATGGGAGAGCTCACACTGGGGAAAGTTTTCCTACCCTTGCCATCGCAATAGGACCTTAACTTAAGTGATAACTATAGTCAACCCATATTAGGACTTTAAACCTACGGTGGCTCGTAGTTCTGGGGCATGCAACCTTGGACGCATACCTAACTCGGTGCTAAATACTACTCCCTTACTTATATGCTCAGGCTTTAAGAATTCCACCTTAAAATAGCATAAGGGTTTATAATGAAAACCAGTTATGCTTCTCTTTTCTTTAAATCATAATGGTATGAATAATGTGGATTCCTTATCTTAGCTTAGTTTCAAAAGACCAATTCCTGCTTAAAATCTTTATATAAGCTTATCAAAGAATACTTAAAAGCATAATCTTCTTGAAGTACCCATACTCAAACTTAGGGCTTAAAACCCATGCTTTAAACTCATGTCAATTCACAATAAAAGTTCATGCTCAATAAAAATCTTGAAATACTTTAGCAATAACAAATAAAGATAGTGCAATCTTATTCATAATATAAATCATGTAAGTTAAAAGCATAAACATAAGCACTTCTTGATATTCTAAAAGCTTTAAATCTCATGAAATCACATGCTTCAAGAATATACATACTTGGGTATGAACCATAATTCAAAAAAAATAAATTAAATCTTAAAATCATGCAATTAGGGCATAAGGGTGAAAGGATACCCTTATTCATAACCCGACATACCTTAATTTTCTTGAATTCTAATGAAAGCCTAAATCTTGGAACTTGAATGATGGACTTTGGAAAGAAACACTATTCTTGATATGTCTTTAAGAATTATTGAACTTGGAAGTTTGAACTCTTAGATTTCTTGAAGAAATCTTGAAATTGAAGCTTGAATTCTTTGTGTTCTTGAATGAATAACCTTGAGCTTTGTTCATAGGGGAAAAAGAGGGTTTTTATGTGAGGGATTTTTTAGGAATATGGGCAAATAATTCCCTTTTAGATGCTATAAATCCTCCCTTGGACGTTTTGGGTTGAGGGGAAAGGACCAATGTGCCCCTTGACCCATAAGGAGCTGAAAACAGAATAGAAATGGATCAGGTGGTGCCCTTTTTAGACCGTTGGAGTAGAGCCCACGGCGCCCCCTATATACCAGTGTAATAACCCGGGGGAACAGGCTTATTGCGCGCCCTCACTGCCTCTCACGAAAATGGCTATAACTTTTCATTCGAGTATTGGATTAAGGCGAAATTGGTATCGTTGGAATCTAACTCAATTATCTATAATTTAGTGGGTTTTGATCTGCAAAATTCTTTACATATCAAAAGTTATACATTTTCAATGTAGACCCTTTTAGAATCGAATACCAAACTTGGATAAATCAAAGGTTGTTGGCTCAACTTCGCTCTAACTGATTCCTATTAACATTTTTCACTTCGAGAGCACTTCACACAATAGGATAAAGATCATGAAACTTGTATTAACATACAAATAATGGGATTAAATTTTACACACATAAGAACTATGCTTTAAAGTCTATCCCAAAAATATGGGGTATTACATTATCTCCCACTTGGAATCATTCATCCTCGAATGATGAATAGGAACTCTTTGAAGTATTAGAAGTATGGAATAATTTAGAAATGATATGTCTACTAAGAAAGGATATAACTGAGCTAAAGCATTAAAAACTTCCATCATGAAACTGATTTCTGAGCTGACTTGACTTTACTAACTATAAGGAGCTGATTCATGCTGAGAATTTAGAACTCACTTGAAATGTTAATGATATGATCTTACATATTGAAATGCAAAGTGATAACTTATGAAAGCACGAATCATTAGATAATAAGACTTAGATTGTACAAGGGGTATTACATTGTCTGATCTGGAATACTTGGAAAACTGAGATTATGCACTGAACACTTATGAATAGAGTCATGACTAAATTGTTGAATCTAAAACATGATGCATGGACTAAAATGAAGTCACAACTTACATGTATGTGAATAATTACCTCATGCAATAGCCACATGCATGAAACTTTGGATAGTAAGACTAGATGGAAAGATGGAAAATAATAAGAGTTTATTTGTCTGATTACTAAACTTGAATTACTGGCTACATGACTGAATCACACTGAAAGTTTACACTCAACTAGAGTATTTATTCAACACTCTTTCTAAGAAGTCTTAATAACATTAGTGAGCAAAGAATCTTGGATATGATCTGAATAAGATATCTGAGTAAGGAATCTTATTATGGCTATAACTCTGTAACATGGAAAATAGACCTATGATACAAAAGCTAGGATAGAACTTCTAAGTTGTATGCAATGCAGCTGCTAACCTTTAAGCTTAGCCACACTTCTCAAATACTTCCTCAACTATACTACTCCCCTTAAATGCCTTCTCACACAAGTACATATTACAACTCTAGCTAAAGTCTAATTTGAACTACACACTCTCGCTATGTTCAAGCCTAACTCAAAATCTCAAGGCACTACACATAACACCATAACACTAGTCTGGCCATGAATTCAATACCCCATGTGTTTTCACAATTATAATCGTAAGAATAATTCTTCTTACCACTTCAACAAATAAAACCTCTGACCAGGAATTCACTAACGCACAATGCACCCATCCAATCATATATACCAATATGCCATTCAAGCCTATCTTTATAACCACATATGCACTTCTAATCAAATACCCATAAAACATCTTTCTTATATTCTCTAATACCTCTATCAATAATAACTTTCTTGCACTATGCTTAAGATGACATACCCAGAATTCTCAACTAACTATGACATACCAAATATTTACCTCAATATCCCTTGAAAGTTATAGACTTACATAAAACAAGCATACAACAAGTTTTTTCCAACATGAAATATTTACTCTCTCCCATCTACACAATTGTTCATCATCACTATCTTGACCTAAGGAAAGGTCACTGATAGGTTAAAACATGAGGACTTGAAGCATAAAAGAATGCTATGCATAACTGGGACACTTAAATGAGGACTGTGGAATAGAATATCCAGGACATGGATTTATTAAAGAGATCTAAGCTAATGGACATACATGACATAAACTGAATTTCACTAATCATTAAGAGTGTAGCATGAGTACTAGAACTGAATATACTGTAAAGCATGAGTATATGAGTCTTGAGTTACATGGCCTGAGTTTGGAGTTCATAAATTCCAGGAACATGATTTGTACTGCTAAATGAACTGGAACTCCTCATACTAGGAACTGGGAGAGTACATGATTCTCTATTATGTGCATGAACATGAACTATGATCATGGAATTGACATTTAAGGCATGAGTAGATATTGTGATAACTGAAGTAAAAATACTGAAATAAGAATGTGTTGGCCATCTTCCTCCCTAGTATTGTTCTGCAATACAGTGGCAGCACTACTAGAATCTGAGAATCTGACTTGGTTCTTTGTTCCATCATCTCCCCTTTAGCTTTAAGCCATAATTCTAAGTTTGTGGAACCCTTTACTAAACTCTAAACTAGACTACAATCATTGTACTCTAGAGTCTAGGATATAAAAATACACATAAATAATAAACTTAGCCCGAAAGACTACACCTGAAAGTGTAAAACCGGTTGCTAATATTTTCTTCTGAGATACAACTCTATCTTTCTATAGCCCCAATAGTCATCATATAATACTTGAAAACTTACTAACTTAGAATCTTCATGAGTATCACCATACCCGAAGTGCACACCATCTAGAGCTTTAACTCTTATTTTTATTAGCTCAATCTTTAAAGATTCTAACTTAGATTCTAACCCTTAACTTGGATATCCCCAAACATTTAGTGAACCATACTACTTTCGTCATAGCCTACTAATATCACATCTCTAAAATTATATCCTTACCTAAACCATGAGAAAAAAATCATACCAAAAGGTTCAATATCATCTATCCATAACTCCATAACTTAGCTATTAAGAACACCATATACTATATAACTAGCCTCCTTCCACGTTGCAACTCAAGGTAATTCTAACCACACATGACACTTATTAACCTTAGAAATTAATTCAGTCCCTATATCACATTGGGCACACCTCTACATCATACTTGATTATGAATAACTAAACTTTAACTCTTGCATACACTGTTCAAAGATACTATATCAATTTCATATAACTAGAATCACTAACCAAGCAATCATTATTTCCACCTTAATGATCATTCAATGGTCAAAATTAACGTCTAGTGCTAAACATGACGTACAAACCAACCTCACATACTATTCTCACTTGGAAGCTATAAAATAAAGCATCAAGAAACATTAGTCCACTAGAACCTTATAATAACAATAATTGATCATAAACCTTTGGTATACCTTATTAAAATACATTAACACATTACGACTACTTACCCATCTATACACCTAAACAACTTGCATAGCTATATAAGTTTCAACTAAACTCTTTTTTGCAACCTCAAGGAAAGCCTAAATTAACAATACTCAACCACCAAATCCTTCATTAATAGCCTATACCTTTCTAACATAATAAATAACATTAATAACTTTTTCCCTACATTAAGCAAATAACAAATCACCTTAACTAATAACTCCTTCTCACCTTCCACCAAGGAACCTGTACCATCTTCATAACCCCTAAACTAACACATAAGGACATATCACCTTACTACAAACTCAATCGTATGAAAAAGTTCATTTATATACATTCAATCAATCCCCATCACCACCTTTCTTATTACTACACTTCTATACCCATACTTCCAACTATAAAAAAGTTATACTACTTATAAATCATAACACTCTAGGTTGCAATATCCCTCGAATTCAAACTCTATTTAACAATCTAGGTTCACACTATCTCCTCTCATGAGCTCTATCTGTATTGAAGGGTTAACGAAAAATCTGAGTACATATCTTACTCTGTTTTAACTGAACAACTCATAAGGATGAGGAAATAACTTTCTACTTGAGGAACTTATAACACACTAGCGATCTCCTCTCAAGCCCCTTATGTCACTTATGAAGTTACTGATAGAAAATTTGAGAACATCATCTTGGGAGGAATTGGAACTTACTAATCATGTTATCTCAAAAATGTCATAGATGGAGAAGTATGGAGTTACACATGAAGAACAGAAGTTTCTGAGAGAACAACTTTACTACATGATCTAGATATAAAATAAAAGACATTTCTTAAATACCCTGTAGCCTCTCGAAGAAAAGTACAGACGTCTCCATACAGTTCCGCAAGAGTCTACTAGACATGGCTTCATTGACACCCTTGGACACTTGAACTCTGTTTTTGATACCAAGTTTGTAATGCCCCGATACTACCCCCTTGATGTCACAGGGTGCTTAGGACCACAAGTGATCCCAAGATAACCCATGTACTGGCATAACTCGTGAGCAACTAAATAAATACATAAATATTTAAGAAATGAGCGGAAGAAAAGTCTTTGGCTGAACATCTTCAAAATAAAACTTTTAAAATGATTATAATTCTGGTTATACAAAACAAAACTGAAATCAAATACATCAACTCTACTAACTGTCTATGAAGCCTCTACTAGTATTGATTATAGATAGTCGGTACATGACCCCCAGATATCCTGTATCAATATGACTGGATAAAGAAAATAAGATGATATTCGAAAAATGATTGAATTGAGCCCTTGAATCAAAAGAACTCATCACCTGTTGACTGGAAGCTGCAAACTGTCTGATTATGATGTACATGCTATAACATGTACCTACATTATGAGACAATATATCACATGGGTATATATGTGGATCAGTACATATAGAATATGTTGAGTATGTGGGAGTTAATGCATAAGTAAAATAAATAACTTAATGTACGTATAAACCTTTAAACAATGCATGCTAAGTGTAAATGACTCACCTTGGGCTTAAATAAAACAAAAGCTGAAAAATTATAAACTTGAGCAATAAAATATAATGATAAACTTTTTGAGCCATAACACTTAGTTCAAAAAGCTTTACTTTATTTTTCTTAGGGAGGTTCTTCTAACCGACATACACCATGTGAGTTGTCATGGAGTCCAGTGTCTTACCCACGGATGGGAGAGCTCACGCTGGGGAAAGCTGTCCTACCTTTGCCATCGAAATAGGACCTTAACTTAAGTGATCACTATACTCAACCCATATTGGGACTTTAAGCCTACGGTGGCTTGTAGTTATAGGTCATGCGACCTTGGGCTCATACCCAACTCGGTGCTAAATACTACACCCTTACTTATATGCTCAGGATTTAAGAAATCCACCTTAAAATAGCATAAGGGTTTATAATGAAAATCAATTATGCTTTTCTTTGCTTTAAATCATAATGGCATGAATAATGTGGATTCTTTATCTTAGATTCGGATCAAAAGATCAATTCTTGCTTAAAATCTTGATATAATCTTATCAAAGAATACTTAAAAGCATAATTTTCTTGAAGTCTCAATACTCAAACTTAGGGCTTAAAACCAATTCTTTAAACTTATGTCAATTCACAATAAAAGTTCATGCTCAGCAAAAATCTTGAAATACTTCAATGATAACAAGTAAAGATAGTGCAGTATCATTCATAATATAAACCATGTAAGTTAAAAGCATAAACATAAGCACTTCTTGTTATTATAAAAGCTTTAAATCTCATGAAATCACATGCTTCAAGAATATACATACTTGGGTATGAACCTTAATTCAAAACAAATGAATTAAATCTTAAAATCATGAAATTTAGGCACAAGGGTGAAAGAATACACTTGTTCATAACCCCACATACTTCAATTTTATTTAATTATGAAGAAAGCTTGAATCTTGAAACTTGAATGATGAACTTGTGAAAGAAACTTTATTATTGATATTTCTTGAGGAATTATTGAACTTGGAAGTTTGAACTCATAAATTTCTTGAAGAAATCTTGAAATTGAAGCTTGAATTCTTTGTGTACTTGAGAGAAAACCTTGAGCTTTATTCATGGGGGAAAAGGAAGGGTTTTTATGTGAGGGAATTTTGAGGAAGATGAGAAAATAATGCCCTTTTAGATGCTATAAATCATCCCTTGGACGTTTGGGGTTGGGGGGAAAGGACCAATGTGCCCTTGACCCTTAAGGAGTTGAAAACAACATGGGAATAGACCAGGAAGCGCCACCTTTAGATCGTAGGAGTAAATCCTGTGGTTCCCCCTCTATCCTGGTGCAATAACCCGGGCGCAGCAGGCTTATCGCGTGCCCTCAGAACCTCTCACAAAAATGGCTATAACTTTTTGCTCGAGTATCAGATTAATGCAAAATTGGTATCATTAGAAAGATGACTCAATTATCTATAATTTGGTGGGTCTTGAGATGCAAAATTCTTTGTATATCAAAAGTTATATAAGTTTAATGTAGACCCTTATAGAATCAAATACCAAACATGGACGAATCAAAGGCTCTTAGCTCAACTTCGTTCTAAGCGATTCCTATGAATATTTTTTACTTTGAGAGCACTTCACACACTAGGATAAAGATCATGACTTATGCATTAATATATAAATCATGGATTAAATCTTACACACTTAAGAACGACGCTTCAAAATCTAGCCCAAAAATACGGGGTGTTACACTGTTGGTTTGGAGAGAGTGAGAGTGAATTCTTTTTAGGTTGTGGGAATTTTTTGTCATTAAAAGGAAAGAAAAATGGTTTTAATCTGAGTTATTGGATCATATTTGATCAACGACTGAGATTAAAATTAGAATATGGGTTGGATTAAATTGGATAAGAAAATTAGGTTAACTAAATTGATTTGGGATTTTGAGATTAGGGCAAAATTGGGATTATTTTAGGCTAAAATTAATATAAATGGGGTACAAAAGGGCTAAATTTTAAATAAAAATAAGAAAGTTAAATTGAATTGAGCTGCTATTTAATAAATATAGTAAACATATAATAATAATAATAAATAAAATAATTATTCCCAGATCGGTTATGAATAAATTATGTAAATAAAATTAACAATACGTAATATATTATTTTAAAATCTACAACAATAATAATTTGAAATAAATTAGATACCTATAAATTATGAATACAAAATTTAAAATTACTAAAATAACAATAATAATAATAATAGTAATAATAATAGTAATAATAATATTATATGTTTATTATATAAAAATATAAAATTACCTAAAAAATAATTTGCTTAGTTTTTAAAAATCAGGAATGTAACACGTTAATATTTATTTGATATAAAAATAATATGCAAAAATACTAATATTCAAAATTAATAGTTTTTCGTAAAATAGCAGCCTAGGAGGCATATCGAGAGGTCAAAATTGGGTATCAATAATTGTCCCTTTATTATTCGGAAATGATAAAAAAAATTGTCGACCATTAAAAATTGATGTAGTAGTCAATTTTATTTGATCGAGAGAATGATTTTTTGGAATTAAAGCAACAAGAGATGGTTTTAAAATAATGCGATCAAGACTTTGATTTTAAGTCGCCTACATTCTCGAGTTTATGAGAGTCAAACCTTGTGTAGTTCTAGCTTTAGGAACAAATGATATTCCTAAAGAAAATTGATGAATGTGGAGCACAAGTTTGTAAGGTCATAGTATGAGCGGTTTTGAAAAGTGAAATATAAATAGGTTGCGATATTGGAAAAAATATTTCAGAATTGAGAGGAGAATAATTCTTAAATATTTTTTTATTTTACCTTCCACTTTTAACAACTAGATAAAAATGGTATATATATATATATATTCATAAAGAGAATCATTAAATAATACGGTAAAAATAATCATAATAGATAATAATAATGATGAGAGGAGATAAGAAAGCGTATCTGTTTGTCATTGTCCTTGTTTTCCAAAAATTTTTAGTCTCCTCATAAATCTGCCCAAGTTTTGCCTCTTAATGAAAATGATCATGTTGAGCATATACCCGCAAAATCAAGTGTCTTTATTTTAGTGCGGATGATCCCAATTGTCTAGCATATTCTATTTTGGGATGGATGAACCTGATATGTCCAGCGTATCCTATTTAGGGCAGATGAACTCAATATATCCTATTTTAGGGTGGATTAATCCGGTATGTCAAGCATATCCTATTTTAGGATGGATGAACTCAATATGTCCCACGTATCCTATTTTAGGGTGGATGAACCCAGTATGTCAAACCTATCTTATTTTAGGGTAGATGAACTCGATATGTCAAACATATCCTATTTCAGGATGAATTTGGTATGTCAATCATATCCTTTTTTAGGATAGAGAAACACGGTATGTCAAACATATCCTATTTCAGGGTGGAGGAACCCGGTATATTCAAACATATCCTATTTCAGGGCGGTTGAATCTGATATGGCAAACATATCCTATTTCAGGATGGATGAATCTGGTATGTCAAACATATCTTATTTTAGGGTGGATGAACTCGGTATATCAAACATATCCTATTTTAGGGTGGATGAACCCAACATATCCTATTTTAGGGTGGATGAACTTGGTATGTCAAACGTATCATATTTTAGGGTAGATGAACTCGGTACGTCAAACATATCCTATTTTATGGTGGATGAACTCGGTATATCAAACATATCCTATTTTAGGGTGGATTAACCCAACATATCCTATTTTAGGGTGGATGAACCTGGTATGTCAAACATATCATATTTTAGGGTAGATGAACTCGGTATGTCAAACATATCCTATTTTAGGGTGGATGAATTCAACGTTTCCTATTTTAGGGTAGATGAACCCAGATTACCTTTGTTCATTGGTAGCTTCTTGTTATTGTCATGTCATTGAAATTTTTGAGCACCTTCAAAAATATCTGCCCTAGTTTAAAATATATTTCGCACTTTCTTACAAATCAAAATGTTGTTTGCCAGTAGAATTTTTGAGGTAATCTCAAAACTTCTACCCCAATTTTTACTTGTAAAGTCTTATATTCCTGCATCACTCAAAGAAAATATTAGTTCAAAAGAAATGATTGTCTTATATTCGAACATTGAGGTTTGATTACGAATTTGCAATTTGTCACTTGGAGTCAAAAAATTAGTTTTGATTTATCGAATAGAGTTTGGTCAAAAGCTAAGATAATTTGAATATGAGGGGACAGAAAAAATTTATTAGATTAAGATCGAACCTAAGAAGGGACGCAGGGTCAAACGCAGTTCAAGAGTACAAAGAGGAACATAAACAAAAACCAAAAAAAATAATGATTGGAAAATAGAATTGGTACTTTTCTTGATGGTTTTGTCCTTCTTAGTTCCTTTGATATGCTTTATGTTTCCTTGTCAAATATCTCGGGGCGATCTCAATCGGGTTACCTTGGACAATAACTGTGTCTGTGGTAATGTCATAGATATTGCTTAGTGGCTCTTATCACCTTATAATCTTATCTTTCTCTATCAAATCTTAAATCGTTTACCTCAATGCTGAACATGCCTTAATATCATATCCTTGAATATTTAAATGATATGCACACATTTTGGATAAGTCAAAATTTGAAGGTGGTTACTTAGGGATCCAACCTTTTCTTGGTTTCAAAACTCCTTGAGAAAACAATCTTTGGAATATGCCAGCCAAAGGTTCAGTCAAAGGGGTAAAAGTATGAGATTTCATTTTCTCTGTTTGATGAGGATTGGATGGCATTGGATGAGTCTATTATCTAGAATCAGGCTGGTGGGAATTTGGATATTGAAAAACTTATGGTTATAGGGGTCAAAAATAGTATATGCATGTTGGGTATTTGGATAGTGTTGTTCTTGAGGTGGGAAGATTAAGATATCTTGCTCTTTTTCTTCTTTTGATGAGGTATTATGTGCTTGAAAAGTAGCTTGTGTTGCAGAAATATCAATATTTTTCCCATTCAAATAGCATATTCTAATCTCTTCCCAATTAAAATATGATCGTCGAACCTTTGAACACATGCAACATAACCTCTGGTAGTAAATACCATCTAAGGACTTAATGAAAGTTTGGAACAACTCTCCTTCTGGCATAGGTGGATGTATCTTAGAAGCTTTAAACCTCCATCATTTTATATAATCTTTACAAGATTTATGAGTTATTATCCTTACTTCGAACAAGTCCAGCATCATCAGATCGACCTTGATATTGAAATTATATTGTCTCACAAAGTCTTGAGTCATGTCCTCCCAAGTATGCCACTTGTCAAAGTCTTGTTTGACATACCAAGTGAGTGCTATTCCTACCAAGCTCTGAATGAACAATCTCATTCAGAGAGCTTCATTGTCTTCTATGTTAATTAGTTTACCATAATAGTCCTTCATATGTATAATCAGATCTCCATGCCCATCAAACACATTAATTTTGGGACTTAGTATCCAAAAGGTAAATCAATCCATAGATATAGACACGGTTTCTTATACCTCAAGATTCTTTTGAACGTAGACATTCGTCCAACCCCTTTTACAAGTCAAAAAAGTCTTGTGTTACCATGTCTTGCAAAGTACCAAAGGAATGACTAAGAAAATGTGGGTAAGAAGGTATCTTATACGGTTAGAAGAAAATTTGGGTTAGAAAAGGGATCAAAATGGTTAGGTATATTTGTCAAATTGAAGATTCTTAGATGATTCGGTGTTCTAATGCTTGAAAACCTTTAAAAAATATAAACAAGACAAACAAAATTCACCATATAGCACATACAAGTTTAAAAATAATAAATATAAAAACAAAATACATTCTAGGATAAAGACTAGGACTTAATAAGTGATCTAGACATAAAGATCTGAGCTCCTAATGCACGAAAGAGACTGTAGGGATAGAACATTATGCTAAATTTGAAATTGCGAAAAGATAAGAAAGCTAGGAAAATAGACAAAGTTGACATTTGTTAAACATCAAATCGGTTGATCTGAAACATCTTTTTTAATTGATATCACATCACATTGTTGATCCATCCAACTCCATATAGAAAAGATCAATATAGGGGGAAGAAAATTTTATTATGATAAGACCAAACTCATTAAATGAGCACCTACATATCCCTCTTATAAGGGAATCGGGTCAAACATAGTTTCAATTACACAAGCAAGGAAAACATAAAAGAAAATTACATATTGTAAAGCTTTAAAGGAAATTCAAATGCTTGAGATTCTAGGGCAGAGAATAAATATGATATAGTCTAAATCACTGTTGAAAAAGTGAAAGTCAAGCCTAGAAAATCAATCAACATCATAATTTGGCTCTGTCACACTTATCACCTTGGTATCAATCATCATCTGAATTTTGTTTTTCAAAGCAAAATATGCCCAAGTAGGATGTACTTTCATCCTACAATGATAAGCATAAATTTGATCAAGGCGATACCACACAGACTTAGTATCATAAGGTACGACAATAATGGGCATGATGTAGCCTGCTTTTTTGAATCATTCATAGAGTTGAGCTATAGGTTCACCTAGAGGAGTGTACTATTTTAGTGGATTTTTCTAAAACTTATCTCAAGGTCTGGTAGATTGGTTAGCTCATTGATTTGTCAGTGGATTTCTATAGGACAGGGAAATACAGTTTGATGTTGGAGCAACAATTTGAGGGTGAGGATTTGTAAAGGATTGGAGATAATAGGTTTGGACATAATTTGAGGTTGGTAAGATTTCTGGAGATGGATACCATATTGGTTGTTTTTTTACTATCCTCGCATTTCTTATCAAGTTTGGTATCTGTCTCCTCAATTTATGACATTCATCAGTATCAGGACCAGGCATGCCAGAGTGGAAGGCACAATGCTTTTTCGGATCGAAGAAAGGTCTTGAAGGGCAATAGAAAGCAACAAGCTTTGGCTGAAGAATACCATGTGACCTTAGCGTTCCAAAATTAATAGATGGTGGTTCGTCGAAGAGTCATAGATTGGGGTTTGCTAACTTCAAGCTTCGAAGGTTTTGATGTCTCATCGGTGATCATTTACCCTTATCCCTAGATTACGGATCAACTAAATCAGTTTCGATTATGAAATTTCTCTTTATCTTATTGTCGAACCACCTATTAAAGTCACTTTCTAAATTGTCCCAAGAGACCTGCTTGCTTTTATCCTTCCCTGCGTACCACATCAATTCCATACCCGTAAGTGAACTGATAAAAAGCTTCATCTTAAGATCATCACTTTTCCCTATAACTACTAGCTTGTCAAGGTATGCCTTCTAATGATAATGGGGATTTTCGTACCCATTATAGAACGAAAAGTTCAAGTCCCCAAATCTATCTTCATTTTCTTCCCCTGATTTGGATAACTCATTCATCTTGGTTTGTTGAAATGACCTTACCTTATGGTTGGAAACTTGTCCTTCTATCTCTTTTTCTTAGCCTATCTCTGTCAACCCATTACGTGGTTTCTACAGTGCAATTGGGTACAGACTTGAAGAAACGTGTGCATCACAATCAGGTATAGGTGAGGTCGTTAATATAGGAGAATACATAGTGCATGCAGGTTCATGTAGATATTTAGAACAGTCTTTCCTTCAAGGAAGTTCTAGTCAAAATTCTTGATCATCAAGTTCATAGACTAAGGAACAAAGAAATTCCATTAGTCAAAGTTCTTTGGCAGAATCAATTTGTTGGGGAAGCCACTTGGGAAGCGTAAGCAGATATACGAACCAAGTACCCTCATCTTTTCTCCACAAATTCAGATTCAGTATAAGGTACCAATCTTCTTAAGATTTCTACATATCATACTCAGTTTCAGTTGTACATCATGTTCATGTCAATCGTGTATTTACAAATCAGTTCAGTCATGCATTCTATGCATCAGATATACATGTTCAGTTTGTAAGCTCAGCCTAGAAGCTTTCCTCATATTAGTCAGTTTCATTCGAGGACGAATGATCCCAATGGGGAGATATTGTAACACCTCGTATTTCACTAGCATAATCTAAATCTCAGTGCATAAGTATTCGTATATAAAATTTTCTATACACTCATTGTTTGTCAGTTTAGATACTTCCATTTCATAGGAAATTCAATTAGCTTTCCAACGATATAAAATTTGCCAAAATTCGATAACCAGGTAAGAAGTTATGGCGATTTTAAGTTTCAGTCATTAAATATCGTCATTATAACCCTTAGCGCGTCGCGGAGACAGTCCAAATGACAATTGTTGATTTCCAGTGTGACTCCATAATATTGGCTTGTCATGGAGCATTCCAATTTCTAGTTTGGCTATTTCCAGTGGGCCTCCGCAATGGTAGCACATCTCAGAGGTAGCCAAATTGGCATTCCAAGGCTTACCGCAATAGCTCCGTGTCGCAATGTTTTTCAAGGTCCTAATTTTCCATTTCTAGTGGCTTGGCGCATCGCCCCAAGACCAAAATTGGGATGGTTAGTTTTCAGCTTACGTTTTAAATCCATTTAAGGGTATTTGGGTCTTTTTCCTAATCCCTAAACTCGTCCTAAAACACGAAATTTAGCCCCAATTGACCTAAATAATCATTCATTTTTCAATTTTCTCTCAAATTAAAGATCCTCTTTTTCCGAGAACAAGAAATACTAGCTACTAAATTCAAGACCAATCTTTAAGAACACACCAGGGACCTCAAGAAATTCATTATCCCAGGTATGTTAGATGTTCATCCATGGATTCATTTCATCCATGGAGTCCAAATATCCTATTTTAATTACCAAGTTATAATATTTTCAAACTATTTGATTTTAAATTATGATTTCATCCATGAACCTCCATGTACTATTGATTTTATACCATGTTACCATGAAATTATTGATATCATTCAATCCTCCATGTTTTTATATTATTATTTATTGAATTAAACCCTGATTTACATCAATTATGTTGAATTCATGCAATTCTATAAGTTCTATGACATTCTTATGATTGTTTTAACCATGAACTACCAGTGTTTGATAAAATGCCTACAAGAGTGATTGATTTAATTAAAGCCTTTATGCTTTGTCCCTCAAGCTTTAGTGTCATTTTTCCATTGTTGTTTTTTAGTCCTGGGAGTATTGAATACCCGAAAACCATAGTTGTTATGTAGTCTAGTCTCAATACATTACAGAATATTCTTAAGAACATACTATGAGCATTATCAGAATAGTCAGATATCAGTCAGTTAAACTCAGAACAGTCTAGTATTTCAGTGTCTTTCAGTTGGGAGTAGGATTTAGCACCGAGCGAATGTAGCTATGGCAGCTTCCCCATCGGATAGGTAGAGTCGTTAGTAGCAGTCCCTATACTCTAGAGCTACATAGACAGCATAGGATATGAGAAGTCACCCATCAGATTAGGCTTGACTATCTCGTAGGGGTCACCCGTCAGTTCAGGCTTGACACCCTTAGTTCTTTGGACATTATATCAGTTTAGTGGATGCACGCAACCAGTGTTAGTACTTGTGGCATGGTATTAACACTCTTTCAAATGGGGTTACAGATTGGACCCCCATTAGCTCAAATTAGGGAATGTCGGTTAAATAATATCTCCCACAGCCTCAGATGCAGTCTTAGTTACAGTCCCAATTTAGTTATGTAGTCTTAGAGTTGTTTGACCAAAGCTTACAGATATTAGTATTTTGTCAACATTTCAGTTTATAGATTTTACTCATTACATGTTATATGCTTGGTCAGGCATCTCCACTGTCTACAGATTTTCACGTATCTTCAGTATTTACAGACCATCATACATACTCAGTATTTACAGATTCTCCATATTTTAAGTATCTACAAATTCCATGTTCTCTACTAGTACTCCATGTTTTACATGCATATTCAGTTAATTATTAGTTTTGTTCATGAAACCATGCATATCAGCCTACCTCATTTAGCATACCAGTACATTCAAAGTACTGATCATATACATTTCTTTTGCGCTATGATGTATTATATCATAGGTGCTGACGCTCAGTTCCCGGACCACGCTTAGACTTCACTTCTCAAGCCATTAGCAGTATAGTTGTAATGGTAAGTCCTCATCATTCGAGGACAAATTATTTTACTTCATATCTCTATTTCCATAGTTAGCAGAGTTAGTTTGGGGCCTGTCCCATAATCTCATATTCAGTTAGTCAGTTTTAGAGGCTTTTCAAACATTAGAGTTAGTTATTCAGTATTCAAATTTCCAGTTGATATGTCGGTTCATCAGTATTTAATCAGATTCAGTCAGTTTTTCTACAGATTCATATTTCAGTATTGATTCAGTGATAAAATCTTATGGCAATATCAGATGTTTTTTGTAATTATGATATTATTATTCAATTCTCACAACAGGTACCATCTCATGGGTTAGCTTGTGGTCCCTCGGGGCTGTAAGCATCGTGTGATGCCCAGGGTGTACTCTTGGGGCATTACAAACTTGGTATCAAATCCTAAGTTTTTAAAGTATCCAAGTAAGTCTGAATGTCACGTCAAGTAGAGTTATGCACATGGGTGTGTAGCGCTCCACACTTATGGATAAGAGGCTACAAGGAGTTTAGGAAAAATTTCCCTTCTTTTAGTATTCATGTCATCTGAGTGAGCATGATCTCAAGTTAAACTCCCTATCTAATCCATTTCTTTCTTCCTTTTACAGAACATGCCTCCCAAGAAGAACGGATGAAGAACAGAAAACCAACCAGCTGCTCAGCCCGTCCAGGCAGATCCCCTAGACGAGCATGTCTCTCATGCATAATTCAGGGCTATGTTCACTACTCTAGAAAACTCCATAGAAGGACAGAAAGAATGGCTAGCTGTTGTTTCGACCAACCCAGTGGCCAATTCTGCTGCAACCAGAATTCGGGATTTCACCGGATGAATCCTTCTTCTTTCACGGGATCTAAGTTGTAAGAGGATCCACAAGAATTCTTAGATATGGTTTAGAAGGTCATGGATGCTATGGGGGTAACATCTAGTCAGAGTGCTAAGTTGGCTACATACCAGTTGCAGGATGTAGCCCATACTTGGTTTAAGCACTGGAAAGTTGATAGGGGTATAGATGCAGGGCATGTAGAATGGGAAGAGTTTGCCAAAGCTTTCTTATATAGATTATTCCCATTGGAGTTGAGGGAGGCCAAAGTGTTAGAGTTCATTAACTTGAGGCAGGGAAGCATGAGCGTATAGGAGTATTCCCTCAAGTTTACTCAATTATCTAGATATGCTCCTCATGTGGTGGCTGATAACAGGTCTAAGATGAGTATATTTATGTCTGGAGTGTCTGATAGTATGGTCAAGGATTGTAGGACCGCAATGATTATTAGTGAGATGGACTTGTCTAGGCTCATGGTCTATGCTCAATAAATAGAGGATCAGAAGATTAAGGAGAGAGAGAGAGAGAGAAAGAGAAAACAAGAGAGCTAGGATGGGTAGTTTTAATTTTAGTCAGCCAAAGTTAGAAGGTGGTAACCATCCTTAATTTCACCAAAGGTCTCCAGTCCCAGTGCCATATTTGGTCAGTGCTCCAGTACCCAAATTTAGAAATGACAATAGAGATAGAATGTCAGGCTCTAAGTCCTAGGTCAGTGTTAGCAGTGCTTGTATAAATCCTTTATGTCAGAAATATGGCAAACACCATCAGGGTAAGTGTAGAGTGGGTAGTGATGTGAGCTTCAGGTGTGGAAATCCTAGCCATCAGATTTGGGAGTGTCAGGTAGTTGCTCAGAAAGGTAGGGATGTGTGCCAATAGGGCCAGTCCCATCAGTCATCAATTCCATCCGGATGCCCAACTCAGCAGGGTGCCGCTTCCAGTGCTACTAGTGGTCAGCGTCTGAACAGATTATATGCTCTTTAATCCCGCCAAGATCAGGAAAATTCTCCTGACGTAGTTACTGGTTTGTTGTAGGTCTTTCACTTACATATTTATGCTTTACTAGACCTTAGGGCTTCTCTTTCTTTTATAACTCCATATATAGCCGTCAAGTTCGGAGTCAGTCCCAAAACTCTAGCAGAGCCCTTTTCAGTGTCTATCCCAGTAGGTGTTTCCATTATAGCCAGACAGGTATACAGGAACTGTCCGGTAATAATATCTCAGAAAGTTACCTCAGTCAATCTCGTAGAGTTAGAGATGATGGATTTTGACATCATTCTCGGCATGGATTGGCTCTACTCATGTTATGCCTCAGTTAATTGTAGAAATAGAATAGTTTATTTTTAGTTCCCAAATGAACCAGCCCTTGAATGGAGGGGTAGTACTACAACTCTTAGAGGTCAGTTGATCTCATTCCTTAGAGCCAGAAAGATGATATCGAAGGGGTGTATTTACCATCTTGTGCGAGTCAAAGACTCTAACTTAGAAACTTCAACCCTTGAGCCACTTTCAATAGTCAGGTAATTTCCAGATGTGTTCCCTAAAGATCTCCCCGGAGTTCCTCCCAAAAGGGAAATCGACTTTGAAATAGACCTTCTTCCAGATACTCATCCTATATTTATTCCTCCATATAGAATAGCTCCAGAAGGACTCAAGGAGTTAAAAGAACAGTTAAAGGATCTCCTAGATAAGGGATTCATCAGACCCAATGTCTCCTCATGGGGCGCATCTATTCTATTCGTGCATAAGAAAGGCGGTTCACTCAGAATGTGTATTGACTACCGTCAGTTGAACAAGGTCACAGTCAAGAATAAATACCCACTTCCTAGAATCGATGACTTGTTTGACCGGCTTTAAGGTGCTAGCTATTTTTCCAAGATATACCTCAGATCAGGCTATCATCAGCTCAGGGTCATAGAATGTAACATTTCAAAAACGGCTTTCCAAACCCAGTATGGTCACTTTAAATTTCTGGTCATGTCCTTCGGTCATACAAATTCCCCAGCAGCTTTCATAGAATCGATGAACCGAGTGTTCAAGAAGTACTTAGACATGTTCGTCATAGTCTTCATTGATGACATTCTTGTTTACTCCCGTAGTGAAAACGATCATGCAAACTACCTCAGAATAGTACTTCAGACTCTTAGATCTCACTTGTTGTTCACTAAATTTAGTAAGTGTGAATTCTGTCTAATATTGGTATCTTTCCTTGGCCATATTATTTCTGGTGACGGCAATAGAGTTGATCCTCAAAAGACTGAGGTGGTGAGAAACTGGCCTAGACCTATATCTCTATCAGATATCAGGAGTTTCTTGGGTTTAGCTGTCTATTACCGTCAGTTTATTAAAGGGTTTTCTTCTATTGCATCCCCCATGTCCAGATTAACTTAGAATAAAGTTAAGTTTTACTGGTCAGATTCATGCGAGAAGAGTTTTCAAGAGTGGAAGACTCGACTCACCTCATCCCCAATCTTGACTCTACCAGATGGTTCATATGGTTTTGTTGTGTACTGTGAGGCATCCATAGTCGGTTTGGGTTGTGTCCTCATGTAGAGAGGTAAGGTTGTAGCCCATGCCTCCAGACAGCTTAAACTCCATGAGAAGAATTACCCTACTCATGATCTTTAGTTAGAAGCTGTAGTGTTTGTCTTAAATATTTGGAGGCATTACTTGTCTGGGGTGCATGTGGATGTGTTCACAGATTACAAAAGCCTTCAGTATGTATTCTCTCAGAAAGATTTGAATCTGCGTTAGATAAGCTTGTTAAAATTATTAAAGAATTATGACATGAGTGTTCTGTATCATCCGAGCAAGGCCAATGTAGTGGATGATGCTCTCAATAGATTATCCATGGGTAGTGTAGCTCATGTTAAGGATGGTAAGAAACAGTTAGCTCAGGAAGTCCATCAGCTTGCTTGACTAGGTGTCTTCTTAGTCAACTCAGCAGAGGGTAATGTGTGGGTGCAGAGTAGCTCAGAATCATCTCTAGTTTCCGAGTTGAAGCAAAAGCAGGATAGAGATCCCCATCTAGTTAAGTTGAAAGAATCAGTCAGAGATCAAAAAGTGGAGGTTTTCTCCCAAGGAGGAGATGGTGTATTGCGTTGTCAGGGTAGATTGTGTGTGCCTGGTGTAGATGACTTGAGGCAATGACTTCTTGCGAAAGAGCATGGTGTGCGTTACTCTATTCATCTAGGGGCCACTAAGATGTATCATAATTTGTCGAAGATCTATTAGTGGAGTGGGATGAAGAGATATATTATAGAGTTTGTGGCTAAGTTCTCTACATATCAGCAAGTTAAGATTGAGCACCAGAAACCTAGTGGATCTTTGCAGGAGTTTAGTATTCCCACTTGGAAGTGGGAGGAAGTGAACATGGATTTTGTGATAGGTTTTTCTCTTACCCGTCATCAACATGATTCTATTTGGGTTATCGTAGACAGGATGACCAAATTAGCTTATTTCTTGCCAGTCCATACCTCTTATTCAACTGAGGACTATGCCAAACTCTATCTCAGAGAGTTAGTCAGGTTGCACGGTATTCCCTTATCTATCATCTCAGATAGAGGTACCCAGTTTAACTCTTATTTCTAGAAAGTATTCTAAAAGGGTCTTGGTACCTAAGTCCATCTCAATACAGCCTTCTACCCTCAGATAGAAAGTTAAGAAGAAAGGACCATTTAGACTCTTGAGGATATGCTGAGAGCATGCACAGTTGATTTAAAAGGTAGTTAGGATGACCAATCGCCTATGATTGAGTTCACATACAATAACAGTTATTATTCCAGTATCCGTATAGCTCCATTTAAGGCTTTATATGGTAGGAGATGTAGATCTCCAATTGGTTGGTTTGAAGTAGGTGAAGTCGCAGTAGTAGGGACTAACTTGGTGTTTCATGCCTTAGAGAAGGTTCAGTTGATCAGAGAGAGTCTTAGAAAAGCTCAAAGCCAATAGAAATCATATGCAGATGTGAAGAGAAAGGATCTCGAGTTTAAGGTCGGTGATTTTGTGTACTTGAAAATCTCTCCCATAAAGGGAGTGAAGAGATTCGGCAAGAAAAGGAAACCCAGTCCCCGATATGTAGGTCCCTTCAAAGTTCTCAGTCATTCTGGAAAGTTAGGTTATGAGCTTGAGTTGCCTTCAGATCTAGCCTCAGTACACCAGTGTTCCTTGTCTCATTGTTGAAAAAGTGTATTGGTGATCAACCTGTAGTTTTTCCCTTAGAGAGTGTAGATATTCAGAACATTTTTTCCTTCGAGGAAGTTCCAGTTGAAATTCTTGATCATCAAGTTTGTAGACTAAGGAACAAAGGAATTCCATTGGTCAAAGTTCTTTGGCGGAATCAGTCCATTGAGAAAGCCACTTAGGAAGCAGAAGCAGATATGTGAACCAAGTACCCTCATCTTTTCTTCGCGAATTCAGATTCAGTATAAGGTACCAATCTTCTTAAGATTTCTCCCTATCATACTTAGTTTTAGTTGCACATCATGTTCATGTAAATCATCATTTACAAATCAGTTCAGTCATACATTCCATGCATTATATATGCATGTTCAGTTTGTAAACTCAGCCCAACATCTTTCCTCAGCTTAACCAGTATCATTCGAGGATAAATGATCCCAAGGGGGAGATATTGTAACACCCTATATTTCCCTAACATAATCTAAGTCCCAGTGCATAAGTATTCATATATTAAATTTTTTTAAAACTCATTATTTTTCAGTTTAGAGCTCGCCATTGCATAGGAACTTCAATTAGCTTTCTAACGATATAAAATTCACCCAATTCCGATAACCGGATAAGAAGTTATGGAGATTTTAATTTTTAGTTGTTAAACATCGTCATTTTAACCCTTAGCACGTTGCAGAGACAGTCCAAATGACAATTATCAATTTTCAGTGCGACTCCGCGATGTTGGCAAATTGCAGAGCATGCCAATTTCCAGTAGGCCTCCGCGATGGTGGCGCGTCGCTGAGGTGGAAAAATTGGCATTCCAAAGGCTTACCGCGATAGCTCCACGTCGCGATGTTTGTCCAGGTTCCAATTATCCATTTCCAGTGGCTTGGCGAGATAGTGGTGCATCACACCAAGGCCAAAAATTGGGATGGTCAGTTTTAAGCTTACGTTTTAAATCTGTTTAAGGGTATTTGGGTATTTTTCCTAAACCCTAAACTCGTCGTAAAACACGAAATTTAGCCCCAATTGACCTATATAATCATTCATTATTCAATTTCCTCTCAAATTAAAGATCCTTTTTTTCCAAGAATTAGAAACCCTAGCTCACAAATTCAAGACCAATCCTCAAGAACACACCAAGGACCTCCGAAAATTCATTATACCAGGTATGTTAGATGTTCATCCATGGAGTCCAAATATCCTATTTTAATTACCAAGTTATAATCTTTTCAAGCTATTTGATTTTAAATTATGATTTCATCCATGTACTATTGATTTTATACCATTTTACCATGAAATTATTGATATCATTCAATCCTCCATGTTTTATATTATTGTTTATTAAATTAAACCCTGATTTAGATCTATTATGTTGAATTCATGCTATTTCATAAGTTCGATGACATTCCTATGATTGTTTTAACCAAGAACTACCAGTGTTTCATAAAATGCCTACAAGAGTGATTGATTTAATAAAAGCCTTCATGCTTTGTCCCTCAAGCTTTAGTGTCATTTTTCCATTGTTGTTTTTGAGTCCTGGGGTATTGAATACCCAAAAACCATAGCTGTTCTGTAGGATAGTCTAAGTACATTATAGAATATTCTTCAGAACATACTATGAGCATTATCAGAATAGTCAGATATCAGTCAGTTAAACTCAGAACAGTCTAGTATTTCGGTGTCTTTCAGTTGGGAGTAGGATTTAGCACCAAGCGGGTGTAGGGATGGAGGCTTCACCGTCAGATAGGCAAAGTCGTTAGTAGCAGTCCCTAGACACCAGAACTACGTAGCTAGCATAGAATATGAGAAGTCACCTGTCAGATTAGGCTTGACTATCTCACAGGGTTACCCATCAGTTCAGGCTTGACACCCATAGTCCTTTGGACAATAAATCAGTTTATTGGATCCACACAGCCAGCGTTAGTACCCGTGGCACTGTATTAACACCCTTCCAACTGGGGTTATATGTTGGACCCCGATTAGCTCTAATTGGTGAATATCGGTTAGATGATACCTCCCACAGTCTCAGATGCAGTCTTAGTTATAGTCCCAATTCAGTTATGCAGTCTTAGAGTTGTTTGACCAAAGCATACAGATATCAGTATTTTGTCAGCATTTCAGTTTACAGATTTTACTCAATCCATGTTATATGCTTGGTCAGGCGTCCCCACTATCTGTAAATTTTCATGTATCTTCAGTATTTATAGACTATCATGCATACTTGATATTTACAGATTCTCCATATTTTCAGTATCTATAGATTCCATGTTCTCTAATCAGTACTCTATGTTTTACATGCATATTCAGTTAATTATTAGTTCTGTTCATAAAACTATACATATCAACCTACCTCATTTAGCATACCAGTATATTCAAAGTACTAAGAGTATACCTTTATTTTGGGCTATGATGTATTATATCATAGGTGATGACGCTCAGTTATCGGACTGTGCTTAGACTTTACTTCTTAGGCTATCAGCAGTACAGTAGCAGTAGTGAGTCCTCATCATTCGAGGACAGATTATTTTATTTCATATCTCTATCTCCGAAGTTAGAAGACTTAGTTGGGGGCCTGTCCCATCAACTCATATTCAGTCAGTCAGTTTTAGAGGCTTTTCAGACATTAGGTTCAGTTATTCAGTATTCAAATTTTTAGTTGACATGTCGGTTTATCAGTATTTAATCAGATTCAATCAGTTTTTCTATAGATTTATATTTCAGTATTGATTCAGTGATAAAACCTTATGGCAATATAAGATGGTTTCCGTAATTATGATATTATTATTCAGTGCTCACAACAGGTACCATCTTATGGGTTAGCTTGTGGTCCCTCGGGGCTGTAATCACCGTGTGACGCCCATGGTGTACTCTCTGGGCATTACAATGGTGTTCATATGGTGAGAAGTCACCAAAACAAAAGGAAATAGGAATATCAGAGAAATCAATCAAAGGGATTATTTTTCTTAAAAATAATAAACTAAATCAATTTAATGCTAGAATTACCATAACTAAACAAGTAAAATTTTCCCAAATAAGGATAGTATAATAAGTAGGGATATCTTAAGACCATAAAATTTACCAAAAATATACCTGTCACACAATTTCATCCACAAATCATCTCGAATACCATCTTCAACTAATTGAAAAAATGAGACAAATTTAACCATAAACAACTATGAAAAGTCAATCATAAATAAAATCAATCACTAAAAAACTTACCAAGTACGAAAAACATGCTAAGCCGTCCCACGATTTAATTTTAATCAAATAAGAAAAAATTCAAATTATCATATTTGACTCAACATATATCAATCTAAATTTATCATAATTAATGAAAAATAAATACAAACTTGAACTCCACGATATATCATATTGTATTCAAAAACAATGATCAAGGGAGCAGAATCAATAATCAAAATCAAGAACCGAATCCGAACATGATTCACACAAAAATTATTGCTTCAAGAAAAATTAAGAACAAAGAACCTGTAACGCCTTCAACAAATTAGTACCCAGTTGATATAAAAATTAAGGTTAATAAACGTTGTTAAAATTGGGTATTTTCATATATGCTAATCTAGGGACATAAATAAACACGAAATAGAAAGCATCATCTCAAAATTTAAAGCCAAATTTCACCAATTCCAAATACAAAAGTTTATCTACAAGAAAAAAGAGTAGAAGAAGAGAACAAAAGTAAATTGGCATGAATTCAAATAAAGAAATAAACCTGGGATGGATGATAAAAATCCATTATGAACTTCAACCTTTTTCGGTAATATTTGATCGAAGCTCGGAGGTAGTGCTAGTTCATTTTTGGTTTTTGTCAGTGGAACTCTGCCGTTGTCTTGGTAGCAATGTCCGTGACACTATTTTTTTTGGCGAAGAAGAAGCAGCTCGAGGCTCTTCAGAGAAGCTGCCGTGGTAGAACCCAATGTGGGTTGAGAGTATGGCGGTTGAATATTGTTGTGGGTCTTCAACAGAGCGTGATCGACATTCTTAACTTCATCGGGGGGAGGCAACGATGGTGGTGAGAGAGGGAGATTGGGAGAGAGCAAAAATGGGGAGGGGCGGCTGATTGTTTTTAACACCCCGAGACTACCCCCTGGATGTCACACAATGCTTAGGACAACAAGTGATCCCAAGATAACCCTTGTACTGTCAAAACTCGTAAGAAACAAAATAAGATACATAAATCTTGAAGAAATGAGCGGTAGGAAACTCTTTAGATGAACATCTTCAAAACCAAACTATTAAAATGAGTACAATTTATGTTATATAAAACAAAAAATAGAAATCAAACATATCAACTCTACTAACTGTCTATGAAGCCTCTACTAGTATTGACTATAGCTAGATGGGACATGACCCCCAGATATCCCTAATAAATATGACTGAATAAAGAAAACAAGATGTTACTCGAACTATGATTGAATCGAGCCCTAAAATAAAAAGGACTCATCACCGCTGACTGGAAGCTGCAAACTGTCTGATTATGATGTGTACGCTACAGCTTGTACCTATATTATGAAACAATGTAGCACATAGACATATATGTAGGTCAGTACTTCTAGAATATACTGAGTATGTGGGGGTGAATACATAAGTGAAAAAAATAACATAATGTACATATAAACCATTAAATAATGCATGCTAAGTGTAAATGACTCACCATGGGCTTGAATAAAATAAAAGTTGTAAAATCATAAACATGAGTAATAAAGCATAATGATAAACTTTGTGAGCCATAACACTTAGTTCTAAAAGCTTTACTTTATTTTTTCTTAGGGATGTTCTTCTAACCGACATACACCATGTGAGCTGTCATGGAGTCCAGCATCTTACCCACGTATGGGAAAGCTCACGCTGGGGAAAGATTTCCTACCCTTGCCATCGGAATAGGACCTTAACTTAAGTGATCACTATACTCAACCAATATTAGGACTTTAAACCTATGGTGGCTCATAGTTATGGGGCATGCGACCTTGGACTCATACCCAACTCAGTGCTAAATATTATTACCTTACTTATATGCTCAGGCTTTAAGAAATCCACCTTAAAATATCATAAGGATTAATAATGAAAACCAGTTATGCTTCTCTTTGCTTTAAATCATAACGGTATGAATAATGTCGATTCCTTATCTTAGCTTAGGATCACAAGACCAATTCTTGCTTAAAATCTTTATATAACCTTATCAAAGAATACTTAAAAGCACAATCTTCTTGAAGTCTCAATACTCAAACTTAGGGCTTAAAACACATGCTTTAAACACATGTCAATTCACAATAAAAGTTCATGCTCAATAAAAATCTTGAAATACTTTAGCAATAACAAGTCAAGATAGTGCAATCTTATTCATAATATAAATCATGTAAGTTAAAAGCATAAACATAAGCACTTCTTGATATTCTAAAAGCTTTAAATCTCATGAAATCACATACTTCAAGAATATACATACTTGGGTATGAATCCTAATTCAAAAAAAAAATGAATTAAATCTTAAAATCATGCAATTTGGGAACTAGGGTCAAAGGATACCCTTGTTCATAACCCTACATACCTTAATTTTCTTGAATTATGAAGAAAGCTTGAATCTTGGAACTAGAATGATGGACTTGTGAAAGAAACTCTATTTTTTATATTTCTTGAAGAATTATTGAACTTGGAAGTTTGAACTCTTAGATTTCTTGAAGAAATCTTGAAATTGAAGTTTGAATTCTTTGTGTTCTTGAGAGAAAACCTTGAGCTTTGTTCATGGGGGAAAAGAGAGGGTTTTTACGTGAGGGATTTTTGAGAAAGATGGGCAAATAATGCCCGTTTAGATGCTATAAATCCTCCCTTGGACGTTTGGGGTTGAGGGGAAAGGACCAAAGGGCCCCTTGACCCGTAAGGAGTTGAAAACAGCATGGGAATGGATCAAGTGGTGCCCCCTTTAGACCATGGGAGAAGAGCCCGCGAATCCCCCTCTATATTAGTGCAATAATCCAGGGAGGTGGGCTTATCTCGCTCCTGCACTGCCTCTCACGAAAATATCTATAACTTTTTTCTCGAGTACTGGATTAAGGCAAAATTGGTATCGTTGGAAATCTAACTCAATTATCTATAATTTAGTGGGTCTTGATCTGCAAAATTCTTTACATATCAAAAGTTATACACGTTCAATGTATACCCTTGTAGAATTGAATACCAAACTTGGATGAATCAAAGGCTCTTGGCTCAACTTTGCTCTAAGTGATTCCTATGAACATTTTTCACTTCGAGAGCACTTCACACACTAGGATAAAGATCATGACACATGTATTAACATACAAATAATAGGATTAAAGTTTACACACATAAGAACTATGCTTCAAAGTCTAGACCAAAAATACGGGGTATTACATTATCTCCCCCTTGGAATCATTCATACTCAAATGATGGATAGGAACTCATTGAAGTCTTAGAAGTATGGAATAATTTAGAAATGATATGTCTTCTAAGAAAGGATATAACTGAGCTGAAACATTAAAAACTTTCATCATGAAACTGATTTCTGAGTTGACTTGACTTTACTTACTATAAGGAGTTGATTCATGCTGAGAGTTTAGAACTCACTTGATAATGTTCATGATATGATCTTACATATAGAAATGCAGAGTGATAACTCATGAAAGAACGAATCATGAGACAACAAGACTTAGATTGTACAAGGGGTATGACATTGTCTGAGCTGGAATACTTGGAAAATTGAGATTATGCACTGAATATTTATGAACTGAGTCATGACTAAATTGTTGAATATGAAACATGGTGCATGGACTAAAATAAACTCACAACTTACATGTATGTGAACAATTACCTCATTCAATAGCCATATGTATGAAACTTCGGATAGTAAGACTAGATGGAAAGCTGGAAAATAATAAGAGCTTATTTGTCTGATTACTAAACTTGAATTACTGGCTACATGGACTGAATCACACTAAAAGTTTACACTCAACTACAGTATTTAATCAACACTCTTTCTAAGAAGTTTTAATAATATTAGTGAGCAAAGAATCTTGGATATGATCTGAATAAGATATATGAGTAAGGAATCTTATTATGGTTATTACTCTGTAACATCGAAAATAGGCCTATGAAACATAATCTAGGATAGAACTTCTAAGTCGTATGCAATGCAACTGCTAATCTTCAAGCTTAGCCATACTTATCAAATACTCCCTCAACTGTACTACTCCTCTTAAGTGCCTTCTCACACGGGTACATATAACTACTCTAGCTAAAGTCTGAGTTGAACTAAACATTCTCACCATGTTCAAGACTAACTCAAAATCTCAAGGCACTACACATAACACCATAACACTAGTATGTCCATGAATTCAATACCCCATGTGTTTTCACAGTTATCATCTTAAGAATAATTCTTCTTACCACTTCAACAAATAAATTCAACCTCTTACTAGGAATTAACTAACGCACAATGCATCCATCCACTTATATATACCAACATGCCATTCAAGCTTATCTTCATAACAACATATACATTTCTAATCAAACACCCATAAAAGCATCTTTCTCATATTCTATAATACCTCTATCAATAACAACTTTCTTGCACTATGCTTAAGATTACATACCCAGAATTCTCAACTATCTATGACATACCAAAGATTTACCTCAATATTCCTTCAAACTTATAGACTTACATAAAACAAGCATACAATAAGTTTTTTCCAACATGAAATATTTACTCTCTCCCATCTACACAACTGTTCATCATCACTATCTTAACCTAAGGAAAGGTCACTGAAAGTTTAGAACATGAGGACTTGAAGCATAAAAGAATACTAGACATAACTGGGACACTGAACTGAGGCCTGTGGAATAGAGTATCCAGGACATGGATTTATTAAAAAGATCTAAACTGATGGGCATACATGGCATAAACTAATTTTTTCTAATCATTAAGAGTATAGCATAAGTACTGGTACTGAACATACTGTAAAGCATGAGTACATGAGTCATGAGTTGCATGGCCTGAGTTTGGAGTTCATAAATTCCTGGAACATGATTCGTACTGCTGACTGAACTGGAACTCCTCATACTAGGAACTGGGAGAGTACATGATTCTCTATTATGTGCATGAACATGAACTATGATCATAGAAATGACATGTAAGGCATGAGTAGATATTGTTATAACTGAAGTAAAAATATTGAAATAAGAATGGGTTGGCAATCTTCCTCCCTAGTGTTGTTCCTTGTTCCATCATCTCTCCCTTAGCTTTAAGCCATAATTCTAAGTTTGTGGAACCCTTTACTAAACTCTAAACTGGACTACAATCATTGTACTCTAGAGTCTAGGATATAATAATGCACATATATAATAAACTTAGCCCGAAAGACTACACCTAAAAGTGTAAAACCTGTTGCTAATACTTTCTTCTGAGATACAACTCTATCTTTCTATAGCCGCAATAGTCATCATATATTACTTGAACACTTACGTACTTAGAATCTTCGTGAGTATCACCATACCCGGAGTGCACACTATCTAGATCTTTAACTCTTATTTTTATTAGCTCAATCTTTAAAGATTCTAACTTAGATTCTAACCCTTAAAATGGATATCCGCAAATATTTAGTGAACCATACTACATCCGTTATAGCCTACTAATATCATATCTCAAAACTTATATCCTTACCTAAACCATGAGAAATAAAATCATACCAAAAGGTTCAACATCATCTATCCATAACTCCATAACTCCATAACTTAGCTATTAAGAACACCATATACTATATTACTAGCCTTCTTTCACTTTGCAACTCAAGGTAATACTAACCACACACGGCACTTAATAACCTTAGAAAATAATTCAATCCCCATATCACGTTAGGCACACCTCTACATCATACTTAATTGTGAATAACTAAGCTTTAACTCTTGCATACACTATTCAAGGCTTCTATATCAATTTCATATAACTAGTATCACTAACCAAGCAATCATTATTTCCACCTTAATGATCATCCATGGTCAAACTTAACGTCTAGTGCTAAACATGATGTACAACCCAACCTCACATACTATTCTCACTTAGAAGCTATAAAATAAAGCATCAAGAAACACTAGTCCACTAGAACCTCATAATAATAATAATTGATCATAATCCTATGGTATACCTTTTTAAAATCCGTTAGCACATCCTCCTTCTACATATTATGACTACTTACCCATCTATACACCTAAATTACTCGCATAGCTCTATAAGTTTCAACTAAACTCTTTTTTACATCCTCAAGGGAAGCCTAAATTAACAATACTCAACTACCAAATTCTTTATTAGTATCCTATACCTTTCTAACATAATAAATACCATTAATAACTCCTTTCCTACTTTGAGCAAACAACAAATCACCTTAACAAATAACTCCTTCTCTACCTTCCACCAAGGAGCCTATACCACCTTCATAACCCCTAAACTAACACATAAGGACATATCACCTTACTAAAAATTCGATCGTATGAAAAAGTTCATCTATATATATTACATCAATCGCCATCACCACCTTTATTGTCACTACACTTCTATATCCATACTTCCAACTATAAAAAGGTTATACTACTTATAAATCAAAACACTCTAGGTTGCAATATCCCTCGAATGCAAGCTGTATTTAACAATCTAGGTTCACACTATCTCCTCTTATGAGCACTATTTGTATTGAAGGGTTAGCGAGAAATCTAAATACATATCTTACTCTTTTTTACCTGAAAAACTCATAAGGATAAAGAAATAACTTTCTACTGGAGGAACTTATAACACACTAGCGAGGTCCTCTCAAGCCCCTTGTGTGACTTCTGAAGTTACTGATAGAAAATTTGAGAGCATTATCTTGGGAGGAATCAGAACTTACTAATCATGTTATCTCAAGAATAAGTCATAAATGGAGAAGAATGGAGTTATACACGAAGGAAAAAAGATTTTGAGGGAACAACTTTACTGCACGATCTAGATATAAAAGAAAGGAGACATTTCTTAAATGCCCTGTAGCCTCTCGAAGAAAAGTGTAGGCGTCTCCATACAGTTCCGCAAGACTCTACTAGACACGGCTTTATTGACACCCTAGGACACTTGAACTCTGTTTTTTGATACCAAGTTTGTAACCCCGATACTACCCCCTGGATGTCACAGGGTGCTTAGGACCACAAGTGATCACAAGCTAACCCTTGTACTGGCATAACTCGTGAGCAACTAAATAAATACATAAATCTTGAAGAAATAAGCAGAAGAAAAGTCTTTAGCTGAACATCTTTAAAACAAACAATTAAAATGATTATAATTCTAGTTATACAAAATAAAACAAAAATCAAATACATCAACTCTACTAACTGTCTATGAAGCCTCTACTAGTATTGACTATAGATATTTGGGACATGACCCGCAGCTATCCTATATAAATATGACTGGATAAAGAAAACAAGATGCTATTCAAAAAATGATTGACTCAAGCCCTTGAATCAAAAGGACTCACATATATTGACTGGAAGCTGCAAACTGTCTGATTATGATGTGCACGCTAGAACATGTACCTACATTATGAGACAATGTAGCACATAGATATATATGTGGATCAGTACTTCTAGAATGTGTTGAGTATGTAGGAGTGAATGCATAATTAAAAAAAACAACTTAATTTACATATAAACCTTTAAACAATGCATGCTAAGTGTAAATAACTCGCCTTGGGCTTGAATAAAACAAAAGTTGTAAAATCATAAACTTGAGTAATAAAACATAATGATAAACTTTGTGAGCCATAACACTTAGTTCTAAAAGCTCTACTTTATTTTTCTTAGGGAGCGTCTTCTAACCGACATACACCATGTGAGCTGTCATGGAGTCCATTGTCTTACCCACGGATGGGAGAGCTCACGCTGGTGAAATTGTCCTACCTTTGCCATCGGAATAGGACCTTAACTTAAGTGATCACTATACTCAACCCATATTAGGACTTTAAGACTATGGTGGCTCGTAGTTCTGGGTCATGAGACCTTGGATTCATACCCAACTCGGTGCTAAATCTATTCTCTTACTTATACACTCAGGATTTAAGAAATCCACCTTAAAATAGAATAAGGGTTTATAATGAAAACCAGTTATGCTTCTCTTTGCTTTAAATCATAATAGTATGAATATTGTGGATTCCTTATCTTAGCCTAGGATCAAAAGATCAATTCTTGCTTAAAATCTTCATATAATCTTATCAAAGAATACTTAAAAGAATAATCTTCTTGAAGTCTCAATACTCAAACTTAGGGCTTAAAACCCATTCTTTAAGCTCATGTCAATTCATAATAAAAGTTCATGCTCAGTAAAAATCTTGAAATACTTCAACAATAACAAGTAAAGATAGTGCAATATCATTCATAATATAAACCATGTAAGTTAAAAGCATAAACATAAGCACTTCTTGATATTATAAAAGCTTTAAATCTCATGAAATCACATGCTTCAAGAATATACATACTTGGGTATGAACCCTAATTCAAAACAAATGAATTAAATCTTAAAATCATAAAATTTGGGCACAAGGGTGAAAGGATACACTAGGTCATAACCCCACATACCTTAATTTTGTTTAAATATGAAGAAATCTTGAATCTTGGAACTTGAATGATGAACTTGTGAAAGAAACTCTATTCTTGATATTTCTTAAAGAATTATTGAACTTGGAAGTTTGAACTCTTAAATTTCTTGAAGAAATCTTGAAATTGAAGCTTGAATTCTTTGTGTTCTTAAGAGAAAACCTTGAACTTTATTCATGGGGGGAAAGGGAGGGTTTTTACGCGAGGGATTTTTGAGGAAGATAGTAAAATGATTCCCTTTTAGATGCTATAAATCACCCTTGGACATTTGGGGTTGAGGGGAAAGGACCAAAGTGCTCTTGACCTTTAAGGAGTTGAAAACAGCCTGGGAATGGACCAGGTGGCGCCACCTTTAGACTGTGGGAGTAGACCCCGCGGTGCCCCCTCTATCCCGATGCAATAACTCGGGTGTTGTGGGCTTATCGCTCCCCATTACAGCCTCTCACAAAAATGGCTATAACTTTTCGCTCGAGTATCGGATTAAGGCGAAATTAGTATCTTTGGAAAGCTGACTCAATTATCTACAATTTGGTGGGTCTTGAGCTGCAAAATTCTTTGTATATCAAAATTTATATAAGTTCAAAGTAGATCCTTATAGAATCAAATACCAAACTTGGACGAATCAAAGGTTCTTAGCTCAACTTCGTTCTAAGTGATTCCTATGAACATTTTTCACTTTGAGAGCATTTCACACACTAGGATAAAGAACATGACATATGCATTAACATACAAATCATGGATTAAAATTTACACACGTAAGAACGACGCTTTAAAGTCTAACCCAAAAATATGGGGTGTTACATTATTGGTTTAGAGAGAGAGAGAGTGAAAAAAATTTGGGTTGTGGGAATTTTTTTTCATTAAAAGGAAAGAAAAAGGGTTTTAATCTGAGTTATTGGATCATATTTGATCAATGACTGAGATTAAAATTAGAATATTGGTCGGATTAAATTGGATCAGAAAATTGGGTTAAATAAATTGATTTGGGATTTTGAGATTGGGGAAATATTGGGATTAGTTTAGGCTAAAATTGGTATAAATGGGGTACAAAAAGTCTAAATTTTAAATCAAAATAAGAAAGTTAAATTGAATTGAGCTGCTATTTAATAAATATAGTAAACATATAATAATAATAATAATAATAATAAATAAAATAATTATTTCTAGATCGGTTATGAATAAATTATGTAAATAAAATTAACGATACGTAATATATTATTTTAAAATCTACGACAATATTAATTTGAAATAAATAGATACCTGTAAATTATGAATACAAAATTTAAAATTATTAAAATAATAATAATAATAATAATAATAGTAATAATAATAGTAATAATAATAATAATAATAGACATCGTGTTTTTAAATTACAAGTATATTTATATAGCAAAAAATAATTTAATAAATATTAACAAAATTATGTAAGATATTATATGTATATTATATAAAAATATAAAATTACCTAAAAAATAAATTACTTAGTTTTTAAAAATCAGGAATGTGACACGTTAATATTTATTTGATATAAAAATAATATGCAAAAATACTAATATTCAAAATTAATAGTTTTTCGTAAAACAGCAGCCTAGGAGGCATATCGAGAGGTAAAAATTAGGTGTTAAAAGTTACCCCTTTATTATTCGAAAATGATAAAAAATTGTCGAGCATCAAAAATTGATATAGTAGTCAATTTTATTCGATCGAGAGAATGATTTCTCAGAATTAAAGCAACAAGAGATGGTTTTAAAATAATGCGATCAAGACTTGATTTTAAGTCACCTACCTATCTCGGGTTTATGAGAGTCAGACCTTGTGTAGTTCTAGATTTAGGAACGAATGAGATTCCTAAAGAAAATTGATGAATGTGGAGCACAAGTTTGTAAGGTCAGAATATGAGTGATTTTGAAAGGTGAAATATAAATAGGTTGCGATATTGAAAAAAATATTTCAATATTGAGAGGAGAATAATTCTCAAATGTTTTACATTTTACTTGCCACATTTAACAACTAGATAAAAATGGTTAGCACAGATATATATATAGAGAGAGAGAAAGATAATCTTTAAAAAATATGGTAAAAATAATCATAATAGATAACACTAATGATGAGAAGAGTTAAGAAAGCGTATCTGTTTGACATTGTCCTTATTGTCCAAAAATTTTTTAGTCTCTTCAAAAATCTGCACAAGTTTTGTCTCTTAATGAAAATGATCATGTTGATCATATACCCTTAAAATCAAGTGTCTTTATTTTAGTACGGATGAGCCCAATTGTCTAGCATATCCTATTTCAGGATGGATGAACCTGATATGTCCAGCGTATCCTATTTAGGGAAGATGAACCCAAGATATCCTATTTCAGGATGGATGAATACGGTATATCAAGCATATCCTATTTTAGGGTGGATGAACCCGGTATGTCAAACGTATCTTATTTTAGGGTGGATGAACTCGGTATGTCAAACATATCCTATTTTTGGATGGATAAATCTATTATGTCAAACATATCATTTTTAGGGTGGATGAATCCAGTATGTCATTCATATCCTTTTTTAGGGTGGAGAAATCCGGTATGTCAAACATATCCTATTTCAGGGTGGAGGAACCCGGTATATTCAAACATATCCTATTTCAGGGTGGTTGAATCTGCTATGTCAAACATATCTTTTTTCAGGATGGATGAATCTGGTATGTCAAACATATCTTATTTAGGGTGGATGAACTCGGTAGATCAAATATTTCCTATTTTAGGGTGAATGAACCCAACATATTCTATTAGGGTGGATGAACCTGGTATGTCAAACATATCATAATTTAGGGTGAATGAACTCGGTAAGTCAAACATATCCTATTTTAGGGTGGATGAACCCAACATATCCTATTTTAGGGTGGATGAACTGGGTATGTCAAACGTATCATAATTTAGGGTGGATGAACTCGGTATGTCAAACATATCCTATTTTTGGGTGGATGAATCCAACGTATCCTATTATAGGGTAGCTGAACCTAGATTACCTTTGTTCATTGGTAGCTTCTTGTTGTTGTCATGTCATTGAAATTTTTTAGCACCTTAAAAAATATCTGCCCTAATTTAAAATATATTTTGCACTTTCTTTCAAATCAAAATGTTGTTTACCAGTAGAATTTTTGAGGTAATCTCAAAAATTCTGCCCCAATTTTTACTTGTAAAGTCTTATACTCCTGCATCACTCAAAGAAAATGTTAGTTCAAAAGAAATGATTGTCTTATATTCGAACATCGAAGTTTGATTACGAATTTGCAATTTGTCATTTGGAGTCAAAAAATTAGTTTTGATTTATCGAATAGAGTTTGTTCAAAAGCTAAGATAGTTTGAATATGAAGGGGAGAGAAAAATTTTATTACATTAAAATCAAACCCAATAAGGGCCTCCTACGTATCCAGATAGAAGTCAGGTCAAACGCAGTTCATGAGCTCAAAGAGGAACATAAACAAAAACAAAAAAAATTAATAATTGGAAAATAGAATTGGTACTTTACTTGATGGTTTTGTCCTTATTAGTTCCTTTGTTATGCTTTATGTTTCCTTTTCAAATATCTCGAGTAGATCTCAACCAGGTTACCTTGGACAATAACTGTATCTGTCGTAGTGTCATAGATGTTTCTTAGTGTCTCTTATCACATTATAATCTTGTCTTTCTCTATTATATCTATAATCTTGTACCTTAATGCTGAACATTCCTTAATATCATGTCCTTTAATATTTGAATGATATGCACATATTTTGGATAAGTCAAAATTTAAAGGTGGGTACTTAGGGATCCAACCTTTTCTTGGTATCAAAACTCCTTGATAAAATAATCTTTGGAATATGCCAGCCAAAGGTTCAGTTAAAAGGGTAAAAGTACGATATTTCATTTTCTCAGGTTGATAAGGATTGGATGGAATTGGATGAGTCTGTTGTTGGGAATCAGGCTAGTGGAAATTCGGTTATTGAAACACTTATAGTTATAGGGGTCAAAAACAGTATATGCATGTGGGGTATTTGGATAGTGTTGTTCTTGAGGTAGGACGATTAAGATATCTTCCTCTTTTTCTTCTTTTGATGAGGTATTCTGTGATTGAAAAGTAGCTTGTGTTGCAGAAATATCAATATTTTTTCCCATTCAAATAGCATATTCTAATCTCTTCCTAATTAAAATCAGATCGTTGAACCTTTGAACACATGCAACATAACCTCTGATAGTAAATACCATTTAAGGACCTAATAAAAGTTTGGAACAACTCTCCTTCAGGCATAGGAGGACGTATCTTAGAAGCTTTTAATCTCCATCGTGTTATATAATATTTAAAAGATTTATGAGTTATTCTCCTTACTTCGAACAAGTCCAGCATCGTCGAATCGACCTTGATATTGAACTTATATTGTCTCACAAAGTCTTGAGCCATGTCTTCCCAAGTATTCCACTTGTCAAAGTCTTGTTTGATATACCAACTGAGTGTTATTCCTGACAAGCTCTGAATGAACAATCTTATTCAGAAAGCTTCATTATCTCCTGTGTCAATTAGTCTGCCATAATAGTCCTTCATATGTATAATCTGACCTCCATTCCCATCAAAGACATTAATTTTGGGACTTAGTGTCCTAAAGGTAAATCAATCCATAGATGTAGACACGGTTTCTTATACCTTAAGTTATAAATTTCTTTGGAACATAGACATTCATCCAACCTCTTTTATAAGTCAAGAAAGTCTTGTGTTACCATGTCTTGCAAAGTACCAAAGGAATGACTAAGGAAATGTAGGTAAGAAGGTATCTTGTGCGGTTAGAAGAAAATTTGTGTTAGAAAAGGGATCAAAATGGTTAGGTATATTTGTCAAATTGAAGATTCTTAGCTGATTCGGTGTTCAAATGCTAGAAAACCTTTAAAAAATATAAACAAGCCAAACAAAAGTTACCACATAGAACATACAAGTTTAAAAATAATAAATATAAAAACAAAATACATTCTAGGATAAAGACTAGAACTTAATAAGTGATCTAGACATAAAGATCTGAGCTCCTAACGCACGAAAGAGACGGTAGGGATAGAACATTATGCTAAATTTGAAATTGCAAAAAGATAAGAAAACTAGGAAAATTGACAAAATTGACTTTTGTTGAACATTAAATCAGTCGATCTGAAACATCCTTTTTAATTGATATCACATCACATTGTTGGTCCATCCAACTCCATAAAGAAAAGATCAAAATAGGGGGAAAGAAAATTTTATTATGATGAGACCGAACTCATTAAATGAGCACCTACGTATCCCTCTTATAAGGGAATCAGGTCGAGCATAGTTCCAATTACACAAGCAAGGAAAACATAAAAGAAAACAACATATTGTAAAGCTTTAAAGGAAATACAAATGCTTGAGATTCAAGGGCAGAGAATCAACATGATATTATCTAAAGTAATGTTGAAAAAGTGAAAATCAAGCCTAGAAAATCAATCAGCATCACAATTTGGCTCTATCACACTTATCACCTAGGTATCAATCATCATCTGAATTTTGTTTTTCAAAGCAAAATATGCCCAAGTAGGATGTACTTTCATCCCAGATTGATAAGCATAAATTTGATCAAGGAGATACCATAGAGACTTAGTTTCATAAGGTACGACAATAATGGGTATGATGTAGCCTGCTTTTTTTAGTCATTCATAAAGTTGAGCTATAGGTTCACCTAGATGAGTGTACTATTTTAGTGGATTTTTCTAAAACTTATCTCAAGGTCTGGCAGATTGGTAGGATCATTGATTTGTCAGTGGATTTTTGTAGGACAGGGAAATGTAGTCTGATGTTGGAGCAATAGTTTGAGGATGAGGATTTATGAAGGATTGGAGATAATAGGTTTGGACATAATTTAAGGCTGGAAAGATTTCTGGAGCTATATACCATATCAGTTGAGGGTGGGATTTTTTTACTATCCTCACATTTATTATCAAGTTTGCTATCTCTCTCCTCAATTCATGACATTCATCAGTATCAGGACCAGGCATGCCAGAGTGGAAGGTACAATGCTTTTTCAGATCGAAGAAAGGCCTTAAAGGGTAATAGAAAGTAACAATCTTTGGCTAAAGAATACCATGTGACCTTAGCATTGCAAAAGTTACTAATGTTGGTTCGTCGAAGGGTCATATATTGGGGGTTGCTAACTTTAAGCTTTGGAGGTTTTAATGTCTCATCGATGATCGTTTTTCCCTTATCCCTCGATTGTGGCTCAACTAAATCAGTTTCGATTATGAACTTTTTCCTTAGCTTATTGTTGAACGACCTAATAAAGTAACCTTCTAAATTTTCCCAAGATACCCACTTGTTTGTATCCTTCTCTGCGCTCCATATCAATGCCATACCCGTAAGTGAACTGACAAAAAGCTTCATCTTAAGATCATCACTTTTCCCTATAACTACTAGCTTGTCAAGGTAAGCCTTCTAATAATAATGAGGATTTTTGAACCCATCATAGAATGGAAAGTTAAAGTCCCCAAATCTATCTTTATTTTCTTCCCCTGATTTGGATAACTCATTCATCTCGGTTTGTTGAAATGAGCTTACCTTATGGTTAGAAACTTGTCCTTCTATCTTCTTTTCCTAGCCTATCTCTGTCAACCCATTATGTGATTTCTACAGTGCAATTGAGTACAGACTTGAAGACACTTGTGCATCACAATCAGGTATAGGTGAGGTCGTTAATATAGGAGAATCCACAATGCATGCAGGAGCAATAAAGTTAGTTTTGGATAATGGCTCTAGAAAATCTGCAGCATATTAGCTGAACCTCAAAGATTAGTCATTATTCCCCTAATTCTTTCCATTTTCCTTCCCATACTTCTGATGCTAGACTTAACTGGAGTAACTTTGTGTTGTTGCAACCCCAAACTCTCATGTTCAGCTTCACTATTGACAAGGTTGATAATAATTACTTGACTAGCCATTTCTTATGTACAACTTTAGTCAACCTTAGAAGAACGAACTAACAGTTAGAAAAAAATACGCACAACTATCTAGAATAAATATTCTACTTATTTGAAAATAATGAGTTATGCTCATTTGGAGTGATTCAAAGTTATGAGAGCTTTATATAACTTAAAGTCAGGAATGCTAGAGTAAAACATGAATATGATAACATTAACAACCGAGAGTCATGGTTAGAGTGATGGTATGTAAATTCTAAAAGCGTTGAAATGAGGATGTTCTAAAATGAATTACATTATAAATGGGACTAGAACCTCTTGTCAAAGGAAGAGTTGGACCTATCGATGATTAAGTACAAATCGATGAGTTGGGAGGATAAATTAGAGGAAAGTTTTGAATAGGACTTAAGAGTATATTATAGGATCCTAACATGACATGACGATAATTTTAAGAGTAAAGAGTTATAAAGTGAGGAACACTAAGAATAAAGAGTGACTAAGTGACTAAGACAAGAATAAAAATAAAAAGATAGGTAAGATATCAATACATACATAGAAATTCAACACATAGAAAAAAATATTATTCTTCCTTTTGGGATCGTGAACCCCTTTGAATTTTGAATGAGATTAACATTCAATGCATCAAGGGTGTCAAGGCATCCTAGGTTGAATGAGATGCATATTCCTTAGTAAAAAAAATAGCAGCCACGATCTAAAGAACAAGAGTGGTTTCATGACATGGTTTCCTCAAGTGGACAACTCAAGAGTAGTAAAGCTCATAAATGTCGATGCACCACTAATTGATCGATTCATGAGGCATTTTTTTGCAAGGGTGTTTGGGAGTAAACGCTTGTACAACCATGCAACCATTCTTAAAAAAATAAAAAAGGCTCCAAGTGGAGAAAAATATGAACAAAATGATAGTTATAAAAGCAGTAACATGTAGCACATAATGAAAGCAGTAACATATTGAACAGTATAAAGAAAATAAATAAATATGCAATTAAAAGGTATCAGAAAATAAGATGTAAAACATAAGAAAGCAAAAGGGAAAAGGAAATGGATGGACATAAAAATATATAACTATTTAGAAAGACAAATAAAGAGGAAAAACAAGGGAATTAACATGTGAAAAATAACAAATTATAACGCTCAAAACAATCAATAAAGGAAAAAAATAGGATAATTACAAAAAAACACAAATATCAAAAAGAAAGTTCAAGCAAACAGAATAAAATCCCACATAACACATAAATTCATAATAGTTAGAACCTAAGTATTCCCAGCAGAGCCTCCATGCTGTCGCACCTCATTTTCTCGTGAAAAGCAGATTTCGACGTGATAACTCTTTTGAAACTTTTAAAGAGTGAAGAGTCCCCACCTAACGAATTAAGGTGTGTTAGGGCACCATTCTAGGCAAATTATGAACCTATTTTATTATTTAGTCTAGTTCACTAGAAATTCGGATAAGAGTTCAATTTACCTCAAAAAGAAGTTGGTAGGTACCTTCGAAGTCCACAAATGTGATTTTCGACTGAATTCGTATATTACATGGGGACTCTACGTGATCAATAAAGGTCACTAATTTTATTAACTTAATATTACTAAGTGAGAGATTTAAATAAAAAAATATTTATCTTAATTATATTTTAATCATCAACTATCTAGGTGACAAATAAAAGGCAAAATGTAAATCAAATAAGCATGGAGACAGAAGTGACACAACCAATATAATAAAATATTATTAAATAATAGAACCTAAGTTACCCCCAAATAATTAAAACATTCAAAGTAAATAAAAGAGACAACAAATTAGAAAGGCTGGACGAGGATTTATTATTTTTATTATTCGAATCAGCGCCCGACTTATTAATGGGTGACAATGTCATGTGTCGTGTTGTCGGATTATGCTCGGATCAACTTCCATCATTTTTAAATGTCTATCCACCCCCACCTAAGTTGGTTATTAAACTTAAAGGTGTTCTAACAAAAAAATGACAAAACTAATGTTCCCTAAAGTACCTACCCATCTCGACCTAATGTTCAAGAGGCATTGGACTTTCTACATTTGGATTTGGGGTCTAGACAAAGGAAAAGCTAGGTTACTTAATTAGACTCAAGGTTCGCGCCAAGCAAAACATATGGGACAAACAAGTAGCACGTAAGGGTTTCTGACAAGCCTCTTGGTTAATTAAAGGTTGATTAGGTGATTAACTAAATAAATAATTACTTATTTATGTAATTTAAAAACCTATAGACATGCTTTCTAGGTGAAAAGGTACATGACTAGTATTATTTAACTATGCTGAAATTTTCATTTAATGTTGAGAATTAAAGTACTAAATATAAATTTAAATATGCAAAAAATTATTTAGAGTGAGCCAAAACAATTACTTAAAGTGGAAGAGAGTACTCTTAGTGTGAAAAATTATTTAGAGTGCATAAAATTCATTAAACAGTGCAGCAAAATAATTAATCAATGAAGAAAAATAATTAAACTGTGCAAAAATTTTATTAAACAGTGCAAAAAAATAAAATGTGCAGAAAACAATTAAACTATGCAGAAATGAAAAGTGTGCAGAAAATTAATAAAGATATGATGCAAAAAATTATTTAAATGTGCAGAAAAGTATTTTGATAGGTTCAGAAAATTCAAAAAGTGCAGAAATTAGTTAAAGGTGCAGGAAATTACTTTCTCGTGTAGAAATATATTATTAACAGTACAGAAAATCATATAATGTGCAAAATTTTATTTTAAGTGTGCAGAAAACCTTATTAAATGAGGAAAAAATGAATTAAAATGTGTGGAAAATCAATTAAAGCACTGAAAGCTAATGAACATGTTCAACATTGGTTTTAAATAGATTGTAAATTAATTATTACTCTTAAAACATGATTTTTAGGTGACAAATAAATTTTATTAATAATCCTAGATTATGTTTTGCCTAAGTGATTCATATAATCCCCGCCCCCATAAGCATTGTCCCCTATATTTCATTCATTATAGTCACTGAGTTTATACAATATATTATTACAAACCAAAAATGAATGAATAAAAAAGAGCGGCTAAGTAGGGCGGTCCTTAAATAAATCTCTTGGCAACTCTTCAAGTTTCCCGAATCACTTGTTTTCTCGTCCAACCTGCTAGACATAAGACAAAGACTAAAACCAACACCGAAATTTAAATCATACCTTTGGTTGCCCATAACCAATCCTTGGCGCTATCGAGATCCTAAGGATCTCAGGAATCCCCAGCAAACTCACGACGAAGGGATTATGAGATTCACAAAAGTCGTTTTAGATTCACATACAACAATACTTCGGTGGACAAAAACACTTAGTTGCGAATAGAGAAGGGAAATATGTCAAACCAATAAAACAAATAACATGAACACCCAATAGGGCACAAAAATGTCCAAAACAAGTAGAAGGCTATGCCAATCAAACATTTAAAGTATGTAAATAAAAAGACGAGATCATAATCACATAATAATGAATGGATAGTTAGAGGAAACTAACCGGTTAACAAAAAAGATAATAAAACACAACAAGAATACCGTGCTTCCAAAATAAGAGCCGGTGATAACCATTAGAAGCCCAAGCAATCTTAAAACTAAAAGTAGAGAAAAAAATTTAGGTGTGGAAGGGAGTAATGTTGTTGAGCATCTGAATAAGGATAAGGGAATGGTGTTTATATAGTGGGAAGTCACAAAAACAAAAGAAAAGAGTAATATTCAGAGAAGTGGGGATAGGAGAATAAGTTGGGATATCATAAGCCCATAAAAAAGTGGGGATATCATAAGACCATGAAATTCATCAACAATATACCTGTCACATAATTTCATCAACAAATCATCCTGAATACCATTCTCAATTAATTGAAAATATGTGTCAAAGTTTATCATAAACAACTATGAAAAGTCAATCAAAAATAAAATCAGTCACTAAAAAACTTACCAAGTACCAAAGGCATGCTAAGTCGTCCCATGATTTAATGTTAATCAAATAAGAAAAAATTCAAATTATCACATTTGACTCAACATATATCAATCTAAATATACCATAATTAAGAAAAAACAAATACGAATTTAAACTCCACCATATATCCAACTGTATTAAAAAATAATGATCAAAGGTGCAAAATCGATAATCAAAATCACTCACAAATCAAGAACCATGGACAAACATAATTCACACCAAACTTATTGCTTCAAGCAAAATTAAGAACATAGAACCCATAACGCCTTCAACAAGTCAGTACCCAATCCATGCTAAAATTAGGATTAATCACCATTTATAAAATTTAGACATTTTCATATATGTTAATCTAAGGACATAAACAAATATGAAATGAAAAGCATTATCTCATAATTCAAAGCCAAATTTCACCAATTTCAAATCTAAAAGTTTATCTAAAAGAAAAAAGAGTAGAAGAAGAGAATAATAGTAAATTGACATGAATTCAAACAAAGAAACATACTTGTGATGGATTGTGAGAATCTGTCAAGAACTTAAGCATTTTCCAGCAATATTTGACTGATCTTGAAGGCGCACTGGTTCATTATTGGTTTTTGCCGATGAATCTCTGGCGTTGTCTTGGTAGCGATATCCGTGACACTATTTTTTATTTTATGAAGAAGAAGCAGCACGAGGCTCGCCGGAGCAGCCGCCGCATTGGAACCCAATGGGGGTTGAGAAAGCGACAACTGACTATTGGTTGTGGGTCTTCAATAGAGGGTGATCAGTCTGTGGACTTCATCGTGAGACGACGACGGTGGTAAGCGATGGAGATTAGGAGAGAGCCAAAATGGGAGGGGCGACTGATAGTTCATTTAGAGAGAGAAAGTGAAAAAAAATTAGGTTGTGGGAATTTTTTGTCATTAAAAAGAAAGAAAAGGTTTTAATTTGAGTCGTTGGATCATATTTGATCAATGACTGAGATTAAAATTAGAATATAGGTCTGGTTAAATTAGATCAGAAAATTAAATAAAATAAATTAATTTGGGACTTTGAGATTGGGCCAAATTGGGATAAATTTAGGTTAGAATTGATACAAATGGGGTACAAAAAGGCTAAAAATTAAATAAAAATGAGAAAGTTAAATTGAATTGAGATGCTATTTAATAAATATAGTAAACATATACTAATATTAATAATAACAACACTAATAATAAAAAAAAAAAAAAAAATTATTTCCAGATCAATTATGAATATTATGTAAGTAAAATTAATAATACGTAATATATTATTTAAAAATCTATGACAATAATAATTTGAAATAAATTAGACACCTATAAATTATTAATACAAAATTTAAAATTACTAAAATAATAATAAAATAATAATAGTAGTGGTGGTGATAGTAGTAGTGGTAGTAGTACTACTAGTGGTAGTAGTAGTAGTGGTAGTGGTAGTGGTCATGGTCGTGGTGGTCATGGCGGTAATCGTGGTAATAGTAGTAGTAGTAGTAGTAGTAGCAGTAGCAGCAGCAGAAACAGCCTAGGAGGCATATCGGAAGGCAAAAATTGAAATTACTTAAGTCCTTCCTACAAAATTGTAAGTTTTTTATTGCGGGTACTTGACTGCTTTAGTGGGCGTAGACACATAGGCTAGACCGCTTTAGTGATCTTCCATTGCGTAAGGGATGACTTCTTAAGCGGCCAGAGTTGGGTTGATATAAAAACTCATTTTCACATTTTCCCTTAATTTTTGGCACATTTGAGCTTCGAATTTGGGCAATTCTTGAGGGTTTCTTCACCATTTGAGCTTATTTAAGCTCCAAAACCTTATATCCATTATTTTTCATCGATTATGTCATTAAAAACAACTCTAAATCATGATTTCAAAATGAAATTTTGAGATTTTTATCGTCAAAGTTTAAAAAGGATTTTTCTTCGATTCGAACCTCGTTTTTAACCCATTTTTGTGTGGGATTTCACCTATAGATTCCTATAACCTTTGGGGAGGTACTTCTAAAACAAAATTCTTGTTTTACTTCAGTCATTTTCGAATCCAGACTTGTCCTGAATATGGGAGATATGGGTATTTTTATCCTTTTTAATGCATAATGTTATATATGAATGTTGTATATGATTTTGAGGCCATTAGTAAGGTAAAGACTCTATGTTGAAGTACTTTAGATCGAGTTTTCATCATTTCAAGATAGGTTATGGCTTAACATCTTTCAGATTGAGCTGGATAGATAATAAATAAGTAAATTATGTTATGGGTTGAAAAAATAACTATGGTTTTGAGTTTAATTTTTTACTATTATATGCTCGTGTGAGGGATTATATTTTTTTAGGGTTGATTTGTGATATCTGATAGTGTGTTACTCATTTGGGGGCTTTCTTTGACATTATTGGCCTTATCTGTGCATTTGAATGCCTTTATTCTGGATATGATGCCCGTGCATGGGCTTATTTTTTTAATATAGGCCTTATTAGAGAATTCATTTTCTCTATCATGATAGAAATACCCGAGTTAGGGGTTGATATGATATTAATAATGCCTTACATGTATATTTTTATTTTTATGGTGTCTAATTGGAGTTGATGATCATGAATTATGAACATATTGAGTTGATTTCTTGGATCACTTATTATATACATGTTGGATGGAATTGATATCATCATATTAAGTTTATTGTAAGTATTATATTCTTGTTTCATACATATACATTCATGAGATACTAATACCATTGAGAAATAAGATTTTTGAAAGAAAATGAGTTACTTTTATGAACACCCTCTTCATGAACATAAATTGGACAGGTGAGTTGAGATTGAGATATGAGATAGTATATGGGTTTTAAAAACCCCATGGGTCCTACCTAAGAGGTGAGAGATTGGTGGGTGAATATAAAAAGTCATCTGATGGCTTTCATTATTCATCTTGTTCACATTGTATTGCATTGTATTTGCACACACATCTAGCTTGATTTTTTTAGTTTCTTCGTTTGTGCTTAACTTCAGTGTATTCTTATTTATTTCTATGTTTCTTCTATTTTTGTGTAATTATATATTATAATTTTTAGTGGAGACAGTGTGAGTTACCATTTGGGTCTTTTCTGCTTGCAGGTGATGTACTCATAGTATATTTTACTTATCTTTTTTTCTGATTTGCTCAGTTGGCCTATGATACCTACTAAGTACAAGTGGATTGTAATCACCCCCATGGTGCCCTTTCGGTGTAGATCTTGGTACGAGCCCCTCCCATGGAAGTTGATTTTGTGTGGAGATTCCAGACTTTGAGGTACTAATTTGCTCCAAAGTTCGAGGCTGACCGAACCTCATCTATCCTTTTTTTTATTTATTTTGGTTATCAGAGATAGATGTGTATTTTAATTTTTTGGATATTGTATTAGATGCTCTTACACTATGACACCTAAATTTTGTGGACTTATGAGATTTCTTTTATATTTTTGTTTTAACTATATTTTGTACTTGGCTTGACTTCATCCCAAAAGTCTTGCATTGGTGTATATTATTGTTAATTTCATGTTTCTTCTATCAGTTTGGGTGATTAGATTACTTATCAAGGCTAAGCCATAATAAGTACCATCATGACTCTTTTTGAGTCTTAGAGGAGCCAAGTTCATCAGTCTTATAAGTGTAAAATCAGGATATCTAGTAGAGTCGCACAAATTGGTACGTAGATGTTTGTATCTATCTTTGAGAGGATATAAGATGTCTTTAGGAAAAACTTCTCCATTTTGATTTCTAGACATACGGATTTTTCTTACCCCATGTTCTAATTTGTGTTTGGCTATTTTCTGTGCAGATGGTGAGGACTAGATCTCGAGAGGCTAACGATTTTGATCCAACACCTGAGGATAAAGATCAGAATAGAGAGAGAAGCAAGGATATGGATGTCTTCGAGGAAAAAATGGGCGCAAAAAGCTGCACCAATTAGAGAACATGCTAGAAAGTCCTTTTCCGAGCCTGAGGTTATGTATTACTGAGATGATTATTAGAAAATGGATATCGGTCCAACTCAGGTCCCACGGGGTTTAGTTGATACTTAAGTGCTTCAAGGTTTCTTGGTTCGTCTCTTGACTCATTTGGAGGGTGTTCCCTTAAGTGCACCTGGTGTTTCTCCGATTTCAAGTATTGTACCCTCATCAGTGTCGATGTCTTCTTGTGGTATTCCTTTGACTTTGAGTATGGTTCCTTCATCTATACCATTATCTACTTATGGAATTCCTCAGATTTTAAGTGGTGCTCCAGCTTTTGTGTTTGTATCTTCTTATGGTATTCTTGCTTTTGGGGTACAACCATTATTTATGGTACCCCCATATATGGATTTATTACCGATCAAACTTACTATTCCTCTAATTATTTCAAGTACAGTTATGCCTTCTGATAATTGAAAGATATTTGAGAGGTTTATTTACTTGGGTCCACCCAAGTTTAATAAAGTTATTGGAGAGGATGCCTACTAGTTTTCGATCGATTGTCAAGAGAATATACATAATTTTGGATCCCTTGAGTCTCATGGAGTTGCTTATACTACTTATCAGTTGAAGAATGTGGCTAGAGATTGGTGGTCATTTTCTAGCTATAGTCCTTTGAGTTTGCCTGTTGTATCTTGGACTCAGTTTTTTTAGGGTTTCATGGAGAGGTTTGTACCTTATAGTTTTAGATATTATATGTGTGATAGGTTTGATCACTTAGAGTAGGGATCTATGATTATTGATGAGTATGGGGCTCATTTTAACATTTTATTTAGTTATTCAGTTGTAGCATCTCCACTGTGTTTGAAAGGATTTGAAAGTTTGTCAAGGGTTTTGACGGTACTTATCAGTTAGCTACAACTTAGATGGTTATTTCAGTGGATTCTTTCCAAATTATTATTAAGCATGCTAAGATGACTGAGTTTATTATCCAAGTTACTCAGGAAGGCACCAAGAAGGTGTGTCATCATGGTAAGTTTAGTAAATATGTCTTCCTAGGTAGATAATTCTTTACTGAAAAATCATGTGGTTATCATGGTAGGCCAGTTCAGGCCACTTTGCAGGGATCAAGTGGTAGACCTTCAGATTCAATGACTTTGGGTAGCCAAACATCATGCCAGAGTTGTCATTCTAGTTTAGTCGTACCTCCTCAAATTGAGTCATGTCATAGAGGATATTTTTTACATGATGAGTTTGGCCCTGTGGCCAAGGATTACCCTCGATGTATTTTTAGACCTACTTCAATATCCGTAATGAAAGGTGGTTCACAGAGTAGTAGGGGTACTGCTAGAGGTGCTCAAGGTAGAGGTAGAGATTCTTGTGGTGGTGGTCACAGGGTTACCCAATCTGGGAGAAAATGTAGTCAGTAATATGCTATACCTTCTTAACACAAAGTAGAGGCCTCTAGTGTATTTATTACGGGTATCATCTCAGTTTGCTTCAGATCTGCTTCTGTGTTATTTGACCTTGGGTCTATATTCGTCTATGTGCCTACATATTTTGCTTTTTTTTTATATTGTGTGTGAGACTTTTGCTATGCCTCTTTACATTTCTACCTTAATAAATAATTCTTTAGTGGATCTTTTTGGGGAGCTCTAGTATTATTCGTGAAGAAGAAGGATGGTTCTACGCATATGTGTATTGATAACAGATTGTTGAATAAGTTAATAGTTAATAACAAGTATCCTTTTCCTCACATTAATGATCTATTTGACCAACTTTGAGGTGCTTTAGTGTTTTCCAAGATTGATTTGAGATCTGGGTATCACTATTTAAAGATTAGAGCTTTTTAGATTTTTTTTAAGATAGCTAACCAGACTTGATATAGTCATTATTAGTTCTTAGTCATATCTTTTGGATTGACCAATGCCTAGCAATTTTATAGAGTTGATGAATCAGGTGTTTTAATCATATCTCGGTTTCTTTGTGATTGTATTTATAGATTACATCTTGGTTTATTCCAAGAGTAAGTCCAACTATGTGAAGCATTTGAGGATTGTACTTTAGAGGTTGTGTGATGAGAAGATGTATGGTAAGTTTTCTATGTGTAAGGTTTGGTTGGATTCTACCTCTTTCTCGAGTCATGTCATGACTAAGGATGGTATTATGGTTGATCTGGCCAAGATAGCGGTGATTTGTGATTAGACTAGAACTACTTCTCCGACCATGATTTGGAGTTTCATTGTCTTGATGGGTTATTATTGGCATTTTGTAGAGGGTTTCTCGCCTATTGTGGCTCCTTTAACTAAGTTGACTCAGAATATATGGTTTTTTAATAGTTGAATTCGTGTAAGAAGAGCTTCAAAAAGCTTAAATGGTTACTGACTTCAGCTCTTATCTTGAATTTACCCAAAGAGGGTGCGGGTTTATCATGTTTTGTGATGCTTTTAGTGTTGGTTTGGGTGCGGTGTTAATGCAAAAGAGTAAGGTAATTATTTATGCCTCTTGTCAGTTGAAGCCTCATGAGAGAAATTACCTGACCCATGATTTGGAGTTGATAGCCATAGTATTTGTGTTGAAGTTGTGGCATCATTACTTGTATGGAGTTCCTTGCAAGATTTTCTTGAACCATCATTTCCTTTAGTACTTCTTCAAATAACAAGATCTTAATATGAGGCATTGGTGTTGGCTCGAGTCCCTTAAGAACTCTAAACTCACTATTTTGTATCGTGCGAGCAAGTCTAATGTGGTTGCGGATGTCTTGTGTCAAAAGTCAACAAGTATGGAAAGTTTAGATCATCTTTTGACCTAGAAATGGCCGTTAGCCTTGGAGGTTCATTCCTTATCTAATCAGATAGTTAGGCTTGATATTTTGATACCTGGGCATTTTTTAGCCTTTGTTGATGCTAGATATTCCTTGATAAACTAGATTCAAACTCACCAGTTTAATGATGAGAGTTTGATGGAGATTTGGGATAAGGTATTGAGTGGCGAGGCTAAGAAAACTTCTATTAATTATGATGGTTTGTTCAGGATTGGTAGCCGAGTTTATGTGCCAAAAGTTGGAGATTGGGTGAGATTGATCTTAGAGAGGCTTATTGTTCCATATATTCCTTCCATTTAGGTGTGATCAAGATGTATCATGATTTGAAGCAGCTTTAAGGGTAGTATGAAGAAAAATATGGTGGATTTTATAGCTCGTTGCTTATTGTCGGCAAGTGAAGGTCTAGCTTTAGAGATCGGGTGGTTTGCTTCAAAGATTATTTATTCCTGGGTGGAAGTGGGAGTGGATCACTATGGACTTGTTGACTGGGCCTCGTACTTCTTATGGAAATGATAATATTTGGGTCATCATGGATCAGTTGACCAAATCAGTCCATTCTATCCCCATTCAGATCTCATCCAATGCTGAAAAATAGCCCATATCTATGTATGTGAGATAGTTCATCTTTATGGAGTACCCATGTCTATTATTTCAAATAGAGGGTCAATGCTCACTTCTACCTTCAGGAACATATTTAAAGAGGAGTTGGGTACTCAAGTTGACTTTAACACAATTTTCCACCCCATGACCAACGGTTAGTCGATGCGGACTATTCAGGTGTTGGGGATATACTCTGCACATGTGTTATGGACTTCAGAGGTCAGTGGGAGTAAAATTTGGTTTTGGCAGAGTTTGATTATAATAATAGCTGCTATTTGCATATTAAGATGGCTCTTTTGGAGGCATTGTACGGTAGATATTGTCTATCTCCTATTGGTTGGATTGAGACCTTAGAGGTTAGACCCCGTGGTACCGACCTGCTTTACGAGTCTTTGGATAGAGTTAGGTGATTCGGGATAGTCTTCGGGCAGCCCAAAGTAGGCAAAAGAGTTATGTAAATTGTAGTCTTTGTTCTTTGAAGTTTGGGATTAGTGATTGAAACTTCCTTCGTGTGCCTCTCATGAAGGGCGTAATGAGATATGAGAAGAGGGGCAACCTCAACTTTAGGTACATTGAACCATTTGAGATTCTTTAAACATTTAAGGAGGTTGCTTATGAGTTGGCCTTACCTCTAAAATTTTTAGTCGTTCATCTAGTTTTTATGTATTTATACTTCGACACTATATTCTAAATGAGTTTCGTGTGCTTTGTTGGGATTTAGTTCAGGTGGACGAGAAGTTGACCTTTGTTGAGGAGCCAATCTCTATTTTAGCTAAAGATGTTAGATGGTTGCATTCTAGAGATATTCCTGTAGTTTTAGTTTATTGGAGACATTGTCCAGTTAAGGAGGCTACTTGGGAGGTTGAGTTCAATATGTATAATGGTTAGCCTCAGTTTTTTATTGATTCAGATATTTCCTTGGCTTTTAGTTTATGAACAAACAAGAGTTTAAATCGTGGATGTTGTAATGAGCTGAATTTGTGAGTTTTCATTTTTATATATTTTTAGTAGTTTGCCCTTTTCCATAGTTGCTACATATTGATTTTGTAGTTTAGAGATGATTGGCATGATTTTCGATGTGATAAAAAATGATTTGTGAGTTTATGGTCTTTTGTAGGCTTGAAAAGCCATATAGTTGACTCCATTCAATATTTAATGATCCAAGTTCTAGATGGCTATTTGAACCGTGCCAACAAATCCTAAATGTCGAATTTGGGTTAGTAGAGGAGTTGGTTTGAATTCGAAACCTTTATACCTCATCTCAATCCTTCATTTGGAAAATAGTAAAAAGGAGTCCATACATTAATTTTGTGAAAATAACTTCTTTTCAAAAACTTGACGTTGCCACTGAGTCTGAAACGTTGAAATTAGCCTGGTAACATAGTTCGTTTGCATTTACAAAATTGCAAATGAATCCCGAGGGGTCGATCGGTAACTTTGCATTTAGCAAAGTTGTTGGTCCAACCGCTTTAGCGGTCATGTTGACCAGTCTCATACTATTAAGGTAGGTACTTGGCCAATTTAGTAGAAGGGGACTGCTTTAGCGGGCCTACCCACATAGGCCAGATCGCTTTGGTGGTCATCCATCTCTTAAGCAGACAAAGCTGGGCTGATATTAAAATCAATTTTTAGGTTTTTCCTTTAGTTTTGCACCTTTGAGCTTTAGGTTTGGGCGATTCTTGATGATTTCTTTACCATTTGAGCTTATGTAAGCTCCAAAACCTTATCCTCGTTATCTTTCATCGATTATATCATAAAAAACAACTCAAAATTATGATTTTAAAATGGAAATTTGGAGTTTTTAGTGGTAAAATTTTTAAAAGAAATTCTTTGATTTAGACCTTTTTTTAACCGGTTTACACATGGTTTTTACTCGTAGAATCCTATAATCTTTGAAAAGGTATTTCTAAAATAAAATTTTGATTTTACCCCTTTTATTTTCTTAACTCATTTTTCGAACCCTTTTTGGACCTGATCTGAATATGGGCAATATGAGTATTGTTAGCCTTCTTTTAATGCATAGATGTTATATTTGAATACTGTAGTTGATTCTAAGTCTATTCGTACTGGGAAGGCTCCAGGTTGAAGCACTTTAAATTAAGATTTCGTCATTTTGAGATAGGTTATGGCTTAACTTCTTTCAGATTGAGCTGGGTAATTGATAAATAAGTAAAGCATATTATGGGTTGAAAAAATAACTATGGTTTTGAGGTTAAAATTTTTTACTATTGTATACTCCTGTGGGCGCTTATGCTTTATTATGGCTGATTTATGATATTTGATATTGTGTGTTGCCCGTGTTGGGTCTTTATTTGACATCATTGACTTTATTTGTGCATTTGAATGCCTTTATTCTGGATATGATGCCCGTGTGTAGGTTTATTTTGCTAATATAGGACTTATTTGAGTATTGGTTTCCTTTATCATGATAAACATATTTGAGTTAGGGTTAATATGATATTAATGATGTCTTACATGTATATTTATTCTAATAGTGACTAACTGGAGTTGATGATCATAAATTGTGGACATATTGAGTTGATTTTGGGGCTCACTTAAATATATACGTGTTGGATGGATTTGATATCATCATATTGTGTTGATTATGAGCATTACATCCATATTGTAAACATATACATTTATGAGATACTGGTACTATTGAGAAAAACTGTTTTTAAAAGAAAATGAAACACTTTTATGAAAACCCTCTCCATGAACATAAGCCAGAGCGGAAACTTGCGATTAAGATATGAGATATAATATATGGGTTGCAAAACCCTATAAGTCCTACCTAGGAGTTACGCGCTCGGTGGGTATATACAGAAAGTCATGTGATGGCCTTCATTATTCATCTCATTCATATTGCATTGCATTTGCACACACATCTTGCTTGATTTTCCTAGTTTCCTTGTATTGTGCTTAGTTTTAGTGTATTTTAGTATATTTATATATTTCTGCCATTTTTGTGTAATTATATATTATAATTATTAGTGGAGATAGTATGAGCTACCATTTGAGACTTTTTTGCTTGCAGGTGACGTGCTCATAGTATATTTTAGTTATCATTTTTTCTTCTTTGCTCAATCAGCCAAGATATCTACTGAGTACAAGCGGACAATAATCATTTATACTAAACCCTTTCGGTGTAGATCCTAGTACGAGAACCTCCCATGGCATTTGATTTCATGTGGATATTCCAGACTTTGAGGTACTGATTTGATCCAGTGTTTATGATACAAAACAACCCACAATGACTCAAAACAATCCACAAACAACTCAAGAACAAGAAAAACACAACACGGCTACAAGAACACAAACAAAAAACAAATGATTTCAATAGATAAAATGGATAGATAGAATGACAAATGGATGTATAAACCCTAAGAACCCTAATATATAACAAATATAAGGACCCTTAACACCTACACACATAATCACCACTCTCTTACAAAGACACAAGAGGGATTCTACCGCTCAAGCACCCCCGTTTCTAGCAAAGTTGTAACACTAGTGATTCCACACTAGTATTACCCTTATTTCGGTTTTGGGGCTTTTACAACCCCTACAGCTAAGGCATTACACTCTCCATAGAGAGAAGAAAGGTGTTCCAAGTCTAGTCTTACAATATCATTCAACAACTAAAGAAATAAAGACCTTATACTAGTCTATTTATAGACTTATTACAACATAGAGTGAAAGGTCTAAAAAGACCTTAATGAAGGGAGCAAAAGAGGTGCCCTTGTAGTGTATGTAGGGGTGGCTTTGTTGTGTCCAAATCATTCTTCACACTTCAATTTGTACACTCTCTCGGCTTGATTCCATGCATGCTCGCATACGCCCATCTTCATTATCGTGCTCGTATTAGTTTAGGGCTAATTCAGACCTCGTCTGTCTCTATTTTCTTTATTTTGGTTATCATAGATAGATTTATATTTTTGGTTTTCGAATATTGTATTAATGGTTTTACACTATGACACCAAATTTTGGGGACTTATGAGATCTCTTTTAAATTTCCATTTTAATTATATTTTGTATTTGTCTTGACTTCGTTCTAAAAGTCTCACAGTGGTGTACGTTATTGTTAATTTTGTACTTTCTTATCAGTTTAGGTGATTGACTTACTTATTAAGGCTGAGTCGCGATAAGTGTCATCATGACCCATTTTTAAATCATGACCAAAGAACTTTTTTGACTAGTCAACACAAAAATTTGTTCTTCACAAACATGGTGGGGTTCCCGCAAATGCTAAGATCAAATTTTTAACTTGGACAATGTTTAAATCGGTAGATCACAAAGTTTTAGTATTTTTGACATTTTGGGAGCTAGGAAGCTTTGTTTTAGGTGATTCTCGATGAATTTTTCTTGTATGATAATTGACTATGTGATTATGTCTTCATATTTCTCATTTTTCAATAATATCCGTTCTGTTTTTCATGATTTCTATCCAAGGTTGATATTCAAAAATATCATTCCATTATTTTTTAAAGCTTCAAAACTCATTTTTAAGAGTTTTAAAGTGGGTTTTCAAGTGTGGAACTTTAGGTGAGCTTCTAAACTACTTTTTCATTATTTACATTGATTTTTTATGTTTCGTCTCCAAATCATTGATTTTAAACATGATTTGGGGGGGTTTACCTGAAAAAGTATAAAATTAATTTTTCTTCAATTTCAACTCATTTTTGTTGGGTTTTTAGATTTTTAATCATTTTGATATGGAGAATATGATTCATAAAAAAATTCAATTTTCCTTTGCATTTTTGAAGTAATTTTTTACTCGAAATAAAAATATATTGATATGGATATTGATGGACTTCTTTTGGCTTGTAGATGTCATAATTGGTTAGATTAGATATGTTTGGTGATGATTCGAGGGAGTAGAACTTCTTGTTGTTGATTCGGACACTATTTTGGGCTTGAAGCTCTTTTTTAAGGCATGTTGAGATATACCTTGACTTTTTCTAAAGTGTTTATGTGTTGTATGCTTGTTTTCTTGTGTATTGTTAATCGCTTAGGTTTTAGAGGTCCCACTAAGGTAAAATGGTGATCATCTCTGCAAGTACCGGAGTCTTGTGATGGATTATAGCTATATAATTGCTTCCTTAGTTAGTCTTCCTTCTTATGATAATGTTTAAAATAGACTGTAGATGGATAGTTTATGGATACTGAAGTAAATTAATGGTTGATACCAATTTTAGAGATTAAATCATGTTTAATGGACTTTATTATGATGATCGGGTTTTAGTGACCTTTTAGGAGATAATTATATTATTATCTATTATTTGATGGAATAATTGAGGTTTAGAAAATTCTTATACCGTAAATGGATTTTGTAATACCCAATATATTTCTAAGCAAGAAAATGAACCGTTGTTCCTACACATGAACCCTCCTATACTATGATTCATATTTTAGTACATGAATTAGAATGAGTATCCTAGTGATAATAGATCCTATGATGTGTTAAGCATGTTCATAAGAGTCACTTAGAGTAAGCCAAGCTAAGAACTTTTGAATCCACCAAGTTTTCATGTGTGATTTCACATAGATCATCTTTAAACAAGCATAACTTGGTTTATAGGTGGTATTCTAGAAGATTTATACCTCCAAATTGTATAGAATTTAATAAGCTTTCCGTCGATATAAAATTCACATAAAATGGACACCCGGTGAAGAAGTTATGGCGATTTAAAGTTTCAGCAGAGTCATTTCAGTCATTGGCGCGTCGCGCCATAAGCCAAAATGACTTTCGTCAATTTCCAGTATCTCTCCGTGATTCCAGCGTATCGCGGTGAGTTTCCAGGTCACAAATGGGTGGAAATGCAATGTCTCCGTGTCACGCCGGGGGCCCAAATTGGATAATTTTCACATAAATTAAATGACGTATCTAGAGGGGTGTTTGGGTCATCTTTCCCCTCCTATATAAGTCCCAAACATGGGATTGAGGCCCCAAATCAGCTCTTACATTACTTTTTATCAAAATTCACTCAAGAACAACCAAGAACAAGTCTAGGGTTCAATTGGGAGTTTCAAATTCCAAGCTTATTTCACTACTATCTTTACGGATTATTAATCTAAGGTATGCATAGTGTTCATCTATGGATCCAATCCGTTCATAGAGCTCAAGAACCATGTTTTAAATACTATTTTGTGAACTTTTTATGGTGATATGAGCATGTACATGTTGATGATTGTTGTTTAAGTTTTAAGATGATATCTAAAGATGTTTTCATGGAATATATATGGTTGTTAGTTGAAAACTATGAACTTTAGGTGGTGTAATATGATGCAAGTTATGAAACACACCTATGCCTTAAATAATGCATGCTAGGTGTTTGATAAAATGCTTGGTATGCTAGGAATTTATGTTTACATGGTTCCATGATATCTAAATGACAAGTCTATGTTAGCTATATACTTAAATATGAATTCCATGCTATTGATGTGTTGCTATTGTTGTGGTATGAAGCATGTATGATAATGGATATGTATAATATGTACACAAAATATATCCATGAAATCCCTACAATGTTTAAGATGTTGAATAACTACATGAAGTATAAGATCCCCTACTTATGATATTATGAATTGTGGACTCCAATCTTGTGATCAAGTCATGTCATGTGTGTCGGTTTCCTTCTATCGAGTCCTGGGGGTATTCGTACCCGAAAAATATAGTTGTGTGCCAAGATTCATGTCATGTTGTCCCGATAATCTTTGTCAAGCTATAATCTATAGAACTCAGTCAGTCATGTGACTCAGGAAACCTCAGAAATCTCATAATCTCAATTAACTCTCGGATAGTAGTACTATTTCGTCAGTCAACGGAAGTTAGTTAATCAGTCCATGTACAGTCAGTTGAATCATGTTCAGTCTCCTCAGCTGGGAGTAGAAGTTAGCACCGAGTGAACCCAAGGATGGGAACTCACCTACCAGTTTAGGGTGTGATTCTTAGTAGTCATCCTTGTATTCCAGAACTACGTAGCCAGCGTAGGTTGAGACATCTTAACCTGCCAGATTGGGGTTGATGAGGTGGCTTAACCTGTCAGTTTAGGGTTCCCACCATTCTCATTCGAGTACCTGCCAGCTAAGGGTCTCTCACAGCTGTCCTTAACAGTGGCGCGGTATTGACACCCTTCCAGCCGGGGCAAAGATTGGACCCTAACCTAGCTATATGCGTTATTGGGGCATGTCGCTTAAGCAACTACCTCCCACAGTTTCAGACTCAGTCTCAGTAAAAGAACTCAGACAGTTTTTCAGATATCAGTATACCAGGACTGTTAGATACAGTTAAATTCAGTTATAGCACGAGACTCAGAAAGTTCCATCAGATTCAAGACTGTCAGACACAGTCGCCCATGTTATCAAAACTATAGTTTTAGCCATGTCAGTTATCAGTAAACCATGTATTAGCGTACAGATTTAGCTCTCACGTACTCACGATCTCAGTTACTATGTATGTATGTTTGTACTCTTACATTCATATCAGTCAGTCAGTTAGCATTATTCATGCATGTAAACCCTTTGCATTAGCCTACCTCACTCGTATACTCAGTACTCCAGTTGTACTGACACATTTGTGCTAGGGTGATTTCTTTTCATGTTACACCATAGGTTCAGATACACGAGTTCCAAACCAACAGTAGCAGCTGCATTCCAGTAGACAGAGTTGCAGTGAGTCCTCTTCATTTGAGGATAATACAATATTATTTTATTTCATTTATTATTTCAGCTCAGTTTTGCTATACGGAGTTAGTTGGAGACATGTTCCTTCAACTCCTTATTTAGACAGTATTTAGAGGATTTCAGATTTAGTTCAGATTTGATTCAGTTTTCAGTTATTTTGGGTATCTTTCACCCACACGGATGTTACTATTTTAAAGATTCTTTATTCAGTTGAACGTTATGGCCTACATGTTCATGTTTTCCGCATTATTACATTATATATTACAGTGCACAGGTACAAATATCAGTCATGGGTTAGCTTGTGGTCCTTCGGGGTCATAAGCACCGTGTAGCATTCCGATTCAGAAAATCGAGGTGTTACAAACTTGGTTTCAGAGCCTAAGGTTCAATAGAGTCCTAGGAAGTCTAAAAGCCGCATCTAGCAGAGTCTTGTGAATGGGTGTGTTGCGCGCCACATTTATGTGGAAGAGGCTATGAGATATTTAAGAACAGTTTCCCTCCTTTCAGTATTCATGTCGTGACAGTGAGCATAATCACAAGTCAGTCTCTCAGTCTAATCTGCTTTTTCTCTTTATTTCAGAACATGCCTCCTAAGAGAAAAAATCAGTCAGCCCCTCTGTCCAAAGAACCTTTGGGCGATCATGTTTCTCATGCGAAGTTCAGGACCGCATTTACCATACTTTATCAGTCTGTGGCTACCAAAATGAACGGCCACCAGTTATTCCGACCAATCCAGTGGCCAATTCCACAGCAGCTAGGATTTGGGACTTCACCCGAATGAACCTTCCATCTTTTTTCAAGTCTAAGTCTGATGAAGACCCTCAGGAACTCATTAACCAAGTCCAGAAGGTCATTGATATCATAGGAGTTACTTCTGTTCATAGTACTGAGTTATCCGCATACCAATTACAGGATGTCGCTCATACTTGATACAAACAGTGGAAGTCCAAGAGGGTAGACGCTGCAGGTCCTATTGAGTGGGAGGAATTTGTCACGGCTTTCTTAGATAGATTCTTTCCCTAAGAGCTGAGAGAGGACAAAGTTCTTGAGTTCATCAACCTCAGGCAAGGAAATATGATGATTAGTGCCCCTCATATGGTTGCAGACAATAGGGCTAAGATGAGCAAGTTCATGTTAGGGGTGAATGATAGCATGGTAAATGAGTGTAGATCTGCGATACTAAATAGTGATATGACTTTAGCCAGGCTCATGACCCATGCTCAGCAAATAGAGGAGCAGAAGGTTAGGACTAGGGAGAGACAGAACAAAAAAGAAAGGTCAGGCAGTTTTAGTTTTGCTCAACCCAAATCAGAGGGAGAAAACCATTCACAATTTTGTCCCAACTCATCAGCTCCAGCTCATTCTTCTGCCAGTTTTCCAGCTCCTTCCCCCGCAAGTGCCCCAATGATGAAATTCAAAGATAACAACAGAGATAGAGAACCAGGCTCTAAATCTCAGGGCAATGTTAGCAGTGCCCGAACAAATCCCCTATGTCAGACTTGTAGTAAGAACCACAAGGGTATTTGCAGAGCCAGTAGTGATGTCTGTTTTGGTTGTGGCAAGCCCGGCCACAAGATTAGAGAGTGTCCTCAGTCGGGTCCTCAGGTTTAGTAGAACCATTCCACAGCTTAGTTTGGTCGCCCAAACCAGCAAGGTGCCACTTCCAGTGCTACTAGTGGGCAACGCCCAAATAGACTCTACGCTCTTCATACCCGACAGGACCAGGAAAATTCTCCTGATGTCGTTATTGGTACGTTACAGATTTTCCATGTTCATGTTTTTTCTTTGCTAGACCCAGGTGCATCCTTGTCTTTTGTCACTCCATACATAGAAGGCGATTTTGGAATCAGTCCCAAAATTTTAGCAGAGCCCTTTTCAGTCTCTACCCCAGTGGGTAAAACTATCATAGCTCAGCGGGTATATAGGAACTGCCTGATTATGATATTTCAGAAATCCACGTCAGCAGATTTAGTCGAGTTAGAGATGACTGACTTTGATGTCATTCTCGGCATGGATTGGTTTCATTCCTGCTATGCCACAGTCGACTGCAAAAACAGATAGTTCAGTTTCAGTTCTCGAATGAGCCCATCCTAAAGTGGAAGGGTAGTACTTCAGCGTTCAGGGGTCATCTTGTTTCCTACCTTCGGGCAAGGAAAATAATTTCTAAGTCGTGTGTGTATCATCTCGTACATGTTAAGGATTCTAGTTCTGAATCTCCAAGTCTCGAATCAGTCTCGATGGTTAATGAATATTCAGATGTCTTTCCCAAAGATCTTCCAGGCATTCCTCCCAAAAGGAAAATAGACTTCGGCATAGACCTTCTCCCAGATACTCAGCCTATTTCTATTCCGCCATACAGAATGGTACCAGCAGAACTCAAGGAACTAAAGGATCAGTTGAAGGATATCTTAGATAAGGGATTCATTAGACCCAGCATTTCCTCATGGGGCGCACTAGCCTTATTCGTGTGCAAGAAAGACGGTTCTCTCAGGATGTGTATCAATTACCATCAGCTCAACAAAGTTACGGTCAAGAACAAGTATCCTCTTCCCAGAATAGATAACTTTTTTGACCAACTTTAGGGTGCCAGTTATTTATCCAAGATAGAGCTCAGATCAGGCTATCATCAGCTCAGAGTTAGAGAATATGACATCTCAAAGACAGTTTTCCGTACTCGGTATGGTCCCTTCAAATTTCTAGTTATGTCCTTTGGTCTTACCAATGCCCCAGCCGCTTTCATGGACTTGATGAACCTTGTGTTCAAGCAGTACTTGGACATGTTCATCATAGTCTTCATAGATGATATGCTGGTCTATTCTCACACTGAGCGTGATCATTCAGACCATCTCAAAATTATTCTTCAGACTCTCAGGGATCATCAGTTATTCGCCAAGTTCAGTAAGTGTGAATTTTTCCTAAGATCAGTAGCATTCCTCGGCCATATTATTTTCGGTGATGGAATTATAGTAGATCCTCAGAAGACCGAAGTGGTAAGAAACTGGCCTCGCCCCGTATCTCCATCAGATATCAGGAGTTTCTTGGGTTTGACCGGCTATTATAGACGATTTGTTGAGGGATTTTCTTCTATTGCATCTCCTATGTCCATATTGACTCAGAAGAAGGTTAAGTTTCAATGGTCAGATTCATGCGAGAAGAGTTTTCAAGAGTTGAAGACGCGACTCACCTCAGCTCCAATTCTAGCTCTTCAACACGGCTCAGACGATTTCGTAGTATATTGTGATGCATACAGAGTGGTTTTAGGTTGTGTCCTCATGCAGTATGGTAAGTTCATAGCCTACGCCTCCAGACAGCTAAAGCCCCATGAGAAGAATTATCCTACTCATGATCTTGAGTTAGCAGCCATAGTATTTTCCTTGAAGATTTGGAGGCATTATCTTTATGGAGTTTATGTAGATGTCTTTACAGATCATAAGAGTCTCCAGTATATCTTTTCTCATAAAGATCTCAATCTTCATCAGAGAAGGTGGTTAGAGATTTTGAAAGATTATGACATAAGTGTTCTTTATCATCCGGGCAAGGCCAATATTGTGGTCGACGCTCTTAGTAGACTCTCCATGGTTAGTGTTTCTCATGTTGAGGATAGAAGATGTACCACGACTTGTGGGAGATCTATTAATGAAGTGGGATGAAGAGAGATGTTAAAGAGTTTGTTTCTAAGTGCTCTACATGTCAGCAGTTTAAGATAGAGCATCAGAAACCTAGTGGTTCTATGCAGGAGTTCACCATTCCTACTTGGAAGTGGGAAGAAGTGAACATGGACTTCATGACGGGTTTGCCTAGAACTCATCATCAGCATAATTTAGTTTGGGTCATTGTAGATAGAATGACCAAGTCAACTCATTTTCTTCCTATTTGTACTTCTTATTCAGTTGAGGATTATGCGAAACTCTATATCAGGGAGTTGGTCAGATTACACGATATTCCACTATCTATTATTTCAAATAGAGGTACCCAGTTTACCTCTCACTTCTGGAAAGCGTTCCAAAAGGGTCTTGGTACCCAAGTTCATCTCAGTATAGCATTTCATCCTCAGACAGATGGTCAAGTAGAAAGGACCATTCAGACTCTCGAAGATATGCTAAGGGTGTGTACAATTGATTTCAAGGGAAGTTGGGAAGACCACTTGCCTTTGATTGAGTTTGCATACAACAATAGCTATCATTCTAGTATTCATATGGATCCATTCAAAGCTCTCTCTAGTAGGATATTTAGATCTCCAATCGGTTGGTTTGAAGTTTGTGAGGCCTCAATTATAGGTCCTGACTTATTATTCGACGCCTTAGAGAAATTTCCGTTGATCCAAGAGAGACTCTGAGATGCTCAGAGTCGACAGAAGTCTTATGCAGATGTTCGTAGAAAAGATCTCGAGTTCAAGGTCAATGACTATGTCTACCTCAAGATCTCTCCCATAAAGGAAGTGAAGAGTTTCGTCAAGAAACAGAAACTCAGTCCCCGATATGTCGGTCCCTTCAGGATTCTCAGTCACTTCGGCAAGGTAGCTTATGAGCTCGAATTTCCTTCAGATCTAGCCTCAGTTCATCCAGTCTTCCATGTCTCTTTGCTCAAGAAATGCATAGGTGACCCAGTAGTTGTAGTCCCTATTCAGAGCATTGACGTTCAGAACAATCTCTCTTATAAAGAGATGCCAGTCCAAATCTTAGACTATCAGACTCGTAGATTGAGGAACAAAGAAGTCCCTCTAGTTAAGGTTCTTTGGAGAAATTAGTTTCATGAGGGAGATACTTGGGAAGAAGAAGAAGATATGCATACCAAGTATCCTCACCTCTTCTCTACCAATTCAGATCAAGCTCAATGTAACAGTTCTCCTTAAGCGTACTCAGTTTCATGTTCATATTCCTATCATAAACTTGGTATCTATTACAGTTGCATATTCAGTCATGCATTCATGTATCATTCCATTGTATAATCATGCATCAAATATGCATTCTCATTGGGAGAACTTATTTATCAGAAGTCTCAGTTATGCATTCATGAATCAGTTACTCAGGCATCAGATATGCATGTCCAGCATGATATGTTTAGCTTATCAGTCATGTCCGTCATGAGATCATGTTCCAGTAGTGTATGTCTTGTATGTACTCCAGTTTATCGTCTCTCCTCATTTCAGTCAGTCTCATTCGAGGACGAATGTTTCCAAGGGGGAGATATTGTAAAACCCCGTATATTTCTAAGCTAGAAAATGAAACGTTGTTCCTACATAAGAACCCTCTTATCCTATGATTCATATTTGAGTACATGAATTAGGATGATTATTCTAGTGATAATAGAGCTTATGATGTGTTAATCATGTTCATAAGAGTCACTTAGAGTAAGCCAAGCTAAGAACTTTTGAATCCACTAAGTTTTCATGTGTGATTTTACATAGATCATCTTTGAATGGGAATAAATTGGTTTATAGGTGGTATTCTTGCATATTTATACCCTCCAAATTGTATAGAATTCAATAAGCTTTCCTTCGATACCAAATTCTCCTAAAACGAACACCCGGTGAAGAAGTTATGGCGATTTAAAGTTTCAGCAGCTTCATTTCAGTCAGTGGCGCGTCACGTCGTAAGCCAAAATGACGTTCGGCAATTTCCAGTGTCTCTCAGCAATTCCAGCGCGTCACGGTGAGTTTCTAGGTCACAAACGGGTGGAAATGCGATGTCTCCACATCGCGTCGGGGGCCCAATTGGGTAATTTTCATAGAAATTAAATGACACATCTAGATGGGTATTTGGGTCATCTTCCCCCCCCCCTATATAAGTCCCAAACACGGTATTGAGGCTCCAAATCAACTCTTTACATTACTTTTTATCAAAATTCACTCAAGAACAACCAAGAACAAGTCTAGGGTTAAATTGGGGGTTTCAAATTCCAAGCTTATTCTACTACTATCTTCACAAATTATTAATCTAAGGTATGCGTAGTGTTCATCTATGGATCCAATCCGTTCATAGAGCTCAAGAACCATGTTTTAAATACTATTTTGTGAACTTTTTATGGTGATATGAACATGTACATGTTGATGATTGTTGTTTAAGTTTTAAGATGATATCTAAAGGTGTTTTCATGGAATTTATATGGTTGTTAGTTGAAAACTATGAACTTTAGGTGGTGTAATATGGTGCAAGTTATGAAACACACCTATTCCTTAAAGAATTCATGTTAGTTGTTTGATAAAATGCTTGGGATGCTAGGAATTTATGTTTACATGGCTCCATGATATCTAAATGACAAGTCTATGTTAGTTATATACTTAAATATGAATTTCAAGCTATTGATGTGTTACTATTGTTGTGGTATTAAGAATGTATGATAATGGATATGTATAATACGTACACGAAATATATTCATGCAATCCCTACAATGTTTAAGATGTTGAATAACTACATGAAGTATAAGATCCCCTACTTATGATATTATGAATTGTGGACTCCAATCTTGTGATCAAGTTATGTCATGTGTGTCAGTTTCCTTCTATTGAGTCCTGGGGGTATTCGTACTCGAAAAATATAGTTGTGCTCCTATAGCCATGTCATGTTGTCCCGATAATCTCAGTCAAGCTATAATCTATAGAACTCAGTCAGTCATGTGACTCAGAAAACCTCAGAAATCTCATGATCTCAGTTAACTCTCAGATAGTAGTATATTCCGTCAGTCAATGGAGGTCAGTTAATATGTCCATGTACAGTCAATTGAATCATGTTTAGTCTCTTCAAATAGGAGTAGAAGTTAGCACCGACTGAACCCAAGGATGGGAACTCACCTACTAGTTTAGGGTGTGATTCTTACTAGTCATCCTTGTGTTCCAGAACTACGTAGCCAGCGTAGGTTGAGACATATTAACCTGCCAAATTAGGGTTGATGAGGTGGATTAACCTATCAATTTAGGGTTCCCACCGTTCTCATTCGAGTACCTACCAGCTAAGGGTTATGATGTGTGAGCAAAAGCTAACACATTTAATGATTTTTAGCTCAAAATAATTGTGAATTCTAAAGCAACTTTTGTTGTTTTGATGTGTCTGCTCATGATATTGCAGAAAAAGGATGAAGAAATGAGAATAAACAATAATGGATCAAAAGAGTTAAAAATCTGAGAAAAATAGAAGAAAACATGGCTGACGACCTCCGTGATAAGTCGTCAGCCTCGTGATAGCCTATCAGCATTAGCGTTAGCCTTAACTAGGGAGTTACAGTTTGAGGAGCTGTTCTGAACACGCCGGTGACGTTGCATCAAAGTCGTGATAAGGTGTCAAGAATGGCGTCAGCCTTAAGCAGAAAGTTAGCATGGGAAGAAGATATCTGACAAAGTCGGTGATACGCCGTCAGATACCTGACATGGTGTCAGCCACATTATCAGCCTAAGACAGAACCTGAAATCAACTGAATCCTCTCTGACGCCATCCGTGATAGGGCGTCAACTTCTTGACACGGCGTCATCCTGGGAGTCACCTATTCCGGACAATTTTATTAATTTTGTTATTTTATTTCCCTAATTAGGCTTTAGTATAATTAGCATCTTTTAGGGTTTTTGATGAGAGGAATAATTAATCTACCAGACATCAACTCTAAGAAGAGAGACACATATTTTTGCTCTCTTTCATAAAATATTCTTGTGTTTTCGTATCAACTATTTTTGGGGTTTCTACCTTGTGATTAAATCGGAGGAACTACTTGTTGTTTTCTACCCTTTCGTAAGTTTATCATTATAATCATGAATTCAACTTGTTATTTTGTTCATCAAAGGCTAATTTCATTAGCCAGAGTTACGGGATCCATGGATTAGGGTTTGATATGATACTAGGTGTTTAACGGATTCAAAGAGTAGTAAAACATCTTGAGATTCTGTTGTTTTAACTAAAATCTAGTGGTTGCAAATATTAGGTTATGCCTTAGGTTTTATTTGCATCTAACGGAGAAATAGACTAGAGGACGTGAATTATCAACAGGGACTCGGAAGCTACCAACCTTCTATTTAATGATTAATATCGTAACTGGATTAATCTACCTGAGATAACATCCTATTGTAAATAGATAAGTTATATAAGTTTGAGAGAATTAGATAATAAATTGTCTGGTGAGGTCGAGAGATAAGTCAGATAGTATAATCGTCAGGGATATTCTGTTATTCTACTCATTCCGAGAATCTCTAGCATCACCTAGTATCTTTCAATTCCCAAAACCCTTGGTGAACATAGCTCTGGTTTCCCATTTATATTGATTACAACAATAAAGTTCAGAAAGTGGAAATTGATTCATTGCGAACCTTAAACCCCCATCTTTCGAAAATGGTAAACTATCAGTAAAGCATTTCGTAAACAATTTGACGTTCACACCCTATTCTCTGTGGGATTCGACCCCAACCTAGTTGGGTTTTATATTGACAATGATAGCTTACACCCATTCAAGAGTGTAATTTGAGTGTTATCAAAAATGGCGCCATTGCCGGGGAATACGATTATAGACTGGAAATTTTGTGTGCAAAAATTTGCTGATAGTTAAGTTTCCATGATTTACATTTATTTGTTATTTTGGTTTATTGTAGGTACTGTGTTGTTTATGCCAAGCACGATAAGTTCCGAAGAACCCCTATTACCAATCAATCCGGAACCTCAACTAATTCGGAGAATGGCTGAACAATAGAAAGCAGAAAGACTAGCTGCTTTAGCTAGGGTTAAGATGAATGTGCAAAATTTGGGTCAACAAGCACGTCACCAAAACATTGATGATGAAGACTTGGGTGATGAGGAATTGCTGAATCCTCAAAACCCAAGGAGATCTAAGCAAGTTGCTGCACCAGTCAGCGAAATGTCAACAGAAATTGTCCAATTCGAGGAAGGTATGGTCAATAGCCTATGCAATATAAGGCTGATGAAGATGATGAAGGAATGGACGGAGATGGTGCAATGGGTGCTATCATTCCGCCGTCGTTGGCACCAGGTGTAAAGTTCAGCATAACATGTACCATGATCCAACTCCTGAATCTAAAAGGGTTATTTAGAGGGTTGCATGGTGATGATTCAAACATGCATTTGGTGAATTTCATCACCATCTGCAAATCCTTTGACAATTTGAGAGTGAGACAAAATGCAATCAGGTTGAGGTTATTTCCATTGTCTCTGTATGGAGAGGCAACAATGTGGTTGAATAAGTTAGAGCCCAAATCTATAACTAACTGGAGACAGTTGAAAGATGCGTTCCTAGAATGGTTCTTTCCACCCTACAGAAGGGTACAGTTAAGGGATGAGATTAGCAACTTCAGACAACTTCCGACTGAAGCACTGCATGAGACTTGGAAAAGGTTTAAGAAGAAACTTGCACAATGTCCAAACCACAATATGATAGAATTGCACTTGATGGAGACTTTGTACAGAGCTTTCAACTCTGTGACAAAGCCAATTGTCGACAACGTTGCAGATGGTTCGTTCATTGACCTCTCTTTTATGGATGCTTCTGATATGTTGAATAGAATGACCAAGCAGAGTCGGGCTTGGCACACTAGGGATTATGTAGTGGCTAGTCCTACTATTGCTGGTGGTATTACTGCAGAGCAGCGTAGAAGGGATGAGGAGTGAGATCAGGACATGGCCTATTTAAAGATGCAGATGGACTTGCTGGCTAACCACTTGCTATCCGGCAAGATTGAAATGGTCAATCTGTGGACTCTCAGGGTACTGTATCTGCAGGTGCTGATGTTAAGGCAAACTATGTGAGTAATCAGGGGGGGTTTCGAGGCAATAGCCAAGGGAACCAAGGTCGGACTTTCTATGATAAGCCTAATTATAAAGATAGGGAGCAGGTACATTGGAGAAACAATAATGACAGGAGTGGTTTGTATATTCCTCCTGGAAGTCGGGATGCTGCAACAACTAGTTCTGGCAAGATATCCATGGAGGATATAATGGAAAAGCTGTTGAAGGGAGTGGAGGAAGCCAACTCGGGGTAACTAATATGAAAAGTGAGTTTTCTACCCTCAGTCAGTTGGTTAGCTCACACTCATCTTCTATTAAGCAGTTAGAGCAGCAGATGAGCCAACTTTCGGCTACTCTGAATAAGAAAAAAGCTGGCACTTTACCTAGTGATACGGTTCAGAACCCATGGACTGATGGCTCTTGTATGGACATTACCACTCGTAGTGGTAAGATGTTACCTGGCCTTTCTATGGACAAAGATATAGAGAAGGGGGTAAGTGTTGATAAATCGGAAGGAAGCAATCCAGTGGAGTTTGAGAAGATAAATGGCTTTATTAACATGTCAGAGAAAGAAGATGACAAGAAAGAAGAAGTGTTATTGAAACAAATTCCAAGACCACCACCTCATTTTCCTCAGGGGTTGAAAAAGAAAGAAAATAATGAGAAATGTATCAAGTTCATGGAAATAATGAAACAGTTGACTGTGAATATGCCATTGATGGAGGCACTTGAGCAAATGTCGAACTATGCTAAATTTATGAAGGAATTTCTAACAAAGAAGCGGAAGGTAAGTTGTGAGCCGGTGAACAACATCCATCACTGTGGTTCTGTGTCTTCACAATCCCTAGTGCAGAAAAAGCCTGATCCTGTAGCATTTACCATACAGTGCACAGTTGGGTCCATAAAGTTTACCAAAGCTTTACGTGACTTAGGAGCAAGTATAAATCTGATGCCGCTTGATATCTACAAGAAGCTTGGATTGGGGGATCCTACCCCCATAATGATGCATCTTGTTATGGCAGATAGATCGGTTAAGAGATCAGTTGGTATATTGCAGGATATGCCGGTAAAGGTGGATGATTTTATTCTGCCTGCAGACTTTGTGATACTGGATTGTGATGTTGATTTAGAGGTACACATCATCTTGGGTAGACCATTATTATCCATGGGGAGAGTATTGTTTGATATGGAGCTCAATGAGCTCAAGTTCAGATATGGGAAAAAAAGGCCAGATTTAAAATGCAACCTCCTATGAAGCAGTTGGAGGAGATGAACATCTTCTCGGTTGTGGATGTATTCCAGGAATGTGGTAACGAGGTAGAGATATGACATCTTGATGAAGTCTGAGTAGTCAAGATAACCAAGTCGTGCCGCGACACTAAATCAGGCGCTATTAGGAGGCAACCCAAAATTTATTTTCATGCATTTTGTTTTAATTCAATTAGATAGTAATAGAAAGGAACTAAAGGTACAAAAAGGTCAAGATAAAAAATAAAGAATGCAAGTCAAGTGGTCTTGACGATATTCGTGATAGGCTATCACAACTGTAACGGCTTATCACCAACATCATCAGAAAGATCAGAGGGTGAGACCTTCTCTATTAAGGATGATGACCTCTGTGATAAGCTATCACATTTCTGTTGGCTTATCATGAGTTGGCATCAACCATTGTGTTATTTTAAAAAAATCTGGGCCCAATTCGATCCAAATCCGACCCGGCCTAGGTGTAAAACTATTCAGGTTCCCGCTTTATTTTATTTCCTTCTTTAAGTATTATTTTATTTCCTTAGTAGGATATTTACTTCCTTTCAAAACTCTCCCAAATATACAAGGAAACCTCATTCCTGATGGTTGTGGGATTGCAAGGAAAATCAGAGTCTATCTCTCATCTTTTCTTCTCTCTCGCATAATCAAGTGGAGTCAACTCATCAGGTATACTTATAACTTTGTTCTTCTGTCATTGAAGTGGTAAAGTTGTTGAAAGCATGATACTCTAAAGGAAGAAACTTAAGTTCAAGTTGTAATAGCATGGAAATCAGAAATTAGGGTTAAGTTGTGCCTAAATTCCAAAAATTTGGAAACCCTAAGTACAAAAATAAAAATACCATGTGATTATACGAAGAATTTGGTCCCAAAATTATGAATGCAAACTGAGTGGGGGAAATTCTGAGCTGACGACGTTGTAGATAGGCTGTCACAAGTGTGACGCCTTATCAGGAATGTTGTCACAAGTTTGAAAAAAGTATGCCAGTTTTGTTTAAGGCTGATGACATAGCTGATAGGCTATCACAAATGTGACGCCTTATCAGCCACGTCGTCACAAGTAAGATAATGATGCTAAGTAAACTTGAATAGCATGTTTTGACTGTTATACCTTGATTAGTAACTTGTGTTTGTCTTATGGTCCAGGAACACTCTAATGGCACCTAAAAGAAAGAATCCTAACACTTCAAAGAAAGTTGTCAAGCCTAAAGCGGTTCGAAAGCTTATTGATGAAAACTCTGATTACAAAGATGAAGAACCACTGCTCAGGTGGAGGAGAAAAAAACCCAGTCCAAAGGAACCTCCTCCACCTAAACCCATTGTGGTGGAGGATAGTGATGATACTAAGACTACCACCCCAGCTGAGAGAGAATCCTCTGAGCAAGAAGGTTCTAAGCAAACTGAGCCCGAACAGCCTGAGTTTGAGAAGGCTGGTTCTGAGGAAGCATTCTCTGAAACTCCCACGACTGAAAATCAAAGTGAGAAGGAACCCCCAGTTCGAGGAACTTTGATAAAATACAAGAATCCGAAGGTTCATGAGAGTGCTAGATGGCAGATCCCTAAAGCAAAAGACATCTTCCTCAAGGGGTTGATTAGAACAAAAAGAAGATCTACCATATGGCTGGTGTTTCCAGAGAAGAGAGTCATCATCACAGGGTTGCTTGGGTATCCTTCAGTTGAGAAAAAATTCAAAGATTATGGGCTGGGATGGACTACTAAGAGAGGTAAACTGTTTTGCCTTACACTAGTCCAGGAGTTCTATGCGAACTACCAGGCTAGATTAGAAAGCATGTGCAAGAGTGGAGAGACCACAGCAGACCAGCCTTTGCTGACCAGAGTTCCAGTTCATGGGGTAAATGTAGATATTTCTGATACGACTATCAATAGGTTTCTACATGGACCCAACTTCAATCCTCAGGACACAAATCCTGCATTCTACCATCGTCTGAGAGTAAGGATGACCAGCATTCTTGGTTAGCTACACTCATAGCTAAGGGAGACCCTTTATGGATGACCCGACCCAGTGAGCTTATTTACAAGGATTCTTTGACTCAAGAGGCAAAATTCTGGTGGGGTATTGTGTGCACCCATTTCATGCCGACCGACGTAGATAATATTCTGGGTGATGATTGAGCAATATTGGTCACATGTCTTGTGGCCAACCTTAAGCTGAATTTTGGGGAGATTATTGCTGAAGAGATCAAGATTCGGGTAATGAGATCGGACAAAGCTTATCCATTCCCTTGTCTGATTACCAGGCTATGCACAGAGGCAGGGGTACCACATATTACTGGGATTAATGAGACTTTGTATGCCACCAAGACCTACAACTCTATTCTCTATGAGGAAAATCAGCCAAGGCTGACACTTGATAGAGGGGTGAGGGGTGAGGTGAACCCATCAGTTGCAGGCCGTAGTTTAGTACCTGAAGTTGAGGTGCAAAATTCTGAGGCTACTCATGCAGGATCAATTCCTGATGATGAGCCAGGTCCATCAGTTCCTACAACACCAGTAAAAGTTGCATCCCAGCCTATTGATATCAGAAAAGTGGCCAAACAGGCCAGATGGTGTGAGACGCAGCTACGTGCCTTTGCTGAGAAGTTTGCTACTGCTATAGATAAAAGAATCAGGGCAACTCTTAATCCCTTTGCTACTTTTCCTGCACGGGTTGCTGATTTGGAGAACCCATTTGATACAAGGGCACAGGAGCTGACTGGAGTAGAGCTTGCTAAATTCAGAGTGGCCCTAAAAAAGGTAAAAGTTGATATAGTGGTAGTACAACAACACCAGTTTATGATACCTACAGGGAAGACAGCTGAGGAATCTGAGGATAAACCTCCAATCCTAGATCTCACGGTGGAGCTAGTAAAAAAGAAAAAAAAAGTCAAAGAAGCTGAAAAAGGTAAGAGAAAGAGACAAAAAGATGATGAGAATGAGAGCAAGGCTGAGAAAAAGGTAAAGAAGAAGAAGAAGACAGAGAAGACATTGCAGGCAGATGATGAGTTGACAGAACAGGAGAAAGCGGATCTGAAAAGGGCAACGCAAGTGTCCCGAGAGGACAACTGGAAAGGGGTAAAAATACTGCGAGCGAGAGCTATAGGAGACTCATCTAGCAGAACAGCTGAACCGAATCAAAGAGAAGCTCCTGATAAGGATAACACTGCTGCAGGGTCGAGGACCCATGATTTGAGACTTGATTGACTCCAGGTATATCCTAACCCTTAGTTTTATTTTATTTTGATTTTAAGTTGAGGGTGTATGGTAGTATGATGTGGTAGCATATTCTGTAAATAACTAGGAGTAGTGCAAGTTCTGTAGGCAGTTAACTGATTTTGTGATTTTGAACACCTCTTTGAAGGCTTGTTTTGTATGACTGTATGAATTGCACCTTAGTGTGACCACTGTGCATCTCGTCATGGAATTAGTTTAGTTACCTGACCATCACTTTTGAACAATTGCATGAACCATATAGGTAGTAGCCAGTGATATTGCTTGTGTGCCATGTGTGTGTGAGACTATACCGAGTTCTCTTTGTAGTGTCATATCTAGAACTTGCCCGGTTTATTTTACCATAGTTGAGAGATAGGGGTTAGGAAAGGATCATAGGCCATTTTTGAATTTAAGTCACTATTAGCCTAAATGACCTTCCTCTAATGCATGATATCCCTTGATCCCAGTTTGAGCCTTAACTGACCATTTTTCTTTCTATGATACCTATCACCTTCCCTTTTTAAATCATAATGAACCTAATTTGGCCCTGGTCCTCCTTGGACACTATGCACCTTAACGTAGGCAAATAGCCTAAGTTGAGGGTGGCTATCATAGGGGTGCATGATATAAGTTGGGTATGAAAAAAGGTAGAGTAGAAAAGAAAGAATCAAAGAAAAAGAATAAAAGGTTGGGTGTTGGTGAAAAAGAGCAAGAAAAGAAACTCTGCTTGAATAAAAAGAAGTGCACCCATCCTGAAAGTGTGATCAAGAAAATAGAAAAAGTGAAAAAAGGAGAAAAAGAGAAAAAGAAAAGAAAAAAAATAGAAAAAGAGGTTAATAAGTGAACCCCACAAGTTAAGGTAGTGCCAAGGAGGTTAGCCACTCCAAATTCCGTATAATATCATACCAGCCCTATCCTACGTTACAATCTGAAGAAAGACCTATAGTGATCCTAGCGTACCTATCTGGAAACCTTGGTAATGACGATAAGAGCAAGCATATGGTATTTGGCATACACTGGTTTGAACTTCATTCTGAGAGTGAGTGTTTTTGTGATGATCCCCATATTTATATTTTTGATGTTTGACATGAGAAAAAGAGGGGAATTTCTTTGTTGTGAGGGCACACTAGTATCTTGCTAAGTTGCCTACTTGTTTGGGTAGTGTACATTGATACATGCATGATTGTCGGTACTTAGTGGATGCCATGGGTAGAAGCCTTTGTGTTATATTATTGCTTTTCAATAAATTGCACAGTAATTTTGAGTTGGTTGACCTTGAAGATGGTAAACTGAGTTTTGAGCTAAATTGGTTGTTGACTACTGAATGTTCATTGTATTCTCTTAGTTTTTGATTGAGGATAAGAAATTATTTTAAGTTGAGGGTGTTGATGTGTGAGCAAAAGCTAACACATTTAATGCTTTTTACCTTAAAATAATTATGAATTCTGAAGCAACTGTTGTTGTTTTGATGTGTTTGCTCATGATATTGCAGAAAAAGGCTGAAGAAATTAGAATAAATAATAATGAACCAAAAGAGTTAAAAATCTGAGCAAAATAGAAGAAAACATGGCTGACGACCTTCGTGATAAGTTGTCAGCCTTATGATATCCTATCGGCACTAGCATCAGCCTTAACCAGGGATTTACAGTTTGAGGAGCTGTTCTGACGACGTCGGTGATGTGGTGTCAAAGTCGTGATAAGGCGTCAAGAATGGCGTTAGCCTTAAGCAGAAAGTTAGCATGGGAAGAAGAGATCTAACGACGTCGATGATACACCGTCAAATACCTTACGTGGCATCAGCCACATCGTTAACCTAAGACAGAACCTGAAGGCAACTGAAGCCTCTCTGACGCCATCCGTGATAGGGCGTCAACTTCTTGGCGCGGCGTCAGCCTGGGTGTCACCTATTTCGGACAATTTTATTAATTTTGCTATTGTATTTCCTTAATTAGGCTTTAGTATAAATAGAATCTTTTAGGGTTTTTGATGGGAGGAATAATTAATCTACCAGACATCAACTCTAAGAAGAGAGACACGTATTTTTGCTCTCTTTCATAAAATATTCTTGTGTTTTCGTATCAACTATTTTTGGGGTTTCTACCTTGTGATTGAATCGGAAGAACTACTTGTTGTTTTCTACCCATTCATAAGTTTATAATTATAATCATGAATTCAACTTGTTATTTCATTCATCAAATCATTAGCAGCTAATTTCATTAGCCGGAGTTATGGGATCCATGGATTAGGGTTTGATATGATACTAGGTGTTTAATGGATTCAAAGAGTAGTAAAACATCTTGAGATTCTGTTGTTTTAACTAAAATCTAGTGGTTTCAAACATTAGGTTATGCCTTAGGTTTTATTTGCTTCTAACGAAGAAATAGACTAGAGGACGTGAATTATCAACAGGGACTCGGAAGCTACCAACCTTCTGTTTAATGATTAATGTCATAACTGGATTATTCTACCTGAGATAACATCCTATTATAAATAGATAAGTTATCTATGTTCGAGAGAATTAGATAATAAATTTTCTAGTGAGGTCGAGAGATAAGTCAGATAGTATAATCGTCAGGGATATTCTGTTGTTCTACTCATTCTAAGAATCTCTAGCATCACCTAGTGTCTGTCAATTCCCGAAACCCCTTGTGAACATAGCTCTGGTTTCCCATTTATATTGATTACAACACTAAAGTTCAGAAAGTGGAAATTGATTCATTGCAAACCTTAAACCCCCATCTTTCAGAAATGGTAAACTATCAGTAAAGCATTTCGTAAACAAATTGACGTTCACACGCTATTCCTTGTGGGATTCGACCCCAACCTAGTTGGGTTTTATATTGACAATGATCGCTTATACCCATTCAAGAGTGTAATTTGAGCGTTATCAGGTCACTCACAGCTATCCTTACCAGTGGTGCGGTATTGACACCCTTCCAGTCGGGGCAGAGATTAGACCCCAACCTAGCTATATGCGTTATTAGGGCATGTCGGTTAAGCAACTACCTCTCAAAGTTTCAGACTCAGTCTCAGTAAAATAACTCAGACAGTTCTTCAGATATCAGTATACCAGGACTGTTAGATATATTCAAATTCAGTTATAGCACGGGACTCAGAAAGTTTCATCAGATTCAAGACTTTCAGACACAGTTGCCCATGTTATCAGAACTACAGTTTTAGCCATGTCAGTTATCAGTAAACCATGTATTAGCGTACAGATTTAGCTATCACGTACTCACGATCTCAGTTACTATGTATGTATGTTTGTACTCTTATGTTCATATCAGTCAGCCAGTTAGCATTATTCATACATGTAAACCCTTTGCATTATCATACCTCACTCGTATACTTAGTACTCCAGTTGTACTGACGCATTTGCGCTATGGTGCTTTCTTTTCATGTTACACCATAGGTTCAGAGGCACGAGTTCCAGACCAGCAGTAGCAGCTGCATTCCAGTATACAGAGTTGCAGTGAGTCCTCTTCATTCGAGGATGATACGATATTATTTTATTTCATTTATTATTTCAGCTCTGTTTTGCTAGACGAAGTTAGTTGGAGACATGTTCCTTCAACTCCTTATTCAGACAGTATTTAGAGGCTTTCAGATTTAGTTTAGATTTGATTCAGTTTTCAGTTATTTTTGGTATCTTTCACCCACACGGATGTTACTATTTTATAGATTCTTTATTCTGTTGAACTTTATGGCCTACATGTTCATGTTTTTCGCATTATTACATTATATATTGTAGTGCACAGGTATAGATATCAGTTATGGGTTAGCTTGTGGTCCTACGGGGTCATAAGCACCGTGTAGCATTCCGGTTCAGAAAATTGGGGTGTTACAGATTTATAATAGTTGATGTGATTATTGGGGTTTAGAATCTCTTATTATAACATATTGTTAACTAGTGTAGTTTTTTTCTTTTAGTTATTTAGCCTAATAATTCCATATATAGGAAAGATAAGTCAAATTGTATGGATAAGCTAAAGTTGGGTAAGTTTCGCTATAATTTTTGTTTGACTGTTTATTATCTTTGTGCTTCCCATGTGGGGCCTTGTATTAATACTATTATTGACTTTAGCGATTTTTATTATTATTATTTATAATACCCTGTACTTCTACTTAGCTTGAAATCATCCCAAGTATGTTAAAAACTTACTTTGAAAGATGAATCTACTTTTATATACGTGGAATTTTTAAGATTTTCACTTTTTGTTATGTGGGAAATTGAATTATCTTTCCAACGATTCCAATTTTGTCCAAATCCAGTATCGGGGTAGAAAGTTATGGTCATTTTACAGAAAGCAGTCAAAACTGCCCAGGTGCGACGATGAGGGCCGACGGACCATCGAGCTAGCAACGGACCGTCGCCCAAACCATCACAGCGGAGGCAGTGAGACCACCTTCTACTTAAAGGTGATGGCTCGGGCCGATGGACCATCGAACTAGCAACGTACCGTCGCCCAAGACGTCGCAACAGAGGCAGTGAACCCCTATTCTGCCCAGGTGCGACGATCAAGACCGACGGACCATCGACCCAGCGACGGACTGTCGTACCCACCGTCGCATACTTTATTCAGTTATTTTAAAATCATTTTTAAAAGGGTATTTGTATCTTTTTCCACCCGTTTTAACCCCTAATTATATCAGATCAAGGCTCATAAGTTCATTACCCATATATAACATCAAATTAGGGTTTTCTCTCAAAGATAATCCCCAAGAAACAACATCCAAATCTTCTTCAAGAAACTAAGAGATTCAAGTTCTTCAAGTCCAAGAACTTCAAGAAACTCATAACCCAGGTATGTCATGTGTTGATTCATGGGTCCCTTCACCCATGAAGCTCAAGAGTCTATTTTCAAAATCCAAAGATTTGTGTATGTATGAATGTTCATGATTTGAATTGAATTGAAATTCATGTTCATGATGTTGTGGGATTTTGATTCATGTTTGAAATTACATATTCCAATGATTGACCCTAGGATGTGGTGATTTGCATAATAATCATGATAAACCCTTAAATTTACACGTTGATTGATGTATCCATGATTATTAGATATGTTGATGATTGTATAACCAAAGCATGATCCCCATGTGTTCGATTAAATGCCTATGTGAAGGAGAAGTTCCATACTAGTATGATAATATGAAATCCCCATTTATGTACAAGTTTATGCATGTCAAGTGTTTGATGAAATGCCTTAGTCAATGAATTTTGGATATATGTGTAACCCTTGTGGTGTTTTAGAACTTCTACTTCATGAAATCTCCAACTTATTATATTATGGATTGTGGTGTTGGTCATGTATTCAAGAAAGTCATGCTTTGTCAGTTTCATGCTATCGAGTCCTGGGGGTACTTGTACCCGACAATTTAGTTGTGTGCCTAGATCCAGTATAATGTTTTCAAGATACTCTCAGTCGGACCATGTTCATAGAAATTCAGTCAGTAATGTGACTCAAAAAAACTCAGTAATCTCAGTAGTATTTCGTCAGTAAACGGAACTCAGTTAATTCAGTTTAGTCCAGTTTAGTTAATCATGTTCAGTGTCTATTCAGTTAGGAGTAGGAACTAGCACCGAGTGAACCTAAGGATGGGAACACACACTGTTAGATGAGGGTGTGATTCAAGTCATCCTTGCATTCCAGAACTATGTAGCCAGCATAGGTTGAGACATCAACACTGTCAGATGAGAGTTGATGAGGTGGATAAATACTTTCAGATGAGGGTCCCACCATTCTCTTTTGGGGACACTGTCAGATGAGGGTCACCCACAGCTTGTCCTTACCGGTGGCGCGGTATTGACACCCTTCCAATTGGGGTTACAGATTGGACCCCAACTCAGTTATAATGCATTATTTGGGGCATGTCGGTTAGATGACTACTTCCCATAGTTTCAGTTACAGATCAGGGTTGCCAGACACAGTCATTCATTCTCAGTAATAGAACTCAGATAGTTCTACAGAATTCAGGACTGTCAGATACAGTCAACTCAAAACAAATAGAACTCTGCTAGTTCCATTAGAAACTAGACTGTTAGATACAGTCACTCAGTAGTAGTTATTTCAGTTATACAGTTATCAGTATATCATGTTATCAGTACTCTGATTCAATAATCATGTTATCACAAACTCAGTTATGGTCATTATGTATTCATACATGTATGCTCACGTTCATGTTATCCAGTCAGTTAGTATAGTTCATGCATGTGAATCCTTTGCATTCATCCTACCTCACATGCATACCAGTACATTCAACGTACTGACACATTTGCGTTATGGTGTTTTATACCATAGGTTCAAAAGCACGAGCTTCAGAGCATCAGTAGCATTCCAGTCTCAGCAATCAGAGTTAGCAGTGAGTCCTCATCCTTCGAGGACTTGACCATTACCTTATTATCTCATTAATTAATTTATTTCAGTAGTTGGAGTTAGTTGGGGACATGTCCCATCAACTCCTTATTTAGATAGTTCAGTCAGTTAGAGGCTTTTCAGACTAGCATGTTTAGTCAGTTATTTCAGTTGTTTTGGGTATTTCATACCCCACCCAGATGTTATATTTTAACAGATATTATGTCTCAGTTTTGAACCTTATGGCCTTACAGCCTTTATTTCCACATTTATATTGTATATTATGCAGTGTTCAGGTACAGATATCAGTCATGAGTTATCTTGTGGTCCTTCGGGGTCATGAGCACCGTGTAGCATTTCGGGTACTAGATTTGGGGCGTTAATTATTACTATTATTATTATTATTATTATTGTGATGCCCAAGTGGGGCTTTGAATTGATATTATCGGCCTTATTTGTGCATTAATTGCCTTACTATTTATTGTGATGCCCGACTAGGAGCTTGATTTGATATTATAGGCCAAATTTGGAGTATTTATTCCATTATCATTATAGTAATATCCAAGAAAGGGGTTTTTGAGATGATATTATTGATGTATACATGACTATTCACTCTAATGGTGTCTAGGAGGTCTCATATCACGAACTATTATCATTTTGGGGATATTTAATCTCATTTATCAAATTGTTGAATTAATTCATCATCTTCATATTGACTTGGTTGTGAGCATACATCCTCACCTTATTCATTCATATTTATAGAAATTGGTACCACTGGGAAACACTTTATAAGATTCTTGATTTGTGAACACTATTCGGAGAGGTGAAATAGACATTTTATAAAATTCTTGATAGTGAACATTTGTCAAAAAAGTAAATTGAGATATGAGAAAGGGTATGGGTCGTAAATCCTTGGGTCCTACACGAAGCGCTGAGGTTTGGAAGTTGTATCTAAAAGTCATACAATGGCTTATATCATCATCACCATCATCATTATATTTCATTGCATTGCATTTACTAGGTATCTTTGATATTGTGTTGGAGTATTCACTTTTGTATTGAATTACCATGATTGGACCTTGTTTGTGATATTGTGTTTTCTGCAATCAGCTTATTAAATTACATCATATTATCCTTTCTCTCGGTTGATTTGGGAGTTGAGATATTATGAGACATAGGATGTGGCTATGGATTGATTAGTGAGACTTGTAGTGTTGCACCTATTGGTAGCATGATATGCATATGATTATATGCTCTCACTATTGGATTCTAGATTACTAGTTAAACATATTAGTTGATCTTGATATACTGTGTTGGTAAGTTTTCTACATAAATGACTTCCTTTACTTATGTTCCTACCCTGTATATTAATATATCAATAACTATTGTGTTAGGATATCCTATTAGGATGACGTGGTCTATAGTTGGTTATAGATTGATGTCACGACCCAAAAATTCATGTCATGATAGAGCTTATTGCAGCCTAGTCTTGATAAGTAAGCCAAAAATTCCAAGATGGAAAATGAAGCAAAATTAAGTAAAGACAGGTTAAGCGCGACTTTTAGAAAAAAATTAGGTCAATACAAGTACAATTATAACAAAAGACCGATAGAAATATCATAAACTTCAAAAGCTGATGACATAATTTTAGAACATCCACACAACCATCTAAATATTGTATAATACATAATTTTTCACTGAGTCATAAGTAAAGATAAATAAAGATTGATGAGGTCCGAATTAGCCCCAAACCCTGGAGCACATCAATACCTTGAAAACCTGAAATCTCCGCACAAAGATTAGCCGCCACGTACAGTACTTGAAAAGGATTTGCACCGAAAGGGCATAGTAGAAAATGAGTACGGTCCACTTGTACTCAGTAGGTATCACAGGCCGACTGAGCAAAGTAGAAGATAAGATAAGTGAAGAATATACTATGAACACACAACTTGCAAGTAGAAAAGTTCCCAAATAGTAGCTCACATTGACTCTACTAATAATTCTAATATATATATATATATATATATATGTGTGTGTGTATATATATATAAAGAAAAAATGAAAGTATAGATAAAAGCTAAGTACGTGACAAGTAACACATAAAAACAACACGTGATGCGCCAATGTGATGTAATGCAATGAATGATGAAATAAATAGTTGAAAATCATTACATGACTTTCGGTATACACCTATCGAGCCTCAATGATCACAAAATAAGACCCATGGGGGATTCGCAACCCATATACTATCTCAAATTTCCACCAATTATAATATCATGTCTTAATCTATCCAACCAGCACATCCCTTGGTCTAGGTATTTTAAAAGTGTCTCATTTTCTTTTAAAAATCAATGTTTCTCAATGGTACCAACATCTCATGAATGTGCATGTAATGAGGATATAATGCTCACAATCAAATCAGTATGAAGATATCTAATCCAGTCAATACGCATACTAATGAGCTCAAAAATCAACTCAATATATCAATAATCACAATATCAGTTCTAGTGTGGCACCATTAGAATAAGCTCATGTAAGACACCATTAATAAAATATCAACTCATAACTCAGGCATTTCCATCATGATAAAGGAAAACAATGCTCTATAGGACCCAAAATATCTATTCAAGCCCCCCTCCCTAGCATCATATTAAGAAATAAGGCATTCAAATGCACAAATAAAGTCAATGATGCAAAATAGAGCCCTTGCACGAGTAACACGCACATATAATATCATAAGCCAACAATAATAGAAAATAGGCCCCCAAAGGGCATCACACAGTATATAATAACTCAAAAATCACATCCCATAGTCATTTTTTCCAACCTGTAGCATGTTTTACTTATTCATTAACTACCCAACCTAGTTTGAGAAAGCTAGGCCATTACCTATCTCAAAAAAATGAAATCCAAGCCTAAAGTCTATCAAAATGGAGCCTTCCCCTTTCGAGAAGCCTTGGAATCAACTACAACATTCAAATATAATATCTACGCATTAAAAGAAAGCTAATAAACCCATTTTCCAATATTTAAGTCGAATTCAAAATGGGTTCAAAAAATGAGTTTGAAAATGAAAGAGGTAAAATTGAATTTTATTTTAGAAATATATACCCCCAAGGTTAGAGGAATTGACATGACCGGAACCATAGCCTTGTCGTAATGGGCAATCCCAAGCCCAACTAGGACCGAGAATCTCCCTCGTTACCCAACCCAACCACCTTACACATACCTTGAGTCGGTTGAAGTCTGAACATAAAACAAGATATCATATCCAATCATGTAGTGACTATGGGATAAGTCTACATGCAAGACCAACCCAACCAAGTCCAACCACCCTATGACCAACCAAGATAATGCCAAAACTCATAAACAAAGACCAATTATAATAATACGATGCATGTATCTCTCTCTCTATATATATATATATATGAAACATAACCACTCCATACCATACCCAATTCCACAGTTGTTCATACAAAGCCTCTAGACCAACGAAAGAGTACCTAGTCGGGACATGGCCCCTACTATATCTAAAAACCAAAGTCTATGAAAGACATGAAATATGTAAAGTAACCCATGACATGAAATAGATGCCTTCCGAACTATGGAAGCTCACCAGTTAAATCGAACATCGACTATCCCCAAATTCAATCACTAAGCAGGAAAAGTAGAATGGTCGGCCCCTGCATAGCATGGGTATACAGCCGCTCGAAGAAGGTTTAGTGGGCGAACACTAGAATGCACTCAGGATAGGGATAAAATAATGTCATTTACAAAGCCAAGTAAAACCATACATATATATATAACCATTCTGAGAAAGGGAATCGGGTTGCCTTTAAAACCTTTACCTGGGTTGTATAGCTTTGCCGTTCTAAACCACCCATAGGTTATATGGGCTTAACTCTCCCTGCTGAAAAGGCCCCAATGCGTGTAGTCACACGACTAGGGAAGAAAACCTTGGATGACTAGTAAATCCCCAAAATATAAAGTGTGACATCATGCACACGATCACCAAGACCAAACCTCACATTGGCAATATGAGTTTCCAGTTTTGGTCCCCCGGGACCTCCACCTTCCACGGCGTTGCTACTCACCCCACCATTATTGACTAATTAAAACAATTACCAAGAAACCAACCAATCCAATAACCATTTATTAACCAAGGTCATTAGTAGTGGTATCGTTATACCGACTATACTTGCAAGTACTATCCATAGCCAACCATTTATAGGTGTAAGGGATTTCATGCACCCTTTCATTAACCATATTAAACCACTTGGCGGATTTCCATCTACCCCACAAGCATAACCAATTTCATAGCCACCAACGTTTTACCATTTAATCCTTCCAAACTATATCACCATTTATACCATTAAAACTATTCCAAACTATTTATGACTGTGTCAAACATTTAAAGCATTTATATTTTTTAAACCATCCAAATCCAATTAAGGTTCCATTACCAAACCAAACCATGCAAGAGTTCCAATGAAAGTTCAACAATAGAGTGAAAATATTCTTTTAGGCAGTTCATTAAACATGTTGAGGGCATACCTTTACTAAGACTAAACCCAATGCATAAACAACCATAATTAGGGTTGCTCACGACCCATTTTTAAACCATAACCAACAAGTACCAACATATGCAAACCATTACCAAAAATATGTAAAAACATAGTTTAAACTAATACCAAACCATATGCATCAAGTCCCTCAACATATATTTCAAAAACCACCACTCATGATTCATAAATCAATGTTTAAAACATAATACACACGCCTCTAGTTGGAACTAACAATGAGGCAAGGAGTACATTCCTTATACAATAAGATTCCGAAGAGAAACATGACTCTCGAGACCTTTAAAGAACACATGAAGAAACTCTAGCCTTCAATCTTCAAGAGTAAGTTTAAGAGAGTATTTGGAGTGTTTCCATTCTTTAATAAGTGTTATGAGAGGCCACCAAGGTTTATATAACGTGAGAACATAAGGGTTTTGAAGTAGGAAATGTCCGGACTACCCTTGACTTAAAATTAAAACAAGCCACGATCTAGGGTACGAATCACCCTTACCATCCGTATCTAAGGTGCGAGTGGTACCCCAACTCGTACCCAAGACCATGGAAAGACCCTGGATATTGGTTCCTATATGACTCACACCTTCCTAACTCATACCTAAGGGTACAAGTGGTACACTCAACCATTCCCACCAATCATACCATGGGTAGACTCCACAGGACAACTCAATAAAATACCATACGACTTGCCTTGCACCACTTGTATCTTTAGATACGACTCGTACCTTGATGAGTCATATCTTGGGCAGTAACAAAGCCAAGCACACTTCTTAACATATGATTGAACCCTTAAACTATCCCACAATTCATATTCAAGGGTACGATTGGTACCCTTGAGTCGTACCAAGTCCAGTACGTCCAAAACCAAGGAAATTTTGCAAAGGTCCACGACCACTAAACTCGCCCTAACAGCACAACTTCTTAGTGCCTTACTAAGAACCAAGGTAATAGACTCGATCAACTTTGTAAGATCAATAATACTCTGAAACGACGCCCCTAAAACAACTAGTTGGGTAGTATCTAACTGGTAAAGACCCTTTAATCTCTTCACAAACTTATAAGTACTCTCCAACTCAGTAGAAATATTGGTGGTTAAAAACCTGGGTAGAGCATAGAAATATGCCTCATACTCGGAAATAGTCATGGAGACCTGCTCTAAATGATCAAACACATCACGCATCTTATCGCTTAAGCAATACAGCATAAACCTCTTCATGAAGGCCTTTAAAAATAAGGCGCAAGTAATATCAGGTAAATTTAAAGGCCTAGAACTGGATAAAGACCTTCACCAATCTCTAGCTACATCCGTCAATTGTTAGGTAGTATAAGCAACTCCATGGGACTCAAGCTATCCAAGATTATATAACTTTCGCTGGCAGTCAATCACAAATCCTAGGCATATTTGCTAATCGCTCCACTAAACTTGGAAAGAATTAAATGGATAAACCTCTCAAACCTATTCTGATTATCCAAAGACATCGTTGTACCCAAAAAAATTATAGAAATAGTAAGTCTGACAGACACTGAATCCGTATGTGGGAGTACCATAGATGGTGGTTGTATCTATGAAGTAGGAATACCATAAGTAGATACTGGTATAGATGGCAGAGCACCACTCAAAGTTTGAGAAAAACCAGGTACACTCAACGGAATACCCTCCAAGCAGCTCAAAAGGCAAATTAACAAATCCTGAAGCAATGGAGTATCAACTGAACTCTATGGAACCTGAGTTAGCCCCACACCTCCTATTTGATAATTATTTTTGGAATACACAATCTCGAGCTGAAGAGAGGAATTTATGGTACATCCTATGATGAGGGCACCTCCTCATGCCCGTCTTCTACCTCTAGGTTAACCACGACTCCTACCTCATCCTCTAACCGAGGCTCCTATATTGGATGCTGACTTAGTATCCCTAGTATCTTTGGACTTGTACTCACCATTTATGTAGAAAAGAAAGGGATATAAGCTTAGAACATTAGGTATGAATAACCCACATAATAAGGAATCAATTTAGAGAAAATTTTCCTAAAGATATCTTATAGCCTCTCGAAGATACATACAGATGTCTACGTACCGATCCGCGTGACTCTACTAGACTTTCTGCTCTTAGACTTATGCGACTGATGAACCTAGAGCTTTGATACCAATTTGTCAAAACCCAAAAATTAGGTCATGATAGCATTTATCACGGCTCAGCCTTGATAAGTAAGCCAAAAATCCAAAAATGGGAAAAGTAGAAAAAAATTAAGTAAAGACAGATCAAGCGCGACTTCTAGAGTGAAGTCAAGCCAATACAAGTACAATTATAGCAGAAGTCTGAAAGAAATATCAAAAATCTCAAAATCCAATGACATAAGTGTAGAGCATCTAAACAACCATCCGAATACTGAATAATACAAAATTTGTTTTTGTGTCAAAAGTAAAGACAAATAAAGATAGATGAGGCCTGAATCAACCCCAAACCCTGAAGTGCATCAGTACCTCAAAACTCCAAAAGATTAGCTGCCACTTGCGGTACTCAAATTAGGATATGCACCAAAAGGACACAGTAGGAGTGAGTACGGTCCACCTATACTTGGTAGGTATCATAGGATGATTGAGAAAAGTAGAAAATAATATAGGTAAAGAATATAGTATGAGCATGCAACCTGCAAGCTGAAAAGTTCCCAAATGATTTCTCATACCATTTTTATTAATAGTTCTAATATATATATATATATATATATAATAACAAAACCGACAAGCATACACACAAGTGTAAATAGATGCTAAGTACGCGACAAGTAATACGTAAAAATAACACATGATGTGTAAATGTGATACAATGCAATGAATGGTAAAGTGAATAGTTAAAAGTCATTACTTTACTTTATGTATACACCTATCAAACCTCAATGCTCCAAAATAGGACCCATGGGGGATTCACAACCCGTATACTATCTCAAGCTTTCACCAATATCAATATTTTGTCTCAATCTACCTGAACAGCACATCCCTCGGTATATTATTTTTAAAATGTCTAATTTTCTTTCAAAAATCAATTTTCCTCAATGGTATCGATATCCCATGAATATGTATATATGCAATGAGGATATAATACTCACCATCAAATCAGTATCAAGTCCATTCAATACATATACAAGTAATCACAGAAATCAACCCAACAACAACAACAATATACCCAGTGTATTCCCACATAGTGGGGTCTGGGAGGGTAGAGAGTACGTAGACCATACCACTACCTCAGGTGAAGTAGAGAGGCTATTTCTAATAGACCCCCAGCTTAGGATCGGTAACAGTATACCAAACACAAAAGATAAGTGCATATAAACTAGTACAGTAAGCAAAATAAAGTAACAGTATAACAAACACCAAAGATAGGTACATATAAACTAGTACGGTATGCAAAATAGCCACACGATAATACTACAACCACAACACCACAAACAAGAAACTCCAGACACAACAGAACGCTCCCCTACTATTATCGACGCACTCCCATACCTAACCCTATACCCTAATCCGCATCCTCCAAACTTTTCTACCAAGGGCCATATCCTTCGTAAGATATAACTATTCTATAGCATGTCTAATCACCTCCCTCTAATATTTCTTTAGTCTACCTCTACCTCATCTAAAACTATCCATAGCCAGTGTCTCGCACCTCCGCACTGGAGCATCAGAGCCCATCCTCATCTCATACCCAAACTAACATAAACTCACTTATTGCATCTTGTCATCCACCGAGAAAACTCCCACCTTCTCTCAAATAATCTCATTCCTCACCCTATCTTTTTTGGTATGTCCACAAATCCATCGCAATATTCACATCTCTGCCTCCTTCAACTTTTGGGTGTGGGAGTTCTAAACTAGCCAACACTCTACTCCATACAACATAGCTAGCCGAAATACCACTCTGTAGAACTTACCTTTAAGCTTCGGGGGAACCTTCTTATCAAATAGAACTCCCAAAGCGACCCTCCATTTCAAATACCCTGCCCCAATTTGATACGTGACATCCTCGTTAATCTCATCATTGCTTGAATCATAGACCCAGATACTTGAAACTCTCCCTCTTCTGAATGGCATGAGAGTCCAGTTTCACAAACATTCTAGCCTCTTGTGACGCTTCACTAAACTTGCACTCCAAGTACTTCTTCTTCATTCTACTTAACCGAAATCCTTTATACTCAAGCATCTGTCTTCAAATCTCTAACTTATCATTAACTCCACCCCAAGTCTCATCAATCAGTACCACATCATCTATGAATAACATACTATAAGTACCTCCCATTGAATATGTCTCATCAAAACATCCATCACCAAGGCAAATAAAAATGGGCTAAGAGTCGATCCTTGGTGCAACCCTATCAAAACTGGAATGTGCTCCAAATCTCCACCTACTGTCTTCACACGAGTCTTCGCACCATCATACATGTCCTGAATCAACCTAGTGTATGCCATGGGAACCCCTATAGCCTCTAAGCACTTCCACAGAATCTCCCTGAGAACTCTGTCATATTTCTTCTCAAGATCAATAAACACCATGTGCAAGTCTTTCTTCTTCTCCCAAAAATGCTCCATTAATCTCCTCACAAGGTGAATGGCCTCAATGGTCGAGCTACCTAGCATGAAACCAAACTAATTCTCAGAGATCATCATGATCCTTCTCATCCTTAACTCTACCACCCTTTCCCAAACCTTCATAGTATGACTCAACAACTTAATACCTCTATAGTTGTTGCAACTCTGGATGTCTCTCTTGTTCTTATACACTGGAATCATCGTACTCCACCTCCATGTTTCAGGCATCTTCACCACCCTAAAAATAATGTTAAATAACCTTTTCAACCACTCCAAACCTTCCTCACTAGTGTTTTTCCAAAAATCCACTGGAATCTTGTCTGGCCCCATCGCCCTACCCCGCCGTATCATGTGAATCCCTTAACCTCCTTGACCTTGATACGCCTACAATAACCATAATTGTGACACTCTTCATATTTCTCCAAGTCCCCTAACAAGAAACCTTTGTCTCCCTCGTCATACAAAAGATTATGAAAATATGCCACCTCTCCCTAATGAGGGCATCATCAACCAACACTGAACTATCCTCTCCTTTGATGTACTTCACTTGGTCAAAGTCACGATCCCTCCATTTCCTAGCCTTGGAACACCTATACAATTTCTTATATCCATTTTTCTCCTCTAAAGCTGCATATAAGCTCTCAAAAGCTGCAGTCTTATCCACCATAAACACTAACTTATCCTCTATTCTAGCTACCTTATACTCCTCCTTATTCGTCTGCCTTTCTTGATCATCCTTGATCTCAACCAACTTAGCATAAGCCACCTTCTTAGACTTCACTTTTCTCTTAACATCTTCGTTCCATCACTAGTCTCCTCGATGGTTTCTAGATCGACCTCTCGAGACACCCAACACCTCTCTAGTTGTATCCCTAATACAACTGGCGGTCATCTCTCACATACTATCCACATCCCTTCTACTCTCCTAAGCCCCCTACTCTTCAACTTCTCTTCCATTTCCAAGGCACTAGACAAAGTCAGCTATCCCACTTAATCCTGGGCCAAGCCTCCACACTTATCTTTTTTTCCCTTATTGATAACTAAGTCTATCACCAACAACCTATGTTGAGTCAAAAGATTCTCTCTAGGTATGACTTTACAGTCTTTACATAGTGCTCTATCCCCTTTTCTAAGAAGCAAAAATTCTATCTGAGTCTTGTCCACTAAACTACGAAACATAATAAGGTGTTCCTCCTTCTTTGGAAAGCTCAAATTCACTATCCACAACCTAAACGCCCTAGAGAAATTCAAAAGAGAAGCTCCTCCTTCATTTCGCTCCCCAAAAAAAAACAAAGACCCAATATGCCCATTGAAATGCCTATCCCCGATAAGTCTCTCATTGCTCGGGATGCTACTCACCACCTTATCTAAAACCTTCCAAAAGTCCTTATTTTCTTCATCGTCCAAACCTACTTGCGGCGCATAGGCACTAATAACGTTCACCATAGACCCTCCAATGACCAACTTAATAGACATCAACCGATCACTAACTCTCTTAACCTCTACCACCTGCTCTCTAAGTTCTTCATCTACTAATATACCTACCCTATTTCTATGTCTCACGCTACCTGAGTACCATAACTTATATCCATCCTCATCTCTCGCCTTAGTACCTACCAATTTTGTTTTCTGGACACACGCTATACTAACCCTCCTCTTTCTAAGAATCTTCACCATCTCTATAGACTTACCCTGCAAAGCTCATATGTTCCAAAACCCAACTCACAACCTAGATGCTCTCTTATCCTACCTAACCTTACTACCTTTTGCCCTAACCCCAAACTCGATCCTAGACCTGACCCAGATCCAACACCACCCAACCCCAACCCCGACCCCAACCTATGACATGACCCTAGTATACCATCGCCAATCACAGCCACTACATAAATAGGGGAAGAAAAATGAAAAGAAAAAGTAAGAAAGATAATAAAGAGGGATAAAGAAAAGGCTAAAAGGACACTGATTATAATTAAATCAATAAAGGAGCTTGAATCTATGACCACTATATACTAAGGACACAGACAACAATCTATAATATATAGAAAGCAACAAAACCAATAATATAAAGAAAGTTTTGATAAACAACAATCAATAAGTAGATATGCTAGTAAATCAGGTAACAGTATCAGACAAGATAATCAGGCAAGTAGAATAAACAAGTAAAACACTATTATGAAATACAAAAATAAACAACTAAATCGTCACCCAAAAATAAGATAGTCAGCCAAGAGCAACACAACAATGTCAACCAATATGAGAAGCAACCAGTCACAACAAAATCACAAGAAACAGAATAATATGCCAAAACTAGACTGAAAGAAGGAACTAAATATCAAAGTTTAAAGGTCACTGGGGTACTTGTGTGTGCCAAGTCCTCTCATCTTGCATGTTACTGCTGGGTTTCGATAATTTGATATTGAAATTGGTTACCAGAATAGAGTCGTCAGAATAATATTACTGGTGTGTCACCTGAATGTCGTCGGACGTCTCCTGTGTATTGCCGGAATCTAGACACCAGTTGTCATCATACCAACCTGTGTCGTTTGGTGTTGTACACTAATACCGTCGCTGGAGTTGAGCCGGCAAAAACCCTAATCTCGTCGGTGATAGTAGTGATGAGAGGGAAAAGGGGAAGGAAAAGAAGGGGGTAGAGGGAATATGGAAGAGAAAGTAAAACTTACCTGTTGTCGGCGCGTCTACACCATCGCCGAAGTCGACCGGTCAGTCAAAGTTTATGTTAACGGGTCTTCACAATCTAAGTTTATGTAAGACATCATTAATATCATATCAACCTATAACTCGTGTATTTCTTTTATTATAAGGGAAAATAATGCTTAATAAGGCCGATAATATCTATTCAAGCTCCCGCACGGGCATCATGTTAAGAAATAAGGCAGACAAATGCACAAATAAAAGCCAATGATATCAAATAAAGCTCCCACAAAGGCAACACACAATATATAATATCATAAGTTAACAATAACAAAAAAGATTCCCCCACACAGCATCACACAATATATAATAACTCAAAATCACATTCCATTGTCATTTTCCCACATACATAACATGTTTTACTTATTCATTAATTATCCAGCCTAATGTTAAGAAAGTTAAGCCATAACCTACCTCAAAATGGAATGACCGTAAAATCAACTACAATATTCAAATATAGCATCTACGTATTAAAAGAAAACCAATGATACCCATTTTGCCTATATTAAGTCGTATCAAAGATGGATTCAAAAATGAATTTGACAATGAACAGGTTAGATTGAAATTTTAATTTAGAAATATATTCAGTAGGATCAAAAAAATCTACAGTTGAAAATTTTGCAAAAACGAGTTTAAAATGATGTCCAAATTGAATAAAAACTATTTAAAAAAAATTGAAAAAATTCTCAAAATCCCATGTTAAAACGAAGATTAAAGAGTGTTTTGATGTTATGATTCAATGAAAAAATATTGAAATTAGGTCTTGGATCTTACCTAAGCTCAAATGGTGATGAAAATCCTAAAAATCACTCAAACCCGAAGCTTAAAGTCCAGAAATAGAAAATCACAAAATGAAGCATTTATATTGTTCTGTGAATAGTACCTCACGAACGCAGTCAACCCTTTACGTTCACGAGGGTCAACTCTTACCAGCTAATAAAATTAGCCGGCATTCATGGCTAGGGCTTTGTATTCACGACAGCCCTATCGTGTACACGATGAAAGAAAAGATCCTTCTTTGTGTTCGTGGCTAGGGTACCATATCTGCAGAGAAGGGCCTGACATGCACTGGCTATCAACAAACCAATTGAGTTTGCATGCCTTCAATACCTCTTAACGAACCCTCAAAATTTGTTTGGGACCCCACCAAAACAAACCATATATGCAACTGGGCTATTTTTGACGTTTTAGACTCAATAGCAACATTGAATTTTTGAAGAAAAAAATTTTAATAAATTATCCCTCAGGACCCCTCTTAGGTAAATATCACTAGCTTTCAAATAGAGCGTCAAAATGTATACTAGAGACACCAAACCCATACCAACCTCGCTACTAACCCAAATTTGATATTCTGAATCTAATGAAACTGTTCAAATTTTCATCTGGCACTCAAAACAACAAATATTGACTGAAGTCAACTATATGGCTTTTAAAGCCTTAAAAAATCACAAAATCTCCCAAAACATTTCTGATCACATCGGGAACCACGACGACTATATCCACACCCTAAAATCAACATATAGAAACTATAGGAAAGGGAAAAATAGTCAAATCACATCAAAAGTAAGATTTAACAAATCAGATTATTATAATTAATTAGGAAAAACTGGGTAGTTGGGGTGCTGATTTTCCCCATCATTTTTTATTAAGTTTGATTATCGATGATGCTTGTGAGTACACATGTTCAATACTCACCTTTGCTTATTTTTTGCACCCCTTATGAGTATTGACTCAAGTAGCAGATAGTAGATTATGTTTCCTCAGCATTGACATTGCAGAGATCGAGGTAGTAACTAAGAGACTTCAGAGTTACTGGATGTATCCTATTTTATCTTATGCTTATTTTTGCATTAAATATATTTTAGACAAATTGATATTACTATGTATTAGAGGCTTGTAATAGTAACAACGAGACCTAAGGTATATCTTTGAGACTTGTATTTCATTTCTATGTCATATTGGGGATTATTTCTCTTTATCTTTTTCTCCTTCTTCTTCTTCTTCTTCTTATTCTTATGCTTATTCTTATTTTGTTTTACTTTGATTATTGAGTTTTGGTTGGGATAAGCTTACATGTACCAAAGGGTATCACAAGTGCCGTCACGTACTCTATTTTGGATTGTGACAGGTGGCGAGATAAGAAAAATATTCAAATTTTTTGAAAAAGAAAATTTAAAAAATAAATGTATTACTTTTTTTTTGGAATAAGGGAGAAGGTATGGTGGGGGTGGGTGATAACTCTCAACTTACACTTTAAATTCGATGTAAGGCGGACGTTGTCAATAAAATTACCCAACTATAAGTCGAGGTCGAATCTACTAACAATTAGTCAACAAGCATGAGAAGTGCTATCTGTACAACTCCCCTCAAAATCATTCACATTTTTAAGGATGCAAAGGACTTTTAAGAATAATCAAGTAAAAACAACTAACTCTCAAGAGGTGACTCTCTATTAATAGTTACTCAACTACACTCCTTCGCCTCATTTTTGCAACATGACAATCTCACCATACTATCTTGGTTTACATGTCTCCTCACGAAAGGAGGTCCCAACACATCCTAATTTCAATCATGCAACAAGGGACTAATGTGCAAGTACTCTCACTCAAAAAGAATTTATCAATGCAAACAAGTATCATGCCATATGTTTGCCCTTCTTTTTAATCATTACTAACTCGAAGACACTTGGTTAGATTCGAAGGACTTTTTCAAACTTGTAATGTAGGTTCGGGGAAGGGTAGGATAAACATTTGGGATAAAAGTGACTACACCCTCCTTGAACTTCACATAACACACTAACTAGAGCAAACTTTGGATCATGAGCCACTTCATTCATTTCTAAATCACATATGTGCCTACCTTTACTACATTAGTTCATCTACCTTTTGAAAGCATTTGCTTTTCATTTCTTCACCCTCCCCCCCTTTGTTTTTGCAATTTCATAATTTTCTTTCATTTGTTGCTCCCTTTCTTTTTCTCCTTTATTTGTCATCATTGATTTGCTTCTAGGAACTCACTTACAAGAACATGGCCCATGATCACCTCTTCCAAGATCCATCACCCCCAACTTAGTATTTTAGCCTCAAGTTGGCACTTTCAAGTTCAAGTACGGTAGGGTTCAAAAGATGGATAAAATTTCAAACTGTTCAAGGCTTGCAATGCACTGCCAAAGAAAGGTTAATAGGCTCAAGAGGGGTGACTATGGATACCATTCATGCATGGGTAGGCTTTTAAGGCTAAAATAGTTTTCAATAATACAAAAAAGGCCTAAGATCATTTCACCAACCACGTGTAATCAATATTAGCTTTGAGGACCAACGGAGCAAGTTCTAGATGACACAACTAAGCACAAGAATCATTTAACTAATGCTCACTACACATGACATACAAACTTTGCTAGGAGGCTCAATTACATTTCCTACTTGAGAGCAAAAGGATATATATCACATCACAACTAACTAAAGAATCCAGAGTCACAAAAAGAGGTAAAGTGTTGTTACAAAATCATTCAATTCCATGCCCTTGATTCAAAAAAAAATTAGACGGAGGAGGATGCTTGCTTCATATTTCACCATGCAATATTAGCTATCATTAGCACCAAATCAAGCCTCTGCCTCATATTTCGGCTCTCGCAAAGGCAAACCATATGGCTACTCAGACTTCACCATAAGAATAATGGCAATCCCAATCTATAATGCTAGGGGTACTAAGACCTCCTCTGCATCTAGGACTACGAACCAGGCACACGATGATTTTCCCTTAAGAATGTCATCACTCAATCTATCATACGAAAAGGCTTGTCCAACATCATTACCAAAAAGAAAGATACAAATCAAGAAATGAAAAGCCAAAAACAACTAATCCATAAAATTACTACAAAACCTAGGTGCTAAGGATATCCAATATACACACCCAATCATCAAATCATCAGAATAATACAAATATCCCCAATACCATAACAAGAAAAAAATCAAATCATTCAACTATTACAGACCAACTATGAACTAAATGCAAAAAGGGCACCCCCAACTAGAAGGATGTAGTGTCCTCACTGCATATCGTGAAAGCATATGAAGGGTTAAAAGGTCTTCTTGAAATTGCATCATGTTCGATGGTATTGCGATTGTTGTCATGCTCTTGCAATTGATATACTCTACTGTCATGTACTCTCACGATCATGACCACCTTTGGCGATCATGAAAATCGATCTCAATTTAGGCATCCTGAGCTTCTAGATCACAATCGCGACAACTGAGCCTCTTTAGTTCTCCTGTTCAACTCCCCTGTTTTTGTAGCTAAAACATCTCCAAACTCAATTCTACTCTATTTTTTTCATTTCCATTAATGCAAAGCACATGAAATATGCCAAAATTTTGCGTATTAATCAAAAACAAATATAAAAAATTATTCTAACAATTTAAAAATCAAATGCTATAAGTGAAGTCATGAGATCGATGGATTGCCTCCCATCTAGCGTTTGATTTAACGTTGTGGCACGACGTCCATTCATCATAACTTTGGATCCTTGAAGCAAACAAACACAATTTTAGCCGCTCTAGGTCCACCAACATGGTAATACTTTAATCTTTGCACATTTACCATAAATTTTTCTTCTCGGGATCCTCTAACTCAATAGCACCACAATTATGCACATTTGAAACTACAAACGGACCCGACCATTTCAATCTAAGTTTACCCACAAAAAGCTTCAACCTTGAATAGTAGAGAAGTACATCATCACCCACATGAAACTCTCTCTTTAGGATTTTGGCATCATGTTACCTCTTCATCTTTTCATTATATATAACGGAGATTTCATAAACTTTGAGTCAAAAATCTTCCAACTCATTGATTTGAGTCATTCTTGATTTAGATTCATTCTCCCAATTCATATTCAACTTTCTCAAAGCCCACAAAGCTTTATGCTTTAATTCAACAGGTAAATGATACGTTTTTCCAAACACCAATTGGTAGGGGGACATACCAAATGGGGTTTTGTAGGCCATCATATATGTCAAAAGTGTGTCATCGAGTTGTCTATCCCAATTTGTATGGGCAACATTCACGATCTTCTCAAGAATGAATTTGATTTCACGATTTTACACCTCCACTTGGACACTTGTTTGAGGGTGATATGGGGTAGCAACCTTGTGATTTACCCCATACTTGTCAAGTAGAGCTCCGAAAATCCAATTGCAAAAATAAGAGCCTCCATCACTTATAATAACCTATGGAGTCTTGAACCTCGTAAAAATATACTTCTTCAAGAAGAAAGTAATATTTTTGCTTTCGTTGTTTGGAAGAGCAACGGCCTCCACCCACTTTGAGACATATTCAACCACCACTGAGATGTATTTATTTTCGTAAGAGTCACAAATGAGCCCATGAACTCAATCCCCCATACATCGAATAGCTCGAGTTCAAGATTGGACTTAAGAAGCATCTCATGCCTCCTTGAAACACCACTTGCAATTGTCATTATTGACATAATTTGACTATCTTAATAGCATCCCTATGAAGTATGGGCCAATAATAACCACTTTGAAAAAAATTTGCAGCGGTTCGGATCCCACCATAATGACCTCCGAATGGAGAGGAGTGACAAGCTTCAAGGATATCTTTAATTTCTTCTTTCATGACACATCGTCAGATCATACCATCCGTACATTCCGTAAACAAAAATGGATCATCCCAAAAATACTTCTTAACATCAAATAGGAATTGTTTTCTTTGATAGTGATTAAGATCCTAGGAAATCACACAACTCACAATATAGTTAGCATAATTCGCATACAAGGTACAATGCTTCTCGAGAATAACATGACTAGCTCTTAGGGGAAAGTGTCATAAATCTCAATCTCACCCAACTTAACATGATTAGTTTCAAGGTGGGAAAAGTTGTCGGCTACTTGATTTTCATACCCTTTTTCGGTCCTTCACATAAAAATCAAACTCCTACAAAAACAACATCCACCTAATTAAGAGAGGTTTTGCCTCTTTGTTTTCCATAAGTTATCTAAAAGCAGAGTGGTCCATATGATCAACCACTTTCGTACCCAATAAATAGGCTCGAAATTTTTCAATGGCATAAACCACCTCTAGCAACTCTTGATCTTTAACAGTATAGTTACGTTAGGCATCATTCAATGATTTACTTAAATGGATTGAACAATTTTGTTTTCTATTATCCCAATACCCTCCTAGAGCAAGAGCACTTGTATCACACATTATCTCAAAGGGCAAGGACCAATCTGGGGCTACTATGATAGGAGCCGACACAAAGAGTTTTGTGAGATGATTAAATGCCTTTAAATAAGAGTTTGCACTATGGATGGGCGATATTTGAGAAATCTATGATAAAACGTCTATAGAAACCAGCCTGACCAACAAAACTTCTAACACCTTTCACGGAGATAGAAGAGGGTAACTTAGAAATTACCTAAACTTCTTATTGATCCACTTGGATGACCTTCCCCGATATTTTATCACCAAGCACAGTGCCCTCCTTAACCATAAAATGGCATTTTTCCCAATTTAAGAATAGATTGGTTTCCACATACCTTTCAAGCACTTTTCTTAAGTGAGCAAAGCAAGACTCAAATGAATCCCTAACCACGGAGAAGTCATCCATAAAAACCTCCATTGTATCTTCTATTATGTCCGCAAAAATCAATGATATGCACTATTGGAATGTGACGGGTGCATTGCAAAACCCAAAAGGTGTGTGTTTGAAAGAAAATGTGCCATATGGACAAGTAAAGGTGGTTTTTTCTTTGTATTTCGGGGTGATGCAAATTTAATTGTACCCCGAGTAACCATCGAGAAAGAAATACTGACCCCTACCATCTAGGTATCAACCATTTAACCTATAAAAGGCATGGGAAAATGATCTTTCTCGATCCATGAATTCAATTTGCGAAAGTCCAAACACACCCTCCAACCCATAACCAGATAAACAGAAACAAGGTTATTATTCTTGTTTGGGATTATACTGACGTCCAAGCTACACTTTATCTCAGAAGATGATATGGTCACTGCCAAATATAGTAACCCAACAAAGGTTGGGGTCAAATCCCAAGGGAATACATGGAATCGTGGATCTCAACTACTGTAATCAACGGGCGAAACTGGAAAAGTATAGGGGATTTGAGTATCAATATTGAAATAGTAGAAAATATCAACTTCAGTTGTAATCAGTCGTAAGTGAATACTAGGATTATGTTATCCCTAGATTATCAACTCCATAGGGTTATCGTGTTATGTTGAACTAACCCAATACCTTGCATGCAGAATTGATAAGTTATGTATCATCTACAGTCTTTTAGACGAGCAAAAAGATTTCACCCTTTAAGTTTTGAGTCTCAGGATGTCGCCTTACTAACCCTTATCTTGATACTAGTTAAGTATTACCTTTTGAGTCTCTAGTTATTAGATGAAATCTAACCATCTTACTTAGACAGTACCTAGTAGCATGGATCGATAGTTAAACTCCAAATTACTGTTGTCATTATTTTTTCCTAGTCACTACTCCTCTTTTAGAGTAAGTAGCAATAATCTAGGTAGGCTCAACATATCCCAGATCTTCTTCATCATCTTTATACGACTGAACATACTGGTATGCTGGGATCACTTGAGGTCAGACTCCTTCGATTCTATTTTGATTTTCACCGAGTACTGCTCGGCGGCCTATTATCGTCTCTACTCAGCTAACTCTACCTCTCAAGCTATACGTTGAGCTTCTTCTACTACCATTCTCTCATTTTTAGCTTGAGATAAAAGCTCACCGGTCTATTAATCAATAATGTCCTAAACTCTTTTAGGAGAAGGGGGAGAAAAATCATCCCTTTTCGGCTCCGTCATCCTACTAGGTATATGTAGGATCCTCTCTGGATTCGAATTCAATGGGAGTAAGGGATCACTTCTACTCCAAGTGCTAGGCATACACCAACATATACCCAACTAAGAACAAAAACAATAGGAAAAACCCAAAAACTGCAATAAATTCAAATCACAAATCAATACTGTATTCCCGACAACAGCGCCAAAACTTGGTGACATCCAAGATATACCTCCTCTCAGAAGATGATACGGTTACTGCCAAATATACTAACCCAACAAAGGTTTGGGTCGAATCCCAAGGGAATGCGTGGGTCTCATTTTTTGTAATCAATAGGCAGAACTGGAAAAGTAAATAGAGGGATTTGAGTATTAATGTTGCACTAGTAGCAAATATCAACTTCGATCGTAATCAGTCATAAGTGAATACTAGAATTGTCTTCCCCATGGATTCTCAACTCCATAGTCTCACTGTGCTATATTGAACCAAGTCGCTACCTTACATGCAGAATCGATAAGTTATGTAACATCTGCAGTTTTTTAGATGAGCAGGAAAATTTCACCCTTTACCTTTTGAGTCTCAGGATATCGCCTTACAAACCCTTATCTTGATCCCAATTAACTATTACCTTTTGAGTCTCTATTTATTATATGAAATCTAACCATTTTACTTAGATAGTACCTAATAGTGTGGATCAACAGTTAAACTCCAAATTATTGTTGTCATAATTTTTTCCTAGTCATTACTCCTCTTTTGGAGTTAGTAGCAATAATCTAGGTAGGATCCTAATATTTGCAACCGCTAGAATAACTATCAAAGTGAAGATAATTCAATGCATCCATGGGTATCAGTTCAGAACAACACTAGCACTTCTCCTACTTCGTCAATCTGCCAGGGTTGCCACAAGCCTAGCTATTGGTTTTTAGCCGCTCATGCTTTTAAAGTAATCAACAACATTCATGATTGAAATCATAAGATGAAATCATAATAATAATAAGTAAAAACCCAAAACCATAACTGAATTAATCAACCAAAGTCAATACAAGAGAATTTCGAGACTAAAATCAAATCTTGGAATCAAAATATGCTTGTGAGTATCAAGAGTGGCTAACTTCTATCAAAAAACACATAAGAGATACTTATAGTACATGAGGAAACCCTAAAGTCAAATCCCAAATAAAATAGGAGAAAAAAGGGTCGGTGGCTACTTGTTGTCCCTACTTACGCCCTGACCCTGGGCGCATGTAGTACTTGCGACCTGTAGGGTGGACGCAAGTGGTGATTGGATGTGCCAGGACCAAAAAATCCTACAGGTTAGCTCTCGGGATTTTTCCCTTCTGACACTTGCTTTGCCCACATGCGATCCAAATGTACTATACGCGGTCCGCATATTGACTTAGCAAGTGTCAGGAGTCATATTTTTTGCTCTTCTTCAGTTGTCACACATGTTTTGATCACGAGCAAGTCGAAAAATGTCCTAAACATCCATAATTTCTCTCATAAGTATCAAAAAATACCCTTTTTCATCTTTTTCATGAACTTAGCTTCTAAAACATTATTTCCTATAAAACATACCCAAAATGCATCATATCTAACAAAACAACCTTAGAAACTTGTATTTTTCATAGATTTAAGCGTCGAAAGTCTTATATTTCTATAGCACATCAGACTACTACTATGCCACCTTTTCTCGAAACACATTGAACCGGACTCATCTATGTGCTATTAGAGATTGAGTAGATGATACCAGCATTTAGCCACTTCATAATTTCCTTATTTACCACCTCTTTCATGGGTGGGTTCAGTCTCCTTTGATGCACCAGACTTGGAACATGGTCGATTTCTAACTTGATTTTGTGTGAACAAATTTCGGGAGCTATGCCTGTAATATCCATGATAGTTCATCTGATAGCGCGGATGTATTTTATCACAATTGTTTTTAAGGCATCCACTTGATAAGGTTTAAGATCACCCTCGACAATAATTTCCAAAGTATTATTTGTACCCAAGAAAACATACCGGAGGTAAGAAGGCAGTGATTTCAATTCAAGTTAAGAAGGCTTAATAATGGACAGTTTGACGAGTGGACTTTCATGATTTTTCAAGTAAGATCAAATTTGGATGGGTTTTTGGTGTAAGATCCAAGACCCGACACTGATGAGACCACCTCATCATAATCTTTAATTTTCTCACTCCCAAAATTCCACAATATACCTACTAAGGGGTCATTCACAAGATCCATATCAATGGTATTAACCACTTCATTATCTATTACATCAATCACCACGATCACTTGCAAGTTCGTAGGTTACTTTATGGACTTCACACACATTAAAGGAAACTACTTCATTGTTGACCCAAAATTCATCTCGCCACACTCCACATCAACTAATACCTTTCTGGTGGCCAAAAATAACCTACTAAGAATGATTGGGACTTCATGATCAACCGCACAATTAAGGATAAAAAAGTCAGTTGGAAAGATAAATCAATTAACTTTTACCAACATATCATATAACATACCGACGAGCTTTTTAATTAAATGATCGACCATCAAAAGTCTTATGGTGGTAGGCTTAGGATCACCCAAGCCTAAATTTTGGAACACAGCAAATGGAATCGAGTTAATACTTGCCCCGAGATCAAACAATGCTTTCAAAAATTTATACACCTCTATAGTGCAAGGAATAGTGCATGCACATGGGTCTTTTTTCTTTACCACTATTGTTCTAGACTTTATAGCACTACAATAGTGAGTCACCTCTATAGTTTCAAAATCCATAACTCTCTTCTTTAAGACAAGTCCTTAATTAATTTAGCATACCCCGACATTTCTTGCAAGGTTTCTATCAAAGAAGTATTTATCGACAAGTTGCTAAATTTTTCAAGAAAATTCTTGAACTTGGTATTGCCTTCTTTCTTTTTTATCCTTTTTAGGAATGGGGGAGGAATTTTTATTAAGGCAATGGAATAATTGGAGGTTCATTACTTTTGGGTCATCACCATTGACCACTTTAAGAGTCTCCTCATTCTCATTATTTTCTTCGACTACCTTCGATTTCTTAAAAATTATTGCATTGGGCTTGGGAGCATTATTACTTGACTTTTCTAACCACTTTCTTTTTGCATTTTCTTGCTCATCAATTTCCTTTTCATTGGTATTTTCACCAAGAGTTCAGCCACTCCTAGTGACAATAGCCATGATTTGAGCATCATTTTTTGGATTGGCTTTTATGTCACTATGTAATCCCTCTTTTTGTCGTACATTAAGTTGTGCCAATATTTGGCCCAATTGCATTTCTAATCATTTGATGGAGGTCAAATAAGATGTCATGGTTTGGTTTAGTTGAGAGAAGTCACTTTTCATCTCCCTTACCATTTCGTTAGTACCCTCAAATCCTATTAATATTCAAGCCAAAACATCTTTATTTTTGAATTTTTTTGGATCAATGGAGATCGACCCCATTTCTTGTCACCCCCGGTCTCTATCACGCTCTTGGTTGTTCCAACCTTGATTTTCGTCTTTCCTTTGATACGTAGGCTGGGAACCCCCAAATGGTTTGACAAGAACCTAATCTCCTCATCAAGAGCTTTCATCTATTAATCATCGTAAGCCTTAGTACTCTTGAAAGTAACAATATTAACCGCTTTAGGAGGGGGCCCCATCACATGTTTGGTAAGAAGGTCGAGTTGGGCCATTATCTTAGCCATATTTTCATACCTTTCCTCAATCTTTTTCCTTTGTTTTTTACTCACAAGAGATGCGGAGGGAGCCCTCACAGCCACCTCGACATCCCTTGTGTACCAACCTCAACTTTATTTTGTTACTTAATTTAGCAAATTTGCCGCAACACCATAGGATAACTTAACAAGAGAGTCATCGGATGCATTATCAGCCACCGTTTTATTTAATTGATCCAATGCCCGATAGAAAATTTAAAGAAGCACTTTCTCTAAAACCTCATGATTTGGGCATTGCATTATTTTATCATTGAATCGCTCCCACACCTCATACAATGGTTTGCCACTAATTTGGCGAAAATTAGTGATCTCATCCCTTAGTTGAAACATCCAAAAGGGAGGAAAGTAACTATCCAAGAAGGATTCCATGAGCTCAACCCATGAAGTGATAGATCCCGTGGGCAAAGACCGCAACCATAGAACTGTTTATCCCATCAATGAGAATGAGAAAAGTCGTAGCCGAATGGACTCTTGAGAAATATAGGCAATATCAAATAAGGAGCACATTTCAATAAAGTTTTTTAAATGAAGATTAGCATCCTCTCGTGCTTGGACTTCGAAAAATCCTTTTATTTTTTGTAAATGGATCATTACACCAGTGACATGAAACACTTTATTTCCTTCCGCTAGTGGAATGCGGATGGCACTATAACTCCCCGTGTATCTCCAAGATGATCCATATTCTCAAGATGCCCCTTAAATGAGTCGGGATTGCTCCCATATTGGTGTATGGTGTCGTATATATTATTATATTCACCCAACAAATAACAACAACAACAAACAATATAAGCTAGAACACTACAACTAACCCAAAATTACTAATAACACCACACAAGTGAAAACTATGTTTCACTCCCCGGCAACGACCCTATTTTGATAATGCTCAACTTACACTTCAAATTCGAAGCAAAGTGGAAGTTGTCAATACAATTACCTAAATATGAGTCGGGATCGAATCCATGAGGAGTGCAAACAGAGAATTCACAACTTGTAAGTATTGAGAGTTAACTATGTGTTAAACCCGTAATGCCAAATTAAATAACAAATAAAAATAAATTGGGGGGTTTGAATTTAGCTATGTTAAACACAATAATAAATGACACTATTGTGAGATTGAAGAATTGGATGTTACAAAATTGAGAGAGATCTTGGGGTTATGCCCTCCTAGGTGGGATTCATGCATGGATTGTCAACAATTAGTCCAAATTTAGTTAAGGGTGGGCAGGCTAGATTTGGAGTTATTGATGTTAATATTTCAATAAAACACCATATATCACTCATGGGTTCTTTCGAACACCTCACGACCATATTTAATCTACCAATCCACTACCTCAATTAACACCCTTATTTCAAAGATGGTGCTATTAAATTAGCTAACACAACTAACAACCATATTTCTAAAATGATGCTACCAAGTGTACTAACTCGTCATTGTTCATAATTACTCCTCACCCAATACCCCTTTTTCAAGGATATTATAGGATCCAAGAAAATTGGGGTTTTCACTCTTAATTCTTAATTCAAACATGGAGCAAAAGTAAAATCCGTCACAATTAACTAATTAGTTAGACTAACAATCAGCACCCACACATTATTCACCACCTAATCAAATATAACCCTAAGAGATAAGTTTAGCTACTCATGAAATTAAAGAAAAGAAATGTATCCAAATTGGCATTCAATTCATCCATCACAAGCAAATTAAGTATTATCCTAAACTTTAATTTCAATAAAAAGCCAGAATCTCTCTTGGACAAACATCTACAAATCGTTTGCACTAAATAAAAGTGTATTTCTCTCTCAAAATGCAGAAATTGGATGTTGTAAATGTGAAGGGTTTAGCCTTTTATATCTTGAGATTGGGCCTTGTAAAATTTCAGCTCTACCTTTTGCAAACTGCCAGATGTCTGAAATCACAGCCTTTAGTCGCGATCACGACTCCTCTTTCGTGGTGCATTAGCTCACGATTGCATCATTTTTATATGCATGGACCCCCGCAATCACGAGGCATCAGCTCATAATCGTAGCCTTTTGACTTTTTAATTGATCACAATCACATACTACATGATAGAGACAATTGGAGACTGGTTCTTGAGCTATATTTTTACCCTTTTTCCAACTTTGCTCACTTTTCTTCCTTTCCAGTTTTGCCTTAACTCATTTTTATCAGATTTTCTTGTAGGATCAAAACACTAGAAACTAATGTAATTCATTGAGTATTTAGTCTTATATAATTAATTTAATTAATATAGTGTGCAAGAAATGAGGGACCAATGAGTGGCAAATTTACCACTCATCAGTGGGGATAGGGGTCGAAGTATAGGGTGAAGTTAAATAATATAGGGTAAATGGTAAAATAGGATTATGTAATATTAAGTAAGGACATGGTTAAAAAATAAATAAGGAAACAATAGGATACCACCAAATCAGTGGTTACATAACGTGAGGGTATTCATAGTTACCAAAACATGAAATCAAACTATATCATACCATACATTTTTAAAAAATAAAGACAATATGATTCTCTTAGTAACCATACCATGGGAAACCACAATGTAAATAAAGTCTAAGGAGAGACAGACATTGCGAGAAACTAAAATCAGTGTTATTTATTATGAATATCAAGACAGATACCAAAAAATATGAACACATGGCTAAAATCATGACTAATGAAAATGTGATTTACTTGGTTTGTTTTTCAACTTCTCTCTCTCAAATCTCATACTAGCATTGTAATAGACAAAGGTAGTCATCTTGGAGTATCTGCTTGCATGGCCTTTACGGAATGTCTCGCTAAAAAAAAAATAGGATAAGAGCATATTAATAACAAATAATGACTCTTTTATATCACTGGTACTATCCAAGAATTTGGGTGTATAAATTAATATACTTCCATTATCTTCCAAAAAGCATTAAAAGGAAAGGATTTGAATCCCCCTCCCTCATTGGAAGCTCTCCTACGATCACTTTTAAAACATTCTATCTTAACTACAATCTTCTAGCCAATGGTTAATTTGGGTAAAATGAAATAGTATATTAAAGATTCATAACTGAACTTTATATTATTACTAGATATAGAGGACCCCGCGCTAGCAAAGACTCAATATATATATACATATATATACATATTATTTTAATATCTTAATTTATGTGACACAGATAAAATTTAGACTGTCAATCAAATTTTTATACAATTTTTAGATATTTTAAGTTATTAACTATTACGATTTATTATGTGGAATTAATAATATTTTTAGAGTTGATTAAAGTTTTTATGTCATTTAAATATTTTAAGTTGTTAATTATTGTGGTTTATAATACTTTTTACCGAATAAATTATTTTTAATTTTCATGACCAAACGCCACGTAATGTTCTCTGCAAATCCTCCTATAATACTACATGTGATTTGATTTTTTTCATGTAGAGAAGAAACATTCTATGAATAAAAATAATTTAATTCTCTCAATACATCTCTAAAAGGCACAAATTTCTAAAAGTAGGCACAATAGGAAAAGAAAATTTACTGATTTATTTGATAAAATTATATGACGTTTCCACCATTTTAAGTTGGTGGTGCAGTTGCTTACGCCTACACCATTAGTTTTGTTAAATTTTAAAATTTTCCTTTTTGGTTGATAATGAGGACGATAGGAAGTAGCTCTAACTCCCTCTTATTCTATAAAAATAAGAATTTTGCATGCTCTGTACCTTGTGTCTTGAAGTTTGATTTTTGAGTTGAGCCTAAAAAGCTATCAGAGTCGATTATATATGCATCATCCTTCAATTTGTTAGAAGTCCAAAAATGAAAAGAACCAACTAAGTTGCAATTCATAATAAAATTAGAGTCAACTATATAAATCATCATTGCTTCATTAAAGGGCTTTGCTTATCAGTATTTTTCATTTTATTGCAGGCTAATTGTTCTTAGTCAAAGAGACAAAATGGATGCATGTACTTAATCTTCTAATGATCACAAAATTAACCAAAAAAAATAATCAAGCAAACTTGAATGCTTAAATGACACAATCAACTAGGGAACACTATTATAACACATCTCATCAACACCTTAAAAAAGGGTAAAAATCGATGTAATATTCCATGGCTTATTACTAATTTAATAAAATTTACAATTTTTTATGCTATAAGCTTTTGGTTATTGATTGTGCATAATACCTCTTTACAAAAGTAACATGAATATGTTTATCAATTCTAGAAATATATGTTGAGATCCAAAATTATGATAAAATAATTAGGCTATAAAGTCAAAAATTAAAGTGTATATAGTTAGGGAGAGAGAACCCAAAAATAATGAGTTTAGGAAGCTATATCAATAATTGTTGTTCCTTGGTATTCTAAGATCCACGACAATTCACATACCTAATTTGTCTTGTAAATATAAAATTAAGCAAATAGTAAAAATACTATAACAGAAATATATATTATTTTTTAGATTACATTTAAAACATACATAAATATTTAACATGAGTATGATACCTTCACTTGAGTATCAAAAAAGTTGCTTGGTTGCTCAGGTCAGATTATGGCCAATTATGAAATTGAAAATGCAGATATTTTACTAAAAGTTGCACATGTAGTTTACTAAAGTGTAACTGCATGATGCAAATGTTAGCTATGACAATCTTACTGTAACACCCCAGATTTTTAGTCCCTTAGAATTCCTTGATCTTTGATCTTACTGCCCAGACTATGACCCATCATACGAGTGGTAAGGTGTCATTACAAGCCGTAGGACCCTAATCGTAGCCTGGCCAGTTTTTTTGGCTAATTTTTTATTCTGATCACGATTGGCACTAAAAGAGTCATAATCACTCTAAACGAGTCGTATGGTGGCATCCGTAGCCAAATTAGTGTAGTGCCCAATGTTTCTGTCCCGGTAACGAGTGGAGCCTTATGAGTCGTAATGTCTGAGTACGAGTCGTATGGTATGAATCATGGTCAAACCGGTGTTGGTGACCATGGACACTGTCCAAACTATGAGTGGAGCCTTATGAGTCATAAGGTCACCTGTAGCGACTAGGCGATAATTTTTCAGTCTTTTATTAAGGGTATTCTGGACATTCCCCTCTTTCCCTAAACATAACTCACGACCTTAAATTAATATTGGGAGCCCATTGTCATTTATAACATATCAAATACACTCTCTCAAAATCTCTCAAGTAAGAGCATTAGGGTTACCAAAGGTTTGGTTATCTAGACCTCCCAAGGGTGAATTTTCTTCATAATTGTGATATCCTTAGGTATATTACTCGTACCCAAAGATTATTTTATATAGATCAACCATGTTACTCCATAATTGTATTCCAAGGGTTTATGAATATGGGTTTAAGGATTTTGGAACGAATGTTTCTTGAATTGGATTCCCATGATTTTGTATGCATTATATTTGCTTTATCAATGATTTTTTAACCAACTGGGTGCATAGCTATGGGAATTGTAACAGAGGTCGAGGCATTCCCTTAAAATTAATAATTTTAGAATGGAAATTTGGTGTGTAATTAAGATTCCCTCAACCTACTTGCGCAATTGACTTTGAAATATGATTTGTCACTTGGTTTGAATTGTTCATCTATACTATTGCATTGCATAAATGGTTAAATGGATGAAATGAGTTTTAAAGGCCTTGTTGGCCATGTTTTCACTCTTAAACTTGTTTTAATGAACAAAAAGGGTCAATGCATTCCCCCGAGTTGATTTGATAAACTAAGAAGGGGTCAAGACATTCCCCAAACTTAATTTAATGAACAACAAGGGTCGAGGCATTCCGCCAAGTAATGGAATTCATATGGCATAATGATAAGATTGAAAGCATGATGGTACGGAGATAGTTGTGGAGTGACTAATGTATAATTCCTTGGTCAAATAAATAGGTAATGTGAAACCTATTTTAATTGAGCTTAATGGGGGTTATGTAGCTAAGCCGTGAAGGTGTGAGTCCCAAAAGACTGATACTGGAAACTCATGTTTGTCAATTTGAAGATTGATCTTGATGATCGTGTGCACGGTTTACACTATTGATATATTTGTATCCAAGATTAAGGGTCAAGGCATTCCCTAGTCTTTTTTATACCTCCGGTTCATGCGCAAAGACACACTAGGGCCCTTTCAGAATGGGGAGTTGAACCCATATAGCCCGTGGGTGCTTGTTTATGATGGTTGAGCTACATAGTCTAGGATAATATTTTACTATCATGCTAAACCTTGTTCCCTATTCCAACGTGTTCTTTATATATGAATATGATGATGCGTACATAGTTTTGAGTTAGATTTGACTAGACATTATTGTACCCCTTATCCCTGAGTTACATGCTAACGTTCACCCTGCTAATCATCTCTAGATGTTGTATACTCACGCGATGCAGGGAATAGAGATACTTTTGTTTTTCCTACACAATGATAGGTGATTCTTGGACCGTTCATGAGACAACATTAAGTGGTGAGCAACTTTCTTCTGGAAGGTCGTTACTTCTTAGTTTATTTCATATCATAAACTATTTCACATGTTTTATTTTTGTTATCATCGGAGGTATATCCTAACTTAGATTGGTTTTGATCTATCTAGAGGATTTGTGGATTACTGTAGATTGAGATTTGGTATTGTGAATTCTTAGCCTATTCTTATCATTGATTATTCTATCTTGTTATATGTTCATAATTCATACATTTCTAAGTTTGATGTGTTTTATTTGACTAGGCAAAGGGTATGTTTTCCAGTCCTCGGTAGACTTGATATACCCATCACGGTCAGGCCCTGGTTTAGGTTTTGACAAAGTTGGTATCAGAGCCCCAGGTTCATGGTCAATTGGGTGTCCCCAAATCTATGTCAAGTAAAGTCTCTTTTATGGGTGTGTAGCGCGCCACACTTATTAGTGAGAGACTATGAGGCATTTAGGAATATTTTTTTCTTGTGATCTATTTTCGAGCTATAGTCTAACGACTTGAAACTCCTCTAATTTCATTTGTTTGCATTTTTTATCATGCCTTCCCTAAGATTTGAAGCTCATGGAACCTCATTTGTCCCACCTGAGAACAATATGGATGGAACTCATTCAACTTATGGAGTTCATACCCGATCTAGGGCCCCAACTCCTAATGGTACTACCTCACCTGGAGTTCCACCGACTTCTAACAGTCCTCCTCGAGTTTCATGGGCTGATGATGATTATGCCCTACTTCCCTAAAGAGACATCTTTAATATTGAGTTTTATTTATCTATTTATCTGCTGACTTAGTTTGTGACATTTTATTCTTATTATCCTGTTCATATTGGTTCTGGTTCTGGTTCTCCATATTCTGGGGTCACTAGAGTTGGTCAGTTCATGAGGCTGAATCCTCCATCATTTACAAGCTTTAAGGTGGAAGAGGACCCTCAAGGATTTATGGATGAGATGGAAAATATATTCAGACTAATGGACGCTACTGAGGTGGAGGGTGTAGAGTTTTTCGTATATCAGTTCAACGACGTATCTTATCAGTGGTATGAGAAGTGGGATCAGTCAAGGGGTAATGATACGGAGTTGGCCTTATAGAATGAGTTTTCTGGTGCCTTCCTAGATCATTTCTTTCCGCAGAAGTTAAGGGAGGCTAAAGCTAAGAAGTTCGTGAATTTGAAACAGGGAAAAATGACTATGAAAGAATATGCCTTGAAATTTCATCAGTTATCCTAATATGTTTCGGAGTTGATGTATTTCATGAGGGCTAAGATAAAGAAATTTTCTTTGTGCTTGTCTCGATACTTGGTGTTGGAATGCAAGGCTGCCTTGCTGAATTATGACATGGATGTCTCTAGGCTTGTGGTGTACATGCAATAGCCAACATATTGAGGAGAAAAAAAAGTAGGTAGAAGTGGGGGAAAGGCAAAGTAAGAGATTCAGGTATTCTGAGCATGATGGAGACTAGCAGAATAATGATAGAGACAGCAGGCAATGGTCTAAGAAGAAGTGGTAAAATTTTGGTTCTTATTCTACCGCTAGTCTTTATATACTAAGTCCTCCGGTGATTGCTGCTTTTAGAGAAATAGTGGGTTTAAGTCACAAGGTGCCTAATCTTAAGCCAGTGGGACCAGTCAAATCCATCATATCCTCCTTGAAGATTTGGTGGACAGTAGCACCATGGTTTTTGTGATGAGGGAAGAAATAAGTATTACAGATGTGTCTAGTTTGTCCATATTCAGAGGAACTGTCCTTTAGGCAATATTTCTACTAGGGCTAATAAGGTCTCTATTGCTACTTTTTTAGTGCCGACACCAAAGGGTGCTACTTCAAACTCTGGCACTGGTCAAAATTATCTGTATGCTTTTACCACCCGTTAGGAATATGAGGTTTCTCCTGATGTTACCATTGTATTATTACAACTCTTCTCTCGTGACTTATATTGCTTACTTGATCTGGGGGCTACTCTTTCTTATGTGACCCTTTATGTGGCTACTCAATTTGGTTTTGGCCCTGAGTGTATTCTTGATCTATTTTCTGTGTCTACCTCGGTGGGTGATTCTATTATGGCTAAGAGTCTATATAGGTTGTGTGTTATCTATCTATGATGGAAAGATATTAGTGGATCTAATAGAGTTAGATATGTTAGACTTTGATGTTATCTTGGGGGTGGATTGGCTCCATTCGTGCTATGAGTCTCTTGATTGTAGGACCCGAAGGGTCAGTTTCTAATTCTTGAATGAACCAATTATTGAGTGGGAAGAGAGTTCCCTAATGCCTAAGGAAAGGTTTATTTCTTATCTAGAAGCCCAAAAATTAATTTCCAAGGGGTGTCTATATCATCTAGTTTGGGTTAAGGATTCTAATTTTGAGGGTCCTTCTTTACAATCTATCTCTATAGTTAATAAATTTACTGATGATCTTTCTGGTATTCCTCCCGATAGGGAAAGAGAATTTGGGACTGACCTTCTACCAGATACCATTCCTATCTCTATCCCTCCCTATAGAATAGCTCCGACTAAGTTGAAAGAACTTAAGGAGCAGTTGAAAGATATTCTTGATAAGGGTTTTATACTCCGTAGTGTTTCTCCATGAGGTTCTCCTGTTCTTTTCATGCGTAAGAAGGATGGGTCCATTCGAATGTGTATAGACTAGTGCCAGTTGAATAAGGTGACAGTAAAGAATAAGTATCTTCTTCCTAGAATTGATGTTCTATTCGACCAGCTTCAGGGTGCTAAGTAATTTTTTAAGATTAATCTTCAGTCGGGGTATCATTAGTTGAAGATTAGGGAGGTGCATATCCCTAAGATTTCTTTTCATACCTGGTATAGTCATTATGAGTTTTTGGTCATGTCTCTTAGGTTGACTAACGCTTTGACAACGTTCATGGATCTTATGAAGTAAGTATTACGTCCGTTCCTGGACCTATTCGTTATTGTGTTTATTAATGATATATTGGTGTATTCAAAGAGCGAGGAGTATCATGCCAATAACTTTCGTATAGTGTTGTAGACTCTTAAGAATCAGCATTTGTATGCTATTTTTCAAAGTGTAAGTTCTGGTTGAGAGCTGTGACTTTCCTTGGTCACATTATTTTGAGTGAGGGGATCGTGGTCAATCCATAGAAGGTTGAGATGGTTAAGAAGTGGCTTAGACCCACAACTCCAATCAACATTCGGAGCGTCTTGGGTTTAGCCAGATATTATAATAAGCTTGTGGAGAGTTTCTCTCCGATCATTGCTCCGTTGACTAAGTTGACTCAGAAGAAAGTAAAGTTTCTATGGTCTGATGCTTGTGAGGGTAGCATTGAGAAGTTGAAGGATAAGTTGACTTCTTCTCTGGTTTTGACCCTACCTAAGGTTACTAATGGCTTTTTTGTTTATTGTGATGTGTACCATGTAGGACTGGGTTGTGTGTTGATGCGGCATGGTAAGGTTGTTTCGTATGCTTTTAGGCAGCTTAAAGTCCATAATAAGGACTATTCGACTTATGATTTAGAGTTGCTGGTTGTAGTTTTTGCTTTAAAGATTTGGCGTTATTACTTGTATGGGGTTCATGTTGACATATATTCAGAGCATAAGTTCTTACAATATGTATTCACCCAGAAGGAGTTGAATATTTGGCAAAGAAAATGGCTTGAGTTGCTCAAAGACTATGACATAAGTCTCCATTATCATCCAGGTAAAGGTAATATGGTTGTTGATGCTCTTAGCAGGTTGTCCGTGGGAATCTTATTTCATATCGATGAGGAGAAACGAGGTTTGGTGAAGGATATTCACCATTTCTATAATCTTAGAGTTTATTTTTTGGATTTTAAGGATGAAAATATGATTGGGCGAGAGGTGGTAAAGTCATCTCTTGGTGAGGAGGTGAAGGAGAAACTGATTTTAGATCTTATTCTGATGCAGATCAAGGATAATATGGGTCAACAGAAAGTCATGGCTTTTGAAATTGGTGGTGATGGTATCATGAGGTACCAAGGTAAACTATGTGTTCCCGAGGTTGATGGGCTGCGAGAAAGAATCTTAGTTGAGGCTCATGAGTCAAGGTACATTGTTCATCCTAGTTCGACGAAGATGCACCATAATTTGAAGGAGATCTATTGATGGAATAACATAAAGAAGGATGTGGCTAATTTTTTGGCCAACTGTATGATTTTCCAACAAGAGAAGGTGAAGCACTTGAAGCCTGGAGGTCTATCTCAAGAGATTGAGTTTCCCATATGAAAATAGAAAGTGATTAATATGGATTTTGTTACCGGTCTTCCACTGTCTCAAAGTCAGTTTGATTCAATTTAGGTCATCGTTGATAGGATGACTAAGTCCGCTCACTTCTTGCCAGTAAGGACTAATTATTTTGCAGAGGATTATGTTAAGATTTTCATTCAGGAGATCATTAAATTAAATGGTGCGTCTATTTCTATTATATATGTTTGAGGTACGTAATTCTCATCTCACATTTGGTGTTCTTTCCAGAGAGGTTTGGGAACTAAGGTGAACCTTAGTACCGTTTTCCACCCTCAGACGAATGGACAAGTGAAAAGGACTATTCAGACTATGGAATATATGCTAAGGGTCTGGTGATGGACTTCGATGGTAGTTGGGTTAATCATTTGTCTCTCATAGAGTTTGCGTATAATAACAACTATCACACGAGTATTCAGATGTCTATGTTTGAAACCTTGTTAGGTAGGAGGTAGAGGTCTCCTATTGGGTTGTTCAAAGCTGGTGAGACTAGGTTATTTGGCCCGAACTTGGTTTACCAAGCCATGTAAAAGGTGAAGGTGATTTGTGATAGACATAAGATTGCTCAGAATCATCAAAACTCCTATACGGGTGTGAGGGAAAGGGATTTGAGTTTGATGTTGGTGATTGGGTATTCTTGAAGGTATCTCCCGTGAAGGGAGAGATGAGATTTGGAAAGAAGGGGTAGTTCTATCCTCGTTATATTCGTCCCTATCCAATTCTAAGAAGAGTAGTAAATGTGGCTTATCAGTTGGAGTTACCTTCGAGTTTGAGTTCTATCCACCCGGTCTTTAATGTTTCAATTTTGAAGAAGTGCGTAGGTTATTCTTTCTTAGTTGTTCCTTTGTAGAGTGTTGGTGTTTTGGATTCCTTGTCTTATGAGGAAGTCCCAGTTAAGATTTTGGACAAGTAAGTTCATCATTTGAGGACTAAGGATATGGCTTCGATGAAGGTTTTATGGAGTGACCATAAGGTTGAAGAAGCTACTTGGGAAGCTGAAGAGAACATGAAGTCCAAATATTCATTCTTGTTTCCCACCTTAGATAATCGTGCTTAAGGTAAGGGTATTCCTTAGTATTTTTGTTTTTTGTCTTTGTAAAAGGAAATTGTGGTTGTGTTTTGTGTTAAATCGTTCTAATGGATGCCTTATTTCATCATTCGGGGACGAATGATCCTAGGGGGGAGAATGAAACACCCTGGATTTTTGGTCCCAAAGAATTCCTTGATATTTGAGTTTACTGCCCAGACTACGACTCATCATACGAGTCGTAGGGTATAGTTACGGGTAGTAGGACCCAAATCGTAGCCTAACCAGTTTGTGTGGCTAAGTTCCTATTTTGATCACGATTGGCACTCAACGAGTCGTAAGGACTCTAAACAAGTCGTATGGTGTCATCCATAGCCAAATAAGTGTAGTGCCTAATGTTTCTATCCTGATCACAAGTGGAGCCTTATGAGTAGTAATGTCTGAGTATGAGTCGTATGGTATGACTTATACTCAAACTAGTGTTGGTGACCATGGACATTGTTCAGACTATGAGTGGAGCCTTATGAGTCGTAAGGTCACCAGTAGCGACTGGGCGACAGTTTTTCAGTATTTTTGTAAGGACATTCTGGACATTTCACTCTTTCCCTAAACATAACCCACGACCTTAAATCAAAATTAGGACCTCATTCTCATTCTTAACACATCAAATATACTCTCCCAAGCAAGAGCATTAGGATTTCTAAGGGTTTGGTCATCTAGAGCTCCCATGGATAAATTCTAACACGACATGACCCGGGGCCTCGTCCTAATAGGCTTCCCAAGTCCGATCGGGACCGGAGACCACCCCCGCTACCCAACCCAACCCCCAGACGCTTGTCCTAAGTTGGATGAATTTCGAGAATATAACAAGATAGTGTAACAGTTTATATGAAGACCTTGGGATAGGATCACGACTGTGACAGACCCAACCAAGTCCAACCATCCCATACCGACCATCCAACCATACCAAACCAAACCAAAGCCATAAATCCGACCATAACCAAATAAGTTCCATAAATAATTAAATATATAATCCCAAAATGAAATATGATAGAACAGTGAGAAATTTTGTCCAATGATGTCAGCCCCAATACCAAATCCAATAATAAGGCTGACACTAATACCGACCTGCCCATTCCAACCCATAGTAGTTCGACAAAAGCCTCTAACCAAAAGAATACAAAAATCCAATTAGGGCATGCCCCTAACCATAGCCAAAACCAACATCAATAAATAATCCAAGGTATGAAATAACAACCATGAAATAGAGCCTTCCGAAAAGATGGAAGCTTACCACTTCAATCTAAATCCAACCCCCAAATATCTGAATGCTAAGTAGGAGAAGTAGAACGACTGGTTCCTGCATTGCATGGGGATACAGCCGCCCAAAAATGGGTTAGCGGGTGAACAATAGCATGAACTCAGGATAAGGATAAAATAATGTCATTTAATAAAACCAAGTAAAACCATCCATATGTACACAATCCATACATATATATAGATATAACCATGCCGAGAAAGAAAACTAGGTTTAGCATGCATTTAAAACCATGAACATGGGTATGTGAAGCTTAACCATCCTAAAACCACCCACAGGTTATATGGGCCTAGTGTAACCCCCTGAACGGGCCCCGATGCATGTAGCCGCCCGAATCGGAGATACCATAAGAGTCCGGGATTCTCATGTACCCTTCACTCTCCATGATACATATGTATAGTGTACCTAAAGTATTCCCGTGTACCTCATGAGTATCATATAAGGTTGCCATGACTTATCCATCATGTCGGCAAACATGAGTTTTCGGTGTTCATCGATTGGACTCCCACCTTTACGATTAGCTTTCACACCCCACCCTTATTGCCTAATTAAAACCTTTTTCCAACCAAATCTTTATTCCATTATTATTAACCAAGGCTATTAGTAGCGGTGTCGTCATACTGACTATAACTTGCAAGTATTGTCCTTAGCCAAACCTTTTAGTGGTCAAGGATTCCCATGTACTTATAGACCCTGTTATCCAATTGACTTGGGAGATTCCTATGTACCCCACAAGTATTCATTACCATGTTAACTTGGGATATTTCGTTGTACCCCACAAGTATGTTTATTAGGCCAAACCATTCCAAAACTATTTAGAGTTCCATTACCAAGTTTAAACCATGCATAAGTTCCATTGAAAACCCAATAATATGGTGAAAACGTTGTTATAGGCTTTTTATCAAACACATTGGGGGCATAGTATTTCCAAAATCAAAGCCAATTACTGAACAACCATTCCATGCAACCAATTATCCAAAACCACCATTAATGTATATAAAAGCATAATTAAAACATGGAAAAACCATAACCAAGCATTTATAACCAAACCCTCAAATCATATTTAAGAACCAAAAATCACACAACATTCAAATCATGAAAACATTGTATAAAATCCATACCTTTAGTTGGATCTAACAATGAGGGAAGAGAACATGCCTTAAACCAAGATGATGATGGATAGAAATCACCAAGACAAACCCCAATTTACTCCTTAAGAAGAAACCTAGCTTCCTTTGCCCAAGAACTCTAGAGAGGATTTAAGAGTGTTTTCTAAGTGCTTAAGAGTATAATAGTAGGGCAAATAACCTCCCAAGTGCAATATAAGGAATGGGACCTCATTAGGATAAGTGGGGAAATGTCTAGATTGCCCTTACTTAAACTGCACTTAATTCCCATCATAGGGTATGACTGACCCTTACGAGTCATACCCATCTTGTACGAGTGGTACCCACCTCTCGTACCCTAGGTTTTCCCTCCTTAAACCCAACACTGTCCAAGGTATGACACACCCAAACCCAAGTCGCATCCAAGTGTACAGCTAGTACCCATAAAGCGTACCCCTGGCAGAATAGAATTTTGGGAGGTTTGAACATTGACCACCATACGAGTCCATGGTACGACTCGTACCCTGGTTTACGGCTCATGGTGATCCACTCGTACTTAAATCCAACTTAAGTTACCAAGTCTAAGGTTAAGTGAAGTAACCAAACAACATGTATATACCCATACGACTCATACCACCCAAATCGTACCCATTTCAGTAACTACATCCACCCACCAACCAACACTGGTCAACATACGACTGGACCATACCACTCGTACCCAAGTGTAGGACGCATTCCTCTAAGTCATATCTTGTCCAGAAACTAGAAATCCAAAAAATTTGCTAAGGTCTAGAAACCAGGGTGTTTTAGTCTCCCCCACAATGAATATTCATCCCCGAATGACGAACAAGGTAGGGGTAACCACATGCACGAGTCATTTGTATTATCAAATATATTCCCAATCTTTAATAAAGTTTGAAAATAAAGATTTAAAGATATTAATCTTTCCTTCAACAAACTCAGAAAATAAAGATGTGTTGAAGAACACATACCTTCCGCACAAATCCCAGGAGCAAAAAACAGATGCAGATACTTGGACTTCATGTTCCCTGCTTCCCATGTAGCTTCTTCCACCTTATGGTTCCGCTAAAGAACCTTAACCAAAGCCACATCCTTGATATATAACCGATGAAACTGTCTATCCAAAATCTCAATCGGGACCACTTCATAAGACAAAGAGACCGAGATACCCAACCCCTCTAAAGGAATAATCGAAGAAGGATCACCAATGCACTTCCTTAACATAGAAACATGAAATACCAGATGAACGGAGCTCAAACCATAAGGAAACTCTAATTCATAAGGCACATTACCAACCCTTCGCAAAACCACATAAAGACCAACATACCGGGGACTGAGCTTTCCCTTTCTATCAAACCATATTACTCCCTTCATGGGAGATACCCTTAGAAATACCTTATACCCAACCTCAAACTCCAAGTCTCTATGCCTAACATCTACATAGGACTTTTGGTGACTTTGGGCAGCCTTAAGCCTATCCCAAATCACCTTCACCTTTTCCATAGTCGGATAGACCAAATTCATGCCGAACATATCCGCCTCACCAAGTTCGAACCAACCAATAGGAGATCTACACCTCCTACCATACAATGCCTCAAAATGGACTATACCAATACTAGAATAATAGGTATTGTTGTAAGAAAACTCTACCAAAGGTAGATGCTCAACCCAACTACCACTATCTTAACCCAACTGCCACCATAATCAATCACACATGCCCGAAGCATATCCTCCAATGTTTGAATAGTTCTTTCCGCTTGCCCATCTGACTGAGGATGAAAAGTTGTACTCAAACTCACCTTAGTACCCAATCCCTTCTGAAAAGACAACCAGAAATATTATGAAAATTGCGCACCACGATCAGAGATAATCAAAATAGGTTCCCCATGCAGCTTTACCATCTCATGTAGATGTAATTTTGCATAGTCCTTCGCCGAAAAGGTAGTCCTCACTGGCAAGAAGTGAGCAGACTTTATCATTCTATCCACGATTACCCAAATCAAATCAAATTGGTTCTGAGATCGAGGAAGACCGGTAATGAAATCCATATTGATTACCTCTTATTTCCATTCGGGAAAATTAATTTCTTAATACAACCCATCGGGTCTTATATGCTCAACTTTAACTCGTTGACACATCATGTATTTAGATATAAAATAAGCCACGTCCATTTTTATAACGTTCCACCAATATATCTCCTTAAGATCATGATACATCTTTGTCGAGCCGGGATGTACAACGTAGCGCGATTCAAATGCCTCAGCCATGATACTTTGCCACAAACCGTTGATATCAGGAACGCATAACCTCCCTTAGTAACGCAAAGTACTGTCACCCCTGATCTCGAACACCATTACCTTTTGCATACCAACGTTGCTCTTGATTTTCATCAAGATAGGATCTAGCACTTGCTTCTCCTTAATCTCTGCACCAAGAGATAACCAAACCACTTCTTATACCCTCACACCGCCATCCTCGAAGTCCAGGAGACGAACTCCAAGATTAGCCAAGTGGTGAATATCTTTCACCAGTTCCCTCTTTTCTTTCTCCACATGAGCCAAACTCCCTATGGATAAGCATCAACAACCATGTTAGCTTCACTTGGGTGATAGTGAAGACTCATATCATAGTCCTTAAGAAGCTCCAACTCTCCTCTATCTGAGATTTAGCTTATTCTGAGTGAACACATATTGTAGACTCTTATGATAAAAAAAGATGTTTACGTGCACTCCATACAAATAATACTGTCATATCTTTAAAGAAAAAACCACTGCTAACACCTCCAAATCATGGGTAAGATAATTTCCCTCATGTACCTTCAATTGCCTAGAAGCATAGGCAATTACCATCACATGCTACATCAAGACACAACCAAGTCCCACCCAAGATGCATCACAATAAACCACAAAACCCTTACTACCCTCAGGCAATGTCAAAATCAGAGCTAAAGTTAGATTATTTTTTAACTTCTTAAAACACCCCTCACAAGCATCTAACCAAGAAAACTTCACCTTTTTCACAAACCGCTGATAGTACCCAGCCAAACTCAAGAAGCTTCAAATGTCGGTTGGAGTCATGGGTCGAGGCCACCTTTTAACCACAATCACATTTTTCAGATCCACCATGATCCACCAGTCATGGGTCGGTTGGAGAATGATTGCATACTCCAGGTCTAGGACATACCCCATCAACATCATCCCCAGATGGTACAGAAGAATTTCTTTGTGTTCTAGATCGTCGAGGCATAATCTAAAAAGTGAACAACCAAGGATTAGAGAAAAATTCCAGGACTCAGACTCCAAACTTGAAAATAGAATACCAAGAAAGTGAAACATTCCTAAATGACTTGTAGCCTCTCTCTTATGAGTATGCATGCTGCATACCCCTAAAAGAGACTACAAGACATGTCTTTATGGACTCCCAACTGACCATAAACCTAAAGCTCTCATAACAACTTGACACAACCCGACCTGGGTCCTTATTATAATGGGTGTCCAAGGTTCGATCGGGATCGGAGACCACCCCTGCTACCCAACCTAACCCCCAAATGCCTGTCCTTAATTGGATGAATTTTGAGCATATAACAAGATAGTGTAACAGCTCATATGAATACTCTGGGATAGGATCACAGCTGTGACCGATCCAACTGAGTCCAACCATCTGATATCGACCGTCCAACCATACCAAACCAAATCAAAGCCATAAATCTAACCATAACCAAAAAAGTTTCATAAATAATTAAATATATAATCCCAAAATGAAATATAATAGAACAGTGAGAAATTTTGTCCAATAATGTTAGCCTCAATACCAATGCTAATACTAAGGCTGACACCAATATCAACTCCGCCCATTCAAACCATAGAAGTTCCACAAAAGCATCTAACTAAAAGAATACAAAAATTCGGTTGGGACATGCCCCCAACCATAGCCAAAACCAATATCCATAAATAATCCAAGGAATGAAATAGCATCCATGAAATGAAGCCTTTCGAAAAGATGGAAGCTCACCACTTAAATCCAAAGCTGACCCCCTAATATCTGAATGCTAAGCAGGTGGAGCGAAATGGTCGGTTCTTACATCACGTGGGATACAACCACCTGAAGAAGGGTTAGCGGGTGAACGCTAGCATGAACTAAGGACAAGGATAAAATAATGTTAGTTAAGAAAACCAAGTAAAGCCATACATATGTACACAATCCATACATATATATAAATATAACCATGCCGGGAAAGCGAATCGGGTTTAGCATATATCTAAACCATTAACCTGGGTATGTGAAGCTTAATCATCCTAAAACCACCCATGGGCTATATGGGTCCAGTGTAACCCCCTGAACGGACCCCGATGCATGTAGCCGCATGGACCAGAGATACCATAAGAGTTGGGGATTCCCATGTACCCTTCACTTTCCATGATACATATGTACAGTGTACCTAGAGGATTTTTGTGTACCTCATGAGTTTCAGATAAGGTCGTCATGAACTACCCCTCATGTCGACAAATATGAGTTTTCGGTGTTCATCGATTGAACTTCCATCTTTACGGTTAGCTTACACACCCCAATATCATTGCCTAATTAATACCATTTTCCAACTAAACCATTAGTCCATTATTATTAACTAAGGAAATTAGTAGTGGTATCGTCATACCGACTATAATTTATAAGTATTGTCCATAGATAAACCTTTTAGTGGTTAAGAGATTCCCATGTACCCATAGACCCTATTATCCAATTGACTTGGGGGATTCCCATGTACCCCACAAGTATTCATTACCATGTTAACTTGGGGAATTCCCTTGTACCCTACAAGTATGTTTATTAATCCAAACATTCTAAAACCATTTAGAGTTTCATTACTAAGTTTAAACCATGCATAAGTTCCACAGAAAATCTAATAATATGGTGAAAATATTGTTATAGGCATTTTATCAAACACATTGGGGGCATAATATTTCCAAAACCAAAGACAATTACCAAACAACCATTTCCATATAACTAATTATCCAAAACCACCATTCATCCATATAAAATCATAATTCAAATATGGGAAAACCATAACCAAGCATTTATAACCGAACCCCCAAATCATATTTAAAAACCCAAAATCATACAACATTCAAATCATGAAAACATTGTATAAAATCCATGTATTTAGTTGGAACTAACAATGAGGGAAGAGAACATGCCTTAAACCAAGATGATGATGGAAAGAAATCACCAAGACAAGCCCCAATTTATTCCTTAAGATGAAACCCTACCTTCTTTTGCCCAAGAACTATTGAGGGGATTTAAGAGTGTTTTCTTAGTGTTTAAGAGTAGAATAGTAGGGTAAATAGCCTCCCAAGTGAAATGCAAGTTTTGGGACCTCATTATGATAAGTGGGAAAATATCCAGATTGCCCTCACTTAAACTGCACTTAATTTCCTTCATAGGGTATGACTGACCTTTACGAGTCGTAACCATCTTGTACGAGTGGTACCCACCTCTTATACCCTAGGATTTCCCCTCTTGGACCCAATACTGTCTATGGTAAGACACACCCAAACCCAAGTCATATCCAAGTATACATCTAGTACCCATAAATCGTACCCCTGGCAGAATAGAATTTTAGGAGGTTTGAACATTGAACACCATACGAGTCCTTGGTATGACTCATACCCTGGCTTACGGATCATGGTGACCCACTCGTACTTAGATCCAACTTAAGTTACCAAGTCTAAGGCTAAGTAAAGTAACCAAATAACCCGTATACACTGATACAACTTGTACCACCCAAATCGTACCCGTTCTAATAACTACATTAATCCAACCAACCAGTACTGGTCAGAATACAACTAGACCACACCACTTGTACCCAAGTGTATGACTCATTCCCCTAAGTCGTATCTTGCCCTGAAACCAGAAATCCAGGGAATTTGCTAAGGTCCAGAAACCAGGGTATTTCAAATTCTCTCCATAATTGTGATATCCTCAAGCATGTTACTCTTCCCTAAAGCTTATTTCATCTTAAGCATATGTTTAAATTTATATTCATATGATTTAATTATGGTTTATGAATATGGGTTTGAGAGTTTTCGAATGAATATTTCCTGAATTGGATTCCAATGATTTTGTATGCATTGTTTTTGCTTCATCAATGGTTTTTAAACCAACTGGGTGCATGGGTATGGGAATTGGAACAGGGGTCGAGGCATTCCCCCAAAATTGATGATTTTGGAATAGAAATTAGTTGTGAAATTGGGATTCCCTCAACCCATTTGCGTAATTGACTTTGAAATATGATTTGTCACTTGGTTTGACTTGTTCACCTATAATATTGCATTGCATAAATGGTTAAATAGATAAAATGAGTTTTAAAGGCCTTGTTTGCCATATTTTCACTCTTAAACTTGTTTTAATAAATAAAGAGGGTCGAGGAATTCCCCCGAGTTGATTTGATAAACTAAAAAGGGGTTGAGGTATTTCCCAAACTTGATTTAATAAACAAAGAAGGTCGAGACATTCCCTCAAGTAATGGAATTGATATGGCATAATGATAATCTTGCAAGCATGACAGTATGACAATACCTGTGGAGTGTTTAATTTATAATTCCTTTATCAAATAAATGGTTTATGTGAAACTTATTTTAATTAAGCTTAATGGGGGTTGTGTAGATAAGACATAAATGTGTAAGTCCCGAAGGACTGATATTAGAAACTCATATTTGTCGACGTAAGGATTGGTCTTGATGATCGTGTGCATGGTTCACACTATTGATATATTTGTATCCAAGATTGACGTGGGGTCAAGTATTCCCTAGTCTTTTTTTATACCTTCGGTTCGTGTGGCTAACACGTACTAGGCCCTTTCAGTTGGGGGAGTTGAACCCATATAGCCCGTGGGTGCCTGTTTATGATGTTTGAGCTATATAGTCCAAGCTAATGTTTTACTATTATGATAAGCCTTGTTCCTATCCCGGCATGTTATTTATATATGTATATGATGATGTGTACATGGTTTTGATTTGGATTTGACTTGGCATTACTTTACCCTTTATCCTTGATTTACATGCTAGCGTTCACCCCACTAACTATCTCCGGATATTGTATCCCCACGCGATGTAGGGAATAGAGAAACATCTATTTTTTTACAAAGTGATTGGTGATTTTTGGACCGTTCGTGAGTCAACTTTAAGTGGTGAGCCTACTTCTTCCGAAAGGCTGTTACTTTTTGGTTTATTTCATGTCATAGACTATTTCTCATGATTTATTTTGGATATCATCAAGGCCATGCCCGATTTAGATTGGTTTTGGTCTATCTATAGTCTATAAGGATTAATGTGGATTGGGATTTGGTATTGTGAATTCTTAGCACATTCTTATCATTGATTATTCTATATTGTTATATGTTTGGAATTCATCCGCTGCTAGGTGTGTTGTGTTCTATTTGACTAGGCAAAGGGGGTGGTCTCCGATCCTTGGATTCGAGATACCTGTCATGGTCAGACCTTGGTTTGGGTCATGACACTTACGAAGGCCCAATTATCTTTTCAGCTATCCTTAAGAAAAAATTAGAACCATGATTTAGATTCATCTCTTGTAAATATACTATCATCAAATACATTAGGTAGGTTATCCGGTCAACTTAGTTAACAACAAACACAAAATTCACCAAAAAATGCATGTAAAGAAGTGCAGTGTTCGTCTCTATTAAGTACAATTTTAATTAATTATTATTATCGTATAATTGAAAAGTGTAGTATTCGTCCCTATCAAGTCTCATTCTTAAATAGACTAGTATTGGTGCTCGTGCCAACCTTTGCTCAATATAATATAATTTTTCTGTCTCAATTAATGTGACCGACGAAATTTAGATAGTCAACTGAATTTTTAATATGATTTTTAATATTCTAGATTGTTAATTATTGTGAATGAAATAATATATGCTTCTCTCTATGTCCTAATTTTTGTTGCACCAATGAAATTTGGAGTCAACCAAGACCCCCTTTTAACTATAATTTCTTTCTAACTTTTATCGAAAATATTCTTTCACTTTATTCTAAAATGGTGTTTGGCCATAAGTATTCCAAATACAACTTGGAGTTGTTTTTGGAAAAAGTGAAACTTGTTTTTACTTTTGCTTCTCTCACAAAAATAAAAAAATAACTCCAATATATATTTATGGCCAAACACAACTTCAACTCCAAAAAATTATGTTTTTTCACGGCCAAACGCCTACCAATTTTTTTTATATATTTTAAGTTATTAATTATTATAATTTATAATATTTTCTAAGTAATTTATGTAGCATTGACAAAATTTGGAAAATCAATTAAATTTGTATCTTTTTAAAATATTTCAATTTGTTAATTATCGTAAGTTATAGTAAGTTTTATGCCATTTTTCAAATATATATATATATTACTTCTTCTATTTCAATTTATATAACACTAATAAAATTTTAAAAATAATGAGCCAAGCTAGTATTTGCGGTGATTCCCCTGTTAAGTAGTCATGCATTACTATCGGAATACCCAATTCTCTAGCAAATACAACTTTTTTGATCATTTCTTCGCATGTGCCTGCAGTAGCATTCAAGTAATACCCTTTGATTTCACCTGTTTCGGTCTGTGCTTTATAAAGTGCTTCGGCACAAAATAAGAAACGATCTCTCCAACTCATAAATGGTTGTGAGTTCACGTTTATCATTCAATTTTTTTTTATGTCATTTAAATAATTTAGATTGTTGATTATTGTAATTTATAATATTTTTTATGTAATATTTAATTATATAACATTTTAAAAAGAATTAAATAAACAAATTAAAAGGAGAAAAAATATACAAAAATTCAAAAGATGCCCTTGGCCAAAATCGACCATTTGGATAAACAAATTATTTCACGGTTCCGGTTGGAAATTAGTCAATTACCTTGTCAAAGTAGCTGACTTCCTGTTCGGCAAACGAAATTGATTGGTAATTACACATATTTCACTGAACTTTCACAGAACTCATCTGCCGCCAAGAGAATTGCGCCGCCGGGTTCATCATTTTTTCTTCTAAATAAGGGAGAAATATTAGCATTTGGTCGATTCACCACCCACCAGTCCACCACTCCATTATGTCGGTACGGAGATTCTTCCAGCGCGGCCGTTACTCTCGTAATTCGCCGAAAATCTATCTTCTCCACAATTTCACTTCAGATTCTCACACTAAACCCTCAAACCCTTCCAATCACTACCACTGCCACAACCATCGGCACAGCCAGTACGTCCACTTTCGCAACTTTTTATCCCCATCAAAGCCGCAGCTTGTTATTCCGCACAGTGTTTCCTTCTGCTGCCGTTCCTTCTCCACTCGCGACTCGCCAAATGGTGACATCGCGAACACAGAGTTGTTCATCAGCGAAAATGTGAGTGCAAGTGTTGAGGAGTCCATTCTTCCAGTACGTGCCTTGATTTCGTTGTTGGATGGTTTTCATGACTTCACTGGCATCCCATGGTACAATACTCCATTTCCTTCCAACGTGGCTTTAAGCTTTTTCCTGGTAGTTAAAATTACTAGTTTCGTTGTAAAATTAAAATTTAGTTCTAAAAAATGGAATTGATTGTTGATATATTGAGGTGAAAAGAGCCATTACACACTGCTTGAAATGCATATACGGAAGTTAAGCGAACAATGCAAAAACTCTAGCTTGTGAATTGTAGTAGCGTGGCTTTAAAACACACAAAGGAGAGAAGTATAAATATATTTAGTCCAAGCCTAACAATTATAAACATGAATGACAAGTATATGAACAACGAAATTGGACGAAGAATACAATAAAGTGAAATGTCAGTTGTTTTGTGTACCTCGTCAAAAGAGTCTCATCGACAAGAAAAAGTATGTCTTCGAACCTTAATGACTACACTGAAGCGCACAGTAAGCGATGTGAAGCGCTCAACACGTTTTGAGTCTCGCTTCAGGGCTTTAGAGTGCGTCTTTGACAGCACGTCACCGATGACCAGTCGGAGACAACATTATCTCTCTGTTGTCATTGGAAGTTTTGCTAGTGCCTATGTTAAGATAATGGTGCCCCAGAGGTCTTTTCTGCCTCTGCTTGCCTCGAGACTACCCAATACATGGATAATTTTATTGTTTTTGACCTCCTGGAATAATTATTATTTATAACATGTGGTTCATCATTATTCCTTAAGGAGACCAACAGACATCTGCTATGAAATTCCACCCTGCTTCTAAGAGAATCGTTTCAATTCAAAACTGGTTAGGACCTGATAAATCATCATTCACCACTTTAATTTCGTCTTTTGGTCATTCTTTGGAATAACTCTCGTTCCTTTTGATCTTGTGTGGTTTTGGCCTCTGTTTCTTTCCTTCTGTTACAAATTCTTTGACGTTATCCCGAAATCCCTCCATCCAACATTGTTGCTAATCTCAGGGATGACAATTGTAGCTGCTGGCTTTCAATTCCACGACCCTGTAAAATTGTGGAAATGTGATATGAGTAAAGCTAGCACTTTATAATTCCAATTTCTGCATAAAATACTTGTCCTTCTATTGCCAGTTCCATGCATTTTCATAGGCCTATAATATTAAGCCTATCAAACGTAACTCCATTTAAGATTCTTAGTCTTTCTACCACTTCATACCAGCTGTCATTTAATTCTATATCTTCAAAGGATTTGTTACCCGAAAAGAATAAGCAAACTCTACCATGAAATCTTTATTAACTTACAACATCATCCTTTCTCGTTGCCGTAAAGTAGGCTTAAGTTATTTTTCTTTTTATGAAGTATGTTGTTTCATTACCGGCATCAAGAAGATACAAAGACTACAAAAGTAGATATGCTAGCTCCATTATATGATAAAAGTTAAAGGCCCGGGAGCCAGCCACAAACTCAACCAATCTAGAGAAAACTTAACATGACTATGGATAGTCTAGAGTTAAAAGAGCTAGCAAAATCTAAGAAAGCAGTAGAACTATTCATATATGACTGGTTGGACCAACAAAATAGGCTGAACAAACATTTAGCTTTCAGTGATTGGTTTGTAGTTGAAATTCCATCAAAACACCTATAGTTTCTTTCTGTCCGTAGGCACCAACAAAATACGTAGGCTTAAGTTACTGAATGAGTGAATTAAAGTTTACATGATGCATAATAATGATGTAGAGAGATCGAGGGTAAAGGATCAATAAGAGAGAGAGAAAGATGACAAACAAGTACAGAATGGAGAATAGATGAAAATAAGGGAAAACTAGTACAAACAGTTGCATGTCATTGCTATCTTGATAATGGATTCCATGGGATGCCTTCTCGTGTCATACTGTCCTCAATCTAGCCAAATGTTTTGGTGTCTACTTTTGGGTGGGAGGAACTGGTTCATTCAAAATCCAAACGCTAAATATTTTGGAGACCATGTGTATTTTCTGTGTGAATTTTATGCCTTAGGTTTTATGTTTGTGCTGAATGCCGTTGTCTATAATTCAACTGCAGGGGATTCTAGTAGACTAGAAGTCCTTGTGAACTTTGTGCCGTAGGATATGTGAGGTTTGTTCTTTCTACAAGAGTTACTATGCCATTAGCAATAATCATCAGGTTGTTGCTATTTTTGTGTTTAAAAAGAATGTTCGAAGCAGCTCAATTATGTACTTCACTGATACCAAATCAAAAGATTCTGTAATTCACTGTTTTAGACCCAATCATTCACTTCCCTAAATTACCCACAAGGATCAGCCAGTTTTTCAACCAAGGCATAACATTGTTATTGACGAAGTTCCTTTCAAAAGCACATAGAATAGTCCGTAATGTCTTAGTCTAGTATTCTCTTTTTCTAATTTTTATCCAATGCTAGCATATGGGTCCATGATTTTGAAATTATACACCGTACTTACTTGTGTGCAGGTGGATCGTTATAGCTTCTTCAACAGTGGCTATGAGGCTCACGTTATTCCCGTTTGTAGTATTGCAACTCCACAAGTTGAAGAGAATTGGAGAGTTACTTCCTAAATGTGAGGCTTTGCTCTCAACACCATTAGTTTTCCTCTATCTGATGCTAATTTGGGAACTCAAAAATTAGGATGGAGTGAAAGATGACAATGAGTAGGTGAACCTTTTCCTTTGGTTGGCATTTCAGAACAAAGATATTTAAGGACCGTTGTCCATACAAATTGTTTCATTATCTCAACTTCAACTTGAGATGTTCATTGCCCATAAATGTTTGTTTCACAATTTGGTCCTTTATTTCAACTTCAGCTTGAAATAGTGAATTAGAAGTTGAAAAAACTGGTTTGAGGAGTATCTCAAGTGAAATAATGGTTTTTACCTTTAAACTTCAATTTTGTTTCGAACTGAAATTATGTCCAAACACAACTAACTTCCAAATACACTTTTCAACTTCAACTTTAAGTACTCTTATCTTTCAACTTCAACCAAATATTGTCCACACGCCTATTTAGAGTATTAAAATTTTCAAAGGAGATGCTCTCATGTTTGGATTGTACAATTTTTTCTGTCTTCCTATTTACAAAGTTAACTTGCTCAGATGCTGAGTGATTTTGTCACTAGAAAATGACAAAAGATTCTAACCCAAGGGCGTGTCCTGGTGGTTCAATGAAGTGGGGTTGATTACCATGAGGTCTGAGGTTCAATTCCCAACAGAGATAAACATTAGGTGATTTCTATTCATCTATTCTGGCCTTGCTGGACAGAGAGTTATCTGACACCTGTTGCCTGTTGCTGGTGGGAGGTGGCAGGTATCCCGTGGATTTAGTCGAGGTCCGCTCAAGCTGGCCCGGACACCACGGTTATTAAAAAAAAAAGACAAGATTCACAAAACAATATAAATTTTAATCTATCTGAAGTTCTACTTCTTTTCCTCCAAGTGCTTTAGCATATATTCACCCTAGAGTGGAGTTGGTTGTAGCTTCATTTCATCATTTCATGTTTCTTGAAGTGCTCTTCTTTAAATGAAAACTTACACAATGTCCCCAAGAGGATGGTTGTTACGGTCCCCTTTTATGGATCTAGTTATGGGATGTTGTGAGATGAAATCAGGTGTTTTCTTTCAACGACCTATGTTGCTGGTTCGTTAAGAGAGATCCTGCAATACCTTGAGTTAAAAGTATCCAAAAACTGAATATTTAATCTTATCTTTTCTATTGAATTCAAGTAAATTAAGTACAACATTGGTGGATTGACCACCCACCTAATAACAAGGAAATAACTTCCTACTACTGTAATGAGAAAGTGGAGGAATAACCTCCTTACTGCTAATAACTGCTATAAAGAAATAGGAAAACATAGTTAATAGATAAGTTATCCTTACTGCTTATAGCTGCTGCAGAGAAATTGGAAAACATAGTTAATAGCTGCTGAAATAGTCTAGTTTTTGATTAAATTTTCCATGCGTAACTGTTGATAGACTAAAAAGGTGCTAACTCTGGCCTAGTGGTTGAAGGATGGGAGCAACAATCTGGACATACCTGGTTTGAACCCCGGCTACAATACTTGGTATGTCCCATTTGCTTCAGCCTTGATGGGCATAAATTGGGAAACCTATTCTTGTGGTCCAGCCAAGGCCCACTAGATCAGTTGCGGAAGTACTCTCAAGCTAGCCCACACACTAACTATATTATTATATTATAAAAGCACGAATAATGTTGAACAACAAAGATATGCGCTTTTAGTTTAATTCAACCGTGTTTCTATTAACTATTTTGGTAAATTAAGAAAAAACCAGTTTGAAATAGAGTTTTAAACAAATTATATTTCTGAATTTCAATTCCCAAGCTAATTAAATCACACCAAATCTTACCCATTTGTAAGAATCCTGAAACCATCATAATTCAATAAGGTGGCCAAGCCTTTGGTTTGCTTATAACCATAATGGTCATGTTCATTTGGGGATGAACGTTTTTAAATTTACTGTTTGCGTTTTTTTTTTATAAATCTATTACTCCCTCTGTTTTAATTTATCATTTATCTGACTCTTCCTTTTAGTCCGTTCTAAAACGAATGTACTCTTTGATTTTTACTTTTTCCACGTGGCATGCATAAGATCACAAGATTAGAAGACATTTTGTTACATGCTACATATCTAATTTAAGACCAAATGATTCAAAAATCTTATTTATTTTCTTAAAGTTCGTGCTCAGTCAAAGTCAAACAAATAAATTATAACAAAGAGAGTAATAATTTTCTTACCACATGCATTCTATGATAATTCTGATTTTCCTAATTACCTTTATTAAGCTTATGATGGCAAAATTCAGTTTCAAGTTCGAGTTCCAATGATTTTGCCATCCTTCTAATTCTTCTTAGATTTGCAATTTCAAAAAAAATTCTTCTTTGCTTTTGAGAAAAGCTTAGCCAAGATCTTTCTAAATTGCTTTTGTTTGTACAATTTAATATATAAGAAAAGAAATTATTCTCATAAAATCTGAACAAATTATTAAGTTAACTTATTTGATTGATATGCACAATTTTAATTTTTTAAAAATAATTCTTCACCATCAGGTTAACAAAATGGCGAAGAATGATAGGAAGGTGTGGAGGACGCGAATTAGGATAGAGGTTTAGTGGGTAGACGTGTGTCCTTACTAGTAGGGAGGAGTGCTTTGTATGTGTCTTGTATTTTCTTGTTCGTGGTGTTCTGGTGATGTTTGTGATTTTGAATAGATAGTTTATAGTATTACTCTGTGGGTGTCTTATTTTTTTTATTATCTAGTGGTCTGTTACCCCAATTTTGTTTTTTGTTTTTATGTTTTTTATTTGTTATACTGTTATTTGTCCTGAGCTAGGGGTCTATCAGAAACAACCGCGTATTCTTTCACTACGAATGCTTTTGTATCAATCCAAACACCATCCTTATCAAAGACAGCTTCTCTCTTGGTACTAGTGGTTGTTCTTCCTGCCTAGTCATCCCACTGTTGCTAAACTTGTTTTATTGTCTTTCAAATCAAATACATTACAAATTAGAAATGAATCTTTCAGTATTATCACAGGCCATTGGCTATCCAAATTTATACTTCATTTGAGGTAGTGGTATGGATTGCGTACATTTACCCTCCCCAGACCCCACTTTGTGGGAATGCACCGGGTAATGTTGTTGTTGTTGAATTCTTCACCATTTTTCAGGTGCAAGTTCTTTTACTTGGGATATTCGTGCAAAGCATGAACATAGAGACTAGTTGATTAAAAAAGACAAGAAAAAAGAACCAGGATAACTTTGCTCATACGCTATTTTCTTTATTATGTAAAAAATTTACCTCATAATGACATTTCCACCCTCCAAAATATAGATGAAAAAGAACGAGTGGAGAGGCTAGCCTCAATGAGTTGTTTGAGACAGTGGACATAGTATTTACTTTTTAATAGAGATGTATGCATGCCAGAAGCTGTTACCTTTCAACTGATCTTTTTATGCATTTTTAAGTGCCTCCTCCATTGCCTCCGCCTATGTCAGGAAGGAGTCTTGTGGACCAACTTCAAATCTTTTTCAAGGAGAAACGAGCGGCAGGCTGTCCTTCATTTTTTTGGTTCTTCGCCTCTCTGACAGTTCAGGTGATAATTCTATGTTTTTTAATATATCAAGTTTATTTGCCTTAGAAGACTTTCTATATAATTATGGATAATTGACTATTTTTCATTGCACATTGTAGAACACTGATGAAACTGTTACTTTTATGTTTGGAACTATGTGTAGCCAAACAAAAATTTCACAATTCAATAATATTTGAGTGGATCTGAAATTGGTTATTCCAATTTCAGATGAAAATTCTCTGTCATTGGACTTTATGTGATTTGCAAGAGTTTGTCTTTAAACCTTAACTTTTTTGCAACCGATAACATGTATGTATGTCTCTCTCTCTCTCTCTCTATATATATATATATATATATATATATATGAGATCTGCACCATAGCAGTGCATCTATAATTACAAAACCCAACCATGCTTTAGACTACCGCTTCACAAGGAACCTATCATTTCAACTAGTGAAATGTTTAATGAAACAAAAGCATACAATTCGTCTTGATTTTCTGCACAAAATTGCTTTTTTCTTCCAAAGAATCCTAGTTTATTTTCCAGAACTGGGTTTGACATTTTGTTTCGTGATGCTTGTGAATATGCCAAGAACACTAGAAACTCTTACCCATTAAGGGATAATAAAAGTACTCCTTTACGATCATACATTCTAATGTTTGGGAATCAATGGTTTGTTACCTGTATTGATTGTTGCACTAGGATGACTTGGGTGTATCTATTGAAGGCCAAAAGTGAGATTTTTTCTTGATCCTAGTCATTTCATAAGATGATTTATACTCAATTTGAGGATAAGCTAAAAAGCTTAAAAGGGCAGCCAGTTGCACTAAAGTTCCCGCTATGCGCATAGTCTGGGGAATGGCTCGACCACAAGGATCTATTGTACACAGCCTTACTTTGCATTTTTGTCAGAGGCCGTTTCCAAGGCTTGAGCCCGTAATGCTTACCAAAGGCTTTCCTTCATAAGATAAAAAGCTTGCCAATTGATAATGACACATAATACATGATAAAAAATTTGGTGTTTTTCTCGGTAGCCGAAAGAAAAATAGGCATTTTTTCGAAGTGATGGTGATTGAAGATATTAAAAGGAGGATGATATAGACAAAAATCACATGAAAGCAAATTATCTTGAAAACCTGACCTACAAGTTGGTGGGATCGTCGTAAACTTAGCACAAAATAAGGCATAAGGAAGAAAACCGTTTATTGAAAGGTTTAGTCACGTTGGTACATTTACATTAGGTCCAAAAAAATAGAAGGGGTCTTTTGTCTTAGGAATTTTTAGGCAGTTACCACTAGTGTCAGAGGACTTAATTTTCAAATATTGGATTGATACAGGTCTAAATGGCATAATTTGGTTAATGGAGATTCATATAGCTAACCTCAACTACATTAGGATTGAGGTGTAGTAGTAGCATTAGTTGTTGTTATCTGTTTTGGGGACATCTTCGACCCAATTCAGTCAGTTGATGTTCTCAAAGTCATCATGTTTTAGAAATTCATTATTTGCCTATTTTGTAGGAGTAGGAGTTAGACTTCAATAAGTTATATTTCTTTTTCCTTGTCTGTTTGCTTTATTTTTAGTATTGTTTTTATTGTCACATTCAGTCGAAGCTTTTGAAATCTTACCATGAAATTTGGTACTTTATTGATGAAAGTAGGTTTTTGTAGAGTAATCTTGTCAGTTTGGTTATGATCTTTATGCATTTTTAGGTGCCCTGCTTTCTTCTTTGGATTACGACTATTAGAAGAATGTCACTGGTTCATCACGAAGGCTTTGACTGTGTAAGAGCACCCTTTTTCATTTATGCAATTCTTGTGTAGGTTTTTTCTTTTTGGTATTATAACTCTTTTCTTTTTCCCCTTGATTGTTTAGTTTGGCTTATCATCATATTTTACAAGGCTCAATTAGTACACCTAATGAAAAAGCTGATGGTATAACAATTTTTATTGTACATAACATGTGGTCTGATGACATAGCAGTGAAACTAAAATGATAATTGTCAAATAAGTGAGGCAGATGATATATGCAACATAATAGTAGATATTTTATTTGTCTGTTTTATTTGCTTTTCTTGTTGCGTTGTCCCTTCGCTGCATCTCCTTGTGCAGACAGAGCGCATTTTACACACATCCAATGAGGTTTTCCGTTAGTATCCAAAATGGTTTCAAATTCAAAAGCCTCTCTTATTATTTTTTTCATATCATGAACCATGTTTTTATCATTTGGACAGCCCCCTTTGTCCCTCATGACCATTCAATCAATCAGCTATATTCTAACCAAAACTATTAGTTTGGCTGACTATACTCTCTATATTCATTCCAGTTTATTCAAACAATTCAATATTAGGAGATTCGTCTTAATTAGATTATTTGTGTGGCTTTAAATCATTTCATTAAAGGTACAACTACAACAACATACTCATTGTATTCCTAGTGTATTCCTACGAACTGGGGTTTGGGGAGGGTAGAGTGTACACAGTCTATACAACCTCAGAGGTGAGGTAGAGAGGTTGTTTCCGATAGACGCCCGACTCAAGACAAAACAATCTATAAAAGTGGCGTTATAAAAGAGCAAGAAAAACAGTAACAACAACAACAACAACATACCCAGTGTATTCCTACCTAGTGGGGTACCAAAACAATAGATAATAACAGAAACAAAACTATCACAAAATAATACTAGAAGCGACCTACTCGAAACACACAAGTATCACCAAACTCCAAAAACAAACCACCACAAGCGCATCTCTATGACTACTAGTCCGGACCTCAAAACAAAACACTCCTACCTACTCGCAGGGACACACTCCTTCCTACAAACCATCTACTCTAATTCACATTCTCCACACCTTCCTATTTAGGGTCATGTCCTCAGTAAGCGGTAACTATCTATGTTCTGTCTAATCACCTCTTTTCAATATTTCTTCGGTCTGCTCCTACCTCTCCTGAATCCCTCCATAACCAACTTCTCACACCTCTGCACTAGGGCATCCGTGCTCCTTCTCATCCCATAGCCGAACCATCTCAACCTCCCCTCCCGCATCTTTTCCTCCACCGAAGTCACTCCTACCTTGTGCTGGACAACCTCATTCTCGATCCTATATAATAAATTTTTAAGCTTGGAACTGTTTTGGGTTTAAATATTCTGTCCACTTGATGATACTTATTTCCATTTAATTTCACTGTAGGGAGGTATTCTCTGGTTCCAGAACTTGACCGAGTTCCCTAGTGGTGTTTTAGGGCCTGTGTTTCCTTTCCTGATTGCTGGATTGCATTATGTCAACATACAGGTATCTTGCTTTTATCAACCTGACATTTACTACCTTTCTGTTTCATTGATGTCTTTCGTTGTGGTTTCATGGTTTAATTATGGGATTAAGAGACCTGTACCTTTTCTTGGTCTTGGTACTAGATCCATCTTCACTTATAATTTCTTTTTCCTTTTCTGTTTGGAGGGTGGGTTGCTACACAATTTCGTGCAGGTTAACCATCATTTTATGTTCACACACATTCTGTTGGTGGTATCTTGTTTTTATCAAGCTGAGATTTACTACCTTTCTGTTTCATTGGTGTCTTTCCTTGTGGTTTCATGGTTTAATTATGGGATTAAGAGACCTGTACCTTTTCTTGGTCTTGGTACTAGATCCATTTTCACATATAATTTCTTTTTCCTTTTCTGTTTGGAGGGTGGGTTGCTATACAATTTCGTGCAGGTTAACCATCATTTTATGTTCATACACATTCCTTTTCTGTTTGGAGGGTGGGTTGCTATACAATTTCGTGCAGGTTAACCATCATGTTATGTTCACACACATTCTCTTGGTTCCCACCCTACAATGGTCTTGGATGCTATTTAATGTTTGGGGGCGGGCCTGAAGCTAGTAGGAAAAGGGAAAAAATGCTTCAGTTCAATATGTATGAGACATCTACATACTGGCATAAATTTTGTTTCTTAGTGTGTGTGGTTCTCATGTTTGGTTGACTTCAGTGTTCTAGAAAATGTTTTCCAAATCAACTTATTTTCCTCAAATTTAAGGAAAATAACTTCCCTTCAAAAAGTAAGTAAATCATTTTAAAAAACTCGCTTTCAACCTCACTCTCCAAGTTGAAATGTTCATACAACTCTCAAAATCACCCACCCCTACCTCGACTCTAGTCCCTTACCACCCCCCATCCAAAAAGAAAATATTTTATTTTTTTAAAAATTATTTCAAATTTTTTTCTTACTTTATGCCCTACCCCAAGACCCAATCCCTACCAGCCCCCCCCCCCCCCAATAAAAAAAAAATAAAAAAAAAATTGATTTTTCAAAAAGTTTCAGAACTTTTTTCTCATTCTACCCTTCTTACCCTATTCATAATTTTTGATAAATATATACAAATACTTTTAGAAAACATTTTCCTACTTGCATAACAAACACAAGAACAAGTAAAAAACAACTTAATTTTGTAGAAAATATTTTCCTCCTCCATATCGAACACTCCCTAAAAAAAGTTTTTTTTGGGGTCAAAAATTATTTTTCTAAAAAGTCTTTCTACTCTTTAGCTAAACACTAAAATATATTTTCTGAAAAATATTCTTTCATTCACCAATCAAATACTAGAAAATATTTTCGAAAAATATTTTTCACTCACCAACCAAACATAAGAAAATAATAGGGTGTTTGGATGGACTTATTTTTAAGTGTTTTTGGCTTTTAAACACTTTTTTATTTTTATTTTTGAAGGTGTTTTGCAAACACAAAAAGTGCTTTTAAGCACTTTGTGCTTAAAAAGTACAAAAATAAGCCAAAAGCCAAAAGTAGATTGCTACCTACTTTTGTCCTTTAAGTCACTTAAAAAAAGCATATCCAAACACCCTATAAGTAAGAAACCTAACTAGTTTTCCATGAAAACATTTTCTAGGAAAATATTTTCCATGGAAAACATTTTCCTTCATACCAAACGCACCCTTAATATGTTTTTTCTCCAAAGCTAGTATATGGTCGATACTTCTTCCTTGCCTTTTCATGGTTTTGGGATTTTTGATATACTGTTGCAAGGAACAAGGATCTGTTCTTGCATGGTTTTGAACACTTGAAACCCTTGTTCGATACGATGACAGTGCCCAACATTGAGTTTTGTAATCTCAGGTGTCCTCTAGTCCTCAAAACTCTTGAGAACCGAAGATTTAATTGATAGGTGAATCTTCCTGCCATACATATTCAATTGACTTATAAGACCTGCTTTGTGTAGTTTGATCTTCCCAAATGCGGTGTAGAATGTTAGAAAAGGGAAGAATTCATCTTGGTTTGAATGTGTCATTATAATATTGCAAGGAATTAGACCTGACTCATATCGGTTAAATGAGGAACTGATGTGGGGCTTATATAGCCGTTGGTTCTCCCACCTCAATAACTAGCTTTTGGGGTGCGGTTCTCCTTAGGTTATATCAATGGTGTTAGAGCCACCCGTTAACCTCCGTCCCCACTGTGCTTGGGATGGTGACGCCGGTATGGCAGTGTTTGCCCGGGGCTAGAAATGTCTAGAGCATAACCGTCGAGGGCGATGAATGCGGAGCGTGGTGGTTTGTTATGATATTATTGCAAGGAATGAGACTTGAATCCTATATCAGTTAAATGGGAGAACTGATGTGGGACTTGTATAGCCTTGGGCTCTCCCACCTCAATAGCTAGCTTTTGGGGTGTGGTTCTCCTAAGTTTGTATCAGGATGATTAATGAGCAAAGAATCAACACTATTGAGTCCTTAGAAATTAATAGAGACCTGTCTTTAGATAAGGATGCAGTTGTTGATTTCTGTCAAAATTTTATTAGAGAAACTGGGAATTGGAGTCCCTGAAAATCTTGGATGTCCAAACAATATCAATAGAGGAGCAAGAATGGTTGTCAAGAGACTTTGATGAGGAGGAAATTTAGGGGGGGTCAAGCTTTATGCTATTGATAAAGCACTTGGACCAGATGGCTGCACAGTGGCCTTTTTCATGCTTTCTGGGGTATGATCAAAGAAGACCTGATGCAGGCATGTCATAATTTCCACTCTCAACAAAGATTTGAAAATAGCTTTAATGCCACCTTTGTAGCCCTTATCCCAAAGAAAGCAGATGCAAATGAGCTGAGGGATTTCAGGCCAATTAGTCTGATCTTAGGGGTTTACAAGATCATAGCTAAGGTAGTGGCAAAGAGGTTGAAGAAGGTAATCAGTAAATTAGTAAAAAGCATCAAATGACTTTCATAAACGGAAGGCAAATCATGAATGCGGTGGTACTAGCAAGTGAATGCATTGATTAAAGAATCAGAGGAGAGAACCCTGGGGTGATGTGTAAATTAGATATTGAAAAAGTTAATGACCACTTGACTTGGGAGTTCTTGATCAACACTTTCAAGCAAATGGGTTTTGGGAGGAGATGGCTTAGCTGGATGGATTTCTGCATTAAAACCACTAGGTTCTCCATTATTGTAAATGGAGAACCAGTTGTTTTTTTTTTCCAGTAGAAAGAGGATTAGGACAAGGGGATCCCCTGTCTCCTTTTCTCTTTATCTTAGCGATGGAAGGCCTGAACAGTTTAATGAGAGTTGCTTCTCAAGACAATTGGATTAGGGGTTTCTCTACTAGGAACAGAGCAAATGAGACAATGGAGCTTGCACATTTGTTATATGCTGATGAAACAGTGGTGTTCTGTGAAGCTAAGCAGGAGCAAATTTGCTATCTAAGAGTGAGTTTGGTAATTTTTGAAGCTTGCTCAGGACTTGTAAACTGGAGGAAGAGTAGTATCTTCCCAGTCAAGGAGGTTCAACAGATTGAAGCCCTTGCAAGTATATCGAAATGCAATATAGAAGAGCTGCCAACAATTTATTTAGGCATGCCATTGGGGTCCAAACACAAAGCAGTAGAGATTTGGGATGACATAATTGAGAGATCAGAGAAAAAACTGGCTATATAAAAATCTCAGTGCTTATCTTTGGGAGGGTAGAGTTACTCTAATAAACTCAGTTCTGGACTCTCTACCCACTTATGTGATGTCCCTTTTTCCTATACCAAGTAATGTTGTTAATGTCTTGGATGGACTAAGAAGGAATTTCCTATGGCAAGGCAACAAGATTGAAAAGAGGTTCAACTTGGTAAAATGGGCCATAGTACAGCAAAGCAGAAAGAAATTTAAAACTGCAGAACAAAAGTCTTCTTTCAAAATGGTTGTGGAGGTTTGTTCATGAGGTGCATGCCTTGTGGAAAGAGATGATACTACACAAATATGGGCTAGAGGACCGCTGGTGCACTAGAAAAGTCACTAATGCATATGGGGTTGGGGTGTGGAGGTCTATTAGGAACTTTTGGTTTGATCTCAAGAGCAACTCAAAGATTATGATGGGCAGGGGGGACAAGACCAAGTTCTGGACAGATGATTGGTGTGGAAATGGGACCCTTAGAGATCTGTTTCCTGGACTTTTCTCAATATGCACTGATCTCATAGCAAAATAGAGGAGATGTGGTCTCCACAAGGGTGGAATCTAGTATTCAGAAGGTTGCTAAATGATTTGGGAGATTATTTGGGTGGTAGAGCTGAAGTTGATTGGTGGTTTTCCTGGTACCAACCTAGAACCAGACAGATTAGTATTGGGACATCACAAAGATGGGAATTTCTCTGTGAACAGACTTTACAACTGGGAACTAAGAGGAAGAGCAGGAAGATCTACAGGTTCTTGGAGCAAAATCTGAAAGAATGTGGCTCCTACCAAAGTGAAATGCTTCACTTGGTTGGTTGCCAGGAAGGCTTGTTTAACTCACAAGGCAATGCAAAAGAGGGCTATAATATAGCTTCAAGTTGCTTCCTTAGTAAAGAGGCCTTGGAGACTAATAAGCACCTTTTCCTACACTGTAAGGTTACTGCACAAGTGTGGGCTCTGTTCACTAGCTTAGCGAATGAATGCTGGACTATGCCAGAACACACTTCAGATCTTCTAAGTTGCTGGTTTAAAAGGGGAGGCAGTAAGAGCCAGAAAAGGTGGTGGAGAACATTTTCTGCATGTATTTGTTGGACTATATGGAAGGAAAGGAACCAGAGAATATTTGAAGGAAAGGAATATACAATACAGAAAATTAAGTGGAAAGCTATCACTACTTTAGGTTTCTGGTGTAAAGAACATAATATGGAAGATGAGAGCCAGTTAGTGGATTTCATAGGAGTTTTGTAAGTATTTTTTCCGTCTTTTTTTTCTCTTTTGTAACACTTTTTGGAGGTAGCCAGCATAGCCCTTGATGCTGTGGAATATAAAATGTTACCAGTTCCTCAAAAAAAAAATAAAAAAAAAAATCACTTTCGGGAGGACTTGAGTTCAGCATTTAGCCAGATGGGTTAGCGTGAGTGCAGGGAGGGTATAAATTCTATCTTTGTGGTGCTGGGTAGCTGCAGGGCCGATGCTGAAAACCTGCACTGTGTATGGTCATATACACAATGGTTAAGTAATCCTCCAGGTTCTTTATCAGCACAAGACAGGTTTTAGTTTCAGTACTGTTTTCAGGATATTACTAATTACTTTTAGATTTTTAACTTTAAAATGAGTATTTGGAGCAGAGAATGTCAGATCAGGAAGTGGCAGGTGTGCTTCTTTTGCTTGCTTTTGATGGACTTATTTCAAGTCTATTGTATCACCAAAGGGAAGGACATTGTTTGAGTACCTGACAGGATAGCTTACTTGAACTGGCTTTTGCAATTGTTACTGGAAAAGGTGGATTCTTGAACCAATTGCAAAGGTTGTGTGGTAGAGACTAGAGAGTATTCTTACGTTTGTCTTCATTTTTGTCCAGTGAAGAAATTCTAATTGTTTTTCCTTGTAATTTTCATTTGGCAGGAAGCTTCTTTGGTTCCGCAATGAATTTCTTTCATTTTCAAATAAATACAATAATAACAACAATTATGTCTCGGTTCCAGTTCCTTAAAAACAACAATTATGTCTCAGTTAACAAGTTGAGTTCGAATATTTGTATCCTAACTGACCATGTTCCTATTTAAATTTTTAGATAAAATAAACCGTAAACCTTGATCTTTTATTTCCATATGCAAACCCCGAATCATGTCCTCCAATTCTTTTGTACATATTCCCCTTTTGCTTTCTTTTTGGGCCGGTTTTGGGCCAGGTTTTCTTGTATCATGAATTTTTGTGATATAAAATATTTGGGCCTTGTGTCCATTTTGATAAAAAGAAATCTCCTCCAATTCAATCATATTTTTTCATTGAAATGGAAAATGGAAGAATGTTCTAACATTGGTGTTTTCTTTCCATCTGTCTAATCCTTGGTTGACAAGAGTTACCCAGTATGCCTTCTAAAGAAAAGAGCTGCCCGGTATTAGTGTTGGTGAGAGGTAGCAAGTACTTGGTGAATAGTCGAGGTGTGTCCAATGTTCTTGGACACCTTTGCTATTCGGAAAAAAAATGGATGTCCTCTACCGCACACGACCTTTACAATTGGTTCACGAAGCCATCTTTTTTTTGTCAGTGCAAAATCTAGTTCTAGCCATCTAAAGGCATAATTCAATTTTCATTCCACTCAACTGCCCAAGCCAAAACACCCAAAAAAGGATGCAATAGTACAATGGAAGGGATTTATTTTATAGTGCCTATATATCTTGTGGTGGTGGGTTATAAAGAATAAAAAAGGCTGACCCCTGGAAATTACAATATTTTTCAGAGGATGGGATAGATAAAGGTATTGATAACATGATGTCAAATGGGGTTATCACCCAAAAGATGAAAGGCAAAGAAATATATGAGGAAAGTTAGAAGAGAAACTTGTTTATTGATTTGAGGAGAAAATTTCCTTCAAAAAATATAATGGTCATGGAACCTAGAGAGAGAAACTCCTACTTCTCTTTAGATCTAGGAAGAGATAGATCATGTCTTTCATAGAGGCCTTAGATTGGTTAGCACTGGAGCTATGTGTCATATGCAAGTGGGTAGATTCCCAGATCTGCTAAAAAACATTCCTAGATCCATAAGATCTTTTTGAAAATTTATCTGGTGGGAATTTCTTCAAATAAGTAGAGTCATCGAAAGTCGTTAGTAATTAGGCAACAAAAGCTTGGAATGGTATTGATCGTCTGAAGATTTTGAAGTTGAGTGTAACTCGATTCTTATTTCATTTCATGGATGAAGACCAAGCAGTGCACATTCTCAACCTAGGAGAAGGTGGTTGGGAGAGAGCTTTTGAAGGCTGGAAAAATGGGTTGAGCACTGCGGGTGTGACGACCCACGAGTTTTCAGATATTCAGTGGTGGTAAACATGATAAGTCTTCCTATCCACGTATAGTGCTTTGATCTTTTCAAGAAAGTTTAGGACCCGTGTGGTGGCTTTGTGGATGTCTTACGTAGTCTGCACGACCTTTAATTATAGTATGGAAGGGGAAAGTTACTAGCTTAACTGAAAGTTACAAATGGAGTTTTTGTCTGTAGGATTAAGGATTTGGTTATATCCTGACATCAACAAACAAGAGGAATGGGAGAACAAAGAGATGAGAAAGAAAGGGGGAGAAAGGATGGTAGGTGGGGAAGGACTTCTAAATCGCGAGTGAAGCTTTCGGATGCATTGGAGATGAAAGATTCGACTCTGTATCTCGGCGGAAACAAATAGACAATGAAGGGATTGACTTCTTGTGAAGTAAGCGTTTCTTTTCAATAAAACGATGAGACTACCCTAGTTAGTTGAACATACCTGAAAGAGAGAAGAGTTTGATTCACTAACCAAAATAATACATATTGGGGTTTTTGATTGGAGTAAGCACGACTCTTCCTAAAGATTGAAACACAACTTCTAAGCCGAGAAATCTCTCGTGAACACAAAAAGATGTTCGTAGGGACCTCCAAGCCACTATCTCGACGGCTCCTGCCGGGCACAACTTGGATTGCATGTTTGGAGAGGGTTTTGTGAGTGTAGAGAGCCAAAACAACGATATGTTAAAAGTCAAATCGTGGAAGTCACAACGTAAATGATGAACTTGCGGATTGTAGGAGGCCTAAGTATTGCACTCCCACTCCTAGGGTCGACGAGTTACCTTGCCAGAGTGCGGATTTTGGCAATGTTGTTTCAGGTGGAAAAAAGGTTTGATATGTTGATTGATTTGGGGGGGGGGGTTATGGTCATGAAAATGTGTATTCTGATAAGGCTGCGTGGCTCGTTAGTGATAATGGTTATGTTGCATCTCTTCTAGGAGGTTGGGGGGTAGTTCTTTTTTATCGAGGAATGCTCAAGGGACTTGTTTTAGGGATGGGAAACAGATTTTCTTCTGTGGCTAGTCTTGTGGGGAGTACTGTTGTTTATTTATAAATTCTCTTGCATCTATGAAATTTATGCAACCGTTGATTTTGACTCACAAAAGTGGGATCATCGCTATGTCGGGTGTGGTAGTGGATGAGCACCAACTTTGGCTATTTTGGAAGGGTAACAAAAGTTTTCAAAGTGCATGAAAGAGGAATCTATTAATTTTGGAATGGAGGAAAGAGTAATTGATTTGTTATGTTGCATTGACCATGAGTGAGAGGTAAAACGTTCTCAATTTGTTAAGAAGACGAAGAAGAGGGAATCTATTGATGAACAAATTGGGGGAGGAAAGATGAGAGTATACCAAAGAGAAATATGAAGGCGAGCTGAGAAATTGAGGGTAGGAAAGGGGCTAAAGGGGAAAAGAAATGAAGTAGTGTGTTGATAGACTACAAAATTATTGGTTGGCATGTGAGGGGGATAAAAGACCCCAATGAAAAAGCCATTATTAAAGAAGGCTTTAAGGAAGGGGGTGTTGATGTGATATGTTTTTCAAAAAACAAAAATAAAGACTTTGACAGATAACATTATTATTAGTGTGTTTGTGTGTGTAAAGAGGGGGGGGGGGGGTTTAGGTAGGTGTTAGGTGTTTGAAGCTTGATTATATTTCCTAACTCTTGTGATTTTGCTTAAAAAGACACAGGGTTGTCAAATAAAGAGGTGTTTAGGAGGGTAGAGGTGAAAATCAGGGAGATATTATACAAAGTAGGGGAATTGGAGAGGCTAGAAGTGGGAAGGGAGAATGAGTGGAAAGAAGTTTGAAAAATGAGTTAGTTGACTTGGCCTTAGCCTTAGAGGTGAGTTGGAGACAAAAATCAAGAGCGTTCTGGCTGAAGAAGGGGACTCTAATACAAAATTTATTCATAGGGAAGCAGTGTAGAGAGTGTGTACTGTGTAGGGAAGGAGGAAGTAGAGGGGTAGTTGATTTTTGTGAACGCCCATTCAAAGAGGAAGAAGAGTGGAGGCCTAATTGGGGGTGGGGCGTGGGGATGGGGATGGGAGGGGAGGGCTAGGTAGGGGACTGTGAGTGGCTAGAGTTAGCAATCAAGAAGGACGTGAAAAAGGAAGTGGACTGTTGTGCGGGGGACAAAGACTTGGGTCTCAATTTTTTCTTTGGCTTTTTCTAGCAATGTTGGAATACGGTCAAAACTGGTGTGATAGATACAACATTGTTATCAAAGTAAAAAATGCAAAAGAATTCTAAGGTCTATTGAGATTTAAGCGCAAAGCACAAATAAAGCATGGGGCATTAATTAAAAAGGCACAAAGATAGAAAAAAACAAATATCGATGTTTAGTTCAAGAGTAATAATTATAAGCATAAATGACAAATAAATGGACAAATAAATTTAAAAAAGAACACCATAAAGTGAAATATCAATTTTTAGTGCTGCCTCTTCAGAAGAGGCTCATTGGCAAGGAAAAGTATGTCTTAGAACCTTGATGACGAGGTTGAAAAGCACATTCAACGAGGTGAAGCGCTCAACACGTTTTGAGCCTCACTTCAGGGCTTAAGCGCGCTTTAAGCACACCTTTGACAACACTGGGATATAGTTGTTGAGTTTTAAGATAAAGGTGAGTTCGAGAGAAGTATGAATGCTTCATTCATTGTCACATCCCCAAACGGGAGGGAGTTTCAAACATGTAGGACTATAAACCTATTAGTCTAGTGGGGAGCACTTATTAGATCATTTTTAAGGTTCTTTCCTTTAGACTTAAGAAAGTGCTAGATGAGACTGTCTGTAATTCGTAGAGTGCTTTTGTGGAGAGTAGACAAATTTTAGATGCAATGTTGGTGGCAAGCGAATTGGTGGATTCTAGAAGAAAGCAAAGAGTGCCAGGTGTGCTATGCAAACTTGACCTTGAAAAGGCCTACAATCATGTGGATCGAAGATTTCTAGATTCCATTATGTTTCAATTGGATTTGGGGAGAAGTGGAGGAAATGAATTTACTTTGGCATCTCTTTGACGAGTGAGATTTTCCATTGGTAAATGGTAATCCATGAGCTTGAGGGGTTTGAGTCGAGGGGATACCCTATCATCGATGTTGTTTATTTTAGTTATAAAAAGTTTTGAGTAGGGTGATGGATAAAGTTGTTTTAAGGTCTAGGCACAATCTCAGTGTCTCATTTGTTATTTGCGGATGATACTTTAATTTTTTGTGATGCAACTGATATTCAGTTGAATTATTTATGCCAAGTCCTTAGTTGGTAGTATACGGCGCACAATGAATTGAGGAAGTGTGATTTTTTTTAAAAAACTAAGGAATTGTGATAATTATTCCTATTGGGGAGGTGAATAACATTGGATCACTCGCTCAAGTTTGAATCCGATTCTTTAGAGGGGTCAGAAGAGTCTAGCAGGGTCGCGGAAAAAATATTTGTCTAAAGGCGGGAAGGAAGTGCTTATTAAGAGCACATCGTGCATCCCCGCTTACAATTTGTCTTTGTTCTTTGCTCCAACTTTGGTCCCTGAAAAGTTGGAAAAGATGAAGAGAAACCTCCGATAGGATGCAACTAGTGGGGCAAGAAAGTTTCATTTGGTACGAGAGGGACCGTCACATCTCCTAAAAAATTGGGAGGATTTGGATTGGAGTTAGGAGATTTAAAAGTTTTTAACAAAAAAATTTATTGGGCTGGGTGTGGAGGTTCAAGGTAGAGGTACAAGCTTTGTGGAGGGGGGTGATAGTCGATAAATATGGGGTTACAGAAGGGGCTAGAGAACTAGAGGTATCACTTCGCCTTTCGGTTTTGGGCTATGGAGGAACATCATAAAAGGATGGGATATTTGTCGGGAGAATTATCTCATTCAAGGTTTTGAAAGATGAATTCTTGAGTTTGTACTTGCCAGATAGACTTGACAGTTTTGCATAGTAGGATGATACAATGTAGAGACATTTTTGGGACTTGAGATTTAGTAGAGATTTTCATGATTGGGAAGTGATTGTGTTCCAGGCTGATAACCCATGATAAACCCGATGAATGGTGTCAGGGCTCGGTAAATATTGGAGTGTTCTCTGTAAAGTTCTTTTATGAGATGCTAGTGGTTAGGGAGGAGTCTGATTTTCCATATAATGCCATACGGATTCCAAAGATGCATGTGCTGCTTCACTTGGCTAGCCACTAGAGAGGTGTTTTTGACAGTGGAAACTCTTAAAAAGCAGAAGGTTGTCTGCCTCAGTTGGTGCTACATGTGTAAGGAGGCGGGTGAAGACGTGAATCATCTTCTGCTGCACTCGGAATGACTATGAGGTTATGGTGGGATATGCCCAGGTGGTTTGAGGCAATGTCAAACACAATGAGAGAGTTGATGTTCAGTTGGAAGTGTGTGAAGAGGAGGAGACGAAGGGCATGGAATATGGTTCCACTTGCGCTAATGTGGGTTGTATGGAGAGAGCTTTTGAAGGTGCAGAGTCTCGTTTTCTCAGTTAAGGAGTAATCTCCGTTCCTTATTTTTTTTGGTGCTCAGAGACAGTCCCTGTTGTATAGATGATTCGGTGGACGGGTGGAGTTTGTAGAGAATCGTATTTTCTTTTGGGTAAATTCTCTACTTTTTGGTATATCTCTTTTGTACGGCCATTGTGGCCATGTTTATATTTTCATTATTAACAAATAAATAAAAAATTGAAGAAGATTATAAGTAGTTGGTTGATTTGTTGGTGGTGGGATTCAAATAGGAGACTTGACTTGATTGGAAAGTAGCTTGTGTATTAAAATTTGAAAAGCATGATTTCGTGTTAGCTACACTCTGTGTTATCTACTTGTAATAAAAAGATAAATAAAAAAGAATGAAAACATCATCTGGTGTAAACATCTAGGAGTTACATTTAAAAGAAGTTCTTTCCTAAAGTTTCTCCTGCCCTTACGCATCAAATGACTCTTACAAATTTTTGGCTTGGAAATGGGAAGGAGTATAAGGGGGAAAAGCAAGTTTTCAGAAACACTTTCTCAAAATTGATTTTTTGAGAATGCCGCAGAGTGTATTTGAGTATATTTTGAGCTTGGTCTAGTTTATAGTGCAAGTGATATTCGAGGTCCTTTATCTCCATGCTTTTTGATAGAGATGATATCTTTCTTTTACTTCAGGTGTCCTTTCAGAAATCTTCAGTTGGAAAAATGAGTGGATTCCTGGGATTAATGGCCAAGGTTAGTAGTCTGTCAGAAATTTATGTGATTTATCCTCGCACTTTAATCTGGAAGTGATTTTCATCATTTCGCTGCGTAATAAAGGGACTGAACCATTCTCTATTCAAATTCCATTTGTAGAGATACATCCTAAATTTATCAATTATCTTATTGCCACAGTTCCTAAGAATTTGAGAAAATCTTAAAGAATCTATCCTCCTCTCCAAAAAAAATGCCTAGTTTCGGAGTATGAGTATCAAATCATAGAATTTGTGAAGTGCATCCGGATATTGATTTCTCAATCCTTCGAAATATAATTTTAAGTATCTTGAGGTATTAAATTAGTTCCCACTTTGTGGGATTTCACTAGGTATATTATTGTTGTATCTAGAGATATAAAATGACTTTTTGATAATGCCGAACATATTACTCATCAGCACAAAGGTAGTGCTGGAAAAGCCTCTGTACATTTCACAAGGCTTCCAAAAAGTCTAGTATGAAGTGAGCCTCCTCTATACAATATTCTTCACACCAAAATTGCAACTCCAAAATACAATGCATCTTAACTTTCTGGATTCAATTGGTCTTATCTTCAAAGCATCTTGCTATTCCTTTCCCTCCAAATGGTCCACCAGGTACAAACAAGAATATCCTTCCAGCATTTCCTTTCCTTCTACCTGACCAGGAGATTATATAAAATTCTTGTAAATTACATTTCTTATAGTGTAATTCTGACGAGGCAACAATAACAACAACAACAACAACAGTCCCAATGTATTCCCACAAAGTGAGGTCTCGGGAGGGTAAGATGTATGCAGTCCATACCGCTACCTCCGCAGAAGTAGAGAGGCTGTTTCCGATAGACCCCCGGCTCAAGATAGAGAATAGTACACCAAGGCCGTAATGAAACATGAAACAGGATGGATGGCATAAACCAAATACGAAATAAGAAATAATAAACATAAAATACAAAATAAATATCAGAGAAATACGAAAATAAGCGAAATACTAGCAATCCGAAATAAGACATAAGAAAGAGGACACCCACCCAGTAGGAACATACATTCCCAGACCAAAGACACCCACCACATCCAAACTCTCCTGACTAGCGGCTCCTACTCAAGGACACAGACTTAGGAATACTAACCTGGCTACACAAGCTCTCTCCTACCACCTTGCTACAGCCCACACTCACACTAGCCTTCTACCTTAATCCGTGACCTCCACACCTTTTTGTCTAGGGTCATGTCCTCAGTAATCTGTAGCTGCTCCATGTCATGTCTAATCACCTCCCTCCAGTATTTCTTCGGCCTACCTCTACTCCTCCTGAAGCCATCCGAAGCTAGCCTCTCGCACCTCCGAACTGAGGCATCCGTTCCCCTCCTCGTCACATGCCCAAACCATCTCAACCTTCCTTCTCGCATCTTGTCCTCTACCGAAGCCACTCCCACCTTCTCCCGGATAGTCTCATTCCTAACTCTATCCCTTCTAGTAAGTCCACACATCCAACGCAACATTCTCATTTCCGTCACCTTCAATCTTTGAATGTGAGAGTTCTTGACTGGCCAACACTCCACTCCGTACAGCATGACCGGACGGACTGCTACTCTGTAGAATTTGGCTTTAAGCTTAAGGGGCACCTTCTTATCACACAACACTCCTGAGGTGAGCCTCCACTCCATCCAACCTGCTCCAATACGTTTAGAGACATCCTTGTGAATCTCGCCATTCCCCCGAATCATAAACCCCAGATACTTAAAACTATCCCTCTTGCAAACATCCTGGGAATCCAACCTCACCACCACTTCATCCTCCTGACTCGAGTCGCTAAACTTGCACTCTAAATACTCTGTCTTGGACCTACTCAACCTGAACCCTTTAGATTCAAGGGTTTGCCTCTAAACCTCTAATTTCTTATTCACATCTAAACCTCTAATTTCTTATTCACACCTCCTCGGGTCTCATCCATCGACACTACATTATCCGCAAATAACATACACCAAGGCATCTCCCCTTAAATACTCTGCGTCAACACGTCCATCACCAATGCAAAAATGAACGGGCTAAGAGTCGATCCTTGATGCAAACCTGTCTCGATCGAAAAATGCCCTGAGTCTCCTCCCGCCGTCCTTACCCGAGTCTTCCCTCCATCGAACATGTCCTTAATAGCTCTGACGTACGCCACCGAAACTCCACTCACCTCCGAGCATCTCCAAAGAACCTCCCTAGGGACTTTGTCGTACGCCTTTTACAGGTCGATGAACACCATGTGCAAGTCCCTCTTCCTTTCCCTATACTGCTCCACCAATCTTCTCACTAGGTGGATTGGTTCTATCGACGAGCGGCCAGGCATAAAATCAAACTGATTCTCCGAAATGGACATGACCCTCCTCACTCTCCGCTCAACCACTCTCTCCCAAATCTTCATAGTGTGACTCAACAGCTTAATGCCCCTATAGTTGTTGCAACTCTGAATGTCGCCCTTGTTTTTATATAACGGAATCATCGTACTCCATCTCCAAGCCTCAGGTATTCTCGCCGTCTTGAAAATGACGTTAAACAAATCCGTCAACCACCTTAAACCCGCCCCACCAGCATACTTTCAAAAATCCATCGGAATCTCATCAGGCCCCGTCGCCCTACCCCTCCGCATCCTACGAATGGCCTCTTTGACCTCCTTAACCTTAACACGTCTACAGTAATTGAAATCACGGCTCTCCTCCGAGCTCTCCAGCTTCTCTAACACAATGCCTCTATCCCCTCCTCGTTTAGAAGTCTATAAAAATACTCCTGCTATCTCTTCTTAATGTGAACATCCTACCAAAACTCTACCATCCTCCCCCTTAATGCACTTCACTTGATCGAGGTCACGACCTTTCCTCTTCCTAGCCTTAGCCAGCCTATACAAACCTTTTTCCCCGCCTTTCTACTCTAACCCCACATACAAGCTCTCAAAAACTGCTGTCTTAGTAGCCGAAACTGCTAACTTAGCCTCTTTCCTTGCTACTTTGTAAACCTCCCTATTCACCCGCTTCTCCTTTTCGTCTTTACTCTCCATCAACTTCACATGCACCCCCTTCTTAATCTCCACTTTCTTCTTAACTTCTTCATTCCACCACCAGTCCCCCGTATGCCGACCTGCCCGACCCCTCGAAACACCCAACACTTCTCTAGCCGTCTCCTTGATGCAGCTGGCAGCCTTATCCCACATAACATCCACGTCCCCCCTACACTCCCACACCCCCATTCCCTCCACCTTCTCCCCGATCTCCAGTGCACTAACTGGTGTCAAGCCACCCCACTTAATCCTGGGTCGACCATCTCCGGCCCTACTCTTCTTGCTCTTCTTGATAAACAAGTCCATCACCAGAAGCCTGTGCTGCGTCGAAAGATGCTCACTCGGAATGACCTTACAATCCTTACATGAAACCCTATCTCCCTTCCTAAGCAGCAGAAAGTCAATCTGAGTCTTGGCTGCTGCACTTCGGAAGGTGATCTGGTGATCCTCCTTCTTTGGAAAGCTCCAATTCACAACCACCAGCCCAAAGGCCCTCGCAAAATCCAACAGGGCAACCCCCTCACCATTTCAATCGCCGAAACCAAAACCTCCATAAACATCGTCATAACCTCCCGGTAAAACCCCAATGTGCCCATTGAAGTCCCCCGCTACGACAATCTTCTCCGAGCTAGGCATGCTTCTCACCACCTCGTCCAAGGCCTTCCAAAATCTCGCTTTCACCTCCTCATCTAAACCCACCTGCGGCGCATACACACTACACACATGTAGCGTAAACCCCCCAAAGACCAACTTAATCGACATCAACCTGTCACTGACCCTCTTAACCTCCACCACCTGCCCTCTAAGCTCCTCGTCCACTAAGATGCCCACTCCATTTCGACGCCTCTCACTGCCTGAGTACCACAGCTTGTACCCATCCACATCCTTAGCCTTAGCCCCTACCCACTTAGTCTCCTGTACACATGCAATATTAATCCTCCTCTTCTTGAGAATCTTCACCAACTCTACGGACTTACCCTGAAGGGTCCCTATGTTCCAAGACCCTACCCTCAACTTATCTCCTCTCGCCTCTTGCCTACCTCTTCCACTCCTCACCGAACCAGCCCGAACCCCAGCGTAGACCCCACACCCACCCCTACTCTCCCCTCTCCACCTCCTCCCAAACCAGCCCCCAACCCCAACCCCCTCGGATATGGCCTTATTCCATCATCAACCCCTACAACCACTATTCAATAGTCGTAACCAAGCCCCAAAACGACCAGCAAACAGACGGACAAACAAACAAAGCAACAGAAGGAAAACAATAGGAAAACAACAAGCACGCACAAGAATACACTATCCGACCTAACAGCTAGGGTAACACAACAATATTTTACTTTATCATTATTCTCTTTTCAAGTTCTTTGTCTATATATTTGTTATTCATAGTTATAATTAGTCTTGGACTACATATACATTATTTGTACTTTTTCTCCATTTGCATCTTTTTTCATTAAGCCCACTCTTTATTTGCGCTTAAAGGCCCAATGAACCTTATAGTTTTTTGTGCTTTTTCACCTTTGATAAAACTGATGAAGTTCGAGTTTCCAGATTATTATCTTTGCGTACTTTTAATCAGTTCACACACAAATAAATATCAATAATTTCTAGGTATTTCACAAAAAAAAAAGAATAGTTTGTGATCATTATCTAGAAACTATATTTTTTTATCTTTGAAGATTAAGGCTTCAATCTGATTGATGATAAACATTGAAGATTAAAGCAATATTCTCTAAGTAGAAATGTAAAATGAGGCTGCATACAATTGACCTTGTGGTCCGACCATTCTCCTGATCCCGCACATAGCAGGAGCTTTAATGCACCGGGCTGCCCTTTAAAGCAATTTTCTCAAAAGAAAAGAGATACTTGAGGCTTTAAGAGGACTGATGAGAAGCAAAGGGTATGCTTCTTCGAAGTAAACTGAACAAATACCATTATCTACATAGAATTAGAGTAATCATAACATAAAAATTGCAATGAACATTATATTTTAAAATGTATACTGCACACTAACGACATATTTGAGTAATGACTCAACATAGCCCTTTACAATGAATTGAAGAAAATGATCATGCTAAGATCTTGCATGTCTTGCTCTTAGATCTAACAACAACAAACCCAGTATATTCCCACCTAGTGGGGTCTGGGGAGGGTAGAATGTACGCAGTCCATACCACTACCTCTAAAGAAGTAGAGGCTGTTTCCGATAGACCCCCGACTCAAGACACAGGACAATAAACCAGAACTTCCAAAGTAAGACACGTGATAAAACTAACATAGATACGACAACCACAAAAATAAAGTACATTACCAAACAAAAGACACCAAACAAAACCTAACTATTGACTACGATTCAAACACCCACCTTACCCCTCTATCCTAGTGTTCTTCCTCCAAACCTTCCTATCCAGGGTCATGTTCTCGGTGAGCTGTAACTGTTCCATGTCACGTCTAATCACTTCTCTCCAGTATTTTTTCGGTCTACCCCTTCCCCGTTTGAAACCATCTAACGCCAGCCTCTCACATCTGGGGCATCCGTGCCCCTCCTCATCATATGACCAAACCATCTCAACCTCACTTCCCGTATTTTATCCTCCACCGATACCACTCCCGCCTTCTCCCGAATAATCTCATTCCTAACCTTGTTCGCCCTTGTAAGACCACACATCCAACGCAACATCCTCATTTCCGCCACCTTCAACTTTTGGATATGAGAACTCTTAACTGGCCAACACTCCGCTCCATACAACATTGCCGACCGGACCGCAATTCTATAGAATTTGCCTTTAAGCTTGGGAGGCACCTTCTTATCACATAAAATTCCCGAAGCGAGCCTCCATTTTATCCAACCTACCCTAATACAGTGAGATACATCCTCATCTATCTCTCCATTCCCTTGGATCGTAGACCGAAGATACTTAAAACTATCCCTCTTACAGACTGCCTGAGATTCAAACTTCACTACCACCTCCTTCTCTTGCCTCGAGTCACTAAACTTGCACTCCAAATACTCCGTCTTGGTCCTACTCAATTTGAAACCTTTAGACTCCAGGGTTTGCCTCCAAACCTCCAACTTATCGCTAACACCTTGCCGCGACTCCTCAATCAAAACTACATCATCCGCAAAAAGCATACACCAAGGCACCTCGCCTTGTATACTCCGCGTCAACACATCCATCACCACAGCAAATAAAAACGGACTAAGAGTTGATCCCTGGTGCAACCCTGTCAAGACCGGAAAATGCTCAGAATCTCCTCCCACCGTCCTTACTCGAGTCATCGCCCCCTCATACATATCCTTAATCGCTCTGATTTACGCCTCAGGAACCCCCCTCGCCTCCAAGCATTTCCAAAGAACCTCCCTTGGGACCTTGTCATACGCCTTTTCCAAGTCAATAAGCACCATATAAAGATCCTTCTTCCTCTTTCTATACTGCTCTACCAGTCTACGCACTAGGTGAATTGCCTCAGTCGTCGAACGACCAGGCATAAAACTAAATTGATTCTCCGAAATAGACACAATCTTCCTCAACCTCCGCTCCACCACCCTCTCCGAACTCTTCATCGTGTGACTCAACAACTTAATACCTCGGTAGTTGTTGCAACTCTGAATGTCACCCTTGTTCTTATATAATGGGATCATCGTGCTACATCTCCAAGCCTCAGGCATCTTCGCGGACTTGAAAATGTTGTTAAACAGGTTGGTCATCCATCTCAACCCAGCCCCGCTAGAAAACTTCCAAAAATTCATCGGAATCTCGTCGGGCCCCGTCGCCCTGCCCCTCCGCATCTTGCGGATAGCCTCACTGACCTCCTCTACTCTAAAACGCCGACAATAGCCAAAATCGCGACACTCCCCGTTGTGCTCCAACTCTCCTAACACAACACCTCTATCCCCCTCATCATTCAAGAGCTTATGAAAATACGACTTCCATCTTATCTTTATGAGGGCATTCTCCACCAATACTCTGCCATCCTCCACCTTAATACACTTGGTCTAGATCCCGACCCTTCCGCTCCCTAGCCTTGGCAAGCCTAAACAACCTCTTTTTCCCGCCTTTCTCCTCTAACCCCCTATACAAACTCTCAAAAGCTGTTGTCTTAGCAGCTGTAACTGCTAACTTAGCCTCTTTCTTAGCTAACTTATACTCCTCTCTGCTAACCCATTTCTCCTCTTCATCATTACTCTCCACCAACTTAACATAAACCGCCTTCTTCGTCTCCACCTTCTTCTTAACGTCTTCATTCCACCACCAATCCCCCCGATACTTGCCAAACCAGCCCCTCGAGACACCCAACACCTCTCTAGCAGACTCTTTGATGCATCCCGCAACCCTGTCTCACATACTATCCACGTCCCCCCTACCCTCCCAAACCTCTATCCCCTCCAACCGTCCCTATCTCCAAGGCACTAACTGGAGTTAAGCCACCCCACCTAACTCTAGGTCGACCCTCCCCACCCCTTCTCTTCTTGCCCTTTTTGGTAACCAAGTCCATCACCAGAAGTCTATGCTGGGTCACAAGATTCTCACTCGGGATTACCTTACAATCCTTACACAATGCTCTATCCCCCTTCCGAAGCAGCAAAAAGTCAATCTGAGTTCTGGCTAGCCTGCTACGAAAAATAACCAGATGCTCCTCCTTCTTCGGAAAGATGGAATTCACAACCACTAACCCAAAGGTCCTCGCATAATCTAAAAGAGCTGCTCCCTCAACATTCCTATCCCCGAACCCGAAGCCTCCATGCACATCATCATAGCCCATCGGCAGAGCCCCGATGTGCCCATTAAAATCCCCTCCTATGACAATCATCTCTGAACTAGGCACGCCTCTTACCACCTCGTCCAAATTCTCCCAAAATCTCTTCTTCTTCTCCTCGTCCAGGCCCGCCTGTGGCGCATACGCACTACAGATGTTCAAAGAAGACCCCCCAACGATCAACTTAATAGTCATCACCCTATCACTAACCCTTTTAACCTCCACAACCTGCACCCTAAGCTCTTCGACCACTAAAATACCTACGCCATTCCTACGCCTCTCACTACCGGAGTGCCACAACTTGTACCCATCTACATCCCTAGCCTTAGAACCTACCCACTTGGTCTCCTGGACACAGGCAATACTAATCCATCTCTTCCTAAGAATCTTAACCAGTTCTATCGACTTACCCTGAAGGGTCCCTATGTTCTACGACCCTACCCTCAACCTATCATCTCTCTTCTTCCCCCCTTAATACCTCGCACTCCGCATGTCAAACCTAACCCAACACCGGACCCCGACCCCACCCCCAGCCCCCAGGACATGGCCCTACTCCACCATTAGCCACCCACGCCACTACTCAACGAAAAACCCAGAGAAGTCTAAAAACAACAATAACTATAAAGGCAAACGCAAAGCACACAATGCAACAAAATTTCAAGAACAAAAGATTCTAGAAATAGCTAATGAAGATAACCAGACAACCCGCAACAAAAAACCCACACAAAAAATAAACAGTGAAGATAACAGAAAAAGCGCGATGCAAGAAAGTATGACAGAAATAAAGTTCCGAGGTTAGAAGTCACCGGGCTACGTGGATCAAGTCTTCAGCTCCTGCTTGCTGCGTTGAAAACCGGCAAATTGGGGTAGAAATTGCTCGCTGGAATATCGTCGGAATGTCCCCGGGTCAGATCTGGTCTGAGGGTCGAGATATGCTTCCTTCTCGCCTATAATACTATTCTTGTCCGCTTAACCGTTGCCGGAGTGGCGGTGAAAACCCACCCGCCGGCGAGAGAGTGAACCAGCTCTAGGGAAGGAGGGAGGGGGAGAGAGGGAGAGACGAAGGGAGAGAGAGGGTATCGTACTTACTTGTCGCCGGCGATGCTATTACGCCAGCGTTTGCTTCGCCGGAGAGAGAAGGGAAAACGTTAGCCGGGGAGAAAGACGTTAGAGAAAGACGTTAGAGAGAGAGAAAGACGTTAGAGGGAAAATTTTGATTGCATTTCGTCCCCTTGCTCTTAGATCTCTTGCATGTAAAATTAAAGATTAATTTACCATGACATTAGTTTGAGTCTCAAGCTAGGGATCACCACTTCTTTGGCGGAAGCTCCGGTATGAAATAGCAATCGTTATAGATAGACTTAGAGATGCTTGAATAGCTACAGTCTAGCCTTTTCATTAACTGGATCTCCTACCTCCACTGTTATTAAGTCGGCAAGACTCAAATCTTGGACCTCTGTCTATTCTATCATGGTGAATAGTGTGAACCGTCTCATCTAAAAAAAAACCTAGATATCACAGAAAGAACACTTATTAATCTGAACAACTCAAACTTATTAAATATCTCTAAATGTAATTTCAGCAATTCCTTAAAAGATTAACTTCAATCACAAGATTGAATTTCAAATTTTAATTAATTGGCCATGATAAATCAATGCAACCTCGAGTTCATATTTAGTAATTTAACTGCTTTAGTAACAGCAAATTCTTTTCTTAAATCCTAAAGAATGTTAAAATTATTATCCTAACACTACACATACGAGAATAGAAAATTAATATAGAATAAATGAGCAAAGAAGAAGAACCATAATCTTTTTGCAAACTTAACAAGTGAGTAGAATGAAGAAGCTCAGAGCAGAATTTGCAGAAGAAGACTAGAACAAAGAATTAAGAGAAGAACAACTCATCATGAAGAAGAGATATATTAGAAAGAAGCTAAACTATAAAAGCAATGATAGTAGATAAGAACTGTTGCAAATCAGAGTAAAAGAAGAAAAAAACCAAGAAGAGAATGCTCAAGCATCTATATGGAGAGGTATCCCTATACTCAATTCTATTTTATCCTTTGTTTTCTCTCTTTTTTCACATTCTGATGTCAAACTCAAAGAAGTGATCGCTTGTTTTATGCTTTAATGTATGAAGAGCACACTTTTCTGAAGTTCTTCTTTGCTTCACCCTCCTGAAGTTAGTCTCTCTTTTCTTTGTTTCATTGCTTTAAGCGATGGATTGATCTCTTGTATATAACACTTGGTCATAGATTATCTTCTAATCTTAATGCACAGTTTATGATTACTTGGACAAAACTGATAATTAATTAGATTTGGAAAATATGAAAGGAAGTCATATGAGAGTTTTATTCAAGTTTGTCAAATCATAATCATGGATTTGGATTACATCCAATATTGGATCTATTTAAAAGTTGCACTGGTGGACTGAAAACAAGAGGAAACAAAGAGAAGTCAAATAAAGGCATTTAGGTAAAAGTTCACCAGAATTTCAACAAATAGTTAGTTTTGAATTTGATAATTTCAAGGAGTTCAGTGTTGAAAACTTATGGTTGAACCCGTCAAATTTAAAGTTTAAATCCACCTCTAATCAAGATTAAGCGGTGTTGAGAGTTCAGAAAAGAAGAAAATCAATAATCAAAGTGAAATATTATAAGATTATTCAACATTCTTATATCCTTGATAGTATTGTTGAATGGTCTTGGCACGGGCCACTATTATCTAGTTTTAATAGTAGGCAGAGAAACTGGTAAAGTTGTTGCCATGTGACTAGGAGGTCACGGGTTCAAGCCTTGGAAACAGCCTCTGGCAGAATTGCAAGGTAAGGTTGCATACAATACACCCTTGTGGTGGGACCCTTCCCCGGACCCTACGCATAGTGTGAGCTTTAGTGCACCAGGTTGCCCCTTTTTTTTCTTTAATAGAAGGCGGAGAAAGCCAAATGTATGGGAAGAAGACAACTTCTATTAAGAAAACTGTCAAACTTAGTTTCATTTTTCTTCTTGACCTATTTATTATTAGCGAACCCTTGAAAAATATATATTTTTCATTGTCGCTATCACTATGTACATTGGACATGCATGCAAACTAGCAGTGGAAGAACTAGCCACTTGCAGTTGGGTTTGTTGACCATGCATATCCAATTGGGACCATGTGTATGCATGAATAGTTCGTTAAACCCACTTACTCGGAATTATGGAATCCCAGTTCCTTAAACCGACTTACTCGGAATTATGGAATCCCCTTAAAACCTAGCGATCTTTAGTATGCTATCAATAGTTTTCTTCCTTACTGATGATAACTTTGAGATGTAAGTCTAACATTTGGTTCTTTTTTTTTTTTCGGTTACAGTACTACAAGAAGTACTTGGAATTCCTGACATTACCCATTTTGTTTATCGCATTCTATATGCCTCAGGTAATCAACCATTTGATTCCAAAAAAATATCTGCTATAAGTTTTGTCCATTTTTATGTCCTTCATTTGCAATAAAATTTGAACCTGGCATTCCAATACTTCATTATCTTGAGCTTTGTGTCCAATTGGAAGAAGGAAACTGGTTTTTGATCTTTGAACTGTTTGGGTTTGTTTCCCTGGAAACCTTTAGTTTTAGTCCTGTTAATTTATTGGGCCCAGCAATAGCTGGAACTATTGTTTTCTTGAAAGTTGTTAATGGAGGCACACTTTGACTTTTGTCTCTGTTTGTTATGAGCCCTCCTTATTTTTAAAAAGTTTCCTCTGTATAAGTAAACAATGGCTTATGATATTGTAAATATACTGGTTTTTCTCCTTTGGATCTGAGCATCTCAGTACCTGTGTTTTAACAACCATTAGATGGTAAGGAGCAACTCATTATGTTAGAGCTATCAATTGGAATTGTCAGGATGTTGTCGCTTTTTTGTGTGGTTTGCATCATGTCTTGCTTGAAAATGTCTACTTGGGCTTTCTGGACAGTGACTGTAGGAGATTTTTTTGTCATTGTAATTTGCAGCTCTATGGACCTATCTCTTGCTTTTATAAAGTCAACAGACTGGAACCATATTATAATTGGGTTGATTGCAAGTAGCAGTTCACGATTTAATTTTTTGTTTGATAGGGTTAATTTCTCTTGCAAATTGTTCTCTTTTTAATAGCCTCAACGATGGATTGTACTTAAGGTATAAGAGATGCAATTAATGTAAATAATAAGTGGCACATCTAATGTGTGAATTTGGAAGAGAAATAAGAGAAGAAATCAGCTTGATTATTCTCTCAAGCTATTGGGTTTAAATAACTAAGTTTACATGTCCTAGAAAAAGGAAAGGAAAACAGTAATTAAAACCCAATCAATACAAATCAATACCTCATTATACAACGCTACCTGCTATATTTACATATATGCTATAAAATATTCATACGATTCTAACATAATGGCTGAGGCTTTGGGAGTTAATTAGTTGCCAAGTGAAATATGACCTGACGAGACTCCCGTAGTAGTAAAATATAAAATTTGACACAAGGGGAAGCCCCTATGGATTCTCAAGTTGATGATGGATGGAGGAACTTGATTTAGTTTGTCTGTGAGGCTTATGTGAGAGAGCGGCAGCAGTGGTGCTGATCACATACAAATAAATATTAACATTAATGACCACTAACTTTTTCTTTTGTTTTTAAAAAATAATGGTGTTGGGTTGGAGAGGGGATTACATGGGAAAATAAATTTCGTTGTCTTTCTGACTCATTCGCCTGTCCTTCTATCTTGATATACCTGACAAAGGATTGATTGTGTGCATGCCATGAAGTTTTTGTTCATTTGTCTACTTTTCAGGGGAGTTTAGTCTATTGGCTTACGAATAGTTCGATGACTGCTTTTCAGGTATCTCTTCTGAAGTACTCTTCCTAAGGTTGCTCATGCCAACTTCATTTCTTGCTTGTCTGGGCCTGCAGATAAATGCTGAAGTAATATGTTATTGTTAGGAAGTTGTTGTGACCTCTCATATTATGCATTGGATGCCAAGAGGTTTTATTGCACAAAATGCATTTAAGTTTGAAATGTACATGATCCACGCAGAGTGTCTGGAGTTTTTTCTTCCTTCTAACGTGGAAAGAGAGCATGATAGATGAGCTACTGCCTACTAGATAATGAAGATAGAAATTTCTTCAAACTCCCCTTGGAAAATGTCTATGATCCCTCTTTTTCTCACTTTCATTCCCTCTAGACAGTGTCTAGCAGATCATACTTAGCAGGTGTTGTCTGTTGTAAATTTTTCCCTGTTCAATAGTGGTCGTTGAAAAATGTGGCTTCTTAAGTTTGCACTTCGCATGTCATCATGAAATCAATGAGTGTGGTGAATATTGGAAAATTTAATTTCTTAGAACTCATTACCTTTTTATATACAGCAACTATCTCTAAATCATCCAGATGTTCGCAAGAAACTGGGGCTACCTCAGAAGGATCCTCAATTAGCAGCTGCACATCAGAAAGAGTTAGGTAATCCTGGAGAAATCAAAATAGATCCATCAAAAAATCAGAGCAAATTATCTGTCCAGAACCTATCAGCTCTTGAATTGGTTAATGTTAGTAACTATTTTCTTTTCCTGATATTTGAGACTTGAAATGTTGAATTGTTCTTGCTGCTGTCTAAATTTTTGTTTGTTGAAACCTCATTAGCTGTCGATCAAACTCCTAGCAGGAGGATGTAAAGATGAAGCTATGTCCTTTCTACGGTAGTTCTCTCCGTAAATAAAAGCTATCCTCACCATCTTGGTTCTTTTTTTTTTTCTTTCATTGTAGCATTCACATTTAAATGTATGAGTTTACAGACTTGCTATTTCCAAGGATCCCGAGAATGTTCGAGCTTTGCTTATTATTGGCCAGACACTGTTGCAAGATGGTTCCTTACCAGAAGCTACTGAATACTTGGAACGTACTATTGCTAAGGTTTGAGTCTGAATTCCTGCATTTCAGTTTGAGTTTAGTGATCTTCTTGATGGAGAATATCAATTTGCATTTGTGGACTAAGAAGTTCCTGAATGTTATTTTCTGTTCATGCAAAGGGCGACTAAATCTGTGAAAATCAAAATCTGTTTTTCTACATTTGGGACCTTTTTTGAAGTTTATGTAGTATGTAGTTTACTCTGCAGGAATCTTCATTTTTTTAAGTGAACTTAATTTTGATGCTATAACCCAGAAGGCTTTGATTTGTTACTGATCAAAGTCAATTTTTGCAAGTTCAGCTTCTGCTAAAGGAGAATCAAATGGAAATTGAGGATGTAGATCTGCTGATTCTATCATCTCAATGGGCAGGTGTTGCCTGTATACGGCAGGTAATGGTATTTTGAGAACTTGTCTTGATGATTGACTTAAAAATACAACTACTATGCCTCAAATTCGAGCAAGTTGGGGTCGGCTAATAGAATTCTCACTGACCGTGCTGCGCCATTTGAGCTCATCTCAGACCCATATTTGCTTGACATAAATCCATAAGAATTCTAGTCTCAGATATTGAGTACCGTGAATCATTTACTTGATTCCACGTGACATGGCGGAATGACGACATTAGAGAAGCCATGTATGTAAGGGATTTATTTTGGGTACTTCTAGTGGGTTGGGCTATTGAAACTGTATTGTGGTATAATTTTAAATGGATTTTCAGACGAGAAGGTTACAGAATTTCCCTCTTCCTTTTTCTCTGTCATTTAAAGATGATAGAAGTTTCATCTTAGTTTTCTTTTTATTCAAATGTTTTTGTGAAATTCCTGAGTCATCTACAGTATGTTTGATGTATATTTAGCTTGAAATTCCTCAGTCACTCATCTTCCATTTTTATTTTTGTTTTATTCTTGTAGACCTCACATGTCCTTGAAAGTCTGGAATCCATCTTCCGTTCTTATATATGTTTTATTCTTGTAGAAGTAGAACCCACATTCCCTGAAAGGCCTGCTGATTGTTTCTCTTCTATATAATGATAATGAAGATCCAATCTGACCTCCCCCACTACCTAGCTGCTCTCTCCTCTCCGTGTTCTAGTCAAACTGGTTACCCCTCCTCTCTGTGTTGTCCATTTACTGAAGGAAATCCTAGCCATCGTATAATATTTTTGCTCTATACTTTTTTAACTATTCCAAATTAGCTATAACCTCAGTTCAATATGTATGGTAGATTTGTTTTGGTTATTGCAATTAATGGTTAAACTAGATCAGTGATTATTATCCCTGAAAACAAGCCTAACGAGGGGTGTTTGAGACTTGTAAGCCGCATTGGAAGCTTCATAAACAGGGGGTCTTTGATGCAAGTTACTTGCCCAGTCTTATAGGGCATTTAAAACACCAATCTTTGAAGGGAGACGGAAGTTAAAAAGAAACCTTCCACAAGAATAGGTGGAGACACCACAAACCTACTATAGTTCCGGCACAAAAGACATTAAGAATTCCGAGGAATACAGTTATCAACATTTTTTTTAGCTATAACCTGACTCCCTTTCTTTCCAAGTCCCACTTGTTGGACTCAAATTGAGATCGAACCAAACAAATTATATGAAGGCTGGTTGTCGGCTGATTTCTCAGAGCCTGGAGTTTGTGTGGATGGTGGGCAAAGCTGAGAGGATACTGACAGCTCCAGAATAGTGCTCAATGTACTCTTCAATTTTTCTTTTTTTTTCTTTTTTTTTCTTTTTTGATTCTTGAATCTTGATATTAAGGATTGTACACATATTTATTCCCTCTAAAACTGATGATTAAGTTGCTCTTTCAGCAGACTAAGTTGGGCCCAACATATATTTTTATTCTGGTGCTTTGGGCTCGACTTAAACATTTTGGGCTCTGTCAGTGGCAGATGTCTCAAGGCCTCTCGAGAGCCAAACCTGAAACCTAGGATAGTTCGTGTCTAAGTTATATACTGGAAATAGGTTTCTCACAGTGATATTGCACCTTTGTTTATCTTTTATAGGGTAAGATGGGAGAGGGACTTGTACACCTGGAGCGAATAGCCACGTTGAAAGAGCCAGAGGACCCAAAGAGTAAGGCCCATTACTATGACGGATTAGTACTACTGTCAAGGTAAAGTTTTGTTTTGATTCTTGATACTTGGTTTATATTCTCGAAACAAGTTCAAGAAGACCTTGTGTTTATTCCTTTTCTACAATTGATAAAACTGGTACATGATTATTTTCCAGTACGTTGATCAATGTTGGTCGCAAGAATGATGCAATTAATTATCTGCAAATGGCTACTGCATATGATGAGTCTTACAGAGTATTTCTGCAACAATGTGAAAATGAAGAGGATGATATCACTAGTGACCTTGTCTCTAGTAGGAGAGGAGATTACTGAGTTGCTAAAAATTCTATTTTCCCCTTTCTGTTTCCTGTTGTCATGTAGTTTGTTATCATGTACATAGTGAAATAATGGAGTCTCTTAAATTTTGTTGGCACCGTTCTTGCGGTTAATAAATTTTGATAGGTCAAATGATGTAATAAGTACAAAATGATTTTAATCGAGATCAGTTTTTTTCCCCCTTGAGTTATAATGGAGGATTTGTCTTTTAGGATCTCGTAAAAGCAAAATCCAATAATTATTCATGTGTTTATTGAGAATCTTTTGAACTACCTTGTTCAAGTTTGAAGTAAATCAAAAGGGAAAATAGGAGAATGGAAGGCATACGTGCCGTGAAAAGGGTAGAAGCATTCTGGGAGGGAAACAACGAAACATAGAGAAAGGAGAAAGGATTTTGAAATAGTACAATTTGATCTCGTCATACGAACTTTTGAGATTTATGAGGAGAAAACGCAGAAATTAACTATTGAAATTTTTTTGTATTTGCAAGTCGATATTTAAAGTTTGCCGGAGATTTATTACCCCATAAAATTAGTTTAGATCATTAAATAGGGGAAATGATAGAAATGACACTTCATATATCAAATAAATTTCACGAAAATGGCCATGCAAATTGAATTTCACTTTCTTGCCATTTCAATTTGATGACTTGTTCTATATAGTTTCTGCACATCTTCTATACAGTTTCTATACATATCTTATACATATAAATATTTTATACGAAAATTACATAATTTCAATATACAGTTTATGCAATAACTGTACATTTTTTTTAAAACATTTTATACAACAATTATATAATTTTTATACACTTTATATATTTTTTATGAATATTTTATACATATAAATATTTGCTAGAACTATACAATTTCTATACATATATCTTATATAGATTCATATTCTATATAACAATTATATTGTTTTTATATAATTATATTTAAGTATTATTTTTAAACAACTAAAAAAAAGCAGAATATTTTTCAGTTAAAACATTTGTAGCAAAAAAAACTGAAATTTTTTGTAGAAAAGGGCCGAATGACTCAAGTTGAAAACTGCATCAGTATTGTATATGGACTGTATCAATATGGTATATAAACTGTATCTGAACTACACGAGTCAAAATGACCCAAATTGAGAAAGAATAGGAAATGACTATTATGTGGCATTGATATACCCGATAGGACATTTTATGTCCATAGGTCCAAACTTGGGCTATTTATTTTTTAAAAAGAATTATACCATATTTTTTTCCCTTATAAATATCCCTTTCGACTCATTTTCTCACAACCTTTGGACTGAAAGTTAGCGCATATGATACATTTTCATTTAATATATTATTATTTATTTAATTAATTCATTTATTAAATGCCAGTTTTAACCCGACCCGCATCACTTTAGACCCTTCACGTACCATACTTTAAGAAGATGAAAAAATGGCATGCTACAACAACAATAAATACATATTGGCATCGTGTAGCCAATTTTAAATTATTTGACACTAAGGCCTCATTTGTTTGCATTTAATGAAGGTTTGAATCTGAATTATTCAGATTTCATTAAGCACGTTTATTTTTTTAAATTTTTTTATCACTTATTGGGTCTGAAAACCTCTGAATCGGTCAGATCTTGAATGAACCTCATTCAGCGCTGCGCTCTTCCGGGTATTATTGGCAAATGCTTAACAACAAGTGCCACCTTCCACAAACACGCTACACTTCAACTCATTTGATACAGATATCATATAGCTCCAATATACATATTGTTTATAGTTTTAAATGCATTAAATTATTATCAAATTCCTTTTAATTTAGTTGTTTGATTTTGATTAGATATGGAGTTTAAAAGATAAAGAATATTTTTAAATCTTGTGATCTTGAATAAAGATATGTGAAATATATTAAAATGCTTTTTAATCTTGTGCTCTTAACATATAAAAAGTTAGAGAATTAAGGAGTTGTCAAATAGAAAAGAGACATTATTTTTGAAATGAACTAAAAAGGAGCAAGACAAATAAATTTAAATGGAAGAACACACGTGTGACTCAAGCACATTAACGACCTAAAGCCAAAAATGAATCGAACGCTTTAAACTTTTGAATATTAATAATAATAATAATAATAATAATAGTAATATTTTTTTAATTTAAAATCTATTCTTCTAATTTGTTTTTTAAGATACAAAATTGTTAATATATTTTTTTTTAAAATATTTTGAGATGCAAAATTATTTGTTTCTTTTTATACCTTTTCTATCAATAGTACTCCCTCATTTCAATTTGTTAGTCTGAGTTTGACTTGATATGGTATTTGGAGCTCCAAATGCTGTATCATTGAACTAATGATTGAAACAAAGACAATTTTTATTCTTAAGAATGCATATAATAATTTTATTAATGCTAAAATATTAGGCTTCTTAAATTTTGGGTCTTAAGACAGTTGTCTTATTTTCAATGCATAGAGCCGCTTCTCCGTAGAATTTCATATTTTATTAGTATAGTAATCTCATTGTGTTATATTACTCCCTTCATTCACTTTACTTTTTTATTTTGGACTTTGTACACCCCTTAAAATACAATGAATAATAATAGTATTTTACCATAAACATTTAATTGATATGGATATTCTTAAGTCATAAAAAATGATTTGGAATCTAAGCAATTAATATTAAGGGTAAAACAAGAAAGTTATTGTACTTTTTTGATATATCAAAGTAATAAGTAAAAACAAAAATTTATTTTTAAAATATTGGATAAATAAAAATGAAACGAGGAAGTAATATTTCTGAAATTTGTTTTAGATGTAATATTTAATTACTATATTGTTTAAATTTTATCTTTTGAAATTATATGGAGTATTTTATCATTGTTACATTGTTTCTATTTTATGTTTAATAAATATTTAATTTATATATTTAAATGTTATGAAACAAACAGTCTTAATCATCCAATATTCAGATCTAGAGACAATATCTTAATCATTCAGATATACATTAAGATTTAGACGTCTTAATCTTAATAAAAACAAATGCAGCCTAAATGTCTATTTTCAACGTTGTGGACTATTTATACTAGCTGTTGAAAAAAAAAAGAAGACTATTTATACTAGCTAAATTACTTTTTTTTTTCTCTTCAATTAAAATTTATTTATTTATCTAATATATTCTCTATCCTTACCTTTTACACTTTATTTATTTTTTATTTCCTTAGAGATCCTCCAACAATTTTTTCCTCCATTTTTCTATTCCATTTTCTTCCTAAATTCTCTTCATATTCGGGATTTATGTAACTCACCCACGAAAAGCTTCATCTCCTTTGACTATTTTTAAGTTGCTATAATATAATCGAAAGGTTTATTAATTTTTAGGATTTTACGCATTTCAATATTGTGATTTTTGTCATAGTTGATTGAAGATTGTATTTACTTACATAGAAGTAACGAGTAAGGGAGCTTTTATGAAAAAATGTGAAAAAATAGTGTGTAGTGATTTCGATTTTGTAGAATCTCCTCCAAAAATTTTATTTTCGTCACATGCAAGTTTTTTTAACAAACATTATCAATGTAATGAAGAAGAAATTCAATGTTTCTCCTAAGTTTTCAAAGATCTGTTCAAAAAATTAAAAAAAATTATTGATAAAAATGAAATGGGTGTTGAAATTGTGGATAAGAAACGCAATGCTGAGGGAAAGAAAAAAAAATATTGAAGAATAAGTTGATAAGAGTGAAGAAAATATTGTCTTGGAGGATAAGAAACCCATTTGTAAGAATAAGAAGAAAATTGTGGTTAAAAAATATGTTAAAGGTAAATTTCGATTTTTTTTAATTTTCGATTGTATATATGTTTTTATATAATTTTTGTGATTTGTATTGAATACATTTGTTGAATAAAAATGCAGTTATTGATTGGGTTTCATTTTGTAGAAGTGGGGATATTACACTTAGGAAAGCAAATAATTTTCAGGTGCTCGCAATAACTCCCACGTGAATGTGGATGTTGTCAGTAAGTTGAAATCAAAGCTTAGCAAATCTCAATTGAAAATGTTTAGAAAAATTATTTTTGATTATTTTCTTAACATGTCCGAAATTCATGTTCAAAATCAAGTAATTGTTTATTCGATGAGATGAGAGTTAGTTTAGGAACGAAATAATTTGTTTATGTGAAGATTAGTGAATCCACTTTTGTGTTTCGAATTAAAAGAATTTGAAATCATAACAGGTTTACGATGTTTTGAAGATGATAAGTTTGTTGAAAATTATAATGGTTTAAATAGGTTAAGAAGTAATTATTTTGGGGAGAATACTGCAGTGTCGTTAGACGACTTGGTGTCTTGTTTTGAAGATTTAAAATGTATTTAGTCGGATGAAGACACTATCAAAATTGTAATTTTATATTTTATTTATACTTTTTTATTTTCTGAAGTCCGCGGAAGAACAACTATATGTAGTTGTGATTTTGAATTGGTTGAAAGTGAAAAATATCATAATTTTTCATGAAAAATATTATTTTTAAGACCTTACTAAAATTTGTTAGGGACAAAATATATTATTTGAAAAGTTTTCATAGATTTGACAGTCTTCCACTTGCTTTACAGTTATGAATATATGAATGTTGTTCAATTGTACATCCTAAAATCGCATTTTGAGTTGCTAATGGAGTACCAAGAATATTAAATTCAAAAGTGGTTCATCAGATGCCATCAATGAAACTTTTAAGACAGTCTCAATTTAGCAATTTCAATGAGAAGGTTAATTTTGTTTTACCCTATTAGACATTATATGAGAAAAAAAAAATCAGTTTAGTAGTTTTTTTTATTACTGTTTTTTCAAATTTTTAATGATTGCTAGGTATGATCAAATTTTCTTCTACAGTTGATGAATTTAAAGCGCTTAACTTGCCGAGTGATAATATATATCAGTCTCATCTCACTAAATTTTTTTTTAAGCCTTCATTGCTTAACAAGAATTAATTTAAATCATCTATAATAAAATTAACAATTAGTCATATTACCTTCAGCATCCTGACAACTAGCAGTTAAAAAGATCCCTCTGTAACATGCTTTTAAAAAGCTAGTATTGACTATCACAACTAATCTGCAATACTTTCAACCTTTAATTAACGCATTTAATGTGACAAGCATACATGAAATTTTCTTTGTCTGTTTTATGCAAGCTAACAACTGAATCTGAATTAGTTTATTTTACCATAAATAGGTAACTTGATAATTTGGCATATGAATCACCAAGATCTCCCCACAAAATTTTAAGTGCCTTCTTTTTAGATCTATGTGCCTTTCAATAACTCAACTCTAAGCCATAAATTCGCTTGATGTTCCTTTGAATGTCTCTGGCATTTTATACAACTTTTGGATCGTCTAATGTGTTCATTATAACTCTTTCAATTATTGTTGATGTGGCTACACACTGATTTCTTAATCTGTCTTGTGCAGAACAAGTGTGAATATCAATAAATTTTCTTACAACGAAGACTGTTGAGTTGCATAAGACAGAACATTTGAACACCCAACCACAATCCTTACTAACACACTAAAGAGTATATCTGAGCAATTGAAAAACAAAACATAAATAGATATATACTATAAAATCTATGAATTTACATTACATATTCGCATATACTGCCTTTTCTATAAAGGATTTTTTACAGTTGAACTTTTAATGTGTATGCATAATGTTTTCATTATAACAAATTGAAGTGAACTAATTTCTTTTACATTGTAGTGCAATCACATTCAATTCAGTTCTTAAACATACTAAGCATATCTATTTGGTCTTTTTAACCACATATAGTTATATGCAATATTTAAATCTCTTATTGCTAAAAGTTTAACAAATTAGCAAATTACCTTACATGTATATATCTTGTCATAATAATATACATTTAAAAGTTGTCAAATTTAATTTATAATCACACCTGGAAGAACCATGTTCAAGATGGAACAAAATCAATGTCCACTGACTAAATGGTAACTTCATATCTATCTTTGTTGTCCTGTATCAGTCTCACTTAATAACCTTGACATATTACAAAAACATATAGAATGACTTCTAAATATGATAAATTCATATAGTTTTCCAACAATTTTTCTAAACAAATATTACTATCTCCATTTCAGAAAGAATGGTCTACACTTTAAGAATGACCCTTTTCTTTTTAAGCAATTCGTTAATTTTAAATTTTCACATGACATGTTTAAGACCACAAAATCAAATGACATTTTGAGATATTTGACATATCTTTAATTTAAGACCTTTCATAATAGGATTTCTTAGGTTATGATTAAACCTACTATAATCCACCAGTAGGTATGCCAATCCGTGATCTAGAACAGCTATTAATGAACTATCAAGAGAAATGAAAAAAATAGCAAAAATGAATTTAAATAAAAGACTAACATAGAATGCAACTGCAAGAACTGTTAAAGTTAGTATAAGATCTTCTAATACAATCGGAGTACAAAGTGAAATACAGAATAAATGTACACGTACAAACCATCTTCAAAATACAAAATAAAGATAATTCTACTCAATATGAGGGAGAGTATGAATCCAAATATCTAATCCATAGTTGTTCTGCACGATTCACACATCAACGACGAAACTCGTACTATAATAGTAATCTGCAGGCTGCAGAAGTGTAGTATGAGTACAAAACACATGATACTCAGTAGGCATCGGTTGACTGAGCTCCAAAGATAATGTAAGTATAAATAACAGGTACAACAGGAATATAAACTACAGACAACTATCCAAGAAACTAGACATAATATTGCTAATGGAATAATAAGGATAATCTATCCTTTTCTAACAGTGTTCAGACACTAAAGTGTAGTACCATATATCACTAGTCAATATACAAATAAAGAGTGAAAAGAGGCTATATATAGTAGTAGTAGTACTATATATATATATATACACACACACACACACATATATATAAATACATACATATATAGGACTAAACTCAATGGTAATAACCTGGGGAAGCCAACCTAACATCTGAGGATCATAGCCAAGTAAGGGAGCTAATACTAGCATACACAAAACCTCTAATCAAAGTGTGACTAATCCTGAGGTAACTTAACAATAATGCATCTTACCGTAATAGAAAAGAAAAATCAAAAGCGTACCAATAATCTCGACTATTAGTCTATAATTATCCTGCCACAAAATAACCATAATAATCAACAGTAAAGTAGCCAGTTAGTCCGGATAAATAATAACCTAACTGGGCCTTCATAAGCTAAAAAAGTGCAAGCAAGCACTTAACAAACATTATCCTAGTTTATTCCTAAACAACCCCCCCCAATAGGACTGATAGATATAAACACCAAATAATTATATTGATAAAGACGATGCATATGAATGAATGTATGCAAGATAAACCAATAGTAAATGTGTCCAACCCAAGTGTGATAACGTACCAAGTAAATACACCTCCTACAACTTAATAGCTCGCAAAGGTAGGACCTACGACGTCCATCCTTCTCCAACACTGTGGGTCACAGACCAAGGGGGTCATAAGTGACTCAGAATATCCTATACACTGCCTGATCTTGAATTAGGACTTTCAATAACCATCATAATTAATTTACTCTGTCTAGTACCGGAGGAATATGTAAGTATAGAAAGTGCTCAGACTCAAACCGATACTAAAAGAGTGTAAGTCTATAAATCCATTGTCCGAGATCGACTTCAGGACTAAATCAACATAACAAAATAGAAAGGGTTGAAATATCCTTCGATCGAGGTAAATAGCAATGGTAAAAAAATGGATTAAAAATGAACCGAAATCAACCTCAGTCTAATTTCTAAATTAGTATATTTAATTTTAAAAGTTCATAATTCATTAAATAAGGTGGTACGATTCCCATTATAAAAGAATTTATTTTAAAAGTAAAAAGTAAAAATAATTTTATTTATAGAAAATAGTGGTAAAATCAAGATTTGATTGGAATTGTATCACTAAATGATAATAAATGCGCCTTAAAGTATGCATGCCAATACCACAATCCAAACAATACAACCAAAAGTGTCTAAGCATCCATAAACTAGAATCATGCCTTTTTTAAGGATCAAATACTCACCTGAAGTCCAATTGATATTGTAACCACGACCTCGGGTCCAACACTACATACTTAACATGATAATAACATCATAATCCAAGGAATTATGGTCCAAGTCACTAAGTCAAACTTTAAGTCTTTACTGAAGGATTCTTAACATCAATCTATAGTTAACATGTCTATAATCAAGGAAAATATGGTTCTACGGCCTTAATGAGTATCCTATGCTAAAGTTCGGGTTACATTTCTATCCCAAATTTTTTATTTAGGTTAAGTAATGATAAAATAGTTATAAATATATCCTATAATCCCTACATAACATGAAATCTATACATAACACCATCTCGTAGAGAAAAGTAAACCGAAGCCTACCTCAAAGTTGAACCGCAAATCTTAAATCATCTATAAATTGCTCGTCTTCAAACCATGAATTAAAATGTCATGATGATATTTAAATAATAATATACACGTCAATATGAGTAACATATATCCATATTATAATATAAAACTCCAAAAATCAAAATCGGGTCAATAATGGGCTTGTGGGACCCGCTAATGGAATTCAAAAATTGAATCCATCGCGATGTACCCCAAAGAACAAGAAATGTGTGTTCAAAGTTTGAGTAAAAATAAAGTATATATCGACGCTCAAATCTGTAATGCCCCAGAAATACACCCTGGATGCCACATGGTGCTTTCAGTCCCGAGAGACCATAAGCTAACCCATGAGCTGGTACCTGCTGTGAGCACTGAGTAAAACAGATAACAAAATAACATGTATGGAATTTAACTGAAAATGCCATAAGGTTTTAAATACTAAAACATTCGATTAAGATCATAATTTAGAAAGCGTCTGAAAACAATACTGAGAAGACTGATAATAACAACTGATAAACTGACTAACTATCTGAAATAGTCTGAAAAGCCTCTAAATGACTGAGGAGTTGATGGGACAAGCCCCTAACTAATTCCAACTGACTAATGAGCTAAAAGACTGAAATAAACATAAATGGTCATCGATATATGAGGACTTACCACTGCTACTAATGCTGATGCGCTGGAATGTCTAAGTACGGTAGGGAACCCGAGTGTTCAAACCTATGATATAAGACATTATAGTGCAAGAAACTAGTATGCGATCAGTACTTTGAATGTACTGGTATATGAGATGAGGTTAGGCTGAAATACATGGGTTATATGCATGAGATAATAACTGATTGAATAGCATTAGATAACTGAGTATGAATGCATAAAAGCTGTAAAATCGGAGAATGCATGACCAAGCATAAAACATGATTCTGATATAGTTTGTAAACCGAAGTACTGAAATACAGATACTAAATAAGTGATAACTATATGCTATGGTCAAGCAAACCTAAAACTGAACTCTGTACTAAATACTAAACTGAGACTGTGGGAGCAAGCTATAACCGACATGCCCCACTGTAATATCAGGGTCCAACTTGTAACTCCAGTTGGAAGGGTGTCAGTACCGTGCCACGGGTACTAACATTGTCTATGTGGATCCACTAATCTAATATCCCGAAGGACGAGGGTGTCACACCTAACTGACGGGCCACCCCTCAAAGTCTATGGTGGCGCCGTAAGTCTGGAACCTAGGGATTGCTACTAACGTCTCATGCCTAATAACGTTGGAGACAAATGCCTCATGCTTACTGACGGGGGAAACGCCATCCCTACGTTCACTCGGTGCTAAGTATTTACTCTCAACTGAAAGAAACTGATTACTGGACTGAACTATGCTTAATTAAACTCACAACTAACCCTAGTAACTGACTGAATGATAATGCTCATAGTATAATTGAGATCATTCTGTAGGTAATGAAATTAGGTAATCAACAAAATTTTAGGTATTCATAACCCCCAGGAATCGATAACAATAACAATAGGAACGTACTGAAGCTTCGAAAACATCATAAGTAGTCATTGTTCAAAAACCAATCATTTAGGCATTTCATCAAACACTTGAAATTCATAGGCTTAAACATGATAATAGTTAAAACATGTGATACTAACATAATTGAAATACAGAAATCATGAATTTTGGATTTAACATGCGAACATCATCATTCGCACATGTCAATGGCAATTTTGAACGAAAACACATAACATAATTTGTAATCAAAATTCATAATAGCTTCATGAAAACTCATACTAACATGTAAAACTCATGGCTTTAAACTTAAAAATGGATTCTTGGACTCCATGGGTGAAAAGGGCCCATGGATGAACATCACACATACCTTAATTGATGAATTAGTGAAAGTTTTTGGTGATTCTTGAAGCTTGAGCTTGAATTTTGAAGAGGCTAGGGTTTTTTCTTGAGAGAGAATTGCTTCTTTTTGAGAGAATTTTGTGTAAAAGATGATAAATAATGCTTTTGGGACCCTAAATATCGTGTTATGGATGGGATAGGGTGAGGGAAATGACTCAATTACCCCCAGTAGACCTGAACCCATTAAACTGAATTGTACTGACCAATGAAAAAAATGATGCGCCACAGTGATCTATCAACGCGATATGCAATGTGCTGTTGTGCTCCCCACCAACGCGAAATGCGACGCGCCATGGCCCTATCATGGAGCCTCACTGTTTTGACCATCTAAACAGATCTCAAACATAATTTGAAAGATCTAAAACTCACCCGAGATGAACTATCGATAACCCTAATCATGAATAAACTTAGAAACTAATGTTTCGAGGTCGGGAAGGTAAAAAATAAAATCATCAAAGTGTAAGGGGATTTGGGGTAGGCTAAGCCTTAACACTTAGTGAATTTTCCTAAATCTTGGACCCCTTTAACATGCAATAGTAAGATGAAATGAGCTAGGATCTTACAGGGTCGTACAATATCTCCCCCTTGGAAACAGTCATCCTAGAATGAGACTGATTAAGTTGAGAATACTGAGGTACTGAGAGTACATGCTGAATATGCATAACTGAAAACATGGTTACATGACTGAGTCTGAAATATGATATATAACTGAACTGATTTGTGAATGTATGCAATGACATGAAAATGATTACATGGCTGGAACTGAGAATTGAAAAGATACACTATGAGAAAAACTGTTACCTTAAGCGGATTCTGAGTTTACAGAGAAGAGGTGAGGGTACTTGGTTTGCATATCTTCTTCTGCATCCCAAGTAGCTCCCTCTACAGACTGATTCCTCAAAAGAACTTTGACCAAGGGAACATCTTTGTTCCTTACTCTACGATTCTGATGATATATGATCTCGACTGGGATTTCTTCGTAAGAAAGACTATCTTGAACATCTGTAATTTATAAAGAAACAACTACTGTTGGATCACCAATACACTTCTTTAATAAAGAAACATGGAATACTGGGTGAATGAATGCCAAATTTGTAGGCAACTCAAGCTTATATGCTACCTTCCCATAACGACTCAAGATCCTGTAAGGGACAACATATCGGGGATTGAGTTTCCCCTTTTTGAAAAATCTCTTTACTCACTTTATGGGACAGATTTTCAAATAGAGTATAGACAACCTCAAAGTCAAGATCTCTTCTCCTCACATTTGCATAGGATTTCTGACGACTTTGGGTTGTCTTAAGCCTCTCTTGATCAACTAAACTTTCTCTAACGCATAAAACACTGAATCAGGCCCTATCAACGTAGTCTCACCCATATCAAACAAAATAATATAAGATCTACATCTCCTCCCATAGAGATCCTAGAACGGAGCCATCTGAATACTGGAATAATAACTGTTATTGTAGGCAAACTCGAAGGCAAGTGATCATGCTAACTATCCTTAAAGTCAATAACACACGCTCTCAATATGTTCTTTAAGGTCTGAATGGCCCTCTCTGCCTTACTATCTATCTGAGGGTGAAAGGTTGTACTGAGACGAACTTGGGTACCAATACCCTTCTGAAATGCCTTCCAAAAGTGAGAGATAAAATGGGTACCTCTATTTGAGATGATAGACAACGGGACTCCACACAACCTAAACAACTCTTTAAGATAAAGCTTGGCATAGTCCTTAGCTAAATAAGAAGTACGGACTGGCAAGAAATGAGTTGATTTGGTCATTTTGTCTATAATAACCTAAATCGAGTCATGCTGACAATGCGAATGGGGTAATCCTGTTACAAAATCCATGTTCACCTCTTCCCACTTCCAAGTGGGGATGCTGAACTCCTGCACAGTGCCACTAGGTCTTTGGTGCTCAACCTTAACCTGCTGACAATTAAAGCACTTGGCTACAAACACTATAATATCCCTCTTCATACCACTCCACCAATAGATTTCCCACAAATCACAGTACATCTTAGTAGACCCTGAGTGAATAGAATAACGTGAACCATTCGGTTCTACAAGGATTATCTTCCCCAACCCATCAACGCACGATAAACACAACCTATCCTGACATAGCAACACACCACCTCTCCCTTGGGAGAAATTCTCTACTTTCTAATCTTTGACTGACTCCTTTAACTTAACTAGACTGGGATCCCTCTGTTGTTTTTCTTTCACTTCGACAACCAAAGAAAATTCCAAAATATTCTGAACCCATACACTACGCTCAGCTGAATCAACCAAGTGAACACCTATTCTAGCAAGATAATGAACCTCCCTGACTAAATTTTTCTTATCATCCTCAACATGAGCAACACTACCCATAGACAATCTACTAAGGGAATCTACCACTATATTGGCCTTGCTCGGATGATACAAAACATGCTTATCATAGTCTTTCAATAATTCCAACTACCTTCTCTAACAAAAAATTAGATCTTTATGCAAAAACACATACTGCAAGCTTTTGTGATGCGTGAACACATCAACATGCACCCCATAGAAATAGTGCCTCTAAATTTTCAAGGTAAACACAACAAATGCTAACTCAAGATCATGGGTAGGATAATTTTTTCATAGGGCTTAAGCTGTCTAGAGGCATAAGCTATGACCTTACCTCTCTGCATCAACACACAACCAGGACCAACTCTGGAAGCATCACAGTAAATAATAAACCCGTCTGAACCATCAACGTCAAAACTGGGGCTGAGGTGAGTCGAGTCTTCAACTCCTGAAAACTCTTCTCACAAGAGTCTGACCGTTTAAACTTGACTTTCTTCTGGTAAATCTGTACATGGGGGACACAATAGAGGAAAACCCTTCAACAACCATCGGTAATAGTCGGCAAACCTAAAAAACTCTTGATATCCGATGGAGAGATGGGTCTAGGTCAATTTTTCACTGCTTCGATCTTTTTAGGGTCAACTCTAATTCTATCATTGGAAATAATATGGACAAGGAAAGCTATTGATCTTAGCCAAAATAAGCACTTACTAAATTTGGCGAACAATTGATGGGCTCTAAGAGTCTGTAATACAATTCTGAGGTGGTCTTCATGATCATTTTTACTATGAGAATAGACAAGAATATCATCATTAAAGACTATGACAAACATGTCCAAGTACTACTTAAAAACTCGGTTCATCAATTCTATGAAAGCTGCTGGGGCATTCGTTAGTCCAAAGGACATGACTAGAAATTCAAACTGACCATATCGGGTTCTGAAAGCTATTTTTGGAATGTCACACTCTCTGACTCTAATCTGATGATAGCCAGATATGAGGTCTATCTTAGAGAAGTAACTGACACCCTGAAGTTGGTCAAATAAGTCATCAATTTTGGGGAGTGTGTACTTATTCTTGATTGTGACTATGTTCAACTAACGGTAATCGATGCACATTCTAAGAGAACTGTCTTTCTTTCACATGAAAAGGACTAGAGCTCCCCATGGGGAAATACTGGGCTTGGTGAATCCCTTATCTAGGAGATCTTTTAGTTGTTCTTTCAATTCCCTAAGCTTGGTTGGAGTCATTCTATAGGGCAGAATAGAAATAGGCTGGGTATCTGGAAGAATGTCTATTTTGAAGTCAATTTCCCTTTCGGGAGGAACTCTGGGAAGATTTTCAGGGAACACATTTGGAAATTCCCTCATTACTGAAACTGACTTGAGACTGAGAGTCTCAAAATTAGAGTCTTTAACTCGAACAAAATGGTAAACATACTCCTTGGATATCATTATTCTCACTTTAAGTTACGAAACAAACTGACCCCTAAGCACTGATGTACTACCTTTCCATTCAATAAATAGTTCATTTGAAAACTGAAACTGAATGACTTTGTTTCTACAGTCAACTGAAGCATAGCATGAGTGGAGCCAATCCATGTGAGAATGACATCAAAATCAATCATCTTTAACTCCACAAGTTTAACTGACTTGACTTTCTGGTATATTATGACCGGACAGTTCTTGTATACCTTCCTGGATACAATAGAGACACCTACTGGGGTAGACACTGAGAAGGGTTCTGCTAAGGTTTTGGGACTGACTCCAAAGTTGATAGCAATATAAGGGGTTAGAAAATAGAGTGAAACCTTGGGATCTAACAAAGCATAAATATGCAAATAAAAGACCTATAACGTACCCGTAACCATATCAGAAGAACTTTTTAGATCATGATAGGACTGCAGGGCATATAATCTATTCTGGCATTGATCGTTGGTGGCACTGGAAGTGGCGCCCTGCTGAGTTGGGCGACCTGCTGGTGCTGCTAAAGATTTTACCTGACCCTACTGGCGATCATTCCTGGCTTTGTTGGACACTCCCTCATCCTATGGCCTAGCTTGCCACATCCAAAACACATATCACTACCAGTCCTACACACATCTTGATGATTTTTACCACACTTCTGGAAAAGTGGATTAGTCCGACCACTATTTACACTACCCTGAGTCTTAGAGCCTGGCGCCCTATCCTGATTACCATTTCTGAACCTTGGCACAAGAGCACTAGCCAAAGACAGAGCTGGGGAAGAAGATTTCTAATAGAATTGAGGACGGTTACCACCCTCTAATCTTGGTTGAGCAAATTCGAAAGTAACTGTCCTGACCCTCTTATTCTTTCTTTCTTTCTTCTTAACCTTATACTCCTCAATCTTTTGAGCATGGACCATAAGCCTAGACAAGTCCATCTCCTTAATCAATATTGAAGTTCTACACTCGTTAACCATACTATCAGATACACCAGGCACAAACTTACTCATTCTAGACCTGTTATCAGATACTACATGAGTAGCATACCTTGCCAACTAAGTAAACTTAATCGAATACTCATTTACACTCATACTACCCTAATTCAATTTAATAAACTCTAGCACCTTAGCTTTCCTCAACTCCAAAAGGAAGAATATGTCTAAAAAGGCTGTAACAAATTACTCCCACTCTACAAGCCCTGCATCTGCGCCTCCATCCCCCTTCCACTGCTTATACCAGGTGTGAGCTATATCCTGCAACTGGTAAGAAGCCAACTCTGCACTCTCACTAAAATTTATACCCATAATGTCTGTTACCTTCTGAACTATGTGAAGGGATTCTTGCGGATCCTCATCAGACTTGGATCCCAAAAACCGAGGGGAATTCATTTGGGTGAAGTCCCGAATCCTAGCTGCAACTGAATTAGACACTGGATTAGTTGGGATAACAGCCTACTGATTATTCTGGGCTACTACAGAGTGAGCTAAAGTAGTGAATATAGCTCATAAATTGGCATGAGAGATATGCTCAATCAGGGGATCTTTTTGAACGGGCGAAAGTGCGGGCTGATTCTCATTTCTTATTTCGTTAGTCTTTGGAGGCATGTTCTATAAACAAAAAGAAGATCGAATTAGAAAGAAAGTTTAAATAGAGTTCATGCTCATTCACACGACATGAATACTGAAAGAAAGGAAAATTTTCCCAAAACATCTTGTAGCCTCATGTCCATAAGTGTGGCGTGCTTCACATTCATACACAAGACTTAACTCAATGCTACTTTCAGACTCCCTAGGATACTTTAAAACGTTGGATCTGATACCAAGTTTGTAACACTCAAGAAACACACCTTGGACGCCACATGGTGCTTATAGTCCTCAGAGACCACAAGCTAACCCATAAGCCGGTACCTGTTATGAGCACTGCGTAAAACAGATAACAAAATAACATATGCAGAATTTAACTGAAAATGCCATAAGGTTTAAATTTTGAAACATTTGATTAAGATCATAGTTCTGAAAGCGTCTGAAAGCAATACTGAGAAGACTGATAATAATAACTAATAAACTGACTAACTGTTTAAAATAGTTTGAAAATCCTCAAACTAACTGAGGAGTTGATGGGACAAGCCCTCAACTAACTTCGACAGACTAATGAGCTGAAATACTAAAATAAACATAATTGGTTCTTGATATATGATGACTCACCACTGCTACTGCTGCTGATGTGCTGTAATGTCTAAGTACGGTCGAGAACCCGAGCGTTTGAACCTATGATATAAGACATCATAGCACAAGAAATGAATATGCGATTAGTACTTTGAATGTACTGATATATGAGATAAGGCTAGGCTGAAATACATAGGTTATATGCATGAGATAATAACTGACTAAATAGCATGAGATAATTGAGTGTGAATGCATAAAAGCTACAAAATCAGAGAATGCATGACTAAGCATAAAACATGATTCTGATATAGTCTTTAAACTAAAGTATTGAAATACAGATACTGAATAACTGATAACTGTATTCTATGATCAAGCAAACCTAAAACTGAACTCTGTACTGAATACTGAACTGAGACCGTAGGAGCTAGCTATAATCGACATACCCCAATGTACTATCAGAGTCCAACTTGTAACCCCAGTTGGAAGGGTGTTAGTACCATGCCACGGGTACTAACATTTGCTGTGTGGATCCACTAATCTGATATCCTGAAGGACGAGGGTGTCATGCCTAACTGACGGAGAACCCCTCAAAGTCTATGGTGGCGCCGTAAGTCTGGAACGTAGAGATTGCTACTTACTTTTCATGTCTACTGTCGGGGGAGATAAGTGCCTCATGCCTACTAACGTGGGAGATACCATACTTACGTTCACTCAGTGCTAAGTTTTTACTCCCAATTGAAAGACACTGATTACTGGACTGAACTACGCTTAATTGAATTCACAACTGACCCTAGTAACTAACTAAATGATATTGTTCATGGGATAACTAAAATCATTCTGTAGGTAGTGAAAACTAGGTAATCAGCTAAATTTTAGGTATTCATAACCCCAAGGACTCGATACCAATAACAATAGGAATATACTAAAGTTTTGAAAACATCATAAGTAGTCATTGTTCAAAACCAATCATTTAGGCATTTCATCAAGCACTTGAAATTCATAGGCTTAAGTATGATAATAGGTAAAACATCTGATTCTAACATAATTGAAATACTAAAATCATGGATTTAGGATTTAACATGCGAGCATCATCATTCGAACGTGTCAAGGACAATTTCCAATGAAAATACATCATAAATTATATTTTGTAATCAAAATTCATAAAAGCTTCATGAAGACAACTCATAATAACATGTAAAACTCATGGCTTTAAACTTGAAAATGGATTCTTGGACTCCATAGGTAAAAAGGGCCCATGGATGAACATCACACATACTTTAATTGATGAATTAGTGAAATTTCTTGGTGATTTATTGAAGATTGATCTTGAATTTTGAAGAGGCTAGGGTTTGTTCTTGTGAGAGAATTGCTTTCTTTTGAGAGAATTTTGTGTAAAAGATGACAAATAATGATTTTGGGACCCTAAATCCCGTGTTATGGTTGGGATAAGGTGAGGGAAATAACTTAATTACCCCTCATGGACCCAAAACTATTAAACTAAGCCGGACTGACCGACGAGAAAGGCGATGCATCGCAGAGCTCTATCAATGCGATATGCGATGCACTGTAGTGCTCCTCATCAACGCGAAATACACCGTGCCGCAGCCCTATCGTGGAGCCTCACTGTTTTGACCATCCAAACAGGCGTCAAACATCATCTGAAAAATCTGAATTTTACCCGAGATGAACTATTGACAACCCCAATCATGAATCAACTTAGAAACGAACATTCTGAGGTCGGGAAGATAAAAAATAAAATCATCAAAGTTCAAGGGGATTTGGGGAAGGTTAGGCCTTAACACTCAGTGGATTTTTCTGTCATGGACCCCTTTAACAAGCAATAGTAAGCTGAAATGAGCTAGGATCTTATGGGGTCTTACAAAATCAGCCCTGATAGATAGAGAGAATAAGATAGAAAACAACAATTGAACGTAGGATATAGGCCAAAAACTTATGAAGAAATTATTGGAAAATGATCATCTCAATGTCCTCTACACTTTCCCAACTCCAATTGATCGATTTCAATACTCTCTTGAGGTCCTAGGGCTAAAAAAATCAAAATTGAGGCTTGAAAATGGGGAAAGATTATGGATTTAAGCTATTGATATGACTAGGAATTATCTATTGCGATCACAGAGGGCCCTGGTAACGAATGGGACATACAAAAAAAATTCCCTTTGCGAATGCGAGTGAAGGGTTGTGAATGTGAAGATCAGTGGAGATAGACCATCTCAAATGAATACAACTAATTGCAATCGCAAAAAATAAAGTTGACCGGGTCAGAACTAACCCGCATCACAAATGTGAGGGTGAGGCTCGCAATTATGAAGTTTAAGAATATGACCCCACTCGAAGTGACTTGAATCTCGAAAATGCAAAAAATAAAAGGGCTACACTAGATTACTAGAAAACCAACAATTTTTTCTATGTCCAAATGACTTTGACTAGGGGTTCGAGATTTATTCAAAACTCCATGCATGCAAACGAACTATGCTACCATACCAAATTCAATATTTTGGACTAATTAGAACAATTTAAATTTTCATGTCTTTTCGATTAAATATGGACCCCACACCTATAGTTCTATTTTCCAAATCTATCCAATAGCCTAAAATGATACTGGAAGCCTTTGGACCAAAACTAAGGGTTTCCCCTCGCCTAAGATTAATGTTCCGAAGTTGATGGCATTGTACTAGGAGTGTTGGTCTGAGGTCAATTTCTTAACAACAAAAGCTCTAAAATAGAAAAATGATCCTAAAACCCAAATAAACTGTCTTATAATCGAGCCGACAGTTTCAGCAAGTCATAAATAACCTCCAGCCATTGTAGGAAGACTCAAACTGCCGAATATTCACAGAAATTGAGAAAATGACCTAGAGGGTCATTACAATATCCACTACTAAAAGGAATTTCGTCTGCAAAAGTCATTGGGTAGAAAGAGCTCGAAAACTTGAAAGGACAAGGTACTGGGACCACATGACCCCTTAGATAACCTCTCAGGTAGACAAATAGTTTCAAGGGAATTTACCAAAGGTATTCTTTTTTCACCAACTTCCTTAACTCATTTCTCAAATAGATAAAAACTCAACCTCAACACCAACTAGCGTCTAACTGAATCGAGCACAGATGAAACACGTAAACCCAACATCATATCAACTTCACACCAATACCACCATAACTAAGCAAAAACTCAATCAAGTAGAAGGAAATCCAAGGAATGAACCATGCAACCAACTCCAAATTTCTAAATCCAACATCTATTTGCCATTCCAAACCTACTATCAACTCTGGTCTGCACAGAATATCTTTTGTGCCATGTTCTCATAATTACATCACCCTAACCTCAAAATACTGAAACTAATCTACTAAAAATTCATAATGGAAAGCATAATAATAAGCCTATAAGGTGCTACTTGGATACACAAATGGAGATGATCAAAGACTATGATATCTAGCCAAAGCTACAACTGGTCAGAGTGACCTTCGAAACTGATAGTCGAGAATCCCAAGCATAATCTTTTGAAGTTAAATAATCCTCTCAAGAATGCCCCGCCGACTATGGATGAAACTATTCAAAGACCGACCTAAGCATACTTCTTCTGATGAGAAAATATTCAAAATTCTGACAAACACCGAAAACCAAGGTCATGAGCAGTAGAAACCAATATTATGTGTCGACGGACTATCTTTCGAGCATTTATCAAAGATAAATGATATGAACTGAAGATAGCCAAACTGGTAGGCAAAATGTAGGCTTAGTCATCCTATAAATGGCTTAGTCATCCTATAAATGGATGCTTAACTAAAACAAATCCGAAAATAGGGTTGCAATTAAGTTATGCAATCCATAGTGGTACTCTTAACACTAACATTAAACTACTCGATCTCAACTACCAAAATCAATCCTGCTGATGAGTAAGCACCCATAACCCAAATCTATCATAATTTTCAAGCCACCATTCAAAGGAGCCAAATCCAAAATTGAAGTCCATAAGTCTTCACAGATATTAAATACTCAAACCAATCTCACTACTTGAATTCCTGCATTTACCCAATGATTCTCATAAAAGTTAAAATTAAAAAATTTCCAAAGAAAATAATCACAATAGAGGAAAACCACTGACTGAAGACATAAGCAATCAAATTCATACTTGTAAAAGGGAATAATGTATCAAGGCATAACCAAGAACTTACCTAGGTTGAAAATGGTACTAGTGATATGTCTTGACCCAAACCAGGGCCTGACCATAATGGGTATCTCAAGTCCACCATGAACCGGAGACCACCCCCTGGACCTAGCCGAACAACACAATATGCCCAACGTCACATGAATTCCAAACTATAACAAAATAAGTTTAAAGAATAAAGGGTATGTTTATAATTGATAACCAATGATTGATCAAAACAAACGATTAATATCATCCAAGTCCACAGTATCCAATAAAGCCTTCTAACAAAGAACCAAAATCCAGTCTTGGGTCGAGATATGTCCTCAACTCTGACAAATGACAATGATAATGATAATGTTAATGATAATGAATCTCTCAACCCTAATATATGATAAGAACTGATGAAATGTCTAAGTCTTCCGAAGTAGGGAAGCTCACCACAACGAACCAACGAATGAACTGATTCACCTAACTCTGTATAAAAAATAGACTTATCTTCGGACCCTGCACTGCATGGGGATACAACGTCCAAAGAAGGTTAATGGTGTGAACACTAGCATGAAAATCAGGGATAAGGGAGTAAAATAATGCCATGATCAACACTTCAAAATCAGTCAAAATCCAATACACAAAACCATATGCATATGCATATGTGTATGTATATATATGTGTGTGTGTGTGTAGATATGTGTCTATATATATGTATATATGTATATATATATATCACATGTCGAGATAGGGAACAAGGCTGAACATACACTTTAAAACTTTAGCCTAGATCGTGTAGCTAAATCGTCATTACATAAAAAGGAACCCACGGGCTAATGGGCCTAGCTCTCCCCCAGCTTATAGGTCCACAATGCATGTGGTCGCATAAACCATAGGGTATACATATGAACTATGGGGGACTCAAAGCTTCTGGCATATTAAGGTGACACAAGCACCAAATCATATAATACAATGTAGGAGACTCGAAACTCCCAGTCATATGAAAATCATAATAAGGGGGACTCAAACCACTCGATCATATAGACCTCTGCGTAGGCAACTATAGTTTTCAGTATTGGTCCTTCAGGACCTCCACTTTCACGACTCATCTACACAACCCTTATTAAAGCCTAATTAAAATAATTAGCACATATATTATCATTTATTAAACGATGATATACATTTAGGCATACATTGTTGGTCTGTCATATCAACTAAACTTGCAAGGTATCATCAATATGTCAAACCAATTACCATCACTTGGGGAAATTCACAGCCCCCTTTGGTTCAATTATACATTAGCTTGGGGAATTACACAACACCATAAGTTTGAATTAAAAATCATTATGCTTCACTAACATTTTGCATTATGAAATAGCTTAAGAGTAGTTCAATGTGCATATTTTTCATATTCAAAACAAATTCCACAATATGGCGTTGGGGTCATAACCACTTCAAAAGTTACAAGTTTAGGGAAATTATAATCCCTTAGTTTGTTCACCATACCAATGTATCATATTGATTTTAAAACCATAGTTTAAACGTAACCCATGTAGTGACAAACATGAAACATCACATAAATAATAATTATTCAAGACCCTCAACCCATGTTTCAAATCCAACCTCAATACCATATGAACAATACTTTAAAACATATGCTTTTAATAATTTAGCAATTAGGTAAGAGTAACATGTCTGGAATACCAAGTTTATGGAGAGATTTCCACCCTTGAGCCCTTGGATGACCTACTTTTTAGAAACCCTAAGTATGGCTGCTTGAGAGACTTGAGATAGTTTTGGAAGGATTTGAGTACGTTATGAATGAGAATAACCCCTTATATGCCTTATGAATATGGGGTTTTAACTGAGTGAGAAGGGAATTGTCCAAAGTGCCCTTAATTTACAATTGAAATTTAGTCATCAGTGACTATGAGTCACTATACGACTCGTAGAGACTCATTACGACTCGTTACCACGAGTCGTAACCAAGACAGTTTCTAGGATACCCACACACTATTGACCCTACGAACTTAATTGATACGATTCATAATGGGAACATATGACTCATAGGTTCCACTTGCAGTCAACACAAAACCCATTTGGGGTTAACACTAGACATCCTACGATTTTCACCCAATGACTCGTAATGAATCATTACGACTCTTAGTGAGCCACTCATCCTTAGAGAAGAACTTAGTCACACACTTACTAATTTGGTTACAATTTATTCCAATGACTCATCAAGAATCTCTACGACTCATCAAGGGAGTCGTTGTCGGGCCAATGAGGATAAAATTTCTGAAATTTTTAAGGACCCAAAACCCGGGGTGTTACATAATAGCTAAAACTTGAGGAACTTAGAGAAATACAACATTAGCCTAAAATTGGTCAATATAATACTCAATCTATGGCAATAAATACCCACATGCACATATAACTAAGAAAAAGCACTTTGTGAAGTCACATTAGGCCGAACAACTGCCGAAATGAGAATTTTCTAAAATTCACCCTTTTTCACCAACCTTAACTCAATGGATGGACCAAATTATAGAAGGAATGGAGTACCCAACTCAACACCTTACTAATATCAAGACTATCACCAGGAGACAAACCCAATATACCAGAAAAGTGACTTAGACTTTTCAATATCTGAACCGGGCAATAGTATTGGATCGCCAACTCTAGAACCATAACAAAACTATGGAAGCCAACCTACATTCATTCTCTCTCAACCACCAATTTAACTTTGCTAACAGAGAAGGGAAACAACAAACCTCACCTTACTAAAAGAGAGAAAAACAACCAATCGAGTTAGCCATCTAAGACAATGAATAAGAATTGCAAGGATGGGGATTTTAATTGGATAAGGATAGTCTAGCCGTCTATAAAGTAACAATCAATCAATGTAAAAATGATGAAAATAATAATAATAATATAAAGTCCAGGTGGTACAAAATGAAAAATAACGATTGGTACTATTGAACCATAGACTACACCCAAAGAAAATCATAATACTGATCTATTAAATACACTAATAAAAGAAATCATCTATGGTGGTAGCCACATAAGCATAAAAATCTACCCAGAGCCTACAACAACTAATATAGTAACATCAAGGCATAAAATCACTGATGGGAATGAAAACCCCAACACAACTCAAATAGAAGGTCAAAGATAGCATGTCGAAGCGAACTTATATTGATGGAGTCTGAATTCATAGTCCTGATGTGCCTGAAGAAGTACAAATATGAGTGCGTCCAAACCTAGATTGAGCGTCTGAATGACCAACTGAAATGCCAAGTGTACTACCTCGAATTAAAGGTACCACAACTCTATGAGACTGATCAAGATAAGATGAATGACTAATAATCCCATTTCGGGGACACTCTCTAGACCAGTGACTGGTCTCTCTACAATCTTAATGAATCTTTGAATCTCTAAACTAACGAGAAACATGAGTCAACTCCAACTAGATGACCAAACTCTACTGAAGGGACCATGCTCCCTACAATCATAACATACCTTAAGATCTCTAGGCTAGTGAGGAATATGTGTTGACCCTGTCTGAATAACCATTTTATGTTTGAGACACTCCTTAGACCAATAATAAACTACTCACATTCAAAATATGCCCCTCAGACACTCTGAAGCACTTTACCCGCTGATTCAAAATGGCCTCCACGGCCTGAAGAAATATAGTAAATACTATATAATGTCTGATAAGAACTCTACCTACTGTGACTATCAAAAATGATCTGAGAGACATCTATGGCTTGAGATTCTACCTATACAAAATTGTAAGGCTGCAAGTGATATTGACCCCTGCTGGGTGGACCCCTACTCTCGAATAGAATACCAATAACACTATACTGATGACATGGTCTCTTACCTCCGACTCCATATATCTCAATACATGCCCTTTCTGTGGTCCTCGCGTGATTAATAGCCTAAAAAAAGTTTACCTATCTACTAACAAATGCTTTGATGCCAAGCAAAGTGGTAAAGTTAACCCTCTAATAAATCTATGCATCATCTCAAGCTTCGAAGGATAAACTATAATAACATGTCTTGACCATTTTAGAAGCCCAATCTCATAATTTGAAACAAACAAAGAACCCTACTAAACACCAACAAACCTAACTCCGAGCTAAAAACCACTCGATGTACCAAACATCATCTCTGGATCTGAGGTATTCACTAAAATAAGCAGAAACCCTAACGTTGAATCCTGAAGAACTGAGGCGGATACAAACTCTATTCGAATCTAGGTTGCCCCTAAATTCTTTTGCTGACGTTGAATATCTTTGAGATTAATCTCTAACTCCCTATTCAAACACTAAGTTGAAGCTCTAGAAACACATGAGAAAGTCTCGTCTTCATATATTGATAACATCATGCCATCCATCTAGGAAAGAATGGATTCAATGAAAGTACTAAAGGTTCAAATACATATATAACAGGGAGTCAAGAATTGAATTTTCTAAGAATGCCCTGTAGCCTCTCAAATATAGGATACAAATGTCTCCATACTAATCCACAAGACTCTACTAGACACTTATCTTGTACCATAACACCGGTAAACCGATGCTCTAATACTATTTTATCATGACCCAATTTCTCAGGTCATGAAGGTACCTACTATAATCCACCAGTAGGTATGCCAACCTGTAGTCCAGAACAACTAGTAACAAACTATCAAGAGAAATGGAGAAAATAACGAAAATGAATTTATATAAAAGATTAATATAGAATGCAACTCTAAGACCTAGTACAGTAAGTACACGAGTTTCTTAATACAATCAGAGTACAATGTGAAATACATAATAAATATACATGTACAAACCATCTTTGAGATACAAAATATAGATAAATCTATTCAATCCGAGGGAGAGAAGGAATACTCTGAATATTCGGAGCTCACCCAAAATCTGCAATCCATAGCTACTCCTCACGATGCACATATCAACAGTGAAAACTCACTATGATCAGCAGGCTGCAGAAGTGTAGTATGAGTACCAAATATGTGGTACTGATTAGGCATCAATCGACTGAGCTCCAAAGTTAATACAAGTATAAAAAATAGGTAAAGCAGGAATATAAACTATAGGTAGCTATCCAAGAAACTAAACATAATAATGCTAATAACAATGAGGATAAACTAGCCTATTCTAATAGTGTTCAGGAACTAAAGTGTAATACCGTATATCACTAGCAAATATACAAATAAAGAGTGAAATGAGGTATCTATCTATCTACCTACCTATCTACCTAGATATCCAACTATCCACCTATCCACTCATCAACCCATCAACCCATCCACCTATCCACCTATCCACCCATTCATCCATCCATTTATCTACCCCATCCACCCATCTACCCATTTACCATCCACCCATCTACCCACCCATCCACCCATTAATCCATTCATCCACCCACCTATCCACCCACCTATTGATAACTCTCAAACTACAGCTCTCGTAAGAGTGTAAGTGGTCGTTGTCAAATATAGAACCCAACTGGGTTGGGTGTCGAATCCCACAGGGAATACTCGGTCACTAAGTATGCAACGATTAGTAGACTTTTGGTGAAAGTTCTGTGAAAAAGGAGGGATTGGAGCGTGACGTTAAGTAATAAAAATAAAATAGCAAAGTAAAAACGGAATGCTTGGTAGGTTTTAATCAATGAGAATTGTATGTTAGGGTTATGTCCACCTTATGAGTTCTACGTATCTATTGGCTATGAGTTATGCGGAATTTAGACATGCATGCTCTTATAGAGATTCGTATTCTATGGTAAATCCTAGCGTCTTTCGACCATCAAGGATTATATCACTTTAACTCTTTCGAGCTTAAAGTGTATACTAATGGTACGAATTCTCCAAGAGGTTAATCCAGTTACGGCACTAACTTTTAAACAGGGGTTGGTAGCCCTATTTCCTTGTCATTCTATCTTTTCCAGACATGTAACTTTTCTTTCGAACAAGTTAATGCTATACTGGCGTATTCTAAATGTTTGCAACCACAAGAATACAATTAAGATGAAGAGAGTAATGATATAAGCAACATACGTATCAAGAATTCACAAACTCATAGCAACAGATAGTATCTCATAAGGCTTCCATAACCCTAACAAAGAAGTTTAGCTACTCATGAGCGCAACGGAGATCACAATAGACATCATCATCATATCAAAACTAGAATGATCTCACGTTGGAGAGGAGTGTGGCATCACAACAAGGTTGACGTTTTTCCTCTTGGTATTTCCCACGAGTTAGCATTTTTCTATGTTAACAATTGTAACGTGAATTAGGAGCAAAAGTCGAATGAAAAAGTCTTGAATTAATGAATGAGTAAATAATAAAAAGCTTGCTGAAAAATTCAGCAAATAGGGTTTTTATAACATCCTTGTCCTAGTCCTATTGAATTAGGGTTTTTATCCTTGTCATAGTCCTACTAGGTTACTGCATACTTTTCCTAATCCTACTAAGTTACTGCTGATCCCCCAAGTCTTTAGAAATGCTGTTTTTGCCCGGGACAAGTTCTCTATGCATCACTTTTCAGTCCACAAGCTTCCAGAAGCTGCCTTCCTTCTTTCGTGAAAGTTCCTTTGGCGTTCAACAGTCCATAAAATGCTGAAATCTTCATCATAAATACCTGAAATCTTGCTAATCATGTTGGTTAGCTCACTTACAGGAAAATGGACTAAAAGTGCAGGAATTATATATTTTGTCCTCAAAACTTAGCTAAAATATGGGTACATTAAGGTGCTTTAGGCGTGTAAATATGCCTATCATCAACACACCACACTTAAAGCTTTGTTTGTCCTCGAACAATATATCATGTCCATATAAACATCTACTTAGGGTTTCACAGTAACAACACAAAATATTCATCAAGACAGGCACAACAATTATTAACAAAGAGTAGTTTTCTAATCACTTCTAGAAACAATTCAACCTCCAACATAGACTCGTGATGATGGTTAATTCGTATTCAAAAGTTAAGGCACAAAGAATCATACAAGACTACCCAAAACTCATCAACCATGTGTGTCTCACATAAGATATTACCCATAATCACTCACAAGTATTGCATTTTTCAGAACATGGGTATAAGATTATCCTTGCTCTCACTCTCACAAAGAATTCATATGTTGCAACTGATGACCATAGGCTTGACCTTAGTGTAATGTTCCACTAATATCAGAATGCTAAGCTTAGGATCAAATAGGTCTTTTACAGGTTGTAATGTAGGCTAAGGGACGGGTAGGACTATTTTGGCCAGAAATAGTGACTATGTTCCTAAGCGCTTTAATACATCACATTATGCCATTAACACTCTCTTTTAATCAACCTTTCTACCTTTTATTCATCTCTCACCCCTTTTCACCTATTTTTCCATTCAAACATAACTATCTTTTTATTTAATCATAAACATAATTTATCTTTTTATTTTTCTATTTCTTTTTCTTTTCTTCTCTATAGCACACCTCTTATGATAGCCACTCTTTTTCATAACAAATTAAAGCACCAATACACTCTAAGGCATCACTCTCACCCAATTTCCTCTTATTTTGTCACATGACTTTACAATTTAAAGCACTTAGGAATTTGGATCAAATTATGGTCTTGAAAAAAAATGGATTAGGCTTACATATGAGGCTGTCAAAGAAAATGGCTAAAGGCTCAAAGGGAGATAACTAAGATAATGTCCACGGGTAGGTAAAAAGAAGGTAAACAATCACAGGCTGCCAAAGAAATGCCTAAATCATCTCCTAAACTTGCACTCTTTATTTCGCTTTACACACACACCAGGCAAGTTCTAGCATGAGTCACCAACACAGAATATACTATCATCTCACACATACAAGGCACATGGTCAACTTTATTGGGAGTATTATAGACTCTTGACCCTAACAGATGAATGAATTAAACCACACAATTATCACACAGTGAGTCACACTTAGAGCCTAAATGTCTCAATAGTAATGATTCTAGCACAAACTCTTGTCATAACACCATGCCGCCTATCAGAACAATTTCATGCATCAAAATCTAAAAAAAATCTACGACTAATTAAAAAAAATATGACAATAAATGTAGGAAAAGAAGTACAGCATACGAATACCAGCACCCCACACTTAGATGGGACACACTGCCCTCAGTGGAAAATAAATACGGAAAACCTGATTAGTCGGACTCCTCTTCTATGTCTGGGGTCATACCCCCTGTGTCGGAATCATCATCAGAGTCGTCATCCTCAGATTTTCCTCAAATTGTACCCCACTTGATCCAAAAGTGCGTTGAGGTATTTGTAGCGAGGAGGATTCAACTTGCTCTTTTCTTCCGCTTTCCTAACCTTTCTGTGAGGTGGATACTTTTTGTTTTTCTTGTCGTCCTTTTGAGGCCATTCTACCTGAGATCCTAATAGAGTCATGTTAGCTTCATCTCAGAAGATTCAATTGATAAACAAAAGGTAATGGCACCACCCCACACTTAAGTTGTTGGCACAGACTAATTAAGTGAGTGATGTCGACTACTCAGACTTCATCGTCATACATTTGGGCGATATGTTCCAACAATATGTTCAGCACAGTCATACTTTCATGTCGTCTTAACTATCCTTTCCAACTCTATTTCATGTAATCTTGATCATACTTTCATGTTTGGATTAATGCACTTTTTGAACAAGACTACTTCATAGAGATCGTATCAAGTTATGGCATAGAAATAATCACAACATCTCATGCTTGTATTCAATCATGATCTTTATCTAAATGAACGAGTCATTCAAGCATTCAAGCATTCAATTTTAAAGATTATGCAATTAACTTCACCATGTCGACTCCGCAAAAGTATGATAGTGTATAACAATCAAATACAAGTCGGAACAAAATCAAGAACACCCCCACGCATTCTTTCACTCAACGAGATGTATCATACCAAACCAATCACATTCAAATTACCAACACCAATTTAAGATCTAAAATACCATTATAAGCGTAAGATTGTAACAACTTTGGAATATAAACGAAGAACTTACTTGGTGTTGAACTCGGAAGATGATCTTGCAAGGTTAGATGAGCAAGAAGAAAAGTTTTAGGATATTTTGGAGAGGTAGGTGGCTCTTAGGTTGAGTGTGCAATGAAATTTTGTTCTAAGACTAAGGTTCTATTTATAGGACAAGCTTGGGTCGGGTTTTGACCCATTTGGAATCGGATTAGGAGACCAAAAAGTGAGCATAGGCGGCGCCTAATGCTTTGCCTATGCTTGGCATAGGCGGCGCCTTTTGCAAAGCCTAGTTGAGCATAGGCGGCACCTATGCTATGGCATTGTTAGGCATAGGCGGCGCCTATGCCATGGAATTCTAGATTTAGAGACAAAAAGCTTTTGCATAGGTGGCGCCTATGCTATGACATTGTTAGGCATAGGCGGCGCCTATGCCATGACACTCTAGATTCAGAGAGCTTAGGCCATAGCATAGGCCTTGCCTTGTTCGTTGCCTAGATTTTCATAGGCAATGCCTAACTCATGGCCTTTTGCTTCTTCATTCCCAACTTACCACCTTCAACATGCAATACTTCCAAATCAAAATTTGAAACCAATCTTCTCCTTTACACCTCTTGCACCTACACTTATTCAAAAACAACAAAAATAATTAGAACGATGGGTTGCCTCCCATCAAGCGCCTTGGTTTTGGTCGTGGTTCGACTACAAAAACAAACTCCTAGTAAAACAAAACAATTAAAGACGATGGGTTGCCTCCCATCTAGCGCTTGATTTATTGTCGCGGCACGACATAGCTTATCTCGATTACTCAGACTTCATCGAGATATATAGTGCATCATTTTCTGAATGGATTCAGACGACGCTGGTGCTTACTTGTGGGCATGCAATCTCCTTCGAGATGAATCTTGTGCGTACATATCCCAAGAGGGATACCAATTATATCATCAATAGACCACCCAATGGCTCTCTTGTACCTCTTTAGAGCAGAGATGAGAGCCTCTACATGCTGTTCACCTAAATCAGCTGCAACACTCACCGGAAGTGTATTTCCACTTCCCAAGAACGCATACCTTAGGTGACTGGGGAGCTCTTTCGATTCTAGCATTGGTGGCTCTTCAATGGAAGTCTTTGCTGTTGGTGAAGATTGATTCTTAAGATCAAGGTCCAGCTTCTTAGGAGCATGAGAATAGGACCTTATTCCTGTTAGAGCACAAACGGTTTCATCATGTTCTTCAGCCTCCTCACACTCAAAATTCAGCAGCACATCAGATAGTGACTCAACAGTAAGCTGCTTCTCTACAAATAATTCTTTCTTATCCTCATAAAAAACATCATCTACAGAGAACACATTCATATCGTTGGGCTGCTTCATTGCTTTGCATACATCAAAACGGACCACTTTGTTATTCAGCCGAAATAAAAGCTCATTAGCTCTTAAATCAATCAGCACACTTCCAGTTGCGAGGAAAGGGCGTCCCAAGATTATGGGAACTTCAGAATCCACCTCGCAATCCAAAATAACAAAGTCTGCAGGAAAGATGAAGGTGGAAACCTTCACCAACACATCATTCAAGATACCCACAAGTCGTTTTACCGACTTATCTGCCATTACAAGCCGTATATTGGTTGGTGTAGGGTCACCCAACCCCAACTTCCTGTAGATAGATAGCGACATCAAGCGGCATCAAATTGATGCTAGCTCCCAAATCGCACAACGCCTTAGCAAAATCCAACGATTCAATCGTGCAAGAAATAGTGAAAGCACCAGGATCTGCCTTCTTCTGTACTAAATATCTTGTAGAAATTGCACTACAATGATGAACATTATCTGCCAGCTCATAGCTTACTGGCCGCTTCTTTGTCAAAAGGTCCTTCATGAATTTAGCGTATCCGGGCATCTGTTCTAGAGCTTCCACCAAAGGAACATTAATAGTCAGCTGCTTCAACATAGTCATGAATTTACTGAATCTGGTATCATTATCTTTCTTCTTCAGTCTCTGCGGAAAAGGTGGTGGTGGAAGGGGAATAGTTTTCTCCACCACTTTCTTTTTATCTTGCTTCAGTTCGGCGATCTTTTCAGGCTGTGGACGTTGAGAGGTGACGTCACTAACAACCTCATCAGCTGCTTTGGCATCTTTTGGTTCTGCAATGATCTCATTATCTTCTATATCATCAACCACCTACTTGCCTTTGGATGGATTTTCCAACACTTTACCACTTCGGGTGGTGATAGCCATACATGATCCATCATTCCTTGGATTTTGCACTGTGTCTCTAGGTAGTGTTCCAACTTTTCTTTGATTGAATGCCACTGAAAGTTGACTCAATTGCTGCTCTAGTTGCTTTATTGCAGTAGAATGCGAGTCAACCAATTGATTTATTGAAGATAAATCATTCTTCACCTCATTCACTCCCGTATTAGTTGCCTCTACTCCCTTCAAAATCTTCGCCATCATATCTTCCATCAACATCTTCCTAGATCCAGACACCACAGCCTCACGATTTCCAGGAGGAACATACAAATCACTCCTGTCAGTCTTATTCTTCCAACCACCTTGATCGCGGTCCTTGTATCCAGATTTATCATAATAGTTCCGACCTTGGTTTCCTTGGGCATTGCTTCGGAAACCCCCCTGATTATTCAAGTAGTTGGCTTCTTCCTCGGAATCGGATTCGTCTCTTCCTTTTGACGCAACTGCTTTGACTTTTTCGGTCTTCCCTAATAATAAATGCTTGGTAAGAAGATCCATCTGTGTTTTCATGTGCGCCATATCTTGATCACATTCCTCTTCTCTTCGCCTCTGATTTGCAGTCATGCCAATCGATACAGTAGAGCTTGCTACCTCAGAATCCCTGGTATGCCAAGCTCTACTTTGCTTTGTCATACTATCTAACATATCACTTGCCTGAATAAAAGTGAGGTCCATGAATGACCCACCTGCTGCATTATCAACCACTGTCTTAGTCACCGAATTCAAAGATCTGTATAATATCTCCATCAAGTGGACATTGGTCATATGATGGTTTGGGCATCGCATAAGCTTCGTCTTGAACCTCTCCCATGTTTCGTGGAGAGCTTCAGTTCGAAGCTATCAAAAATTGCTGATTTTATCTCTCAATTATGCTCTCTTGGATGGCGGAAAGAATCTTTCAAGGAAAGCGTCTTTCAACTGCCTCCAATTAGTAATAGAATCAGGAGTTAGCCCATTCAACCATAGAGTTGCCTTCCCAGATAGAGACAATAGAAATAAACGCAGTCGAATTGCATTCTGTCCAACGCCTGGGTTGTCGAATGACTTGCATGTAGAGATAAAATTGATCAGATACATATTCGGATCATCACCTGCAAGTCCACCAAATAGTCCCTTGAGCTGCAATAACTGAATCATGGTGCTAGTGATATTGAACTTGGCTCCAGGTGCCAAGGGGGAGGAATAATAGCCCCTGTGGCACCAGATCCATCAAGATCGTCATCCTCATCATCAAAAGGAGCCTGCACAGCTCGGCGGTCAGGTCTCATTCTAGCTTGACGATCTCTCCTGTGCATAGGTGCCGCCACCTCATCAGTATGCCTAGGATTCAGTAACTCATCATCACCCAGGTCCTCATCATCAGGATTTTTTGCCCGACCTAGGTTATCAATATTCTGTTGATGCACTTAAGCAGCTGCCAGTGCAGCTAGTCTAGCCTGCTCCTGTTGAGCCGCCCTTCTGTCAATGTCACGTTATGCATCCATTCTGCCAATAAGTTGTGGTTCAGGATTGATAGGTAATAACGGTTGACCTGAACTTCGCGTGTTTGGCATGCACTCAAGCAAACCTGAATAAAACAAAAACAACAACTAAAAGTAAAATTCAAGAATCTTTGACCAAAGGGTTTAGTAACTATCACAAACTTAGTTGACAACCGTACTCCCAGGCAACGACGCCAAAATTTGATAACGCTCAAACTACAGCTCTCGTAAGAGTGTAAGCGGTCGTTGTCAAATATAGAACCCAACTGGGTTGGGTGTCAAATCACACAGGGAATACTCGGTCACTAAGTATGCAACGATTAGTAGACTTTTGGTGAAAGTTCTGCGAAAAAAAAAAGGGATTGGAGCGTGACGTTAAGTAATAAAAATAAAATAGCAAAGTAAAAACGGAATGCTTGGTAGGTTTTAATCAATGAGAATTGTAAGTTAGGGTTATGTCCACCTTATGAGTTCTACGTATCTATTGGCTATGAGTTATGCGGAATTCAGACATGCATGCGCTTATAGAGATTCGTATTCTTTGGTAAATCCTAGCGTCTTTCGACCATCAAGGATTATATCACTTTAACTCTTTCGAGATTAAAGTGTATACTAATGGTACGAATTCTCCAAGAGGTTAATCCAGTTACGGCACTAACTTTTAAACAGGGGTTGGTAGCCCTATTTCCTTGTCATTCTCTTCTTTCCAGACATGTAACTTTTCTTTCGAACAAGTTAATGCTATACTGGCGTATTCTAAATGTTTGCAACCACAAGAATTCAATTAAGATGAAGAGAGTAATGATATAAGCAGCATACGTATCAAGAATTCACAAACTCATAGCAATAGATAGTATCTCATAAGACTTCCATAACCCTAACAGAGAAGTTTAGCTACTCATGAGTGCAACGGAGATCACAATAGACATCATCATCATATCAAAACTAGAATGATCTCACGTTGGAGAGGAGTGTGGCGTCACAACAAGGTTGACATTTTTCCTCTTGGTGTTTCCCACGAGTTAGCGTTTTTCTCTGTTAACAATTGTAACGTGAATTAGGAGCAAAAGTCAAATGAAAAAGTCTTGAATTAATGAATGAGTGAATAATAAAAAGCTTGCTGAAAAATTCAGCAAATAGGGTTTTTATAACATCCTTGTCCTAGTCCTACTGAAATAGGGTTTTTATCCTTGTCATAGTCCTACTGGGTTACTGCATACTTGTCCTAATCCTACTAAGTTACTGTTGATCCCCCAAGTCTTTAGAAATGCTATTTTTGTCCGGGACAAGTTCTCTATGCATCACTTTTCAGTCCACAAGCTTCCAGAAGCTGCCTTCCTTCTTTCGTGAAGTTTCCTTTGGCGTTCAACAGTCCATAAAATGCTGAAATCTTCATCATAAATACCTGAAATCTTGCTAATCATGTTGGTTAGCTCACTTACAGGAAAATGGACTAAAAGTGCAGAAATTATATATTTTGTCCTCAAAACTTAGCTAAAATATGGGTACATTAAGGTGCTTTAGGCATGTAAATACGCCTATCATCACCTATCTATCCATACATATATACATCTATCCATCCATCCATCCATCCATCCATCCATCTATCCATCTATCTATCAATCTCTCTCTCTCTATAGATAGATATAGATATAGATATATATATACTATAATACCCTAAAATTTTCAAGTGCTAGACCCCTTAAAAGATAGGCCACGAAGTTAGCTTTCCAATGATTCAAGCCTCATCTTAATCTGAGGTCATGGCAAAAGGTTATGGAAGATTTCTCTTAATGGCTTGATAAACCGTCATGTCTACGACTCAAGGTAATCAGTCATAATTACTCATGATAAGTCATCATGAGTGAGTCATAGCCACTCCAGTGAATCCCTCTACTCAAGTCCAGTGACTATGACTACTTACTACAACTCATAATCAGTGGCTACGAGTTATATGGAGGGATTCATAGTCACAATAATGCGTAATACAAAGCAATTAAACCTAGTGGTTATGAGTCCAACATACGACTCGTATCCGGATATTATGAGTCGTTATGAAGACTTATAGCCTTACCAGTAAAGGATTCAAGAATCAAGTCTCATGTTTTGGTAGTTTTATAATTGACTTGGACATTTACTAAGACCCCAAATATCTCCCAACTTATAGACAAGTCGAAACATCCCATAGCGATTAAATTCTTGTGAAGAATATAATAATGATCAGATTCAAATGAGCATAACTTTTGGAATACTAGGAATTTATGAGATCAAGACCCACCAAAATATAGATAATTGAATTATCTTTCCAATGATACCAATTTTTACTTAATCCTATATCGGGGTAAAAAGTTATGGCTAAATCGCTAAAGCACTGTCAAAACTGCCAGTGTTTAGAACTCCTAATGACGACTCGTAAGAAGATCCTACGAGTTGTTAGGAGGAATCGTCTTCACGGAAGTAGAGTTAAAAATATGGGTTCCAGTTGATGACTCAAGCCACTACTCATACCCAGACCTTACAAATCGTGGCCAAACTTTTCGGGATGGCTTCCAGACAATTCCTAAGGGGTTTATTGGTCTTTTCCCACTCTTTTAACCCTCAAACTATGTTGTTTCACCCTCTAAACAATATTTATCAATCATAAATACTACCCTAACCTATCATAACTCAGAAATCATTCATCACAGAGCAAAAAGTGTGATTTCTTTCTCCCTAAAACCAACTAGGGTTTATCAAGCTCAAGTTTAATCCCAAGAAATTTATCCAAGACTTCTACATTCAGGTATGTGGGGTATTCATCAATGGGTTCCTTCCACCCATTAAGTCCCCAAAATATCCTTTTGTTAAAGTATGAATTTAACTTTCTTTTGGGAAATTATCCATGTAAATCATGAATTTAATCCATGTCTTCCTAGAAATTTGAATTCAAGCTATGTCAACATGTCTTCCCATGTAAATTAGGTCACTTCATATTTTAAATTTCAATTACCCATGTTATGTTCAATTGATTTCATGCTAAATCATCAAGTTGTGAATTAAACCATGTAAATTCTTTCAAGTTTAACACATTCCTATGATCAAATCCATGTTTCTCACTCATTCATTGAAATGTCTTTTGTTTTGGGTCTTTGAACTATGAATTTATATCACTATTTTAAAAATTGATATCATATTTTTGTAATTATTTTGTGCTGGGGTTATGAACACCCGGTACCTATATATTTATACATGTCTTTATTCTCAAGTTACAAGTCAGTCAGACCGTGATTTTTTACTACATTCAGAATATTATGTTCATGCTGAGCACTCATCAGTACAACATCATATTATGTTAGAACAATAGTAATAACAATGTCATTCAGTTAGGAGTAGGCTTTAATACCAAGTGAACCTAGGGATGGGGACTCACCTGCCAGTTAGGACTTTCTCCTTAGTAGCAGTCCCCAAGTTCCAGAACCATGTAGCTAGTGTAGGATTATGAGATGTCACCCATCAGTTTAGGACTGACACTCTCTTAGGAGTCACTCGCTAATTTAAGACTGACTCTCTAGTCCTTCGGGACATCAGCCTTGTGATCCACATAGTCAGCCATAAGTTAGTACTTGTGGCAAGGTACTGACACTCTTCTAACTGGGGTTACAGGTTGGACCTTGATTTGATCAGATTGGGACATGTCGATTACATGATAGATCTCGCAGTTTCAGTTAGTAACCAATTTATATCAATTCAGATTTGTTTGAACAAGTAATCAAATTTTTATTTATTTAATCAGTCAATTTTATAGATTATTTCAGTACATGCTTTACTTAATATTGCATTCTCAATTTTACATGTTCATGAAACTATGTTCCGTTTTCACTTGTATTTCAGTTAGTCCTTACCTCATGTACCAGTACATTCAAAGTACCGATCGCATACTTTTCTCTTATGCTATGTTGTCTTATAACATAGGTTCACACGTACAATTTCCTAACCATCCCTAGACAACTCAACAGTTTCCCACAGCAGTTGTGGTGAGTCTTTATCCATCGAGGACGTAGCATGTTATTATCATTATTTCAGTATCTCTTTATGTTCAGTCAGTCGAAGTTTGTAGGGGGTTTGTACCATCAACTCCTTATGATTTTTAGGGGCTTTCAAATAGATATACAGTCAGTTAGTTTTTCAGTCTATTTAATTATTTTCAGACATGTTGAATTGTATTTCAATATTACATCGTACACGCATTTTATCAGATTATCTTCTGTGCAGGTTATTCCATTATTAGTTTATTCAATGCTCATAGTAGGTACAAGATTATGGGTTAACTTAGGGACACTCGTGGCCTTAAGAACCGTGTTGCGACTAGGGGGTAGCCTTAGGTCATGACATATACATATACATATATATCACTAAACTTAAAGGTAATAACTAGGGGGAGCCAACCTAACAACTCAAGGATCATAGCTAAGTAAGGGAGCTAATATTAGCATACACAAAGCCTCTAATCAAAGTGTGACTAATCAGGAGGTAACTTAACCATAATGTATCTTACTGTAGTAGAAAAAATGAAAATCAGAAGCATACCGACAATTTCTGCTACCAATCTATAATCATCATGTTACGAACTAACCATAGTAACCAACAAAAATTAACTACCTTTTTCGGACAAACAATAGCCTAATTGAGACCCTATAAGTTCGAAAGGTACAAGTAAGCACTCAACAAATAGTAACCATAGATTATACCTATATATCCACCGTAAGACTAATATATATATATAAGCAACAAATAATTATATTGGTAATTGGAAACACATATGAATAAACGAATATAAGATAAACCAATAGTAAACTTGTCCAAGCTAAGTACCATAACATACAGAGTGTATACACCTCATTTAGCTCAGTAGCTCTCAAAGGTAGGACCTAAGGCAACCATCCATCTTTGGAACTGTGGCTCACAAATGAAGGATCCTATAGGAGACTCGATATATCTGTATATACTGCCTAGTACCAAACCAGTACTTCCAAACCATCATATTAATCTACTCCTTCCAGTACCAGAGAGATATGTAAGTATAAAAAGTTCTTAAACTCGAACCACGACTAAAAGAGTGTAGGTTTTCAAATCCATTATTTGAGATCGACTTCGGGACTGAATCAACATAACAATGTAGAAAGCATTGAAATCTCCTTTGATCGAGGTAAATAGTAGTGGTAAAAGAATGCATTAATACTGGACCAAAATAAATTTTGGTCTAATCTTCAAAATAGCATATTTAGTTTAAAAAGTTCATAATTCATTAAATAGGGTGTTATAATTTCCATTGTAAAAGAATCTATTTTAAATGTGAAAATTGGGAATAATACCCTTTTTAGAAAACAATAGTAAAATCAAGATTTAATTAGAATCGTACCACTAAGTGATCATAAATGTGCCTAAAAGTATGCATTCCATCACCAGTATCCAAACAATACAATCATAAGTATCTAAGAATCCATAAAATAGAATCATACCTTTTTTAAGAATAAAATACTCACCTAGAGTCCAACTAATATTGTAACCACAACCTCATTCCCAACACTATATAACTAGCATGACAATAACAACATAATCCAGGAAACTACGTTCCAAGTCACTAAGTAAAATGGTAAGTATTACACTAAATGATCATTAACATCAATTTATGGTTAACATGTCAATAATTAAGGATCTTATGGTTCAACAACCTTAACAAGTATTTTATACTAAGGTTTGGGTCACATTTCTATCTCAAATTTTCTAAATAAGTTATGTTATGATACATTAGTCATAAATATATCCTATAATCCCTACCTAGCATGCAATCTATACATAACACCACCACATAGAGAAAAGTAGATCGAAGCCTATCTCGATGCCGAATTAGAAATCTTGAATCGTCCACAAATTGCTCATCTTCAATCCACAATCTTGAAATATCGCTACATTATCAAAATAAAAATTTACACATCAATAGGAGTAAAATGATATCCATATTGCAATATAAAATTCTGGGCCAATATCAGGTCAATTATGGGCCTATAGGGCCTGCTAACAGAATCTCAAAATTAAATTCATCATGAGGTCCCTCAAAGGATAAGGAATGTGTGCTCAAAATTTGAGAGAAAATAGAGTACAAATTGAGGCTCAAATCATCCCTGAGAGATGGCAGAAGTAAGAGAGAAAACAAGAATAAAACAGAGGGTTTAGGCCAAAAACTTACAATGAAATTAATGAAAAATGATCACCTCAATGTCCTCTACACATTCCCAACTCCAATTGATCGATTATCATATTTTGTTTAGCTCCTAGGCTAAAAAAGGCAGAATTGGGGCTTCAAAAATAAGGGTGTGCAAAATCGAATGAAGGATAAACCAAACCAAGAAAATTGTTATTGGTTTATCAATATCAATTTATTAGGTTAAACGATTTTTAAACTGTTTTAGTATTTTTGGGGGTGGGGTTGGATATCGGTTCAATTTTATTCTTAAGATTTTAGTTAACGGTAAAATCGATAACCCAATAAAATTATATTAAAGTTATATTTTTATGCCTATTTATATAATAGTGGCTTTATATTTAAATACATGACCCTACTATTTTTTTCATTTTATAGTTGTTGTCTTAGTGTTGTTCTTTTCTTTATGAACTTGTTGGCTTGTAGGGTTCCACCCATTTATATGAACTATAAACCTACATTGATTTTTGTTACTGAGAGATCGCTATCTATTGCTACTGCATTCAAGTTCTCTGCTTAACCTAAAAGTAAAAATGTTAGTTTCAATGATAATGTATTTGAGTTTGCTTCTACTTGTACTTTGTGTAGGTCTTTATGCATGAAGGTAGTGTATATATATGAACATCTGAAAATAAGAAGAGAATGTGGAAAAAATAAAGTGAGCATTTTCTTATTGGTTAAATCGATAAACCGAACCGTTAAGCTCCAAAATTGATAAACTAAAAATAAATAATAAATATCTTATTGGTTTGGTTATTGTTTTAGTTTGTTGACAAATCAAAAATTAATAATACACAAAACAGAAACGAACCGAGCGATGCACACCCCTACTTGAAAAAAGAGAAATATCATAAATTTTAGCTATTTATAGAACTAGGGATTACCCATCGCAGTCACGGAGGTCCTTGACCGCGAATGCAACGTACAGAAAAAATGCTTTTCAGGAATGCGGGTGAAGGGCAATGAACACAAAGACTAATGGAGATAGACCATCGTGAATACAGACAAATAACAACAATCGTGAAAAAGGAAGTTAATTGAGTCAAGGCTGATTGGAATCGCGAACGCGAGTGGTGAGGCTTGCGATTGTGAAGGTCAAGAACACGACCCTTAGAGAACACAACCTAAACCTCACGAATGCAATGAACAAAAAGGTTGCACCAAATAGTTTGAAAACCAACAATTTTCCTAATTCTAAGTGGACTTTGATTGAGGGCTCAAAATTCATTTAGAACCTCGTGCGTACAAACAAGCTATGCTACCATACCAAGTTCGACATTTTGAAATCGTTGGAACAATCAAACCTTTCATATAATTTCGATTAAATCTGGGCTCCATTTGAAATGCAACAACTTTATCCTCAGGGAGTGGTGAAAATGGTAGCAATTTGACAATATATACATTCTAATAGAACTCCTTAGATCATTTTTCACCTCATCCACTGTCTAAACCACTTCGTTGTTGATTTCTTCCTTACTCCCAGATCCCAAACCTAGAAAAAATAATGGATGATCATGATTCATAATCTGTTGGTTTCTTCACTGCCTTGGTGTTGGTGAAACCGTAAATGTTAAGATATTTTATTTGAAGCATTAATTGTTTGATCCACTCCATTATTGAAACAATGTATTTTCTCTTCATTTATTAACTAATATCAAGAAACTGAGAAATGTTTGCATATATGGAAAATGTTAGAAGTTAGATCTGTTTGGTACACGTACAATTTGATTTGAATAATTTGTTTTTTCAAGATATTTATGTGGTAGTGACTTTGAAACGTGAAAGGAGAAGAATAAGAAAGGATCTAAAAAGTTTGAACTGATTTTACTCTACTCAATAAAAGATAGTAACAGGTGAACTTAGACAACTTTTTTTTTATTTTGTATGAATTTTCTGATTTAAAACAATTTCAAAGTTGAAATTTGAACTGATAGCTTTCTTTTAATTTTTAGTTCTAAAATAATTTTCAAATGTGAAATTTAAACTGGAAATTTTGTTTGGATTTTTTAATTTTATTTTTATAATGTAATTTTTCTGGGGCTTTCCCTTGGCATTCTAGGTGGCTTTTATCTCTCCTATTTTAAATTAATAGATTTTTATAATTTTATTTTTTAAATTAGAATTAGAATTTTGTGATACTTACTAATAGACTACATATATAATTATTAAATACATCTGGGTTATTCTGTAATTAGTTATTCTTCAGTTCTCTATATATACAGCTGTAACCCCTTCAATATTAATGAGATCAATTAATTCTTAAATCTGTATCATGGTATCAAAGCTAGGGTTTCTTCTTCCGCCCAAACCCTAATCTCTCCTCTTTTCCGACGTGTGTGCGCCGCCGCCACCGTCTACACCACGCCACACGGCCTCCCTCCTCCGCCGTAGGTCGGCGCCATGGACAAGGTTATTGATCCTCTGTCAAAATTACCATCTGGAGTAAAATTACTGCTCAGGAATCTCCACAATCTCATCCCCGAAAAATTATCTGACAACAACTACCCGGCCTGGGCACTTAACGTCCGCACCGCCCTCGCAGCCAACTTGCTGCTCGGATGGATTGACGGTGCGGAGAAGCCGCAGCCCGAGACAGCCGAGAAGGACGGCGTCAAGCTCCCAAATCCCGACTACCTTCCGTGGATGATCGTAGACACTCAGATCCGAGCCTGTCTTCTCGCAGTTATTAGCCCCTCTGTGCACAAACACGCCCTGTTCAAGCCATTCTCTCGTCAACCTGGCATCGCCGGCTTGGGCACCCATCATCCGCCATCACCAAATCCATTTTATCTTCCTTAGGTTTTAATTTTTCAGAAAAATTACATTGCGAGTCCTGTTCAGTGTCTAAATCTTGTCGTTTACCTTTTTCACTGTCTGAACACAAGGCCACTGCGCCATTTCAATTAATTCATTCTGATGTTTGGGGTCCAACCTCAGTTCCTTCTGTTCAAGGTTTTCGTTATTATATCTGTTTTGTTGATGATTACAGTAAATTCACTTGGCTTTATCCTCTGAAATTTAAATCCGAAGCTTATACTATTTTTGTAAACTTTGACCGAATGGTTCAAAATCAATTTAATGCCAAAATCAAAATTTTTCGAAGTGACAATGGCAAAGAATTTGTCAACAATGCATTTGGTGTTTTTCTTCAAAATCTAGGGGCTCTTCATCACACTTCATGTCCATATACCCCTGAACAAAATGGCGTTGCTGAGCGCAAACACCGTCACCTAATAGAAACAGTTGTTGCGCTCCTCCATGATTCCACCTTACCTGTTTCCTTTTGGGTTGATGCCCTTGCTACTGCCAACTACCTCATAAATCGCATGCCCACTCACACTCTCTCCAACTCCACTCCATATGCCCGTCTCTACAATCATCCACCCGACTATATCCATCTCCGCCCGTTTGGGTGTCTAGTTTATCCCTGGTTGCGTCCGCACACTCAACATAAACTTCAACCTCGGTCCACCCCTTGTGTCTTTCTAGGCTATCATCCCACTATCAAAGGTTACAAATGTTTCGATCCTGTATCTCAGAAAACATATGTTTCCCGTCATGTTCGTTTTGTGGAGGAACAATTTCCTTACACAAGTCTTTCCTCTACTCCATACTCCCCCAATCCACTTGGCGTTGTGCCATTATTTCCGTCCTTTTCTCACGCTCATGCTCCGGCTCACTCGGCACCTAACCCGGTACCCCACTACACCACTACCCACCCGAAACCCCAAACCTCCCACCCGAACACCCAGCCGACTGCCACACAACCCACCACTTCCCTACATCATACTCCTAACACACATACAACCACCCCATCCACCGCTGCACATCCCAGCTCCCACGGCAGCCCCACCCAACCCCCGCCCACGCATCATACAACTCCACCACCCCTTCCTAATCACCCTCCACTCAACACTCATCCTATGACAACCCGAGCCAAGGCCGGTACCTTCAAACCCAAAGCCTACCATACTCAAATACCCTTTGATGCACATCCCACAACTGAGCCTACTACCTACAACCAAGCCTCCAAAAATAGTTTCTGGTGCCAAGCTATGGATGAGGAATTTCAGGCTCTGAATGAACAACGTACATGGGATTTGGTACCTCTGCCTAGTAACCGAAAGTCTATTGGGTGCAAATGGGTGTTTCGCATCAAACGAAATTCAGATGGATCTCTTTCTCGCTATAAAGCACGTCTGGTTGCAAAAGGGTATCATCAGGAGTATGGTGTGGATTATAAGGAGACCTTCAGCCCTGTTGTTAAGCAACAGACTATTCGTCTGGTCTTGTCTCTTGCTCTTCACTATGATTGGCCGCTTCATCAGCTAGACGTCAGCAATGCCTTTCTTCATGGTCATCTTGAGGAAGAAATCTATATGGTTCAGCCACCGGGATATGTTAATCCCAACCGTCCTCACTATGTTTGCAAGCTTCGCAAATCACTGTATGGCCTGAAACAGGCCCCTCGTGCCTGGTACACACGTCTCTCTACTTTTCTGCAGGGTCTTGGTTTTCGCACCTACCATCATGACAACAGCCTCTTCACCCTTCACTATTCTCGAGGGACAGTCATCATTCTTATCTATGTGGATGATATTGTTATTACAGGCAGCTCGTCATCACTCATCACTGAAATTACTGAAGCTATGCATCGTGACTTCAAACTTAAGGACCTCGGTCCTCTGGAGTTCTTTCTTGGCCTCGAACTCATCCGCAAATCGGGAACCATATTGATGCATCAGACAAAATATACCCTTGAACTTCTAAATCGGGCTGGAATGACAGACTGCAAACCCGCGGTCACTCCCATGGCAGTCCGCCAATCCCCAGGTCCGAATACTCCCTTTGCCGATCCTACACTATATCGGAGCCTCGTCGGTGGACTTTATTATCTTGCTGTTACTCGTCCGGACATCCAATATGCAGTCAATCGAGTCTCCCAATCAATGCATGCTCCCACAGAACAACACTTTCAGGCCTTGAAACGCATTCTGCGCTATCTTCAAGGTACTCTTCACTGTGGAATTTTATTTCAAAAGGGCTCGTTTGATATATCTGTTTTTTCTGATTCGGATTGGGCTAACGACAAAGATGATCGAAAGTCCACTACTGGATATATTGTTATGATGGGACCGAATCTGATTTCCTGGTGCACCAAGAAGCAAACGCGAGTGTCCCGTTCCTCCACAAAAGCAGAATATCGTGCCATGGCTGCGGGTGTTGCTGAAGCCATGTGGTTACGATACCTTACGGATGCACTTGGCATTCCCCCGACGAAACCACAGATTTATTGTGACAATCAGTCCACTATTTGTGTTACCAAAAATCCAGTCCTTCATGATCGTATGAAGCATGTTGGGTCTGACTGTCACTTTGTTCGCGATGAGGTACTTGCAGGAGCGATGGCCACGCACTATGTCCCATCTACTGACCAGCTTGCTGATATTCTCACCAAGCCTCTTCCGTTACAGCCTTTTCAGTCTCTCTGCTCCAAGCTGCCCCTCGTTACCGCTGATCAGCTTGCGGGGGGATAATAGACTACATATATAATTATTAAATACATCTGGGTTATTCTGTAATTAGTTATTCTTCAGTTCTCTATATATACAGCTGTAACCCCTTCAATATTAATGAGATCAATTAATTCTTAAATCTGTATCACTTACACTTGACACTTTTACCTCTCCTATTAAATATATATAGATTTTTATATCATATCTTTATATTTATGTTGAAAAATCTCCCTATGTTAGCGGCAATTAATGAACGTGAGATTGGAGAAAGAAACACGGAATAGACAGAGCATTCAAATATTTATATCTTGATATGTAAGTCATGAGATGCTTAAAATAATAGATCTCTTATTGGCTCTATGAGCTAAGAGGTGAAATCACTCATTCTTTTAAATTTTGATTCAATTTTTATTTTTTTAATTAGTCAAAATTGTGTGCGGAATATTGAGTTAAATTAGTTTGGTTTGAGTTTTTCTTCTTTTCAATTTTGATTTGATTTGATCTTTTTCGAATTCAAACTTTTGATATGAGCCTAGTTAATGGGCTATGTTTTTAGGGGAAAGGATAAAAGCAACTTCAAGGTTGAAAAAATGACACGAAAATGACCCACGAATTTAAAGTTTTATTTCTTAGCTAATTCGCTAATTGTCGCAGCTTTCTTTGACTTTTTCTTTTGTTTCTGCTGATTTTGCATTTTTTGTTTTACTTTTATTGTTGCTCTTTTTACTTTTTTAATTTTATAAAGTGTATAAAATAATTTATTGCTCTTTTTTTTAATTATTAAATAATCAAATACAAAAAGTATATTATTTTAAACACAATTAAAACAAGAAGAATACATATTGATATGATATAATACATGCTGATACACACACATATCTATGTATTGAGACATGTTGATACGATACAATACAATACAAATATATATCTGAATATTTTCTCTCTCTTTCTCTCTCTCTCTCTCTCTCTCTCTCTATATATATATATATATATATATATATATATATATATATATATCATATACAATCTTATACATATTGACACAATAAAATACATATTTGGTACATATATATACACTCTCTATACACATTGTATACATATTTTATACAATAATTGTACATTTTCTCTACATATCCTATAGAACCTTTAGCTGCAGTAATTAATGATACATATTGTATATAATAATTATATGGTTTATATACACATATAATACATATATAATTTCTGTATACATCATATACAAAAACATATCCTATATAATAATTATACAGTTTTGATACATATTCTATACACCTTTGGCTACAATTATTGTTCAAATACATATTTTATACAATAATCGTACAATTTGTATACACATTTTATACAGTTATATATATATGTGTGTGTGTGTGTATACATATACATATTATACATATACATATTTTATACAATAACTATACAGTTTCTATACGCATCCTATCTAGTTTCTACACATATATCTTATATCAATACATATTTTATACAACAAGTAGACATTTTCTATACATATTCTATACACTAATTATATAGTTTCTATACACATCCTATACATATACATAATTTATATATTAATATTACAATATCTATACACATCATATAAAAAAAATATATTCTATACAACAATTATAGAGTTTCTATACACATCCTATACTATTCTCTCTCTCTCTCTCTCTCTCTCTCTATATATATATATATATACAAACCAGGGCCTAGTCGTATCGGGTGCCTCAAGCCGAACCGGGACCGGAGACCACTCCCAATACCCAATCATAGCTGCCCTATACCTTATGTTGGATGAATTCCAAACATATAACAAGATAGAACAATAAATAATCAAAGATAATGATAAAATCCATAACCACAACCATCCAAACATCCAACCGAATGTCCAACCAGTGTCAGCCCCAATACCAATACCAATGCCAAGGTTGAACCAATACTAACACCGCTCATGCCCATAGTAGTCACAGAAAGCCTCTAACCAAAAATAAAGAACATCCGGTCGGACATGCCCCCGACCATAGCCAAAATCAAAGTCCATGAAATAGCTAAAAGTATGAAAGGATATCTATAACATGAAATGGAGTTTTCCAAAGTATGAAAGCTAACCACTTCAGTATGACACAAATGCTGTCCCTGAATCCAAGTCACTGAGCAGGAAGAGTAGTGTGGAAGGTTCTTGCATCGCGTGGGGATACAACGCCCAAAGATGGGTTATCGGGTGAACTCTTGCATGTACTCAGAAATAAGGATAAAGTAATGCCATTATTCAAAACCAAAGTAAACATCCAAATGCAATCACATTCATATATATATTTAACATGCATTTAAATCATTAACCTGGGATGGTGTATCTTGACCATCCTAAAACCACCCATAGGCTATATAGGTCTAGTGTTACCCGATAAACGGGCCCCAGAGCGTGTAGCCGCATGAACCAGAGATATCATAGGGGCTGGGGATTCCCGTGTACCCTTTGCCCTCCATGATACATATGTACAAATATAAACTTAAGGGCATCCCGTGTACCCCACAAGTAAATGGTCACCATGACCAACCCTCATGTCGTCAAACATGAGTTTCCAATGTCCGTCCATTAGACTCATACCTTCACGGGTAGCTATCACAATCCACCATTATTGCCTAACTAAAAACCTTTAGCATATAACCAAACCACCAAATCCAAAAATTAATTACCAAGACATTATAAAGTGGTATCGTTATACCGACTATAGCTTGCAAGTAATGTCATTAGCCAACTACCTAGGGGATTCCCATGTACCCCATAGGATTTCAATCAAACCAAAACCATGGCCACCAAGGACTTTCCAAATCATTTAATTCAATCAAACCATTTAGGGTTCCATTACCATATTATGTAATGCAAGGTTTTCAATAAAAGTCAGACTATGTGACAAAAACATTCTCATTGGCATTTTAACAAACATGTTAGGGGCATAGAGTTTCCAAAACCAAAACCCAAGAACCAATTAACTATTGCCATGCAAGCACATGTTCAAACCAACATTATAACATAAAAAACCATAAATCAAAATAGGAAAACATTATCCAACAAACAATAACCAAAGCCCCCAACATATATTTAAAAACCAACACAAACCTACAATAATGCATTGAAAATTTAATACCCCGTAGTATTCTTAGTTCAGTTCAGCTCCTAGTACATGCATAAGAGGCTTAGAACCTAAAAATTTTACTAAGTGTTGGAGATTTAGTCTTATTTTTGGCCTCTTAACTTGGAGGATTTTTAAGTTGACCTTCCGGGCTCCGAGGCGATGGTTTTTAAGTTAATTCATGTTCAGGGGTGTAAGGTATCATATCTCGAGGAAGTTTGGATTTTTCAGACGAGGAATGGATCATGTTTGGAACACGATTCCAGTAGCTCATCATGATAGGACTGGGTCACAATCGAAATAGAGATGGCATACTTATCGTATTGTGGTGAAGGTATTTTTGCCTAGTTCTTGATTTATAATTTGAATGCATGTTTCATGATTATTACCCTAGTGTGTGAAGTGCTTATTAGGTGAAGAATTTTCATAGAAATCACTCAGAGCCAAGTTGAGTTAAGAGCCTTTTCTTTCAAATTTTGGTATTCAATTCTACAAGGGTCAAATTTGAAAGTGTATAACTTTTTATGCATGTGGAATTTTTTTATCTCAAAGAACACCAAATTTTAGATAATTGAGTGAACTTTCCAACGATACCAATTTCACCTTAATCCGATACCCGAGTAAAAAGTTATGATCATTTTTGTCAGAACCAGTAGGCCACCGCGATTAGACGGTGTCGCGATGAGCCTTCAAAATGCAATCCGGGTACAAATTTAAATGACTAAGGGGAAACTAAGTCTTTTTTCCTCAATCCAAGTCATAAAAAAATGAGTTAAGACATCGGTTTAAGCATTATTTGCCCATTCTCCTTTACTTTTCTGTCGAAGAAACCCTAACCTAATCATAAGAACATCAAATTCAATTCATCCTCTTCAAGAAAAACCAAAAATTAAGTTTCCTAATCTAAGAATCTCAAGAAAATCTTTCAAGATCATCTCAAGGCTTTCAAGGACAAGCTTTTTTTCATCAAATCAAGCCTATTAAGGTATGTGGGGTTATGAACAAGGGTATCCTTTCACCCTTGTGCCCAAATTATGTGATTTAAGATTTTATTTAATTATTTTGAATCAAGGTTCATACCTAAGTTTCTATATTCTTGAACCATGTGATTATCAAAAGATTTAAAGCTTTAAGTTTATCAAGAAGTGCTTATGTTTATGTTTTAACTTATGAGATTTTTGTATGCATAAGAATGCATTATTTTGACCTGATATTATTAAAGTATTTCAAGATTGTTATTAGGCATGGAGTTTTGTTATGAATTTACTTGAGTTTAAAGCATGGGTTTTAAGCCCTAAGTTTAAGTATTGAGATTTCAAGAAGATTATGCTCTTAAATTTTATTTGATAAGTTCATACCAAGAATGAGTTTGAGTTTTCAAGAAGACTTTGGTCTTAAGTTTCTTTGATGGTTCTATACCAAGATTTAAAGCTAGAATTGACCTTTTGATCCTAAGCTAAAATATGGAATTCACATTTATTCAGTTTGATTATAGTTTAAAGTAAAGAGAAGCATAACTGGTTTTCATCATAAACCCTTATGGTATTTTAAGGTGGATTTCCTAAAGTCTGAGCATATAAGTATTAATGGAGTAGTATTTAGCACCGAGTTGGTATGATTCCAAGGTAGAATGCCCCATAAATATGATCCACCCTAGGTTTAAAGTCCTAATACGGGTTAAGTATAGTGATCACTTAAGTTAAGATCCTATTCCGATAGAAAGGGTGGAAAGCTTTCCCCAGCGTGAGCTCTCCTCTTCGTGGGTAAAACACTGGACTCCATGATATCTCACATAGTGTATGTTGGTTAGAAGAACCTACCTTAGAAAGAATAAAAGGAAATCTTTTAGAAACTAAGTGTTATGGGTCACAAAGATTGTCTTTATGATTTATTACTCATGTTTATGATTTTACAACTTTAATTTTATTCAAGCCGAAGGTGAGTCATTTACACTTAGCATGCATTATTTAAAGGTTTATATGTACAATAAGTTATTGTTTTTATATATGCATTCATCCCCACATACTCAGTACATTTCAGACATACTGATCCACATTATGTCTATGTGCTATATTGTCTCATAATATAGGTACAAGTTGTAGTACGCACGTCATAGTCAGACAGTTTTCAACTTCCAGTCAGCAGGTAATGAGTTATTTTGATTTGAGGGCTCGAGCCAATCATAGTTTGAGTAGCATATTATTTTTTTATTCAGTCGTATTGATTTAGGATAGCTGGGGGTCATGTCCCGACTACCTATAGTCAATACTAGTAGAGGCTTCATAGACAGTTAGTAGAGTTGATGTATTTGATTTTAGTTTTGTTTTGTATAACTAGAGTTGTAATTGTTTTAATAGTTTTGTTTTTAAGATGTTCATGTAAAGACTCTTCTTTCTCTCCTTTCTTCAAGATTTATGTATATTCTTCAGTTGCTCATGATTTATGCAAGCACAAGGGTTAGTTTGGGATCACTTGTGGTCCTAAGCACCGTGTGACATCTAGGGGGTAGTCTCGGGGCATTACAAATTTTGTATCAGAGCATAGAGTTCAAGTGTCCTAGGGTGTTTGTGAAGCCATGTCTAGTAGTGTCTTGCAGAATGGTACAGAGATGTCTGTACTTTTCTTCGAGAGGCTACAGGGCATTTAAGAAATATTTTCCTTCTTTATGCTCTAGGTCATGCTGTAAAGTTGTTCTCTTAGACACTTCTGTCGATTCGTGTGTTACTCTATAATACTTCATCTATGAATTATTCTTGAGATAACATGATTAGCAAGTTCCAATTCCTCCCAAGATGATGCTCTCAGATTTACTATCAGTAACTTCAAAAGTCATACAAGGGGCTTGAGAAGAGCTCTCTAGTGTGTTATAAGTTCTTCAAGTTGAAAGTTATTTTCTCATCATTATGAGTTGTTCAGTTAAGACAGAGTAAGATATGCATTCAGATTCCTCGTTAACCCTCAATACAAATAGTGCTCATGAGAGGAGATAGTGTGAACCTAGATTGTTAAATAGAGTTTGCATTCGAGAGATATTGCAACCTAGAGTGTTATGATTTATAAGTAGTAGAACTTTATTATAGTTGGAAGTGTGGGTATAGAACTGTAGTGACAAGAAATGTGGAAATGGCGATTGATCGAAAGTATATACGTGAATTTATGCATGCTATCGAGTTTGTGTTAAGGTAATACATCCTTGTGTGTCAACTTAGGGGTAATGAATATAGTATTATTTTCCTGGCGGAAGATAGAGAAAGAATTATTAGTTAATTTAAATTGTGGTCTTCTTGAAGTAGGAAAAGATATCTTGATGGCATGTTATGTTGTTAGAAAAGTATAGGTCATTAATTAAGGTATTAGGTTATTAAGGATTGTTAATTTAGGGTCACTGTATGGTTATGAAAAATAAATTGGTTGAGGTTTGTAGAGCTAGGGGTATAATCTAAATATATGGATGGATAAGTACTAGAGATCTGTGGAAGAGGGATGTGCGTATGTAATGCAATTAGATAGACTATAAGATTATTATCAAATATCATGACTATAAGGTTCTAGTGGACTAGTGTTTCCTGATGTTTTGACATGTAAGAATGGTGTGTGAAGTTGTGGTTAATCATGGCTAGCACTAGACACTAAGTTTGAATAGTAGATGATCATAAAGGTAGAAATAATGATTACTTGGTTAGTGATGCTAGTTAGATGAAAGTGATCTAGTAGGCTTAAACAGTGTATGTAAGAGTTTAAGTTCATTTATTCATAGTTAGGTATGATGTTGTAGGTATGATATAGAGGTGTGCCCAAGGTGATATGGGGATTGAATTATTTTCTAAGATTAGTAAGTGTCATGTGTGCTTAGATAATGCCTATGAGTTTCTAAGTGTGAATAAGGCTAGTCATATAGTATATGGTATTCTTGAGGGCTATGTTAAGGAGATACGGATAGAGGATGCTGAGACTTTTGGTGTGATTTGAGTTAGTGAGATAGATTATGCGTTTAGTAAGGTAGGTATGTTTGTCAAGTTAATAGAGTGCAAGTCTATGATGATAACTATTGAAGCTAAAGAAAGTTAAGGGTGGTATGTACTAAGAGAGTGACCAAGAATGAAGTTAGAATTATTTAGATATAGTTTATTCAGGTGAGTGAACATTCATGTGTAGACTGTTAGAGCAAAGAAATTATGGTTCAGTCTCGAGAATATGGAGTAGAACCATAAGCTTAGAATGTCAGCTTTGATCTAAGGGGTAGATAGTAGAGTGAAGAACCAAATCAAGTTTTGAGAATTAGATTGTGATACATGTCAGTACGAGTTGTAATGAGATATGATCCCTTCTTACTCTAGAGTATTCCTTTGATTTCAATCATTATAACACCAAATTCATGCCTTGCGTGATAGATGCATGCCAAAGGCCAATGCTTATACACTTTATGCGTATTCAATTCCATTCTCAACTTCTAGTAAGTAAGTAACAACTTTACTCTTTAATTTGAGTCATCCCTTATAAATCTATTAAACTCCTGTCATATGTTGAATAACTTATGATAAGTATGAACTCATGTTTCAAAGTATGATCAGTTGCCAGAACTCATGATACTAGTGAAATTCTCATTATTCATGTACGTCCTCAGTTTAGACCCCTTTAATGAATCCATGCCTTTAACATTCTATTCCTCAAGCCCCAGTTAAGTGTAAAAGTTATGTATAGTATTCTTTCGTGCTTCAGGTACTTATGCCTTAGCCCTTCGGTGACCTCTTTCTATGTTAAGATAGTGGTGGTGATAATGGATAAGAAATGATTTAGATGAGAGAGAGCTTATGGCCCTTATTAAGAAAGATTATTTATACTTTTCTATCTAAGGCTAAAGAATGAAGGAATATTGAGGTAAATCTTTGGTATATGTCATAGTTAGTTGAGAATTCTGGGTATGTCATCTTAAGCATAGTGCAAGAAAGTTATTGTTGATAGAGGTTTAGAGAATATGAGAAGTATTCCTTTATGGGTGTTTTCCTTGAAGTTCATATGTGGTTATAATGATTGGATTGAATGCCATGTTGGGATGTAAGTAGAGGAATGCAATATGCACTAGTGAATCCATAGTAAGAGTTCAAAGTTAGTTATTGAAATGGTAAGGTATGTTATGCTTAGGGTGTGATCTATATAAGAAATATAAAAGATTAAATCCTGTGGTTCAAACTAGTATTATAGTGTAGCATGTTGTATCTTGTCATTTTGATTTTGGCTTGATCATGGTGAGAGAATTAAGTTCACTTTAGACTTATCAAATGAGTATGGTATTTAAGGGGAATACTATAGTTGAGGGAGTAGTTGTATTTAAGAAGTTGATGTGTGAGCATATGCTAACACATTTGAGGCTTTTTTAACTCTAAATAATTGCAAGGTCTTGAGCAACTTTAGTTATTTTTGATTAGTTTATGTTTGATTTTGCAGTTTAAGTTGATATGATAGAGAACCAACATGAAATGAAGCAAAGAAGTTGAAATTTGAAGAAATCTAAAGACAAGTGTGGCTGACGACATTTGTGATAAGTCATCATCCCTGTGATAAGCTATCAGGTTGGTCGTCATCAGTACACAGAGAATTGGCCTAAAGTGGAAGTTGTGATGATATTTTGTGATAAGCCGTCAAGGGTCTGATAAGTTATCAAGAATGTCGTCAGCCTAAGGCAACCAAGGAGAATTGAAGCAAAGCCTTGAAGATATTTTTTCATAGGCCATCACGTAGCGATAGGTTATCAAGTTTGTCATCAGCCTTAAGCAGGAAGAGCCAAAACTGAAGAAGAAGAAGCTGACGACATTTATGATAAGTCGTCAGCTTCCTGATAAGCTATCACAAATGTCGTCGGCTAATCCGAAGGATTTTTGATTTTTATTAATTTGTTTCCTTATTTAGGGTAAACTATTTAAAGCTTTGTTTTAGGGTTTTATAGACATTATTATTATTATTATTATTATTATTCCGCACAAGGTCGACACCTTGAGTTTGGGACAACATATTTTGATATTTTCTCTCTTTACTTTTTGACTTTAACAATACATCTACTTTTGAGAGATTATTATTATTTTGGGATTTTTCCTTTGTAATCTAATCTGCGGTTCACTAGTTATTATTCATCTCTGTAAGTTTATCTTTAAAATCATGAATTCAATTATGTGTTTCGTTCGTTACATCATGAGTGGCTAAACTCCCTTAACTTGAGTTGTGGGATCTAGGGTTAGGTCTTAATGAGGTGCTAAGTATTAAAGATTCAAAAGGTGGTAGGATTTCTTGATAATTCTAAAGTTTTAATTAACGTCTGTTGGTTGCAAACAGTAGACACACCTACTTTGAATTTCTTGAGAAAGAAATCAAATATAGTAGGAAGTGAATTATCAACAGGGACTCGAAAATACTTCATTTAATAATCAGCGCTGTAACAAGGTTGGTTAACCTGAGGTAAAATCTGAGCAGTAAATAGAAATTCCCTAAATCCGAGAGTATTAAGGAATTAAACGCTTAAGTAGGTCGAAAGACATTTAAGCATAACATCGATAAAGATAGCTTGTTATCCTACCCACCGTGAGAATCTTGAACCACTTTTAGCATCTGTCATGTACAGGAAGCCCTAGTGAACATAATTTTGGTTATTTCATTAACTCTTGATTTACAAACACCAAAAGTAAAGTGAAAAACAACAACTTGTTAAACCTAAACCCCCCATTTCAGGAAACATTAAACTATCAGTGGATTAAATCGCAAACAACTTGAGTTCACACTATATTCCCTGTAGGATTCGATCCCAACCTAGTTGGGTTTTATATTGACAACGATCGCTTACACCCATTCAAGAGTTTAATTTGAGCATTATAAAAAATTGTGCCGTTGCCAGGGAATACGGTTGTAAGCTGAAGTTTGTATGCGCTAATTGACTGTTAGTTAAGTTTCCTAGATTTACATTTATTTGTTGTTTTTGTTTATTTGCAGGATTGTATAGTGTATGCCAAGCACCATAAGTTCTGGAGAAGCATTATTACCACTAAATTTGGAACCACAATGAATAGAAAGAATGGCAAAATAGCAAGAGGCTGACAGACTGGCAGCCTTAGCTAGAGCTCAGGTGAATGTGCAAAATGTTGGGCAACATGCACGACATCCAAACCCTGAGGATGAAGATTTGGGGGACGAAGAGTTATTGAACCCTGGTAACGCAAGGCGTGATGAACAAATAGCTGCATAAGTTCCACATAATGTTAATCGAAACCGTCCATTCCAAAGAAGACAAGAGTACCAGCCGGTCCAATATGATCTGAATGATGATGATGATGATGGCATGGACGGGGTAGGTGCAACGGGTGTAATTATTCCTCCACCGTTGGCACCTGGAGCCAAGTTCAACATTATGAGTACTATGATCCAACTCCTTAATCTGAAGAGGTTGTTTGGTGGCCTTCCTGGGGATGATCTGAACCTGCATCTGGTGAATTTTGTCACCATTAGCAAATCTTTTAATAACCCAGGAATGGGCCAGAATGCTATCCGTTTGAGGTTGTTCCCGTTGTCTCTGTCTGGGGAGGCAACATTATGGCCGAATGAGCTTACGACTGATTCCATCAACCACTGGAGACAATTGAAAAAAGTGTTCCTAAAATGGTTTTTACCATCCTCCAGGAGGGTACAGTTGAGAAACGAAATCAACAATTTTAGACAGCTCCCTACTGAAGCTTTGCATGAGACTTGGGAGAGATTCAAGAAGAAGCTAACACAGTGTCCGAACCACAATATGATGAACCTACACTTGATGGAGACTTTGTATAGGGCCCTTAACTTTGTAACAAAGACGATTGTAGATAATGCTGCTGGTGGTTCGTTTGTTGATCTTTCTTTTCAAGATGCCTCAAATATGCTAAATGGGATGACCAAACAGAGTAGGTCTTAGCATACCAGGGAGTCTGTGGTAGCAATCCCCACCGTTTCTATTGGTATGCCTACTGAACAATGCAGTAAAGATGAGGAGTGGGATTAAGACATGGCCCATCTAAAGACTCAGATGGACTTACTCACAAGCACTTATTATCAGGGAAGACTGAGAAAGTGAAAGCTGTAATATCTCAAGACCGAGTGGATGTGGAGCCTGAAGAAGAGGCGAATTATGTTAATAATCAGGGGGTTTCCGAGGTAATAGCCAAGGGAATCAAGGTCAGAACATTTATGACAAGCCTTGTTACAAATACAGGGAGCAACAAAACCGGAGAAGCAATAATGACAGGAGTGGTTTATATGTTCCTCCTGAAAATTAGGAAGCTGCTGTAACTAGCTCTGGAAAGATGTCCATGGAGGACATGACGGAGAAATTATTGAAGAGAGTTGATGCCACCAACTCTGGTGTAACCACATGAAGACCGATCTGACATCCATCAGTCTGTTGGTGCACTCACACTTCACTGTCATCAAACAGTTAGAGCAGTAGATGAGCCAACTTTCTACTGCATTCAACCAGAGAAAGAGTGGAATGTTACTAAGAAATACAGTTCAGAATCCATGGAATAATGGCTCATGTATGACGATTACCACTAGGAGTGGTAAGATATTACCTCATCTTTCTGTGGAAAAATCTGTAGATGGTGAGGTAGTTGTTGATGAATCCAAAGAAAGCAATCCAGTAGAGTCTGAGAAGCTGGATAGTTCTGTTAATGCTTCGGAGAAGGAAAAAGAGAAGAAAGAGAAAGTGGTGTTGAAAAATATCCCAAGACCACCACCTCTCTTTCCTCAACTATTGAAGAAGAACGCTAATGATGCAAAATTCAGCAAATTCCTAGCAATGCTCAAGAAATTAACAATAAATGTGCCTTTGGTTGAGGTACTTGAGCAAATGCCAAGATACACAAAGTTCATGAAAGACCTTGTGACCAAGAAACGGAAGGTTATCCATGAGACGGAGAACAATCTTCTCCATTGTGGTGCTATCTCTACAAGGTCTTTAGTGCAGAAAAAAGGCAGACTCGGAAGCGTTTACCATTCCGTGAACTATTGGTTCCCTGAAATTCACCAAAGCATTATGCAATATGGGAGCCAGTATAAACCTAATGCCATTTGCTCTGTATAAAAAACTGGGTTTGGGGAATCCTACCCCAATAAATATGCAGTTGGTGATGGAAGATAGGTCTATGAAGCATCCTGTGGGCATATTACATGATGTTTTAGTAAAGGTAGCCGATTTTATTATGCCTGCTGATTTTGTAGTCCTAAATTGTGAGGTGGACTTTGAAGTTCCCATCATCTTGAGAAGACCATTCCTTGCAATCGGGAAAGTGATCATAGACATGGAGCTAAATAAGATAAAGTTCAGGCTAAATGATAAAGAAATACGCTTTGAGATACACTCATCCATGACTCAGCAAAAAGAGATGGGTGTTTTCTCAACCGTTGATGTATTCTATGGAGATGATAAAGGGGTATCAACAGGTTGTCTTGGCGAATTCTGAGTAGTCAAGATAACCAAGTCATGCCGCGATGTTAAATCAGGCGCTGCATGGGAGACAACTCATGAACCCCGGGATTGATCCACTCCAGGTATGCCCTAAACCCTGGGTTCATTTTATTTTCAACTTTAAGTTGAGGGTGTAGGGTAGGATGTTGTTGTAATAATTTTTGGTAGATAATTAGGAGTAATACAGGTACTTGAGGCAGTTAGCATATTTTGTGAATTTTGAGCAACTCTCCATTGATCTGAGTTTATAACTGTGTGAATTGCATTCATCTGTAACTGCGGTGCATCTTTTTGTGGCATTAGTCTGGCGACTTAACAATTTTTTTTGAATAAATTGCATGAATCGGATAAGTAGTGATATGGGATGTACTTGTGTTCCATGTGTACATGAGGTCTTACTCAGCACCTACTGTGTGTCGAATCTAGAACTTGCCCTGTTAGTCCTGCCTAGGTTATAGGATAGGGGTTAGGAAAGGTTCATAGGCCACTTTTGATTGTAACCCACTTTCAGCCTAAATGACCTTTCCAATGTGAACAATATCCCTTGATCCCTGATTTTGGCCTATATGCCTGTTTCTTTTTTTGAAACCTATCACCTTCCCATTTACCTTACAATGAACCTGTTTTAGCTCTGGTCCTCCTTAGACATTGTGCACTTTGACTTAGGAAAACAACCTAAGTTGAGGGTGGCTATCATTGGGGTGCGTGATGCAAAATGAGCATAAAGAGAGGTAGAATAAGAGAAAAGAATAAAAAGTTGGGTGCGGTGAAAAAGGAATAAGAAAAGAGAAAACTGTGTTAAAGATGATAAAAAGATAATATGATGATTGAAAAGACCGCATCCATCTTGAGCATGTGTGATCAATAAAAGAAGAGGAAGAAAAGAAGGTTGAGCAGTGAAACCCTAAGATTTTAGTGTAGTGTCAAGGAGGCATAGTCACTCTAAAATATCCATGAATATCATACCATCCCCTAGCCTACATTACAAGCCTAATAAAAGCCCTAAAGTGATCCTAACTGACCTACCTGAAGATTTGGTTACTGACTATAAGGGCAAGCCTATAGAATTTGACATGCAGTGTTTGGAACTTTATTCTGAGAGTGAGACTTGTGGTTATCCCTATGTTTATGTATGTGAATTATGATATGAGTGAAAAAGGAATTTCTTTATTGTGAGGGCACATTGGGTATGTTGCTAAGTCACTGACTTGTTCAGATAGTGTGATCTTGGTATGGAATGATTGTTATTGCTGAATTTTTGCCGTATCTTGATGCTTGTGAGTTGCATGGTTGTTCTTCAAAACATCAACAATGAGCTTTAAATTGACTGACCTTGGAGATGGTGAAATTATTCTGAACTAATATGAGTAGTTAGCTGCCAAATTGTACTTTGTATTCTCTTAGTTATGTTTTGGTTGCTTGAGGACAAACAATTGTTTTAAGTTGAGGGTGTTGATGTGTGAGCATATGCTAACATATTTGAGGCTTTTAACTCTAAATAATTGCAAGGTCTTGAGAAACTTTACTTATTTTTGATTAGTTTATGTTTGATTTTGCAGTTTAAGCTGATATGATAGAGAACCAACATGAAATGAAGCAAAGAAGTTAAAATTTGAAGAAATCTAAAGACAAGTGTGGCTGACGACATTTGTGATAAGTCGTCAGCCCTGTTATAAGATATCAGGATGGTCTTCATCAGTAGTTAGAGAATTGGCCTAAAATGAAAGTTGTGACGACATTTTATGATAAGCCGTCAAGGGTCTGATAAGTTATCAAGAATGTCATCAGCCTAAGGCAGCCAAGGAGAACTAAAGCAAAGCCTTGACGATATTTTGTGATAGACCGTCACGTAGTTGATAGGTTATCAAGTTTGTCGTCATCCTTAAGCAGGAAGAGCCAAAACTGAAGAAGAAGCCGACAACATTTGTCATAAGTCGTCGGCTTCCTGATAAGCTATCACAAATGTTGTCGGCTAACCTGAAGGATTTCTGATTTTTATTAATTTGTTTCCTTATTTAGGGTAAACTATTTAAAGCTTTGTTTTAGGGTTTTCTAGACATGATTATTATTATTATTATTATTATTATTATCCCGCACAAGGTTGACACTTTGAGTTTGGGACAACATATTTTGATATTTTCTCTCTTTACTTCTTGACTTTAACAACACAACTACTTTTGAGAGATTATTATCAGTATTTTGGGATTTTTCCTTTATGATCTAATCTGCGATTCACTAGTTATTATTCATCTCTGTAAGTTTATCTTTCAAATCATGAATTCAATTATGTGTTTCGTTCGTTACATCATGAGTGGCTAAACTCCATTAACCTGAGTCATGTGATATATGCTTAGGTCTTGATGAGGTGCTAAGTATTCAAGATTCAAAAAGTGATAGGATTTCTTGATAATTCTAAAGTTTTAATTAACGTCTGTTGGTTGCAAATAGTAGACATACCTGGTTTGATTTGCTTGAGAAAGAAATCAATTATAGTAGGAAGTGAATTATCAACAGGGACTCAGAAATACTTCATTTAATAATCAACACTGTAACAAGGTTAGTTAACCTGAGTAAAATCTCGGCAGTAGATAGAAATTCCCTAAGTTCGAGAGGATCAGTGAATTAAACGCTTAAGTAGGTCGAGAGATATTTAAACATAACATCTATAAAGATAACTTGTTATCCTACCCACCATGAGAGTCTTGAACCACTTTTAGCATCTGTCATGTACCGGAAGCCCTAGTGAACATAATTCTGATTATTTCATAAGCTTTTGATTTACAAACACCTAAAGTAAAGTGACAAACAACAACTTATTAAACCTAAACCACCCATTTTAGGAAAAATTAAACTATCAGTAGATTAAATCACAAACAACTTGAGTTCACACCATATTCCTTGTGGGATTCGACCCCAACCTAGTTGGGTTTTATATTGGCAACGATCACTTACACCCATTCAAGAGTGTAATTTGAGTGTTATCATAAGTTGCATTGCTAAAGTGAAACCACTTTAGCTTATGATTTATATGTCTATGTTCTATGCTATAAAGTTGTATCAATATTGTGATTCCTTAGTCAGATGTCTTGTTCAGATCATGCCTAAAATTCTTTACTCCATAATATTTTTAGAATTTCTTAGAAGAGTGTTGGAAAAATACTCCATTTAAGTATGGGCAGTCTGTATGGTCTAGTTCATAGAGCCTGCGATCCAGTTTAGCAATCAAGCAGATAAGCTCCTATAGATTTCTAACTTTCTATTTAGTCTTACTATCCGAAGTCTCACGAGTAAGTCCATTCCATGAGGTAAGATGTTCTCATTCATGCAAACTATGAATTTTAGCTCAGTTCATGCATCAGTTTTAGATTCCGATATTAAGTCATGATTTAGCTAGTGAGTGTCATGTGCATTATATCATTCTTTCCTTAGTATTTCAGCCAATTTAGTATCATTCAGGGGATGAACTATCCCAAAGAAGAGATGTTGTAATACCCTAAGTTTTCATGTCTTGAACCTCTCAACTTTTTTTCACAAAACCAGATCCAGCCTGAGGCGATGCTTACTCATAAGTTGACTCTCTTATTTCTATCTCAGCCTTATAACCATTCTCATATCATTGCATGTATTCAAGAAATCAGTTCAGTCATGATATTCAGTTCATATGTCATGGTTCAGACTCAGCCAGACAATCATGTTCCAAGGCATGCATGTTCAGTATATGATCTCAGTTATCTTAGTACAGTACTCTCAGTCTAACCAATTTCATTCGAGGACAAACGTTTCGAACGGGGAGATATTGTAATACCCCATATTATTCTTAGTTAATTTCATCTCCTAGTGCATGCATAAGAGGCTTAGAGCCTAAATATTTCACAAAGTGTTGGAGACTTAGTCATATTTTTGGCCTCTTAACTTTGAGAGATTTTAAGTTGACCTTACGGGCTCCGGGATAATGGTTTTTGAGTTAATTCATGTTCAGGGGTGTAAGGATCATGTTTAGGAGAAGTTTCGTATTTTTTGGAAGAGGATTGGGTTATGTTTGTATCAAGATTCCAATGGCTCATCGCGATAGGACCGCGTCGTGGTCGTAATAGTGATGGAACACTCATCGTGTCGTGGTGAAGGTGTTTTTGCCTAGTTTTTGATTTATAATTTGAATGAATGTGTCATGATTATTACCCCAGTGTGTTAAGTTCTTATTAGGTGAATAATGTTCATAGAAATCACGTAGAGCCAAGTTGAGCTAAGAGCCTTTGAGTCGTCCAAAGTTTGGTATTCGATTCTACAAGGGTCAACTTTGAAAGTGTATAACTTTTGATGTATGTGGAATTTTTCATCTGAAGACCATGTGAAGGTCAGACTTCTACTATCTCAAAGTCTCTGATAGAAATAAAGATTAATTGCTTAAATGCCGGGCCATCTACTCGCGACCCCGATCAGTGCAGTTAGATAGTTAGAGTTAGTAGTTTCTTCAAAAATTCTAGTTATTATTCACTGGAAATGATTCCTTTACTGGAGTAGGTAATGGAAATGCTGAAGTTTGAGATTGTCCACCAAATTATACATAATTGAGTCAGCTTTCCAATGATACCAATTTCACCTAAATCTGATACCCGAGCAAAAAGTTATGATCATTTTCGTCAGAACCAGTAAGTTACCGCGATTAGATCGCGTCGCGATGAGTCTTCAAAATGCAATTTGGGTATGAATTTAAATTTCTAAGGGGCATTTAATTCTTTTCCCCTCAAGCTAGACGTCGATTTAAGCATTATTTTCCCATTCTCCTTCACTTTTCTCTCCAAAAAACCCTAACCTAATCCCAAGAACATCAAATTCAATTCACGTTCTTCAAGAAAAACCAAGAATTAGGTTCCCTAATCCAAGAATCTCAATAAAATCTTTCAAGATCATCTCAAGGATTTCTAGGTCAAGCTTTCTCCATCAAATCAAGCTTATTAAGGTATGTGGGGTTATGAACAAGGGTATCTTTTCACCCTTGTGCCCAAATTACGTGATTTTAAGATTTTATTAATTATTTTGAAGTAGGGTTCATACCCAAGTTTCTATATTCTTGAAGCATGTGGTTATCATGAGATTTAAAGCTTTAAGTTTATCAAGAAGTGCTTATGTTTATGTTTTAACTAATGAGATTTCTATTATGCATGAGACTGCACTATCTTGACATGATATTGTTAAAGTATTTAAAGATTGTTATTGAGCATGAAGTTTTGTCATGAATTGACTAGATTTTAAAGCATGGGTTTTAATCCCTAAGTTTAAGTATTGAGATTTCAAAAAGATCATGCTCTTAAGTTTTATTTGATAAGTTCATACCAAGAATGAGTTTGAGTTTTCAAGAAGACTATGAGCTTAAGTTTCTTTGATGGTCTTATACCAAGATTTAAAGCAAAAATTGATCTTTTGATCCAATGCTAAAAGATGGAATCCATATTTATTTAGTTTGATTATAGTTTAAAGCAAAGAGAAGCATAACTGGTTTTCATCATAAACCCTTACGTTATTTTAAGGTGGATTTCTTAAAGTCTGAGCATATAAGTATTAATGGAGTAGTATTTAGCACCAAGTTGGGTATGAATCCAAGGTCGCTTGCCCCAGAACTACGATTCACCATAGGTTTAAAGTCCTAATATGGGTTAAGTATAGTGATCACTTAAGTTAAGGTCCTATTCCGATGGCAAGGGTAGGACAACTTTTCCCAGCATGAGCTCTCCCCTCCGTGGGTAAGATGCTGGACTCCATGATAGATAACATTATGTATGTCGGTTAGAAGAAATTATTAAGAAAGAATAAAAGGAAAGCTTTTAGAGACTAAGTGTTATGGCTCACAAAGATTGTCTTTATGATTTATTACTCATGTTTATGATTTTACAGCTTTTATTTTATTCAAGGCAAAAGTGAGTCATTTACACTTAGCATGCATTGTTTAAAGGTTTATGTGTACATTAAGTTATTATTTATACTTATGCATTCACCCGCACATACTCAGTACATTCCTGAAGTACTGATCCACATATATGTCTATGTGCTACATTGTCTCATAATGTAGGTACAAGTTGTAGCGCGCACATCATAGTCAGACTGTTTGCAACTTCCAGTCTGTAGGTGATAAGTCCTTTTGATTCAAGGGCTCGAGTAAATCATAGTTCAATTAGCATCTTATTTTTTTTATTCAGTCGTATTGATTCGAGATAGCTGGGGGTCATGTCTCGGCTACATATAGTCAATACTACTAGAGGCTTCATAGACAGTTAGTAGAGTTGATGTATTTGATTTCAGTTTTGTTTTTTATATCCAGAGTTGTAATAATTTTAATAGTTTTGTTTTGAAGATTTTCAGCTAAAGACTTTTCTTCCGCTCATTTCTTTAAGATTGTATCTTAGTCAGTTGCTCACGTGTTATGTCAGTACAAGGGTTAGCTTGGGATCACTTGCAGTCTTAAGCACCGTGTGATGTTCAAGGGGTAGTCTCGGGGTGTTAAACAAAACGATTAAGTAAAACATGATTTTAGTTTGAACTAACAATGAAGGAGGAGTAGCATGCCTTAGATACCAAAACAGATGATGAGAAACCACCCTTGAGAGCCTTACTTGACCACCTTGAAGAAACCTTAGCCTCTTTTTGAACCAAGAGCTTGAGAGAGATTTAAGAGTGTTTGATTGGGAAATAGTAGGTTAATGAAGTCCCAAAAGTGTTTTAAGTTGTGGGGCCAAAATAATTTAAGAGGGAAAATTTCAAGAATGCCCCCAACTGAAACTGTAAAAATTTCCGTAGGTAAGTACGATTGGACCCCTCCAATCGTACCCACATTATACGAGTGGTACCTTCTACTCATACTTTGATTAGAATATTGGACACCACATTATGACCAACATATGACTCCTTAGCCTAAATCGTACCCTACCATACGACTAGAACCCTTCAAGTCATACCACAAGCAAAATGACAAGTCTAGACATTGAACAACATACATTTTGGCACTATACTTCTCGTATTAAGTACATATGACTCGTATATAGTCTTTTCATACCAAGAACAGAACATGGCCAACATCATACTAACCAACATATGACTAGGATCCCTAGACCCATACCCACACTACGCGAGTGGTATGGTGAGTCGTATGATCAACAAAAGGCTCAAACTCACGAAATTTTCAAGGACCAGAATCTAGGGTGTTTCGTATATCTTGTACAAATACATATTCGATGAAAAAACTACATAATTTATATACAATTGTATTTAATTGTATAGAAGAACAAATAAATTAAGAAAATTCAGATAGACTATACAATAGCAAAACATAGTTGATACAATGGAAAAGAAACCCCTTTTTAAAAAATATTTTCTTAAAAAATTTAAATTTGGAAAGGAAAAATTCAAAACTCCAATTTCATAAACATGTAAATCTAAAGAAATCAACCATAAAAAGATGAAGATATTTTATAAAAGAAATAAATGCAAAAGGGAAAAATTCAGATCTCTAATTGCATATACATGTAAATTCAAAGAAAGAGAGAAAAATTATCAAATCAATTGTAAAATTGAACGACATGTGTGTATGTGAATACACACAAAAAATGAAGAAGAGAGAGGGAGAGAGAGAGAGAGAGATCTACAGTGATGTGATGAATAAATTAGAATTGGAAGAAAAAAAAGGAAGTAAAATCTAGAAAAAGACCTTAGTTGTCAATATTTATGTGTTGCTGTTTTTGTTTATTTCCTATTTGTGATGGGGTGGGGGGTCCACCTCCTTGATAATTATCTCTACTTGACTATTAATTGAAAATTATTTGACCGAATGATTATAATTTGACTAATTAGGTAAACATTGGTTATTTATTTTTAAAATGGCCACTGAGTGTCCTTTTTTCATATTTTAATCGTAAAATAGCTTACCGTTTTTAATTAAACTAAGCTATTTATGTTTTTATTTAATTGAAAACAGACTAGTCTTATCTAGCATTTGATCATTTTTCAAATTTTTTTGACAAGTCAATTTAGGATGCAGTTCTAGTGAAGTTTCTACGTGTTTAACCGTGATTTTTGGAAAAAATTATTTTTTTTTAAAAAATAATAAATATGATTTATATCCATAAATTGTGAAAACCTTTTTGAGTACCATACGTTTGCTATAAAATTATATTTTCATAAAGAACTAGATAATATATTATCCAAAAATTATTATACTATATTTTAATAAAAGTTACTAATAACACAGATTACCTCACTTATCATTCAGTCAGAAAAGGTACAAGCATCACTGACCCTAATACTACTAAAAAATGTCCCAAAATAGATGGTCAATGCCGTTGGAAAGGATCGTATAATGTCCAAATTTGATACCAACCCAATGCACTTGCTGACATCAATTTATTGCATGTCAATTTGGAAGAATATGTGGGTGGGGTTTTAATACCAACAGATGTCATTGGTTCTTCTAATTTTACTAGTTTAGATTTACTTATTATGCATTTGAGTTGGATATGAAAAAGGTCAACGACTGGTTACGATTATTATTTTTAATTTTATTTTAATGGTGTTGGGAGAAAAATCTCACATTTATGAAATATCTCTTCAACTTGTGGAGATGCAATATTACAACGGGAATAGTGTGAACCTCATAGCCATCATTAAAGAAGCTATAATTATCCACTCGCAAAAAGTACGTACGATGTATGATTTCAAAATCAAGGCCCTATATGCTAGTAATGGATAAAATTCAGAAAAAGAAAATACTAGACTAAGTAGGGACTGTTCTATGTGCTTTTGAAAGAAACTTCGTCAATAACAATGTTCCGCCTTGGTTGAAAATTTGGTTGATCCTTATGGGTAATTTAGTGAAGTTAATGAGTAGGTCTAAAATAGTAAATTACAAGAAAAAATTGATTGGTATTAGTGAAGTACATAATTGAGCTGCTTCGATCATTATTTTTAAACACCAAAAATAGCAACAACTTGATGGTTACTGCTAATGGCACAATAACTTTTGTAGAGAGTACAAACCTAGAATATACTATGATACAAAGTTCACAAGGACTTCTAGTTTACTAGAATCCCCTACAATTGATATACAGACAACGACATTCAATACAAACATAAAACCTAAGGCATAAACTTCGCGTGGAAAATAAACATGGTCTCTAAAATATCTAGCATTTGGATTTTGAATGAACCTGTTCCTCCCACAAAAAGGTAAACACTAAAACATTTGGCTAGATTGAGGACAATATGACATGAGTACACATCCCTCGAAATCCATTATCACGATAGTAATGACATGCAATTAGTTTGTGCTAGTTTTTTCTTATTTTCATGTATTCTCCATTCTATTCTTGTTTGTCATCTTTCTCTTTCTCTTATTTGATTCTTTTCAATCTCTTTGTATTATTCTTGTGTATTTTGTAACCTTTAATTCACTCATTAACTAACTTAAACTTACTTATTTTCTTGATGCGTATGGATAGAAAGGCAAGGTAATTTAAGAGAAGAAATTAAAATTATAAGAGATAACTTTACACATATCACATTTTCATAATTTTACAGAATGGTGACATTGAAGGGCAGCAGTTATGGTTATCATCCCTGAGATTAGCAACAACATTGGGTAGATAAACTTTGCAATAAAATTAAAGAATATATAATAAAAGGAAAGAAACAAAGGCAAAAAACAAGTAAGATCAATAGAAAAGAGAGTTATTTCAAAGAATGAACAAAAGAATGAAATTAAACGGGTGAATAATGATTTATCAGATCCTAACCAATTTTAAATTAAAATGATTCTCATGGAAGAAGGGTGGAATATCATGGAAGATGTCTGTTGGGATCTTTCAAGAAAAAATGATAAGCCACATGTTACAAATAATACTTTTTCGAGGAGGTCAAAAATGATAAATTAAAAAGTTGGTAATTGTCTCCTACTAGTCACTAGTGGTGTGCTGTCAAAGACAATCCTAAAACAAGACTTAAAACATGTTAAGTACTTCACATCACTTATTATGATCTTCACTGTTGTTACTAAGGTTCTAAGATATACTTTTTCTTGTCAATGAGCCTCTTTTGAAGAGGTGACACCAAATAACTGATATTTCACTTTATTGTATTCTTTTTTTAATATGTTTATTCATATATTTATCATTCATACTTATAATTATTAGTTGAAGTAACTATATTTATATTTATTTCCATTTGTGTGTTTTAAAGCAACACTGTTACAATTCACAAGCTAGAATTTATTCATTGTTTGCTTAACTTCTAATTTTTGTATATGTATTTCAAGTTGGGTACAATGGCTCTTTTCATCTTATTATATCAACAGTTAAAGCCATTTTTATAAGTATATTTCAATTTTACAATAAAACTAGGAATTCTAACTACCAACAAAAAGCTTAAAGCCAAGTTGGAAGGAAATGAAGTATTTTACCATGGGATGCTAGTGAGGTCATGACAATAATACAACTACAGAATCAAGGCACATACTGAAAGAATAGAATCCACAACACTTGCACTAACATTTTCACTGATCAACAACTCCGTATTTGTGATTTCACCAATTGGCGAGTCACAAATGGAGAAGGAATGACACTAGAAGGAAACACTATATAGAATAACAAGTTATGACTATGATGGTAATAATGAGTTGCGAAAGTGGATGCACTAGTTCTGCCCATTGTGATGAAAATGGTAGAGATTAGATGGGTTCATGGTTTGGTGTGAGGATCTGAAATAAAATCGTGAATAGATTTTTGGTGAATTATGAAACTATGGAGTAGTGAGTGGTGTCACTGATGGACGTCGGAGCAAAAAATCAACAAATTGTAATATTATAGATATTATTTGGTACCTAATAGTATCAAAATCAACAATATAAAATAATTTTTAATCAAAATAGAGTTTGACCCGTAAGATATCATACTTGTATGACCAAAATATATTAAAAACACCAAAATGGTTAGGGAAACAACATAAAACAACAACAATATGCACTACTTCCATGGCACATGGGTCTTTCTACTTGAACTGGTATGTCTTTGATTATTAATGGTAGTTGCAGACCTCATCTGTATTCTTTTTTCGACCCTTATTCTTTCAATTTTATTGTTGGTAATGGTTGGATACCCTTTTCATTTAACTCTATGTTTTGGTTTGTAACTAATATCACTAGTTACTTCATTAGACCTTTTTTTCACTCTTGTACCAGTGTTAATGATAGACAAATAAAAAAGATTAGAAAGACATAGTATAAAATCTGAATAAGTCAAGCAAAATCTTAGTAATTGCTTACATTAAAAGTGATAAAGCACCTTCATCTTAGTATATTCCAACCCCTACCATTCTTACCCTTTTAAATATTTTGCATATCCTCTACTAATGTCCTTATGCTCTTGTCTTTATTGAGGCATCTCTTTTTCTGTGCCTATTCCACTACGTATTCCTTTGGTAAATTGGGTTTGTTGAGGCATTCCTTCCTCTACCTATGATCCATTATATTAGCTTTGTTAAGATATTCTTTATCCTCTATCTATGCCTACATTACATTGATTTTGTGGAGGCATTTCTCTTCCTTAACCTATGTTCTTATTCACTTGTCTTTCTTGAGGCATCCCTCTTCCTCTGCCCCTAGCCCTTTCACTTTCTCTTCCTCTTCCCCCACCACTTACATTAGCATATTTATTGAAAAATATTAGTGTATATCTCTATTTTCCAAATAATTTTATAAATTACCTATGTCGATGTAGAAATTTTAGTTGATTATCTTGAAACACTGCCCCTTCTTTTTGCTTTCCTCTTCTTCTACCATTTTTAGTGTTTGTGGTTGCCTCTTTATTAAAATATTAATGCATATACTTAAGTAAATGTACAAATATTTTATAATTATAAGTAAATCTACGTGTATTTGAGTAGATGTTTCAGCTGATTAACTTGACCCAGCTTAAGGACATCATTTTTTATTGTGTCCTTTTGTATGAAATTGCTACAAATATAACAACATCATTTTTTCTAAGCTTATTAATATTTTTTTCTTCTATTAGCCTCCTTTATTCTAACTTCTCTAGGTCTTTCGGGTAGCTTCTTGAATTTTGGTGGCTTCACTGTTGGATTAGTTAATTGTGGCCACATATTTATATTATTTATTAGCTGAATAAAGTTGGCATATGTGACAAGGTAGGTTTTCTTGTTATAAAAGATGGTCACATAATAAAGGTTCACATTCCCTGTAATGTAGGGAAGAAGCACCATAAGGACACGAAATAACCCTAAGCTGACATTCTCTACAACTAAAAGTGCACCTAATAATATCTACTATGTGTTTAAATCTCTTGTGTTCAATCTCAAAATCCCTTTTTCCATTTCAAGAAAGATGAACTACATTGGCTTTGTAACAACCAGTTCTATCATTACTTAAAATATATATAGTAAAGTCATGTTTTTATTATTTTAAATAATTTTAGATAATTATTTAGTATGGGAGTGAATTTGATACATACTAAGGTCATACATTAACCCTAACACAAGGTTAGGTTGAAAGTATCCTTACCAATATAGTTTCAGGCTAAGTTTAAACTAGGTTCAACTTCAAATGGGAACTCCTCCTAAAATATAAAGAGTTAGGGATCTAATGCCCATAAAATTAAATATTTCTAGGTCTTCTTTCCAATGCAACTGACCATTCATTAATTTTTTTTGAGCAAAAAATTATGATCATTTTACTGAAGACGGTCTGTGTTGAAAAGCTGAAGGCGTTGTAGCAGGATAGGTCACTATAACAATGTTTCTATAGTGACAACATGTTGCTATAGTGATGTTACAATAATTTATAACCTACTTTGGACAGGTTCAGCATTCAAAACCCTGAATTTTAATTCCTAAGACCTAGAGGGGAGATTTTCTCTTTGTATGGGTGGAAATTCTTTGTTGAGGTATGTTTATTCCATCATCTTATTTATTTTTTAATCCTTTAACACCCTAGAATCATTAGAATAGCCTTTCATGGTTAAATTCTTGGATATGTGAACTCCAAGTTCATGATATTTTGAGAAAAACTTATGTGTTGGATTAATATCATCTAGAATCACTTCTAAATTGGTAATTTATAATTCCTACCATGAATTAGTGATTCTAAAATATGAAAATTGATATTTGGGGACCTTGAATTCAATAATGGTGGAAACTTTAGCCTAAAAACTTAATTAATGTTGTTGGATTGAGTTTGAAGGAACTATTTTGATGAATAATTGACCCTTGGATAATGTTATAGACCATAAATAAAGGTAGAACTAGCGGATTTGAATTTTAAAAGTATTTATTTTGAAGGGTAGTTAATTAGTTACTCTTATAATTATTGTTTGTTAATTTATTAGCCTTTGGAAATGTGAAGAATGAGGAAGATCATTTGTGTTATAACTACTTGTTATAGTAACTGACACCTAGGTAGGTTATGATTTATGATTAGTAGTTTGTGGCTAGTGATCGTATCTAAAATGTACATTTGATGAGAGAAATCATACTTAGGCCTACATGCATAGAGTTTGAATGGATAAAATATGATTTTAATGCAATAAGATCCTAATTGTGTGTTGATATAATGTATAAATACCTGATGGATTTTTTTGTGTTTGTATGACTCTATGGTAGATTGTGATATAAATTATGTGAATATAAATGCCAATAAGATGGTGTGAGATTATAACCTAGTTATTTAGCCAGATTACCATAAGAGGGTGAACTTTGTATTATGTATGGTTAGATTATGAGATAATCTTGCTTAAAGTTAGTGTCGAGGATTGATTATGGCATAAGAAGGCGGTGACTTGACTTAGGAGACTAAGGTCAAGTTAGGCTAAGGGTTAGGAATTAAAAGGTATAAAAGTGTATAACTAAAGCTAGATTATAGGTTGAACAGAGCTAAATGAATGGTTCATAGATTTGGATCTTAAACCTAGTAATGACTTTAATATAAGAGTTGCAAGATAAAAGTAAAATCCTCAATTTTGCTATGAATAAAGGGGGATAGAATTAATGGATGAATTATTAGATCCTATACTCCATTTAGTTAGAGTTGTGCTCCTAAAATGACTACTTGAATTTAATTAATATGGTTTGTTAATTCTTACTTAAATAATCTCGGGATTGGTCTTCGAATATTCTATAATTGATGAAACCAGTGATTCATATTTACTTGTGATTTAGTACATTAAACTATGATTGTTTTTTTACGTATATTGAGTAACTCGAGTTATCAAGTATTTAGGAAGTTGTCTATTATTGCAATAAATACTTAAGGAATGTAATTGTTAAATAATATCATAAGTGTTAATCATATACAATGAGGTTATATTAAAGTCTTGTTGACTGTACAAGTATGATTGCTTATTCTCATTATGGTTGTGATTGTTGTATACTGGTTAGTATTGTGGGATGTATAAGTTTTTGAACATCTTCACGAGATTGGTTGATATTATTCATTGATTGACTCAGGTACCACGCCGGTATAGTACATGGATAAGAGCTCATCCCTTATAGGTCATGACTAGTGGGCTATCATAAGACACTTAGCATGTATGTACAAGGTATATATGAGTGTGATGGTTCCTTGAGTGGACCGAGTAAATGATTATTATTATTATTGTTGTTTATATTGGTTCCATGAGTGGACCAAGTTGTATTATAGTTGTTGTTATGGGTTCCTTAAGTGAATTAGATTATGATGTTGTTTGATATTTTTGGGATTCTTGTATTGTCTGGTTACATGTCATGTATTTTGGAATTCTTATTGTTAGAGTCATTGTTTGTTGACTTGAATATTATTAGATTCATGTTTTGTTCACTTGGATATGGTTGGAGTCATGATTTGTTGACTTGGATGTTATTAGAGTTACTTTTGTTGACTTGGTCATGGTTTGATTTAACTTATTATTTTTTGACTCGTACCTTACTAAAGTTGTAGAGTTACTAGAAAGGCTAAGTGTCATAAACTTGAGGTGTTTATCATATCATGTATTCATATTTGTATTTGTATTTGTTACAAGGTGATGAATGATCAATAAAAATAAAAAAGGAAATACTCTGATCTAAAACGAGGGAACAAATAGCATAAGCGGATGGAAGTGTTACTTATTAAATTGTTATATCAGTTGTCATGTTTTATTTTGTGATTTTTATATATTGTGTTTACATGACCTAATCATGGATGGCCGATGAACCTACCAGTATGTGTTGTTTGTATTGATATTTCTTTTGCTATACCTTTTTTGAGGTATAATTTTTTTAGGAATCAGTGTTGGTTTCATCATTATTGTGGATAAAGGTTCTTCAACAGCTTCCACTCCTCTTACTCATGGTGGAAGTTATGTCAAATTTTACTTTTCTTTAGAAGCTCTTATAGATCCTTGCGTAGTTTTCATTTACCACATTTAATATTAGTAAAAGTTGTAAGAAGGTTTGGTTATTACTATTTAATAAAGACTTTCGCATATCATATTAAAAAGGGTGGTAAGGGATTTGTATATCTAGATGGATTGGAATAGGTGACCTCATAATTTGGTGATTAGGGTTGTGATAATTTAGTATCATAGCCTAGGTTATTGGTCTTCTAGTACAAGAGAAAATTCCGAGTAGAGTCATGTATATTGGTGAGTTGATGTCCACTTCAAATATTTGGAAAGCTATGAGGCCTTTTAGGAGAATTGTTTTATTTTTTCTTCCTTTATGTGCGGTTGTTCAGTTGTTGTATGGGTTGAGTCCAATTGGTATCTCTTGATTCCAATTATCATCTCAACTAGGCAAGTGGATGTCACTGGACTCTACTTGAAAGGATACAAGTGATGAAAATTGGAACCAAAAAGGTTTCAATTGAAATCTGGTTGTAAGGGTTGTGTATAACATGTGAGATAACCAACTAAGGGTCATCAAGTGCTCGAGTAGAGGTTTTGTTAATGATATATGAAGAATAATTTATTTATTTTGGAATTTTCTGAATTCATATACTTATGATTTATAGTTGATTGATTAATTTTGAATTGGAGATAGGTGAATGTTGCAAGTTTCATGTCTTGTGTGGTATGCGAAGGAATTTGACTATGATTATTGCATGTCTTGTTGGTAGTATGTCACAACCCAATTTCTCAAGTCATGATGACACCTATGATAACCCACCAATGGGAAAGCCAAACTCGTAGTTCGGAACAGTTAGTAATGGACTACCAAATATATAAAAAAAATGCGAAATATCTGAAATACAAGATCAATTGCATAATATAATCCCAATACTCGGTGGTATCAGTACAAAAGCTTCTATTATAATAAAGTACAAAAGTTAAATATCAAGGAAATTACACTGATACAACTTATCTACGAATACAATGTAGAGATTAGTCTAATACATAAGACGGAGGGAAGTAATACTCCAACGTCAGGAGATCACTCTAAGTCTCCGAGCCATGGTTGCTCCGCACGATGCACGCATCAACAGTGATAACCCGTACGATGATCTGCAGGCTGCTGAAGTGTAGTATGAATACCAAACAAATGGTACTCAGTAGGTAATTGCCAACTGAGCTTCAAAGATAAAGAAGATATATATAACATATTAACAAAATGGAAACTACACCCAATGTTCAGCAACCACATAAATAGCCAATAAGATAATAAGGATAACCTATCCTATCCTTGTCCAATAGACTAATATAATGAGGCTAAGAAAGTATCAAGGATTCCAGCCATACTTATAAATCTCAACACTATACATATATCCCTGGCCATTATACGATTGAAAGGGCAAAAGAAGAATATATATAACAATATACAAGGACAAGTAATAAATATACAATATGAACAAAGGAAGGAAGGGATTTATAGTAATACCATAGCTACATATATATACGTATATAAATGTTCATCTAGAGGCACAATATAGATCTTCATATATTTATATCTTCCTTATAAGGCCTTCTTACGATCCTATAAAGAGTTAGTAAAAACAAGCTTAGGGTTTCTAATCCATTTGTCTAATCATGAATTATTCATGCATAATAATGAGATCATAAGATAGAAGAGGCCAGAATCAACCTCAAGTCTCAATACCAAATCAATGACTAATCCATCATAAACTAGACACAACAATGATCATACATTGATAATAACAATATCAATAACAGTGTAAGTAACAGCTATTTCAAACAATCAAATACCTATATGAACCTATACATACCCCCACCTCCCAGGATCGAAAGGTTTAATCAACATAAAATAACACAAGGCATAGTCATCACCTATATCTATGCAACCCTCTCCTACGAGCTGATCAACATAAGTGTATACTGGTGATAGGCGATGCACATGCAAGTATGAATGCAAGAGAATCCATGATATCACAATACCATCATCATAAACATCACTGTCATATCCATCATAATCATAATCAACCTCCTGCTTTGCCGGGTATATATATATATAGATGGTATACATAGGGCTAGATGGACTTGAACCGGTAGATGTACACATAGAAACATCAATGTAATCATCCTCCGACCTTACTGGGTATCAATATCATTATCTCAATATCTTTCGGACTTGCTAAGTATCAATATCTTTATCAAAACATCCTTCGGCCTTGTCGAATATCAATATCATCATCATAATATCCTCCGGCCTTTTCGGGTATCAATATGATCATTACAATATCCTCCGTCCTTGCCGGGTATATATAAGCATATCATCTGAACCATCAATGTATATATATAATAGATGCATAGACTCAAGTTATGGCTAAAAGAGTGTAAATCCACAAATCCATTGTCCGAAGTGAACTTTAGGACTAAATCATTATAAAAGTGTAGAAAGGGTCAAAATATCTCATGACCAGAGTAAATAATAGTTTCAAATCATGGACCGAAATTAGTCTTGGTCAATTCTTTAAAACAACAATATTAGCCTCTTTTAGGTATATAAATTAGCTATTTAGTTAGGCAGTTATTATTGTAAAGACATTTATTTTTAAGATGCAAAGTGGTTTTAATCTCTTATTTAGGAAGAATAGTCATAAGATCATAGTTTAACTAGAATTACACCATTTACAAATATAATGATCATGAATGTACCAAATCTATGCATGCCATCACCAGTATCCAAATCAATGAAACCATATGCATCATACTGCATCTTTCTCCGTCCCATACCGGAGAGATGTGCATATAGATATATACATATTTTCATAAATTACAACCATATCCATTTAAAGGATAAACACTTCCTGAATATCCAACCAATATCATAACATGACCTTTGGCCCAATAATGTATTCAAAATAGTCAAAAAATCATAATCACGGCCTTAGGCCCACATACATATATGGATCTCATATCAATAATCATGTATATATAAATCATCTCATAACTATAGGACATAGTGTATTCATGAGGCTTAATATCTCTATAAGCCATGAAATGTATCTATAATCATCTCACATATAAGAGACATCTCACTTCTATGAGGCATAATGCATCAACAAAGCATAACTCATAACTATGAGGCATATCACATCTACAGGACATCTTATATCTATAGTTCGTATATCATGACTATGAGGAATATCATCTCTATAGGCCAATTATCATGTCTAAGAGGAAATAATATATCTAAAGTCCCAATATCATATCTAAGAGGAAATAGCATCCCTAAGGCCCCAATATCACTTCTATAAGGAATGTCATGGACATAATTCATAATTCATGATTTGGGGAAAGTACATCACACTTTCCTAAGCCACGAAATAAACTTATCCCAAAGTCTCAATAATCTCAACTATACCTAGCATCCGCAACTAAGTCCATAAGGTCTAACATAAGACTTGGCCTAAATGGGCTGGATAAACCCACGTCTAAACCTCAATTTCTATATTTAGGAAATCTATGCCCCAAACTAGGCTGAGGTATCTAGTTAAACTTTTAGATGTCAAGTAAGTCATAACCAATCCTAAGATGGGAATTTTGACTAGAAACATGGGCATTTAAGTCCATTTTACCCAAATTATGGTTTCAAGATCACTAGACTATCTTAACTAAGGTTAATCATTCTAACCATAATTCCAACACTAAAACCATATCTCAAACCTAGCATTATATCATATAAATTCTAGAAATTAGTCCACTTTAGGAAAAGGGAAATGGGGTTCTAAAAGGTACTAAGCATTTCACCTTAAGGGTCCCAAATCCTTATCTAATCCCCAACTTCAATACCCAAGACTAAGTTATTCTACTCATAATCAAACTTAACATTCACATTCACACACAATAGATATCACACACCATCTTATGTAGAAGAGCAGACAGAAGCCTAACTCAAACCTGTACCACAAAACATTACATTATTCACCAATTCCCATCTTCACTTCATAATCCCAAAGTGCCATACACTATCAAAATCGTAATCTACTCATCAATACGAGAATAATGATACCATATACAACCATGGTGCTTTTGGTCCAAAATTAACACTAAAAACCCCAAGTGGATCCCACATATAGAAAATAAATTTTCAAGGATAATCCAATGATATCAAGCTCATGGAATCAAAACCCTAAAAAATCGGTGTAAACCAAGCAAACTTTGGGCTAAAAGCAAGCCCTAAGTGAATTTGGAGCTTTTGATAAAAAATCAAGAAATTCATCAATAAAGTGATGAAATATTACCTTAATTTAGATGATAATCACTATAAAAGATGTTTTTCAATCTCTTAAGTCACCCATAAGACTCAATTTTGAGTTACCACACTCATTTAGGATCTTTAACTCTCAAGAATGAGTGAGAAATGGACAAAATCATGACATTGGGGGTTCATTTATAGCCCCTTACAGAATAGAGGTATCTCTATTGCAGTCCTAGGGACTACAATCATAATAGGTCATTGTGTGATTGCACGTGCACCAGCACCAGCAAAGTCAAATACTTGTTTTTGACCTTCGAAACTGATTCAGACTCTAATTTTTGCAAATGAACTATGTAACCCAACTAAATTTGACATTCCTGATGCATTGATAAAGCCAAATTTTCCATCCAAGGTTATTTAGACCAAATATGGTCCCCAAACCCATACCTTTTAATTTTGCCATTTTTGACCAATAGGTCAGAATGAGCTCGTGTGCATTCAGACCAAAATCAAATGTCTACCTACCATAAAATTAATATTTTTGGATCTAATAGCATAGTTGGAATTTGCATCTGAGATCGTCTTACTGGATTTTTTTCTGGTGTCTATTTGGAACCACCGAAGATGTCTAAACAGGGAATTAGTTCTAAAAACTAAACAAACTGCATGGAAACCAAACTATCAGTCCCATTAAGTCATAAATTACTTAGGGTACATATGGATAATCTAAAATAATGAATATAAGCAAAAAGATGAAAAATAATTGGATGTAACTCCCCAATTCTTGGTCCTCAATTTATTTTTGAGTTATGAGTTTTCTGCCTTGGTAACGACCCACCTGATGAGTCGTAATATGTATGGAGGGGTATAGTGGCCCTATTCATAAAGTTTCCAGTGAAATGTGCTTGAGTTACTATCCTGAGTACAACTTGGGGGTACTAGTCATGGGGAGTCTTGACGGGTCTGATGGACCCAATCGTAACCAAATCAGTAAGTTTATCACAAGATTCTACTTTGAGTAAAAGTTTCTCACTAATATCCATAAGGATTTTTTATGAGTCTCTAGGATTAAATCACAGGGTGTCCAGTGTATACCCTAATTTGGGTTTTGTGTTAACTACGACTAGACTCTGAGTCATAGGGTCACATTATGAGTCCTGTGGTGGAGTCGTAGGGACAACAGTTTATGGTTATTGTAGGGACTGCCTTGGTTATGAATCAGGGTAAAGAGTCATAATGAGATCATACAATTTGTGTAGTGGCTCATAACCATGGATGACCAAAATTTAGCTTTTATTTTAAGGGCACTTTAGGAAATTCCCTTCTGATATAATTGAGACCCCATGTTCATAAGGAACTTTAGAGAGGTTATTACTCATTCATAACATACTCAAAACTTCAAAAATACTCTCTCATCCTTTCAAGCTTCCATACTTAGGGTTTCCAAGAGGTAGATTATCCAAGGGCTCTAGAGTTAAATTCTCCCCATGAAACTTGACATTCAGGCATGTGAAACTACCCTTAAACTTAATATCTCTATTGCATGGAAGTACATGGTTATTTATGTGATTAAAAGTAAGGGCTTTGACATGAATGGTCTATTAATTATTTTCCCACAATTTTACTATGCATTACTCATATTTTAACTATGGATTTGAACTTGTGGGTGCATGGGTATGGTGAATGAACGTAGGAATTATGACTTTCCCCAAACTTATGACTTTTGAAGTGATTATAGCCCTAACCCCATAATGTGAAATTGTTTTAGTTATGAGAAACATGGGAATTTAACTATTCTGGACTATTGTATAAGATGTTGAATTGAACCTTATGGGTTGGTGTTTTCAAAAACTGTTGCATAATTAAACCTAGAGGGGTTGTGAATTCCCCAGGTAATGAAATTATTTTGGCATGTTGATATTACCTTGCAAGTGTAGTTGGTATGGCGATACCAATATTGTATGCATAATTATGTATTGTGGTTCAATGAATGGAAATTGTGTGATAATTATTATAATTGGGATTTAAAGAGGGTTTTATAACTGAGTCATGAAAGTGGAGGTCTGAGAGACCAACACTGGAAACCGTGATTGCTGACGTAAGGATCTATATGATTGGGTGGTTTGAGTCAGTCCCCCATATTATTATTCTCATATGATTGGGAGGTTTGAGTCGCCCATATTATATTGTATTACATAATTTGTTTCTTGTGTTACCTATATATTCCAGGAGGTTTGAGTCCCCCATAGTGCATATTTATACCCTTTAGTTCATGTGGTCACACGTACTGGGGCCCTACTAGCTGAAGGAGAACTGGGCTCATATAACTTAGAGGTGCTTTGTATGATATGATGCTTGAGCTACATAATTCGTACTAAGATTGTAGACTGCATGTTAAGCCTTGTTCCCCATCCCAGTATATGATATATATATATATATGCATTGGATGATGTACATGAAATCTTGAATGATTTTGAACTATTGATCATGGTATTATGTTATCCTGTATCCCTGAGTAACATGCTAGCACTCCAACTGCTAACTATCTGCAGATGCTATATCCTCACACGATACAGGAATTGGCCACATTTCTACTTCTCCTAATCAATGATTAGGATCTGAGATCAACTCGTGAGTTGACATTACAGTGGTGAGCTTTCATCCATCGAAAGACTACATTTTATGTTTTGGTCTCTTATGTTTTAGATTATTTGAAATTATTTTTGGCTATAGTTGGAGGTATGTCCCAACACTTTACTATTACATAATTTTGGTTCATGTCTAGAAGGCTTAGATGGATTACTGTGGACTTGGGTGGTGTTGGTTGATTATTTTGGTTGGGTTGTTTGATATTGATCATCAAAATATTTTTATTCTTGAATCTATCTTGTTATATGTTTGGAATTCATCCGTTATTGGAAATATTATGCTTACTTGGTTAGGTGCAGAGGGTGTCTCCGATCTATGCAGGACTTGAGATACCCATCACGGCCAGGCCCTAGTTTGGGTCATGATAAAGATGGTATCAGAGCCTAGGTTTGGTGTCATTGGATGTCCATAAAGACATAAGTAGAGTCTTGTTTATGGTTGTATAGCGGGCCACACTTATAAAGGAGAAGGTACGAGCTATTTAAGAATGTTTCCCTTTATTGTTGTTCTATTTTTAAGCTATAGAGTCTAAGATATTGAATCTCTCTAATCTCTATTTGTTTGCCTTTCAGATCATGCCTCCAAGAAGATCTGATAACCGAGGAAACTCTTCTGTCCCACCTAAGGATAATATGGGCGGAACTCGTCTTACTCTAGGACTTCATACCCAATCTAGGGTCGCCCCTTCTGATTTCCCCAATGGAGGTCCACCAATTCCTTTTGTACCTCCCCAGGCACCCAGGCTGGCATGTCTAATCTTGAGTTTTGCTAGTTGATTTATTTTCTTACCCAATTGGTGGCCTCTCAGACTGATAGGGTTGCTTCTGTTGCTCCATCATTTGAGTCCACATGAGGAACATCCTTAATATTTCTTTGATGAGATGGAAAAGATCTTTCCTATGATGTATGCTACTGAGGTGGAGGGTGTAGAATTCACATCTTACCAGTTGAAGGATGTAGAATACCAATGGTATGAATAGTGGGAGCAACTTAGGGGAAACAATTCTTAGTTTTCTTTATGGGAACACTTCTCTAGTACTTTTCTTGATCGCTTCTTTCCTTAGGAGTTGGGGGAGGCGAAGGCTGAGAAATTCATAAACCTAAAGCAAGGCAAGATATCAGTCAAGGAATATGCTTTGAAATTCCATTAATTATCTTGGTATGCTCTAGAGTTGGTGACTAGCATAAGGCTAGGATGAGGAAGTTCGATTTTGGGTTGTCCCAAGACTTAATTCTAGAGAGTAAAGTTGCCTTGTTAAATAATGATATGGATATTTATCGACTTGTGGTTTATATTCAAAAAGTTGAAGAAAAGAAAAAAAGTAGGCTTCAATTAGAGAGAGGTAGAGTAAGAAGGTTTTCTACTTAGATTAGGGTAGAGGTTAGTAGAAAAGTGGTAGATATGGAGGAAAATGGTCCAAGAAAAATTTGACTAACTCTGGTTCCTACTCTACGACTAGTGCTCCTTATCCAAAGCCATCAGGTGATCACCGTATGTAGAGTGATGATGGTTTTAGGGTGTACGGTGTCCAATCTTAGGCTAGTAGGGCTCAGTCATCTCCATCATAGCCTCCTGGTAGATTTTGTGGTTAGGTGTATCATGATGTTTGTGAAAAAAAAAGGAACAAGTGCTTTAAATATGGTCAGAACAGTTATATGCAGAGGGATTGTCTTTCCAGGGTTGCTCATGGGGAATTTTTTTTTTGCTGCTGCTGTATCAGCTCCTGCACCAAAGGGTGCTACTTTTATTTCAGGCTCCGACATTGGTCAAAACTATCTCTATGCCCTCACTAGCTGTCAGGAGTCCAAGGCATCCTCTGATGTCATTACTGATATGTTGAAACTCTTTTGCCATACGTGTACTATTTACTTAATTTGGGGTCCACTTTGTCTTATGTGACCCTATTTGTGGCTGTGCATTTTGGATTCGATCTTGAGTACAGTTCAGGATCCTATTCTTTTTCTACCATGAAAGGTGACTCTGTGGTTGCTAGAAGAGTCTATAGGGGTTATGTGGTGTCTGTTAGTGGTAGAGAAACTTTGGTAGATCCGATAAAGTTAGACATGATTTATTTTGATATTATATTAGGGATGGATTGGTTGCATTCATTTTATGCTTCTTTAGATTGTTGGACCCATAAGTCATCTTCAATTTCCCTAATGAACCGGTAATTGAATAGGAAGGTAGTTCCCTAGTGTCTAAGGGAAGGTTATATCGTATCTTAGAGCCTATAAATTAATTTTCAAAGGGTGTCTCTATTATCTTGTTTGGGTTAAATATTTTACCTCAGAGAGTCCTTCCCTACATTCTGTCCCCATGGTAGATGAATTTCCTAAAATCTTCCCTGATGATCTTTCTATTCCTCCTAATAGGGAGATTGATTTTGGGATTAATATTGTTCTGGACACTCGTCCTATCTCTATTCCTCCATATAGAATGGCTCTGGCTGAGTTGAAGGAGCCCAAGGAGTAGTTAAAAGATCTTCTAGACAAGGGTTTTATCCGTCCTAAGGTGTCCCTGTGGGGTTCACCTATTTTATTCGTACATAAGAAGGATGGTTCCCTTCGAATGTGTATTGATTAATGATAATTGAATAAGGTGACCATAAAGAATAAGTATCCACTTTCGAAGATTAATGATCTCATTGATCAGCTCCAGGGTGCTAAGTTCTTTTCTAAGTTTGATCTTTGGTCTAGGTACCATCAATTGAAGATTGGGGAGACGAATACCCCTAAGGCTAATTTCTAAACCCGGTATGGTTATTTTGAGTTTTTGGTGTTGTCTTTTGGCTTGACCAATGCTCTGACAGCATTATCTTATGAACTAGGGTTTCCATTAGTTCTTGAATTTGTTTGTAATTGTCTTTATTATGAAATTTTGGTATACTCCAAGAGCGTGCCAGATTATGATGATCACCCCCGCCTTCTGTTGTAGACCCTAAAGGATTAACATTTGTATGCTAAGTTCTCTAAGTGCAAGTTCAGGTTGAATGATATGACTTATCTGGGTCATGCTGTTTCTATTGAGGGGATTATAGTTGATCCACAAAAGTTTGTGGTGGTTAAGAAGTGGCCTAGACCCACGACTCCAATCAATATTTAGACCTCTTGGGTTTACCTAGTTATTATAGAATGTTTCTAGAGAGCTTCTCTTCTATTACAACCCTATTGACTAAGTTAACTCAGAAAAAGGTGAACTTCTTATGGTCGAATGCTTGTGATGACAGTTTAGAGAAGTTGAAGGATAAGTTGACTTCAGCTTCGATCTTGACCCTTCCTGAGGGTACATATAGTTTTGTTATCTATCTTGATGTGTCTCGGGTGGGACTTGGTTGTGTATTAATGCAGCATGGAAAGGTGGTCGCTGACACTTCTAGACAGTTGAAATATCTTAAGGAGAAATATCCGACTCATTACTTAGAGTTGTTAGCTATGATGTTTGCATTAAAGATCTGGAGGAATTATTTGTATGGGGTTCACGTTGATATTTATTTTAATCATAAGAACCTGCAGTACGTGTTTACTTAGAAAGAGTTAATCTCAGGCAAAGAAGGTGATTTTAGTTGCTCAAGGATTATGATATGAGTCTTCACTACCATCCAGGTAAAGCTAATGTAGTTGTTGATACTCTTAGCAGGTTGTCTATGGGTATCTTATAGCATATGGATGATGAGAAGCGAGAATTGGTGAAGGACATTCACTGTTTAGCTATCCTTACAGTTTGTCTCTTGGACTCTGAGAATGGTGGTGTGTTTGTGCAAAAGGTGGCACAATCATTTCTTGGTTTGAAAGTAAAAGAGAAGCAAGTGTTAGATCCAATCTTGATCCAAATCAAGAATGATATAGGCAAGCAGAAGGTGATGGTTTTCGAGATTTCCAGTGATGGTATCTTAAGGTACCAAAAGAGGTTATGTGTTCTCGATGATGATGGGTTGCGAGGTAGGACTTTGGTCGAGACCAATGAGTCGTGGTATACGGTTCATCATAGGTCAACAAAGATGTATCAAGATCTTAAAGACATTTATTAGTAGAATAATATGAAGCAGGATGTGACCAATTTTGTGGCTAAATACATGGTGTGTCAGGAAGTAAAGGTGGAACACTTGAATCCTGGTGGGTTTTCTCAAGAGATTAAATTGCCGATGTGGAAATGGGAGAAAATTAGTATGGATTTTGTTATCAGTATTCCGCTGTCTCGCCAGTAGTTTGATTCAATCTAGGTCATTATGGATAGGATGACTAAGTCTGCCCACTTCTTGCTAGTAAGGACTAATTTATCTAATGAGGATATTGCTAAGTTGTTCATTGAGGACATCGTGAAGTTGCATGGTACTCCAATTTCTATCATTTTTAAACGAGGTACTCAGTTCTTATCTCACTTTTGGATGTTGTTTCGGAGGGCATTAAGAACTAAGGTGACCCTTAACACCGCTTTCCACCCGCAGATAGATATGGAAGAGAAAAGGAAGACTTAGATTTTGGAAGATATGCTTTGATCTTATATAATCGACTATGGTGGTAGCTGGGTTGACCACTTGTCATTCATAGAGTTTGCTTACAATAACAGTTATCACTCTAGTATTGGTATGGCTCCTTTTGAGGCCTTGTATGGTAGGATATGTAGATCTCTTATCAGGTGGTTTGAAGTTGGTGAGGAGGAGATATTTGGCCCAAATTTGGTTCACCAAGCGATGAAAAAGGTGAAGATACTTCAAAATAGTCTTAAAACCGCCAAATTCACCAAAAGTCCTATGCTGACACGAGGCGAAGAGAATTGGAATTCATGGTAGGAGATTAGGTTTTCCTAAAGGTGTCTCCCATGAAGGGAGTGATATGTTTTGGGAAGAAGAAAAAGCTCATCCCCCATTATGTCAGTACATATTTAGTGTTGAAGAGGGTTGGTAATGTTGCTTTTGAATTGGAGTAGCCTTTTGATGCGGACTTCCTTCACCCAATATTTTATGTTTCGATATTAAGAAAGTGCATGGGTTATCCTTCGATGGTTGTTCCTTTGGAAACAGCGGGTGTAACGCCCTGAGTCTGTACCCCAGACTTCACACGATACTCAAAATCCTGAAGGACCATAAGCAAACCCATGACTATACCTGCTGCAATAACTGAGTAATAATACTATAATAATGCGGAAATTAGGATGAATTTTCCATAAGGTTCGTAACTAAATCAAATACTGATAAATAAATACTAAAAACTGAACATCTTTCTGAAATAGTCTAGTTCGAAAGCCTTTAACTGTCTGAAGATGGAGTTGATGGGACAAGTCCCCAACTAACTTCGACTACTGAAATATACTGAAATACTGGAATGATAACTTTATCCTAGAACTATGAGCACTCACCACTATATCTGCCACTGATAATCTGAGCTGCTAAGTAAGGTCAGGAGCCCGTGCGTCTGAACCTACGATATGAGACATCATAGCGCAAAATAAAGAGTATGCGTCGGTACTTTGAATGGACGGGTATGCTAAGTGAGGTAGGCAGATATACAAGGGTTCATATGCATGAACAATAACTGACTGAATAATATGAATATAACTGGATGCGAGTATATGTATAACTGGACTGCTAAAAATACAAATAATACATTACTGTACATACATCTATATACATATATACTATAACTGAGATTATGCTGAACTGAATGCTGAGTACTGATAACTGGATTACTGGTAACTGGGTGACTGTTCTGACAGTCCTGATTCTGTAGAACTAACTGAGTTCTATACTAAGCTAGGTGACTGTGTCTGACAGTCCTGATTCTAAAAACTGATCTGAGGTTTTATACTTACTTTGAAACTGAAACTGTAACTGTGGGAGTGTTCATATAATCGACATACCCCGATTATAAACTTAGTTTGGGTCCAACCCGTGACCCCAGTTGGAAGGGTGTTAGCACCTTGCCAAGGGATACTAACAATGGCTGTGAGTTAACCTTATCTGGAGGGAAGACATTTCGTCAACCCTCACTGACTGGAAAACTCGTACGAGATGTACCAACTCTTATCTGACAGGAAGATATATCAACCTACACTGGATACGTAGCTCTGTAACACAAGGATTGCTACTACGGGTCAAAACTTTCACTGACAGGAATGCCCCCATCCCTGGGTTTGCTCGGTGCTGATTTCTACTCCTAACTAAATAAACACTTATTGATTTCTAGACTATACTAGGCTTGACTGGACTGTTACTGATTGTGGTAACTGACTGAACTAGATTGAGTTTTGTTAACTGGATGAATATACTGAGTTCTGTAACTGACTAAGTACTTCTGTATGTGACATCGCTGAGACTATTCTGAAGCTACTATAAATCTAGGTAAACAACTAGATTTTCGGGTATTAGATACCCCCAGGACTCAATAGCATAGATAGTAATAACATTGCACAATCTTGAAAGCATGATAAATTCATTCATTGAGGCATTTTAGCAAAAACTTGCATGACATGAACTTGTACACATACTATTATGTCATGATTTCACTATTCCACTCACATGTAAATTATATCAAACACTTGGGGGGCATAGTTTATGTACATAATACTAGTCAATATGCAAGGATCATGATCACAATTCCAAACTCACAAATTCAAGGGTTTCCAACATGAAACTACATGGTACCACACACATGCTATTTAATTCACATGAATTTTGTAATTAATCATGGATTAGAACCCAAATAAATTCATAATCATGAATACAATTTAACACAACATGGAATTCAGGAAAACAATCATCTTGAAATTTTAAAAGAGGTTCTTAAACTCCAAGGGTGGAAGGGAACCCTTGGATGAACACCTAACATACCTTAATTGTATACTTCGTAGAGATTGGGGTGAGTTATTAAGGCTTGATTCTTGAACATGATGAAGCTAGGGCTTGTACTTTAGAGGATTTTGTGAAAAGGATGAGCAATTTTGCTATTTTGGGCTTTAATCCCTTGTTATGGAGATATTGGGTGAAGGGGAAAATGACTCATTTTCCCTTAAAAATACGGAATAAAACTGTAGAATTTACCCAAAACGGACTAGATAGGGCATCGCGGGCTTAGGAGCGCCACTCTGGGCAGGGCGTCGCAGTCTATATCGCGGGCTCCCCCCAGCACCCGACTGGGCAGGGAGCTGCGGGCTAATTTCCCTGAGCCTCTATTTTGGAGTTTCAAATACGCCCTTACGCTTGTATGAAAATTTCAAAACTCACCCGAGATGTACTATGGACTTCCCCGATCATGAATCAACTTAAAAACTAACTTTCTTTGGTCTGGAAGGTCGTAAATAAATTCCTTAAAGTTTGAGGGCTTTAGAAATGGCTAAGTCCTAACACAGCTGAAATTTTCTAAGTCTATCACTTCTCTTGGCATGCTTTAAAAGACTCAAACATCTAGGATTCTACGGGGCCTTACAATATCTCCCTCTTAGGAACATTTTTCCTCGAATTAGACTGACTAGGTTGAGATTACTGATAGATTGAATTTATACACTGAACATGCACAACTGAAGCATGATTATATGAATGAAACTACTGATATACTGAGTTAGTATATTCAATATACACAACTGAAGCACGATTGAATCCTGAAGATATGACGTATGACTGAGCTGTTTCATGAAGGTATGCATGATATGAGAATGCTATGCAACTGACTGATTCCTCCAAAGAACTTTGACTAGAGAAACCTCTTTGTTCCTCAGTCTTCAAACCTGAAAATCAAGAATTTCGACTGGAATTTCCTCATAAGAGAGACTGTTCTGAACATCTATACCCTCTATAGGGACTACAACTACTTGTTCACCTATGCACTTAATTAGCAAGGATACATGAAATAGTAGATGTATTGAAGCTATGTCTGAAGGCAACTCAATCTCGTAAGATACCTTTCCAAAATGGCTGAGAATTTGGTAAGGACTGACATATCGGGCACTGAGTTTCCCCTTCTTGCCAAACCTCTTCACTCCCTTCATAGAAGAGATTTTCAAATACACATAATCACCAATCTCGAACTCAAGATCCTTTCTTCAGACATCTACATACGATTTTTGTCGGCTCTGAGCTGTCTTAAGCCTTTCCCTAATCAACTAAACTTTTTCTAAGGTATCAAATACCAAGTCAGGCCCTACCAATGCGGCTTCACTAACTTCAAATCAACTAATGGGAGATTTATATTTTCTCCCATAAAGCACCTCAAATGGAGCCATCTGAATGCTGGAATGATAAATGTTATTATATGCGAACTCAATCAAGGGCAAGTGGTCATCCCAACTGCCCTTAAAGTTGATGTCACATGATCTTAGCATATATTCTAGAGTATGAATGGTCCTTTCTTCTTGACCATCTGTCTGAGGGCGGAAGTTTGTACTGAGGAGGACTTGGGTACCAAGACCTTTTTGGAAGGCTTTCCAGAAACGAGAAATGAATTGTGTACCTCTATCTGAAATGATGGTCAATGGAACTCCATCCAATTTGACCAACTCTCTAACATAGATCTTGGCATAATCCTCAGTTAAATAAAAGGTATGAACTGGTAAGAAATGAGCTAACTTTGTCATCCTATCCATAATGACCCAAATCGAGTCGTGCTTACAACGAGTGTGAGGCAAACCCATCATAAAATCCATATTCACCTCATCCCACTTCCAAGTAGGAATACTGAACTCCTACATAGATCCACTAGTCTTCTGATGCTGAATCTTAACTTGCTGACATGTTGAGCACTTAGCTATGAATTCTACAATGTCTCTCTTCATCCTACTCCACCAACAAACCTCCTACAAATCGCGGTACATCTTAGTGTCCCTTAGGTGAATCGAGTAACACGCTCCATGCACCTCTGCAAAAATCCTCTACCTCACACCGTCCATACATGGCACACAAAGTCTACCCTGCCAATACAACACACTATCTCCCCCTTGGGATAAAACCTCTACCTTATGATCTCTGACTAACTCTTTCAGCTTAACTAAACTGGGATCTCTGTCCTACTTTTCTTTTACATCAGAAACCAGAGATGATTCTGAACTATTCTGCACACATACGCTACCCTCTGCTAAATCGACTAAGCAGACACCTAGTCGGGCAAGATGATGAACTTCCTAAACTAAATTCTTCTTACCATCTTCAACGTGAGCCACACTACCCATTGGAAATCTACTGAGAGCATCAACCACTACATTAGCCTGTCCCTGATGATATAGAACACTCATGTTATAATCTTTCAACAAATCCAACCACCTTCTCTGATGCAGGTTTAGATCTTTATGAGTAAACACATACTGCAGGATTTTATGGTCTGTGAACACATCAATATGTACTCCATACAAGTAATGCCTTTAAATCTTTAAGGCAAATACTACAGCTGCTAACTCAAGGTCATGAGTAGGGTAATTCTTCTCTAGGGGATTAAGCTGTCTAGAGGCATAGGCTATGACCTTACCTCTCTGTATTAAAACACACCCCAAACTAACTTTGGAAGCATCACAATATACAACAAACCCATCTAAACCATCTGGTAAAGTCAAAACTGGGACGGTAGTGAGTCGATTCTTCAACTCCTGAAAACTCTTCTCATAAGAATCTGACCACTGGAACTTGACTTTCTTCTGAGTCAATATGGACATAGGGTATGCAATAGATGAAAATCCTTCAACAAACCATCGGTAATAGCCATCCAAACCCAAGAAACTCTTAATTTCTGATGGAGAGATGGGTCTGGGCCAATTTCTTACTCTTTAGTCTTTTGAGGATCAACTCTAATGCCATCACCAGAAACTATATGACCAAGGAAAGCTACTAACCTTAGCAAAAATTCATACTTACTAAATTTGGCGAACAACAGATAGGCTCTGAGAGTTTTTCATACTATTCTGAGATGGTCTGCATGATCGCTTTCATTGTGGGAGTAGACAAGAATGTCATCAATGAAGACTATGATGAACATGTCCAAGTACTACTTAAACACGCATTTCATCAAGTCCATGAAGGCTACTTGGGCATTGGTAAGACCAAATGACATGACTAAGAATTTAAAGTGACCATACTGAGTTTTGAAAGTTATTTTTGGGATATCATATTCTCTAACTCTGAGCTGATGATAGCCTGATCTGAGGTCTATCTTAGAAAAGTAATTGGCACCCTGAATTTTGTCTAACAAGTCATCGATTTAAGGAAGTGGATACTTGTTCTTGACTGTGACTTTGTTCAACTGACGGTAGTCAATACACATTCTGAGAGAACCATCTTTCTTACGCACGAATATAACTGGTGCACCCCAAGAGGATATGCTGGGTTTGATGAATCCCTTATCTGGGAGATCCTTTAACTGTTCTTTTAATTCTTTGAGTTCTACTGGAGACATTCTATATGGCAGAATAGATATGGGCTGAGTGTATGAAAAAAGGTCTATTCTGAAATCAATTTCCCTTTCGAGAGAAACTCCGGGAAAACTTTTGGGAAACACATCTAAGAATTCATTTAATACTGGAACTAAATCAAGACTAGGAGTCTCTGAACTATAATCCTTAACTTGAACAAGATGGTAGATACACCCCTTGGAGATCATTTTCCTCACCCTTAGGTAGGAAATAAGCTGACCCCTAAGTGCTGAGGTACTACCCCTCTATTCAAGGATAGGTTCATTTGGAAAATGAAAATGGACAACTCTATTTCTACAGTCAACTGAAACATAGCATAAATGAAGTCAATCCATGCCAAGAATGACATTAAAATCTGTCATATCTAATTCTACTAAGTCTGCTGAAGTAGCTTTCTAAGATACCATAACCAGATAGATCCTGTATACCCATCGGGCTATGATAGATTTACCCATTAGGGTAGAGACTGAGAAGGACTCTGCTAGGATTTCACTAACTCAAAGTCAACAACTATATAAGGAGTTACAAAGGACAAAGAAATTCCTGGATCAAGCAAGACATAAATATGTAAATGATAAACTTGTAACGTACCAGTTACCACATCAGGAGAACTTTCCTGATCTTGTCTGGACTGAAGTGCATAGAGTCTGTTTGGACATTGCCCACTGGTGGCACTGGAAGCAACACCCTGCTAATTCAGACGATCATACTGAACTGGGGAACGATTATGATAACTTTGCCAACCCACCTGAGGACACTCTCTGACCCTAAGGCCTGACTTAACACATCTAAAACATACATCACTACCAGCTCTGTAGACACCCTGGTGGTTTCTGCCACACTTTTGGCAAAGGGGATTTGTTCGGGCGCTGCTAACACTACCCTGAGGTTTAGGTCCTAGTGCCCTATCTTTATTGCCATCTCTAAATTTCGACACTAGAGCACTGACTGAGGATGGAGATGGAACTGAGGATTTTAAGTAGAACTAAGAATGATTACCACCCTCTGACTTAGGCTGAACGAAGTTGAAGCTACCTATTCTAGTTCTCTTATTCTCCCTATTCTTCTCCTTATTCTTAGCCTTCATTATCTGCTGAGCATAGACCATGAGCCGGGATATGTTCATATTCTTAATCAACATTGCAGTCTTACACCCCTTGACTACACTACTAGACACACCTGACATAAACTTACTCATTTTATATCTTCTATCTGCTTCATGAGGGCCATATCTGGCTAACTGAGTAAACTTGAGGGAATACTCTTTCACTGTCATGTTGCCCTATTTCAGATTAATAAACTCCAAAACCTTATCTTTACATAACTCTAATGGGAAGAACCTTTCAAGGAAAGCAGTAGCAAACTCATCCCATTCTATGGCCCCTGCATCAGCGGTCCTCTCTGCCTTCCACTACTTGAACCATGAGTGAGCCACGTCCTTCAATTGATAGATGACCAACTCAGAACTTTCACTACCAGTCACACCAATAATATTTAATACTTTCTTCACCTAATCAAAGAATTCCTATAGGTCCTCATATGACTTAGACTCGGTGAATGATAGAGGATTCATTCAGGTGAAGTTGCGAATTCTAGCTGTACCAGTATTGGCCACTGGGTTGGCATGGATGGCAGCTGGATGTTCATTATAGACTTCTATAGAATGAGATAGAGGGGTGAAAACTGCATTGAATTTTGCATGGGAAACATGCTCATCCAAGGGATCTGACTAGGCAGGCGGAGGTACTGGCTGGTTTCCCATTTTTCTTCCGTTAGTCCTTTTTGGAGGCATATTATGTAGATGGAAGAAAGGAAAGAATTATACTGAGATTTTAACTTAAGATCATGCTCACTTGCACGATATGAATACTAAAAGAAGGGAACTTATTCCTAAAATTCCTCATAGCCTCTTGTCCATAAGTGTGGCATGCTACACACCCATGAACAAGAATCTACTAGATGAGGCTTTCAACTCCCTAGGACTCTGTTGAACCTTAGGCTCTGATACCATGTTTGTAATGCCCCGAGTCTACACCTCAAATATCATACGGTACTCAAATCTCGAAGGACCACAAGCTATCCCATGACTGGTACCTGCTATAATAACTGAGTAATAATACTGTAATAATATGGAAATTAGGCTAAAGGTACCATAAGGTTCATAACTAAATCAAATACTGATAAATAAATACTGAAAACTGAACATCTTTCTCAAATAATCTAGTTCAAAAGCCTTTAAATGTTGAAGATGGAGTTGATGGGACAAGTCCCCAACTAACTTCAACTACTAAAATATACTGAAATACTAAAGTGATAACTTTGTCCTAGAACTATGAGGACTCACCACTATATCTGCCGCTGATAATCTGAGCCGCTAAGTACGGTTAGGAGACCGTGCATCTGAACCTATGATATAAGACATCATAGAGAAAAATAAAGAGTATACGTTGATACTTTGAATGTACTGGTATGCTAAGTGAGGTAGGAAAATATGCAAGGGTTCATATGCATGAACAATAATTAACTGAATAATATGAATATAACTGGACGTGAGTATATGTATAACTGGACTGATGAAAATACAAATGATGCATTACTGTACATACATCTATATACATATATACTACAACTGAGATTATGCTGAACTGAATACTGAGTAGTGATAACTGGATTACTGGTAACTGGGTGGCTTTTTTGACAATCCTGATTCCATAGAACTAACTGAGTTCTATACTGAGTTGGGTGACTGTGTCTAATAGTCCTGATTCTAAAAACTGATATGAGGTTTTATACTGAGTCTAAAACTAAAATTGTAACTGTAGGAGTGTTCATCTAACTGATATACCCCAATTATAAACTGAGTTGGGGTTTACCCTGTGACCCCAATTGGAAGGGTGTTAGCACCTTGCCAAGGGATACTAACAATGGCTGTAAGTTAACCCTATCTGGTGGGAAGACATTTCGTCAACCCTCACTGGTAGAAAAAATCGTATAAGATGTATCAACCCTTATTTGACAGGAAGATATCTCAACCTACGCTGGCTATGTAGTTCTTCAACACAGGGACTGCTACTAAGGGTCAAACCCTTCACTGACATGAATGCCCCCATCCCTGGGTTTTCTCGGTACTGATTCCTACTTTAAACTGAATAGACACTTATTAATTTCTAGACTGTACTAGGCTTGACTGAACTTTTACTGAGCGTGGTAACTAACTGAACTGGACTGAGTTTACTGAGTTCAGTTAATTGGATGAATATACTGAGTTTTGTAACTGACTGAGTACTACTATATGTGATATCACTGAGACTATTCTGAAACTACTGTAAATCTAGGTAAACAACTAGATTGTTGGGTATTAGATACCCCCAGGACTCGATAGCATAGATAGTAATAACATTTCACAATCTTGAAAGCATGATAACTTGTCACTTTGTCACAATACATTCATTGAGGCATTTTAGAAAACACTTGCGTGGCATGAACTTGTACACATACTATTATGTCATGATTTCACTATTCCACTCACATGTATATTATATCAAACACTTGGGGGGGCATAGTTTATGTACATAATACTAGTCAACATGCAAGCATTATGATCACAATTCTAAACTCACAAATTCAAGGGTTTTCAATATGAAACTACATGGTACTACACACATGTTATTTACTTCACATGAATTTTGTAATTAATCGTGGATTATAACCCAAATAAAATCATAATCATGAATATAATTTAACTCAACATGGAATTCAGGAAAATAGTTATCTTGAAATTTTAAGAGGTTCTTAAACTCTAAGGGTGGAAGGGAACCCTTGGATGAAAACCTAACACACCTTTATTGTTAATTTTGTGGAGATTGGCATGAGTTCTTAAGGCTTGATTCTTTAAATTGATGAATCTAGGGCTTATTATTGAGAGGATTTTCTGAAAAAGATGAGCAATTTTGCTATTTGGGGCTTTAATCCCGTGTTATAGAGCTATTGGGTGAAGGGAAAATGACCCATTTTCCCTTAAAAATGTAGAACAAAACTGCAGAATTTTCCCAGACTGAACTGGCAAGGGCTCCATGGTCTCTGGAGTGCCACGCTAGGTAGGGCTCCGCGGTCTGTATCGCGGTTTCCCTCCAACATCAGACTGGGCAGGGCGCTACAGGATAATCGGACTGAGCCTCTATTTTGGAGTTTCAAACACGCCCCTATCCTTGTCCAAAAATTCCAAAACTCACCCGAGATGTACTATTGACTTCCCTGATCATGAATCAACTTAAAAACTAACTTTCTTAGGTCGTTAAGGTCATAAATAAATTTCTCAAAGTTTGAGGGATTTAGAAATGACTAATTCCTAACACTTAGCTAAGATTTTCTAAGTCTTGGACCTCTCTTGGCATACTTTAAAGGACTTAAACGTCTAGTATTCTATGGGGTCTTAAAGTATGTATTTGGATTCCTTATCTTATGAGGAAATTTTAGTGAAAATCTAGGATCGACAAGTCGGTCTTTTGCAAACTAAGGACGTGGCTTTGGTAAAGATTCTTTGGAAAAATCAAAAGGTTGAAGATGCTACTTGGGAAGCCGAGGAGGACATAAAGTCCAACTGTCTATTCTAGTTTCCCATTTCGGATAATCTTGCTTAAGGTATGTGGATTCCTTGATATCTTTGTTTTCAGACTTTGTAAAAGAAAATGGTGATTTCCTTGGCATCTTTGTTTTCTGCCTTTATTAATGGTAAGAACAGTGGTACGTGGATTAAAATCATGCTAATAAATACCATGTCCTATCATTTGAGGATGAATGATCCTAAGGGGAAGTATGTAAGGCCTCGGATTTTGGTCCTAAAAAAATTTCTAAGTTCTGAGCTTTCTTCCTTGGTAATAACTCACTCGACGAGTTGTAATATATCTTGATGGGTTAGGTGACCCTAGTCATAAGGTGTCCAGTGAATGGTGCTTGAATTACTGTCTTGAGTACAACTTGGGGATACGAGTCATAGGGAGTCTTGACGGGTCCAATGGACCCAATCATAACTAAATTAGTAAGTTTATGGCTAGATTCTGCTTTAAGTACAAGTGGCACACTAAGAGCCATAATGATTTGTTATGAGATGTTAGGAGTATATCGTAGAGTGTCTAGTGTATGCCCTAATGTGGATTTTTTGCTGACTACAACTGGACCCTATGGGTCGTAGAGTCACATTACGAGTCCTATGGTAGAGTTGTAGGGTTAACAATTTATGGTTGTCTTGGGGACTTCCTTGGTTATGACTCAGGGTGAAGAGTTGTAGTGAGATCATACGATTCGTATGGTGACTCGTAGCCATGGACAACCAAAATTCAGCTTTTATTTTAAGGGTATTTTAGATAATTCCCTCTAATATAATTGAGACCCCACATTCATAAGGAACTTTAGAGAGGTTATTCCTCATTCATAACATACTCAACACTTCAAAAAGATTATCTCATCCTCTTAAACCTCCATACTTAGGGTTTCCAAGAGGTAGATCATCCAAGGGCTCTAGAGTTAAATTCTCTCTGTAAAACTTGATATTTCAGGCATGTGACTCTACCATTAAACTTAATATATCTATTGCATGGAAGTACATGATTATTTATGTGATTAAAAAAAAGGGTTTTGGCATGATTTAGGGTTTTGACATGAATGATCGATTAATTATTTTCCCATGGTTTAATTGTGCATTACTCATGTTTTAACTATGGATTTGAACTTATGGGTAAATGGGTATGGTGAATGAATGTAAGAATTGTGACTTTCCCCAAACTCGTGACTTTTGAAGTGATTATAGCCCTAACCCCAAATGTGAAATTGTTTTAGTTATGAGAAACATGTGAATTTAACTATTCTGGACTATTGTATAACATGTTGAATTGAACCTTATGGGTTGGTGTTTTCAAAAACTATTGCATAATTAAACCTAGAGGGGTTGTGAATTCCCCAAGTAATGAAATTGTTTTGGCATGTTGATGTTACCTTGAAAGTGTAGTTGGTATGGCGATACCAACAATGTATGCCTAATTATGTATTGTGGTTCAATAAATGAAAATTGTGTGATGATTATTTTAATTGGGATTTAAAAAGAGGTGTATAGCTAAGTCAGAAAAGTGGAGGTCTGAGAGATCAACACTAGAAACCGTGATTGCTGACGTGGGGGTCTATATGATTGGGTGGTTTGAGTCCCCTGTATTATTATTCTCATATGATTGGGAGGTTTAAGTTTCTTACATTGTATTATATTACATGATTTGGTGCTCGTGTCACCCTAATATGCCTAGAGGTTTGAGTCCCCTATAGTGCATGTGTATACCCTCTGTTTTGTGCGACCACACGCACTGGGGGAGAGCTAGGCCCATATAGCTCGTGGGTGCCTTATATGTTATGACGATTGAGCTTCACTAGCTGGACTAAGATTTTAAACTTCATGTTAAGCCTTATTCCCTATCCCTTCATGTGATATATATATATATACATATATATGTATATATACATACATATATATATATATATATATGCATGTTTATACATTGTATGATCTACATGAAATCTTGAATGATTTTGAATTATTGATCATGGCGTTATGTTATCCCGTATCCCTGAGTTACATTCTAGTGCTCCAACCGCTAACCGTCTTTGGATACTATATCCACACACGATGCAGGAATTGTCCATACTTCTATTTATCCTACTCAGTGATTAGGATTCGGGATTAGATTATGTGTTGACATTAAAGTGGTAAGCTTCCATCCATCAAAAGACTACATTTCATGTTTTGGTCTATTATATTTTAGACTGTTTAGACTTGTTTTTGGATATAGTTGAGGGCATGTCCCGACACATTATTGTTACATAGTTTTGGTTCGTGTCTAGAATGTTTTATGGATTAATATGAACTTGGGTGGTGTTGGTCGGTTGTTTCGACCAGGTTGTTGGATATTGATCATAGAAATATTATTTATTCTTGAATCTATCTCGTTATATATTTGGAATTCATCTGACATTGAAAATGTTGTGCTGAATTGGATAGGTGCAAGGGTGGTCTATGGTCCACATGGGACTTGAGATTCCCGTCACGGCCAGGCCCTAATTCATGTCGTGACACCAGAAGGGTCATTACATAGTAATATAAAGGTTTAAATTAGTACATAAGGTCAGTTCCTTAGAACTTATGTAAATCATAGTGGATTAAATTATTATAAATTCTATGAATTATAAAAGGTCATAACTTAGTTATGTGTTTACGATTAAACGAAATTATTGTGTGTAATTTAAATGGAAAACGATATGATAAATACTGTACATGATCTTATCATTGATGAAATTATAAGGAAAAAAAAGTACAAAATTGTGGAAATATGTGAATAAGTACCATAGAAAAAGGGCTATTATTGCTTGATAGAGGAAATTGCGGTAATTTTTTTTTTTTGTGATAATTCATGATTGTGACTTAAGAAAAAATTATTTTGGCTTTGAATTAAGTGATAACTTGAAGGTTTAATTGATGATTGAATTATCAGTTAAGTAAATAAATGGGTATATGCAATCCCTTGGCATGAAAGTTAATTATTTGATGTGGGTGATGTTGTCGGTTAAGATAGCATTTATATTTGAACATCAAACTTTATATGACTCGGTGGTTTTTACTATTGATTGAGTAGCTACTTGAATTTTGATGAAATGTGTAGTTGATGAGGAAATCGTGAGATTGTGGTGGAACTAAGTTCCTGGGTATTTGTGAAATTATGGTTGTCTATTGGTAGAAATAGTTACCCATGTATTGATTACTAAAATGACTTGTCATTGTTTGTTTATTGTTTGACATTGCTCATATGCTTATATATGACAATAATTATTGATTGATAGTATTCCTTGTTAATGATAGAATTAAATTTCTAGGGTCCTTGGAATTAGGGGTGGACATTCATTTTTTTATTTTGGTTGTTTGATATCGGTTTAATTTTTTGGTTTTTGAATTGACAAAAATGACAACCATAACCAAACCAAAATTATTTTGGTTTGGTTTGATTTCTACAAATTTGGTTTGGTTATTTCGGATTTTTATTTTAATTTTGAATATTAAAGTAGCAAACCTTCCTTTGTCATAACTGGTTTTGAAATGTTGTACATCTATGTCAATTCCTCATGAAATACCAAGCAAACATGTCGATGGTACAAACATGTTGATGATACAAACACCTCAAGCAACATAGGTGCCGCTTATTATATAAAACTTAAGAGAATAGGGAAAGCCGCTATACCACAAGAATATGGAAAGTTGTTGTTGCTCCCTATGTTATCCATCAAATCACAGTACTACATGTCTACGACTAGAAATTCTAATAATCACCACAACAATACCACAAGACATGAATTTAGGGACATAAATCGTAAGACTAAGGTTACTTATTACATATTTATACTGAATATATATATATATAATAAAAAATATATTATTTATATAATTTTAATTTTTTGATTTAACCAAATTTTTTTGAAAAAATTGAAAACCAAACTGTTTAACCGAACTTCTAAAAGTTGAAACCAAAACCAATCTAAAAAACCAAAAAATCAAAACCAAATTAAATTTTGGTTTGTTTTTTTGGTTTTTTCAATCTGAACCAAAATATGCCCAACCCTACTTGCAATGAGATAGTTTGATTATGATTGATGATCCTTAGATGTAGGGACGGATGCAGGAATGGGGTTAATAGATGTGTTCTTGAATATTCATGTTCCTCTCATTGATCATGGTAATAATTAATTGTTATTACTCCTGAGTGATTGAAGTATGTTGGTCAGTAATCTTACTAGTTGTAAGCTAGTTATGAGGCTAAATAAGTATAGCTTGTTTTAGGGTGGTTACTAAATATTGATTGGTTATGAATAATTTATTGTTAAGGGTAGAATAGACTAATGTAAGTGGTTATGGAGAATCTATATATTAGTAAAAAACATAAAGGTGTGTTGGATAGTGGTTGTACTCTAGTTGATCTGTTCTTATGTGTTAATCATAAAAGGGTGAAAAAGGATCATAAGGTAGATGTATCAAGGGTAAAAATAGTATAGTACTTATTTATGCTATGGTCATTTATTATGTTTAAGGTTTAATTGCCCGGTTAAGATTTTCCTCAGTTGGGAGTTAGAATCTTAGGCTAGGGTAGTCTCAGATAAAATTTGACCAAGGTATGATCTAGGAAAATTTAGAAATGTATTGGGTAGATATAATAAAGTTTAGCTTGATTTTATTTTATCTAAGATGATAAGAAACATGTAGAACTTTTCAAAATTAAATTTGAGCTAGTAGAACTCTCGGTATCGATCTTGATATAAAAGGGTTAGTTTGGGATGTCTTGGATTTAAGGTGTATTGTGAAAAGGGGTGCTTGTAAGAAAATAGGACATTCTACCTTACTTATTTCACTAAAGCGACATACTCCACAGCAGAAAATGTTTCGCTATAGCGGGATATTGGTCGCTATAGCGACATATATCGCTATAGAGGGGTCAACTTAAAAAAAGCACTCCTAAAATATAAGAAGTTAGAAATCCTAATACCCACCAAATTAAAATCTTTGAGTCTTTATCCAATGCAACGAACCATTCATCATCCGCTTCCTGAGTAAAAAGTTATGAGAATTTTACTAAAAATTGTTCATGCTGAAAAGTTGAGGGCATTGTAGCAGGGTAGGTCTCTATAGAGACACTACTACATTTTATAACTTATTTTTGATGGGTTTCATCCCCTAAACTCCAAAATTTCATTTCTAAACCCTAGAGTGTCAATTTTCTCTCGGTATGGGTGGAAATTTTTTGTTGGTGTAAGTTTCTTCCATCATCTTCCTCATTTTTTAATCCTTCAACATCCTAGAATCATTATAACAATCTTTAATAGTGAAATTCTTAGAAATTTGAACCCAAAGTTTGTGATATTTTGAGAAAACCTATTGGTTGGATTAATATCACCTAGAATCACTTGTAAATTGTTAATTAACAATCCCTAGCATAACTTAGTGATTCTAAAGCATGAAAATTGATAGTTGGGGACCTCGAATTCAGTAAAGGTGGAGCCTTTAGCTAAAAAACCCCATTACTAGAGTTGGGTTGAGCTTGAAGGAGCTATTTTGATGACTAATTGACCTTTGAGTAATGTTGTAGACTGTAAATAAGGGCAGAACTAGTGGATTTGAATTCCTAAAGTATTTGTTTGAAGAGTACTCAATTGATTACTCTTATAATTTTGGTTTGTTAGATGATTAGTCTTTAGAAATATAATTAAGAAGGAGGATCATTTGTGTAATAGCTACTTGTTCCAACAACTTGGCTATAATGACCCTCCAGGTAATTTTTTTTGCACTTCCAAACCAGTTTGTTATTTAGAGATTTTTCATATTTTCCCCAAGCCATTTATTACTTGCATGGGCTGGCAGTTCAGTTATCGGACAATTTTTTTGACTTTAAGAGTCAATTCCTATCTTGAATTTTAGATGTTGAGAATAAGGTATCAGGCTTAAACTTTAGGTTAACGACCTCATATACCAATTTTGATAGTTTCCTGAGTTTTAGAATATCAATTTTAGGCTAGGGTGACCTTTGGTTTGGGTCTCGTGGATTTAGATTCATTTTGTTCTATTGGGTGGATTTTGGTTAAAATGGTCATTGAGTGTTGGACCCATATTTTATTAAAACGAACCTGAATGGTAATTTTGATGGTGTTGCTGAGTCTGAAATATTGTATTTAGTAGGGTAGTATAGTTTGTTTGTATTTGTGGGATTCCAAATCAATTCCAATCTTTCGATTGGAGTTTTGGAACTTAACAAAAACTACTGGTGCAAACTTCAGCTGCTACAGGAAAAAATTGGCCTTCGCATTTGCAAGGCCCTTCGTTAGGTTCACAAAGGCTAAGGTAAATGGCTATCACGATCTCCATAACCTTGTGCGCATTTGCAAAGACCAAGTTCATTGGCTAGTGTGATTACGGCGCTGGTCTCTATGTTCGCTAAGCATAAACTTGGTTATGGTCCAGGTTCACAATGGGGTCTCTATGATCACGAAGAAAGGGACCCTTGGAAATATTAAAAACCCGACCCCTTCTTCATTTATTTCAATTCCCACATCCATAAAATCCTAGGAGGCTTAGAGAATTGTGGAGTTTGATCGTTGGGTGTTCGGAGTGAGCTAGAGAGTTCGTTGGGGTCATTTTCTCGTCAAAGATTTTCATAAGTTTCAACTAACTCCTTAGTTAATTTTCCAATTTAAACTTAAGTCCTTAGATACCTTGTGGGCTAATTTGATGAAGTATTTGTGCTAGGATTTCAAACATATCTAATGGTAAATGATCCTTGCACTTAGAGGGACATTTTAGCAACTTAAAAGTCAATATTCAGTAAGCAGGCCCTGCATGGGATTTTTAGCTCTATTTTGAACTCGAAGCATTTATACGTAATATGGGTATTGTTATTTTTGTATTAATGTGTAGATCATTATTTTGATAGTGTGGCATCATGAGGAGGCTTTTCAAAAAGGTTCGATTTCGTGGACTTTCTCATGCTTCATCAGCGTCCAATTAGGCTGGGCTTAATTTCCTAATAGATTGAGCTATATTATGGTATTATTATAGTATTATGCTAGATTTGGATTGTAACTTATGACTTGGTTGTATGTTTAGCAAAATTTGGTATATTTAGCAAGTTAGAGAGATATTCTTAGCTAGAATTGACCCAATTCCATTTTCCTTGACTTAAATTGTTTCCCTAGGACTTATTTAGATAAATTTAACACCTAATGGTAGAACTTATAAGACCTAGTCTACATAGAAATTGCCTTCGTATGGGCTTATTATAGGACTCCAACGGTCCTTTTTAGGTCAACTATCTAGGAGACCTCCTTTTGTCACCTTAAATATAATTTTGATCCTTAGGATGATTTGGACATCTTTCCAACTCTTAACCAGTCTTTCTATATTGTACTTACTTTGAAGACTGATTTTAGTCAGCCACCTACTATTCACTTATGATACTAAATTCCTAGTTCGAGTCAGGCATTTACGATTCACTTATGATATTTAGGATTTAGTTCAAGTCTGTTGGTTATGATACAAAATAAATTCATAAATATGGTTTCGATTGTTGGTTACTTTATAATTATTATTGTTGCCAGTTGTTCTCTCTTGCTTGTATCCATCAGGCTTATGAGGGATTGATTGGGTTATCTTTCTCTTGTTTGTGCCTTCTGGGATTAATGGGGCCTAGTTAGGCTATAATTAGATTGTATTCCTTCAACTTTATTTACTTCATTATTTATTATCTGTCAGCTAGAGTAGTATTTTAGGTTTTTCCCTTTATCCCTGACTACACTACAAAAAATGGATCAAATTACGGGGGTTAATTTTAAACCTTGCGGGGGGTTTAATTTCAATTTTGGGAGTTCCTAAAACCCCCACAATACGAGCCGTCACAATCAATTTGCGGCAATTTTTTTTTACCGCCATAATTAATTTGCAGCAGTCGACTCCCGTTACTCTAAATTTAATTATTCTTATAATAAATTTTTATTTAAAAATTGCGGTGGTTTAAAACCTCTGTAATTTTTCTTTCTTTTTTCTTTAAAATTTAGTGGAGCCCACCACTAAATTATAGATTCTAATTTTAGCTTAAATTCAATTGTTCCTTTAGGCATAACCTACAATCCAATATTTATTCAATTCATATATCATTAACACAACATGACTAATTAAATATTGTAATTGACAAGCATATCAAAAATACATTTAACATCAAACTTCAAAATTAAATTTTCAACATTAGCATCTTCAAACTCCAAATTTTCAACATTAGTATCTTCAAAGTCCAAAATCAAATTTAAACACAAAACCTTCAATATTCTAAGATTCACTCCAACCACACAATTACTCATCATAATTGAATATGCAAGACAATTTGTAATGAAATCAACAACTGCCATTAGGATCACTATCATCACGTGATCTCCTTGCATCCATGGACAAAATGGGCCCCCTAGCCTCATCACTTGGCTACTTAAAAATGCAAAGTATAAAAATAAATCAGATAACTTTCAGTCCTTATTATAAAATATTAATATTTTCGTATAGCTAAAAATATCATTGATATGATTCATTTGTTTCCTTCTATTTCCACATTGAAGAGAGGTTGATAGATAATCATGATGACTATGTTGTATTGGCACAATGGTTTCATTGAACTACTTCTGTTTCAATATCAAACTTTTTAAACAACAAAATACTCAGAATAGAATAAAAGTTGATATGAAATCTTAAGTAAGAAAAGAACATTCTGATTATAAGTCCAAATTGTATTTGCTTAGAAAAACTGACCTGTTAAGTTTTCCATATTTTTAGTTGTTAACATAGTTACACATTTCTAACACATGCCACCCTTACCCCCATATCATGTTCTTCCCCCATTAGAATTCCTACGCCTTAACCATAGTAAATTTACTTTCCTACTCTTCCTTTGAGACATTGAAAGGCTGCCACTTTAGTAGGAAATAACTTCCAACAAACAATATAGGTACTGTACAAAATGTCCAAATCAAATTATATCCCCCTTTGAAAAAATGAGTAGAGTCGATAACCATCGAATCCAAAAATGAATTTAGAGGAATAGTCTCAGAATAAGCTGACCAGTCACAGCAAACAAGTGCATCAACATAATTGAGGCAGTCAGTCCTTTATAGTAGAAAATACAAGAAGGATTTAAGCAAAAGAGCAGCTAGTTTCTTTGACAAAATTAAACTGATGTGCAGCATGATAAGCTAACTGCACAGTCAACTTAAAGAAGTTAGCTCTATTTACTGCACCTCCTTAAAACTTGGCAATGCTCTTTCTGTTCTCTATCGAAAATGGTGAAAATCATCTAATAAAAAATGAATTTTCGAACTATTTAAGGTTCTGTCAAAAAAATAGATTTTATCTGACTTGTAACTCCAGCCATAATGCGACAGCTTCACCTAAAATTATGGCAAGTCCGAATAGAGTAATAGAACAAAAACTTCCAACTATAGAATTCCTACAGTATTTCCTTCTTTTTTATTTTTAGTAAAACATATGGCCTAGTCTTCCTTTTCCTAGTGGCTAGACAGACAATAAATTTCATGATTTTCACCAGGAACCTGTCATCAATATATGATGTTTTGGTTTGACTTACCATATTAATAGCAAAAACAAGCCACATGTTTTGCATGTCTTGTGATACTTATTTAAGATACAAAGAACAATATTCTTATCTTCACCTTATAGTTTATTTTCTTGAAGAAACACTAATCAGTCAAGCAGGTAATTCTTAGAACATTGTCGGATAATTACCAATTAAGTCAAACAAGGTTAATCGATGAGGTGCACTAGGACACAAGAATATGCATTTTCCGAGTAGGAGCATACCAATCATTAACATTACATACCTATATATCTAAGGAAAAAGTCATCTAGAGTGTGCAGAGGCTGCCATTTTGCCTGCAAGGTTTTGGTGGAATTCAGGAATCAATCTAAACCTTCTATATTAAGTGGATTACTTGAACAAAGTGCATTAAAGACTGAAACAAGCTTGTACAAGAACAAAAATGATCATCTTCAACATAATGAGTAAGTGAGAATATCCAATATAAAAGAAAACATATAAATACATTTCACTAACACTTATATATAAGCTGACACAGAAAGTAGAAACTTACAGAGGTAGTAGGCAACAAATTAGGAACCGCTTGTTTAACAAGATTTTTTTCTCTTTAGTAAACAGTTTACGAGGACCTATACAGATTAGTATACCAAAGATGTTGAATAATTCTAAATGATTCCCTAAGGAAAGAATAAATAATAACTTTCTTTATAAAAAAAGGGTAAGAATTTGTAGGAATAAAAACACATCAATTATATAATCCAAAGGTCATATCAGCTTGTGGAAAAGAGTTTGAAGTAAAAGGTAGACACCACTATGAATTTGTCAATTTAATGCCAGAAAAACACATTACATAAACTAAGTAAATGCAATTAGCATGACAAATAGTGGACACCAATAAATAGGTACTTGCCTTGAGCCATTGGGCAATATAAGCTTGACAAGGATTTACATCTTAAATTTGGAAAACAAAACAATGTGGACATAGGAATTTCTTCAACAATAGAGTCCCTCAGAACTTCTCTAGTCTTGCAATATTGAGAAGTCAGGAGCTCAGGTATTCAAGCTCATCCCTGAAGATATTCTTTGGTGAATTCAGAATTTCCATACAAGGTCGTTTAGACCAAATGTGGTACCCACACCCATATTATTGATTTTCTAACTTTCTAACCGATAGGTCAAAATGAGCTTGGCTGCATTGGAACCTGAACTGAAGGTTAGCTTAAAGTCAATATTTTGGAGTTGTTGGCTCAGTTAAAATTCATTTCGAGATCATTTTATTGAAGATTTTGCTCGTTGGCCATTTGGGACCAGCAAAGACTTCCAAAATGGGAATTGGCTCTAAAAACCAAATGATCTACCCGGTAATCGGACTATTAGTCATAGCAAGTCATAAATGACTTGGGCAGCTATGGAGAATCTCAAATGGCAAAATAAATGGAATTATGAAAAATGACTGGAAGGGTTCTTACAATATCCACTATGAAAACGACTTTCGTCTCCGAAAGTCAATGGATAAAAGGAATCTCAAATACTTGAAAAGATGAGGCACTGGGTCCACATGCTCCGAGCATGACTTCCAATATAACCTTCATGAAAAGGGAACACTTCCAAGGGATTTTTCCATAGGTATCCTTTTTCAACTAACACCCTCACTTCACCTCCAAATAGCCGAAACTTATCTTCAAATGCTAGTTGGCCTCTAACTGAACCGAAAAGGCTGATGCATGCAAATCTAAACCACAACACACAGATACCATCTCTATACTCGCACAAATCATTAAATGGATATCTGAGACAAAACCAACCCAAGACATAAGTCATACCACCAAGTCCAAATCCAAATATAACCTTTCTTCATCATTTCTCACCTGCTATCCACTCTAAACCAGGAGGAAAATCACCCGAGTATGATCCACATAATCTCATCCCAGAGAACTCAAAGAACTGAAGCTGAAACACTAAAAGTCCATAAGGAAAACATGAGAATAAGCCCATAAGGCACTGTCTGGGCACACAAACATAGATAATCAAGGAATACAATATATGCCAATGATATAACTAGCCTGGATAGTAATCAAACTAAAATTCAAAAGATCAAGGCATAACTACTCCTTACTAAACAATCAATTCTAGGATGTCCCATTAATCAATAATGAAACCATATTGAATCCAACTCGATCATACTACTCCCACTGAGTATATCATCCAAAATTTCCAAAGAAAACTGGAAACTCGAGGCCAAAGCTAAAAGAACCAATACCGAGTCCATGGGCTATCATCTGAACACTTAGCAACTATAATCCATCCAAAGTCATAAAGATCAAATAGGTAACCATAGAGTAGGCTCAACCAGCCTATCCATGAAATTTGAACTAAGAAAAATCTAAAACAAAGGTTCCACGCAAGCTCTACAGCACCAAGCTGAAATCTCTATACCAAGACTGAACCACTCGATCTCAACTACCCAAACCAAACCTGAAAATGGATAAGCATTAATACTCCAAACCCATCATAACTTCCAAATCACCACCCCAAGGCGTCAAATCCAAAATAGAGCCAACAAATCCAAACCAAGGTCAAATACTCACATCGACTATACTATCTAAATCAAGCATATCTGTACCATATTATACCACGCCAAAAATAAAACATAGCTGAAAAACAAAATCACAACAGAGGATAAATTATTGGATGAAAACACAAGATATCCACTCTATATCCGCTGGAATGCATGAACTATCAAAAAATACCCAAGAACTCATAAAGGCCACAAATTACACTAGTAATGGCAAAAGTTCTAGCAACATGGAGGAATGCAACTCAAGATGGACACTATCCAATCAACACTCTATCAAGCCTCGTTAGGCCGAACAACTCTAAAATGGGGATTCCCTGAATCCACCCAAGTAGGTCAATCATCACTTGATCCATCCATGAATCACATCATCAAAGAAGAACAATACCAATCTCGAAACCAAGGTGAATGTCAGGACCACCACTAGAAAAATAAACCAACTCAAGATAAAGAATTTCCAATTTGCCAACTTAAGAAGCAATCACAGAAAAAACCACCTGCCTCTAATCTCTTCAACTTCTCTTTAGATAAGAACCACTTCACGATAACAAAGGAGCATCCAATCTCTACACCAATAACGAGGGTGAACCATCATAAGGGAATGGACCCAATAAATCTAAGATGAATCCACAATATCTCAAGCTCAATCTCAAAACCACTATCGGATGATTAAATAGCCACAAATAAAAAATAGACCCAAAGCTGGTCAAGCTCAAAAAGGGGCTAAATAGGAAGGGATAACCAATGCAACAACCTTCACAAGCCATAAGGCAAATCTAAGAATCTCAAACACGATGATGGGCAATATAACTAAATTTCCAATTCTAGGACCATATAAAACCATGGAAGGTCAACTTAACTTTGATACCACAATACATTCTCAAATCAATCTAACACAGCTAACCAAAAGGGAAAACAATCAACCTCGCCATGCTATGGAAAAAATTATCAAATTAGGCTATATATACTCAAGCCACCAAATAAGATCATAAGGAATGAAATTCTAACTAGATAACACTAGTCTATATAGCTACCCAACGAGGATCAATTACATCAAGTAAAATAATATCAATAATATCAATAACATCAAGTAGTGATAGCAACAATAACAATAATATCAACATCAATATAATGAATGGGAGGTACCAAAATGAACATCAATATCATGCACCACTCAGGGGCCACAATAAGGCCAATGTACTAAGATAAATGGGACTCAAACCCAAAAGCTACACTCATAGGTGAAAATATAAATACAGATCTACTCCATCCACTACTAAAAAAAATAAATCATGGAGTAATCACATAATTATGAACTCAATAACAAAGCATACAATGACCAATATGAACTAATCAAGGTATCTAATCATTAGTGGATATGAAAAATTCCAATACACATAATAAAAGATAAATGCAGGAAAAAAGTACACATATCATGGTGAAATCCACAATCAAATGCCTGAAGGGTATAGGGAGAATAAATTTGAATGGTCCTGACTCAAACCGATTGACTAACTTATCGACTGAGGCGTTATACTCACTATCTCAAATTGAATATGCCATAACATCACGAGGCTGATTTGAATGAGCAGAATGACAAAAAATCACATGCTAATGACACTTTCTAGATCAGTAACCGATCTCCCTACAGTAGTGAAAAACTCTTTAAGCTCTAATCCCAGAGAGCAACACAAGCTAAACCCAAATGGCTATCCAACTGAAACTAAGAGTAAACTCTAGTAGAATATCTATCCTTCCCGTAATCATAGCCTATCTCAAAAACTCTAGGCTGGTGGGGAATGCATGCTAACTCTGTCTAATCACTAACTCACATCTGGGGCACTCTCAAAACCAATATCTCATCTCAACACAACTAAAACAAGCTCTCAAATAAAATATCAATGGTACTATACCGATGGCATGGCCTCTTTCTGCCACCTCTATAAATCCTAATATATTCTCTCTCTATAGACCTCATATAATAGACAATCTGAGAGAAAAGAGACCCAACTACTATCATGTGATCCACTGCCAAATAGAGTGGAAATGCTAGTCATTTAACAAATACATACACCAAGTTTGGCTTAGAAGAATATATCATAGAAATATGCCAGGACCATCCAAGAAACCCAATCTCATACTCATAATCTGATAAAGAGCCCTGATGAACACCAATAATTTTAACTTAGCTTGAGAACTGCTCGATGACTCAAATGTCATCCATGGCTGTGAGGAATCTACAACATAACTTGGATCTCACTAATAAACCTCAAAGGGATGAAGTAGTCAAAAGCTCAACTAGAGCCTAAGCTAGCCCCAAATCCTTTGGCTGACACTGAGGGTCTTCGATATCCATCTCTGACTCTCTAGTCCAACATTGTGCTAAAACTCTGGAAATTTGTGTTGAAGTCTCATCCGCATATGTTGACAATGATACATCATTATTCGGGGATAGAATAGAGCCAAAGAATGTGTTTGGGGATTATAGAATTGTAGACACACGATAAGGAGTCAAGAAGTGGATTTCCTAAAATGTCCCTGTAGCATATGGACGACTCATACAGATCCACATAACTCTACTAAACCCTTAGCTCTTGTACTAATACACTTGTGAAACCTATGCTCTGATACCAATATGTCATGACCCAATTTCTTAGATCATGATGGAACCTACTATAACCCACCAATAGGCAAGCCAAACCCATAGTCCAGAATGGCTAGTAATAGACTAACCAAATATATATAGAAAAGAATATAAAATTAATGAAATAAGGGAATCAAATAAATAAAGTCCCAAAACCTGATGGTTCAGTATAAGAGCTTCTAATATAATAAGAGTACAAAAGTGGAATAGATGAAATAGATTACATTGATATAACTTATCTCTGATTAAAACATTGAGACAAAACTAGTACATAAGATGGAGGTAAGAAATACTCCGAACATCAAGAGATCATTCTAAGTATCCGAACCATGGATGCTATGCATGACACACACATCAATGGTAATAACCCATACTATAATATGCAAGTTGCAGAAGTGTAGTATGAGTACAAACGAATGGTACTTAGAAGACAACTGCCAACTGAGCCCCAAACATAAAGTAGACATACATAATATATAAACATAATAGAAACTACACCCAATATTCAATAACCACATAAAATAGCTAGTGGGATAATAAGGATAACCTAACCTATTCATATCCAATAGACTAACATGATAAGGCTAAGAAAGTATTGAGGATGAACAGTCCTATTCCAACCATGCTAAAAAATCTTAACACTCTATTGTATATCCCTGTCCAAAATACAAATAAAAGATAAAAGAAGGATATATAAAACTATACATGGCCAAGAAATGAATATAAAATTTGAACAAAAGAAGAAAGGGATAGACGGTAATACCATAGATACATATAGCTAGATATACATATATATAGATATAATGTTAACTCAAAGCACAACCTAGATCATCATATTGTTACTCTAAGGCCTTATTATAATCCTATTAGGATTTAGTACTAACAAGCTCAAGGTTTCTAATCCACTTATCTCATTATGAATTAATCATGCATAATGATGAAATTGTAAGATAAAAGAGAATAGAATCATACCAAATATCGATACAAAATTAATGATCGATCTATCATAAGCTAGACATAATAATGATAATAACAATATCAATAACAACATGAGTAACCAGCTATTCCGGCAACCAAATACCTAGTCGTTCCTATGCGTGCCCTCACTACCCCAAGTTTAAAAGGTTCAATCAACATATAATGTCACAAGGCATAGTCATCACCCATATTTATGCAACCCTTCCATACGAGCTAATAGACATAGGCGTATACTGGTGATAGGCGATGCACACGTAAGTATGAATGCAACAAAATCCTCAATATCATAATACTAACATCATAACCATCACTATCATAACCATCATCACCATCATCCTCATAATCATAATCATCTTCTGGATTTACTGGTTATATATATATATATATATATATATATATATTTACATACATAGAAATAGCCGGACTCAAATCGATAGATATGAACATAGGCACATTAATATAATCATCCTCCATTCTTGCCAGGTATCAATATCATTATCATTACATCCTTCGACCTTGTTGGGTGTCATCACCTTATTATAATATCCTCCGGCCTTGTCGAGCATCATTATATCATCATAATATCCTCTGACCTTGACAAGTATCATCATATCATCATAATATCCAAATAAATGTCAATAATAAAGAGCAAGCCCCATGAGGGCTAAAGTAAAGTGCAAGCCCCACGAGGGCTAAAGTAATAAACAATCCCCACGAGGGCAGAAGTAAATAAACATAAAAAGAGAAACAAGATATAGTATATTTCCATAATTCATCGTTTATCATCAATATCACATTATCAAGAAACATATATAATAACACAAATATTATAACCCTCATCGGGTCTTACCTAAAATTTATATTATCAATTATGTATCTTTCTCCGTCCCATACAGAGAGATGTGTATCTGGATATGATAGGTTCACGGGCTCAAGCCATGGCTTAAAGAGTGTAAATCCATAAGTTTGTTTCTTGGAGTAAACTTCATGACTAAATTATTATAAGAGTGTAGAAAGGGTCGAAATCTTTCACGATTAGAGTAATTTGTAGTATCAAATCATAGACCAAAACTTATCTCAATCAAGTCTTTAAAACATCATTATTAACCTATTTAACTTATAAATTATTCATTAAAGACTAGCATTTATTATTATGAAGACATCCATTATTAAGGTAGAAAGTGGGATTTAACCCTTAGTTAGTGACAATAATAATAATATTATAATCAAATCAGTATCGTATCAATCATCGATGCAACGATCATGAATGTACCAAATCTATGCATGCCATCACCAATATTCATAAAATAGAACCACAATCATTAATATATCAATAAACTACAATCACATCTTTTAAAATGATAACCACTTCCCAAATGGTCAACTTCTATCGTAATATGGCCTTGGGCCTAATAATGTGTTTAAAATAATTATAACATATTAATCATGTACTTTTTCCCACATACATATCTGAAATCCATATCAACATCACATTTATAAATCATCTCATTTTAAATAAGCCATAGTGTATTTATTAGGCATAACATCTCGATAAGCCATAAGGCATATCTATAATCATCTCACATCTAGGAGGTATCTATTATCTAGAAGGAATAATATATTAATAGACACCGCATATCTAGGAGGTATCTCACTTCTATAGGTCATATACCACGACTATGAGGGATATCATCTCTATAGGCCAAATACCATATCTAAGAGGAAATAACATCTCTACAGTCCATTAATCATAATCTAAGAAAAGTCATCACAATTTACCAAGTCACGAAGGAAACTTATTCTAAGGGATCAATAGTCTCAACTAGGCCTAACACCCGTAACTAAGTCCACATGGCTAACACAAGTCTTGGCTTAAGGTGAGATGGATGAACCCACTTCTAATCCTCAAATTCCATAATTAGGAAATTTATATCCCCAAAATAGGCTAAGGTATCTAGTTCAACTTCTAGATGTAAAGTAAGCCATAGCCAATCCTAAGATAGGAATGTCTATTAATAAGGGTATTTAAGTCAACTCTATTCAAATTACAATTTTAAGATGACTAGACTAGCCAAACTAAAGTTAATTATACTTACCATGATTCCAACACTCAAACACATCCCAAACCTAGCATCATATCATATCCATACTACAAATTAGTTCAATATAAGGAGAAGGCAATAGGTTTCAAAAATGATACTAAGCATTTAAACTTATGGGTCAAAAACCTCTTCTAATCCCCAACTTTAATATTCAATACTAAGTCATTCTACCCATACTTGAATGTAACATTCACATTCACACACAATATACATCACACATCATCTTATGAATAAGAGTAGACAAAAGCCTACCTCAAAGACGAACTGCAATTCCTTAAATCATGCACCAAAAGCTCGTCTTCATTTAACAAGCCCAAAATACCATCACACTATCAAAATTGTAACCTAATAATCAATACAATAATAAAAAAACCCTATATTTCACCATTATGCTTTGGGTCCAAACATGACACCAAAAACCCCAAGTGGGTCCTACTTATGGAAAATGCATTTTCGAGGTCAACCCAAGAATTTCATATAAAATGTGATGAAATATAACCTTAATTAAAATGATAATTATGATAAAATATGTTAATCAATATCCCAAGTCACCCACAAGACTCAATTTTGAGTTATCACACACATTTAGGGTCTTTGGCTCTCAAGAATGAGTGAGAAATAGCTAAAATTGTGACATTAAGGTCCATTTATAGCCTCTTCAGGTACAAAGGTATCACTTTCATAGTCCTAGAAACCACAATAGCACTATTTCAATTACAATAGGTCCTTATGCAATCACACATGCACCAACACCAGTAAAGTCAAAACTTGGTTTTGACCCTCGAAACTCATTCAGACTCTAATTTTTGCAAATAAATTCTATAACACCACTAAATTTGACATTCCAAATGCATTTGTGAAACTAAATTTTCCATCCAAGGCTGTTTAGACCAAATGTAGGCCCCATGTCTATATAATCGATTTTCTAACTTTCCAATCAATAGGTCGAAATGAGCTCAAATATATTAAGACCCAAATCAAAGGTCTATCTAGCCTAAAATCAATATTTTAAAGTTGTTGACACAACCTAAATTTGTATCCAACATATTTTGCTAAATTTTTTGCTCGGTGGCCATTTGAAACCAATGAAGACTTTTAAACAGGGAATTGACTATAAAAATCAAACAAATTGCCTGGTAATCAAACTGTTAGTTTCAATAAGTCATAAATAACTTGAGGCAGCTATGGAGAAGCTCAATCATAAAAAATAAATAGAATTATGAAAAATGACCGAAAGGGTCATTATAAGAAGGATATAACAAATGTTGTTGCTAAGTGTATGGTTTGTAAGCAAGCTAAGGTTTAGAACTTGAGGTCGGGTGGCATGTCTCAAGAGATAGAGTTGCCTATATGGAAGTAAAATATGATCAATATGGATTTCATTATGGGTCTTCTGCGGTCTCTCAATCTGTATGATTTAATTTGGGTCATTGTGGATAGGATGACTAAGTTTGCTCACTTTTTGCCTATCAGGACTAACTACTCAGGAGAGAAGTATGCCAAGTTGTTCATTGAGGAAATTATGAAGCTGCATGATGCACTATTTTCCATTATTTCAGGTTGAGGTACAAAGTTTTCATCTCACTTTGGCATTCATTTCAGAAAGATTTAGGTACACGGGTAAACCTTAGCACCACTTTCCACCCTCAAATAAATGGAAAAGTAGAGCATACTATTCATACCTTGAAGGTTATACTAAGGTATTGTATGATTGATTTTAAGGATAGTTGGGTCGATCATTTTCCTCTTATTGAGTTCGCGTATAATAATAGTTATAATTTGAGCATTCAAATGGATTATTTTAAGGATCTTATGGTAAGAGGTATAGGTATCCCATTAGATGGATTGAATTTGGTGAGACTAGGTTTTTTGGTCCTAACTTAGTTCACTAAGAAATGGAGGTGGTAAAAGTGAGAAGAGAAAGACTTGAGACTACTCAAAGTTTTCAAAAGTCCTTATACAAATATGAGGAGAAAAGAGTTAGAGTTTGAGGTAAATGATTGGGTATTCTTGAAGGTGTCTCCTATGAGAAAAGTCATGAGATTTTGGAAGAAGGGGAAGCTCAGTCCCCATTACGTTGATCCATATCATATTTTGAAGAGAATTGGAAATGTTGCTTATGAGTTGGACTTGCCTTAGAGTTTGGGTTCTATTTATCCCATTTTTCATGTGTCCATGCTGAAGAAGTTTGCGGGTGATACTTCCTTGATAGTGACTATTGAGCATGTTGGTGTTACAGATTCCTTATCTTATGAGAAAGTCCCGACTGGGATATTTGATAGGCAAGTAAAGAGATTGAGGATAAAAGATGTAGCCTCAGTAAAGGTCCTTTGGAGAAACCAAAATGTAGAAGAGACTACATGGGAAGTTGAGGATGATATAAAGTCCAAATACCCAGTGTTGTTCCACGGGTTGGATAAAATTGCTTAAGGTATAAGTTTCATTTCCCTCTGGTCATTATTTTTGTTTGTCATTTAATTCTAGTGTATTCTTGCTATTCTCGAGCTAAGAGTTTCCTAACTCATCATTCAGAGATGAATAATCCGGGGGGGAGGGGGGTAATGTAAGGCCCTTAAAATTTTTATCATTTTATTTTTGACCTTTCCATGCTCGAAATATCAATTTTTCACTTAAATTATGTTTAGGGATGTTAAAAGGGTAATATGGGAAGGTTTTAGAATTTTCAAAAAGGGTTCATGGATCTTTTGGAACATCGAGGTAGTAAGTCTCTCCATTATTATTGTGTCATGAGGGTTACCCTCCACGATATTGGTGTGGCATGAAGGATAACTTCCATGATATTGGCATGCCATGCTAAGGCATAATTTTTATGCAGTTTTGTTTTTATTCACTTGGGATGAGGGGCTTTTGGTCTTTCCATCTTTTCCACGACTTTTAAACATAAATTTATCCCATTCCCATTAGTTTTCAAAGATCAAATCCCCCTCTTTCACTCTCAAACACAAAACCTAAGAATATTCAAGGGTTTCACTGTGTCATCCGGTCTTCAAACTTTAAATTGACTCAAATTATTGTGTGTTTCAGGAATATATCTCTTTCTCAAACTTTAATCTCATATTGTGGCATTTATTTAATGGATTCCATGTGATTTAAATTGTGGGCTTGAAATTAGATTGAAAAATTTTGGTTGTTATCGATTTAATTACTCGTCCCATGACTTGAATTGATTATTCATGCTTTTAAATACATTTTTTGGTACTGAATTGGTGCTTTAATTAAATGGTTGGAATGGGGGACATGGGTTCCTCAAAGTGGATGAATTTTGGCTTGGAATTACATGAACCTCAACCCATTTTATGAATTTGATTTAAATTATGGAAAATTACATGATTTAACTTATTTTTGAACTCAGCGCGTTGCATTAATGTATAAATGGTTATTTAAATAGATTTGGATGGCCTTGGTGGAGATCGATTGGATTTTAATGGAACTTGGGGAGTCAATGTGGTTGTGTGAATTGATTTGGCATGTGTGATTTATCTTACAAGTGTATTGGTATGATGATACCAAGTGGTTATGACTTAATGAATGACTCCTGGGTTAATGGTTGGAATTATGTGAAAAATGGTTTTAATTTAGGCTTAAAGAGGTTTGTGTAGCTCGTCGTGGAAGGTGGAGAGACCGATGGGACCGATACTGGAAACCACATTTTCCGGCATGGGGGTATTTATAACCGTGTGCATAGTTCTCACATTATATATATATATATATATATATATTGGAATAGTTGGAGCCTCGATAGTTTTTTTCGTCTAGCTAACAGGCACTGGGACCCTTTCAGTAGGGGGAGATGAACCTATATAGCCTGTGGTATCCTTAGGATAGTTAGAGATACACAGTCCAGGATAATGGTTTTAAATCTCATGCTTAAAATTTATTCCCTATCCTAACATCTTATATATGTCTATATAAATGTGTACATGTGGTTTTGACTAATTTTGGACATGAAATTTATTTTATTACTTTTTTTGAATTACATGCTAGCCGTCCCCACACGCTATAATGTTTCATAATGTAGGGTATGAAGACACTTCTTTTAACCCTGTGCAGTGTTAGATGGATTAGCACATTTGTCGAGTAGCTATGAAGAGTTGAGCCTCCATCATTCGGAAGGCCTTATCATTTTCATATTATTTTATTTTTACTTTGTACTTTTGGATTCTTTTGATCATGGTCAGGGGAATGTCCCAACCAGTTTGATATTCTGGGATGGTTGGTTATTGTTTTTACCCTTAGTGTCATTGATTTATTCATTCACCTTCCTATCTCTATTTATTTGGCTTTGGCATTATTTATTAATACTATTATTGTGTTGTTAAGGTTGGTTAAGGGGGTGGTCTCTAGTCTATGGTAGGCTTGAGATACCCGTCATGACTAGGTCTTGGTTTGGGTCATCATATTTAGGTTGTGTTCTAATGCAGTAGGGTTGAATTATTTCTTTTGCATACCTTCCAATGATACCTATCTTATACAAATGTTCATGAAAATCCAACAAAAATTCAAAAGCATTCTCAGTCATAGTTGTCGGAGAAAGTCTATGTTCATCATCTGTCATTACTTGTAACACCTCACATTTTTGGACTAGAATACAAGCTATTGTTATTAGGTATACAAACCGGAACCCAATGATTCTATGTCTATATATGTGTCCTGATTAGTTATATAGAGATAAAATGACCATTTATTTCAGTCGAGGTCATAAAAATCTCCTAACTCAAAGACGAGTTGAGAACGCTCATATCGACTAAGTTTTAGTAAATATTTCAGCTTGGGTCAACTTTAGATGACCATTACTCCTTGTACATAATGAATTACATATCCTACTATATATCAAATAAAAGTTCTTTGAATCTTCTTTCCAACTCATTTTGTCTTACCTTAATCTGATATCAGAGCAAAAAGTTATACTCATTTTACTTCAGCATGTTTGTCTGTCAACAAAGTGACGACCTGAGTTGATAGGCCATCACCTAAGTGGTGACCTATCAGTCAAGTCATCACCTCAAACCAGTGAGCCATTATTTTCATCTTCCAAGTGACGACCTGAATTTAAAGGCCATCACCTAAGTGACAACCTATCGTCCCAAGTCGTCACCGTTAACCCAAAACTCACTAAAAAATCATCTTCGAAGTGACGGCCTGAGTTGATACGCCATCACCTAAGTGACGAACTATCAACCCAAGTCATCACCCAAAACCAGAAACTCATAAAATTAGCTTCTGAGTGACGAATTGGTGTGATAGGTCATCACTTGGTTCACGACTTATCAACCAAGATTGTGACCCTTAAAATTCAGCAATTCCCATTCATATTCGGAGGGGTATTTTGATCTTTTTCCTCACTTCCCATGACTTAAAACATGCATAAAAACCTATTAAGTGATAAAATATCAGTTTCTCATTACTAATAATCCTCTCCACTTCTCAATAACAAGAAAATTAGGGTTTCCTCTCAAGATCATCTCCCAAGAACAAGATTTAAGCCCTTCTAAAAGAAAACTAAGAAATTATAATTGCCAATCAAAGAACGTTCAAGAAAGGTCAATTCTCTTTCAAGATTAAAGCTCTAAGGTATTTTAGATGTTCATCAATGGTCCCTTTTCACCCATGGATTCCAAGAATCCATCTTTTATCTTTTAAATTATGAAACTACATATTTATAATGATTTATCTCTATGAAGCTTTTGTTAATTTTGATTATATGTGATGTTTACAATCTATTTTCATTGAAAGCTTCCCTTACACGTTTGAAGCATGAAATTTCATTGTTAAATCCCTAAATTATGGTTTAGTATTATAGCCATATGATTATCATATGTTTTAAATTATTCCCATGCTTAAGTCATGCATTGTAAGTGTTTGATGAATTGCCTCAAAGAATGAGTTTTAAATATTGACTACATGTCATGTCCTTAAAGTTTTAGTATGACTTTATTGTTATTGTTATCAAGTTTTAGGGGTTATGAATACCTGAAAAATTATTTGTTTATAGAATTTTAAAAGTTACAGAATAGTTCAGATAAATCGTAAGCATATTCAGCCAGTTAACCATCATGATCAGTTACTTGTCCAATTAAGATTAGCTCTGTCCCATAATCAGTGTCAGTTCTGTTAGGAGTAGAATTTAGCACCGAGCGAGTTTAGTTGGGAGTAGAATTCAGCACCGAGCGAGCCTAGGGATGGGGTTTTGCCCATCAGTTAGGACTGGGTCCTTTGAAGCAAAATCTAAGTTCCAGAATTATGTAGCCAGCGTAGGTTATGAGATATCACTCACCAATTTAGGAGTGACACTCTCAGGGATCACCCGCCAGCTTAGGACTGATCTCAGGGGTCACTATGTAGATTAGGACTGACTCTACAACCATTGTTAGTACCTGTGGCATGGTACTAACACCCTTCCAACTGGGTCACAGGTTGGACCCGATCGGCTCAAACTGGGGCATGTCGGTTAGATGATACCTCCCACAGTTATAGTTTCAGTATTCAATAGTCACTTCAGAACTCAGTTTAGTTTCAGCTTTGCTTGACCATAGCATATAGTTATCAGTTATTCAGTTGTCAATATTTTAGTTTACAGACTATTTCAGAATCATGTTATTTCCTTGGTTATGCATTCTCAAATTTTACAGCTTTTATGCATTTATATTCAGTAATCTCATGCTATCCAGTCAGTCTTTACTTCTTGCATGTTTACTCAGTTATCTCATATAATTCAGCTAGTTATTACTGCATGTTCAGTTATCATATGCTATTCATTTAGTCAGTTATTATTCATGCACATAAACTATGCATAATAGCCTAACCTCATCTCCCATACCAGTACATTCAAAGTACTGATTGCATATTTATTTCTTGCATTATGATGTCTTATATCATAGGTTTGGGCACTCGAATTCCCAATCGTACTTAGACTTCCTAGTGCATCATCATCAGCAGTAGTGGTGAGTCCTCATCTATCGAGAACGAGTTATCTTATATTCAGTTATGTCAGTAGTTCAGTTACTTAGTCAGCTGGATTTAGTTGGGGGCTTGTCCCATCAACTCCATATTCAGTCAGTTTAGAGGCTTTTAGACTAGTATAGATAGACAATCAGTTTTCAGTTGTTATTATCAGCCATTTTATCAGTATTGTTTTACAGAAATTATCAAAACTATGATTTAAACCTTATGTCATTTTTTAGTTAAATTCCGCATATGATCTTTTGTTATCAAATTTTACCCGGTGCTCATAGCAGGTACCAGTATCATGGGTTATCTTGTGGTCCTTCGGGACTATAAGCACCATATGGTGACCAGGGTGTACCCCCAGGGCATTACAAAAATGGTATTAGAGCCTAAGATTTTAAAGTGTCCTAGGGAGTCTAAAATTTGCGCTGAGTAGAGTCTTGTGCATGGGTGTGAAGAACACCACACTTATGGACATGAGGCTATAAAATATTTAAGAAAAGTTTCCCTTCTTTCATGTCTCAGATTGTGATATAGCTTGGTTCTTTAAGAACCTTAGGCAGATTCTTATCATGCCCCACTCATGTCAACTCTACCTTACTTTTGAGGTAACAGAAATAGAGAAGCTCAAAGTCCTATAGATAAGGCTTTTTCAGACGGTCCTCGTAGATAGTATAGGATTTCCATAGTCTTAAAAGTATCCTATCAATTTTTTTATGTTCCAAAGTTTTAAAGATTTTATTCATGATCATGAAAAACTCGTGTACTAATACAAAGTCAGGTGTGACCTCAGATCCCTTCTCAGAATCCTATGATAGCATATAACCTAGAGTTAGAAGAATGAACCCAGGAGTTTAACAGTAGTGAAGTGGAGATAGTGTTATCTGAAATTCAATAGATTTTGCATTCATGGGCTAGTTGTATGAAATGTGATTCAGTAGGCTTGAAATAGGGTATGCAAGAATTTAAGTTTGGTAATTTGAAGTTATATGTGTTGTTGATGTTGGTGTGGTGGTAGTTCTCATGGTTTGGGTAAAATATAAGTTTAGAGATATGACATTTGAAGGCTATGATGAAAGTAGTACATTTATTAAAGATTTACGGATATTCCTGTTATGTGTTAGAATCTAAGTTTGAATCTTTGAAGGTTGTGATAATAGAAAGAGGAGTGGAAAATTCTAAGTTAGTCAGTTCTTAAGTTGTTACATAATGTATTTTGGGATATAGAAAGTTAAGAGTTCTATATCAGAAGGAAGTATCAGCAGTATGGTTTTACACTTTCAGGTGCAATCCTTCATGGTGAGTTTAGTGATTATGTGCATTATTGTATCCCAGATTCTAAAGTAAAGTGGTTTAAGTTTAGTTTAGAGATTTTGATTAAGTGGTTCATAGACTTAGAATAATGGCCTTAAGCTAAGGGGACGATGACAGAATAAGTAAAAAAGTCAGGGTTTCAAATTTTACAAGTATTGTCAGTATGTGTAGAAAAGAAGTAGGAGAGGATGATGCCCAACCCGTCCTTACCTCAATACAACATTTCGTATTTTAGTTATCATGATATCTACTCATGCCTTACATGTCAGCCCTATGATCATAGCTCATAGTCGTGCACTTTATAGAAAATCATGTATGCTTCCAGTTCACCCAGCAGTCCGAATCATATTCCATGAATTTATGAACTCCAAACTCAAGTCATGCATCTTATGACTCATGTATTTATGCTTTACTATATGTTCAGTTCCAGTACTCATGCTACACTTCTAATGATCAGTGAAATTCAAATTATATCATGTATATCCTTAGTTTAGGTCTCTTGATGAATCCATGATATTGATATTCTATTCCCCAGGCCTCTTTTAAGTGTCAAGTTCTTTATAGTGTTTATATATGCTTAAGGACCTTATGTTTTAGACTTTCAGTGACCTCTCCTTATGAAATAATGTAGTGATGAGCAATTGCTTAGATGGGAGAGAGTAAGTGTTTTATATTAAGGAAAGATTATTGCATGCTTATTTTGTTCGAGGCTGTATCTATGAAGATAGGCTTGAATGTCATGTTGTTATGTATAGGCTTGAATGTCATGTTGTTGTGTAAATGGATAAATGCATTATGCATTAGTGAATAACTAGTAAGAGTTGTATTTAGTTGTTGAAGGGGTAATCGAGATTATTTAGGAGATGGAAAGTTATGAAAATACAGAGTGTATTGAATTCATGACTCAAACTAGTATTATAGTATTATGTGTGCATTTCGTAGATTCGAGTAGGAGTGTACATAGTGGGAGAATACATTCCAGCTCAGACTTCAGTAAGTAGAGTTATCAGTGCCCATGTGAATATTTTCAGAAGCCTCAAGTGAAGTGCAGTATTAAGGTGTAAGGTATAGTTAAGAGAGTATTCGAGGAATAGGTCTAAGCTTCAAAGTTAGTAGTTGCAGTGCATATGGCTTAGTAGCTCTATCCTAGCTGATGTTTCGTAGGCCTGTGTTCCATATTATAGAATTTTAGCCATGTTGTGATTTCTTTTCCAGTTGTCTTCTTTAGACCATTCTCAAGATTCTTAGCTCCTTAAAGTCATTAGAACTTCATAGAAAGAGCGTCGAAGAAATACTCCAGTTAAGTATAAGCTTTCAGTATGAGTTAGTTTGTATAGCCAGTAATTTAGTTTAGCAATCAGGCAAATAAGTTTCTATGGTTTTTATCTCTCCTAGTCAGGAGGAAATTCCTTCACGACCACGGAAGTCATTACCTCAGTTCAGTTTATGCATCAGGCATCAGTTTTAGATTCCAGATATTCAGTCATGATTCAGTTCATAAGTGTCCCATGCATTATCTCAGTCTTTCCTTTGTAATTCAACCAAGTCAGTATCATTCGGGGGACAAACTATCCCAAGGGGGAGATGTTGTAATACACCGAGTTTTCATATCCTTAACCTCTAAAATTTTCTTCACAACACTAGATCCATCCCGAGGCAGTGGTTACTCATAAGTTGACTCTCTCGTTTCTATCTCAGCCTTACAACCATTCTCATTTCAGTGCATGTATTCATGAGGCTAGTTCAGTTTAGGTATCATGCCCAAACTTAGTTATGTAATTATGTTTTCAGCATTTAACCTCAATTCCTCAGTGTTCTCAGCTTAACCATCCTTATTCGAGGACGAATGTTCCCAAGGGGGAGATATTGTACCACCTCACATTTTCGTACTAAGATTCATACCATTGATATTAGGTATACAAACCGAAATCCAATGATTCTATGTCTATATATATGTTATTATCAGTTCTATAGTGGTAAAACGTCCTTTTATATCAGTCGATATCATAATAATCTCCTAACTCAAAGACGAGTTAAGAACGCTCCAATAAACTAAGTTTTAGTGAACATTTTAGCTTGGGTCAACTTTAGTCGACCATTACTCCTTTTACATAGTAAATTACGTATCCTACTATATATCAAATGAAAGGTATTTGAATCTTCTTTCCAATGCATTTTGTTTCACCTTAATCTAATATCAAACCGAAAAGTTATACTCATTTTACTTCAGCAAGTTTGTCTGTCAACAAAGTGACGACCTGAGTTGATAGGCCATCACCTAAGTGACGACCTATCAACCAAGTCGTCACCCCAAACCAGTGAGCCATTATTTTCAGCTTCCAAGTGATGACTTGAGTTGATAGTCCATCACCTAAGTGACAACCATCAGCCCAAGTCGTCACCCTTAACCCAAAACTCACAAAAAAACACCTTCCAAGTGATGACCTGAGTTGATAGGCCATCACCTATGTTACGACCTATCAACCCAAGTCGTCAACCAAGACCAGGAACTTATAAAATTAGCTTCTAAGTGATGACTTGGTGTGATAGGTCATCACTTGGTTGACGACTTATCAACCAAGGTCGTCACCCTTAAAATTCGGCAATTCCCATTCAAATTCGGAGGGGTATTTTTGTCTTTTTCCTCACTTCCTATGACTTAAATCACGCATAAAACCCTATTAAGTTATAAAATATCAATTTCTCAACACTCATAATCCTCTCCACTCTCAAGAATAAGAAAATTAGGGTTTCCTCTCAAGATCATCTCCCAAGCACAAGATTCAAGCCCTTCATCAAGAAAACCAAGAAATTATAATTCTCAATCCAAGAACGTTCAAGAAACGTCAATTCTCTTTCAAGATTAAATCTCTAAGGTATGTTAGATGTTCATCCATGGGACTTTTTCACCTGTGGAGTCCAAGAATCCATCTTTTATGTTTTAAATTATGAAATTACATGTTTATAATGAATTATCTCCTTGAAGCTTTTATGAATTTCGATTATACATGCTATTTTCAATCTATTTTCGTTAAGTCATGCATCGCAAGTGTTTTATGAAATGCCTCAAATGATGAGTTTTAAATATTGACTACATGTCATGTCCTAAAAAATTTAGTATGATCTTGTTGTTATTGCTATTAAGTCCTGGGGGTTATGAGTACCTAAAAACTTAGCTGCTTACAGAATTTTAGTAGTTACAGAATAATTCAGATAAACCTTGAGCATATCTATCCAGTTAACCATCATGATCAGTTACTTGTCTAGTTAAGCTTAGCTCAGTCCCTTAATCAGTGTCAGTTCAATTGGAAGTAGGATTCTGCATCGAGCGATCCTAGGGATGAGGGCTCACCCCTCAGTTAGGACTGGGTCCTTAAAAGCAATCCATAAGTTCTAGAACTATGTAGCCAACGTAGGTTATGAGATGTCACCCGTCAGTTTATGACTGATCTCAGGGGTCACCTGCTATATTAAAACTGACTCCACAGCCATTGTTAGTACCCGTGGCATGGTACTAACACCCTTTTAACTGGGGTCACTGGTTGGAACTTGATCATCTCAGATTGGGGCATGTCAATTAGATGATACCTCCCACAGTTACAGTTTCAGCATTCAGTTTTCGGTTCAAAACTCAGTTCAATTTCAAGCTTGCTTGACCATAGCATATAGTTATCAGTTAGTCAGTTATCAGTACTTCAGTTTACAGACTATTTCAGAATTATATTATTTGCTTGGTCACGCATTCTCATATTTTACAACTTTCAAGCATTTATATTCAGTAATCTCATGCTAGCCAGTTAGTCTTTACTTCATACATGTTCACTCAGTTATCTCATACTAGTTTAGCCGCACGTGCCTCGCACGTGTAATTTTTAATTATTTAAAATTAGATAATTTTATTTATTAAAAAGATTTTTAATGAAGTGCAAAAAGTTCAAAACATATATTTTATTGTAAGTACATATATATTTTACCACCAAATATTTTAAGTGGTTAATAGATTTAATATACTGTAGATATAGTGTAGATTTATAAAATTTACACAATTGACTAATGGTAGAAGAAAATTATCTTGCATCCTAGAAGCTTAATCAAACTTAACAAAAAGACAAATCAAAATGAAGAAAAGAAACATAATAAAATAGAAAGGAGGAAGGGACAAAGAAATAGACCTAAAAATTGTTTAGCCATTTTGTTATAAGTAGATGTCTGTTTCTTGAGACTTTCAAAACTCAAGCAAATGGTGGTGATGATATAATATATGGTGGAATTTATCAACAACAACATATCTAATTTACGTGAATGTGTGTTGCATGTTAATTATAACGTATAGATATTTAGTCAACTATTTATATGAAGGAATAACTAATTTAACTAACAAGAAAATCATATGATATTTACATGAGTAAAGTATTGCTATAAAACGCAGAAAATACACAAATTATTTCAGTGCTAAAAATTAATATTATTACATTATTCATATTTCTCAGTTTACACCAGTATAACTAATATTTTTTAAAAAAAGATTGAGACAGTATATAAAAGTGTTAACATTATATAAAATTATTTAATATTACATAAAGTATATAATACATTTCTACCTATGAATCGACATGAATTTTTTATGCAATTCGTAATTGTGATTCTTATTTCATTCAGTCCAAACGACTTAAAATTTTGTGAACAATCTCCTTGTAGTATTTTTCCATTAGTCTAAACAACATGTATGCTAAATTTCTCATATAAATTAAATTTGAAATTCAAACTCACTTCTTCAAACTTGTTCTATATGACTTGTCTTTCTAATCTAATTTTTATCACCCAAAAATTATAAAGATGTACTTTGAAACTTAGCTAAATTTTGACGTAAACGACATCTAGATTTAGTTGATACTTTTGTTTGCGTACTTTTGGTCCCTACACATTAAGATTACGCCATCATAAATTTCAAACTCTACCACACAACAAATTAATTATTCTAAACGAAGTTACCACTCAGCAACATTAACCTTCGTCTTTTCATTAGCGAACAACTCGGATACAATCTTCTCATCCTTTACTGTGTTCCTCATATTACATAATCTTTTGTTCGAAATCAATCAAACATCTTCTAATTTATTTTTTTTGTCAAGATATAATTATAAAACAACGTATCTATTTAAAAAAATATATATATACAATAACTACATACTCAATGTAATTAAAGATCTTATCCTTATATTTGTGTGTGAGGTGGAGAGACTACTATTTATAAATTCTTGGCTGATAAGAAATAATTCTAGAATAATAACATACTCAATTTCTAACTTGACTTACGAAAAATAATTACATTAACAAAATAGAAAACTTACCAAATTAAAGAGACCATAAACTTTGATTGTAATGCTATTTATTTTTTGTCCACCAGTCTAAATTTGTCATAACTCTCAAATCATCTAAACTTGAGGAATTAAAAAAAACATGATAGCTTTTTTTCGTAAACATTTATTACAATCACATTAATTTTCTGGCAACGATATGTTGTTGTACATGTTGTTTCTCCACAAACAAACAAACAAAAAAAAACTAAAAACCCTATTTCTTAAAGACATTTAAATAGAGAAAAATATAGTGGCTAAGACATGCAATAAATCCTAGTTGACTTAGGGCAAAAATCATATGTATTACTTCAATAATGATTCAACTAAAGATATACCGCAATGTAACGGGTACACATACACTTTTACCATATATATTAATTTTTCTATAATATAATAAAATAATTAGAGAAAATAGGTGAAAAGATAATTTTATCTATTACGGAGACTTTTAATGAAGGGAAAAAAGTTTAAATCACTTTTTTAAGGGTCTTCACACTTTTAATATATTATCGATTATTCAACTAGTTATTACTACATGTTCAGTTATCCCATGCTATTCATTCAGTCAGCTATTATTCATGTACATAAACCATGCATAATATCCTAACCTTATCTCTCATACCAGTACATTCAAAGTACTGATCGTATTCTCATTTTTTTGTGCTATGATGTCTTATATCATATGTTCGGACCCTCGAATTCCCAACCGTACTTAGACTTCCCAGTGCATCAGCAGCAGCAGTAGTGGTGAGTCCTCATCCATCAAGGATGAGTTATCTTATATTCAGTTATGTTAGCAGTTCAGTTACTTAGTCAGTCAGAGTTTGTTGGGGGCTTTTCCCATAAACTCCATATTCAGTCAGTTTAGAGACTTTTAGACTAGTACAGACAGACAGTCAGTTTTTAGTTGTTATTATCAGACATTTTATCAGTATTGTTTTACAGGCATTATCAGAACTATGATTTGAAACCGTATGGCATTTTTAGTTAAATTTCATATATGATCTTTTGTTATCAGATTTTACCCAGTGCTCACAGCTGGTACCGGTATCATGGGTTAGCTTGTGGTCCTTCGAGACTGTAAGCACTGTGTGGCGACTAGGGTGTACTCTTTGGGTATTACATTATTGGTCCAAGTACCTATCGGGGATACACCCCTGTCTTTGAGCCCTTCATCCTAGGTACCACAGAAGCTTCACATTGTAAGGCTGGGGATGGAAAGGCTAGAATAGATAGAATAGCATCTGTGTTAGACAAACTGCTAAAGTATTACAAGACTTGTTGAATTAATCTTGCATCCATAGGTACCTAGGTTGCACCATTTTGTATATGCACTCTATTCTTAGGGACTATTACCTCTTCTTCCTCAATGACTATGTCTTCCTCCTGAGCTAACTCTAGAGCATCTTGTCGTGGGAGGAAGAGAATGATTCTTTTGATTAGTCATTCCTTTGGATGCTTGGGATCCATCCTCAATAGGTGATTCCTCTCTTGATCCTCTCCTAAACCTACCCATTATGTGTGGTTTGCCTTGGACTATAGCTTCAGTGGTTGCTGAATGCACTGTTGTTGGTGCTAGTGCTAGGGTGGTTGCTACTGTTTGGGAAGAACGTGTGTTCACCATTTGACAAATAAGAAAGAAGGAGTTAGATACCAATTTGGATCACCAGATACTAATTAGAATCAAGTAACATCACGAAAGAAAAGAAGAAAGGAATTTTGTTTCCTAAAGTCCTATCGTCTCTCAAAGAAAAGTACATGCATCTTTATGTAGTTTTGTAAGAATCTCCTAGACCTATTCTAGTATGATGAGATCTATGAACTCGGTGATCTAATAACATCTTTGTCTCGACCCAAAGTGCAATGATTGACACCCACCCTAAACTATGGAGGTAGAACTATTTTTAACACAACCCTCACTACCAAATGTTTCAATCATATTCACCTTATACTAATTTCTTTATTGACAAGTTCTAAAATGTCTTTTCAATCAATAAGTCATAATTTCAAACTGTGAAATTATCAAATTACTAATAGAGTGCAAAAAACTCTATTTATTACATCCCCGAGACCTGAGTCATGATACAATGAAATCCTCCAGTCTATAAATAATGATTTGCCCAAAATATAGAAATAAACAAGGAGTTTCTTAGTCCCAAAATAAGGGACATGAATAATAATATGACAATCCAAAGACTGCCCGATCACAGTGCTCACCTTAAATCAAAATCTAGAACTGCTGGCTAGAGCTGAGGTCTCATCTCAACTGCTAGAACACTCTATGTACTCGATAAAAAAAGATCATATGTTGCATCAGTACATCAATAAGTATTGGTAGGCATCATAGGTTGACTCAACCCGACACCATACAAATAAGTAAATCAAATAAATGCAAAGCGATGATTATAGAACTTATAATTAAAAACTATGGTATATTTTAGAGGTAATACAAACTCATACTCATGTATGTTTAAACTTGGTCATATTTAACAACAAATAGCATCACAATAAATAGTTATAATCGAACACTTAATGCACATGAATAAATGAATGTATGCAAGATGCGCACATCATTTTTTTCTCTTCTCAATAGCAGCAACATCATCATGAACATAATTATTAGAATAATCATCACCATCATATTCATCATCTCATCAACATCATCATCATCAACAACATCATGATTTGTATATCATAATCACCATCATTATCTCAAAAACATCAATGTGTCTGAATACGCAATGAAGTTAATAATCATAAGTAGTGTTCTAAATAAATCAAAAATACTTAATTGGCATATAAGAACAGAGTCAAGTAAGTCTAATTGCTACTATAAACCGTAATCTACCTCGATTCTTTGTTCAAAGTCACTTCTAGGTCACAAGATTCCTTTTTCATTCCCTTTCAACTTGTTGTTGATCTATAACAACAAGATTACATATTTATTTCAACAAATTCATCACTCTTTAATTACTGGGGATTAATAACAACTATTTTAACCACTTTATTACCTTAATTCATCACCTTAGAATTTTCTACTCCTTAAACTTCATGAATCCTACTTCATTTAGCATGAAAAATTATGATTCTACTCCCATTATTGTTTTCTAACAGCCTAGAATCATTGTTTAATGAATTTATACTCATTCCCACCAAATTGTATCTAGTTTATGAATTAGGGATAAACCCCAATTTCACCATGATTAAGTTTCATAATGATTTAAGAGATTCTAAGATGTAATTCAGGTTTAAAATTTAAGAAAGTTCCTCCAATGATGTAAACCTCTAAAACCTTAGTTAAAATCGCCTTTCCCAGTGTCTTGGTGAATTTTTCAAAAAGTGAAAAATGAAAACATGTTTCTGATTTAAAAATTACAAGAACATTGTGTGTTACCACTATAGTGGTTGATTTTTTGTTGTAGCGGTTCGTGACTACAACAAGCTATCACTACAGTGGTACTTTTTCTGCTGCAGTGGTTTTCTTTTTTTCTACAACGATTTCAAGATAAAATCTCGAGGCCTCTCTCTAGTTATGCCCATCTTATAACAAATTTCTCAAAATATGATGTTTTGAACTAACCCTTCCATGGTGAACTCTACAACCAGAGTTCTATAACTCTATTTTATGTCCAAAAGTTGCTACGTCTTTGTAAACTCATGATTTATCTAAGAAAATAAGTCAAACATCCCCACAAATACTCTCATTAATACTAGATTTCCTTAGACTAGTACACCCTCAAAAAATCGTCCAACACCAGGCTAGTTCTGAATTTCTCAAAAATTATCTAAGAAAGGACTGACAAAAATTTTGCCATATAAATCAGTGTAACGATAGTTTGGCTCGTTACAAAAGGCATATATAACAAACACATTCCAACCATACAACATCAAGAACAAAATTCAAAATCAAAATAGTCTAAACATATAGGTACAAAATCCTAATAGTACTATACAATCAAATAAAAAACACTAGACAACAAAATAGAACAACATTAAGATATTTTTCAAAAAAATCACTACAAAGGGGTTATCTCAGAAAAAATAAAACGTAAAAACACGTTTCACTTTATACACACATGACAACCTGACACTATAATATAGGTTTTTTATCAAATAGGCAGCACAACATAACACAATAAATCAATACTAAAACATTTTTCCCAAAATAATCACTACAAATGTGTTTTTTTCAAAAAAATCACAAACAAACGAAGAGAAACTACATTCTCTAACAGAAAACTAGTTAAATACGAAAAATCCTAACTTATTAACCTTCGATTCTTTATTTCATAGGCTATTTTTAACACTAGTAATCAAGAAATTTCCTAGCAAAAATAATTTATCTTGATTGTCCGAATTCTCAAAGATTTTTCATCAGTCAGATAGTGAGAAAATGAGGAAGAATAAGGAAAAAAAATCTAGAAAAGGGATAGGCTTTTAGGTAGCATATAGAAAATCTAGAAAAGAAATAGGCTTTTCGGTAGCACAACATAACACAATGTATCAGTACTAAGACTTTTTGCACTAAAATAGTCACTACAAATGTGTTTCCCCAAAAAATACAAACATACAAAAAAAATTATATTCTTAACATAAAATTAGTTCAATATAAACAAACCCAACCTATTAGCCTCCAACTCTTTCTGTAATGGGCTATTTTCAACCTTAAAAACCAAGAAATGGCCCAGTAAAATTGATAATTTAGCTTGATTGTCCAAATTCTCAAAGGATTTGCATCACTCGTATAGTGACAATGGAAAAGAATGGGGAAGAAAAATCTTACTTAAGGAGTTGACGTATACATGTCACTTTTTAATAGAATTGGCAAAAAAGTAGCCAATAAAAGATTGGCAATAAACGAGACTAAATTTATTGGCTTTAATTAGAAATTAATAAGTTTTAATTATTTTAATAAATAATTAATTCAAAAGTCATAAACTTAAAAAAAAAATTATACACATAATGCTTATCCTAGAGATACGTTTCAGTTGTATCACACTATTCTTTTATTAAGACTTTAATAAGTTACTAAACTGTAATAACAAATTTAAAGATATCAACAATAGAGAGAGAAAAATTAGAGGAAAATTTGACAAGATGACTTCTCTAACTCTTTGAATTCACTACAAATGGGACTCTAACAACAGATTTCAATAATTATGAAAGTTTGGTATAAAATTATTGAAGATTCAAAATCGATGGTGATACACAATAGGAACCACCAATTTTTAAAGATTATCCATTGCGTATAACTTGGAATCCAATAGATATTCATAGTGTGTTTTCTATTGATGTATATGGGAAAATAATTGACATTACCCCAATTTACTCTAACTTCCACAGTCTCAATATGGGAAATAATTCATTATTTGATATTAGTGAAATGGGTGATCGTGGAGTTGATTTTAAAAAAAAATGATGTTATTATAGATTGTGTTAATGATATAATTCTTGCAGAAGGAAAAAGTTATAAGAAAAAAGAAACTTTGGAGAGTATCATCCAGAATTATGTAATGCGAGATAAATTTTAGTACAGGATAAAAATATGAGCATTATTTTGTTCCATCTTAAGTTTAGGGTTGTAGAGCATTATTCCAATTTACTCAGACGATTAGTCACTTGTTGTTTAACTATATTTTACATCTCCAGTTTTATCAATGAATTCATATGAACTGATCATATTAAATATTACAAAAGTAAATATAGATTTTTTGAAGTTTGCATGTTTTTATTTTTTGAGTTATGAAAGAATATTATTTTTTCTACATATTATGTCATTTTTTATTTCTCATGTATTAAGTTTGTTTTAAAATTTGACATATAAACAAAAAATTAATGAAGAATTGTGTTGAGTTCTGACATGACCCAAACTAGGGCCTAGTCGGGTCAGGTATCCCAAGTCCAATCCAGACCGGAGATCACCCCCAATACCCTAACGTTAACCACCCTATACCCCAAGTCAAATGAATTCCGAACATATAATGAGATAAGGCAATATAAATTTAAAGTCATGATAGTGAGCTTAAAACGAAAGTCAAAATCCACAACCAATTAACCAACCATTTTCAATCCCAATGCCAATACCAATACCAAGTCTGACACTACTACCGACATCGCCTATGCCCATAGTTGTTTGATGAAGCCTCTAACCAGAATCAAGAAACATCTAGTCGGGACATGCCCCTGACTATAGCCATAACCAAATCCAATGTAATAACAAAATTAAAAAGAAGTCCATAGCATGAAATGGAATCTTTCGGAGTATGAAATCTCACCACTTCAATCTTACTTAAAGCTGTCCTCGAATCCAAGTCACTGAGCAGGAGGAATGGTAGTATGACTGGTTCCTGCATCGCGTGGGAATACAGCGCTCGAAGATGGTTAGCGGGGTAAACTCAAGCATATAACTCAGGGATAAAAATAAAATAATGCCATTAATTTAAATCCAAATCAAATTACCACATGAAATAACATATAAATATACCGTGCTGGGATAGGGAACAAGATTTATCATGCATTTAAAACCTTAAATTGGGATGAGTAGCTTGACCATCCTAAAATCACCCATGGGCAATATGGGTTCAGCTCCCCTTACTGAAAGGGCCCCAATACGTGTTAGCCGCACGATCAGAGAAAAGAGCCTGAGATTACTAGTACATTTCCAAAATATAGAGTGTGACATCATGCACACGGTCACTAAGACCACCTCCACATTGGAAAATATGAGTTTCCAGTGTTGGTCTTCGTGGGACCCCTACCTTCTACGGCTTTGCTCTTGATCCGCTTTAAGCCTATATTAAAATAATTTACACATCCTCAATCATTTACCAAGGAGTGTTTTAGTTAGGAATTAACCATTGGTATCATCTTGCAAAAATTAGAGCTTGCAAGTTTATTAACTTATGCCATATAAACCATTAAGCCAAATTAGACTCCACCGTTCTCAATAAAACCAAAACCATTATAATCAAACCATGGCCGCCAAGGCCTTTTCAAAACCATATGAAACCAACAAAAATCAATTCATGTTTCTTTAACCATTTATGCAATGCAAAGATTCCAAGAGTAGTCAAACTACGTGACAAAAGCATTCTCTTTGACAATTATACAAACAGATTGAGGGCATGCCATTAACAAAACCAAAATCATCCAATTTGGGGCTCAACCATGACCCTCAATTCAATCACCATTTCCATGCACCCACATGTGAAAAACAATAAATAAAAACAAGAAAAAACATAATTAAACCATGAGAAACAATATTCATCCATGAACAACCAAAATCCCCAACCTTTATTTCAAAACCATAATCACACCAATAAAATCATACATTAAAACATATGCCTTTTGGTAAACTAACAATGAGGAAAGAGTCACATGCCTTAGACACCAAGAAGTATGAAGGAAACCACCCTTGAAAGCCTTAATTGACAATCTTGATGAAACCATCGCTTTTTTCTTGAAAGAGAGTTTTAGGGAGATTTTTAAGAGCGCTTCATTAGGAATAATAGGTTAATGAAATCTTAAAAGGTGTTTTAATTCATGGTCTCAAAGGGATATAAAACATGTAGTGCCCAGAATGCCCCTAACTTAAAACTGTAAAAATGTCGTACGTAGTTACAAGTCGAGCCCCATGACTCGTGACCACAACATGCGACTTGTACCCTTGAGTCATCACCAAGACAGTGAGTTGAACACCTATACACTATCCACAATATAACCCCATGGCCCACTCGTTACCAGACCATAAAACTTGTATGGTCTATTTGTATCCCAGACAAAACCCTAATGGATTGAACACTAGACAAAACATATGACTCAACCTTACCATCCATAAACTATCCTCATGGATCTTAGTGAGACACTCATACACAGAGCCAAGTCAAGTCACTAAGTTACTGATTTGATTAAGGGACCGTCCTAACAAACTATCACTACCCCTGATGACTAGTACCACCCTAATCGTATCCATAGCAAAATCCTAACCACCATCCACTGGACTCCCTGTGACTAGGGTCACCTGAATCGTACCCACACTATACGACTCGTATGGTTAGTCATTACTAGGATAGTGAGTTTAAAACTCAGGAAATTTCCAAAGGCCAAAACCCAGGGTGTTTCAATTCTCCCCCACTTGGATCATTCATCCCCGAATGATAAAATAAGGCATTGGCTGGCAATATTAAACCCCTAAAGATCACTAAACTTACCATTAAGGCAGAAAACAAAGATGTTAAGATCAATACATAACTTAAGCACGATATTCCAAAATGGGAAATAGGAATGTATACTTGGACTTCATTTTCTCTTCCGCTTCCCATGTAGCCTCATCCACCTTGTGGTTCCTCTATAGAACCTTCACCGAAGCTACATCTTTGGTCTACTACCGACTAACCTGCTGATCTAAGATTTCAACTAGGACCTCCTTGTAAGATAGAGAATTTAAAATACCAATATCCTTGATAGGTACAATCTGCGATGGATCACCCATACATTTCTCAACATAGATACGTGGAACACCAAATGAATGAAGCTTAGACTAGAAGGAAACCCCAACTCATATACACCAATATTTTAGGGACTGAGCTTCATCTTCTTCCCAAACCACATCACTCCCTTCATGGGAAATACCTTCAAGAACATCCTATCCCTAACCTCAAACTCTAACTTCCTACGTGTCACATTCGCATAGGACTTTTGGTGACTTTGGGCGGATTTAAGCCTCTCCCAAATAGTCTTCACCTTCTCCATAGCTTGGTGAACCAAATACGGAACAAACATCTCTGCTTCACCAACCTCAAATATCTCTGCTTCACCAACCTCAAACCACCCAATAGGATACCTATATCTCCTACCATACAAGGACTTAAACCAAGCCATCTCAATGATAGAGCGGTAGCTATTGTTATATGCAAACTCTATAAAAGGAAAATGCTCAATACAACTACCACCATAGTCAATAAATCAAGCTCGAAGCATATGCTTCAATGTTTGAATAGTCCTTTTTGTTTGCCCATCCGACTGTGGGTAGAAAGCCATACTAAGACTCACCTTGTTCCCCAAACCTTTCTGAAATGACCCCCAAAAGTGAGATGAAAACTATGTGCCATGATCTGAGATAAAAGAAACTGGTACCCCATGCAAATTCAAAATCTCATGGAGGTACAACCTCGCATAATCCTCTACCAAAAAATTTGTCCGCACTGGACAGAAGTGAGCAAACTTTGTCATCCTATCCACGATGACCCAAATAAAATCAAGAAGATTTCGAGACTGAGGAAGAACGATAACAAAATCCATATTGATCACCTCCCATTTCCAACCAGGCAACTTAATTTCTTGATGCAATTCTCCGGGCCTAATGTGATCAACTTTAACTTATTAGCACACCATACACTTAGCCACAAAACTAGCCACATCCCATTTCATATTGTTCCACCAATACATCTTCTTAAGGTCATCCACATCTGGAACACATAATCTTTCTTGGTAACACAAGATACGATCACCACTGACCTTAAATGCCATTACTTTCTGCCCACCTATATCACGTTTGATCCTTATCAAGATAGGATCCAACACTTGCTTCTCTTTTATTTCAGAACCAAGAGATAATGTCGGAACCCAAACTAGGGCCTGGCCATGACGGAAATCCCAAACCCCGAGGGCCCAGAACATCCCTCTCTATCTGGTAAGTATACACACATTCATATAAATAAAGAAGATGCGGAAACATAATCTTCTATAGAAACATGGTCAATTCTGAATTCAACATACGTATGAAAATTGAAAATCAACTATATCTAATAACATCTGACTCAGTCTGTGAAATCTCTACTATAGGAAAATCTAACAACTGTTTGAAAACTGGGAAAAGGTCCCCAGTAGATCAAAACGATAATAAGGGACATAATCTGAAAGATGGGCCATCTGGAATAGAGAAGGCTCACCAACTAATCACTGCAACTCTATCTGACGAATCTACTACCTTTCTGAACCCCTAGACTGAGCTTCAGAACCTGGAGGGAGGGGGGGTCAATATAGATGTACTGGTACGCAATGTAATCCAAACTAAAGCTTATGTGTAAATAAAATAATTTGGAAAACAACTTTGTCAAAATATTATACATCAAGTGGCTTTCGAAACACATGGGCGCATTTCATAAAAACATGTAACCTGTCTTCCAATGCAAGTTCTGATCTGTATATTACTTCTGAGTTAGGTGGCACTCCCCTACAATTCTAATATTCCACGGGTGGTATGGAATCCTCCATTGACTCGGCGGGGAATCCCCCAACCCAAGTGTACCGCAAGGGTTGGAGTTCCTGAATTTGATATGCCACAGGGTTATAGGCCAGCGTAATAAATAAACCTAGATCGACAAATCACGGTTTTGGGCAATAAATTGTTTGATACTCACACCTTCTTCAGGGAACCACCTAAACTCTCTTTATGACGAATTTTCTCCTGTTCTAAATCATGCATGTTTCTAGTTTAAACATCTGAAAAGTCTGATTTCAAACATGCATTAAATCTGTTATGAATTATCATGGCATAATCTAAATTAGTGTCGTCACACCAAGACTTGCAAGTCCTATTTCTGAACCATAATGCATCATGCATAATTCATTCATTAAAACACAGTTCAGACCACCCAAACATGCAAATAATATAAAAGATTTCATGTTCCAAAAATATAGGTCAAAACTATGCTGAGATTGTTCAAACATATGGTGATCATGTGCTTTTGGCAAAATTATGCACTCTTTCATTATATGAATATTTTCAATGTTTATCAATATGCAAAACCCTCTCTTTTGAATTCAAAACCATAAATCAATTTGTAGCATTAATCAAGATATTTCATATCATGCTGTTCAAGATACATTCAAAATAATCCATATCATAAGAAAATTGGGAAAATCATACCAAGAGGGGGATTCATGTGCGTCATGCTCTCAATTCATTCATAAATCATAAAACATATGCATACGTATATATAATTTCAAATCAATTTGGGGAAAGTCAAAAGACCAAAACAATACCGTCAAGATTTCTAAAATATGAATGTATTCATAAATCTAAAAACCTCTTTCTTAAAATCATGATTTCTATGCCCATGATATTTTTAGGAAAACCCCGCGTACCTCAAAATAGGAAAACAATGGGTATTTGTTGAAGCCTATGATCCGGGGATTTCAAATCTTCAATCAATTTTGAAAATCCACAGTTGAATCTTGAGTTTCTTGAAGTTCTTGTTTAAAGCTCTAGAGAGAATTCTTGATCATTTTGATGAAAGTAGGGTTAAGTTACTCAAACATACCCTAAATCCATTGTTTGGACGGTTTTAAAGGATAGGGAAAAGTCAAAATTACCCTTAATGACTGGAAATATGAACTTAAAAACCCGATTACGGGTGCCACCGCAACGCGCCATAATCGCGGTGGTCCACTGGAATTCGACAAGTGAGAAATTGAGTGGCTCCGCGATGGTGGCACTGGAATTTGACGATTGTCAATTTGACCCTCTCCGCGACGCTCTAGACATCAAAATGATGATGTTTACGACTGGAACTTTAAATTATTCATAACTTCTTCACCGAGGGTCAGTTTTGGATGAATCTTATATCGTTGGAAAGATAATTTAGTTATCTACGTAATGAAAGGTTGAAATCTAGGAAATTCCACATGAAAATTAATTTACATTATTCTAAAATCTAATGCTTAGACTTTTCGTAGACGGAATTTAGATAAGAAGACGTCGGGGTGTTACAATATCCTCCCCTTGGGATCATTCGTCCTGGGATGATGATGAGAAAAATAGACAAGCACGATTCCAAGCATACTAAAGCATAGAAAGATTAAGGTAAGGGTTGTACCTTCAACTCCGTCATCTACTGGGTCAAAAAAGTGTGGGTATCTTGCTCTCATTTTATCCTCTAATTCCCAAGTGGCTTCTTCAACTTTCTGATTTCTCCACAACACCTTAATTGAAACTATTTCTTTACTTCTCAACTTTCGGACCTGACGATCTTGGATTAAAATAGGCTACTCTTTATATGATTAGGAGTTTGTCACCTTGATCTCTTCTACAAGCAACACCAAAGAATGGTCTCCAATGCATTTATTAAACATGGATGTGTTAAATACCAGATGGACAGAACCCGAACTGGTAGGCAATTCTAACTCCTACGTAACACCACCTATTCTTCTCAAAATATGATATGGTCCTATATAGTGAGGACTCAATTTACCTTTCTTCCTGAATCGCATGACTCCCTTCATAGGAGAAACTTTTAGAAATACCCAATCACCGACCTCAAACTCTAAATCTCTTCTCGTAACATTAGTATAAGATTTTTGATGACTCTGAGCCATCTTAAGTTGTTCTCTGATGACTTTCACATCTTGCATTGACTGATGAACAAGATCGGCCCTTAACATTTGCATCTCACCTACTTCATAACATACTATAATAGACCTATATCTTCTCCTATATAGTGCCTCAAATGGTGCCATCTTAATACTGGAATGGAAACTTTTATTATACGCGAACTCTATTAATGGCAAGTACTCTACCCAACTATCTTTAAAATCAATCACACGGGCCCTAAACATGTCCTCAAGGGTATGAATGGTGCATTCGGCCTCCCCATCGATCTTAGGGTGAAAAGCAGTGCTTAGGTTCACTTGGGTACCTATTTTTCTTTGGAAAGATCTCCAAAAATGAGAAGAGAATTATGTACCTCGATTGGATATGATGGACACCAGTGCACCATGTAAACGAACTATTTCTGCAATGAACAGCTTGGTATAATCCTCTCCCAAATAGTTAGTCCTGACAGGCAGAAAATGGGCTGACTTGGTCAGTCTATCTACAATTACCCAAATAGAATCATACTAGTTTTGGGACTTCGGGAGACCTTTAATGAAGTCCATATTAATCATCTCTTACTTACACAAGGGCAAAGCTATCTCTTGGGAAGAACCACCTGGCCTCATGTGTTCTACTTTAACTTGTTGACAATTCAAATAATTGGAAACAAATTTAGCCATATCACGCTTCATATTATTTCACCAATACAAAGATTTCAGATCCTGTTACATCTTAGTATAGCCTGGGTGAACAACATAGCTCAAAGTGTGAGCTTCATCAAGGATTCTATTCCGCAAATCATCCAAATTTGGTACACATAATCTACCCTAGTATCTCAAAACACCATCACCACCAATCTCAAATGACATCACCTTCTGCTGACCCACATCATTCTTATTTTGCATCAACATGGGATCTTTAACCTGCTTCTTTTTAACTTCCGCACAAAGGCAAGACGTAGCTATCTCATGAACAACCATTCCCCCATCTTCGGAATCCAAGAGTCGCACTCCTAGATTTCAAAACCGATGAATATCTTTCACTATCTCTCTCTTCCCTTCCTCAACATGACAAATGCCGCCCATAGACAACCTACTGAGGGTGTCGGCTACCACATTTGCCTTACCCGGATGATAGTAAAGGCTCATGTCATAGTCTTTCCAAAGCTCCATCCAATGCCTTTGCCTGATATTTAGTTCTTTCTGGGAGAAAACATACTACAAACTCTTATGGTCAGTAAAAATATCAACATGCACCCCATAAAGATAATGCCTCAAAATTCTATGTGCAAACACCACAGCTGCTAATTCCAAATCAAGAGTGGGGTAGTTCCGCTCATGCACCTTTAACTGCCTAGATGCATAAGCCTCCACCTTTCCATGCTGTATAAGTACATACCCATCCCACATGGGACGCATGATAGTGCACAACAAAAACCTTTGTACCTTCCGAAAGAGTCAAAACAGGAGTCGCAGTCAACTTGTCTTTCAACTTCTCAAAACTATTCTCACAAGAGTCGGATCATAAAAAAATCACCTTTTTCTGAGTCAACTTAGTAAGTAGAATAACTATAGAAGAGAAACTCTCTACAAAATTCCCATGATACCCTACCAAACCCAAGAAACTCCGAATGTCAGTTGGAGTCGTGGGTCTGGGACATTTCATTACTGCCTCAATCTTTTGGGGATCAACCTTAATCCCTTCACTAGATACAATGTTCCCTAAGAAAGAAACAGCATTCATCCATAATTCACACTTGGAGAATTTTGCATACAACTTATGATCTTTGAGGGTCTGAAGAACAGTGCGGAGGTGATTGGCATGGTCCTCCTCACTTTTAGAGTAAACCAAGATGACATCAATAAAAACTATGACAAACAGGTCTAGGAACTGACGGAAAACCATATTCATTAGGTCCATGAAAGCTGCAGGGGCATTAGTCAATCCGAAGGACATGACTAAGAATTCAAAATGACCGTATCTGGTTCGAAAAGCTGTTTTGGGAATATCTGACTCTCTAACCTTCAACTGATGGTATCCCAAATGAAGGTCGATCTTTGAAAAACATCTAGCACCCTGAAGCTGGTCAAAATGATCATCAATCCTAGGAAGAGGATACTTATTTTTAATTGTGACCTTATTCAGCTGACGGTAATCTATGCACATACGCAGGGAACCATTTTTCTTTTGCACGAAGAGTACAGGTGCACCCCAAGGAGAAATAATAGGTCTAATAAAACCTTTATCTAGAAGATCTGCTAGCTGTTCTTTCGGATATTTTAACTCTACAGGACTATTTCTATATGGCGGAATAGAAACAGAATGGGTATCTGGAAACACATCAATGCCAAAATCTATCTCCCTATCAGGGTGAATTCCTGGGATATCATCTAGAAAAACATCTGGGAATTCATTTACTACTGGGACAGACTGAAGGGGAAGACTTTCGGCGTTAGAATCTTTACCCCAAATAATATGGTACAAGCAACCCTTGGAAATAAGTTTACGAGCTCTGAGATAAGATACAAAGTGCCCTCTAGGTGCTAAGGAATACCCCTCCTCTATTGCTGGCTCATTAAAAAAAAAGGTAACCTTTTGGGTCCTACAGTCTAGTGTGGCATAATATCGATGGAGCCAGTCCATCTTTAGGATAGCATCAAAAGCAACCATATCAAGTTCTATGAGGTCTGCTATAGTATCCCTACTAAGAATAGACACAACACAATTTTTGTACTCCCTTCTAGCCACAATCGAATCTCTCACCGGAGTGGAAACAGAGAAAAGTTCAGCAATCACATCGGGTTCAACCCAAAACCAATAGCCACATACGAGGTCACATAAGATAAGGTAGACCTGGGATAGAACCGGGATCAAGCAATACATATACTTCATGGGAAAAGATTTTTAACGTACTAGTGACTACATCTGGCGAGACTTCCGCCTCCTGGCGATTAGTCAGAGCATACAGCCGGTTGCGACCGCTCCCGATAGCTGAATTGGTTCCCTTTTGAGGCGGTGGTAGTGAAGAAGAGTTTTCTTGAGATAGATCCACCAACATTCCTTCTATCAGAGGGACATTCTCTCTGGAAGTAGCCCATCTGACAGCATGAATAACACACCGACGAGCCCAACTGACACCTTTCCGGATGATGCCTACCACAAGTCTCACATCACGGATAAGAACGGTACTGCTGATCCATACTACCTTGCGACTGAGTATCCTGTGCTCTGGGTACCTGGCTGGCCTGAAAACTCTGAGATCGTCTATCAACTGAAGGTCTGGGCGCTAGGGCTCTAGCTGCAGACTGCGTCTTGCCCCAAAACTTCTTCTTTTGCCATTTGTTGCCCTAATTACCACCCTGTTGCTGACTGGGGTTCTGATCCACTAATCTGTATCTCTTCGCCTGTCTGTCCTTCTCTCTGGACTTAGCTATATTCTTATTCTTTTCCTTAACCTTCTACATGTGGACTGTCAGCCTAGCAAATTCCAATTTCCCATTTAGCATCGCCCCCTGATATTCAAGCACTAGATCATCTGGAAGGCCAGAAGCAAACTTCCTCATTCGGGCCCTCATACTGCTCGTGATCTCAGGAGCATAATGGGACAACTAATTAAACATTACACTCCTAAACACTCATCTTACCCTGCTTAAGGTTCATGAACTCCTCTGTTTTGTCTTCCCTCAACTCTAGAGGAAAAAACTGGTCAAGAAAAGCTTCGACAAACTCATCCCACACTGTGGGCTCAGTACTGCCACCCTTCACCTCTTCCCACTCATTATACCATTGGTTCTCTACATCTTTTAGCCGGTATGTCGCTAGATCAACACCTTCCACCTGATCCACATGCATCACTCTGAAAATCTTCTATATTTTATCTATGAACTCTTGTGGATCCTCTTCTACTTTAGTGCTATTAAACTTAGGCAGGTTCATTCTCATGAACTGACCCACCCTAGTAACTTCAGATGTAATAGGTGCAGACCCAACATCTTCTGATGTTGGGCCTGATTAGCCACCAACTTTGTCAGCATATGAATAGATTGTCTGAATTCTGCATTCAAAATATCCCTCTGAGTAGTCGGTGGACGGTTAACATTAATCCGAGGAGCCCTAGGTGGACAGGTTGGGACTGGAGGGACTCCCGAAGAAGGGACGGGTTCTGGAGTGTGAACTCTGTTATGTGTCCTCATCCCATGAGTGGGACAGACTTCATCTTCTTGAGCATTAACGTTGGTGCGACATGGAGGCACAATTGTTTTTTTTAAAAGCAAGAGATTATTGATTAGGGGACAGATTAGACTCTGAAGCATGAACTAAATCCCAAAGAAGAGAAATATTCCTAAATGCCTAGTAGTCTCCTGCTTATAAGTGTGGCGCGCTACACACCCATAAACAAGACTCTACACGACGCGATTTTGCAGACACCCTACGACCATGAACCGTGCTTTGATACCAAGTTTTCCACGAACCGAACTAGGGCCTGGCCGTGATGAACATCTCAAACCCTGAGGACCCAGAACGTCCCTCTCTATCTGGTAAGAATGCACATATTCATATAAATAAAGAAGATGCGGAAACATAATCTGCTACGGAAACATAGTCGATTCTGAATTCAATATACATATGAAAATTGAAAATCAACTACATATAATAATATCTGACTCAGTCTGCGAAATCTCTACTACAGGAAAATCTGACAATTGTCTGAAAACCGGGACAAGGCCCCAGTAGACCAAAATGATAATAAGGGACACAATCTGAAAGATGGGCCTTCTGGAATAAAGAAGGCTCACCAACTAATCACTGCAACTCTGTCTGACGAATCTACTGCCTTTCTGGACCCCTAGACTGAGCTTCAGAACCTGGAGGGAGGGGGGGTCAATATAGATGTACTGGTATGCAAAGCATTCCAAAATAAAGCATATATGTAAATAAAATAGTTTGGTAAACAACTTTGTCAAAATATTATATATCAAGTGGCTTTCGAAACACATGGGCGTATTTCTGAAAAAAATGTAGCCTGCCTGTCAATGCAAGTTCTTATCTGTATATTACTTCTGAGTTAGGTGGCGCTCCTCTACAATTCGAATATTCCACGGGCGGTACGGAATCCTCCATTCACTCTGAGGGGAATCCCCCAACCCAAGTGTGCCGCAAGGGTTGGAGTTCCTAAATCTGATATGCCACAGGGCTCTAGGCCAGCGTAATAAATAAACCCGGATCGACAAATCACGGTTTTGGGCAATGAGTTGTTTGATACTCATGCCTTCTTCAGGTAACCACCTAAACACTCTTTATGCCCAATTTTATCCTGTTCTAAATCATGCATGTTTATAGTTTCAACATCTGAAAAGTCTGATTTCAAACATGCATTAAATCTGTTATGAATTATTATGGCATAATTTGAATTGTTGTCGTCACACCAAGACTTGCAAGTCCTGTTTCTGAGCCATAATTCATCATGCATAATTCTTTCATTAAAACACAGTTCAGACCACCCAAACATGCAAACAATATAAAAGATTTCATGTTCCGAGAACACAAGTCAAAACTATGCTGAGATTGTTCAAACATATGGTGGTCATGTGCTTTTGGAAAAATCATGCACTCTTTCATTATATGAATATTTTAAACATTTATCAATATGCACAACCCTATCTTTCGAATTCAAAACCATAAATCAATTTGTAGGATTAACCAAGATATTTCATATCATGCTTTTCAATATACATTCAAAACAATCCATATCATAAGAAAATTGGGAAAATCATACCAAGAGAGGGATTCACGTGCGTCATTCTCTTAATTTATTCATAAATCATAAAACATATGCATACGTATGTATACTTTTAAATCAATTTTCGGAAAGTCAAAAGACCAAAATAATACCATCAAGATTTCTAAAATATTAATGTATTCATAAATCTGAAAACCCCTTTCTTAAAATCATGATTTCTATGCCCTTGAGATTTTTAGGAAAATCCCGCGTACCTCAAAATAGGAAAACAATGGGTGTTTGTTGAAGCCTATGATCCGGGGATTTTGGATCTTCAATCAATTTTGAAAATCCACAGTTGAATCTTGAGTTTCTTGACGTTCTTGTTTGAAGCTCTAGAGAGGATTCTTGATGATTTTGATGAAAGTAGGGTTAAGTTGCTCAAACATAGACTAAATCCTTTGTTTGGATGATTTTAAAGGCTAGGAAAAAGTCAAAATTACCCTTAATGACTCCTAAATGGAACTGGAAATATGAACTGAAAAACCCAATTTCGGGTGCCACCGCGACGCGCCACAATCGCGGTGGTCCACTGGAATTCGACGAGTGGGAAATTGAGTGCCTCCGTGATGCACCACCATCGCGGAGCCCCACTGGAATTTGATGATTGTCAATTTAACCCTCTTCGCGATGCGCTAGACACCAAAATGACGATGTTTACGAATGAGACTTTAAATTATTCATAACTTCTTCACCGAGGGTCAGTTTTGGAAGAATCTTATATCATTGGAAAGCTAATTCAGACATCTACGTAATGAAAGGTTGAAATCTAGGAAATTCCATATGAAAATTAATTTACATCATTCTAAAAGCTAATGCTTAGACTTTCCGTGGACGGAATTTAGCTAAAAAGACGTTGGGGTGTTACAATATCCCCCCCTTGGGATCATTCATCCCCAAATGATGAAGCAAAAAACAGACAAGCACGATTCCAAGCATACTAAAGCATAGACAGATTAAGGTAAGGGTTATACCTTAAACTCCGTCATCTACTGGGTTAAAAAAGTGTGGTTATCTTGCTCTTATTTTATCCTCTGATTCCCAAGTGGCTTCTTCAACTTTCTGATTTCTCCACAACACCTTAATTGAAACTATTTCTTTACTTCTCAACTTTCGGACCTGACGATCTAGGATTTCTATAGGTTTCTCTTCATATGATAAAGATTCTATCACCTTGATCTCTTTTACAGGAAACACCAAAGAATGGTCTCCAATGCATTTCTTTAAGATGGATATGTGAAATACCGGATGGACAGAACCCAAACTGGCAGGGAATTCTAACTCATACGCAACACGACCTATTCTTCTCAAAATCTGATATGGTCCTATATAGAGAGGACTCAATTTACCTTTCTTCCCGAATCGCATGACTCCCTTCATAGGAGAAACTTTTAGAAATACCCAATCACCGACCTCAAACTCTAAATCTCTTCTCCTATCATCGGCATAAGATTTCTAATGACTCTGAGACGTCTTAAGTTGTTCTCTGATGACTTTCACGTCCTGCATTTCCTGATGAACAAGATCGAGCCCAAACATTTGCATCTCACGTACTTCATACTATCCTATAGAAGACCTACATCTTCTCCCATACAGTGCCTCAAATCGTTCCATCTTAATACAGGAATGGAAATTGTTATTATACGTGAACTCTATTAATGGCAAGTGCTCTACCCAACTACCTTTAAAATCAATCACACGGGACCTCAACATGTCCTCAAGGGTCTGAATGGTGCGTTCGGCCTGCCCATCGGTCTTAGGGTGAAAAGCAGTGCTTAGGTTCACATGGGTATGTAATCTTTTCTGGGAAGATCTCCAAAACTGAGAAGAGAACTGTGTACCTCGATCGGATATGATGGATGTAGGCGCACCATGCAAACAAACTATTTCTGCAATGAACAACTTGACATAATCCTCTCCCGGATAGTTAGTCCTGACAGGCAGAAAATAAGCTGACTTGGTCAGTCTATCTACAATCACCCAAATAGAATCATACTGGTTTCGGGACTTCGGGAGCCCTGTAATGAAGTCCATATTAATCATCTCCTACTTCCACAAGGGCAAAGCTATCTCTTAAGAAGAACCACCTGGCCTCATGTGTTCTACTTTAACTTGTTGATAATTTAAACACTTGTAACAAAGTTAGCCATATGACGCTTCATATTATTCCACCAATACAAAGATTTCAGATCCTGGTACATCTTAGTAGAGCCTAGGTGAACAACATACCTTGAATTGTGAGCTTCATCAAGGATTCTATTCCACAAATCATCCATATCTGGTACACATAATCTACCCTGGTATCCAAAAATACCATCACCACCAATATCAAATGACATTACCTTCTGTTGACCCACATTATTCTTAATTTGCATCAAGATGGGATCTTCAACCTGCTTCTTTTTAACTTCCGCACAAAGGGAAGAGGTAGCTATCTCATGAACAACCATTCCCCCATCTTCGGAATCTAAGAGTCGCACTCCTAGATTTTCAATCCAGTGAATATCTTTCACCATCTCTCTTTTCCCTTCCTCAACATGAGAAAGACTACCCATAGACAACCTGCTGAGGGCGTCGTCTACCATATTTTCCCTACCCGGATGATAGTAAAGGCTCATCTCATAGTCTTTCAAAAGCTCTATCCAACGCCTTTGCCTGATATTTAGTTCTTTCTGCGAGAAAAAATACTGCAAACTCTTATGGTCCGTGAAAATATCAACATGAACCCCATAAAGATAAAGCCTCCAAATGCTAAGCGCAAACACCATAACTTCTAATTCCAATTCATGAGTAGGGTAGTTCCGCTCATGCACCTTTAACTTCCTAGATGCATAAGCCACCACCTTTCCATACTGCATAAGTACATTCCCAAGTCCCACATGGGACGCATTACAGTGCACAACAAAACCCTCTATACCTTCCAAAAGAGTCAAAACAGGAGTCGTAGTCAACTTGTCTTTCAACTTCTAAAAACTATTCTCACAAGAGTAGGACCATAAAAAATTAACTTTTTTCTTAGTCAACTTAGTAAGTGGAATAGCTATAGAAGAGAAACTCTCTACAAACTTCCCATGATACCCTACCAAACCCAAGAAACTCCGAATGTCAGTTAGAGTCGTGGGTCTGGGACATTTCTTTATTGCCTCAATCTTTTGGGGATCAACCTTAATACCTTCACTAGATACAATGTGCCCTAAGAAAGAAACAACATTCATCCATAATTCACACTTGGAGAATTTTCCATACAACTTATGATCTTTGAGGGTCTGAAGAATAGTGCGGAGGTGATTAGGATGGTCCTCCTCACTTTTAGAGTAAACCAAGATGACATCAATAAAAACTATGACAAACAGGTCTAGGAACTGACGGAAAACCATATTCATTAGGTCCATGAAAGCTGACTCTGGTTTGGAAAGCTATTTTGGGAATATCTGATTCTCTAACCTTCAACTGATGGTATCCTGAATGAAGGACGATCTTTGAAAAACATCTAGCACCCTGAAGCTGGTCAAAAAGATCATCAATCCTAGGAAGAGGATACTTATTTTTAATTGTGACCTTATTTAGCTGACGGTAATCTATGCATATACGCAGGGAACCATTTTTCTTTCGCACGAAGAGTACAGGTGCACCCCAAGGAGAAAAACTAGGTCTGATAAAACCTTTATCTAGAAGATCTGCTAGCTGTTCTTTCAACTCTTTTAACTCTACAGGATTAATTCTATAGGGCGGAATAGAAACAGGATGGGTATCTGGAAACATATCAATGACAAAATCTATCTCCCTATTAGGGGGAATTCCTGGGAGATCATCTGGAAAAACATCTGGGAATTCATTTACTACTGGGACAGACTAAAGGGGAAGACTTTCGGCGTTAGAATCTTTACCCCGAATAACATTGTACAAGCAACCCTTGGAAATAAGTTTACGAGATCTGAGATAAGATATAAAGTGCCCTCTAGGTGCTAAGGATCGCCCCTCCCACTTTATTGTTGTCTCATTCAAAAAAAAAAGGTAACCTTTTGGGTCCTACAGTCTAGTGTGGCATAACATCGATGGAGCCAGTCCATCCTTAGGATAGCATCAAAAGCAACCATATCAAGTTCTATGAGGTCTGCTACAGTATCCCTACTAAGAATAGACACAACACAATTTTTGTACTCCCTTCTAGCCACAATCGAATATCCCACCGGAGTGGAAACAGAGAAAAGTCCAGCAATCACATCGGGTTCAAACCCAAAACCAATAGCCACATACGGGGTCACATAAGATAAGGTAGACCTGGGATCAAGAAATACATATACTTCAAGGGAAAAGATTTTTAACGTACTAGTGACTACATCTGGCGAGACTTCCGTCTCCTGGCGATTAGTCAGAGCATACAGCCAGTTGTGATCGCTCCCGGCAGCTGAATTGGTGCCTTTTTAAGGCGGTGGTAGTGAAAAAGAGTTTTCTTAAGACTTAGCTCCACCAACATTCCTCCTATCAGAGGGACATTCTCTCTGGAAGTGGCCCGTCTGACCGCATGAATAACACACCGACGAGCCCAACTGACACCTTCCCGGATGATGCCTACCACAAGTCTTACATCGCGGATAAGAATGGTACTGCTGAGCCACACTACCTTGCGACTGAGTATCCTGTGATCTGGGTACCTGGATGTCCTGAAAAATTTGAGATCGTCTATCAACTGGAGGTCTGGGCGCTAGGGCTCTAGCTGCAGACTGCGTCTTGCCCCAAAACTTCTTCTTTTGCCATTTGTTACCCTAATTACCACCCTGTTGCTGACTGGGGTTTTGATCCACTGATCTGGCTCTCTTCGCCTGCCTGTCCTTCTCTCTAGACTCGGCTATCTTCTTCTTCTTCTCCTCCTTAACCTGCTACATTTGGACTGCCAGCCTAGCAAAGTCCAATTCCCCATTTAGCATCGCCCCTCGACATTCAAGCACTAGATCATCTGGAAGGCCAAAAGCAAACTTCCTCATTCGGGCCCTCATACTGCTCGTGATCTCAGGAGCATAACGGGACAGCTAATTAAACATTACACTCCTAAACACTCATCTTACCCTGCTTATGGTTCATGAACTCCTCCGTTTTGGCTTCCCTCAACTCTAGAGGAAAGAACCGGTCAAGAAAAGCTTCCACAAACTCGTCCCACACTGTGGGCTCATCACTGTCACCCTTCCCCTCTTCCCACTCATTATACCATTGGTTCTCTACATCCTTTAGCTGGTATGCCGCTAGCTCAACACCTTCTACCTAATCCGCATACATCACTCTGAAAATCTTCTCAATTTCGTCTATGAACTCTTTCGGATCCTCTTCTACCTTAGTGCCAGTAAACTTATGTGGGTTCATTCTCATGAACTGACCCACCCTAGTAGCTTTAGATATAATAGGTGCATACCCAATATCTTCTAATCGTTGGTCCTGATTAGCCACCAACTGTGTCAGCATATGAATAGATTTTCTGAATTCTGCATTTTAAATATCCCTCTGAGTAATCGGGGGATGGTTAACATTAGTCTGAGGAGCCCTAGGTGGACTGGTTGGGACTGGAGGGACTCCCAGAGTAAGGACAGGTTCTAAAGTGTGAACTCTGTTACGTGTCCTCATTCCATGAGTGGGACGGACTTCATCCTCTTGAGCATTAACGTTGGTGCGACGGGAGGCAAAACTATTTTTCCTGAAAAGCAAGAGATCATTGATTTGGGGACAGATTAGACTCTGAAGCACGAACAAAATCCAAAAGAAGAGAAACATTCCTAAATGCCTAGTAGCCTCCTGCTTATAAGTGTGGTGCACTACACACCTATAAAAAAGACTCTACCCGATGCGATTTAGTAGACACCTTGGGACCATGAACCGTGCTTTGATACCAAGTTTGTCACGACCCGAACTAGGGCCTGGCCATGATGAACATCCCAAGCCCTGAGGGCCCAGAATGTCCCTCTCTATCTGGTAAGCATGCATATATTCATATAAATAAAGAAGATGCGGAAACATAATCTGCTACAGAAACAAGGTCAATTCTGAATTCAACATACGTATGAAAATTGAAAATCAACTACATCTAATAACATCTGACTCAGTCTGCGAAATCACTACTACAGGAAAATTTGACAGCTGTCTGAAAACTGGGACAAGGCCCCCAGTAGACCAAAATGATAATAAGGGACATAATCTGAAAGATGGGCCTTCTGGAATGGAGAAGGCACACCAACTAATCACTGCAACTCTGTCTCACGAATCTACTGCCTTTCTTGACCCCTATACTGAGCCTCAGAACCTGGCTGGAGCGGGAGTCAATACAGATGTACTGGAATGCAAAGTAATCCAAAATAAAGCTTATATGTAAATAAAATAGTTTTGGAAACAACTTTGTCAAAACATTATACATCAAGTGGATTTCGAAACACATGTGCCCATTTCAGAAAAACATGTAACCTGCCTGTCAATGAAAGTTTTGATCTGTATATTACTTCTGAGTTAGGTGGCACTCCCCTACAATTCTGATATTCCATGGGCGGTATGAAATCCGCCATTGACTCGATGGGGAAGCCCCCTACCCAAGTGTGCCGCAAGGGTTGGAGTTCCTGAATCTGATACGCCACAGGGATCTAGGCCAGCGTAATAAATAAACCCGGATCGGCAAATCACAGTTTTGGGCAATGAGTTGTTTGATACTCACGCCTTATTCGGGGAACCACCTAAACTCTTTTTATGCTCAATTTTATCCTGTTCTAAATCATGCATGTTTCTAGTTTCAACATCTGAAAAGTCTGATTTCAAACATGCATTAAATCTGTTATAAATTATCATGGCATATTCTGAATTGGTGTCGTCACACCAAGACTTGCAAGTCCTATTTCTTAGCCATAATGCATCATGCATAATTCTTTCATTAAAACACAGTTCAGACCACCCAAACATGCAAATAATATAAAAGATTTCATGTTCCGAGAACACAAGTCAAAACTATTCTGAGATTGTTCAAACATATGGTGGTCATATAATTTTGGAAAAATCATGCACTCTTTAATTATATGAATATTTTCAACATTTATCAATATGCACAACCCTCTCTTTCGAATTCAAAACCATAAATTAATTTGTAGCATTAATCAAGATATTTCATATCATGCTTTTCAAGATACATTCAAAATAATCCATATCATAAGAAAATTGGAAAAATCATACCAAGAGAGGGATTCATGTGCATCATGCTCTCAATTCATTCATAAATCATAAAACAAATGCATACATATATATAATTTCAAATCAATTTGGGGAAAGTCAAAAGACCAAAACAATACCGTCAAGATTTCTAAAATATGAATGTATTCATAAATCTGAAAACCTCTTTCTTAAAATCATGATTTCTATGCCCATGAGATTTTTAGGAAAACCCCGCGTACCTCAAAATAGGAAAACAATGGGTGTTTGTTGAAGCCTATGATCAGGGGATTTCGAATCTTCAATCAATTTTGAAAACCCACGGTTGAATTTTGAGTTTCTTGAAGTTCTTGTTTGAAGCTCTAGAGAGGATTCTTGATGATTTTGATGAAAGTAGGGTTAAGTTGCTCAAACATACCCTAAATCCTTTGTTTGGACGGTTTTAAAGGCTAGGGAAAAGTCAAAATTACCCTTAATGACTCCTAAATCGAACTGGAAATTTGAACTTAAAACTCAATTTCGGGTGCCACCGCGGCGCGCCACAATCGCGGTGGTCCACTGGAATTCAACGAGTGGGAAATTGAGTGCCTCCGTGATGCGCCACCATCGCGGAGCCCCACTGGAATATGAAGATTGTCAATTTGACCTTCTCTGCGAAGCGCTAGACACCAAAATGACGATGTTTACGACTAGAACTTTAAATTATTCATAACTTCTTCACCGAGTGTCTGTTTTGGATGAATCTTTTATCGTTGGAAAGTTAATTCAGTCATCTACATAATGAAAGGTTGAAATCTAGAAAATTCCACATGAAAATTAATTTAGACCATTCTAAAAGATAATGTTTAGACTTTCCATGGATGGAATTTAGCTAAGAAGACGTTGGGGTGTTATAGACAACTGGGCTACTCCTACATAAACACACCACCATCCTCGAAAATCCGAGAGACGAACTCTAAGGTTAGCCAAACAGTGAATATCTTTCACCAACTCCAGCTTTCCTTCATCCACATGAGCTAGACTTCCCATGGATAACCTGCTAAGAGAATCAACAACTACTTTAGTTTGACCTGGATTATAGTGAAGACTCATGTCGTAATCCTTGAGCATCTCAAGCCATATCCTTTGCCTGAGGTTCAGCTCTTTTTGAGTAAACACATACTGCAAGATCTTATACTTGGAAAAGATATCGATATGCATATTATGTAGATTGTGATGCGTGATTTTCAATGCAATACCACAACCAACAATTCCAAGTCATGAGTTTGATACTTCTTCGCATGCACCTTCAATTGTCTGGAGGCATAAGCTATCACCCTTCCATGTTGCATCAAAATACACCTAAGCCCCATACGGGATGCATCATAATAGACTACAAAATCATCAGTTCCTTTAGTCAAGGTTAGAACTGGAGCCGAAGTGAGCTTATCCTTTAGTTTTTCAAAAATACCCTCACAGGCATCAGACCACAAGAACTTCACCTTCTTCTGAGTCAACTTAGGAAATGGGGCAACTATAGAAGAGAAACTTTCCACAAACTTTCTGTAATATCTAGCTAAACCCAAGAAGCTCTGAATATCGGTTGGAGTCGTGGTTCTAGGACACCTTTTAACCATTGCAACTTTATGCAGATCCACCATGATCCCTTTACTAGAAATGACATAACCCAGAAAAGTGATAACATTCAACTAGACTTCACATTTAAAAAATTTGACATACAACTATTGCTTTTTCAGGGCCTACAATACAATACTGAAGTGATTGTCATGATCCACCTCACTCTTTGAATACACTAAAATATCATCTATGAAAAAACTGATGAAAAAATCTAGAAATTAATGAAATACTCTATTTGTCAAATTCATGAATGTTGTTGGGGCATTGGTCAACCCAAAAGACATAACTAGGTACTCAAAATATCATACCGGGTATGGAACATAGTCTTATGGATATCTACCTCCCTAATCTTTAGTTGATGATACCCAGAATAAAGATTAATCTTAGAGAAAAACTTAGCACCCTGAAGCTGATCAAACAACTCATCTATCCTTAGAAGAAGGTACTTATTCCTTACCATCACCTTATTCAACTATCGGTAATCAATATATATCCAAAGGGAACCATCTTCTTATGCACTAATAAAACTGATGCATCCCATGGGGACACACTAGGGCGGAAGAAACCCTTGTCTAAAAGATTCTTTAATTGCTCCTTAATCTCCTTTAACTCGATTAGAGTCATTCTATATATGGAAATAGAAATAGGACGAGTGTTCAAAACAAGATCTATCCCAAAATTAATCTCTCTATCGGGAGGAACACCAGGGAGGTCGTCAGGGAAGACCTCAGGAAATTCATTCACCATCGGGATGAAATGTCGAGAAGGACCCTCTGAGTTAGGATCTTAACCTAAACCAAATAGTAAAGACACCCCTTGGAGATCAATCTTCGAGCTCTAAGATACGATATGAACCTTTCCTTAGGATCTAGGGAACCACTCTCATATTTAATAACTAGCTCATTAGGGAATTTAAAGATGACCTTAATAATTTGATAGTCTAGAGAAACATAGCATGAGTTCAACCAATCCATCCCTAATATGACATTGAAATCCACTGTGTCTATTTTAAATAGATCTAAAAAGGTCTCCTGATCACCCACAAATACCACACAACCCCTATAGACTCTTATAGCAGCCACAGAATCACCCACTGGGGTAGAAATAGAAAAGGGGTTAGAATACACTCGGGATCGAAACCAAAATACATAACCACAAATGGGATCACATAAAAAAGAGTGGACTCCGAATTAAGTAAACAATACACATCACGAGAAAAAAGTTTCAATATACCAGTAACGACATCAGGCAATGCCTCGGACTCCTGATGAGTAGTGAAAGCATAAAGTCAGTTTCGACCAGTATTAGAGCTAGATGGAGCACCCTTTGGTGCCAGAGCTGAAGAAGAGGCAACAAGAACTTTGTTTGCCCCAGAGAAAACCTTACCAACAGGATAAATTTTAACCATATGCCCTGGCTGACCGCAGTTGATATACTTGTACTTTCCTTCATCACAGTAACCCCGATGAAATCGACCATAAAATCTTCAGGGAGGATATGATGGAGCTGATTGGGACCTACTAGTCTAAGATTGGGCACCATGTGCCCTATAGTTGTCATCACTCTGAAAAATCTATCACCGAAATACTTTGGGAGGGGGCACTAGCTATCGAGTGAGACCCAGAATTGCCCCACCTCTTCTTGGACCACTTTTTACCATCCTTTCCACTCTGTTGTTGACTACCACCCTGATAAAAAAATCTAAACTTCTTATTCTTCCTCTCTCTAATTTTGGCCTACTTCTTCTTTTCTTCCTCGACCTGCTGCATATACACAACTAGTCTGGACATGTCCATATCTTTGTTCAATAAGGCAGCCTTACTCTCCGAAATCAAGTCTCGAGATAACCCAAAAGCAAACTTTCTCATTCTATCCCTCATGCTAGAAACCAACTCTGGAGCATTCCGCGATAATTGGTAAAACTTTAAGGCATACTCCTTGACTGATATTTTGCCCTACTTTAGTTTAACAAAATCTTCTGCCTTCTCCTCTCTCAACTCCAGAGGAAAGAAGTGATCTAGAAAAGAACTAGAGAAATCATCCCACAGTGCTGACTCAATATTGTCACCCCTTGACTGCTCTTATTCATCATACCATTGGTATACTACATCTTTCAGTTGGTAGGAAGAAAAATCCACTCCCTCCATGTTAGTAGCATGCATAAAATGAAAGATCTTTTCCATGTCATCAATAAAAACTTGAGGATCCTTCTCAACCTCAACACCAGTGAACATAGGAGGGATCAACCTCATAAACTAGCCAACTCTTGTGGCCTCAAAAGATGAAGTAACAGAAGCACCATGCTCGGCCTGAGAAACTACCAATTGTGCCAATATATGGATAGACTGATGAAACTCAACATTTATCACATCTGCCTGAAGAGCTCGAGGAAAGCTGTAAGGGACCGTTGGAACTCCAGGAGGACAATCTGGAACTGGACCCTTAGATCAGGTCTGGATCCCATAACCAGAGTATGTCCCATTAGCGCTTTCCCCAATGGGACAAAGGAGTTTCCATGAGCTTTAAATCTTCAGGGAGGCATGATTTGAAAGGCGAACAAATGGGAATTAGAGGAGAATTTAGAACCTTAGACCCTACAACTCAAAAATAGAACACAAGAAAGAGAAATATTCCTAAATGACTCATAGCCTTTCCCTTATGAGTGTGGAATACTACATACCCTTAAAATAGACTCTACTCGACACAGATTTGTTGGACACCGAATTGACCATGAACCTAGAGCTCTAATACCAATCTGACATAAACCAAACCAAGGCCTAGTCGCATCGGGTATCCCAAGTCCAACCCAGATTGGAGATCATCCCCAATACGTCTTTGATAACCACCCTACATCCCATGTTGTCGTATGAATTCTGAACATATAATAAGATAAAGCAATGTAAATTTAAAGACATGATAGTAAGCTTAAAATCAAAGTCGAAATCCACAACAAATTAACCAACCATTTCTAATTCTGATGTCAATACCAATACCAAGGCTGACACTAATACCGACACTGTCCATGCCCATAGTTGTTCGACAAAGCCTCTAACCGAAATCAAGAAACATCTGAACGATACATGCCCCCAACCATAGCCAAAATTAAATCCAATAAAATAAAAATAAAAGAAGTCCCAAAAGGTGTTTTAAGTCATGTCCTCAAAGGGAGTTAAAAGGGGAAATGCCTAGAATGCCCCCAACTTAAAACAGTAAAAATATCGCAGGTGATTACAAGTCGACCCCCATGACTCGTGACCACAACATACGACTCGTACCCTCGAGTCGTCACCAAGATAGTGAGTTGGACACCTATACACTGTCCACCATATAACCCCATGGCTCCACTCATTACCAGACCATACGACTTGTATGGTCTAGTCGTATCCCAGACAGAACCCAAAGGGATTAGACACCAGACAATCTACAACTCAATTTTACCATTCGTAACCTATCCTCATGGCTCTTAGTGAGCCACTTGTACTCATAGCTAAGTCAATTCACTAAGTTACTTATTTTATTAAGGGACCATCCTAACAAACCGTCACCATCCCTAATGACTCATACCGCCCCAATAGTATCCATAGCAGAATCCTAACCATCATCCATTGGACTCTCTACGACTAGGGTCACCTGACCCGTACCCACACCATACAACTCGTATGGTGAGTCGTTACTAGGACAGTGAGTTCAAAACTCAGAAAATTTTTAAGGGTCAAAACCCAGGGTGTTTCAAGTTCAAAAATGAGAGAGCGTCATGCAGAAACTACTAGTTGCAAACCGTAAAGGCGATAATTTAAATGACACACAACCAAACTAAAAACATAATATGGTTATATATTTGACCAATTAACCAACATATAAAATCTAATATTAAAAAACCATAAAAACTAATAAGAGAGAAAATCTTTCCCTAAACAAAACTCTTTAATCGACTATATTGTGGATGTTGTTGTGTTATGAGAAGAGAGGTCTTCTATTTATAGAGTCCCAAAACCTTTCCTCTTAGAAAGAGGTTAGCCAAATATGGAAGCGTTTTATATTTTTGTTGTAGAAAAATAAAGTAATTATGGTATTACTTTTATTTTCCTTCAATAGAAAATTAATACTCAAATTTGATAAGAAAATCAAGGCAAAACCCCTAACAAATCTCTCATTTTTGGCTTGATTTTCTTAACATAATTTGATCCACCTTCTCCGTATGCAGAATCTTCTTTTTTTCACATAATCTTCATTACAGATGTTTGGCATGCTTAAAATGAAGCTTTTTTCTGTTAAAATATACGAGCATTTTCAAGTTAAAAATATTGAAGCCCTTTGCAGGGTTTGAAAGTGAGCTTTATTTTAAAAAATGTAGCAAAAGGATTGTTGAAAATATGATTGACAATCGTCTCCCATGTAGTTTTTGGACATATATCTTCATTATTTTCAAATTGATTTCTACTTTGTTCAACAATTAGACCATCGAATCATTGAACCATAGGCTCTGATACCACTTGTTGGGTTCGAAAATGAGAGAGCATTATGTGGAAGCTATTAGTTGCAAATCGCAAAGGTGATAATTCAGATGATACACAACCAAGATAAAAATATAATATTATTATATGATTTGACCAACTGACCAACATATAAAACCTAATAATTAAAAACATAACAACTAATAAGAGAGAGAATTTCCCCCTAAATAACACTCTTTAATTGACTACATTGTGGATGTTATTGTGTTATGATATGAGAAGAGGGGTATCTTATTTATAGGGGCTCAAGACCTTTTCTCTTAGAAAGAGGTTAGCCAAATATGAAAGAGTTTTATATTTTTCTTTTAGGAAAAATAAAAGTAATTATGGTATTACTTTTATTTTTCTTTAATAGAAAATTAATACTCAAATTTGATGAGAAAATTAGAACAAAAATCCTAACAAATTGTAAGAGATAAAGAGGATATCAAAATCAACAACATTTGCATGACACGTTTTGTGAGAGGAAACAATGAAATATGAAAGCAATAATTAAGTTTATAAAGGGGAGCTGTATCAGCTTTTGAATTTTTGTGATTCAATTTAGCTGTATCAAGTTGCAAGATATTTCACATTTTGATTCATCGTTAGTTTTGTTTCTTTAGGGTTAGATGTATTCTCATATTATAATTATTATTTTTTTGATATTGTTTGCGCATTGCTCAAGTACGTAACTAAATTGTCTTTGGCAACAAAAACAATTATCAGCTCGGTAGAAATGTCTTTGGTTACGTGATAATCATATTAAAGTTTCAATATTTGTCTTGAAAAAAGTTCAACATAGTTCTTTATAAACTTATTGTAGGTCATTGTATTAATAGAATTAATATTTTAACTGTAAAACATAGATAATTATGCATCCAATAATAATTTGATATAATCAAGTAAATGCGATGGTAATATTATGGGTTTTTAGCTTCTACGTATCGCGCAAATACGAATACTAATATATTTAAGTTATAGTGAAAATATTAATTATTATTTAAATTGTATGAGGGTTTTGTCAATCTCTGAATTTATTATCTTCTTATTATTTATCATGTAAAGTTTCTATAATACACACTCTCTCAACTTAGTTTTTAATTATTCATCCTATTACTTTGATAAAGAAAACAAGTTAGAGCATACCACATGCATACATAGTCTATATAAGGTAAAAGAAAAAATTAATGTCTTATTAATTTAAGATCTGTTTAGAATTGGTGTAATTAGGATAGTAATTACAGACTGTCAATTACATATTATAGTAAATACGATGATATATTTATTTGTCGTAAGTCTAATTGTTTGGTTTCACAAGGCTGATCCATGATTTTAAATTTGTGGATTTATTAATAAAATAAAAATGGTCGTAGCAAGGAGATTCAAACTTGGGTATAGCATGTGAGGGATTTCTTCAAGCCTCTTTTGAACCATTAAGCCAACTAACTACTTTGTTAGTAGATTCCTCACTTATAATTCTTATATATTTAGTAGATTTTTAATATAATTACAAGGTATACGAAAATGCTTGGACTTCCCGGAAACCCGCACCCACAATGCTAGATCCGCCCCTAGTTTCACATGTACTGTTATATAGATAGATTAAATTTTTTAATTAAAAAATAAAAGTTGACAAATATATGATTTTATAAGAAATATTACATTGGATATTTAAGATATATATTATTTCTTTAAACGTATTTTAAGTAATAAAAATAACAAAGTCATTAATATTGTAAAAATTAATTGAAATATATTTTTCAAACCAATAACAAGAAAATATAATTAATTATAAAAGTTAAAAGTACACATTATATATGAACATCATGGACTGCATATTTGGCAAAAAGATTAGTGCTATCAATATAATGTCATAAAATTATTCAAAAGTTTGACAAGAAAATGATCAATCAATTTTAACTAAAAAACGAATGACATGCAATATGAAATAACAAGTCAATACTACTAACGCAACAACATATATCCACTATAATTCATAAAGTGAGATCTGAGGAGGATAAAATATACGTAGACGATATCATTATCTTAGAGATAGGAAAATTTCCGGTAGACCCCCAGTTCAATAATACTAAAGCAACCAAAGAAAAAAATATAACATAAATTCAAAATTTAAAACAATTAATATGATAGTTTTGTATTTCAAATTCAAACATAGCATAAAATAAGTTCCAACATAATTTAAGAAAATATAATTCGAAAGAAAAAGAAAATATAAGCCTATAATTTCATTTAATAATGAAGTTCTACTTTAATTCAGAGACTAGAATAATAACACAATTATGCTAAATGAAAGGGGGGAAAAGAAACAAAGAATATGAAATATTGCATTGAATCACAAAAACTAAAGGCTGGAAAATGAAAGATAAATAATGTAAAATCAAATATATTTTTAAAATTTGGAAAATGAAAGATAAATAATGTAAAATCAAATATATTTTTAAAATTTTAAAAATTCAAAAAGTAAAAGTAAAAATAAAAACAAAAAGAAAGAAATATTCTCAAACCCCTTTTGAGAATTAACGAGTGTAATTGCCCCCTCCAGTTATCCAATCCCCTACTAACAAGGCATTTACTTGATCAAATAAATCTGTCAAATTGTGTAATTAACCCAATTATATTCAAATTATATTACCATGTGACTTTCTGACAGACCTTTTATGCTTTCAGACTCCAGTTAATGAACTTTAGAGGTGTACAAATTATATCGTCAATCAAATTGAATCGATGAATCAAATCACTTCAAAAAAGTAAAAATTACTTGTGGTTTAGTTTGGTTGATTTGAGTTAGAAAAAATCTTTTTGGTTTGGTATTAGCGAAAAAAAAAAAAGTCAAATCGAACTAAACCGATAATGTGCATATACAATTTTCATTATTTAATACATTAAAATAATTAATATTAATTATATTCTACTTTAGAAATATGGTTCAGATTAACTTAGATTTATTACGTGCAAATATTGATTCTTTTGCCATATCAATTGGGAATCCACGAAACTAAGTCATTGTAGTACAAAATAAGATATCCTTCAAGAAGTTTTTATTTGATATTCTTCCTGCAATGTTTGTTGGCATAGTTGTTAATGCATTATTGCTTCCTTGTATGTATTGGATTTGTCCGTATTTGTTTTCTAATTTGTTAGGGGTTTCTTGATTTTATAAATATTCTATTTTTTCAAACGTTTTTTAATCCAATTGCACTTTTATTTATTGTGTAATTGACAAAAGATGAGGAAACCAAAAGAACCTATTAAAATCTGAATCGAAAAATTGATTTTATATTGATTTGATTTGGTTTATAGATTGAATAAACCAACACAATTGATTCAATAATTTTTTAATAGATAACCAAACTACTCGATCGCCTCTTAGATCTCAAACACAACAAAGTACAACATCAAGATTTTTGACGTGTCATGATTTCACAACACTTTCAATACTTAAAACTGGAAAAAATGCAAGTGCTTCGGTCCGTTTTGTTATATATGATGTGTTTTTGTATTTTTTTTGGAGAAAACTAGGTCTTTGGAGTTTAATAGGAGAAAAAAGGTTGAAGTGTGCAGAAGGCACTACTTACGAGACCACCTACGGGCCGCAAGTGGCCTCATAACTTTCAGAGAAATCAAGTTCTAAGAAGCTGAAGTCTGATGAATTGTGTAACACCTACGATGAGGCGACTTACGAAATATAAGTATCACTTACGCACCGTAAGTACCTTTATAAGTGGTATTCATGCAGCATGAAGAATTTTGTCATTTGCGACCCACTAGAGGGCCCGTAAGTACAACTTACGGCCAATAAGTGGGTCCGTAATTGACCACGGATCCAATATTTTTTGTTCATTTTGATTAGAATTTTTAGGGTTCTGGTGTAAACTATAAATACCCTTTTGATGTTTTTGTATTGGTTTACACACTCTTTATATTCAGAAACATATATTGATTTTAAGATTCGACTTTTCATCTTGCAATCCATTGTTCTTGATTATTAATTTGAGATTTTGAGTTCTGTTCTTAAATTATTATGAAATTCATCATATGCTTTCTTTTATGAATTTCATGGATAATCTTGCAAAAAAGAGAGGTTAAATAACCTAACTAGGGTTGTGGGAATCCTGGCTGAATAACGAAGTATGAAAAGTGTGAGGTCTTTCTAAATTGGTGTTTATGCATGTATTGTGATCTTCTTTGATTTGTATTCTTTCTTAACTACTGCAAAAGTTAAGAACTTGACTGTATTCGAGATCTTCACAAGAAAGGTTGAGATTGGGAATAAAATATTACAACAGTGATTCGAGGCTACCAATCCCCATCTAATCAACTTGACACCTAAAAAAAGATAGTTGAACTGGAATCAAATACAAGGGTTAGTAAGGCAATACTTTGAGACTCACAAGGTGAAGAGTAAAATTTACCAAAGGATTCACAAGTCGATTGGTGATACATAGCTTATCAGATCTTGCATGCATAACATTGAGATAGTCGAATTGAGCATGATAAGTCTACGGAGTTAGGAATCCAGGAAAAACATTGTCCTAGTATTCATCTCAGATTGATTTCAAGTAAAGAGATCAAGACTTGTTGCTACTTTACTATTTTCACCCAAAAAAACACCCATTTACTTTTCCTCATTTTTGGCTACTATAGCAGATTCATGAGCGATATTCGGCCCATTCCCTGTGAGTTCGACCCCAATCTCTGTCTATATTTGACATCGACCGTATTAAACTTCAAAGATGTGTAGTTTTGGGCGACATCAAATTTTGACACCGTTGTCAGGAAATACGATTACAGATTGATTGACAAAGTTTATTGAGGTTGTTGGGTTTTACTCTTTTGTTGTTCTTGGGGTGTATGTCTGTGTATGCCTAGTACTAGGGGTCATAGCAATCCCTTAATCCCACTTGATCCGGAGCTTGAAAGGAACCTATGACAAAATCAGAGGATGACAAAACATGGTAGTAAAGCTTATTATAAGGGGTTTCGAGATGATCCGATTAACTTTCCTCCCCCACCTCTGTATGGTGTTCAGGAGATAGCTGCTCAAACCACTGTGCAGTTACTAGAGAAAGTGAATACGGGGAGGGATAATGAGGCTACTTATCTTGCAGCTTAAAAGGAGAGATAGAAATAGGAAGCAAAGTGTTGAGCAGAACTCAAAAGAGGTAAAAAATAAAGAGCTTAAGTGATCCTAGCTTATTAGTACTTTCCGGTAGATGAAGATCCAGAGGATGACCTAGTACATGACCTAGGACATGTTGAGCCTATCTAGATAGGATCTATCATTCCTCCTAAGTTTTCCCAGGAGGTAAAGTTTGATATCATGAGTAATATGAGATAGTTGATTGATTTGAAGAGTATGTTTGCCGTTTTGCCAAATGAAGACGCTAAATGCAATCATGAATTTTGTTGGGATCTACATTTCTTATAATATACCTAAGGTGATTCAGAAATCTTTAAGACCAAGGTTGTTCCCATTCTCTCTAATTGGTGAAGTGATATTATGGTTAAGGGAATTACCTTGTGGGTCCATTATCAATTAGAATGATATGGAAAAATAGCTCTTAGACCGATTCTTTCCTTCAATGAGAATGCTGCAGTTGAAGGACGAGATTTATAATTTCAGGCAATTGCATTCTGAACCACTTTATAAAGCATGGTTGAGGTTTAAGAAGAAGTTGATAGTTCCAATCATAGGATTTTGGGGATAGATTTACTTGGCATATTCTATCGATCCTTGAATGTCAATGCCAATATTATTTTGGATACTATTATTGGTGGATCATTCTTGAGACTATGTTGGGAGGTAGTATAGAAAATCTTAGATCAGGTCTATCTTACCAATTAGGGTGGCATACTCGGGAGGCAGAAAGCAGTGTTGGTACTTATGCTATAGGTGCTTCCAGTAAGCAAAGAACCATAAATGATATTGTGTCTCAAGAAGTTGCATAACTGAGGATGGAGATTGGGCTATTAACTAAGAAATTCACAAATATGAATTCCAAAAAGGTGAATGTTGTGGGCGCACAAGGTTAAACACCTAGGTGTATGACTCTGATGTTGAAGAAGAAACGAAGTGCCTAGACAGATAGTTGGCGGGTTTTTGAGCTAAGGTCCAAGGGTCTACTCAAGACACTTGGAACATGAGGCAAGGGAATCAAGGTTGAAACTAATACAGGGATAGATATAGGGATCATATCATAGAAAAAGATATTGACTGGAGGCGTAAGAATGATTATAGGGAGAAGAGTGGTGTGTATATTCCAAAAGGGAACTGTTATACTGATTTGAGGATCAAGGTATTTCTCACTAAGATGGTTAAGGGTTTAGAGAATCAGGAGAGTTGCCTTAAGGAGATTAAGAAAGACATTTTAGGTTTGATCCAAAAAGTAAAATCGCATGCTACTGCGATCAAGCAACTTGAGCAGCAATTTAGTCAAATATTGGAGACCTTGAATCAGCATCAGGCACTCTTCTGAGTAATATTATGTAGAGTTTGAAGAATAACAATCACTATTTGGCCATCACAACTCAAAGTGGTAAGGCTACTATTGATCCCCCTATGCCTGTAGTTGATGATGTTCGTGATGATATTGTTGATATTGATGATACACCTGAAGCAAAACCTATAAAGTTGGTGACTAGTGGTGAGTCATCACAAAAATCGATAGGTGATGATAAAAAAGCTGAGAAGGATACAGGAAAGGGAAAGGAAGTTGAACCTGCATTGAAGACCATTCCATGACCTCCTCTACCTTTTCCTTAGAGATTAAAGAAGAAGCCAAAGGAGGGAAAGTATTAGAAGTTCATGTCAACGTTGGAGGAGCTTTCTGGTAATATTTCTCTTCTAGAAGCATTGGAGAAAATGTTGGGCTATGCAAAGTTCATGAAGGATTTGGTTACTTAGAAGCGGACGGTTACTTTTGAGCCCACTGATAATGTGCACCATTGTAGTGCTATTGTTTCTCAATCGATAGTAGAGAAGAGGGAGGACCATAGAGACTTTATTATTCCATGTACTATTGGGTCCTTCGGCTTCTCCTGAGCTTTATATGATTTGAGATCTAGTATCAATCTGATGTTGTTGGTGGTGTACAAACAGTTGAGGTTGGGGCACTCTGAACTACATCTATAAGGTTATTAATGGTCGACCGCACTGTGAAAAAACCAGTTGGTATATTATGTGATGGGTTGGTGAAGGTGATGTCTTTCATATTTTTAGCTGATTTTGTGATCCTTCACTATGAAGTGGACTTTAAAGTCCCTATTATCTTGGGAAGGTTCTTGCTATCTATGGGTAGGGTATTGGTTGACATAGAGATGGGGCAGATAAAGTTCAGACTCAATGATGAATATGTGACTTTTAATGTTTGTTAGTTGATATGACTGCCAAAAGATATGCGGGTGCTGTCTGTGATAGACACTATTAATGATGATACATTGATTGTCTTTAATGAGGAGAGACTTGGGGTTGAGGCACTAGCAGTGGTTATCATGAACTTTAAGTGTGATGGTATCAATGAATATGATGATATGGTGAGCGCACTGTATGGTAGAGGTTCTTATTCTTCTGCTTCAAAAAAGTTAGATCGTGACTTGAAGAAGAGATACTCCACTAACTCGACTATCTATTGAAGAGCCCCCGATCTTGGAATTAAAGACCCTCCTCTATCACTTGCGATATGAATTTTAAGGGGCCGACAATACCGTGTCGGTCATTATTGTTGTTGATTTACTGAATTCACAGGTTGATTCATTGATTTCAATCTTGCAGAGATTTAAGAGGTTCATTAGATAGACTATTACAGATACTATAGGGATTTTACCCGGGATTTGTACTCATAAAATCTAGTTTGAATCGAATTATGTTCCAAGCATCGAGCACCAACGTCATTTGAATCCACCAATTCAAGAGTTAGTGAATAAAGAGATCATATAGTAGTTAGATGTGGGATTGGTTTACCCCATTGCGGATAGTAAGTTGGTTAGCCCGATTCAATGTGGACCTAAGAAGGGTGGGATCATTCTGATCCCAAATGAGAAGAAAGAGCTAGTTCCCATGAGATTGATTACTAGATGGAGAGTGTGCATGGATTACCAAAAGTTGAAAACTTGGACACAAACGGACCATTTTTCTATGTCGTTCATGGATCAGATGCTAGACAGACTTGCAGGCAGGGGTTGGTACTAGTTTCTTGATGGTTATTCGGGGTGAAATCAAATTTCCATTTCCCCTGAAGACCAAGAAAAGACTACTTTTACTTGCCCATATGGTACTTTTGTGTTCAAGAGGATGTTGTTTGGACTTTTCAATGCTCCATCCACCATTCAGCATTGTATGATATCGATATTTTTTTATGTGGTGGAGGACACTATAGATGTCTTTATGCATGGATTTTCTATTATTTGGGACTCTTTCGGTGACTGTCTAGCCCATTGGTCCAATGCACTTCAGAGATGTGAGGAGTGCAACATAGTTTCAAATTAAAAAAAGTGTCACTTTATGGTGAAGGAGGGGATTGTTCTCGAACACAAGATTAAAAGGTGGTATTGAGGTTGATAAGGTGAAGATAGAGGTGATTGAAAAATTACCTGCTCCAATTTCAGTCAAAGGTATCAGATATTTTTTGGGTCATGCTGGATTTTATAGGAGATTCATCAAGGACTTCTCCAAAATTGCTAATCCATTATGCGAGCTCTTAGAGAAAGAGGTGAAGTTTGTGTTTCATGATGCATGTCTCAAAACCTTTGAGTGCATTAAAAAGCGATTGATCTCATCTTCGATTATTGTGTCTCGAGATCGGTACTTACCTTTTAAGGTGATATGTGATGCTAGTGGTGTGGCCTTGGAAGTTGTCCTAGGATAATGACATAAGAAGATCCTTCAACCCATATACTATGCCAGAAAATCATTAAACCCTACACAAAAAATTATACAATCACTAAGCAGGAGTTACTCGAGATGGATTTTTCTTTTGAAAAATTTCGGTCCAATTTTATATGGTTCAAAGTCATAGTTCATACTGATCATGTAGAAATGAGGTATCTGAGGTCGAAAAAAAATGTTAAGCCAAGGTTAATTCGTTGGGTACTCTTGTTGGAGGAATTTGACTTTGAGGTGAAAGACTGGAAAGACACTGAGTACCAGGTTGCAGATCACGTATCCCGCCTGGAGGAGGAGGCAATTTTGAAATTAGGAGATGATCTTGATATAGATGATACTTTTCCAAATGAGCGAGTCTTGGAAGCATCTCAATACTTAATCCCCTAGTTTGCAGATTTTGCTAAATTTTTGGCAACCAATCTTGTCCCAAAATATTTATCCTTTCAACAGCACAAGCGGTATATTCATGAGGTGAGGAAATTTTTCTGTGATAAGTATTACCTTTTTTGGATTTGTGCGGATAGAGTCATTTGGAGATAAATTACTGATATAGAGATGATGACCATCCTTGAGGCTTGTCATTCATCGCCAGTTGGGGGTCATCACGGTGTTACCTGTACAACCTACAAAATTATGTTGTATGGGTACTATTGGCTGACTATTTACAAGGATGTTCATGATTTTTCTCAAACATATGATCAGTGTTAGCGGCAAGGTAATATTTTGCGGAAACATGAACTCCCCATGACACTTATCTTGGAGTTAGAGTTGTTTAATGTATGAGGAATTGATTTCACGAGTCCATTTATGACCTCCTACGGGATGAAGTATATTTTTGCGGCGGTTGACTTTGTTTCTAAATGGGTGGAGGCAATTGCGCTTCCTAACAATTAGGGTAAAAGTGTCATTATATTTTTAAAGAAGAACATTATTTCTCAATTTGGCACTCCACATGCTATTATTAGTGATGGTAGGTCCCACTTCTGTAATTGTATTTGTAAGGTCTTATTCAAAAAATATGGTGTGAAGCATAAGGTTGCAACACCTTACCATTCGCAGACGAATGGGCAGGTTGAGGTCTCCAATCGTGAGATCAAGTCCATATTGGCAATGAATGTGAATTCCAATAGGATTGACCGGTTAAGAAAGTTAAACGATGCCCTATGGTCATACAGAACAGCTTTTAAGACCCCCATAGGTTCCTATCCATATCATCTTTTGTACGACAAGGCATGACACTTGTCAGTTGAACTTGAGTACAAGGCACTATGGACATTGAAAAAGATAAATTTTAAGTGGAGTAATACATCTTATTTGAGGATGAACAAGGTGAATGAGTTGAATAAATTTCGTCTTCAAGCTTATGAGAGTTCAACATTGTACAATGAAAAGATGAACCTATATCATGACAAAAAGATTAAGAAAAGGGTGTACGATCTTGGTGATATGGTCCTATTGTATAATTTGAGACTTCGATTTTTCTGGCAAGTTGAAGTCTAGGTGGTATGAACCATTCACTATGCTTAAAGTTTTCCTTCATGGTGCTATTGAGTTAAAACGAGATGGTGAAGCTCCGTTTAAGGTGAACGGGCAACGTGTCTAACACTATATAGGAAATACTAATGAAGTGAAAGTTTGAGTGGATGTAAGACTTGGTGAAGTCTGAGTATCCAAGTCAACTGAGTTGTGTAACGACGTTAAATCAAATGCTTCATGGGAGGAAACCCTTGGGCTTATTGGTGAAGACCGAGTAACTAACATAGCTACGTCATGTTGTGACGCTAAATCAAGTGCTGGTTGGGAGACAACCCAATATTATAATGTTCACTTTTTTTTCATTTTGGTAGGTGTAAAGAATGAGGAAATACCTGAAACATGGTAAACATTTCAAAATTCAAAAACTAGGTAAGTGGACTTATTGACTCACTTATGGGGGTCATAAGTCCCACCTAATCTAGGTAAGTGATTCAGTAGATGTTAGAGTGAAAATCTAAGAATTTTGTGGTCTCTAAACTTTTACTTACGAACCCACTCACGAGGGTTGTAAGTACCACTATCGACCCCGTAACTGGGATCGTTGAAATCAAGACCAAAGTTTAGAGGGATATGAAATTTTTTTGCTGCTTATGACAGACCACTTACAATCCATAAGTAGCCTTGTAAGTGGCCAAAAATATCTAGGTCGGACCCAAGTGGATCTGACCCGAACTGGCATACCAACATTCTTAAATCCCCAACACTCGATTATTATGCCCCCACTTTCTCAGATTTTGTAACTCCCTCTTAAATTCAAACTCTCCACCTCTATATTAACTCCATAAAAGGTAAAACTCTCTTATAGTCCATCACTTGCACACACAAAAGATTAAAAGTTAGGGTTTCATCAATCTTGTTCAACTTCCTGCTTCAATTATCAAACTAAGGTAAAATTCTTAGCTCCTGCTAGATATAAATTGTATTATTAGAAAAGAAATTGAGTTGGTAATTAAACTAATTTTGATAATTAAATAAAACTCATGAATCATGAAAGTAGGATCCTAGAATGATTAAAATATGAATTTGTTGCATTGTTATTGAATGGGAAATTTGTAATCATGCCCTATACAAAAGTAGAAGTTGCAAAAGTAGATGAAAATTCAAAACTCTTGTGTAATACCTGTGAATTTGAACTTGATAAATGTTGTTGTGTGTAAAATTGGACTTAAATTACAAAATAAATTGTGTGGGATGAAAAGTTTTGGAAAAATTTAAAGTACCCTTAAGTGGGTAGATAGGATGTTACTTACAAAATACGTAAGTAGCACTTATGGGACATAAGTGGCTTCGTAAGTGTCAGATATGAAGCACTAAAGTTTCATGGCTTTGTCTGACACTTACGAGGGCCCTTACGACCCCCGTAAACGGGGTCCTAAGTTCCTTGCCTTAGGTACTCTAATTTTTTTAACTGTTTTATTCCCTTATTCTTTTTCAAGAACTAGCAACTAATTTTTAAATTACCATGGCCCCTAAAGAAGCACCAAAGAAGGGAGTCCAGTACAGACTCTAAGATGAGTCCCCATAGTAGAGTGGCTCTGTAGAATTAGGACATATAGCACTTTAGTGGCCCCACAATAGACCAAGGTCCACTGTTAGAGATAGGACGAAGGTCAATGGTCGTAGTAGATACATTGAGTATTTAGGGTACTAGTCTGCCCCAGCACAGACATAGCCTGGCAATCATCCCCCAACAACACGGGTTGGGGCCCAAATAGACACACTTAGACATATTTCTATGCTGAGGATGAAGAATACACAAACCTCACCCCCATTCTCTCTCAAGTTTGGGAAGAAAAAGGGTGTTTCAGAGGATAGATCATATGATAAGGCAGATTACCAATTAGGGTTTAGATAATAGGTTAAGTCTAGATCAGCATCAGTGTCTGCAGAGGGGGAGGATGTACACAGCTTTTAGTATGAGGAGGGTTCTGAGGATACATCCAAGTTAGATAATGAGTTAGTTTTGGGCCCAGTTGCACTTGAGTCTAAGGTAGAGAGCCACATTGGTTGACAACCTACTTTCCGATTATGTGATTGACTTTGCAGCACTGATTCAGCTACAAACCCATATCAGAGCATTCGATGAGTCCACTACTCTCCCTTTTCCTTGCATGATCCAAGAGATTTATGATGTGTCTAGTGTGATGACCATTCTATAGGTTAATCATAGGATTGAGCTAACAAGCACAACCAATATCATTTTGATCAATGATCCAACAAACCTGATCCTTGTATAGAGAGCTCAACCACCTCCTACAGTGATATTGGTCCATTTTGAGGGACTGTCAGGTTTAGTCGAGCCAGTTGAGAGTTCACACATTAATAATGATATTCAGATAGGTGAGTAGATAGATCATCTTGAGATTGTCACTAAGAAAGAGGGGGTGCTGACTACTACTACTTCATCCCTGACTTCTACATCTGAGCCGGCTGGGGAATTGATTGTGCCCTATCGCCCTATAGATGTTAGTATTATTGGGTGTTGTGAGAGTTTTTATACAGGTTGATAGAGTGGTAGGATGAGTTGACAGACCGCCTTACAGATATAGAGACTCAACTAATGATATAGTATGCACAGAACCGGCTTTGGGGTCTGAACTACTTTTTAGAATGCTGAGACTCGAATAAGGGATGAGACAAGGGTTGAATAATGGTATTTACGAGTGAGTTTCATGCCTGTATTTATGACTTTAAGGGGTGGGTGAGTGCACAGTTTAGCATGGTATAAGAACTGGATCTATCTGGGATTTGGGAGGAGATGGTCACATTACATACTAAGATACGCTCTCTTGTAAAGAGCCAGGTTTTGGTCATTCACCCAATCATCTCCTCATTCACACAATCATTGCCTTTATTTTGACCTTTATAATTTGATTTATTTACGAAGAAGGGGACGATCCCAACTATTGAGAAAAAGAGAAGTCGAGAGGAGGATCTGTAGGACCCCTCCATACCGTATGATCAGGCCTTGAAAAGGGCCAACCATGATTCTAGAGTGTCCATAGTAGTTGATGCATAGAGGAACACTGAGATAGCTACTGTCATTTCCTTTAGCAGGGCACTACCTCGTCCAGTTGAGATACCTCATGCCCCAGATTAGGGTGGGTATGAGATGGACACCTAAAGCATCCCAGGTATGTCTTCACCTCTTGTTTTATATTGTATATATCGACTAAGTATAGTGCATAATATTTAGTTGGGGTGGGGATGTACCACACCACAGGTTTTTCTTTATGTGTTTCTTTTATCGTCGGCTGCAATATCTTAATAGAACTGGCATGTTTAGGTTGTTTTATGTGTTGTGTTGTATATGTTCTATGTTTTGTTTATGTTTAAATAGAAAAATGTAAGGAACCTAAGGGTAGTTGATGTATTTTGATAGTATTTTAAGTGTTTTGAGAAAAATGATACCCCTCCAAAAAGTTTATTTTGAACTATGTGATGTATTTATATGTGTTACCACTGTGAATCTTGTTACGGCATTAGGAATTTGGGACAAAATAATCATAGCTAGCATTTTCATGAACTGGATAGGTAGTAGCTAGTAATTTAACTCTGTATTATGCGTGTGTGAGATTGTTTACCTAGTTCCCTTTATGCATTTAATTCAGAACTTGTCTAGTTAGTCTTGCTTAGGTTGTAGGATAGTTGGTTAGGAAAATATCATAGGGAATTTTTTATTTAGTCCACTCTTAGCCTAAATGACCATCCAAATGTGAAAAAAGAATCCATTTATCCCCATTTTGAGCTTATATTGACCCATTTTCTTGGTTTTATCTTTCACTTTCCTAGTTTAATTACAATGAACCTATTTGGTCTTAGTCCCTTGGTGACATCCAAGATACATCTCATCTTAGAAGATGATACGGCCGTTGCTAAATATAGTAACCCAATAAAAGTTAGGGTCGAATCCCAAGGAAATATGTGGACTCATGGCTCTCAGTTGTTAAAATCAACAAGTGGAACTGGAAAGGTAAAGGAGGGGTTTTGAGTATCAATATCAAACAAGTAGCAAATATCAACTTTGTTTGTAATCAGTCGTAAGTGAACACTAGGATTGTGTTCCCCTTAGCTTCTCAATTTTGTAGGCTTATCATGATTTGTTGAAACAACCCGATACCTTGCATGTAGAATCGATAAGTTATGTACCTTCTATAATATTTTGGATGAGTAGAAGGATTTCACCCTTTACCTTTTGAGTCTCAGGATGTGTTCTTTAACTATTACCTTTTCAGTCTTTAGTTATTAGATGAAATCTAACCAACTTACTAAGATAAAACCTGGAAGCGTGGATCGATATCTAAACACCATATTATTATTGTATTTATCTTTTCCTAGTCACTACTCCTCTTTTGGAGTAAGTAGCAAAAGCTCTGTCATGGACCTCATGCCGGAGGATATCTGTGAAGTCAATAGAATATCCATCCATTATCAAGCAACCAGGGTTTCTCCCTCCCAAGTCAACAAATTATCCAAAGCAGTGGGGAATAGTCTATACCGAATGAGCAACCACCAGAACTTGGCCTCAAAGTTCAATGTGCCCTTCTTGATCACACCATGCCCTTCAATCCATGGGGTAGCATCACCCAAAGGTGAAATATAACTGGCTATCTACCTAGCCATATCGACCCTTTCTCATCTGTGCTCAGCCTTCCGCAAAATATATCAATCATATCCAACCTCAGTCTGTAGTCGCACCTAGTTGTGGATATAGGAGTAATGTAATCTGGGATGAATATGACTCGGCCGATGGTCTCTGCTGAAATATCAACTCTGACCCTTAGCACAAGTGTATGATCAACCTATAGATGCTCTGTGAATTTCACCAAGCCTGGGGCTCTATGCATAGGAAGGACTACTGTAGCTCGATAGGATGCATAAAACTCACTTACCATAGTTTGGTTGTACGAACTGAGTGGTTTGGTCATCCACTCTAACTGATATTGATTGAACGCAGCCCGCAACTATGGTACTCTGATAAGATAGATAGATCAATCTAGTGCTCCTCATAAATAACCTTCTTGGGCCTGCCTGCCTCCCAAATATGACTGTCCAAATAGAAAATCTCCTGCATCCCTTCCATACTCCTTTAAGTTCAACTTTAAGTTATGGCCTAACCATAGAGTTTGATTCAAAACAAGGCCCTACATTATTATTTTAGGCTACTTCAAGGCTCCTATACACAAGCATGATATAATCTATATATTTTGCATGAGGATACACATATCAACTTGTTTACACAATAAATAAATCAATGTATAACCATTAGGAGCCAAAAAAGTTACCTCTTTTATGATAAATCGGAAGTGAGCAATGAAGAACTCGAGCAACATCAAAGTTGGAACTTGTTTTTAGTGTACTGGGATAAGTTGGTATCTCGAACAAGTGTTAATTTTTCCTTTACTTAAGTGTGGGGTTAGTTTATGTTTTAAGAGGTAAGCTTGAATTCAAAGAGAAAAGTGAAGTTTTTGAGGATTTGAATGAGTTGGAATGAGGTTAAGTATGTTTAAATAAGGATAGGGATGTTTTAGGTCATATATATATATATATGTGTGTGTGTGTTGGTGGGCCCAAATTTTAATTAAAATTTAGGCCCACAAAATGACCTAGTCGCGGTAGCCACTTGCGTCTGCCACCTAGGCCAGGCATGGGGCGCAAGTGCCACCTGCGGCCAGCAGGTGCATGGCACAAGCGTAAGGCAAAAAATTCTGGCCCACTTTCCTACAATTCGAACTTGGCCTTTTGATATTTTCTAGATACTTATGGTCCCTTAACCTAAGTTTTTGGTCCCAAAAGTATGATTAGGTTCCAAAGTCCACAACATTCCATTCTCATCCTCAAAATGTTGACTTTTCAATTTATTGCTTAACTTACCTGGTCCATGTGGGACTTGTGACCATGATGGGTTGGTCACATAATACCCTTACCTGGAAATTAATGAATGTAGCATTCTTACCATATTCCGAGCAAGCCCATAAGCTAAAACCTGATGAAAAACAACAAAAATATGAATACTAAAATAGCGGGTTGCCTTCCATACGGCGCTTAATTTAACATTGTGGCACGACGTGGCTGTATTGGTTACTCATACTTCACCAGAAAACCCATGGGTTGACTCCCATGCAGCGTTTGATTTAATGTCGCAGCACGACACGGGTATCTTGATTACTCAGAATTCATCAAGATACCCATAAAAGTACCCTCTTGGGTCAACAATACAATCGATCACCAACACCACCCTCATTTCGGTAGGTTGCTTCATTGATTTTTGGATGTTAAATGTGGCCTCCTCAACGTTGACTCTGAATTTCATCAAGTTACCCTTAAGAGGACCCACCAGGGTTAACAATAGAATCGATAACCTATACCACCCTCATGTCGGTAGGCTACTTCATTGAGTTTCAAATGTTAAATGTGGCCTCCTTACCATTGACTCTGAATTTCAACTCTCTTCTCTCCATGTTAACCATTTCTCTACCTGTGGCTATAAATGGTCTCCCCAATAAAATGTGCATCTCGGTGTCAACCTCACAATCCAGAATGATAAAGTTAGCCAGAAAGATGAAATTATTCACTCTCATAATAACATCAAACAAAATGCCAATAGGTTTATTCATCGTGTGGTCAGTCATCAACAACCGCATTAAAGTCGATTCTAGAGGTTTAAAACCTAATTACTTGAATATGGCCAATGGCATCAAATTTATATTGGCTTCTCAGTCATATAAGGCTCTGGTGAATCGGGATGACCACATAGTAGATTGTATTGTAAATACTCCGGGGTCACCCTTTTTCTGAACCAAAGACCTTATAGTAACTGCACTACAGTGGTCCAAGCCATCAACATACTTAATAGTCGCTCCTTTCTTCTTTGTGACTAACTTCTTCATAAATATAGAATACCAGGCATCTGATCCAATGCCTCGAGAAGAGGAGTATTTAAGCTTAATTCTTTCGGCATCTTAATAAATTGCATAAACTTTTCTTCCTCTCTTTTTTGCTTTAATTATCGAGGAAAAGGTGGGGGCGGCCTCAAAAGTTATCTTATTTCCTACTCAACAACCAGACCCTTACCTCTTTCCTTAACAACTGCATCATCACCACCTGTTGCTTTTTCTGGATCCACAACAGGTGGCTCATCAACATCAGCTTCCACAGTAGGCAGTTGGGGATCCATAATAGTAATACCACTCCTTGTTGTAATAGAAAGAACATGACTGTTGTTTTTTAGATTCTGCATAGTATTGCTCGAAAGGGTACCTGACTACCTTTGGTTCAGAGTTTCAAATATCTTCCCAAACTGGTGCTCCAATTAATTGATAGCAGATGCATGAGATTCAACCTTTTGGGTCAACCCTGAAATATCGGCCTTAATCTCATTAAGGATTATCTTTGAATTTTCTTGACCTTTCACCAACTTAGTCAGTATCTCTTCCTTTCTTGATTATGTATCTCATCTACCAAACAAAATGTATCTATCTCCCTTCTCTCTGTAGTCATCCTTCTTTCTCCAGTCACTATCTTGTTTTCTACTACGGTCTTTATATCAATCATAGTAGTTTCGACCTTGGTTCCCTGGCCTTTGGGATTAGAAACCCGACAACTGACGATCCAGATAATTTACTTCCTCCCCTAAGTCTGACTTGTAAGCTTTGGAAGTTGACTCCTGTTCTGCTACTACATTTACTTTCTCGGAAGTCTTTGTTGCAAGCTACTTTGCTAGCATCCCTAGATCAGTTCTTAGCAATGCAATATCTTATGCTACTGAGTCAGCAGCTATGCTACTGAGTCAGCAGATACTTTCAAGTCATAAGAGGCACTAATAACTTATGTGCCAGATCACCTCTTAGCCTCCTGAGTTTTCCACCCTCAGTTAGTGAGTGAGATATGATCTAACATCTCCGAAGTTGACTCCCAGTATTGTCTCATAAAAGCTCCTCCAGATATGGTGTCTACCATAGCTCTAGAGCTGATGGTCAAGGCTTGGAAAAATATCTCCAATAAGCTCGTCCCTGGCATTCGATGGTTGGGCACCATACTTATCTTCTTTTTGAACATAAACCATGCCTCGTACATAGATTCCAACTATATCTGCCTAAAATTATAAATCGCATCCTTAAGTTGTAATATCCTGGATGGAGGAAAGAACCTGTTCCATGTAGTGATAGAGCCTCTTGGCAATTCCCTTAACCATAAAAATACTTCTCCTATAAGTAAGACGGGGAACAACCTTAGTCTAAGAGCTTCCTGATTCACCCTTGGATTTGTATACAAACTGCAGATGTCGATGAAATTGGCAAGGTATAAATTTGCATCATCTATAGGCAGACCTGCAAACACACCCTTCAGATTTATGAGCTGGATCATTGTGCTCGTTATGTTAAGCTTGATGCCTATGGGTAAAATGGGAGGAATAATGGATCCAGTCTCTTCCAGCTTAACATATCCCAGATCTTCTCATTATCTATAAATGGTTACACATACTGATATGCTGGGATCACTTGAATACGGGCACCCCTCTCTCTATTCTGATTTCCATCGAGTGCTGCTTAACGATTTGCTTTCTTCCTCTTCTCAGGTAGCTCTACCTTCCAAGATACCCCCTAAGTTTATTCCATTGCCCTTCTCTCATTATTAACTTGAGATAAAATTTGATCGGTCTGTCGGTTAATAATATCTTATACTGAGAGGAAGGGGAAGTACAACATCACGAACACCTTTAGGAAGATTATCTCTTTTTTGCTCTAACATCCTACTAGGTGTTTGTATGATCCTTTCTATATTTGAATTCAATGGTAATAAGGGATTGCCTCTACTTTGTGTGCTAGGAATACACCGGTGTGCCCCTAACTAAGAATATAAAGAAAAAGAAAATCAAAAAACTGCAATAACTTCAATTCATAAATCAACACCGTATTCAGCAATGATGCCAAAATTTTGTGACGTCCAAGCTACACCTCCTCTCAGAAGATGATACAGTCGCTACCAAATATAGTAACCTATCAAAGGTTGGGGTCTAATATCTAGGGAATACGTGGACTCACAACTCTTAGTTGTTGTAATCAATGAGCAGAACTGGAAAAGGAAATAAGGGTTTTGAGTATCAATATCAAATAAGTATAGATATCAACTTCGGTTGTAATCAGTCACAAGTGAACACTAGCATTGTGTTCCCCCTAGATTCTCAACTCTGTAGTCTTATCTTACTTTGTTGAACCAACCTGATATCTTGCATGAAGAATTGATAAGTTATGTACCTTCTACAGTTTTCTAGATGAGTAGAACGATTTTACCCTTTACCTTTTGAGTCTCGGGATGTCACCTTACTAACCCGTATCATGATCCCAGTTAACTATTACCTTTTCAGTTTCTAGTTATTAGATAAAATCTAACCATCTTACTAAGATAAAACCTAGAAGTGTGGATCGACAGTTGAACTCTAAATTATTATTGTTTTTATCTTTTTCTAGTCACTACTTCTCTTTTGGAGTAAGTAGCAATAATCTGGGCGGGATCATACTTTGTGCACCCGTTAAGAAAACTATTATATTGAAGATAAAGCAATACATGCATGGGTATCGGTTCAGAACAACAATAGCACCTTCCCTACTTCTTCAATTTGCTAGGGTTTTCACAACCCTAGTTATGGGTTTTTAGCTGCTCATGCTTGCGAAAAAATCATCAATATTCATAATTGAAAGCATAGATGAAATCACAATAATAAGAAGTAGAAAAACACACAACCATAACTGAATTAATCAATTGAAGTTAATACAAGAGAATCCCAACATCAAAATCTAATGTTGGAATCAAAATATGTTTCTGAATATCAAAAATGTGTAACTCCTGCTAAAAACACATAAAGGGTATTTATAGTACATGAGGAAACCCTAAAACCAAAGTACAGATGAAATAGGAGAAAAAAGGGTTGGTGGCTACTTATGATCTCTACTTGAATCTGACCCTGGGCGCAGGTAGAACTTGCGGCCTGCAGGGTGGGTGTAATTAGCGGGTGCAAGTGCCAGGACCAAAAATCCTGCAGTTCAGCTCTTGAAATTTTGGACTTCTAGCACTTGCTTGGCCCACATGTGGTCCATAAGTGCTACTTCCGGTCCACATGTTGACTTAGCAAGTGTCGGAAGTCATCTTTTCATCTCTTCTTCAAGTCCCAAATATGTTTTGATCATGAACAAGTTAGAAAGTGTCTCAAACATCCATAATTTCTCCAATAAGTAGCCAAAATACTTTTTTTCATCTTTGTCACGAACTTAGCCTCCAAAACATGATTTCTTGCAAAACATACCCAAAATGCATCATATCTAACCAAAAAACCTTAGAAACTTGCATATTTTCCTCGTTTTAAGCATCAAAAGTGCTATATTTTGATATCACATTATCCTTGTTTAGACATTGTGCACCTCAACTTAGGAAAATCACCTAAGTTGAAGGTAGCTAATAATAAAGGTGCGTAGTTAAAAATTGGGTATGGTAAAAAGAAAAAGGAAAAATAAAAAAATGAAAAAGAATAAAAGAAACTGCACGCAACCTGAATAAGCAATAAAAGAGACAGAGAGAGAAATAAGAGAGAAGCAAAATAAAAGTTATGGTTGAGAAGTGATTCCCAAACGTAATTGTAGTGTCAAGAAGGGTTAGTCACTAATTCCTAAATGTACCATACCAGCCCTGAAGCCTACGTTACAACTCGAATAAAGTCCTATAGTGATCCTAGTCTGACTGTCTGAAAAACTAAGGTAGAGACAATAAAGGCAAGCATATGGTATTCTATGTACATTTATTGGAACTTTTTTCATAAGTGTGAGTCTCATTATTGTCCCCGCATTAACATGCATGATTGTACTGTGACAGTGGGACACTTTTGTGTGAGGGTACATGGGTTTTGTTGCTAGCTGCTTATCTGTTCAGATAGTGTAATTTGCATATCCACTTGAATGTTTGTTGCTAATGTGATGCCATATTTTGATTTCTTTGTTTTGCATTATTGGGATACATAGATCCACACAATTGGTTTTGAAAAGTTAAAAATAGGAGAGGGTTATATTTTCGAGTTGAAATTGAATTGACTACCATAGGTGCCTTAGATTTCTCTTAGTTAAGCATACCCGTATTTTATTGTTATGTGTTTTTTTCCTGAGGATGTGTAAACATTCTAAGTTGAGGGTATTAATGAGCCTTGGTTTCATCAAACTTTCGTTGCTTAAAATAAGAAAAAATGCAAGTACTTAGGTCTGTTTTGATAGATATGATGTGTTTTTGTATTTGTTTTGTAGGAAAATAGGTCTTTGGATCTTAAGAGAAGAAAAGGAGTTGAAGCATACAAAAGGCACTACTTACGAGACCACCTACGAACTATAAGTGCCACTAACAGCCACAGTAAGTAGCATAATAAGTATCAGAGAAGATGGTTTTGAGAACCTGAAGGTTGAAGTTTTGTTCTGACATTAACGAAAGGATACCCACAATATGTAAGTGCTACTTACGTCCATCATAAATAGCCATGTAAGTTTCAGAGAAATCAAGTTTTGAGAAGCTAAAGTTTGATGAATTGCCTGACACCTGCAATGAGGACACTTACGGGCCATGAGTACCACTTATTCCCTGTAAGTCCCTTTATAAGTGGTAATCCTACAGCATGAAGAATTTTTGTCACTTACGACCCACTGGGGGCTCGTAAGTACCACTTTGGCCCATAAGTGGGTCCGTAAGTGACCACCGATCCAGTTTTTCTTGTTCGTTTTGGTTAGGATTTTTAGGGTTCTGATGTAAACTATAAATACCCTTTTAATGTTTTTGTATTAGTTTACACACTCTTTACATTCACAAATATATATTTATTCTAATATCCGACTTTTGATCTTGGAATCCTTTTTTCTTGATTATTAATTTGAGATTTTGGGTTTTGTTCTTAAATTATTGTGAGATTCATCTTATGCATTTTTCAGGAATTTCATGGATATTCTTGCAAACACGAGAGGCTAAATCACCTAACCAGGGTTGTGGGAATCTTGGCTGAATAACGAAGTAAGGGAAGTGTGAGGTCTTTTTAAATCACTGTTTATGCATATATTGTGATCCTCTTCAATTTGTATGCTTTCTTAACTATCGTAGAAGTTAAGAATTTGCATGTATTTGAGATCATCTTTACAATAGAGGTTGAGATTAGGAAAAGAAGATTACCAGAGTGACTCAAGGCTACCAACCCTAGTCTAATCAAACTTGACACCCAAAAGGACATAGTTAAACTGGGATCAAAGACAAGGATTAGTAAGGTAACACTCTGAGACTCACAAGGTGAATAGTAAAATTTTCCAAAGGCGTTCACAAGACGGTTGGTGATACATACCTTGTCAGATTTTACATGCAGAGCATTGAGATAGTCGGATTGATCAAGATAAGTGGTAGGAAGTTGGGGGAACACGGTCTGAGTATTCATCTCAGATTGATTTCAACTAAAGCGATCAAGACATGTTGCTACTTTACTATTTTTACCAACCAACCCCCCACCACCACTACCAACCCATTTACTTTTTTTCATTTTTTCAGCTACTTTAGCAGATTTGTGAGAGATATTCGGCCTATTCCCTGTGGGTTCGACCCCAACCTCTTTTGGATTACTATATTTGACATCGATCATATTATACTTCAAGGAGGTGTAGTTTTGGACGAAATCAATTTTAAGTAATATTCCATGTCTCTGAAGTATATATTATGAAAATAGTATTTTTCTCAGATATAGAAAAGAACTTAATAATTCATACTCTATTAAAGTATAAACTACAAATAATAGAGTGGAAATCCAACTTGTCATAAAAGGATTGGGAATTGAGAGATAATGAATTTTGCTTAGCCTGAATATGTGATCTGAGGTGGTTTTATACACTTCGGTATCATTATTCTAGATTATTTCGACTTGTTTTGAGAGAAATTCATGTGCTTAATGTGTTGATATGATATAAATAAGCATATAAGTGTCCAAGTGCATATTTACAATGTTCAACGTGTTTTCAAATAAGTTTGCACTTAATTGAGTAAGTTAGAGTTCAACTCGGAAAACTAGTTTTACTAGCTTGAGCTAGTTGTGTGTTTAGTTGGTCTTGGTGTATTCTAATGTGTTTAATTTATTCCAAATGATTTAAATGTGTAATTATATGTGGAATAACTTATTTGTAATGTGCAAAACTCAAAGTGATTAAGTTAAGGGTCGGAACATAAAGTTGAAGATCGTGCGAATTTGTCTTATCTTAGCTCTTATTTTAATTTATCGTTAAGATTATTATGTTGTTTTAATCTCTAATTTATGGTGTGTAATATTATAAGAGACTTTTTAAGTTGAATATGGTGATATATTGATGATAAAAAGACTTGAAATTCATTGGAAATAAACTACAAAAGGCATGAAAAAAAGAAGGAATGTTCAATACTTAACTAAAATTATGGACGCAATTTACAGTGAGCTCTCGCAATTTGCTCACGTCGCGACCTCCATTTCGAGTTTTGAGAAGTCGCGTCACGACCTCCACTCCCCATTTGCACACATCGCGTTGTGTTGGTGTCATGCATGGCAAAATACAATTCTCTTCATACACGGTTTGAGCTTGTAAGTGAAATGAATATATTATACGCACACTTTAAAAAAGTGGAGAAGGGAATCTTTGGATCAGGTGAAAATTACTTAATCCCACATGGATTAGGAATGGTTTATTATATATGCACACAACATTTGGAACATACTGGACAACTTTGGACGAGAATACAGTGAAGCGGTGGATTAGGAATAGTTTATTATATATGCACACAACATTTGGAACATACTGGACAACTTTGGACGAGAATACAGTGAAGCGGTGGTGACGAGATTAACGTGGCAGCTGCACGTTTACTAGGTTTAATATTTTTTAATTATCTTTTAATTTTTCATATCATGTATTCAATTATTTGGATCGTGATTATGAATATTATCGACTAATAATCCTCTTTTCGGGGTTAAAGTGAAGTACATGATTACTATTATTTTGGATTAATTTGGTTAGATTTGCTTATCATATTTGGTTGTTTGTTTATTATTGATTTAGTTATTTTATGAATTGATCACCCGTAAAATACATATATTGTAGACCTTGTGATCTCGAGAGAAGGAATAGAGAGATAAAACACGGGAATAAACAAAGTAAGGTTTGTATTCTTTTATAAAATAAGGAACATAAATTAGCGTCTAGGACAGGGATGTATTTAGATGGCTTACTTGATTCAAACGTATGATGATAGCTTTAATTCACTTAATTGGATTATTACATCCCCTCTCAACGATATAGTTAATGTCCATATTAGGTAAAAGATTAGAGGTTGAGAAACCATGATCATGCAATTAACCCTACGAATCAACAACCAAGATAAGCAATTTAGCGAATGACGTTCTATAACATAGTATGATTGTTCAAAGTACTTTGACCATGGGCTTTACTCCATTGATTGTTCCAATTACTTTTATTTACGCATTATTACTTTAGTTTTTATTTACAATATTCCAAACTCTTTTTGGTTACTTTTGCACTAAATTAATCTAAACTGTGAACTAGAATTAAATTGTTGTTAAATCAAGTCTCTATGGGATCAATACTTGGCTTTAATTAGGCCACTTTACTACTTGATAAGACCACGTACACTTGCGTGTGCACTTGGGCATTGTCAAGTTTTTGGCACCATTATCAGGGACTTGTTATTTGGCAACTGTTTATTTTAGTTTTACTTTTAGATTTATTTGGTGTTTTTACGCTTGGGCTGTGTTTTGTATTTGCAGAAAACAGGCTTACAAAAGCTGGCACGGGATCAGGACTTGGTTGAACCAAGATCTGAACCTGAGCAAATATACCATTAACGAAGGAGAGAAGAAAATCTTCTCCCCCAAATTCCGTAAATCCAAGAAGACCAAGAGAATCCTGCTCCTATGGCTGAACAACAAGCAGTATGCAGGACGGTTAAGGAAGTGGAAGTCCCACTTCCAACGAACTTGACTTTCCCAATTCAAAATCCAGCTGATGGGGGGAATTTTGAGTTAAATCAAAATATGGTGCAGTTTTTCATCAGTAGTGGACAGTTTGCAGGGCTTTCACAAAAGGATCCACAAGTTCATTTGCAGACTTTCATTGAGCTTACTGACACATTCATTCCGACTGGGTGAGTATAGATTATGTGAGGCTGACACTGTTTCCCCATTCACTTTTGGGGGGAGCTAAAAGGCGGTTGAATGCAGAGCCGGTCAATTCGATCACATCATGGGACGACTTAGCCAGAAAGTTCCTTATCAGATTCTTTCCATCAGGCAAGACTGCGAGACTTTGCAGTGAGATCGTGAGCTTTAAACAGAAGCCTGATGAAAATCTATATCACACTTGGGAATGTTTTAAGGCCCTTCTTCCGGATTGTCCACATCACCAACAGTCCAATTAGGTACTTTTTCATACTTTTGTAGAAGCTCTTCATCAAAAAATCTAGGGGTCAAGCGCTGGAGTTGACTTATGATAAGCTATACACATTGTTGAACCACATAGCATAAGAAAATCTAGAGTGGCATTCTGATTCTAGAAGTGCCACAAAATAAATTGCAGGTATATTGCAGGTGGATCAATTCACAGCCTTATTAGCTCAGGTTGCAACTTTGCGGAATAGATAAACACTCAGTTCAGTAGCCTGAAATTGGGAGCTCCACAACCTGCAGTCATATTCAATGCCATCCAACAAGCTGCAGGTTGGTGTGAAGTTTACGGTAATAGTGGTCACGCAGCGGCTATGTGTGCACCAAATCCAGAATCAGTGATATGTGTAGGCAATGTTCAAAGGCCAAATTATGGCAATGCCTACAATATAAAGTGGCAAATCAACCACTAAATCATCCATGGAACGCCCCACAGCCACAAGCCCAATCAAATTAATCAACGAGCAACATGGAAGAGATGTTGAAAAAAATCTTAGTTGGCCAAGCACAAATAATTGCGGATATGAAAAGTCAACAGGTAGAATTACAGAATTAAAAAGTGGCTCAGAGAAGCTTAGAGTTGCAGATTGGGCAGTTATAACAAGCATTGAATACTGGGCCACAAGGTGGTTTGCCAGCAGATACAGAGAATCCTAAATAAGTCATGGAAATTACCTTGAGGAGTGGAAAAGAGCTTTAAGTAAAATCGATAAAGGCAACTAAGAAGGTAGATGCTGATATGGTAACCCAACGGAAAAATAACAGAGATGTTGAAAATTCAAGAAAGTCTTAGTACTTGAAAGAAAAAGTTGTTGCACCAAAAGTGAAGAAGACACTTCCACTACCTTTCCCTCAGAAACACATAAAAGCGAAGGAGGATGCAATGTTTAAGAAGTTCTTTGACACATTCAGAAAACTTCACATTAATTTACCATTGTTAGATGTTTTACAGTGTATGTTCAAGTATGCAAAGTACTTGAGGGATGTGGTTACGAATAAAGTAAAATTATAGGATATGGGGAAGATAACACTCACTGAAGAGTGTAGCGCAGTAATGACACAAAAAATTTTCAAGAAATTGAGAAATTCGGGGAAGTTTACTCTCCCTATCAAAATTAGCAGTAAAGTGGTCCATGCATTGAGTGACTTCGGGCCCAGCATAAATCTGATGCCACTATCTTTGTTTGAAAAATTAAGATTGGGAAGCCTAAAGCGACCACCTTGGTTCTACAGCTGGCAGACGGGTCATTCACCTATCCGAAAGGAATAATTGAGGATGTCCTCATAAAGGTTTGTAAATTCATTATACCTGCTGACTTTGTTGTTCTTGATTTTGAGGTAGATGAACAGGTACCAATCATCTTGGGGCATCCATTCTTAGCAATTGGAGGGGCCTTAACTGATGTTAGAGAAAGCACGCTCAAAATGAGGGTAGATGATGAAGAGGTGGTATTTGAGGTTTACAAAGCACCTCTTGTATTCCCAATATAAATATTTATGTGTGATCAATGTTATTGAAGGAAAAAAGTATGGGGTGGTTAATCCATCAAAGACCTCTTCAGATTACCTGATTGAACGGCCTAAGATGGAATCATTGTTTCCCAACATGATGAAGGTTAAAATTGAAAAAGATGTTGACCTTGAGAGTCCAAACTCAAAAGGACAAAAATGAATGAGAAAATTGCTCCCGAAGAGGAGTAAAAGGGTGAAGGAATATGGTTGAGTTGAGATGAGTTGTGGTGCGACATTAAATCAGGCGTTGTTTGGGAGGCAACCCAAGTTAATTAGCAATGTTTTTTTTTTAGTTTTTTTTTTGTTTTTATTTTATGTAGTTTTTATTTTTGGTTGAGTCATAGGTTAATGGGAAGACTAAGTACCATAAACTTGAGTTTGAAGCAAGGCAAAGAACAAGTGTGGGGTTCCTGTGGATCTCATTTATGTGTAAATATGCTACTAGCTAGGCCTAAAGGCCTCAGGGAGTATTTCTATCTCTTACTTTTAAATTCACTTTGGGGACAAAATAAATTTTTAAGTGTGGAGTGGGGAAATTCCCAATTTTTGACTCAATTTTAAAAAAAAATTGTGTGAGATATTCTTGTTGGTGCTATTTTTTATTACATGATACAAGTGGGTTTGTTTGTAAAAGAATGTTAATTGAATGAATTACTATTTTTTAGACTCCTAGGCTCATGTTTATGACTCTTGTACTTGTGGCTTAAATTTAAATTCATGTTATTATTTGATCGAGAGTCTATGATGATCCTTTAGAGTTGAGTATGTATCATATACGTGTAAGATTTTTGTATATTTCTTGTTGCATATGATGTCTAGAACTTGCCTGGTGTGTGTGTGAAGCTAAATAAAGAATGTGGGTTTAGGAGATGATATAGGCATTTCTTTGATAGCCTTATTTTATACCTTTTGTTTGTCCTACCCTTGTGTATAATCTTAGTTAAACCCCATTGATCCTTTAGATTTTTGTTTGTTAGCCTCATATGTAGCCTAATCTCTTCTTTGATAAACCATAATTTGATTCAAAAAACTCCTAAGTGCTTTAATGAAAAATTGAATTAGTAAGGAGTCTGGGAAATTGAAGAAAAAAAAAAGAAAATTGATGCCCCAAGGTAATAGTTATTGGTGTTAATAATTGATTTGTGGTGGATGGTTGTGATATAATTTATGCTAGAAATATTACCATGATTGTGAAAAATGAGAAAAATTGAATCTTGAAGGAATAAACAACACGCCCACCATGTGTTTGTGAAAATGCTTAAAAGAGATGGGGCAAAGATTAAGGTGATGGGTGGATGGAAAAAGTGTAATTTGGTTGTTGGAGATTGATTTTAAATGTATAATATAGTGTATTAAAGCGCTTAGAGAGGTTAGTCACTATTCCCAAATAGTTTCTACCCGTCTCTTAGCCTACATTACAACCCGAAAAAGACCTAATTGATCCTAAGTTCATCATTACGATGTTAGTGAAGCATTACACTAAGGGCAAGCCTAAAGTACATTGTGTGTAACTTGTGAATTTCTTGTAAGAGTGAGCGTAATTTGATTCTTGTACCCATCATTGTTATAAATTACTTAATTGAGAGTAATTATGGGTATCTCTCTTGTTTGAGGGGCACATGTTTGATGAATGTGGGTGATTTTTATGGCGTCTTTGATTGATAAATATGCGTGAGTTTGCCACTTGTGGAGTCAATTCTTGAGGCTAGGATGTTTCGGAGTAGAATTCTTGAGCTTTCAATTGTGTAAATAACATTCTTTGTTTAGAAACTTGTATTCCGTGTAGTCATTGTAGTACTAGCTTAAGTGTCTTTGTTTTAGTTGAAGTGTAGCGTCACCTCAGATTTTGATGCTTAGAGTAAAGAGTTGTTCGAGGACGAACAAGAGTTTAAGTGTAGGGTGATGATCTGAGGTGGTTTTATACACTTCGGTATCATTATTTTAGCTTATTTCTCCTTGTTTTGAGAGTAATTCATGTGCTGAATGTGTTGATATGATATAAATAAGCATTTAAGTGTCCAAGTGCATATTTACAATGTTCAACGTGTTTTCAAATAAATTTGTACTTAATTGAGTCATTTAGAGTTCAACCCGGAAAACTAGTTTTACTCACTTGAGCTAGTTGTGTCTAGTTGGTCTCGATGGATTCTAATGTGTTTAGTTTGTTCCAAATGATTTAACTGTATAATTATATGTGGAATAACTTGTTTGTAATGTGCAAATCTCAATGTAATTAAGTTAAGAGTCGGAACATAAAGTTGAAGATCGAGCGAATTTGCTTTATCTTAGCTCTTATTTTGATTTATCTTTGAGGTTATTGTGTTGTTTTAATCTCTAATTTGTGGTGTGTAATATTTTATAAGGCTTTGTGAGATGAATATGGTGATATATTGATGGTAAAAAGGCTCGAAATTCATTGGAAATACACTACAAAAGGTATGAGAAAAAGGAGGAATATTCAACACTTAACCAAAATTTTGGACGCAACTTTCAGTGAGCTCTCGCGATTTGCTCGCTTCGCGACCTCCATTCGTGTTTTCAGAAGTCGTGTCGCGACCTCCACCCCTGCTTGCACACATCGCATCGCATTGGTGTCATGCATGGCAAAATACAATTCTCTTCATACACGGTTTGAGCTTGTAAGTGAAATGAATATATTATATGCACACTTTATAAAAGTGGAGGACGGAATTTTTGGATCAGGTTAAAATTCCTTAATCCCACATGGATTAGGAATAGTTTATTATATATGAACACAACATTGGAACATACTGGACAACTTTGGACGAGAATACGTTGAAGCGGTGGTGACGAGATTAACGTGGCAGCTGCACGTTAACTAGGTTTAATATTTTTTAATTATCTTTTAATTTTTCTTATCATGTATTCAATTATTTGAATTGTGATTATGAATATTATCGACTAAAAACCCTTTTTTCGGGGTTAAAGCCAAGAACATGATTACTATTATTTTGGATTAATTTTATTAGATTTGCTTATCATATTTGGTTGTTTGTTTATTCTTAATTTAATTATTTTATGGATTGATCACCCATAAAATACACATATTGTCGACCTTGTGATCTCAAGAGAGGGAGATAGGGAGATAAATACCTACGTATTTATTTATAATGTATTTTGTGAATATTATTGATTGGAATAATTTTAATTTTCATTTTTATTTTCTTGACTTAAGATGTTTTATTAATTCATATTCTAGATTTGATATTATCGTAATTAAATTATCTAGTGTTTTAGGATCCTCGTTAGTATCATATAACCTTTTGTATTCTAGGTATAAACTATATAGTTGAGTTTCTATTTCTTTTAATGATTTATTCTTCTCGTAAGATGTATTCATTAATTTGTGTAGTTTATTATTTTATCCTGTAGTAATTGTGGAGTTACAGATTTCTGTATAATAATTTATCCTAATTGTACTGTAATGTATATCTAATTCTAGATTTTCAATGTTATTTATTATCTTGTGTTGTTCTTCTCGTAGTGAGTTTTTTAAATTATATAAACTATCACATGTACTTTTTCCTAAATTTTCTAAGGTTTCTTCTATCCATATTAATTTTTCTTTTAGATTCTCCATTATTTTTCTAATTCGGTTTCTATAATTAATTTCTTCATTTAGATTATCTTGATTTTCTCTAGTTTTTCTAATATATTCTAACATCTCTTAGTCGGAATAATATCCATCTGGGTAATTATCCAGGTATAACTGTGCTATCCAATTTATAGTTTTAATTTCATAGTCTAATACTTTTTCTAATATTATTCTCTTAATATCTATTATTTCTATATCTCTAAGTATGTATAAGATTAAGACTTTAAAATTATCTATCATTTAAAATTAACTAAATATTTTATTATAATATTTTGTAGTTGTTTTTTATATTTTTTACTAAGGACTTGTATATATTTTATATCTATTTTCCAAAATTCTAAATATACATAGTTCATCATAGTTAATGTGTACGTAGGTATTTATAAGAGTAATTAGGTAAGTGTGGTATGTAATTTACTCTAGCTATATAATCTTTACCGAATATTTTTTCTAATATGATTTTCCTTACATCTATTATTCCTATATCCTTAATCACATATAAACTAAGTATCTTAAATTTATCTACCATTACATCACACAAATAATTGTTCATTATCATATAATTGCTTTTTTCAAAATATTCCCTTCAATCATATATATAACAAAATATGGTCATCTTAGATTACTATATTCTAGATTATTCTTAAATAACATGTTCTTCGGTCACTATTAGCATGGTAATCTGGATACTTTTTCCTTAAACAGCGCCTCTACTCTGGTTACTCCCCACCACGGCTTCTTGCCTTATTGGTTTCACCTTTAGGATGGCATAGTTCTTAGGGATTTTTCTCCTTTTCCACTTTGCTAATAAACTTCTTAACATATAATTCTTCGAATAATTCTACTATAAAGTAACTAACATGAATTTATTTTATTATACCATAATTGTTGGGAATTATGAATTTAGTTATTCATAATCATAAATAAATATACCTGTTCGGGTAGGTTTGATATTTCTAAGCGTTGTTCCTCCATAGATTTTTCCATTGAAATATACCTGTTTTTAATAACTAAGCAAAATATTTGTTGTGGACAAGAGAGAGTATTTGAGTATTTGTGCTTCAACGCATGAAGGTTTGCCCCTTTCTGCTGCCTTCTATGCCTCTATTTATAATGAGAGCATTTGTATGATTCTAAAAAAAACAAAAGGTTTTACACGTTTTTATACATTTTTCTTAAGAAGTAAAAGCTAATAAATGAAAATAAGAAAAAGTAAAAGCTAATAAGAAAAAGTCAAAAAAGGCAGGCTACCTAACCTGTTTACGTATTTCTTAAAGTTAACTTTTTCCTTACATGTTGCTTTCTTCCTTTAATGCTTTATCTATTTTTGTTCCGTCTTCTTTTATCCTTTTGTCGTATCTGTTATTTTTTTATCTTCTTTTCAGCTGGCATGCTTATCTTCTTGATTCTTTTATTCTAGGTGGACTTCTGGGATAATATTATCTTCTCCATTACATCTCGAACATTGATGGTCTGGATATTTGTGTCCAATTAGCTTGCAATATCTTGTCAATAATCCGTCTGAAATAAATTCTCTCTTAATTGCTCTTGCAGTAGATTGTTTTTCTGGGTTAAGTAATGTCATTATCCATTGTCTAACATCTTCCATATCTGCTTGTCGTAGTTCTTTTGAATTTGAATAAATCATCTGATGATCTCTTGAATAATAGCTCCATATTGGATTTCCATTGGTATAATTATTTGCTAATTCTTGAATAATTGTAGCTAGTCCAATAAGTCGTTTATTTGCGTAGAAATCAAGTATTTTATTTCTAGATATCTCTGGCTGCTGCACAATATCTTCTGGTATAATCATATCTCTGGTTAATCCTATTTTTACAACTTGTATAACTTATTTTATTTCGTCGTATAATATCTCTGCTGGTGCAGTATAACATTTTATATAAAATAGATTTCCTTTGGTTATTCTTTTATAGGTGGTGAATATTTTATGTAATTCTTCCATAGCTGTTAATTCTTCTCCGTCTTGGGTATATATGGTATTTAATAATCCATAGCCAAAATAAGTTTTTATTACGCTTGGGTTGGTTTTGGGTAGTGCAATTAACTTGTTGTAACCTTGTAATTTTTGGGTTATATAGTTTGTGTTTGGCTCTTTGATATCTGTGGCTCTGGGGTTAAGGTTTAGGAAAGCTTGTACTCTGTAAATATTTTCTATGTATTTTTGGGTTGTATAGTTATAAGCTTTTTATCTTGGTTCAGACTATCTCGGTATGTGGTAATTTGTGAGGGTATGAACAAGGGGTCTTTTTGTGTTTTTGGTATAAATGGTTTCTCAAATATCTTATTCATATTCATATTCTGATATCTTTGTCTACTAACTCCTCTGCTTGTACCTGCAATTGTAGATTGATAAACATTATGGGTTTTATGGAGTGTCCCAACGTCTCCTTCTAGATCTGGAATTGTAATGTCTTCCGATCGACATAGCTCTGCACACTGCTGAGTTAGCTGATTTGCAGCTTTAGACTTCAGTTTAACTTCATTAGTCTTTAGCTTTTCTATTTCATTACCCATACTGTTCATTTTCATTGAAAGCGTAGTTAGGGTTTTGAGTATGTTTTCTAAAGCATTGTCTTCTATTATATCAGTCTGTATAGCTTTGTCTTGATATGTAATCTGCAATAACGTTTTTGTTAGTACTAATTACTTCAATTGTAAATGTAAAATTTAATATATTCAAGACTAGTCTCCGAATTTCTTTTGTTGTAACTGAATTTTGTATTTTCTTTTTTAGCCACCAACGTACCTGTGTATTATCTGTTCGTACAATAAACTTGTTGTATACAATATATGGCTCAAATGCTAATAAACATTTATATAATGAGCATAATTCTTTTCTATTTATTTCCCATTTTATTTCTGTTTCATCAAACGTACCTGAGTAGTATCTACAATGGTGTTCTAATTTTTCTTCTTCATATCTATATTTAAGTACTCCTCCATAACTACATTCACTAGCATTTGCTTCTACTATATATATAAATTTTTTATTTTCATCTGGAAATTGTAATTTTGGTAATTCTTTACAAAGTATTTTTATTTTCTGAACTTATTTTTTATCTTCTTCGTTGTAATTATATTCTACATCCTTTTTTAATTTTTTCTGTAAGGGCTTTAGATTCTCTGCTAATTTTGGTATATATTCTCTTACTTGATTTACTAATCCTAAAAATGATTGTAATTTCTTTTTTGTATCTAATTCTTCTTTTGAATTTATTATTTTTTGTACTATATGTTGTTGCATTTTTACTCCACTTTTATCTATTTGTATTCCTAAAAATTCTATTTGATTTTTCATAATTTCAGCTTTCTTTTCACTTAAACTTATTCCCGATTTTTCTACTATATCCGTAAATTATTCCAATAATTTTAAATGTTCTTCTTTGATCTTTGTATATAATAGTATATCATCTATGTATACTATACAATTAGGTAGTTGTTTAAAATAACTATCCATAAAATGTTGTTATCTACCTGGTGCATTTTTATATCCAAATGGTAGTACATTCCATTCATAAAATCCTTGTGGTACCGTAAATGCGGTTAATTCCTTAGATTCTTCTTCTAACTTTAGATGGTAAAATCCTGATTTACAATCAAATTTACTAAAATAATTATGTCCTTGTATTTGTCTTATTTTTAATATCTTATTTGGTATTGGGTAATTATAAGTCATTGCTTTTGCATTTAAATTTCTATAATCAATAATCATCCTACTTTTTCTTTTTTTTTGTTCACTATGTTTATTTACTATAAATGTTGGGCTATTATGTTTACTATTACTTTTTTGTATATATTGTTTTTCTAATAATTCTTCTATATGCATTTTAAATTCTTTTAAATCATCAAAATTATATGTTAATGGTTTCTGGGTTATTATGCTATTTTTATATATTAATTCAATTTTTATAGTGGTTTTATGTTTTTTCCATCCTTTTAATGGATCTTCACTATATAATTGTTCTAATTTTTTCTTAATTATTTTTATCTTATTTATTGAAAATATAGTTATCTCCTTTTTATTTATTGAAAATACGACCAGTTCTATTGTATCTTCAGTATTTTTTATATTTTCCAATTTTTGTGTAATTTTTTCACTTCCTTTTATCCAATCAGTTTTCTTTCTTATTTTATTAATAACTCTTTTTTCTCTTACTTTCTGTTTACATGGTGTTGTAAACCACCAATCTGTTCTAGTTATTATATGTGGGTATAATTTGTCTAAAAACGGCATTCCTAAAAGTATATCTTTTGATGTTAGCTCATAATTATAGATTTCTTCTATTGTTAATATTTTATCTCATACTTGTGTTTTTACATTCTTATCTTTATAAGTAATTAAGCTTCCTTCGTTATTAAATCCTTTAACTATTATTGGTGTTTTTAATTTATCCCATTTACTTTCTGGTAAACAATTATATCCCAATAAATTAGCTTCTGCTCATGTATCTATCATAGGCGTATAATATCTACTGTAATATCCTTCCGCTACTATCTTCATTAATACATATATTTTCATTTTATGTAAAAGCTCTTCTTAAGAATAATTTCTCTTTGTTATATGTTATGGTTAATTGTGTATGTTCTATATTATATGGTTTTACTTGTTCTAGCCATTTTATTCTTAATATTATGTCTGTTTTTTGCATTTCTTCTTTTACTTCAAATTCTATTTTTATTTTTCTAATTCCTATTATTATTTCTTTTTCTGCTATATTTTTAGTATTTATTAAACTTCTTGGTAGATCTGGGCATATATTATTGTCAGTTTTTATTTCCTCATTTTTTATAGATATTTTGCTATATAATTTTCTTCTTGTCCTGTATTTAAGAGTATTAAATATTCTTTTTCATTTACCTTTCCTGTTATGTAATATTGGTTTAAATTATTCATTGAACTTGTTTCATAACTTGTTCTTTTTTATGAGCTTGATGATTCCGGTTTATCATAAGTTGTTCTTTTTGTTGTACTTATTCTATCATTTATTATTTCTAGATCTTCTTCTATGTCTATATTTCTGTAACTATAATCATTATTATCAATTGTTTTTACGAATTGTTCAAAAGGGCTTTCTATTTGTATTTTATTAATTTTATTTTTTCCCGTTATTTTATGTTTTGTTGTTAATACATATAGATTTTTACATCTTGCTGTAAATATTTTACTTCCTGGGGTTAATTCTATTCCTGATATTTTCCAATATAATACTAATGATTTGTCTATATTTTTATCTGTTACTGCTACTGAATAATTCGCACTTATTATAAATTTAAATTTTTGGTATATTAAATTTCCTTTTATGGCAGTTATTATACTTTTTTCTATAGGTTTTATAATTCTATCATCTGCTAAATATAATTCTATTGGTGTATCTATTCCTTCTCAAAAACATGCTTTTATTAATATTCCTGTACCTCCAAGGTGTACATATTTTATTGGGTTTCTACTTTTTATATCGTTTATCTCTTTATTAATTATTCTTTTTATTACTAGTGGTATACTAGCTTTACCTTTTGCATATCTACCGTCTATTACATGTTCCTTTTGGCTTACAACATAATATTCTTCTTTTTTCCTAGTAAATATATTTTTTATTGTTGGTATTTTAAATATTTTTTCTACACTTAAGTCTAACTTTTTTCCTTTTATTTCATCAAATACATTGTTATCAAATATTATTTTTTGATCTTTTCCTTCGTCATTTAAATATTCTTCTTTTGTTATTATTTTTATATCTTCTTCAGTCATTTAATTCATCTAATTCACTATCTATTTCATTATCTGTTTCATTCTCTGAAATTTTATATATATGGTCTTCGCTTTCTAATTCGTAATCTATATAATCTATCTGCATATATTCTGTATTTTCTATTTTTATTTCTGATATTTGTTTATTTTTTTGAGTTTTTAGGTAATTTACAATCTCTAGCTAAATGTCCTATTTTTCCGCAATTATAACAAGTACATTCCTTTATAGATTTCTTTTTCCTATATGGTCTTTTATGTTTATAATTTTTTATATAGTATCTTTTTCTTGGTTTCTTATACTTATATTTTGATTTTTTGTATTTCTTATATTTTTTATGTCTTTTTCTTTTCTTATAATATCTTTCTTCGCATCCAAATTGAGGTGCTATTTTAACTTTGCAACATGCTAAATTTCTTATTAATGTTTTTTCCATTTTTATTTCTTCTCTGTATTTTTCACATAGGTTTCTATACCATTGTTGTAAAAATTTTATTCTTGCTCCTAGAGTATCTTTTATTTTTGTTTCATCCCAACTTTTTATTATTTTTGAACTAAATGGTTCAGGTAATTTACTAAAATATAATTTTCTTATTTCTTTACTTTCTTCTGTATTATATGCTCCTTTATAATAATATTCTTTAAATGCGCAAGTATATTCGTCTATGTAGCACATATTACATATTGCTAATTTTAACATTAAATTCCTATTTGTATTTTTCTCTTCATTTTGTTCTTCTTCTGTTGTTGTCATGCTACTAAATTCGTCTTTTATAGTTGTTTCATATTTTTTTAATAATTCTATTGGTGTTAATTTAGTTGTGGTTGTTGATGATGTTCTTTCTGTGGGTTTGTCAGTTCTTAATATTCTTTTACTATTTTCAGTTAGATTTAAAAACCATAATTCCACTGTTCCTATTAGTGTTCTTTCTATATATTCTGGTGCATCTATTACACTTATATTATTATCTAATAATTGTTTTTTCATATATCCTATCCATAATTGTATTGTTTTTTCTATATCTATTACGCAATCTAAATCTAAAAAGTTATAATTTTTATTAACTATTTATTTTGGTGTCCATTTGTCATATTCATTCTTTAGATCATATCTTTTAAACTTATTCTTATAATATGTAGGTTTCCTTATTTCTGATGTTCTAGGTATTATATTTTCATCTTCTTTTTTATCAAGAGTATTTATTTCTGTGTTGATATTTTCTAAGTTTTCTTCATTAATTACTTCTTGTTTTTCATTGATTTCTAAATTTTTTGTATTTGTTAATATTTCTGTATACGTTTCACTATCTTCTGAATCATAATTATCTGTCTCTTCTACATCTATATTATTTATTTCTAATTCCTTGTTTTTTTATTTCTTTATTGTTTATTTCTAATTTTTCTTTAAATTGATTTATCTCGTTTAGTAATTTTTGTTCTTTTTCTTTCTGTCTTTTTTCATACAGATCTTTTAACATTTGTAGTTCTTTTTCTAATTCAGCAATCCTACTATTTTTAGTTTCTTCTATTTTTCGTATTTCTTCTGTAGTTTGTTGTTTTATTTTTTCTATTTCCTTTTTTCTATCTATTTCTTCGTTTTTCCTTTTTATTCTTACCATAGCTGTCAATTTATCTTCTAATTTTAATTCTTCTTTTTCTAACATTAAATATAAATGTTCACCTATTTTCTTATATCTTCTTCCTAGATTAGAAAATATTATTTTTATTTTTAATCCTTCGTGATTTTCATATATTTTTTCATCTATTATAAATTCTTCTTTGTTCATTTTATTGTAAATAGTTCATGTTGATATATATATTCTAAACTATCTATTTGTGATTCTAAATTTGATATTTCATCTTTTTGTGCATTTATTGAGTTTTTACTAACTCTGACAAATATATTATAACTTAATCTTTCTATCCTTATTTTTAATTCTTTACGTTTTTCAGAAATAATTTATTTTAATTCTTTGTATTTTGGTACTTTATTCATTTAAACCATATTTATAGTATTTTGGTGGATATCTAAATCTGATTTTATCATAATTAGGTGGTATGTGTCTCATTCTTCTAGATTTTAAATGAATTATTAATTTTGCTTCAATACTAGATATTAAGGTAATTAGGTAGGCTAGTCTTTGTGGGTTTTCTTTTGTTTTATTTAGTCTTATATATTCTGAATAATTACTAATTAAAGATTCTTTAATTTTTCTAAAAGCTTCTCTGTTTTTAAATGGTCTTCTCATAATTGATCAATATAAATTAATCTTATGTAAATCCAATCTAAATTCAAACATGTATACTACTTCTGTATTTTTTAAATAACTGGGCTCTGATACCATTTGTAGAAAATAAACAAAGTAGGGTTTGTATTCTTTTATAAAATAAGGAACACAAATTAGCATCTAGGACAGAGATGTATTTAGATGCTTTGCTTGATTCAAGCGTAGGATGATAGCTTTAATTCACTTAATTGGATTAATACATCCCCGATCAACGATGTAGTTGTAATATCCATATTAGGTAAAAGATTAGAGGTAGGAAAACCATGATCATGCAATTAACCCTACGAATCAACAAATAAGATAAGCAATTTAGTGATTGACGTTCAATAACATAGTATGATTGTTCAAAGTGATTTAACCCTGGGTTTTACTCCATTGATTGTTCCAAGTACTTTTATTTACACATTATTACTTTAGTTTTAATTTACAATATTCCAAACTCTTTTTTGTTACTCTTGCACTAAATTAATAAACGGTGAACTAGAATTAAATCATTGTTAAATCAAGTCTCTGTGGGATCGATACTTGACTTTAATTAGGCTACTTTACTACTTGATAAGACCACGTACACTTGCGTGTGCACTTGGGCGCTGTCAATATGAAAGAAATTAATAAAATAAAATATTAAAATCCGACCTTGTTAGTTTACCAGGTAACAACTGATAAAGGTAAACTACCCATAGATTATAGGACCACTGGTAGCGTGGCCTAACATGATATGATTGTGGAGTCGCTACTAGCCCAAGTTACACTATTGCATGGTAAAATAGAGAATTTCAAATATGGGAAGAGTTAAGTGTAACATAGATGGGGCGATTAAAGTAACTCTAGGTGTCACAATCTAATTTCTCAGGTCATAATAGTACCTACTCTAACCCACCAGTAGGTAAACTAAATCGTAGCTTGTAATGACAAGTGACGGGCCAACAAGCGGAAGATAAGGGAATAAGCATACAACATAAATACTATGCAATAGAAATGAGAACACACACACATCTTATACAAGAGATGGGAGAGGGAAAAAATACTCTAAATAAGTTCTCTTATGGCCTGGTAAGGTCAATACAAGATTTATTATACCCAAAAAGAATACTATACAATGTCAAATATACATAATCTTAGTATATGCAAAATAAGACTATCTAGACAATAGAATGAGGAGGATCAGCTTCGGACTCTAAAAGCTCACCCAAACATCCATCAGCAACACAATCCGAGGATGTTGTTAGCAGTGGTGATTTGTACTCGGATTTGCATCGGAAAAAAGAAATATAAGTGTAATATGAGTACCAAAGATCATGGGTAATTAGTTGTCATAACCCAATTTTTCAAGTCATGATGGCATCAAATATAACCCATCAATAGGTAAGATAACCCATAGTCCGAAACACTAGTAACGGACTATCAAGAGAAAAGGAGAAAGTAGTGAAAAAAACAATAAAGAGACTAGACTAATATGGAGAAATAATCCCAAAACTTAGTGATGTTAGAACAAGAGCTTCTAATACAATCGAAGCACAAAGCGAGCATAATACATACATATATACACACACACACACACATACATACATACATACATATATATATATATATATGTGTGTGTGTGTGTGTGTGTATCTCCGAAATAGAAAATAAATATCAGTCCAATAATAAGGAGATAGAAATGCTTCATACATCAAGATCTCACCCCTAATCTCCGATCCATGACTACTGCATGATGCACACATCAATGGCAAGAACTCATACTATGATCTACAGGTTGAAAAAATGTAGTATAAGTACCAAACACGTGATAATCAGTAGGAATCGACTAATTGAGCTTCAAAGATAATGCAAATATAAATAACATGTAAAGCAGGAATATAAATGATGCCTAATTGATCTCCAAGGATAATGCAAATACAAATAACATATAAAGAAGGAATATAAATTACAAGAATCTACCTACAAAGCTAAGCATAATAATACTAATGAAGCGATAGGGATAATCTATCATGAACTACCTATAATCTAGGATAAGCGCGATACCCTATGCATCTAGCCAATATACAATAGTAAATTGAAGGAAGAGATATACCATATACAATAGTATCATGAAGGAATGTATATAAAATGTATAATAGTAGTAGAAAAAAGAAACCTGAAGATACTACTCTGAGAGAGCTACTCTAATATCTCATAAGATCATAAGTGATATAGAAGCTATCTATAGCATAACCAGGGTCTCTACCTAAGGTGAATAATCATCAAATAACCTAATAATACTAAATCTTACCATAATAGGGAGTAAAGGAACTTAGAAGCATATCTAAAATCTCGGGTACCAATCCATAACCAGTTTGCCAAGAATTATTCAATAATATCTATATAGTAATAATCTAACTGTCCAGATTGGAAAAATAATTACCTAACCAAGTACATAAATGTAAAAGATACAATCAAACACCTAAAAAATAAAAACCATAACCTGTACCTATACAACTCTCATAAGACTGATAACTATAGGTACCAAATAATTATACTGGTGATAGGTGATACATATGAATAAATGCAAGTCATGAAAAGATTCAGGGATGCAAAATGTTCAAAGTACCATATCCAATACTAGTGTCATAATGTACCAAGTGTATACACCTCCTCCAGCTTAGTAGCTTGTAAAGACAGGATCTACGGCAACCACCCTTCTCCGGTACTATGGTTGATTGGGTTAAGGGCCCTACAGAAGACTCGAGATATTTGTATTCACTGCATGTTCCCAAATCAGGACTTTCATAATCCAAATACAAACCACTCCATCCAGTACTATAGGGAAATAAGAGTAAAAAGGGTGCTCAGACTCAAACCAATGCTAAATGAGTATTGTAAGCGCTCAAAATTGAATCGACACTAAATAAGTACAAATTTGTAAATTCATCATTCTAGATCAAATTTAGAACTAAAAAAGTATAATAATATTGAAAGGGTCAGAAACCTCCACAATCGAAGTAAGTAAAAAAATGTAAAAAAAAAAAAAGAGTGGATAAATAATGGACCGGAATCAATCTTAATCTAATTTTCAAAGTAATATGTATAGTATAAAATATAATAATCTAATAATAAGGATGATACACCTTCTATTTTAAGAAAATCGAGTTTAAATGTGAAAAGGTGAAAATAAATCTCTTCTTAGAAAACAATAGTAAAATCAAGGTTTTAGTTGGAATTATACCACTAAATTAGTGTAAGTACACTTAACTGAATGCATGCCAACACAAGTATCTAAACAAAACAAGAGTTTACATGTCTATAATCTAGAACCATGTCCTTCTATGGATAGAATATTAACCTGGTATCCATCTGGTATTGTAACCACAGCCTTGGTTCCATAACATATAACTTAACAAGATATCAACACCATAATCAAGGAAACTATGGTAAACAAGGCATATAGCTACTAGAAGGATCTAATCGGGGAATATCGTTCAATTCACTAAGTAGTACGATAAGTCTTATACTAATGGATCATTCATATAAATCTATGGTTAACTACGTCTACAATCATAGGAAATAGGACCCCGCAAATATAACAAGTATTCTAGGCTAAGTTTCGAGTCATATTTCTATTTTAAATTCCAAAATAGGTCAAGTCATAGTAAAACTAGGTATAAATATATCCTATAATTCCTACCTAGAATGGAATAATACAATACATAATCTTATAGGAAAAAGTAGACCGAAGCCTATCTCATTGTCAGACGACATCCTTGAACCATCTATGAACCGCTCATCTTTGCTTCACAATCCCAAAATAATGTCTCTCTATAAAAAAGATATCATCTAGACATTAATATGAGTAAAATAATACCCATATTGCAATAAAAAACTCAGAACATAAAATTGAATAAAAACTATGTCTGTGGGGCTCGCTAGGAAATTCTAAAATTGAATTCGTTATGAGGTCCTTAGAAAGACAAGGAAAGTGTGATAAAAAATTTGATCGCAAATAGAGTCTAAATTGGGGTACAAATCAGCCCACAAAGTTAAGAAAATAAAAACCTAATTTCTATAAATTTTAAAGGAAAAAGGATTGAATTTGATAGGAAAAAACAATGGAAAATGACCAAGAGGTGTTGAGTTAGCTTACCTTAGCCTCAATGGATGATTTTCCAAGATTTTCCACACTCCAAGGTCTAACAATGGAGGAAATGACCTAAGAAAATGAAGAGAAATCAGGTGAAGAGAAGGGTTTAAGCAACAATAATGACTGCTTAAGTGGCCACTTAGCTGGTAAAGAAGGTGCCATTAAGTGGCAAAAGACAGCTAAACAACGGACGCAGAAATGGAAATTTGTCGCTAGCTGAAGCGACAAAAAAGTCGCTTATACGATGTTCTCTTAAGCAGACCAGTATCTCTAAAGAAGCTTACAGATGGCCAAGGACCGCTTAAGCGACTTAAAGTTACTAAAGAGACTATCACTAAAGCAGCTCAAAGATATTGCACCAGAAACCTGAAACCAGAGATTTCACAAGTCCTAATAGACTCAGATCAGGTGCTTATAATTTATTTGGAACTTCGTGTGCATAAAAAACTATTCTACACTATAAAATTTGATATTTAAAACTTAATAGAATAATCAAATTTTCATATGAGGTCGTTTCAATAAAAAGTGGATCCCACACTCATAGTTTTTATTCGGAGATAAATGATCCCAAGAGAGGGAGATATTGTAACACTCAAAAAATTTCTAGCTAAGATCAGAACCATGATTCAAGTATATTTAGAACCAAACTTAGTGATTTGATAGTAAAGAAGTGATTTAGATATGAATTAAGGCCACAAGTAACTCCTAGCTCATATCCAAAGTTGAAAGCTTTCTTACTACTTAAATATTTGTATAAGATCTTACTAGGTTCAACTTCAAATAAGTGTAAAACCTAGATTCTGAAGAGTTTTGGAGCTCAAGACCCATAAAATGAAAGGAATTTGAGTTTTCTTTCCAACAAATTCAATTGTTTGTTTATGTGGTTCTAGAGCTAAGAGATATGACTATTTTAGAGAAGCATTGTCCAGCAATTAGATACGATGACCCAACCTACAATCTTGGTTGAAAGGACGATCCTCCCTTTCTCTTGTTCGAAGAAAAATGCCCCAAAAATCCAGAGAGTCATCAAGTCCCCACCAGTACCAATGAACACAACCAATGATCATTGGTTCAAAGGACAATCGTTGGTTGGTTCGTCCGTTATGAGACAAATTTTCAAGCTATATTTTTAAAGGGGTATTCTAGTCTTTTTTTCATTATTTAACCTCCTAAACTATGTCATTTTATCTATTATAAGGATGATTAATAATCCCTAATAAACTCAAAATTCAAGAGACACTTTGAAATTTTAGAGCATAGAAGCGATTTTTCTTTATCAAGCAAGAAATTAGAGTTCTTCATCATCAAGCTTCAAATTCAAGAGCATAGCAAGGTTTTCGCCTCTAGATATGTGGGATTTTATTAATAGGTTCCCTTTCACCCATTGAATCCTAAGTAAACCTAATTCCTTAGTTTAATTTATCTCTCAAAACTTAGAGTTTCATGAATTCCCATGTATTTTAGTTCCTCTTTAGGATGAACCTTGTACCCATGTTTCCCATAAAAATTCAGTACATTTATACGTTTATAATTCATGATTCCTCCGCATATTGATAAATTCATGATATGATACTAGCGCTATGTAATTTCATATCCCATTGAGGTTATGAAAATTATCATGAATAGTTGCAATCTTTAGAAATAGCGGGTTATGAACACTTGATGACTTAGGTTCTCATGCATTGATAGTTGAATACTCAGTCCTTTAGTTTCATATATGTTTAGGATGCTTTCATATAAAATGCTTATATTTCAGTCTCAAACTCTATATAAATGATACTTTTAGTTATCAGTATAATTCAGTTGAGAATTGTACTTAGCACCAAGCCAATACAAAAATGGAGGCTCACCTATCAATTAGGCTGAGACCTTTAGTAGAAGTCCCTAAGTCTCAGAACTATGGTGCTACAGTAGGTTCTAAATGGTCACTTTCCAGATCAGGATTGACACCTAATCCTTTTGGACATCAGTTAGTGGATCCACGCCAGTCAGTGTTCGTACCCTTGGTAGTACAAAGCACCCTTTCAGCTGGAGTTATAGGCTGGACTCTATTTATCTTAAATGGAGCATGTCGGTTAATAGTAGTTCCCAGAGTTCAGTCAGATATTTCATGAACTTGCATTAAGTTTATTCGGTATATTATTATTCAGTTACATGTTTATTTACTTGGTCATTGCATCAGTTACATTTCTTAGTTCCATGTTCAATTTATCCTCTCAAAATCAGTTATTTATTGTAATGCATATCTCACGTGCTCAATACATTCAAAGTGTTGACCACACATTTTCTTTTGCGTTATATTATCTTATAATGTAAGTTAAAACGTTTAACATCCAGCTCATGGTTAGTATGATTCTGTATCACCTCAACAGTAGAGTTTGATAAGTCCTCATTTTTTAAGACGAGATTTAAGATTACTTTCTTATTCAGTCAAATAGTTGTTATATAGTTAGGGGTCGTTTGGTGTGAGGTATTAATACAAATAGTCCCGAGATAAAATAATAGTCCGGGGATAAGATTTTTTGTGCTTCTTTTGGTTGTCTAATTTGGGATAACTTATCCCGATACTAATAAATAGTATCGGGATAAGTTTTCCCTACATTTGGTAGTATAACAATCACACCTTAATTTATCTTTGGGATAACGCCATGAAAAGACACAATTACCCTCCAAATCCTTGATTATCTATCTATCTATCTATCTATCTATATATATATATATATATATATATATATATATATATATATATATTAATACTATATATAAGAGAGAACGTGGGATTTTTGTAGTCCTCACATCAATTTTTTTTTCAATTTTATCCCTAATTCAAATTGTAATTACTCTACAAACTTTTATCCATTTTGATAAATTTGAACAATTATATGAGCTTATTAAATGCTACAAAAGTGATGAGTCATGCAAAAATGATAGTGATACCATAAAAATTAATTATACACTCAAATTCAAAATTGATTCAAGGATTTATTATCATTCTATTTTGTATATGTTTATTAATCTTATTTTAAATTTTTATTTTTCTTCACAAATTTATCATGGATTAAAGTATATTGACATTCCCTTCTAACTTAATACATGCTTGATTATTAAATAAAAAATTATTTTTTATATTTAGCTAAAAATATTTGAAAATTTAATTTTAAAAAAATACAATTTGACTCTCCAAATATTAATGATACTAAATAATGAAAAATAAGAGTAATTCTTTTTCACATTTTTTTATGATGAATTTTTTTTAACAAAAAATGAGATTATTAACATTTTGTAGAATTTAGGACAAAATAAGTAATTAACATGAAATATTAAAGCTTCCTACACATTTAAGAAATATCAACAAAAATTTCTTAACATGTATATTTGGGGGGGGGGGGGGAATCTAATAAAGTTAAAACAAAATTAGTAACTTTTTAATTTCTTTTGTATGATTTAATATGAAAGAAAATAACTAAGCTAAATAAAGTGAAGGATATTTTTGTAAACAAACTATCTATTCTTCAAAAGAATGCAATACATATTATTTTTAGTACCACAAACCAAACATACACTCAAAAGTAATACCAAGATAACTAATCCCATCATAACTAATCTCATTATAACTTGTTTCCCCACCAAACGACCCATTAGAGTTTGCTGAGGGCTTGTCCCTCTAACTCATCTTCTTTATAGGTTTTTAGACAAGCAGATAGACTATGTTTTCAACTTATGGTTTTGACATCAGTATTGAGTTATTTTGGATATTATTTCTACATCATTTAGATTGTTAGCTTTTTTTTTTGTTAAAACCAAATTCAAGCTAGAAGCCCTTTTATTAAAACAAAGAAAAAATATTTACAAAGACTAGGGCTAAAGCTGGCCTAGCCCAGTAACAAATAATCAAGTTGTTAGCTTCCGCTAAGTAATTCCCAGATTATTTTAGTATTCATAGTGTCATTTCATGCCATGGATTAATTTAGAGTCAATTGTGACTCTAAGCACCGTGTTACAACAAGGGGGTAATCTTGGATCATGACATAATAAAGGTAAATGAGTCAAGATATATGATATGCATACCTTATACCCCCTCTTAGATCCATAGCCACTATTCTATTGGTATTTATCAGTTTTCCAACCCCAGATCAGTAATAGTAGTGATAATAAAGACTGAGATTAGACCAGAACTCATAGATAATAACTAGTATATAGATGTCGGACTCGAATCAGAACTTATAAGTGATAATAATATAGCATATTCATGACTCGAACGAAAACTAATAGATAATAATAATATTGCAATCGTTGAACTCGAACCAAAATGAATAAGCATGAAATTAAAAGTGATATCCCAGGGTTTTAACCTATCTTTATTATTCACAATATCCATTTTAGGTGGTGAAATCCTTTAAGGCAAAGTGGGTTCCAATTATTAAGTCAAAAAGGTACAGTGTAAGGTCAATTACTTCCCTACATAGGGTAATAAATCTAAATAACTGTATAATAGTTTCTAAGTCAATCCGATCCAAAGTATTAGCCTAAGGAATCAGATTTATGATCATTCAGGTCAAAAGGGACGTTATCTAAGCATCCTATTAAAAAAAATAGTGGGGCCTAATATCAGTCTCAAAAATCCAATCTACGAGAAATACTTATCCGAACATAGTGATAACGCTCAATCTACAGCTCTCGTAGGAGTGTAAAGCGGTCGTTAGCAAATATAGAACCCAACTGGGTTGGGTATCGATCCCACAGGGAATAGCTTGGTCAACAAGTAAGTAAAGATTACTAGACTTTTAGTGCAAGTCTCGTAAAAAGGGGGGATTCTTTTCTTGCAAGTAATGTGAACAAAATAAGATCTAAAAACGGCAATAGCAAAGTAAAAAGAGAAAGAATATTACGTTGGTTGTAAACAATGAGAATTTAGGCGTTGGGGTTATGTCCACCTTCTGAGGTATACGTCTCTATTGGCTATGAGTGTGTAGAATTCTGACATGCAATTGCTTATAGAGGATTGTAGTCGATGGTAAATCCAAGCGTCTCTCGACCTAAACAAGGACTATTTCACTTTAACTCTCTCGAGCTTAAAGCGTATTTAACGGTACGAATTCTCCAAGAGGTTAGTCCAGTTACGGCACTAGCTTTTTAATAGGAAAGGGTGTCCTACTACCTTGACATTATCTCTTTTCCAGACAAATAACTTTTCTCTCGAACAAGTTAAATGTTAGACTGGCGTATTCTTGCGTTTGCAACCGCAAAGAATGTAGATTAAGATGAAGAGAATAATGATATAAGCAATATACGTGCCTCGAACTCACAAACTCACAGCAATAGATAGTAACTCATTCGGCTTCCATAACCCCAACAGAGAAGTTTAGTTACCCATGAATGCGAAGGAGATCACGATTGACATTGTTGTTATACCACAAGATTGAGTAATTTCGTGTAGCTTTGGTGGTAGGCGTGAGGCGTGAATTCCTTAGCAAAGTAACGATTCTCTTGTTGCGGAAATTAAGAATAGATGAATGGAAGAAGAAAACTAGAATTAATAGAAAGATTAGAAGAGTTGTAGAATTTTTTGTAGTGTAGAATAATAGAGGAATAGAAGATGTGTCGAAATCTCTAGCATAATAGGGTATTTATAATACCCATATCCTAATCCTACTAAGCTAATGAAATAAATAATCAAATCCTACTAGACTAATGAAATCCTTAACCCATATGTACTAGGTTAAGGTAACATTATCATAATCCACTTAAAATAATGAAATACATAACCTAATTGTACTAGGTTAATGTATCATTGTCAAAATCCAGCTTTTTGTCTGTAAGTCCCCAAAGTCTTCAGCATTGCTGTTTTAGCCCGGGACAGATTTTCCATGCAGCAGTTTTGGTCCCCCAAAGTCTTCAGAAATGCTGTTTTAGCCCGGAAAAGATTTTCCATGCAGCAGTTTTGGTCCTTAGGCGTGTAAACTCCCTTCCCTTCCTTCGTGAGCTTTCTTTAGCGTCAAGTAAGCCATAAAATGCTGAATTATGCATCATTTATACCTGAAACTTTACTAATCATGTTCGTTAGCTCATTTACAGGAAAAAGGACTAAAAGTGCATGAAATATATAATTTGTTCTCAAAACTAGGCTAAAATATGGGCAAAATATATTGATATAGGCGCGTAAATTTGCCTATCATCAACACCCCACACTTAGAGCTTTGTTCGTCCTCGAACAAACTATCATGTCCTTCTAAACATCAACTTAGGGTTTTACAGCAACAACACAAAATATTCGTCAAGACAAGCACAACAATTATCAACCAAGAGTAGCTTTCCGATTATAAGTAGAAACAATTTAACCTCAAGTATAGACTCGTGATGGTGATCAACTCGCATGCAAACGTTAAAGTGCATAGAATCATATACAACTATCCAAAACTCATCAACCATGTGTGTCTCACCATATAGTACCCATAATCACTCACAAATATAGCATATTTTTTTCAAACATGGGTATCAAAATGTCCTTGCTCTAACTCTCACAAAGAGTTCATATGTAGCAACTGATGACCATAGGCTTGCCCTTAATGTAATACTCTACTAAATGTCAGAATGCTAAGCTTAGGATCAAGTAGGTCTTTTGATGGTTGTAATGTAGGCTAAGGGACGGGTAGGACTATTTTGGCCAGGAATAGTGACTAAGTTCCTAAGCGCTTTAATACATCACTTTGTATTATTAACACTCTTCTTTCAAACAACCTTTCTTTCTTTATTTCTACCACCCTTGTTCTCCTCTTTTGTTTTTCAATTTTAAGCACAACTCGCTTTTCAGCTTTCTTTTCCTTTTTCTTTTAACAACATACCTCTTATGATAGCACTTTCTTATTCATAACATATTCAAGCACCATTACAATTTATAGCATCATACTCACCCAATTTCCTCTTATGTTGTCACATGACTTTTTCACTTTAAAGCACTTAGGAGTTTGGATCAAATTACGGTCTTGAAAGAAATAGATTAGGCTTACATACAAGGTTGTCAAAGAAAATAGGCTAAAGGCTCAAAAGGGTTTAACTAGGATGATGTCCATGGGTAGGTAAAACTGAAGGTAAACAAATATAGGTTGCCAAAGAAATGCCTAAATCATATCCTAAACTTACACTCCTTATTTTTGCTTTGCATACATACCAGGAAAGTTCTAGCATCAGCCACACACATAGAATATACGATTATCTCACACACACAAGGCACATGGTCGACTTGCTTGGAAGTAATATAGACTCTCGACCCAACAAGTGAAGGAATTGAACCACACAATATCACATAATGAGTCACAACTAGAGCCTAAACGTCTCAATAGTCACAATTGTAGCACTTACTCTTGTTATAATCTCATGCTGCCTATCAAAATAATTTCATGCGAAGCTAGAAAAAAATTTACTCCTAATAAAACAAAAACAAAGCAAGCAAACATAGATGCAATAGAGAAGTATAGTAGCATACGATACCGCCACCCCACACTTAAACGGGACACTGCCCTCAGTGGAAAATAAATACGAGGAACCTGGTTAGTCGGACTCTTCCTCATTGTCGGGGGTCATACCCCCTTCGTCGGAATCATCATAAGAGTCGTCGTCAGAGTTCTCCTCCTCGTCAGAGTCTGGCAAGCGTCGATCGTCATCAGTCGGCACATCATCATCTAGAGGTTCCTCAAAGTATACGCCCACTCCACACATCTCCCGTGCATGCATGTTCATGGGATAGTCGTGGTCCAGCTGTTGGAGCTCTGCAGCAGTTGGAACACGACCTCCGCTCATCATTGTAAACCTCATCATGCCGTACATATGGCGGGAGAAACTCTCATACCGAGCATGTCTCTCTGTCGTAGTAAGGTTGATGCCATGTGTTGATTCAGCATCTTTGACCTTTGTGAGGTCAACCTTCTTCGGATTGTGTGGGAGTTTATGATCAGCTGGTTCCTCTTCGATATCCTCATTCCGCAAGATTGCTGTCAACAAATTGCCAAATGTGAAATGGGACCTTTTGTGTAGTCTGGCCTTCCTCATGGTGGATCGAATGATTGCCCCAAAGTTGATTGGGACATTCATCATTAAAGCATAGACCAAACACACTCTATCTCTCGATATCTTGGTGTATTGAGTCCCAGGAATAAGACATGAGTTGACAATGCGCATCCAGATTCTTGCTTCCCTATTTAGTGGAGCATAGGGGAAGGTGTTGTGTCGGCCGGTTTCTTTATGTCTGCCCCACCTTGCCATTGATCTGCTTCCACAAAGCGTGTGTCGTATTGCTCTATAAGGAGGCCTGCTGTACAGCTCTTTGAATGGTGCTGCGTCGATTGAAGGTGAGCCAAGAAAAGAGTTGATCCAGTCCGCTGTGAGCTGTAACACCTGGCCCCAAATTTTGACTTCATTGCCTGTTGTGTTTGGCGACCAGTTGGCATAAAACTCTCTTGTTAGATCAAGATTACACTCTCCCATGTCGCGGAAGATGAAATCCAACTTCAAAGCCATTATTTTTGCCAACATACGCGGCTCCTTCTTTGCTAAGGTATCCTTGTTGATCAAGTCGACGTGCACATATTTTCTTTCTTTGTTGCTGCTGTACCATGCTTTGGCTTCTTCCTCAAGAACCCATTTTATTCCGAACATTCTGCGTGGTGGTTGTGCTGAGGATGATTCTCCTTGGTCTTTTCGACTTCTCTTCTTGCCCTTTTGGGAAGTGGTTGCCTTCTCCTTGCCTTGCCTCGCTTTAGGTGCCATTGTACCTGAGACTAGAAATAGTGTTAGTTGCAGCACAGTTTCGCTTGATACAATCTATAAGCAAGCATTAGGGTTACCACCCCACACTTAGTTTTGTTAACACAAATCAGTGAGGTGAAAGTAGTTGATTTACTCAGATTTCATCGAGATACGTTTTAGGATTGTATTCCGACAAGAAAATCAGCAATGCATCACTTACTTGCAGCCATTGGACTACTTTCATGGTAGATATAGCAACACTACTACATAGAGGTTACCACATTAAATCTTTATTCTTTTAACAATCACGACCTCCTAAGTCGGTAGGTCTTATCCCGATGGTCGGGATAGTCTAACATGTAAGTATCCTAACAACAATCTTAAGCAATATTCATAGCCATAGCAATTCCGCAAATATCATAACAATGCTATTGAAACCAAATTCAAGTCGGAAACAGGTCAAGATTTTCCTACGTATATGTTCACTCACATGATTTTGCAACAACAATCCAAACACATGAACATTACCAACAATCTTATATAATTTAGCAATTAATAATAGCCATAGCAACGTAGTACTTATGAGAAATAAATGAAGAATAAGAGAGCACTTACTTGCTTGAAGCTTGTGGAGATGGTTTTGTGAATTGGAAGAGCAAAAGAAGAAAATTTTTAGAAGATTTGGAAGAGTATGTGGCGCCTTTAGGGTATTTTCTATTGTGGTTGTGTTATAAGACTAAGTCCCCTTTATATAGGAAGAGTATGGGTCGGGTTATGACCCATTTACAATCGGTTTTGGAGACAAAAATCCTACATATGCGGCGCATTGTCTATGGCATAATGGGACATATGCGCCGCATAGTCTATGGCATTTATAGACATATGCGGCGCATTGTCTATGGCATAATGGGACATATGCGCCGCATAGTCTATGGCATATGAGATACTGAGACCAAATGCCATATCATAGGCGGCGCATAGTCAAAAGCATACCTAGGAATAGGCGGCGCATAGTGTATAGCACACTAGATTCCGAGACCTTAGGCTATAGGATAGGTTGTGCATCGTTCGTGGCCTAGTTTTACCAAGGCCTAGCCTTCCTCGAAGCCTATTTTGGCGTGGGAAAGGCTCAATCCATAGCCTTATGCATCACCCTTCCTAATTTACCAACTTTACCATACAATGCGTCCAAATCGTCAATTGAAATCAATCTCCTCGTTGACTACTTCTTGCACCTATATTCGCTCAAACAAATGAAAATGATTAGTACGATGGGTTGCCTCCCACCAAGCGCCTTAGTTTTGGTCGTGGCACGACTCTTATTTTTGGATTTTTATTAATTAAAAACAAATCAAGTACTAGAATGAAAGAAAATGATAAACGATAAATGAAAAACGATAAACGATGGGTTGCCTCCCATCTAGCGCCTTATTTATTGTCGTGGCACGACATGGTTATCTCGAGTACTTAGACTTCGTCGAGATAAGTGATGGCCATGTCATTCGTCGATTCAAGAGGACCGATATACGGCTTAACACGTTGGCCATTCACTTTGAAGACAACACCCTTATTGCCTTCCAATTCGACTACTCCAGACGAGTAGACTTGGATAACTTTAAATGGACCAGACCACTTAGATTTTAACTTACCTGGGAAGAGCTTAAATCTGGAGTTGAAGAGTAGTACCATATCACCCTTTTGGAAGTTTCGTCGAACAATCCGCTGATCATGATACTTCTTCATCCGCTCCTTGTATAAATCCGATCTTTCATATGCATGGAGACGGAACTCATCTAATTCGTTCAGCTGCTCCAACCTCAGATTCTTCACATCATCCCAATTCAGATTCAAGTGCTTCAATGCCCACAATGCCTTGTATTCAAGCTCGATGGGTAGATGACAAGCCTTCCCATAAACTAGTTGATAAGGAGACATGCCAATGGGTGTGTTGAATGCAGTCCTATATGCCCATAGTGCATCATCTAGCTTTCGAGACCAATCCTTCTTATTTGCATTAACCGTCTTTGCGAGGATTTGCTTAATCTCTCGATTGGAAACCTCTACTTGTCCACTAGTTTGGGGATGATAAGGCGTAGCTACCTTGTGTTGCTTGACACCATACTTGGCCAATACAGATTTGAATAGCTTGTTGCAAAAGTGAGATCCTCCATCACTTATGATAGTACGAGGTACCCCAAAGCGAGAGAAGATATTCTTCTTTAAGAACGCTACAACACGCTTTCCTTCGTTGTCGGCCAATGCTACAGCTTCAACCCATTTCGAAACATAATCCACAGCAACCAAGATGTACTTCATTCCAAACGAATTCACGAATGGACCCATGAAATCAATACCCCACACATCAAAAAGTTCTATCTCCATAATTTTGGACATGGGCATTTCATGGTGTTTTGAAATAGCACCTTGACGTTGGCATTGGTCACACCTTCTCACATAGTCGTATGCATCTCTGAATATCGAGGGCCAATAATAACCACTTTGCAATACTTTTCTTGCCGTTCGATTCCCTGCATGATGTCCTCCAACTTGCGAAGTGTGGCATGCTTCCAATATAGCAGGTACTTCTTCATGGGATATACATCGTCGAATGATCCCATCCACGCATCTTCGAAACAAATAAGGTTCATCCCAATAGTAGTGCTGAACGTCATGCATAAACTTCCTCCTTTGGTGGTAAGATAAGTTGGCAGGTATCACATTACTCTCTACGAAATTTGCAAAGTCGGCATACCATGGTACTTTCTCTATTTTTGTCGCTAATATCTCCTCGTCAGGGAATGCATCATCAATCTGAATTTCAGGTTGCGCCACATGTTCATTCTCAAGTCTAGATAGGTGATCAGCCACTTGGTTCTCGCAACCTCTTCTATCTTTGACTTCGAAATCAAACTCTTGCAGCAGCAGTACCCATCGAATCAACCTTGGTTTGGCATCCTTCTTCGTCATTAGATACTTAAGAGCTGCATGGTCTGTATGGACGATCACATTGGTACCCAATAGATAGGCACGAAACTTCTCAAACGCATATACAACCGCTAGGAGCTCTTGTTCAGTAACAGTGTAGTTCCTTTGGGCTTCATTTAGGACCTTACTCGCATAGTAGATAGGATGAAATAGTTTCTCCTTTCTTTGTCCAAGAACAGCACCAACGGCTACACCACTAGCATCGCACATGACCTCAAACGGGAGCGTCCAATCTGGTGCTACCATGATAGGGGCTTCAATGAGTTTTCCTTTAAGGCATTCGAATGCCTTTAAGCAATTGTCATTAAAGTCAAACTTCGCATCTTTCTCCAGTAGTTTGTACAATGGACTAGAAATTTTGGAAAAGTCTTTGATGAATCTACGATAGAAACCAGCATGGCCAAGAAAACTACGGACTCCCTTCACCGAAATTGGAGGCGGTAGCTTCTCAATTACCTCTATTTTTGCTCGATCAACCTCTATTCCTCTTTCAGAGATCTTGTGCCCAAGAACGATTCCTTCTTTTACCATGAAGTGGCACTTCTCCCAATTCAGCACAAGGTTGAACTCTACACATCTTTGCAATGCCATGCTCAAGTTTGCCAAACATCCTTCAAAAGACTCACCGACAACTGAAAAGTCATCCATAAATACCTCCAAAGTGTCTTCAACCATATCAGAGAAAATAGACATCATACAACGTTGAAAGGTGGCTGGTGCATTACACAACCCGAATGGCATGCGTTTGAAGGCAAACGTACCATATGGGCATGTGAACGTTGTCTTCTCTTGGTCTTCGGGAGCAATACAAATCTGATTATAACCTGAATAACCATCCAAGAAGCAAAACCATCCTTTCCCCGCTAATCGATCTAGCATTTGGTCAATAAATGGCATGGGGAAGTGATCCTTGAGTGTCCACGAATTCAGTTTGCGGTAGTCCATGCATACTCTCCATCCAGTAACGGGCCTGAGTGGAATAAGTTCATTCTTTGCATTTGCGACCACCGTCATTCCTCCTTTCTTGGGAACACATTGTACAGGACTTACCCACGTACTATCAGAGATAGGATATAAAACTCCTGCGTCTAACCACTTTATAATCTCCTTCTTCACCACTTCTTGCATAGGTGGGTTTAAACGCCTTTGATGTTCAATAATGGGTGTGCACTTTTCTTGAAGCTGAATTTTATGTGTGGAAATCCCGGGTAGAATACCAATAATATCCGCAATGGTCCATCCAATGGCTCTAATATACTTGCGTAAGATCGAAATAAGAGCTGCAACTTGTTGCTCACCCAAATCGGTTGCCACTATGACTGGAAGTGTGTTTCCGCTTCCTAAGAATGCGTACTTCAGATGACTTGGCAGCTCCTTCAATTCTAGTGTGGGTGGTTCTTCAATAGATGGCTTGGCTGGTGGTGTGGGTCGATTCTTGAGATCAAGATCCAGCTTCTTGGGAGTATAGCGATATGTCCCTAATCCCGATAGCGCACAAACAGCTTCTTCAGAAATTTCAGCATCCTCTTTCTCTCCTTTCATGAGCAAAACCTCCAAAGGATCATCAAGAATTTGCTCTTCTTCAAGGCGTTCTTTCTCATCGTCAAAGACAACATCAGCCACAGAAAATACACTCAGATCTTTGGGTTGCTTCATTGATTTGCAAACATCAAATCGAACCACTTCGTCATTTATTCGGAATGAAAGTTCATTAGCTCTCAAATCAATGAGCACACTTCCTGTAGCAAGGAAAGGGCGTCCCAAGATTATGGGAACCTCTGAATCTGCTTCACAATCCAAGATGACAAAGTCTGCTGGAAAGATAAATGAACAAACCTTTACCAAGACATCACATAGAATACCAACCGGTCGTTTTACCGACCTATCTGCCATAACAAGCCTCATGTTAGTTGGTGTAGGATCTCCTAACCCCAACTTCTTGTAGATCGATAATGGCATCAAGTTGATGCTGGCTCCTAGGTCACATAATGCTTTGGCAAAGTTCAAAGGTCCGACAGTGCAAGGAATAGTGAAAGCTCCGGGGTCGGCCTTCTTCTGAACTATCGATCGGGTAGCAATTGCACTACAATGATGCACATCATCCTTCAGCTCATAACTTGCTGCCCTCTTCTTAGTCAAAAGATCTTTCATAAACTTAGCATACCCAGGCATTTGTTCAAGTGCCTCCACCAATGGAACATTAATGGTCAGCTGCTTTAACATAGTCATGAATTTGCTGAACTTCGTGTCCTCAGCCACCTTCTTCAATCTTTGGGGAAAAGGTGGTGGTGGGTATGGAAGTGTTCTCTCCATGGCTTTCTTCTCCTCTTGCTTCCGTTTTTCCATTTTTTCAGGCTGCACGTCACTGGGCGTGACGTCCTTGACGTCAGAACTGGTTGTTGCGGCATCTTCTCCTATTGCGTTATCATCCATATCCGCAACTTCTTCAACCACTTGCTTGCCTTTTGCTGAAGTTTCCAGCACCTTACCACTTCTGGTAGTGATGGCCATGCATGACCCATCATTCCTTGGGTTTTGCACAGTATCGCTAGGTAAAGTGCCAGCCTTTCTTTGATTGAGTGTTGCTGAAAGTTGGCTCAGTTGCTGCTCTATTTGCTTGATTGAAGTGGAATGAGAATCAACTATTTGTTTCATGGAAGACAAATCATTGATTACCTCAGTAACTCCCGCGCTCGTTGTTTCCACTCCTTTCAATAATTTAGCCATCATGTCTTCCATACTTCCAGAATTAGATGTGGTGGTATCACGTCTACCAGGGGGAACATAAACACCACTCTTTTCATTGTTTTTTCTCCAACTACCTTGGTCCTTGTTTCCAGAATTATCATAATAGTTCCGACCTTGGTTTCCTTGGGCATTCCCTCGGAAACCCCCCTGATTGTTCAAGTAGTTGGCTTCTTCTTCCGAATCAGATTCGTCTCTTCCTTTTAGCGCCACAGCTTTCACTTTTTCGGTCTTCCCTGATAATAAATGCTTTGTAAGAAGATCCATTTGTGTTTTCATGTGCGCCATATCTTGATCACGTTCTTCTTGTCTTCTTCTTTGGTCTGCAGTCATGCCTATAGATAAAGTGGGGCTTGCTACCTCAGAATCCCTGGTATGCCAAGCTCTACTTTGTTTCGTCATGCGATCTAGCATATTGCTTGCTTGACCAAAGGTGAGGTCCATAAAAGATCCTCCAGCTGCGTTATCCACCACTGGCTTAGTTATTGAATTCAAGGCTCTATACAATATCTCCATGAGGTGAACATTAGTCATGTGATGGTTTGGGCATCTCGCTAGCTTTGTCTTGAACCTCTCCCATGTTTCATGAAGAGCTTCAGTGGGAAGCTGACGAAAGTTGCTGATTTCATCTCTCAATTGTGCCCTCTTGGAAGGCAGAAAGAATCTTTCTAGGAAAGCGTCTCTCAATTGCCTCCAATTTGTAATTGAATCAGGAATCAGCCCATTCAACCATAGTGTTGCCTCCCCAGACAGAGACAATGGAAATAGACGTAATCGAATTACATTCTGACCAACACCAGGATTGTCAAAAGACTTGCATGTAGAAATAAAGTTGATGAGATGCATATTCGGATCATCGCCTGCTAATCCACCAAACAACCCCTTGAGTTGCAATAACTGAATCATGGTGCTTGTGATGTTGAACTTGGCTCCGGGCGCTAATGGTGGTGGAATTATAGCTCCAGTGGCTCCGGCACCATCAAGATCATCATCATCATCGTCGAAAGCTGGCTGCATAGGTTGGTGATCATATCTATACCGAGCTTGTCGACCTCTTCTGTTGGCAGGTGTTATGATTTCAGCATCACGCCTAGGGTTTAGTAACTCGTCATCACCTAAATCCTCATCGTCAGGATTTGGTGCTCGTGCAGGGTTATCAATGTTTTGCTATTGAACCTGGGCTGCGGCAAGGGCAACCAATCTTGCTTGTTCCTGTTGAGCAGCCATCCTTGCGATTTCAGCTTGTGCTTCCATTCTACCAATGCGTTGTGGTTCAAGATTGATTGGTAATAACGGTTGACCAGAACTTCGAGTATGGGGCATGCACTAAAATAAAAACCTGTTGTTGACAAAAACAAAAACTAAAAGTAAAAGTACGAGAATCTTTCACCAAAGGGTCTAGTAATTATTACGAACTTAATTGACACTTGTATTCCCCGGCAACGGCGCCAATTTTTGATAACGCTCAATCTACAGCTCTCGTAGGAGTGTAAAGCGGTCGTTAGCAAATATAGAACCCAACTGGGTTGGGTATCGATCCCACAGGGAATAGCTTGGTCAACAAGTAAGTAAAGATTACTAGACTTTTAGTGCAAGTCTCGTAAAAAGGGGGGATTCTTTTCTTGCAAGTAATGTGAACAAAATAAGATCTAAAAACGGCAATAGCAAAGTAAAAAAAGAAAGAATGTTACGTTGGTTGTAAACAATGAGAATTTAGGCGTTGGGGTTATGTCCACCTTCTGAGGTATACGTCTCTATTGGCTATGAGTGTGTAGAATTCTGACATGCAATTGCTTATAGAGGATTGTAGTCGATGGTAAATCCAAGCGTCTCTCGACCTAAACAAGGACTATTTCACTTTAACTCTCTCGAGCTTAAAGCGTATCTAACGGTACGAATTCTCCAAGAGGTTAGTCCAGTTACGGCACTAGCTTTTTAATAGGAAAGGGTGTCCTACTACCTTGACATTATCTCTTTTCCAGACAAATAACTTTTCTCTCGAACAAGTTAAATGTTAGACTGGCGTATTCTTGTGTTTGCAACCGCAAAGAATGTAGATTAAGATGAAGAGAATAATGATATAAGCAATATACGTGCCTCGAACTCACAAACTCACAGCAATAGATAGTAACTCATTCGGCTTCCATAACCCCAACAGAGAAGTTTAGTTACCCATGAATGCGAAGGAGATCACGATTGACATTGTTGTTATACCACAAGATTGAGTAATTTCGTGTAGCTTTGGTGGTAGGCGTGAGGCGTGAATTCCTTAGCAAAGTAACGATTCTCTTGTTGCGGAAATTAAGAATAGATGAATGGAAGAAGAAAACTAGAATTAATAGAAAGATTAGAAGAGTTGTAGAATTGTTTGTAGTGTAGAATAATAGAGGAATAGAAGATGTGTCGAAATCTCTAGCATGATAGGGTATTTATAATACCCATATCCTAATCCTACTAAGCTAATGAAATAAATAATCAAATCCTACTAGACTAATGAAATCCTTAACCCATATGTACTAGGTTAAGGTAACATTATCATAATCCACTTAAAATAATGAAATACATAACCTAATTGTACTAGGTTAATGTATCATTGTCAAAATCCAGCTTTTTGTCTGTAAGTCCCCAAAGTCTTCAGAATTGCTGTTTTAGCCCGGGACAGATTTTCCATGCAGCAGTTTTGGTCCCCCAAAGTCTTCAGAAATGCTGCTTTAGCCCGGAAAAGATTTTCCATGCAGCAGTTTTGGTCCTTAGGCGTGTAAACTCCCTTCCCTTCCTTCGTGAGCTTTCATTAGCGTCAAGTAAGCCATAAAATGTTGAATTATGCATCATTTATACCTGAAACTTTACTAATCATGTTCTTAGCTCATTTACAGGAAAAAGGACTAAAAGTGCATGAAATATATAATTTGTTCTCAAAACTAGGCTAAAATATGGGCAAAATATATTGATATAGGCGCGTAAATTTGTCTATCATCACATAGGTTAAGGATTCTCAATCTCATCCCAAGATACTAAAGGAACTAAGTCTGATCTAAAACTAATATATGAAAAATTAAGAGTAAATTCTACTCGAAAAGGGTTCAAATCAGCAAAATAAGGCAATAAATTCTAAAACAACAATCGAGCCATAAGTACCCACCCATAACTAGCACAATGTCCTACTAATAGCGTAAGAAAGCAAAGTCTAGGAGGAATCTAAGCCTAGTCTACCTAGACACCCTCGAAAGCATGCAATAACCTCTACAATAGAGCTTTTCCCTTTCAAAAATCCTCCGATCATTGCTATGCTATCAAAATAATACTCTGTACGTCAAGGCGAGAAAATATATACTAATAATGCAAAATTAAGCTTTGGGTCAAGAATCAAGTTAAAAATCTCCCATGGGGCCTGTATGCAAAATGACGAGATTGTTCAAGGATCTTTATCCCAAAATTGGGCGCAATTCAAGCCCCATAACATCCCCAAAACAATCCCAAAATCAAATGTCAAAACAAGAAATAATCGGTGAATTAACCAAAAATTTATGAGATTAAAGGTGAGGAAGTGAATATGAATTAACCAAAAAATTATAAGATTAAAGGTGAGGAAGTGACCACAATGACATCCCCAGTTCAATCCTAGCTCAAATCCAAGATTTGCTACTCTTTTCGAGCTCCTGAGGCCTTTAATGGGGTTTATACTTAGTGAGAATGATGTTGAATTTGAGAAGAAAAAATATATACAACCACCAACGATGGCCATTTAAATGTCTAAATGACTGCTTTAGCGGTCACCATTTAAGCACCAAGAGAGCTGTTTTAAAGGACCCTTCCAAGTTGGTTAACCTCTGCTTAAGCAGTCTTCAGCCGCTAAAGCGACTGCACAAGACAGATTTGGTAAGTCCTAGCGGGCTCTGATCGAGTGTCCAAAATTCATTCTTAACCCCATGCATGCAAATAAACTATGTTATTCTATCAAATTTGATATTTTAGACTCAATGAAACCATCCAAATTTCTATCTAAGGTTATTTTGATAGAATGTGGATCTAACACTCAAGAGTTCATTTTAATCAAAATTTGACCAATAGCCCAAAATGAGCCAGAAAGCCTCAAGACCCATAACCAAGGGTCTTCCTGGCTTAAAATTAACTTTCTAAAGTTAATGAAACTGCCAGAATTAGCATCTGAGGCCGTTTACGTGAAGTGTTGTCCCAAGATCCTTTTCTCAACTTTAAAAGCCAGGAAGCTAATTCTCAGGATGTGAAGTTAATTTTAAAATTCCCTAAAATAGATATATGAATCTAAAATCCAAATAAACTATTCAGTAACCAAACTTACAGTCCCAACAAGTCATAAGTGACTTAGGGAAGCTATAGGAAAGCTCTAAATACATAAAAAGTACGAAAACACAAAAAATGACCAAAAAGATCATTACACTAGGCCAACATTCTTATGATTTCCGCTTACAAGATTGTAATGGTGATTAGACATATGCCCAGGAAAGAGAGAAAAAGATAACATAGAATATGAAAGTTGAAACTATAGCCATACTGGAAGCCCTAAGGTACTTTTTGGCACATATAGTATAGAATGTCATCCTCTTAAAAATTGATCACACATTTTAAGGAACATACTGCAAGAAGTATGGAAAGTACCTCGGGAGAAGGGGGGTTAGAGTTATAATATTTAGGATGAGAGCACAAATAAATCATATTTCAGAGAAGGAACTTAATTTGCTAATTATCTGTTATGATCCAAACACATTGCGAGTGGCATCCACACTAACTCTCTGATGGAAAAATCATCCAACCCAAGTTACTCAATACCAATACTTAATCAAATTTAAGAGAAACTAATCAATCCATTAAATAAGTCAATGTTTCTAATAGTCTACCAATAAAACTAATGTGAAAAACAAAAAAAAATCTAAAATACCCCCAAGAATTAAAACTCATTTATCAAAACACTAATAATTATCAAAGGTGGGTTCAATCCAAAAGCAAATAGAAATATCCATGTCCAAAACAAGTAGGCAAGAACTAAAATAGAGGACTCAATTATGCTCGAAAGATGTAACTCACCCTTACATCAAAATTCACTACCGTCGAAAGCTAAGATCTCGATATAGTTGTTGAAAAATGCTCTGCACTTCAAAAAAAAAGCATATGTAATATCAGTACAAAAACTGCAATGTACTGGTAGGGTCATCAGCCAATGCAAGATAATAAATGTGAACAAATAACCATAACTTAGTAAACAAGTACAACCATGAATACCAATCAAATAACTTTATCTCGATTATGTACCACTTAGACCTTTTCAAATAATACTACAAAATTCTATCAGGATGTGCAAGTTAATACAAAAAATCTACCAAGTAAATTTCAAGACTATCAACAAAAGACCAAGTCAATAAATCCAAGACCCACGACAAAAAATTAATCCTTACCTCAATTTCATAAGTAAGCAGACATCAATAGAGAATAAACTATTTATTTATACTTTTTGCTTAAGACCAATCAAGGGTCCAATTTAACAAGAATAAAAATAATCACAAACTCGGTCCACTTAAAAAACTATCAAACTCACTAATACCATATAAACACATGCTAAGGGTCTTATTATCTCCCACTATCCTTGACCTGTAGGGGACGAGCTCTGTCCATGTACCAAAAATTTCAAACATCTAGTATTTGCCAATCTTAGATCAACCAGTCCCATGATGATGCCCATCACCGGCTCATCTCAAAATAATAATAATAATAAATACCATGAGGATATCATTTATCATCTCATTCCACAAATAGCACACTTATCACAACAATCACAACAACAATAAGAATAAACAATCACACTTGTAAAATCAACAAACATTTAATAAAACCTCATTATATGTGACTAAGACTTAATATATCTTTTGACAATTTACTTTCTTTGAACATGCATTATAACAAGTATACGAAGAAATATTTAACATGCACACATAAAGTAAGTTGAATTTTAGACTACATTTAACCATCACCTACCTCAATCCAAGCTTTGCACCACTCAACGAACTTGTGTATTGCCTTTTCTTGCAATCTCGACTTGGTTATGGTATAAAATAAATAATATAACCATAATTCATATAATGACCTAACACATTCAAGGATTACAACCTAATTGCATCACCCTACGATCAAGTTCATGATCATTCCCTCGTTCTAGGATTTTCTATCGTTATTCCACCTTAAGTATACCAAATTCATGATTAAAATGATGAACTCTAAGGATGAAATCATAAATTAATAATTCTTGACCAAACCCAAGGATTTTCCACACTATTCACCTAATTATACCAGAAAATTCTCTAGCTCAAGTTTAATCCTTCTCCAAATCGCAAAAACTAGTGATTCTTGGGATTAATATTGAGAAATTAGTTACTGGGGTAGATTTATTTACCTCAATGAAGAAAAATTATGGAAAATCAGTAGAATCATAAAAAATCGTCTCTCCCATCCCTTAGATGAATGTGGAATGAAAAAAATATTTTGAATTATTTTTGCATTAATCAGTGCTTATCCCGCTATATTGAGATTTACCCTCTATGGCAGAATTGACCGACTCTGACTCCCACTATAGAGAAAATGTTCCCGCTATAGCGGCCTAGGAAGAGGCAAAAATTCTTTCAACCCCAGAACATGCCCATTTTATAATACACTTTTGGATATTGACATCCCAAACTATCTCCTTTATGTCAAAAGAGATATCGTGAGTTCAGCTAACCAGAATTTACTTTTGAAATTTTCTACAGACTTCGTAATGTCTTAGCTTAATAAAATAACCTCAAGTCACAAAATCATCCACTAATCTCTTTTCAAATTATCCTAGACCATCCTAAAATTTTAACTCCTTATTTGAGAAAAATTTTAATCCAAATTTTAGCACACTAGGCTTTATCATAACGACAGAAAGGATCATTATATTATTGGCTAATATAACTATAGATCATCTGGCTAATACGACTAAGAGCAATAGGGAACATTCATTTTCAAACTTTTCAAGATTTACCATCCACCGGAAAGAAAATTTTGAACATAGAAAAAGCTCAAATACCAATAATAAGGATAATGATGCATATAATTAAGTAAGAGTGAATGAACTATTTCCACCCTGAACTATAAATAAAATTATTGAGACACACCCAAACTTAAAAGGGGTCATATTACCCCCCCCTCCCTCCAGTACTAATTAAAATTATATTTTTGACAATCTTAGTGCCTATGTGGACCTTCAGTGTGTTGATTCACACAGTGTGCCACGTAGGCACTAAGGTTGTCAAAAATATAGTTTTAATTAGTCCAGGGGGCAATAGGACCACTTTTAAGTTGGAGTGTGTCTCAGAAATTCTGTTTATAGTTTGGAGTGGAAACAATGTATTTTCTCATTAAGTAACTTTAAACATGCATGGATTGATATTATTAAGAAAATATATTGGTGAAATTACAATAAATATTACAACTGCAAAAATTACAAGTTAATAAAAATCAAAATTTATCTTCTCCGGCTTTGGCTGAGGCGAGTATATCTCACTCTCTTTAAGGAGATTCAAGACAAGTGTAGCAAATTGTTTTACCGGTCCAAAAGTAATCTTCTTGACTTGTCCCCTACAAGATACAATAACCTTCTCATAAAGAACAACACAACAACTCTGGACTTGAGTTTATAGCTCCACAAAAAGAACATATCCCTTCAACTAATGAACTCTTTTTTTTACTATCTTTTGTGAACTCAATACTATCTTATGCTCTTGAAAATATGCAAGACTAGCTCTATTTATTGGTGAGAAATATTCCATGCAATGAATAGGAAGATAAATATGGTAGATGAATGGTGTAGAAGTTACAAGAGTTACAAATGGGTACAAAAGTTACAACACATAAAAGAGTAGGATAATGGAGAAATAAAGAGTGGAAGTTACATGTAACTTATATCCACATTCTACCATTACTAACCGAGTGTTTAATGGCTCAAGAGTTACAAAAGAATAGGAGTTAGAAGCTGAAAAAATACAGCCATGCACAACGTGAGATGATGCCATATTATGGCAATAAAGTTAAGGACACCCTATCTTTAGAGATAAAGAAGGGCGTGAACTTTTTGTACGTCGTATGCCTACTTTTTTTGAAATATTTCCGGTCATTTTAGTAGACAGCGATGGAATTGTTAGGGCCGATGTTCCTTTTAGAAGGGCATAATCAAAGTATAGTGTTGAACAAGTAGGTATAACTGTTGAGTTCTACGGCGCTGAACTCAACGGCGTCAGTTATAGTGATCCTGCTACTGTGAAAAAATATGCTAGATATGCTCAATTGGGTGAATAATTTTGATATCAAAGGGTTTTTGTAACTTCAGCAACTAATGCTAAAAGGTAAAGTATTTGTAACTTAAGCAAAATAATGACACTCCAATTTTTTATGAGCTAAATTAAAATAATAATAATATTAAAATGCTCAAATACACTGTCAATCCACCACTCATTTTAATATTAATAAGAGAGTCTACTAGCTTACGAAAGAATACCATGCATAATGAAGGTGTGCTATGCATTGAACCTCCACTTAGTAAAATAGTATTTTTTACTCTAGAGTCGTAGTGGTCTCAGACTTAAACTATGACTGCTTAAGTGAAATAAAAAGTTACTGCTTACACATGATAGTCAAGGTGTTGACATGAGCTATATATCTAGCATATTATGGCCTTGTGCTCTCCCAGTTTCATGAGTCTCTTTGAGAATGAGTCTAATTCTCATAGCAAGCGGCCTACCTCCACACTCACATAGGTAAAATCTGTCGAGAGTGCTTCTGTAATTTAGCACCCCACTCATACGAGGTACAGATTTTCATTAAGAGTTTCTTTTAAAATCATCCTCACAATCATTCTAGGTAAATGCACTCACACAATAGGGAGGGATAAAAAATAGTGCATTTTTTAACAACAAGTCATTATGTGATTCGTTTTTTCCATTGAACCTGGTTATAGGATCCCTAATCCCCTAGTTGGGTTTTCTCACATATGACTCAAGATTCAATAGTCTTCAATCTCATCCCCCTCCATGTGCTCCAGATCTTTTCTCTTGCTAAGACCTTAGTGAATAGATCAGCAAGATTATCACAAGATTTGACATAATTAACATTAATGGTACCATTTTTTAAATATGATCTCACATTACTGTGTTTTCTCCTTATAGGTATGGATTTACCGTTGTAATAACGGTTTTGAACTCTACTAATTGTAGAGTTGCTATCACAATGAATTAAAGTAGGAGGAATTAGCTTTTCAAAATAAGGTATTTGAAATAATAAATCTCTCAGTCAATTTGCTTCATCACTAGCTAAAGCTAAAACAATTAGTTCAACCTCCATGGTAGAGTTAGCAATTATAGTTTGCTTTTTAGATTTCCAACAAATAGCACCACCACCCAAAGTAAAAATATAACCAGTAGTAGATAAGGAATCACCTGATAAAGTGTTCCAATCCACTTGACAAAAGCCTTCAAGTACAACAGGATATTTTTTATAGAATAAAGCATAATTTTTCGTTCCAATTAAGTATTTCATTGCTCTCGTTATAGCATGCTAATGTTTATTAGCTGACATGCTAGTAATCCTGCTAAGTACTCCTACTGCATATGCAATATCATGCCTAGTGCAATCAGTCACATATCTCAAACTTCCTATTATGCTAATATATTCTTTTTGATTTATAACATCATTTTCACTTTCAATAGGAAACAAGTGAACACTAGAATCAAATGGAGTTACAACATGCTTGCAATCAAGGAAAATATATTTTTTCAAATTTTTCTCAATATAATGTGACTGGTCAAGGAAAATTTCATCACATGTTCTAGTAATTTTTATTCCTAGAATAAAATTTGTCTCACCAAGATCTTTCATATCAAAATGACTTCTAAGAACATTTTTAGTTTCACCAATAACATTTATGTTTGAGCTAAAGATCAATAAATCATCAACATATACGAAAATATAACATGCAAATTATTCTAAGACTTATGATATATGCACTTGTCACACTCATTTGTTTTAAATTCATTATCAATCATGCAGGAATCAAACTTTTCATGGCATTGCTTTGATGCCTGTTTTAAGCCATATAGGGATTTAGTAAGTTTGCACACTTTGCTTTCTTGGCCAGACTCAACAAAACACTAGGGTTGTTTTATGTAACTCTCCTCATTTAGGTCTTCATTTAAAAAAATAGTTTTTATATCCATTTGATTAATTTGTAAATTAAAATTCTAGGCCTTCTAGTTTTTTAAAACCTTTAGCCACTAGCCGAACTTTGTATTTATCAATAGATCCGTCCGGTTTTAACTTTTTATGTAAGATCCATTTACATCCAATTATTTTACAACCCGGTGGTAAATCAACTAGCTTCCAAGTTTTATTGGAAATTAGTGATTTCATTTCATCATTCATAGCCTCTTTCCAAAAAATAGCATCATGTGAAGGAAAAGCTTTTTTTAAAGTGATAGGGTCATCTCCAACGTTAAAAACATAAAAATTAGGACCAAAATCTTTTTCTACTCTAGCTCGTTTACTCCTTTTTAACTCAAAATCATCATTTTTTTTATTTTTCAAAGTAGAAGTAGAAGAACTAGGTAGTGACAAAATATTTTCTTTAGTCCTTTGCCCCCCACTATTTTTAGAATCAAAAGAAAATTTATTTTCATGAAAAATAACATCACTTGATTCTATTATCACACTATCTTCAACAACAACAACATACCCAGTGTATTCCAACCTAGTGGGGTCTAGGGAGGGTATAGTGTACGCAAACCATACCGCTACCTCAGGAGAAGTAGAGTGGTTGTTTCCGATAGACCCCCGGCTTAGATTCAATAACAGTAAAGCAACAAAACATAAATGCATATAAGCTTGTTCAGGCAAAATAAATACCGCTAGCCACAAGATAATAATAGTGCCAAAAGATACTACTAAACTATATATCCGAAACCATAGACAACACACAACCCACGAATAAAAAACTTCAAACACAAATAAGTAACGCCCCTACTGCGACCGACGCCCTCTCATCCCCTAACCCTTTACCCTAATCCGCATCCTCTACATCTTCCTATCAAGGGTCATGTCCTCCATAATCTGTAACTGCTCTATATTATGCCTAATCACCTTTCTCCAATATTTTTTCAGCCTACCTCTACCCCACTAAAAATCATCCATTGCTAGTTTCTCACACCTCCACACTGGAGCATCGGGGCCCTTCCTCATCACGTGTCCGAACCAACGTAACCTCACTTCTCATATTTTTGTCCTCGACCGAAGCTACTCTCACCTTCTCCCAAATAATTTCATTCCTCACCCTATCTTTCCTGGTATGACCACACATCCAATGCAACATTCTCATCTCCGCCACCTTTAACTTTTGAATGTGGGAGTTCTTAACTGGATAATACTCCGCTCTATACAACATAGTTGGTCGGACTGCCACTCTGAAGAACTTACCTTTAAGTTTTAGGGGTACCTTCTTATCACAAAGAAATCCCGAAGTGAGCCTCCATTTCAACCACCCTGCCCCAATACGATGTGTGACATCCTCGTCAATCTCCCCATTGCTCTAAATCATAGACCCCAGATAATTGAAACTCTCCCTCTTTTGAATGGCCTGAGATTCTAGCTTTACAACCACGTTAGCCTCCTACGATACATCACTAAACTTACACTCCAAGTACTCCGTCTTGGTCCTACTCAAACAAAATTCTTTAGACTCAAGGTTTCCAAATCTCCAAATTATCATTAAATCCTCCCTGAGTCTCATCAATCAATACCATATCATCAGCAAATAGCATACACCAAGGCGCCCCACCCCCCTAAAGGAGCAAAATACTCAATTAACATGGCATTAGTTAACTCATCCAAAGTTTTATTTTTCATTTTCGTTACACTTTTAGATACAGGCGAATAAGGAGGAGCAGTTTCATGAATTATATCCAATGATCTAACAAAAAATTTAAACTCATGTGACTCATATTCATGGCCTCTATCACTTCTTATTCTTTTTATGTTTCTACCAAACTGATTTTCAACTTCATGGAGAAAAGGATTAAAATTCTCAAATGCATCACTTTTATTTTTCATAAAGTAAACATATGTAAACTTAGAAAAATTATCAATGAAAGTGATAAAATAAAATATCTATTTCCTTCACGAGTTAAAATTCCTCTAAATTCACAAATATTAGTATGAAATAATTCTAATAAATCAATTTTTCTTTCAACTTGAAAATGAGGCGTTGTCTTGATTTTGGCTTTACTAAAAGCTTCACATTTTTCAAAAAAAAAAATTTGATCACTGAAATAATCCTAAACTACTCATGATTTCCACATAACAATCATTTATATGACACAAACGAGCATGCCAAAAATTAGTAAATGCATATAAACAAAAGTAGATGTTTTATTCATTTCAACATTCAACTTGAACATACAATCATATGCATATCCATTTCCCACAAAAATACTATTTTTCACAATTACATATTGGTCAGATTCAATAATCTGTTGGAAGCCTGCTTTATTAAGAAGAAAACCAGACATCAATGATGGTTTTGGACTCCTCAAAATTAGCATATTTTTTAAATCAATCTTTGTCATAACAAACATGATGGTTTGCACCAGAGTCAGCCCACTATCCACCAACATTCTCCACCATGTTTATGTTTGTTATCACCACTACAAATAGTTCTTCAGTATCGTTTGCCAGAGGTGTAGGCCCAGTTTTTGAAATTTGCAAAATCAAGCAATATTCCCACTCTTGCCACAGACAAAGCATGGTCCTTTTTCTTGTACATGTTAATTTTTTGCTTGGTTGTTTCCACTATTATTTTCCTTGGGATGTCTAGCATCATTTTTCCTGAATTTTTTCTTCTTAGACTTCAAAGTAGTATTTTTGTTAGTTTCAGGAGCAGCATTATTTGAAGAAGTTAAATTTACCTTCGTTGTGATATTGTTCTCTTCTGTTTGCAAAAGTGCATCTTGGCCCCTTACTTCTTCTTCCATGCGGATTTTCATTATCAAAGTCTCAGAAGAAGTTTCCTTTTGCTTGTGGTGTATAGTTTTTTGAAATTCTTTCCAAGAGGAAGAAAGTTTATCTAGTATGCCACAAACAATAAGATTATCTCCAATTTTGACTTCCTCGGACCTGAGCTCTCCAACAATCATTATGAAATCCTGAGCTTGTTCTACCACTAATTTGTTGTCCACCATTTGAAAATTAAAAATCTGCTAGCGGCATACTTTTTCGCTCCAGCCTTCTCAGTATCATACTTACTCGACAATGCTTTCCAAATTTTCTTTGCACTATAGTATGTTCTATCATAATAATCATAAAAGTTATCAGATAGACAATTAAGTAAATAGTACCACAACTTGTAGGAGTCACCAACGTATTTTTGAACTTTTTCTTAAAGAGAAATGAGTTCTTCATCAGTCATGGAAGAGTTATCTACTTTGTTTGGATTCTTCTAAGTTAACACATATGAAACATTGAGAAGAATTAAGTACAAAAGCACTTTACCCTTCCACCTTTTGAAACGAGTACCGTTGAACCGGCATGGCTTGTTAAGATCTCTCATCTTGACATCCGTGGATTTTTCAGTTGTTTCCATTGGAATCTCCTTAAAATTGTTGGCGAAATTACACTAATTATTATAACTGAAAAAATTATAAGTGAAGAAAAATCAAAATTTATCTTCTTCGGCTTCAGCTGGGGTGCGAATATCTCACTCTCTTTAAGGAGATTCAAGCCCACTGCAGCAAATTATTTCACCGGTCCAACATTAATCTTCTTGACTTGTCCCCTCGAGGATACAACAACCTTCTCACAAAGAACAACTCAACAACTCTGGATAAGAGTTGAGTTCAAAGTTCCACAAAAAGAACACCTCCATTCAACTGATGAACTCTCTTTTTACTATCTTTTGTGAACTCTATATTATCTTATGCTCTTGAAAATATGCAAAACTACCTCTATTTATAGGTGAGAAATCTTTCATGTAATGAATAGGAAGATAAATATGGTAGATAAATGGCATAGAAGTTACAAGAGTTACAAATGGTTACAAGAGTTAAAAATGGTTACAAGAGTTACAAAGGTTACACATAAAGGAGTAGGATAATGGAGGAATAAAGAGTGAAAGTTACATGTAATTTATATCCACATTCTACTAATTACTAACCAAGTGTTTAATTGCTCAAGAGTTACAAAAGAATGGGCATTTAGAGGCTGAAAAAATGCATCCATGCACAACGTGAGATGATGCCATATTATGGCAGTAAAGTTGAGGTATAATGCTGCTATCAAAGGTTTTTTTTTGTAACTTCAACAACTAATGCTAAAAGGTAAAACATTTGTAACTTAAGCAAAATAATGACACTCCAATTAAAATAATGACACTCCAATTTTTTATGAGCCAAATTAATATAATAATTATATTAAAAATGCTCAAATACACTATCAAAAGCAGAGGGAAAATACGCATCAAACATACTTACATGACCGTACGCCTCATTAATTAGGCTTACAACTGTGTACGTTTTAGGTTGGCTAAGCTATACTAGTTATTAAAAATTTACTTCACCAAAAATAGTGCTACGATGTCTGATGAGAACTTGAAGCACAAAGGTCAACTGAAAACCCTAATAAAGTAGTGAAGAACCAGTTTCATCACTAATTTTAGCTTGCCAATATAAAAACAACAGAAAAGCATAAGGAAAGAACCTCATTGGCGAACAAGAAAATAGAGAAGAGATACTTACAAAGAAGGAATCTACTATTTCACGACGACAACCTTACTCAGATCTATGGTAAAGTGGATGTTCCCAAACTACCTAACAACAGAAAAGAAAAGAGGGGTAAGATTCTAGACATGAATAGACCATATACAGCTTTCAAGAAATAAGTAAATACAACCATGTACCTTGGAGCAGTGAAATCTCAGTATAGAGTTAAGAGCGGAGGATCCATGTGACTTAAGAGAGAAAATTATCCTGCGGGGTAGGAAGAAGAAGTGTGACGGTTCCGGCAATAACCTTCAGGCAGTCATCTTTAGGCAAGTTCTAGTACCTTGGAGAAGTCAATTGAACAAGCTTCTCAGACACAACAACTCACAGGTAGATATAGTGCATCTGGGCCGAAGCTCTTTTCGGAAAAGGCCTTTGATGTTCTTATTTTCTAATTACTAGTTTTATTTTTTTGATTAGGCCTTTAGTCCTTGTTATTGCTTTTTGGAGTATTAATTTGATAAAATGGTCTTCGGACCATAAATCCTTTTTTTTATAGCATTATCTAATGTAATGTATTGGTGACACTATGACTAACATTCTATAAACTTGAGTTAATCATTATAATCTATAAATAATAATATTACTATGTAAAGTTTAAAATATCATATCTCGATAATACTATATTTAAAACAGAAAAGGTACGAATATATCCTTGAACTTTGATAAATGGTATATATATACCATTCGTTATATTTTAGGTACAAATATACCCTCGTCGTTAATGAAAATATACAAATATACCCTTATCACTAACGGCGGGACACGCGTCGACTTCCTATTCATTAGCCCCTTTTTAATTAAATTTGGTTAAACTAATCCCAAATCCGACCCAAATTAAAACCTACATCCGACCCAAATTAAAACCACACCCGACCCGTCTTCGAAACCTTAAAACGTGTCTCCACTACGCGTATATCCAGTCTCGCTTTCTCTAACATCTCTTACTCTCTCACTAACCTAAAAAACACTAAAAAAAAATCTTCCTTCATTCACGATTCTACGTCTTCTACCACAGAGAATCCCGTAGGAGGGCCTTGTTTGGTGAAGAACAACAAAAAGTTTCTTCTTCGTCGTCATTCTTCTTCACCATCTCTTCAAACCCTAGAATTTTCTCTATTCAAGCTCCAATTTTTTGTTCTAAACTTTGATTCAAACAACAAAAAATCAATTTTTGCTTTCATTTTAATATCATAAATTAGACATTATATCATGTCCGAAATTAGTTGTGATTCTATTACTAATTCGGTGAGGACTTGTCGATATGGTGAAATTGTTCATTGTTTCACTTCAAGGAATCAATTGAATCCCAAAAGAAAATTTAATAAGTGTCCTAAACTTAAGGTATGTTTTTCATCAAGTGTCAATTCTTATTTTTTGTAAGTTTCAATTATATGATATAAGATTGAAAGAGACAACTTAAAAGAAAAATTGAAGATTTTAGAGAAAAGAAACTACTCCGGGTGAACAAATCAAGGAACTTGGAAGAAAAATTATTGAAGATGAGGATGTTCTATATTGTTTCATTTGTTGTGTTTTTTGGATTTATGATTTTAATAAGTGATGAAGCTGAACAATGTATTTTGAAAGTGATTAAGATTAAGGTAAGACTATATTAGGCTTCACTATTTTTTTAATTTGTTTTGAAGATTAGACCTCTTTTTATGCTTGGTTGTATTAGTTGATTAGGCTTTGGGTTTGCAATATTATGAATTGTCTTATAATTGAACAAAGATTTCTCTGTTTTGTACAATGATTTCTCTATTTTGTTTTTCTTTGATATAGCTCAAAATTGAGCATTGAAATAGATAAATTTTGCTCGATAATTAAGATGCAACATACTCAATGTAATTTCATAAGTGGTATATACAAAGGGTGGGTGTACGAAAGTCGGATAATTCGAATGCTATATACAAATGGATCAGGTAATAGTTTTCATCCTGGGATTTCAAATACCATACTGTTAAGAGCATGTAATTGTCATTGTTTGGTTTCAATCTTATAGATTGAAGCCCATCCATGACTGGCATGCATACATCCTGCACAAGTTAGCATAAATACCTCCCTGGCTAATATTTGATACCAAATATATGAGGAATTAATATATGTAGAGCCTGAGAGCAAGTAAATATTTTGCTAAGTTATTAGTATGTCATCTACTGCGAACATTACACAAAAAAGACCATGCTGAAATGTTTTTATATGTTGTCATAAGATGTCATTTTGGGTACTTATTACTTTTACAACTAAATTAAACTAATTCAAGTTTACCTGATTGTTTTTGTCACATATTTTCAGTTGTCAAATTATATAGTTATGCCAAAATATGATTGGCCATGTTCCAGATACATCAAAGGTACATTATAAAATGGATGAGAGTGAAAGGAAGAAAAACGAAATCAACATAACAAAAAGTTGGTGATTGCCTTTGGATTGATCAGAACAAAGTCAGGGACAACTCTGAGGAGTGTTAAGAACCTTAAGAGTGTGTGGAAATTTTCATAAAGCTACAAAGCTGATATCAAAGATATTTAATAGGGAGGTCATTGCAAGAGATAGTATAATACCCCGTATTTTCGTGCTAGTCTATGAACCATAGTTCTTACGCGTATAAGATATAATCCAAGTGATTTCCATGTGAATATAAGTTTAATGTTCTTTACCCTCATGTTTGAAGTACTATTGAGGTTAAAAATATTCATAGGAGTCACTTAGAGTCAAGTAGAGCTTAGATCCTTTGATTCATCCAAGGATTGGTATCCAATTCTACAAGGGTCTACTTTAAATATGTATAACTTTTTATAGACATGAAATTTTTCATCTCAATAGCCATAAAATTTTATATAATTGAATTATCTTTTCAACGATACCAATTTCGAAAAAATCCAATAACCAAGCGAAAAGTTATGAAGTTTTCTGTTTGAGGTAGTAAGCCGACACGATAGCGACGCGACGCGTTGAGATCGCATTACGGCATTGTTTTTCACGCTAATTCAGTTTGTTTATGGGTCTAGGGGCGCTTTGTTCATTTTTCCTCACCCTAATCCATTTATAGCATGCAATTTTTGCCCCTAGAAGCATAAAATTGCTCGTTTACTCAATTTTTCTCTCAAGAACAAGATCAAACTAGGTTTCCTCAAGACAATAATTCCAAAGAACGGATCAAGATCTGGATTTCATCTCTCAAATATGATAATCTAAGGTGTGTGGGGTTTGAACAAGAACACTTCTTCCGTTCTTGTGCCATAAGTTTTAATTTTTATTAAAGAATTTCATGTTTTTGCAAGTGGATTTTGCCCAATTTACTTTACTTTGAGGTTATAAATTTATAAATTGTTCAAGTCTTGAAATTGCATGTTATTTCACTTATTTATGTTTGAATTTGGGGAATTATGCTATGAATTCCACATCCCTACCATGAATTGATGTTTTTGAGTGTTCCCAAGGTTGAAGTCAAGATTTAAGCTTCATTAAGAAATTATGACTATTTGAGTATGTATATATGGTTTAAGTCAAGTATGAATTGTGATGTTTCTTGAAAATAATGTATTAGCATGATTTAAACAAGCAGGTACTTTGATTATAAAGAAGGTTGATCTTTGATGCTAAGCTAAGATAGGAATCCACTTTTATCTACGATTTAAAGCAAAGCGAAGCATAGTTAGCTTCCATTACACATTATAGTATTATTTAAAGTGGATTTTCCAAAAAAATTCTGAGCCTAAGTATAGGAGTAGTATCTAGCACCAAATTGGGCTTGATTCCAAGGTTTCGTGTCCCAGAACTACGAGCCACCGTAGGATTTGATTTACCCCAAGTGGGTTAAGATAGTGATCAATAAAGTAAAGGTTCTATTACGATGGAAAGGTAGAACAGCTCTCCCCAACATGGGCAAGTCGTTGGACACCATATTGCTCACATAGTTATATCAATTAGAAGAAACTCCCAAGTCTCACAGTCTCCCAAAGTTCTAAAATCCCTAAGATTCAAAAGAAGTCCTCTATTCTCCTTAAGATAAAAGTATATGTTTTGAAAGCTAGTGTTTTTAAGATTTCCCAAGTTCCTAAACTTTTCCTGAAGTTTCAAAAATATACCCCACTCTTGAAACAAGCCTATTGAGTTAAAGTTTTGAGATAAAGTATTTTCTATGCAGAATGAATTTTAAATTTCATTTAGTTTACAAGATTTGAGAACAAGAAGAGAATACAGAATTTAGAACTAAGTGTAATGAATCACGAAATTTATATTACATGCTTTATTATTTTATTATTTACGAGATTTAGATTTCCAATTTACTCAAGCTATGTGAGTCATTTACTTTAGCATGCATGATTTTATAAAAATTGATGATATTGTTTACTTATTGCATGCACCCCTATATACTCAGTACATCCTTAAAGTACTGATCCACATATATGTCTATGTAATAAATTGTCTCATAATGTAGGTACAAGTTGTAGTATATGCAATCAGAATCAGACCACTGCAGATTCCAGCCAGTAGATGATGAGTCCTCCTATTTCGGGGACTACAGTTAGATTTACTATTTTTCTTTACTTTCTTATTCTTATGTATTAATTAGTGATAGTTGGGGTCGCGTCCTAACTAACTACAGTCAGTATAGTAGAGGCTTCACAGATGTCAGTTAGAGTCAGTTATGTAAACTTTAGTTTTCAGTTTTGTTTTGTATAAGAAGAGTTGTATTGTATTCATCTTAATGTAGTTTTTTATCGATCAAGTTCAAAAAAGATTTATTTTCCATACTTTTCTTCAGATTTATGTGTCTTAATCAGTTGCTCCTGAGTTATGCCAATATAAGGGTTATCTTGAGATCACTTGTGGTCCAAAGCACCGTGTAACGTCTCGAGATAGATTTTCGGGGTATTACAAACTTGGTATCAGAGCACAAGGTTCAAGTTTCCTAGGGTGTCTAAGAAGCCATGTCTAGTAGAGTCTTGCAAAATGGTACGGAGACGTGTGTACTTTTCTTCAAGAGGCTACAGGGCATTTAGAAAATATTTCCCTTCTTTTAAGTCTCAGATTGTGCTATAGAAAGGTCCTCTAAGAAACTTATACAGATTCTCGTCTTGCTCTATTCAGACCATTTCTGTCTTATTTTTAAGGTAACAAAAATAGCCAAGATTAAATTTTTACAGATAGAGCTTTCTCAAATAGTCCCCACAGATAGTTATGGGATTGTACGCAGGCTCAAAAGTATCATATCAATGCTTTTAAGTTCTGAACTTTGAAGAACTTTATTTATGTTCATGAAAATAGTGCACTAAAGCCCAAGTCAGATTTGCTTTCAGATCCCTTCTTAGAATTCATAATGTTAATCTATACTTCCTCATTTATGACTTATTCTTGAGATAACATAATTAGCAAGTTCCAGTTTCTCTCCAGATAATGCTCTCAGATTTACTAGCAGAAATTTCAAAAGTCACACAAAGGGCTTGAGAGGATCTCCCTAGTGTGTTAAGTTCCTTAAGTCTAAATTCTATGTTGTCACCCATAGGAGTTGTACATTTAAGACAGAATAAGATATGCATTCAGACTCCTCATATTCCTTCAATACAGATTGTGCTCATAAGAGGAGATAGTATGAATCTAGATTATTGAATAGAGTTTGCATTGAGGGATATTGCAACCTGGATTGTTATGATTCATAAGTAGTAGAACTTTCTTATAGTTGGCAGTATGGGTATAGAAGTGTAGTGACAAGAAAAGTGAGAATGATGATTGATATAAAATATAGAGATAAGCTTGTGCATGTTATTAATTTTTATGTTATGGTAATATATCCTGGTATGTTCGTTTAGTGGAAGTTAGAGAATGAATTATTAGTTAAGGTGAATTGTTGTTTGCTTGAAGTACGAAAGGAGTTATTGATGGTATTTATTGTGTTTGAAAGGTATAGGGTATTAATAAAATGTTTGGTGATTTAGTATCATTAATTTAGTCTATCCTTGGGGTTGCTAAAAGGAGTTTTAGTTGAAAATTATAGATCTATAAAAGAAGTTAGGTGTATAGATGGGTGAATAGTAATAATGTATAGAAGTAGGATGTGTTAATGGATTGTAAATAAGATAGCACATATGATTATGATTGATTATTGTTGTCATTTAAGGCTTTAGTGGACTAGTGTTTCTTGATGTCTTATTTTATAGCTTTCGGGCAAGAATGGTATGTAAGGTGGGTTGCTAAATAATGTTTAGCACTAGACCTTAAGTTTGAACAGTAGATGGTTATCTAGGTAGGTGTAATAATTTTTTAGCTAATACGGCTAGTTGTATGGAAGTGATCTAGTAGTCTTGAACCATGTATGAAAGAGTTTGAGTTTAGTTATTCATCATTAAGTATGGTGTTGCAAGTATAATGTATAGCAGTATGCCCAAGGTGATATGGGGTTGCTTTATTTTTCAGAGATTATTGCATGTTGTGTGTGGTTGGTAGTATTATTGAGTTGCTAAGTGAAACAAGGCTAGTTATATGGTATATGGTGTTATAAATAGCTAAGTTAAGAATCTTTGATTGATAATGTTGAGCCTTTTGATATGATCTTGATTCTCATGGTTTAGAGAAAAATATAAGTTTCGAGATATGATATTCGTAGAGTATAAAAAAAGTTAGTATGGTCTAGCAACAGTTGGGAGATATCCATGTTAAGTGTTAAATTCTAAGTTGGTGAGTATTTATGTTGTTATATGATGAGTTTGGGGCTACAAAAATATAAGAGTTGAATCTCAGAAGGAGGTATTAGCTTTGGGTGTTATAAGTGAAGGTGCGGTCCTTCGGGGTAAGTTTAGTTTTATATGTATTGACTTTATATCCCAGACTCTAGAGTAAAGTGATTGCAGTTTAGATTAGAGTTTATATAGTGGTTCACAGACTTATAATGATGGCTTAAAGCTAAGGGGGAGATGATAGAATAAGGAACCAAGTCAAGCTTTCAGATTCTAGTACGGGTGCCAGTATGTTGTAAAATAGTCATAAGGAAGAATGATGCTTAATCCATTCTTTTTTCAGTAGTTTACTTTAGTTATTCCGATATTTACTCATGCCTTATGTGTCAATTCCATGATCAAAGTTCATGTTCATGCGCATAATAGAAAATCATGTATACTTCCAATTTCTAGAATAAGCAGTTCCAGTTCACTCAATAGTACAGATTATGTTCCATGACATCATGGATTCTAAGCTCAGATCATGCAGATCATGACTTATGTACTCATACTTTATAGTATGATCAGTTCTCATAACTCCTGTTATGCTCCTAATGATTGGCGAGATTTAGCTTATAGACATGTATGCCCTTAATTCAGATCACTTTGATGAATCTATGATGTTGATTCTCTATCCTCAAGCCTCAGTTAAGCGTCAATTTTCGTATAGTATCCTTCCATGTTTCAAGGTCTCATGTTCTAACCTTTTAGTGACTTCTCCTTATGTAATGATAGTGGTGCCGAGTAAGTGTTTCTTGTTGATGAAAGATCATTGTATGCTTGTTTTAACTAAGGTCATACGTGTGAAGTAATATTGAGACCAAGTCTTTGATACATGTTGTGGTTAGTTGAAACTTATGCGTGTATAGTCTTGGGATAGTGCGTGGGAGTTATTATGAAAGAGGTTTAGAGAATACGAGGAGTGTGATATATGGGTGTTTGTTTAGATGCTCATATATGGTTATAATAATAGGCTTGAATGCCATGTTGGTGTATAAGTGGATGAATGTGGTCTACTTTAGTTTCCAACCTTCCTAACCTTGGAATGTAAATCTTTAAGTAAATTCATGATCGGGGTTGTCAATAGCACATCTCGTGTAAGTTTCACATTTTTTGGGGCAAGGTTTGAGGCCTATTTAGATGGTAAAAATAGTGAGCCAACGTTATATGGTCGCGGTGCATCGTGTATCGCGCTGGTAGGGACCAACGTGATACATCACATATCGCGTCGGTAGTCCAGTTCGGTTATGGTATTATATGTAGTACCCCATGATTTTGAGTTAGGCTTGACCATGGTGAGAGGACTTAGTTTAGTTTTGACCTTAGTAAATAGGCTTTTCAATGCCCAAGTGAGAATTAGAAGTTGAATCAAGTGAGTATGGTCTTTAAGGGGAATAGTATAGTGAGGGAGTATTCGAGAAAAGTTACTATGCTTGAAAGTAAGAAGTTGCATTGCCTAAGGCCTAGAAATTCTATCCTAGCTTATAATCTATATGTCTATGTTCCAAGCTATAGAGTTGTATAAAATGTTGTGATTCCGTAGTCAGATGTCTTGTTCAAATCATGCTCAAAATTCTTTGCTCCCTAATGTTATTAGAATTTTGTAGAAGAGTGTTGAAGAAATACTCTATTTGAGTATGGTCAGTCATATGATCCAATTCATATAGCCTGCAATCCAGTGTAGCAGTCAATCAGATAAGCTCATATATATTTCTAATTTTTCGATTTAGTCTAGCCTTACTACCTGAAGTTTCCTGAGTATGTCCATTCCAAGAGGTCATGGGTTTGCATCCATGTAAATTATGAAGTTAGTTCAACACACACATCATACATCAATTTCAGTTTCGGATATTAAAGTCATGATTCAGTTCATGAGTATCATATGTATCATCTCAATCTTTTCCTAGTATTTCAACCAAATTAGTATAATTCGGGGACAAACAATCCCAAGAGGGGGATATTGTAATACCTCAAGTTTTCATGTAGTAAACCTCTCATTTTTTTTTCTCATGAGATTAGATCTAGCGTAAAGTAATGGTTACTCATAAGTTGACACTATCGTTTCTATCTCAGCCATATAGCTATTTTTCATGAGAGTTCATGCACACGCATATCAGTTCAGTAGATTATTATGTTTAAGATTCAGCTATTCAGTTTATTTTAGTTCTGCATGATAGCTTATAGCCTCAGATTCCTCAGTATTTTCAGCTTAATTAGCCACATTCAGGGACGAATGTTCCCAAGAGGGAGATAATGTAATACCTCGCATTTTCGTACTAGTCTATGAACCGTCGTTCTTACGTGTATAAGCTATAATCCAAGTGATTCCCATGTGAATATAAGTTTCATGATCTTTACAGTCATGTTTGAAGTACTATTGAGGTTAAAAATGTTCATAGGAGTCACTTAGAGCCAAGTAGAGCTAGGATCCTTTGATTCATCTAAAGATTGATATTCGATTCTACAAAGGTCTACTTTAAACATGTATAACTTTTTATATACATGAAATTTTTCATCTCAAGACCACCAAATAGTAGATAATTGAATTAGCTTTCCAACAATACGAATTTCTCAAAACTCTAATAACTGAGCAAAAGGTTAAGCAATTTTCTATGTGAGGCAGTAAGCCGATGCGAGAGCGACGCGACGCATTGAGATCGCATTACAACACTGTTTTTCATGCTAATTAAGTTTTTTTATGGGTCTAGGGGCATTTTTTTCATTTTCTCTCACCCTAATCCATTTATAACATACAATTTCCACCTCTAGAAGCATAAAATTTCTCCTTTACTCAATTTTTTTCTCAAGAACAAGATCAAACTAGGTTTCCTCAAGATCAAGAATTCCAAAGAATGGATTAAGATCCGGGTTCCATCTCTAAGATATGATAATCTAAGGTATGTGGGATTTGAACAAGAACACTTGTTCCGTTCTTGTGCCCAAAGTTTTAATTTTTAATAAAGAATTTCATGTTTTTGCAAGTGGGTTTTGCCCAATTTACTTTACTTTGAGGTTATGAATTTATAAATTGTTCAAGTCTTGAAATTGCATGTTATTTCACTTTTTTATGTTTGAATTTGAGGAATTATGCTATGAATTGCGCATCCCTACCATGAATTGATGTTTTTGAGTGTTCCCAAGGTTAAAGTCAAGTATGAATTGTGATGTTTCTTGAAAATAATGTATTAGCATGATTTAAACAAGCAGGTACTTTGATTATAAAGAAGGTTGATCTTTTATCCTAAGCTAAGATAGGAATCCACTTTTATCTACGATTTAAAGCAAAGTGAAGAATAGTTAGCTTCCATTACACATTATAGTATTATTTAAAGTGGATTTTCCTAAAAAGTTCTGAGCCTAAGTATGGGAGTAGTATTTAGCACCGAGTTGGGCTTGGTTCTAAGGTTTCATGCCCCAGAACTACGAGCCACCATAGGATTTTATTTACCCCAAGTGGATTAAGATAGTGATCACTAAAGTTAAGATTCTATTCCGATGGAAAGGATAGAACAGCTCTCCCCAACGTGGGAAAGAAGTTGTACTCCATGTTTCTTACATGGTTTATATTGGTTAGAAGAAACTCCCAAGTCCCACAGTTTCCCAAAGTTCTAAAATCTCTAGGATTCAAAAGAAATCCTCTATTCTCCTTAAGATAAAAGTATATGTTTTGAAACCTAGTGTTTTTAAGATTTCCCAAGTTCCCAAATCTTTCCCCGAAGTTCCAAAAATGTCTCTCACTCTTGAAACAAGCCTATTGAGTTAAAGTTTTGAGATAAAGTATTTTCCATGCAGAATGAATTTTAGATTTCATTTAGTTTACTAGATTTGAGAACAAGAAGAGAATACAGAATTTAGAACTAAGTGTAATGACTCACGGAATTTATATTACATGCTTTATTATTTCATGATTTACAAGATTTAGATTTCCGATTTACTCGAGCTATGTGAGTCATTTACATTAGCATGCATGATTTTATAAAAATTGATGATATTTTTTACTTATTGCATACACCCCTATATACTTAGTACATCCTCAAAGTACTGATCCACATATATGTCTATGTGCTATATTGTCTCATAATGTAGGTACAAGTTGTAGTATGTGCAGTCAGAATCAGACAGCTGCAGATTCCAGCCAGCAGATGATGAGTCCTCCTATTTCGGGGACTTCAGTTAGATTTACTATTGTTATTTGCTTTCTTATTCTTATGTATTGATTAGTGATAGTTGGGGTCGCGTCCTAACATACTACCGTCAGTATAGTAGAGGCTTCACAGATGTCAGTTAGAGTCAGGTATGTAAACTTCAGTTTTCAGTTTTATTTTGTATAACCAGAGTTGTATTGTATTCATCTGAATGTAGTTTTGTATCAATCAAGTTCAGAAAATATTTATTTTCTACACTTTCCTTCAGATTTCTGTGTCTTAATCAGTTGCTCATAAGTTATGCCAGTATAAGGGTTAGCTTGGGATTACTTGTGGTCCTAAGCACTGTGTGACGTCTCGGGATAGATTTTTAGGGCGTTACAAATAGGAATCGATTTCACCATTTCAAGGAGAGTTCTTGCTCGTGCTTGGACTATTAGTGAACCAATAAATATCAAAGCAATTAGATAGAAAAGAGAAAGTTGTCAAGGGTCAATAAAAAACAACCTCGCTATCCCTTAAAAGGTATGAGGGTAAGGTTGCATACATCGTACCATCTCCAGACGCCACTTATGGGATTACACTGCCTTTGTTGTTGTTGTTTTTGTTGTTGTAGTACAATCAGTATTTATGGTTATCCATTATGTTGATCATTAAGCTAGACATAAATTCATAAATACTTCTATAAACTCCCTTGATGGATTCAAATACTGCAACAATGGTTTGTAAGCTTTAACAAAAGAAGTTAATGCACTGTTTGCGAAAAAACAACTTCTTTATATTCACAACAATAGATATTGATGATACTGGTAATATACACTGAATGATATTTTTGGTGCTCTGTTTTCCCAAGTAATACTTAAATAGGGATTACACATAAGAAAAAGGTAGGTAGCATTAATACTAGATGGGAGATATCATTGGATCCATTAGGAAACATTTCCTTTATCTTGTCAAGAGATTAGTCTTATTAGTGCCCTCCAGGAAACTTTATAGCTTTGAATGCGTGTTGCCAGAATACCATTATCTTTAATAAGGTTAATTAATTAGAAATACACTTTATTTTTTTATAAGGTTAACTAGAAAACCATTATCCTCATTCCCCCAACGCTACCTCCTCTAACAAATTATACATCTTCTAGCACAAGTCACAAGGACCAAGAACTATGAGAAACAAAATTGTAGATTGATGCATTATATAATCCAATGAAGAAATACAATAGAAGAAATGAGAGCTCAGAATTTGAACAAATCAACTCAAAGATCAATGCAAACTGCCTGCCAACATGTATACTTTCTTTGTACAAAAAATTACGCTAAGCTATCAAGGCAACTAGTTAACTATCACAGAAGATCCTCCTAACTATGAGCATACATACCTTCAATATTATCATCTTCAAATTTGAATCTCATTCACTGGCATGGAAAAGTTTCAACCGAGTAATCTGGACAAACATATATGTTTTAGAGTACACTTTTCACTTCTAGCATGTCTTCATCACACTCCAGGGACCTTGAGTGAGATATGAGCCAACATTCTACATACAAAATCTTTAGTGAAACAAAACCAAATGTCCAGAAGAGCACTCAAAAGTTCCATCAGGTTGTTCCAGTAACTAACTTAAGCAATTAGTGGATAAAGTGTATGTGCAGATTTTAGTTTGTAGTTGTAGATTTAAGTAAATAAAAGTAACTTCCAAAATGAAAAATTCATTTTGAAGCAGTACACATTGAAGGAAAAAAATCATAATAACAACCAGACCTCAAAACAATGTTACAGACTGGTAATTTTGAACTAAAAATTATAACAAATATATTAACCATAACGTGACCAATGTTAGCAACCATAACATGTCCAAAACATATGTAATTCAAAAACTAGTAAGCACTTCATGCTTACAACAATAAAAATGTCATCAAGATAGACCCAAAAGAAAGGAATATTGTCTACAACAAACCAAAATAGATAATGGAATATTGTCTACAATAGACCAAAACAGCCGCCAAACTAGACCCAAAATAGCTGCCAAAATAGACTCAAAATAACTTATCATCTTTTTGTCCTCAACTTTTAGCCTTTTGTGTTTGTAACATGCTGGTAGTAATTGTATCTTTTACATTTTATGCTAATCCAGTTGGTGATATTGGAAGGTTAGTTGGTTTACTAACACCATATCTATCACCTCTGAAGCTTATAACTCTACTTCCAATTGGTTATTGCGGGCTTAGTCTCCTTTGTAGCCTTTGTAGATATGCTTGTTCAGATTCTATTCGAACCATTAGAAGAGGGTCTTAATCATCTACCTCAAAGTCAGGCATTGAGCTGCTACAAGGGAGTACGGAGACAAGAATGTATTGACTTTCTTGAGTTGGGTAGGGGGTTGTTAAGTTAATAGCCTCTTCAACAGGTTCCTCTTGAACAACTTGTATCTGCTTAGCTTCTACTTGCTTTGAATGCTTTTTCATAATACAAAAAATAATAATTATAAAGTGTATACAATACAAAGTCTAATTAGATTACTTTTCGACAACCTCTTGAATTATGATTTCTCAGTCCACATTTGCTACAGGTCATCTCTTTACATTTTCTTGATTGCTTCCATACTTCTTGTCTCTAAAGTGCTTTATTTTTTGTCTATCCCTTTCGCTCTTAGGTCTTCCAACAATCTTAACCATTGTTGGTGGTTCATTGGCTTGTGAAGGATCAATCTTCCAAAAGAGTTCTCCTCTAACAGGTTGTAATTTGTATTTGTAAACTTGCAAAGTTGCCTCCTTGCTGTAATACTTGCTAATTTCAGTCTTAGGCTTCAATTTTTTGTGCTCCATTGCTTTAATTTCATGTGGATATAGTGCATCTCTTCTCATTCAGATTGACAATATGCCTGTCTTCACCCTTTGTTACCTCATAGCCATTGTCCCATTTCCACTCACCTTACAAACTTGAGATATCATTAAGAACTCATTATACAACAACTCACTTTTGGGACTAAATTGAGCATCTTTCCACTTCATTACAAAGGCCTATTTTTCTATCAACCGTGTTATCCCTTTGACCCTAATTACTTCCAACATTCCAATTATGGGCATATATCTTTCTTTAAGTATCCATCCATTGAAGGAATCTGTAAAAACATTATCTATAATCTGATTTTTACACACTTTATCCAGATAAGCCCTACACCATGTTTTGGGAGGGTACCTATCAAGTAAATCTTGTCCAATATCTTCCTCTACCTGGTTGATCTTTTCAACTTGGTTTTTAAATTCCTATAAAAAAGAAAATCATGCAGCCCACCACAAAAGCTTCTTTAGCTCACCTTTACCCCATTGCCTACACCAATTTGCCTCAATAGGCCTTACACAATATCTATGATATGCTTTAGGCAGAATATTCTTTACTGCATCAACCAGCCCTTAAACATTATATGAAAATAAATACATATCATGTAATATCACATTCATCATACAAATTAAATGAATCAATGGTATTAGAAAATAATGTTACCTTTTGCATATATGATATAAATGTTATTCTTTCAGCATTTTGAAGTTCAAGTGAATGTTGAAAATGTTGCATGAACAAAGTCCAAGTTCTTTTGGTATCTTTGTCTACCACAACCCATGTTATAGGATAGAAACAATTCATATTGTCTTGACCAACAACAACTAATAATTATACCTTGTCTTTTTCTTTAAGGAATGTACCATCTAACCCAATAAGTGGCCTTAAACCTGCCTTAAACCCCATCTTCAATGCCTTGAAGAAGATATATATCCTAAGAAATTTTCTCTTACCATTTTGTAGTGCCTCCTTCGATAATTGAATCACAACATCAGATCCTGGATTAAAACTCCTTAACTCAATTGCATAAGCCTCTAATTTGTTGTAACAATCTGTAAAACTACCCTGTAGAGATTCCAAAATCTCCTTTTTGCTCTCTTGCATTTTGATTCACTTACATTTAAGTCAAACACCCTATGTAAGTCATCTTTTATATCCTTCACCTTGTATTTAGGGCCATTTTGAATTTTTTTTCTTGAAATAAAGTGTTATGGTTGAGTAGTGAATCACATTGTTGTCATATGCAATCAAATGGGATTCAATATGATCAACTAGTGTTTTGACACTCTCTCCAGAAGTGGTGTCATCCTTAGAAATTAATAAGTGAAATGGACAACCTTCAGCACCACACTTATAACTCAATACTTTTCTATCACTGTTCAACACAACAAGTTCTACCTTCTTAGACAAAGCATAAAGTTTACAAAATTATCTTGCTTTCGGTATGTCTTTGAAGGCCATACCCTTAGCATGTGCTTATAATCTTGCAAACTATCTGTTATAATTTTTTTCTTTTTTTTTAACAAAATCCTCTAATTCATAAGTGTCATATTCTGAATAGCTAAACTCCATTTCATTATCACTATAATTTGTTCCTGCTTCATCAACTATTGGTACAGGTAAAAATAAACTACTGTATGTGATAATGTCAAGTACATCAACAGATAACTCACAATCATCAGTAGCAAACAAGTGAATGGAATGAAAATCCTCACACAAAAGATAATAATGTCCTAATTCCATCTTCTCCTTGTATTTGAAAATATTTACCAGAAGGTCCAAGTACAATAAGTTGTTGGACACCTAGAAAACATAACTTATTTGTGTACTCATTCACTAAGTCAATAAAAGAGAGGAGATCAAGATAATACTCATTCCAACAGTGAACCCATCCCTTATCATAATATATTTTTGGGTGTTTAACCCAATCACCACCATGATGAAAGTATATAGTAACATTTACAATTTTAATAACCTACGAGGGGTCAAACATCATTATAAAATAACAATCACCAAAAATAGGCTCAAAGTAGACCAAAAAAGATACTAAATAGACCTAAAATTAATTCAAAAAATAAGTACTCAACACAGGTTATCAGATGCTCAAAGATTACAAATTTACAACTAGAATATCCAAAAAAAAAAAAAGTACACCAAGTTAACATCATTATACACTAACAAACAACAAAACAGACCCAGAATAGATTAAAAAAATAGGCTCAAAATAGACCAAAACAGACCTAAAATTAACCCAAAAAATAAGTACTCAAAACAAGTTATCAAATGCTCAAAAATTATAAATTTACAACTTAAATATTCAAAAATTAGAAGTACACCAAGTTAACATCATTATACACTAACAATCACCAAAACATACCCAAAATAGATCAAAAACAGCCTCAAAGTAGACCCAAATAGATACTAAACAGACCTAAAATAAATCCAAAAGAGAAGTACACAAAATAAGTTATTAGATGCTCAAAGATTAAAAATATACAACTTGAATATCCCAAAAAAAGTACATCAAGTAAACCACCATTATTCACTAACAAACACCAAAACAGACCCAAAATAGATAAAAAAAACAAGCTCTAAGTAGACCAAAATAGATACTAAATAGACCTAAAATAAACAAAGAGAAAGCAATAACAAACAACCAACTTCACCGAAAGCTAAATAGGACATACAAGTCAGTTTTCTGTAACAAATGACAGGAAATAATTTCAGTTGTCACGGTTGCAAGTCCAATACACTTCCATCTATAATACCCTAAATACTACAGAAGAAACAATTATTTATGCCAAAATTTACAAGCTATCATAAGTTCAAAATCATACCCACTAAAACAAACTTATTAACATGACCAACATCTACATAACTAAAAGAATCGTGCCCGAAACAATTACATCTATCCTTTTCAAAATTCTCTTGTTTACCAATGATCATCATGTTAATGTAAACTTAATCCGTTAAGAATTTTACATGTATGTCCATCTCTTTGTATGATGTAATGAAGTGTTTTACCCTTGAAATACACATGATATAGCTTTAGTATACTTTTGGCCAATACAAATGAAGCACCACTAATCAGGAGATGATGTTTACTCATTTATTTGCATAATTTAGATCAGATATTGCAGAAAGAAGTACCAAATAAGAAACTAATTTGCAAGTAAACCAAGAAATTATGCCAAATTTTTTCTATCTTAAGGTAATCCTTTAGTTGCATATCATACCACAAGATTTTCCCATTCAAATTATTTACATAGTTAGCATTGTCCTGTGTAAGAGGTAATTAACTAAATATTTATTTTGACAGCACAGATTGTATAAGGAAAAAAATATTTTCAAATGAAATATGAGAAGTAGAGATGTTTTAGGGCCACAATGACATGCCTGCTATTCTGGTCCCTCAAGAACAAGCTGGGGCCCTAGGAATAGGTGGTACATAACTTTAACATAAATCAACATACAAATAACACAAAATATCAAAACACCAAGTTAACATCATTATGCACAAAGATTGTAAATTTATATCTTTGATATTCAATAGTCAGAAATAGACAAAGTAAAATAATGTAGGTTTTATACATGTACCAATACTCACTAACAGTTATGTAATACCCCGCACTTTTTCCTAGCTCAGTTTAGTTCCTAGAATTCAAATGGTAAGCTTCGCAAATGAATAACTCTTAATAGATATAGAATTTTCCATCTATAGACCCACCAAGTTGTAGATTATTAAATCAGCTTACCAAGGATACCAATTTTTCCTTAAACCGATACTTGGTTCAGAAGTTATGGCACTTTTAGTAAAGATAGTGTCTCAAAATTAGCAGCACCGCGTTGCAGTGACATGCAAAATGATAATTGTCCGATTCCAGTGAAGCACCACGATTGGCTAACATCGTGGTGAAGTCTCAGTTCCCGTTTGTCAATTTCCAATGAGCCACCACGATAGCCCCGCGTCGTGGTGATGGACCAAATGGGATTCATCCTTTCCAGTGAGCCACTGCGATAAGCCCTCATCACACCAAAAGGTAAAATCACATTCGTTATTTTTCCAGAATAGAACCGTGATTACCACCGCGTCCCACCGTGTGCCAAAATTGGCTTTTTATTTTTCAAAGTTAATTTTAAAAGGATAATTTGGTCATTTCCCCAGCCTCAAATTCATGAAAAACATGGGATTAAACCCATTCTAAGCATTATATGCTCCTATTTCATCAATTCTCACTCAAGAAAATCCTAGAACCACAAAACTTAATCTCCAAGAAATCCAATTTCCTCCATTCATTCTTCAAGATAGCTCATAATTAAGGGTTTTCAATTCAAGATAATCAAAAATCTATCTTCAAGAGCACAAATAGGAATCCAAAATCAAGTGTTCTTATCAATTGCATCAATTAAGATATGTGGGGCTTTGGACAAGGATAAATCTTCAATCCTTGTACCTAAAACTAGTTTTTAATTATAAATTCACATGATTTTACATGAATTTCAAATTAGAGTTCATACCCAAATATTGTTATTTGAAGATTATGAGATTACAAGTGCTTTGGATATTGAATTACACGTCTACTTTTATAAATTCATGCGTATGACTTTATTTTCCAGATGTTGAGTTGAATTATGAATATTTTCATTATCAATCATGAACTTTATGATGATTTAACATTAAATTGATGCATGGGGTATCAAGCCTTAATAGAATATTGCTATTCCAAGAATGATTATGCTTTTAACCATCTTATGATATGTTTTTAGACAGCTTTAAATAAAGATATTGATCTTTTGATCTTTAGCTAAGATATGAAATCCATTTTATAGCTTAAATTCAGTTTTGAATGAACAAATGCACAGCTAGCTTTCAGTATGAAACATAATGACTTTTAAAAGTAGATTTCCTACAGAATGAACATAAAGATAAAAGGGAGTAGTATTTAGTATCGATCAAAAGTGTGGGTTTAGCTCATCCTACTTTTCTAGAACTACAAGCCAACATAGGTACAGATTCAGTATTCCTATTTCTATATGGATCACAGTTACAGATGTGATCACTTAGATCAGGTTATACTCTTTGGCAAGAGTATGACACCTCTCCCCAATGTGAGGTTTTCCCCTTAGGAGAACGAGATGTTGGACTTCATGATAGCTCACATGATTTATGTCGATTAAGAGAACCTCCCTACTAGTAAAAATAATAGAACTATTTTTAAAAAAATTCCCTCACAGTAACGATCTTCAGAATAGTTTTTAAAAGTATTTTCCCTACAGTTTAACAGAAGAGTGACAGATAACAGTTCAGCTTTTAGACTTTAAATGTAATGCCTCACCTAATTTACGCAGTATGTATCATTATTCATGATTTATGATTTTCAGCTTTCAGTTATTCCAGCCATGTGAGTCATTACATACAATATGCATATTCTATGAATTTTAATAACATTGATATATTACTTTTACTTATGCATTCACCCCTACATGCTCAGTACATCCTTAAAGTACTGATCCACATAAACGTATATGTGCTATATTGTCTCATAATATAGGTTCAAATGCTCAGTCACAACAAAATAAGTGATTTCGGGCATATTAATCTACATCCCGACAGTTGGTGAGTCCTCATGGTTTGAGGGCCCATTTATCCAGATTTTCCAGCTTTTATAGTATTTGATTAGTTACTTCTAGTTTAGTCTAATCCAGTTGGGGGTTTGTCCCAATGACACTCTAGTTTCTTAGTAGTAGAGGCTTGTCAGACTACTAGCTATTATTTTTAAACATTTCGCATTAGTTATCCAGACAGTATATTCAGTTGATCTCAGATAGTTTTGACATAATTTAGTATTTTAGTATTTCTACCTGATTAAATTATTTTACTATGAGTTAGAGACTTAGAAGTAGGCTTACAGGGTTAGCTTGAGACTACTCGTAGTCTTGAGGAATGTGTGATGTCTCAGGACTAGAATTTGGGGTATTACAAACGTGGTATCAGAGCCTAAATTTTAGAGATTCCTAGGGAGTCAGACAAGCCGCGTTATGTAGAGTCTTGCTCATGGGTGTGAAATGCACCACATTTATGAGCAAGAGATTGCGGGATAGTTTAGGAAAATCATCTCTTTCTTTCATAATCCATCGTGCTTATAACTATCTCTATCTTCTATTAAATCATGCTCTTTCATGACAGAATATGCCTCCTCACAGAGCTAATTCTTGTAGAAATAATAACCAGCCAGCCCAGCCTGTTGATCCTTTAAACGAGAATGTATCTCATGCCAAATTTAGGGCTGCCTTTCAGGCGTTAGCCCAAGCCGTGACTGCTAATGTTTAGGCCAATATCAGGATGCAGTGTCGCATCAGTAAGAGGGTGATTTAGCTGTATCCAGACTTTGTGACTTCATGAGAATAAATGCGCCTGAATTCTTTGGGTCAAAGGTAGGTGAGAACCCATAGTTCTATCTTGATGAGGTGAAAAAGATTACCCAAGTCATGCATATTACTGACGATAAAAGTGTAGAATTGGATTCTAATAAGCTAAAGGATGTTGCTTATAATTTTGTTTTTATGTGGAAGAAAGGTAGGGGTGAGAATGCAGCTTCTATGAGTTGGCAGGTATTTCAGGATGATTTTCTAGATAGATTCATTCTGCGTGAGCTATGGGAAGAAAATATTGAAGAGATCATGAACCTAAGGCAGGGCTCAATGACAGTGAAAGAGTACTGCCTTAAGTTCAACCATTTATATAAGTATGCTCCTACGTTAATAGCTGACACTAGATCTAGTATGAGTAAGTTTGTTACTGGAGTGTCTGAATTGGTAGTTAAGGAGTGTAGGACTTCCCTGCTTATTGAAGACATGGATCTTGCTACATTGATGACTCATGCCCAACAAATTAAGGCAGAAAAGTTGAAGGGGAGATATAGCGAAAATAAGAAGGCTAGAACTGGGCAATTTGAGTATGGTCAGTCAAGGTTTGCAAGGGGAAATTATTCACAGTTTCAGAATCGTCCACCTTTTCTAGAACCATCTTCATCCATTGCCCCCTCACCTCGAACCAAGAAATAACAGTGGGGTAAGACTTCTATGTCCAGATCTCAGAATAGTATGGGTGGAAGTCCCAATTATCCAGCATATGTTAGATGTGGTAAGAATCATCCTGGTGAGTGTTTGTTGGGTTAGAAAGGTTGTTTTGGATATAGTCAGTTAGGCCATGGTATCAACGAATGCTCGTATACTAATCAAGGAAGCGGTGATGTTCGTCCCCAGACTTAGGCTAGTAGTGCACCTGCTCCCATAGCTCGCCCAGCCCCTCCTCAGGGCACATCATCTAGTACCAATGGCGGTCAGTGCCAAAATTGGTACTATGATTTACCATTCCGTCAGGAGCACAAGATCTCCCCAGATGTTGTTACTGGTATGCTTCATGTCTTTCATCTTGATGTTTATCTGTGGTTAAACCCTGGGTTGAGTTTCTCTTATATGACCCTACTAGTTGCAGTGAATTCTGAAATAGGTCTTGAAAATATCCCAGAGTGCTTCTTGGTTTTCACTCCAGTAAATGAGTCAGTTGTTACCAAACAGATCTCTAGAAAGTGTTCCATTACTGTCTTTCATAGGGTCATGTTAGCAGATTTAATAGAATCGACATGGTTGACTTTTACCTTATTCTTGGCATAGACTGTCTCTTTTCTTGTTATACATCCATAGATTGTCGCACCCGAGTAGTGAAGTTTCAGTTTCCTGATGAGCAAGTCTTTGAGTAGGAAGGTAATTCAGTATCTCCCAAGAGTGATTTCATATCTTATCTTAAATCTAGAAAGTTGATATCTAAAGGGTATATCTATCATCTAGTTTGAGTCAAATCCGCAAAGACTAAGACTCCAACAGTTACCGAAGGTGTAGTCAATGAGTTTACTGATGTGTTTCCCAAAGATTTGTCAGGGGTACCTTCTGATACAGAAATAGAATTTGGAATTGATTTTCTTCCTGATACTCAGCCCATCTCCATTCCTCCATATCGTATAGCTCCCGCCAAGCTTAAAGAGTTGTAAGTCCAACCGAAACACCTCTTAGATAAGGGTTTCATAAGGCCCAGTATTTCTCCATTGGGCGCTCTCGTCCTATTCGTGTGTAATAAAGATGGCTCCTTGCGAATGTGCATTGACTATCGTCAGCTGAATAAAGTTACGATTAAAAAGAAATATCCTCTCCCAGAATCGATGACTTATTTGATCAATTCCAAGGTGCAAGTTATTTCTCTAAGATAGACCTTAGATCTGGCTATCATCAGCTTAATGTAAGGGAATGTGATATCTCGAAGACAGCTTTCAAAACCCGTTATGGTCATTTTGAATTCCTAGTCATGTCTTTTGGGCTATACTCTTTGGCAAGAGTATGACATTCCCCAACGTGAGGTTTTCTCCTTAGAGGAACGAGATGTTGGACTCTATGATAACTCACATGGTTTATGTCGGTTAAGAGAACCTATCTGCTAGTAAAAATAATATAACTATTTTTAAGAGAATTCCCTAACAGTAACAATATTTAGAATAGTTTTTAAAGGTATTTTCCCTACAATTTAACTGAAGAAAATGAAAGATAACAGTTCATCTTTTAGACTTTAAATGTGATGGCTCGCCAATTTATGTAGTATGTTTCATTAGTCATGATTTATGATATTCAGCTTTCAGTTATTCTAGCCATGCGAGTCATTACATACAACATGCATATTCTATAAATTTTAATAAAATTGAGATATTACTTTTACGTATACATTCACCCCTATATGCTCAGTACATCGTCAAAGTACTGATCCACATATACGTCTATGTGCTACATTATCTCATAATGTAGGTTCAGGTGCTCAATCTCAGTAGTGTGAGTGATTTCGGGCATCTCTATCTACATTCCGACAGTTGGTGAGTCCTCATAGTTCGAGGTCCCATTTATCCAGATTTTCCAACTTTTATAGTATTTGATTAGTTACTTCCAGTTTAGTCTGAGCCAGTTGGGGGTCCCAATGGCTCTCTAGTTTCTTAGTAGTAGAGACTTGTCGGACTATTAGCTATTATTTCAGACTTTCTGTATTAATTATCCAGATAGTATATTCAGTTGATCTCGGACAGTTTTGATATAATTCAGTATTTTAGCATTTCTACCTGATTAAATTATTTCACTATTAGTCAGAGACTTAGTAGCAGGTTTACAGGGTTAGCTTGAGACTACTCGTAGTCTTGAGCATCGTGTGACGCTTCGGGACCAGGTTTTGGAGCGTTACAAACTTGGTATTAGAGCCTAAGGTTTAGAGAGTTCTAGGGAGTTAGACAAGTTGCATTACGTAGAGTCTTGATCATGGGTGTAAAGCGCGCCACATATCTGAAAACGAAATCAGAGTAAAACCCTGAACAAAAAAGGTCAAAAATCCTAAAATGAACAATAAATAAGCACATAAATCCTAGAAAAATAGGACATTTCGTTAAAATAAAACGCACAAATTTGAAGCAAATATCTGGAAACGACATCAAATAAAAAACCTAGAAAAAAACACCAAAATCCTAAAATCAACAATATATAAACTCACATACCCCAAAATCGACAACTACACTTAAAATCCGACCCAAAAATAACTTTCAAGAACTTTTGGTTCAAATAACAATGCACCAAAATAAGAAGATAGTTAAATAAAAGGTCGTAAATATAGAAGAAACATACATGCAAGATCCTACTCGATTCTCTGTGGTAGAAGGTGTAGAATCATGAAAGAAGGATGATTCTTTTAGGGGGTTTTTAGGTTAGTGAGAGAGTACGAAATGTGAGAGAAAGTGAGACTGAATACGCATAGTGGAGACGCGTTTGAAGGTTATGAAGATCGGGTTAGTTCTGATTTTAAGTTGGGTTGGATTTTGAATTAATTTAACCGAATTTAATTAAAAAGGGCTAACGAATAGGAAATCAACACGTGTCCCGCCATTAGTGATAAGGTATATTTGTAGCTTTCATTAACGGCGAGGATATATTTGTACCTAAATCTATACCATTTATCAAAATTCGGGGATATATTCATACCTTTTCTATATTTAAAATATTAGTCTGGAAAAAAAAAATATGGCAACACCAGCTTTTGTTTATGTATGTTTATACTTTAGACCTTTTATTAACATTTAGCTTTGGGCTACTGATTTTATTAGAATGCTCTTACTTCAAACAAATAACTTGAACGGGTTCATGCAACATTCTAATTGAAATTACGAGGACTTCTTGCAAGTTCCTTTATATTTATTTTTAAAAATTAGAGAAGTCTAATTAACACATAATTAAATTACATAAGAATGTTTATTTTAGAATAATTTGTTGATATAGAATACCTATTGACGTGCAGTACAATTATTTGACAGAAAAATATAATTCTTTTAATTGATTGAATTCGATTGGCGTAATATCATTTTAATATAGGTTCCTAGAATTAGATATGATTAAATTTTATTAGGAAGAATCTTTTAAACATTAGTCGATGAAACATTTATTTATAAATAACAATATTTCTTTTGACTTTGCTATAATTTGTTGATTATGTCCTTCTCAATCATTCTCATCAATACACGGACCATCTCATAAAAGCTCTCCGTACAAATATAAATGTTTATACTATAATGGTGCTTTTAAACAGAAATTGTCGCGTCTGTACCTCACGCACCACCCCATGGGGTCGCCGGCACCCATGGAACCGGCGTGTACCACTGAAATTAGAAATCTTTCAGATGAGGTGACTACTTCTAGAGATCCAATTTCATCAAAATCCACTTACGCTAATATGGTCAAGCCAATCATGGATCGAATTTCGAATTCTTGTCGATTTGGGAATCCAGATGTGAAAACTCGTTACTCCACTCACAATGGAGTTTACTCCACTAGCAATGGAGTTTATTCCACTCGCAATAGAGTTCCGGCGATCATTTTCAGGACTGGTGATTGGTACGGAGTGATGACAGAGGAGTGTAAGAGAAATCTAGTGGGCAAATTTATTAGAACGCTGCCACAAATTGAAAAAATCAAATCAAAATTTGCTGAGAAAATCTCTTTAAAAGGTACAGCTAAAAAGGGATTTACAGTTTTTGTACTGTATTTATTGATTTCACTGAAGAGGGAGATTTTAATAGTGTTTGGTTTAAAAGATACATAGAGATAGAGGGTCAAGTGATGTGGTTAGAGAAATGGACTCCGAACTTTAAGTCGGAGGAAGATTTACCCATTGTTCTGATGTGGATGTTGCTGCCAGAACTTCTATTTCATTGCCACACGTGGAACTATATCAAGAAAATTGTAGCACCAGTAGGTACCCCTTTGTCCATGGATGCAGCTACTGATAATAAATCCCGACCAAGCATGGATAAAGTTAGGGTGGAAGTTGATTGACTAAACCTAAACTTAATTCCATATGGATTGGTTCGGATGATACTTCATGCCCTCTTAAGTGATTTCAACAAAAACTTGAGTATGAAGGTGTTCCCAAGTTTTGCAGACACTACAGAATCTTGGGACATTCCTTACCTCAGTGCAGGAAAGTAGAAAGAAAAAGGAGAATGGAGAAATGGAGGAGTATGGGAAAGAGACAGCTGAAATTATGGGACAGATTGCCAATGCTGGTACAAAAGATGCCGAAAATACTGAGCAAAAAATAAAGGAAAATGAGGTAAATACACAGTAAAGGAATCAGCCCCAAACTGATAAAAAAGGAGGCAGAACTGAAGCCCGATAGATTCATGGGTGTTCTATACTCAAAGAAAGGTTGGAGAAAATCAGAAACAAAAAAAAATCCCAAAAAAGAGAACCAAGGTAAAGCTCAAGAATATGAATGGGAAGAAGATGAATAGCAATGAAAACAGCCTGTATGAACAAGTCGAAAGACAGAAAATCAAAGATAAAATTACTAATGAGATGAGGATTATATATGATGAGATTAGCAACAACAACAAAGATTTGAAGAAACAAAAAGAAGTAGCGAAATAGGTTCAACGAGAAGGACAGAAAGAAAAACAAAACGATGAAGATGTTGAAGAAAATATCCACGATTCTACTAGTTGTAGCTCTGTAAGTTTGCCCACAGATATAAAAATATGAAAGCAATAAATTTGATGGTCGACCCTAACAAAATTATGATTGACAACAACAACTCATAAGAAGCCATTGAAAACATGGAGGAAGGAGAAATACGGGAAGATATGAATGATAACAGTAAAGAAAATAACAATATTGATGATTACTCAGATAGTGATGCTGAACGACACATGAAAGAACTCAGTGGTAAAGTGGGAATATCTCCTGTCAAAAGGGGTAGAAGCAAACACATAAAAGGTTACATGAAGAACAAAAGAACTACTTCCAATTCCTGTTCCAGGAAGAAAAAACACAAAACCAATCAAAAATCATTATGATTAGTGCAATCATATGGAATATTAGGGGGATGAGGTCTAAGAAGGCCAATCAGAGACTCAAAAGACTTGTCAACAAATACAAAGTGGACATGGTTACTATTTCAGAGCCGATGTTAAACATGAACAAAATTGAAGGTTACAAGAGCTACCTGGGGTTCAAATATTGCACCACTAACATCAAGGTAAGTTGTGGTGTTTTTGGAGAGACAATTGCATTGCATCTTTTATTCAAAGTCATGACCAACCTATCACTATGAGTATAAAAAAGATCAATTTTGTAAAGAGTTTTTTGTCACTGTTGTATATGCCAAATGTACAATAGCGAAAAGAAAGAGCCTTTGGGAAGAGCTAAAAAATCTAAATAAGATCATTCACAAACCTTGGATTATTGGTGATGATTTTAATGTCATCTTACATCCTGAGGAAAAGCTGGGAGGGATAGCTCATCGAAACTCTAAAAGTTTTGACTTCAGTAAGTACATGGACTCTTATGGAATGATCGACATTGGCTTCACTGGTTCCAAGTATACTTGGTGCAATAACAGAAGACCTGGAAAAAGAATTTGGAAAAGGCTTGACAGGGTTTTTATCAATAATGAGTGGGTACAGAAGTACACAAACAACTCAATGAGGCACCTGGCTAGTACTGGGCCTGATCACAGACCAATGTTGCTTAAATGTAAAAATAGTCAGGATAGACGCATCAAGTACTTTAAATTTTTTAACTTTTGGACTAATCAAGATGGATACATAGATGTGGTAAAAGAAAATTGGAATCAACATGTTGAGGGAAATCCAATGTGGAAGCTTTAGTAAAAACTCAAACGAGTTCGAAAAAAGTTATCTCAATGTCTAGAAATGAGATAGGTGATGTGAATGGTCTGGTTGAGGAGTGGGAAGCTAAAATAGAGTATATTTAAAATGAGGATATGATGAGAATAACTAAAACCAGTAGGTAGGAGATTAATAAAGGTCACACGGAATATATTCAATGGCTCAATCATCAAGATAACCTATTGAGGCAGAAAGCTAAAATAAATTAGTTTAGGAAGGGAGAAAGGAATAACAAGTACTTCCATGCTGTGATTAGACAAAGAAGGAGAAGATTGAAAATAAATAGAATAAAAAATAGTGAAGGCAGATGGATCACAAGGAATGAAAAGATTGCAAAGGCGGCCATCAAATATTGTGAACACATCTTCAACCTCAAACAAATAAATATGGATCCTAACATCTTGGATTGTATTCCAGAATGCATTACTAATGAGGATAACTTAAGTATTACAAAGTTCCCAAGATAACAAAGGGTTAAAAATGCTATCTTAGATATGAGCTCAGAAAGTGCAGCTGGTCCAGATGGATTCTCAGGTATGTTTTTTCACTCTTATTGGGAAATAGTCAAGTGGGATGTTATAGAATTTGTACAATATTTCTTCTTGAAAGGAAAACTAACCAAGTTCTTTTCACATACCCTTTTAGCTCTCATCCCCAAAGTAGACTCTCCTTCTAATTTTACTGAGCTTAGACTAATAAGTCTTAGTAATTTCTCTGCTAAAATCATCACTAAAATTCTTTCTAAGAGGCTTAATCCACTACTGCCTAATATAATCTCTGAAAATCAAAGTGGTTTCTTAAAGGGTAGACTCATCACTGAAAATATTTTACCAACTCAAGAAATTGTCCAAAACATTAAGTGTAAAAACATGGGGGGCAATGTTGTTATTAAATTAGATATGGCCAAAGCATATGACCGAATGTCTTGGCCCTTTATTATTGTTGTTCTTCATAAGTTTGGTTTTTCTAAAGATGTCACGAGGTTCTTCATGGGTACCATCTCTGATGTGTGGTATTCCATTATCATAAATGGAACTAGAAATAGTTTCTTCACCTCCTCCCAAGGTTTCAAACAAGGTGATCCTCTTTCTCCCTCTCTTTTTATTATTGGTGTTGAAGTGTTAGTGAGACTCCTTAACATATTCATTAACAATGAGCATTTTTTACCTTTTTCGATTACTGATAGAGGACCTATTATTAATCATCTATCATATGCAGATGACATTGTAATTTTCACGAGTGGAAATACAAAGTCCATCAAGATGATTATGAAGCAAATCCACTGGTATAAAAGAAACTCGGGACAAAAAATAAATAAAAACAAGTGCTTATTCCTAACAGCTCCTGGAACCGGTCCAAGAAGAATCAACAAGATCAGGAGCGCCACTGGATTTATGAACAAGAATTTTCCTTTTGAATACTTGGGTTGCCCTATATACATTGGAGAAAAGAAAAATGAATATTTTGAGAAAATTCTTTCTAAAGTCATCAAGAGGTTGGGTGCTTCGCAAAGTAGAATGCTCTCCTTTGGAGGAAAATACATTTTGATCAAACATGTGCTTCAATCTCTACCTATCTACACTCTCACTGCTCTTACCCCTCCAAAAACAATTGTCAAACAAATGGAGAACCATTTTGCAAGATTTTTTTGAGGATCCTCAATTGAAAAAGATAACTATCATTGGAGTTCTTGGGAGAAAATGTGTTACCCAACCAATGAATAAGGGATAGGTATGAGGAGGATGAAGGACATATGTGAAACTCTCAACATAAAGAAGTGGTGGAGATTCATAGAAGAAGATTCCCTGTGGGCAAAGTTCACCAAAGATAAGTACTGTGTCATAGCACATCCTGTGACAAAAGTATGGGTGTCTAGTAACTCTCACATCTGGAACACTCTCACCAAAACAAGATCCAAAGTGGAAAAAAACATGATTTGGTATATTTACTAGGGTGATTGTAGTTTCTGGTGGGATAACTGGACAGGATAAGGTGCTTTAGCAATATACACTCCTGATCTTAGACATTCCACAAAGACTAAAGTGAATGAATTCTTTCAGAATCAAGTTTGGAATGAACAAATGCTTTGAGAGATTATACCAGAGTGGATAGTTCAACACATTATCCACATCAAGATAGGATTCAACACAAGATTAGATGTTATCACATGGAAAGCAACCAATGATGGTTTTTTCTCCAACAAATCAGCATGGGATTTATAAGGGGGGGAAAAAGTTCTAACTTTCTTTTTACCAATATTTGTCATTACTGTATAACATTTAAATTATCTTTTTAGCTTGTAGATTATTGAAGGCTAAATTTCTTTTTAGTGATGTCATTTGCAGGTTTAGAGGAAGAAATACACTTGATTGCTTATGTTGTGATACATCAGTGCCAGAGACAATCAAATATCTCTTCATTAATAGTGAACCTGCCCAAAGGTTGTGGAAATTCTTTGGACAAGCTTTGGTGATAACATACACAAGTAAGTCAGTAATGGTGTTCTGGCAAGATTGGTGGAAAACTCCAGGTAAGAATCAAGTGCAAAAAATGATGATTCAAATTACACCAGTAGCTATATGTTGGGAATTGTGGAAAACAAAATGCTCCTATAGGTATGGAAATCAAACCAGGTTCTATATCTGAAGGATGGAGCAACAAATTTTGTGGAATATTAAGGTTGCTATGGACAAAGCTTATCCAATGCAAAAAATAGACCTACCATGGAATCGACTTTGTGAAGTGGTGGAGAATATGAGACCCAAAAACATCATTAAATTAGTGATCTAGAGCAAACTAATGAACGGAATGATTAAATTCAACACTGATGGTAGCTATTTACGGAACAATGGAAAAACAGGAATTGAAGGGATTGCTAGAAATTGTGAGGGAAAATTCATCTTCGCTGTCCCTGTTATTGCAAGATACCATAATGTTACTAAGGAAATGGCTGCCAAATACGCTGTGGAATGGATGTCTGATCATGTACATAGGAAGGGGACTATTGAAATGGACTCCATGATCATGGTAAGAATGATAAAAAAAGGGCCTACTCATAATATGTTGTTAAAGAGCATTATTGAGGACATAAACTTGAGTATTACAGATACCGATTTGAGTTTTGCATACTGCCTTCATGAGGGTAACATAGTAGCGGATTGCCTTGCCAAGATAGCCACCACGATAGAGTATCTTACTCACTTTCACAGATATGATGATTTGCCTGCAAATGCAAAAAGCTCATTTATGCTAGATGAATGGAAGATTCCAAGTTTTAGAATTCGATACGATAAGGCCAACTTCGTTGTTAGTTAATTAGTGATAAATAGTTTAGCCAGAGAATGATTTCACCCTTCTTGTGCATTCACTCTTTTTCCTTGACTGCATTGCAGTCAATGATATTTATTTGGGGTATGAACTTGTCCCCCAGTATTGTGTTTTTGAGGTTCATTATGATCAATATACATCCCCAGGATCTACCTGGAACTTGAATTTAAAAAAAAATCATGCTCATCATCCTTTGCCACCTTATTTCTGCAACTATAAAAAATAGTCATCTTCATGGTTGTGGTCATCCAAAACTCAATCAGAATTGTAAGTTGACAAAAGAATTTAATCAATGGCAATAAAGCTTGATTTCTTTGTGTTACTGATATCCTTTTCAACACTAACTTCTCCTATCTTATCGATCACTATTTTTTATAGTGGTATAAATGCTTGGTGCAAGAAAACCTCTTGTCCTGATCAGTGAAAGTATTTCATGAACTATGGACCCTACCATTTTGCACCCAAGCACAAGACTTCTTTCAAGAAAATGGCCATACAAGTAGCCTTAGAGAGAGAGCACTTGAAGCTGAGTCTTACACCAAAGGACTAGCCGTTAAGTATAGGAATGAACTCGAAAGGGCTGTTTGGTTCGATTATGTGAAGTTTTATGAGAGAAAAATTCTCTAACTCAATAAATACTCGATCCCAATACCATGTGTACTGATTTTGATACATAAACGTGGCTAAGTATAGCCATTACAAATCTCAAAAATTTTCGAACCGGCTTCATTGAGCTAAGTGGTAATTCAAACTACATTTTCCTAGTCTCATGTCCAACAACGTGTCTGAATTAATTTGTAACACTTTGGCACTAAACAATAATGGTTCCAATTTGAAGTAAACATACAAAGATTGTTTCCCAACCTGGGCATCTCCGGGTGATAGAAAATTATTGCAGTTGTCCTCCATAAGGCCAAATCTTGTGGTGGCTCAAAATGGTAGAGGGAATTTCCGGACTATTAAAGCAGCGTTAGATGCCGCAACAAAAAGAAATAGAAATGAAAGGTTTGTTATACATTTGAAGCATGGAATATATATAGAAAATTTGGAGATTGGGAATAAAATGAAGAATATTATGTTGGTTGGCGATGGGATGAAGTACAAAATTATCACGGGTAGCCGTAGTATTAGAGGAGGGTCTACCACGTTTAACTCTAGCACTGTTGGTAAGCCATACTGCTTGTTGTGCCTCTTAAACATCACTATATTTGTAAAAGATTTATCAACTCAATGATACACGAAATAATGATTGAAAGACTTCACATAGATGGAAATGGAGATTAAAAGAAATTTAGTCCAGATCAGCAACTAGTTTTGGAAAATAGTTATAACTACCAATTAGTTAGACAGTTTACTATCATTCTCAATTCTATTAAAAGTTAGTTACAAATGTATTCTTAGGTATTCTATTTTCATTGATATATAGAGAACATGTAAAATGAAGGATCATAATAATAAATATCAGTTTCTCTTCTAAAATTCTCTCTATTCTATTCTCTTCTCTCTTCTTCTAAATTTATCATCTTGAGCTGAAATCTCAAACCCTGTTCTTGAATCAGCCAACAATCTTGAGTTATAAGGGATATGCTATAGAAATTGACCGCGGATATGGGAACTTTGACAGGAGAGGTCACTAGTTTGAAAATATTAGATCAAGTAGTGATGGAATTGAAAGAGCAGTTGGTGCAATATGGAGAAAATATGAGGGAGAAATATCCTCTGGATAGAACAGGTCCCTATGGACCTCGACATTCAAAAGAAAGAAGGCAAGGTAAAAACCCTGCAAGCTATAACACTCACAATTCCAATTTCTCAAGATGGTCGAGAATGGATTATTTGAGATTTTTTGGGGATGATTTGCGATCCTGGTTGTTCAAAATTGAACAATTCTTCTCCATGGAAAATGTTGCTAATGAGGATAAGGTTTCTATTACAGATTTGCAGTTAGAGGGAGAAGCCATTCAGTAGCATCTATCTTTTATGAGGTATAGGAAATATTTACAACCGCCTACATGGACTAAGTATGTAATGGCTATGGTGGATAGTTTTGGGACTGACTTTGATGACCCTATAGAGGAGCTGAAAAAGATCAAACAGGTGGGAAGCGTGAAAGAATATCAGGCTGTATTTGAGAAGTATTTGACTAGGGTCAAATTGTCTGAAGAAAATGCTACTAGTTGTTACATTGGGGGTTTGAAACCTGACCTGAACATTGTTGTGAAGATTACTCAACCTACATCACTTTCATAGGTTTATAAGAGTGCAAGAATGCAAGAAGCATATCTTACGACCATCAAACCATTTAGTGGATTCCATAGTCTCAACACATCTAAGAGGTCAACTGAGCACAGGTTACAGAGTAAACCAGGACTATTACCAACTCCAACTACTGGTTATGCAGGGACACAAAAAATTGTTAACCGGAGAACATTAAGTATTGAAGAAATGAATGACAAGAGATCTAAAAGTCTTTGTTACTTCTGTGATGAGAGGTACACTTTTGGTCATCAATGCAAGACTATTAAGCAGTTGTACTTCCTGGAAATAGAGGAGCAGGATGAGAGTGGTGATGAATAAATTTTGGGAATGATAGATCCTAAAGAAAGTTAAAAAGTGGAGATGACCAACACAATAGAGAAACTAGAAATTTCTATTCATGCTTTAAATGGTTCCTTAGGATATAGGACCTTGAAAGTGACTGGCTATCACTTTAAAAAGCCTTTACATATCTTGATTGATACTGGTAGTTCACATAACTTTATTGATCCTGAGTTAGTACAATAATTGGGGTGCCCTATCAGATTAGTTCTTCCTAAAAAAGTTGCAACAGCCAATGGAAATGACATGTAAGTTGACAAGATGTGCACTATATCTTGATTGTTACAATGAGCTGAGTTTTCTATTAATTTCTTGTTGTTACCACTAGGTTCTTGTGAGGTGGTTTTAGGGTTTCAATGGATTCTCACCTTGGGGGATATTAAGATGAATTTCAAGAAACTCACTATGGAATTCTACTACAAAAGGAAGAAACATTGTCTTAGAGGTGCAGAAAGTCAAGTTTCAGCCTCAGGAGCTGGAAAATGGCTAAGTTTTCAGGTAATGAATCTCAACTATGCATGATCCAAGTAGTTCCTTCTATGAATAGTGATGTACAATGGTATGCCATTGAAACTAAGGAACAACCTAAAACAGATGCAAGTTTATTAAGTCTATTGGGGAAGTTTCAATCTTTGTTTATAGGACCTACTCAGTTAACACCTTCTAGAGGTATTTTTGGTCATAGGATTGTGTTACACCATGGTACTGAACCTTTAAACAAGAGACCATATAGATATCTATCTGTGCAAAAATATATCATTGAAGGGTTAATATAACAAATGTTGAATCAAGGGATCATACAACCTAGTTGTAGTCCTTTTGCTTCTTATGTTGTTTTAGTTGGGAAGAAGGGTAGTTCTTGGAGGATGTGTGTGGACTATAGAGATTTAAATAAACATATCGTCAAGAACAAGTTTCCAATTCCAATTGTTGAAGACTTGTTAGATGAGTTAGGAGGGTCCAAGATCTTTTCTAAGATTGACCTCAGGTCTGGTTACCATCAGCTGAGAATGGCAGAGGAGGATGTGCTAAAATAGCTTTTAGAACACACTTAGGCCATTTTGAATATTTTGTTATGCCCTTTGGTTTATCAATGCGCCAGCAACTTTCCAAGGACTTATGAATTTTGTATTTGAACCCTTCCTAAGGAAGTTTGTCTTAGTCTTCTTTGATAATATCCTTTTATATAGCTAGAGCTTGGAAGATCACTTGTTGTATCTTACAGCTATTTTTGAAGTTATGATGTAGCACCAGCTGTTTGCTAAAGAAAGTAAATGTTTCTTTGGGGTGTTGAGAATTGAGTATCTTGGCCATTTTATTACTGAGCATAAAGTGTCTACTGATCCTCAAAAGGTGAATTCTGTGCAGAATTGGCATGTTCCACTACTCCTAAGCAGTTAAGAGAATTTTTAGGATTAGCCGGCTATTATAGGAGGTTCATCCAGAGATTTGGTATAATTGCTAGACCATTAACTGACCTCTTAAATAAGGATAATTTCAAATGGTCTAATGAAGCAGCTACTGCATTTGCAACTCTTAAGGAAAGACTTACTCAGGCTGTTGTTTTAGCTTTACCTAATGCTACTAAACTCTTTATTGTGGAAATTAAGGCAAGTGGGAGTGGTATTAGTGTTGTTCTCATGCAAGAGGGTTATCTCATTTCTTTTATTAGCAAAGATCTTGCCCCTAAACATGAAGCCATGTCGGTATATGATAGAGAGTTATTGGCTATTGTGTAGACTGTTACCAAATGGTCACAATATCTTCTTGGTCAAAAGTTTGTCATTATAACTGATCAGAAAGATTTGAAGTTTTTAATGGAACAAAAGTTTCATACTAAATCTCAACTCTTGTGGTTGACTAAACTAATTCCATTTGACTACGCAATTGAATATAAGAGAAGGGAGGGAAATAAAGTGGTTGATGCTTTATCAAGGGTGACAGGTGCTGAACTTATGTCATTGGTGCTATCTACTGCTACTTGTGATCTTTTTCAGGATATAATTGATAGTTGGCATGCTGACCATGAGACACAAGCTCTTATTCATCAACTCCATACCTCTCCTGGCACTCTCAAGTAGTATACTTGGTATAATAATTAGCTCAGGAGGAAAGGAAGACTTGTGGTGGAAAATAACCATCAGCTGAGAATTCAGATCATCACCTTGTGGCATTCTTCCCGTTAGGGTATCCACTCAGGCATAGAGGTCACCTAAAAGAGATTGTAACTCTTTTGTCCTGGAAAGGGATCATATCTGATGTTCAGAAGTTTATTCATGCTTGTGATGTGTGTCAAAAGAACAAAGCAGACTTAGCAACTTCTCCTATTTTATTGCAGCTGTTGGTCATACCTAATGTAGTTTGGTCTCAAATCAGTATGGATTTTATCACTGTACTTCCTAATTCTAGAGGTTATGAAGTCATATTGGTGGTGGTTGACAGGTTAAGCAAATATGCTCATTTCATGGCTCTTAAACACCCTTATGCTGTTGAATTTGTTGCTCAGGTATTTTTGGATATGGTAGTGAAACTTCATGTCCTTCCCGATGTAATTACTAGTGATGGAGATACTATTTTCCTCAGCACATTTTGGCAAGAGTTATTCACCTTACAAGGGGTCCATCTACACACATCATCAGCGTATCACCCATAGTCTGATGGACAGATGGAAGTACTGAACAGATGTTTGGAGACATATTTGAGGTATTTCTGTAGCGAAGATACTTCTAATTGGTCAAATTGTTTATCTAGGGCTGAATACTGGTACAATACATCCTATCATTTTACTATTCATATGACTCCATATGAAGCATTGTATGGCAGACCTCCCCCTTTGCACTTGCCTTACCTTCCGGGTGAATCATCTTTGTCTGAAGTTGATAATTCTCTTCTCCACAGAGAATTGATTTTACAACTTCTCAAGCACCATTTGACCAGGGCTCAACTGAGAATGAAGCAGTAGGCTGACCTATATAAGAGTGACAGATCCTTTGACGTTGGTGAATGGGTGTACTTTAAGACTCAATCTTACAGACAACAAACCCTTTCTACTAAGTCTCATCAAAAATTATCTGCTAGGTACTATGGTCCTTTCCAGATCATCAAGAAGGTTGGGCCAGTAGCATATACTCTTTTTTTTCCGGATGATGTCAAGATTCACCCTATTGTTCATGTGTCATTACTGAAGAAGTGTTATGAGCTACCTGCTACTATCTCTTATCCCCATACCTTGGATATTTCTCATCCTCACTGCCCTTCTCCAGAGAGTATTTTACAAAGAAGGATAGTGAATAAGGGCAATAAGGTTGTTGCTCAAGTCTTGGTTAAGTGGCAAGGCCTATCCGCTGATGAGGCTACTTGGGAGTTCTACAATGTGTTGTTGACTAGATTTCCTTTTTTTAATCCTTATGGACAAGGATCACTTGTTGGGGAAAGTGTTAATACATTAAATAATGATTTAAAGACTACACATAGCTGGAAATGGAGATTAAAAGAAATTTAGTCCAAATCAGCAACTAGTTCTGGAAAACAGTTATAACTGCCAATTAGTTAGACAGATTACTGTCATTCTCAATTCTATTAAAAGTTAGTTACAAATGTATTATTAGGTATTCCATTTTCATTGATATATAGAGAACATGTAAAATGAAGGATCATAATAAGAAATATCAGTTTCTCTTCTAAAATTCTCTCTCTTCTATTCTATTCTTTCTCTTTTCTCTTCTTCTAAATTCATCATCTTGAGCTGAAATCTCAAACCCTGTTCCTGAATCAACCTACAAATCTCGAGTTATCCTCTATAACTCCTACATTTGTGTAACACTCAATTTCTACTGATATTGTGCTTAATTGATTACCATAAATAAATATGCTTAACATTCATATATTTTTATTGTCCAAAATCCAAATCAATTTTCCCAGAGTTATTTGACTCATATTACTGAAATATTTGGGTCCACGCTTTTTTATAAAATGATACTGTCTAATAAAATTAGTTAATGAAATAATTTATCTCGACATTCATGTAAAACTTAATGTAACACTTCAAATAAATCGATCACTTTTGGTAATTTGTATTTTTCGTTCTACTATATTATTGAAAATATAGTTAACATTTTACCCTGTTATAATATTGCAGTAGTTACTAGTGAAGGATTTATTGCTCGAGGTATTACATTCCGCAACACAGCTAGTCCACAAAACCATCAAGCAGTTGCACTACGTTCTGGATCTAACCTATCAGTTTTCTATCGTTGTGGATTTGAAGGGTATCAAGATACTCTATATGTCCATTCACAACGAGAGTTCTATAAACAATGTTATATTTATACCAAAGTGGACTTTATTTTTGGTAACGCTACAGTGGTTTTGCAGAATTGCATGATTTTTGCTAAGAGGCCAATGGATAAACAAAAGATCACCATAACAGCACAAGGCCGAACAGATCCTAACCAAAAACTGGAATTTGCAATTGGAAAAGTTGAGATGAGAGGTAGAGATCGTCCCGCTGGGAGTTCCAGAATTTTTTGGACAATAAAATTTTCGAAGCCAAAAATAAATAATTTAAGACAAGAAAAATATTGTAACAATCGTTTTATTGATTTCAATAATTGAGTGTTACAATCTCTATGAATCCTCTGATTCACCTTTTCAAATATAAATTCAAGGGCTTAAAGCTTGATCTTGAATTTGAAATTGATTTGATGGACTTGAGAGACATGATCTTGACTTGTGCTTGAAATCAAGGGCTTTGGAGCTTGTTCTTGAATATTGCGGTCCTGATCTTGAATCTTGATAAGCTTGATTTGAATGCTTGAGCTTTCTAGAGAAATTATAGCATTTGATCCACGAGCTTTCTCTTGCTACTTGTTAGAGTTCGAGGGTCTTTCTGAATTATGAGACCCCTATTTATAGTTGTTGAAAGAGAAGAGTCATAATGAAGATGGACTTTCTCTGACCAATCAGGTTCAAGTGACGTGGCGCCTTTTATGGGCTTTTGATGTCACTAGGTCTACAGCATTATTTTGACATGTGGTATAGTCCTATTGGCTCTTTCACTTGACTTGGCATGCCACGTCATTTGACACGTAGCATTTATTTGGTCCTGTAGAATATGACAATATCTTGGGCTTACCAAAGTGGGTTCTTCATTTGTAGCCCAAATCAATGGGCTAGCCCAATAAAAAAAATAGACTTTAATTAAATCCATATATATATTTAGACTTAAATAATTAATCTGCAATATATATTTGGGACTAATATATTTTGAATTTAATATAATCCAAATTTTGTACGGATTTAAATCTTCAAAATTGCATCGCCCGCAAATGTCCCCTACTTCAAGACTTGTCGAGACATTTAATATTTTGGAGACTAGCCTTGAAGTATGATTATTTAAACATGTTTCCTTCGCGCTTCAACGATTTTCATACATATGAATATCCCATTTAAAAAAAATTAAAGTCAAACCATATTGATATTGCCTCTCAAAACTCTCTTATTTTTTTTTCACGAATCTCTATACTTAAGACCTGTTGGTGAGGCATGATATTCAATTTCAAAAAGATTTTGAAAGACTTTTTCATCGCCTTAATTAATCACGAATAAAACTCTTCCGATTTGAACTTAGATTGGAGAAATAAAGAACCTCCAATTTGAATTTGTATGGGAGAAGGAAACAACCTCCAATTTGAATTTTGTATGAGAGAAGAAAATCAACCTCCAATTTGAATTTTTATGGAAGAAGAAAATAACCTCTAATTTGATTTTGTATGGGAGAAAAAAATAATCTCCAATTTAAATTTGTATGGGAGAAAGAAATACCTCTAATTTGAATTTTTATGGGAGAAGGAAACAATCTTCAATTTGAATTTGGAGATAGAAGTTATTCCAATCTGAACATATATTGAAGAAGGAAACATCAATACTACAACTCTATAAAAAGAGGTAGTTTTCTCACTTTCTCAATATCAATTTTGGGGTTTTCAAGTCATCAACAATATTGAGGTAATTTATTTCCCTCCTACTTTTCTCTTATTTTCGTCACTTTTTTTTTTCAGCATAGCATATTTGTGGTAGAAAATTTATATCTAATTCTAGGAATATCAAAATCATGAACCATTTGATATTCCAAAAACTAGACTTTGATATCTATAACATATCCAAAATTCAGGTTCAAATTCCTTCAATATAATTTTCGGTAATTTTTTGAAGTTAGCCCTGAATTTTATCATGCTGAAAATTTCAGATCTGCGCATCTTTACTAAAACTTTCATATCTTGAAGTAGGAAGGATTAAATCACAAGCTGCTTGATTCTTGTGAAACTAGACACAAATATCTATAACATATCCAAAATTCATAATTTAATACACTCGAAATATTTTCAGGTATTATCGCGAAATTAACATTGAGTTTTGATGCATCAATAATTTCAGATTTACGCGATATCACAAAAAAAATTATATCTCAATGTGAGAGTATCGAAATTATGATCCACTTGAACCTATAGATTCTGTAAAAATGAATGTATAAAATATCCAAAATTTGGATTTTAAAACTTTTTGGATTATTCTAGATAATTTTTTGAAGTCGATCTTAAATGTTGTCCGACAGAGGATTCCAGATTTGCATCGCCTCACCAAATAATTTATTTCTTGAAGTGAGACCATCACCACAGAAGGGCGTTTTGATTGCATAAAACTAGACTTTTAGGGCTTTATTATCATCAAGGCATCTTGTCTCAATCCAAGTTGGTGATATACAATTTTCAAAATTGCAACGCTCTGACAAGTAACATCCTTTCTATTTGTGTTTTAACTTTCTTTCTTGTTTCCTCCTTTTTTTTTGTAGGGTTGAAAAAAATATGCAACAATCGGCTTAAGGTGTGAGAGTTTAACTTCGCCTCCGTACACCTTAAGACCAACCAATTTGGCTTCAATATGATGACTATGCAATAATCGGCTTAGGGTGCGAGAGTTTAACTTCGCCTCCGTACACTCTAAGACCGATCAATTTGACTTCAAGATGCTGACTTTGCAACAATCGGCTTAGGGTGCGAGAGTTTAACTTCGCCTCCGTACACTTTAAGACCGACCAATTTGACTTTAAAATGCTGACTTTGCAACAATCGGCTTAGAGTGAGAGAGTTTAACTTCGCCTCCGTACACTCTAAGACCGACCAATTTGACTTCAAGATGCTGACTTTGCAACAATCGGTTTAGGGTGGAGAGTTTAACTTCGCCTCCGTACACTCTAAGACCGACCAATTTGACTTTAAGATGCTCCTTTTACATAACAAATCCATTAGAATGCCAGCTTAAGGTGCAAAGGGACAAATCTTGTACACCTTAAGGCATGAAAATTTTTATATCCCTTTAAGGATAAACACATAAAAGGCCAGCTTAAGGTGCAAAGGGACAAATTTTATCCACCTTAAGGCATAAACATTTTGAGATCCTTTTAAGGATAAACCCGTGAGAGTCTAGCTTAAGGTGCAAAGGGACAAATCTTTTCCACCTTAAGGCATGGAACTTTTAAGATCCTTTTAAGGATAAACCCACGAGAGGTCAGCTTAAGGTGCAAAGGGACAAATTTTTGTCCACCGTAAGGCATGGAACTTTTGAGATCCTTTTAAGGATAAACCCGCGAGAGGCCATCTTAAGGTGAAAAGGGACAAATTTTTTCCACCTTAAGGCATGGAACTTTTGATATCCTTTTAAGGATAAACCCGCGAGAGGCCAGCTTAAGGTGCAAAGGGATAAATTTTGTCCACCTTAAGGCATGGAACTTTTGAGATACTTTTAAGGATAAACCCACGAGAGGCCATCTTAAGGTGCAAAGGGACAAATTTTTGTCCACCGTAAGGCATGAATATTTTGAGATCCTTTTAAGGATAAACCTGCGAGAGTCCAGCTTAAGGTGCAAAGGGACAAATTTTGTCCACCTTAAGGTATGGAACTTTTGAGATCCTTTTAAGGATAAACCCGCGAGAGGCCAGATTAAGGTGCAAAGGGACAAATCTTGTCCACCTTAAGGCATGAAAATTTCAATATCCTTTAAGGATAAACCCGTAAGAAGTCATCTTAAGGTGCAAAGGGGCAAATCTTGTCCACCTTAAGGCATGAAAATTTCAATATCCTTTAAGGATAAACTCATTAGAGGCCCGCTTAAGGTTAAAACGAACAAATCTTGTCCAACTTAAGACATGTAAATTTTGAGATCCTTCTAGTTGTAGGCTTGGAGAACTTTGGCATTCCAAATCCCATTGAAGGAACTCTCTTTCTTTTCGACGGGTTACCCCCATTGAGTCACAAATATTTAGAGTAAGTCCAAAATTTAATTAGAATAGTTTCATACTTGGTATCCATATGGTAGATACTGCAGGAACATATATATTTTTTTGATACTCATGTAACTGAACTCAAAATGAAATTCCAAGCGCCTACGTACCTCAGTAAAGAGGATCAAGTCATAACGTAGTTCTGGGTGAGTGTTTTTTTTGTGTCCTAACTTTTGCCTAGGACACCTCTTTTGAGGTTTTCAACCTAGCGAACTTTCATTTATTTTAAGCCGTACATAGTTTATACTCTTGCGGGTCAGGAGTGGACATGTAGTTTATACTCGTGCCTTAAGAAGTGTACATGCAATTTATACTCGTGCCTTAAGGAGTGTACATGCAGTTTATACTCGTGCCTTAAGAAGTATACATGCAGTTTATACTCGTGCCTTAAGGAGTGTACATGCAGTTTATACTCGTGCCTTAAGGAGTGTACATGCAGTTTATACTCGTACCTTAAGGAGTGTACATCTTTCTTCAAGGATAGAACTTCTTCAAAAACTTTGCATTGATGGGGACAACCCTTACGCCATCTACATCGACAAGTTTGTAAGCTTCATTTGAATATGCCTCTTGTACGACATATGGTCCATCCCACTTCGGTGTGAATTTTCCCCCAGACTTATGAGAAGTGATAATGGGCCTTCTTACTAAAAGGACTTAATCTCCAACTTGGAAGCACCTCAAGCGAACCCTTTTGTTGAAAGAATGAGATATCCAGGCTTGATAATATTTAAGATTTTGTTGAGCCTCCAACCTCTTCTCATCAAGAGCTTCTAACTCCACAAGACACAACTTAGCATTTTCTTCATCAGTGAGCCCTTCTTGAATAGCCAGTCTCAAAGAAGGTATTTGACACTCAAGTGGCAGGATGGCTTCAACTCCAAAAGCAAGCGAATATGGGGTTGCTTGTATTGGTGTGTGGTAAGTTGTTCTATATGCCCATAAAGTTTCTTCCATTCTCTCATGCCAGTCTCGTTTGGATTTGAAGACGACTTTCTTCAATAAGTTGCATAAAGTCTTATTGAAGGCTTCAGCTAGACCATTGGCGGCAGCATGGTACATAGAAGACCTGAGCTGCTTGAATCCAAAGAGATAAAAAATCTTATTCATCAGTTTGTTATCAAACGGCTTACCATTGTCAGTTATTATATATTGAGGAATTCTAAAGAGGTAGACGATATTCACACGGATGAAGTTTGCTACATTTTCTTTCTTTACTTCCTTAAGAGCAACAGCTTCGACCTACTTTGAGAAGTAATCTGTCACGGCCAAGATGTATAAGTGTCCACCAAAAGATTTTGGTAGTATACCAACAACATCTATTCCCCAAGCATTGAACGTCCAAGATGCTACAGTTGGGTGCAGTACTTTAGGAGGTTGAAGAATAAAATTCACATGGAATTGACAAGTTTTGCATCTTCTAGCATAGTCCAAGCAATCTTTCACCATCGTTGGCCAATAGTATCCCATACTTTTAATGTGAAAATGAAGTTTCGGTCTAAAATAATGCAATCCACACACTCCCGAGTATGCTTCTTGAAAAGATTGAATTGCTTCTTCCTCTCCCAGACATCGTAAGAGTACTCCTTCAAATGATCTTCTGTACAGTGTGTCCTTATAGTAAAGGAAGAGAAGTGCACGACGACGAATGTTTGTCCTTCTTCTTGGGTCCTCTGGGAGTATCCCATAACATAAGTAATCAATGATAAGTTTTCACCAATCTTTTTTTACATCTTCAGATACGGAAACAAGGTATTCAACTTTATTTTCTTCATCTTCAGTTGCTGGCAGTACTACCCATTCTTGGCGGATAGTGACTTGCGTCTGATTTGGAAAAGTCAGGGTTGAGGCCAAAGCAGTTAGGGCATCAGCTTGCTTATTTTCTCTCCTTGGCACATGTTGGAGGGTTACTTCTCCAAGCCACCCCATTAAATTCTATGCATAATCATGATATGGTCGTAGCTCAGGTTTTCTGACTTCATAGCATCCCAAAAGTTGCTTGATCACCAATTGGGAGTCACCAAAGACTTGTAATTGCAGTTGTTTCATGTCAACTGCCATCTCAAGTCCAAGTATTAAAGTTTGATATTCAGCAACATTATTAGAGCAATGATTTATTACGGTAAAAATGTATGGGATGACCTCTTCTTGTGGAATAACGAATACCACACCGTCACCAGCTCCATTTCGATGTGTGGTACCATCAAAGTACATATTTCATGGGGGTCTAGCTTCAATGACCATTGCATCTTCATCAGGAAGTTCATTGCTCAGCTTCCAATCATCAGGTATCGGGTGGTCTGCTAAGAAGTCAGCCAATGCTTGTCTCTTTACAGCCTTTTGGGGAATGTACACAATCTCAAACTACTGAAATTGAAGGTGCCATCTTGCAAGTCGATCACTAAAGACTGGTTTCGACATTACAAACTTGATGAGATTTGCCCTAGACACAAGACGGACAACATGAGCTTGAAAGTAGTGTTTTATCTTTTGAATTGAGAAGGCCAATACCAAACATAACTTTTCAATTGGAGAATACTTTAGATCATTCGGTGTCATCATTCAGCTCAAATAGTAGAGAGAGTTTTATTTTCCTTCACTATTTTCTTGAGTCGATAGTGCTCCAACTGACCTCTATTGTGCCGTGATGTAGAGTATCAATGATTTCCCAGGTATGGGTGCCGCAAGAACTGGTGGCTTCATTAAGTATGATTTGATACTCTCAAAAGTATTACTACAAGCTTGGTCCCATTCGAAGGGAGTATCCTTCTTCGTGACATGACTAAATGGTTGACATTTCCCGGCCAGGTTTGAGATGAAGCTCTTTAAATATGCTAGCCTTCCTTGAAGGCTTTTTAACTCATGAATATTTCGAGGCTCGGGCATCTTTAAAATTGCATCAACCTTGTCTTGATCAATTTCAACTCCTGGTGTCGCACAATGAAGCCAAGAAACTTTCCAAAAGTAACTCCAAAGGCACACTTCAATGGATTCATCCTAAGTTGATATCGTCGAAGAAACTCGAATACCATTCTTAGGTCTTTTAAGTGGTCGTCTCTCTTTCTTGACTTCACCACTAGATCACCCATATAGCATTCTATATTTTTATGGAGCAGGCCATCAAAGATATTCTGCATAGCCCTTTGATAAGTGGCACCAGCATTCTTCAAACCAAAAGGCATCACCTTGTAGCAATAAATACCTTTGGGCATACAAAATGCAGTGAGTTCTTCATCCTTTGGTGCCATACGGATTTGGTTATAGACGGATGAACCATCCATGAAGGACATTGCCTCATAACCAGTGGTGGCATGTAACGCCCCGAAATTGGGTCCCGAGATGTCATACGGTGCTTAGGGTCACAAGTGACCCCAAGCTAACCCTTCTACTGGCATAACTCATAAGCAACTGGATAATAATAGAAATCCATACAAATTAGCAGAAATTAACTCTTTTTTGAATCTGATCGATACAAAAATAGAATTTTACAGGATTATAATTCTGCCTTTACAACCAAAATTGAAACAAAATACATCAACTTCTACTGACTGTCTATGAAGCCTCTACTAGTACTGACTGTAGGTAGCCGGGTCATGATACCGACTACCCCAACTCAATACGACTGAATAAAGAAAATACAATACTATAAACTCTGCATAATTAACCCAAGCCCTTGAATCAAAAGGACACATCACCTGCTGACTGACACCACGAACTGACTGGATCCGAAGGTGCAACTATACCTTGTACCTATATTCCGAGAAAATGTAGCCCACATACGAATATGTGGGTCAGTACCATGGAAAGATACCGAGCATATGGGGGTGCAATGCATATATAAAATAATATCTAAATATTATCACAGTTTATAAAATTATGCATGCTGATATAGATGACTCACTTAGCTCGAATTAAATCATCAAAATCATGGATGAATAATACATGTAATGTAAAACAAGTGAGTCATTACAATACGTTCTTAATTCACTTTCATCTTAATTTCAAATCATCAAAACAATCAAATCTTATGTCAATTCTCATTAGAATATATTTCTTAAATCTTTTAAGAATAATGACTTTCTCAAACTCAGCCTTTTAAGCAAATATGTTTTCATCTCAGATAGAAGAGTACACACACACACATTGGGAGATCCTATAACTGACATAAACCATGTGAGATACATGGAGTCCAACGTACAAACCACGTTGGGGAGAGCCATCCTATCCTTGCCATCGGAGTAGGACTTCCAGTATCAATTCAAAAACACTAGTGATCACTATATAAATCAGCCTCAGGCTCACATCCTACGGGGGCACGTAGTTCTAGGGAAGTAAGGTCACTTTATACCTCCCACTCGGTGCTAAAGATTACTCCCGGACTTAGCTCAGAAAATTAAATCAGACTCAGGCTCATATTACAGAAAATCCATTATAAACACTTCAACAATTTTCATCGGGAGCCAATTTGCTACTCATTTATCATAGTCAATAAAAATGTGGATTTCTTTCACAGTCGAGTTCAAAATAACTCATTCACGATCAAAAGGTCAAATCATTCAAAACATCTCAAATATTCAACATCAACGTGCTTATAACACACACGTTCTCAAAAACACAATTTCAAATGGGGTTCGCGACCCAAATATCAAAATCATGATAAATATCATTCAAGATTCATGTTTTATATCACCACACATGTAAATTCATCTTTCAAAATCATAAACATCAAGATTTCATAATAATCATCATAAGATATGGGTTCATGCTTCAAATTCATAAAAATCAAATAAAAATCATGCCTTTGTAAAGAAAATTACTTTTGGGCACAAGAACGAAAGAGAGTTCTTGTTGAAAAACCCCACATACCTTGAATGATGAACTTTAGATCGATACTCATTTTTGAGATGTTAATCGTGCCTTTGAATGATGGTTCTTGGAGTTCTTGAACTAGGAACTTGGAATCTTGAATAAATTTGCAGAATTAATGGTGAACTTTGGAGGTTCTTGAAGTTGGATGTAGGGGCTTAGGATTTTCTTTTTGAGGGAATTTGATGAAATATAACATATAATGCTTCTAATAGGCTTTAATATAGGGTTTGGACGGATTTTAGGTGAGGGGGAATGACCAATACGCCCCTAAAAATTAAATAATTCTCGAATTTGTCCTTTGGTGGACTGTTTTGATAGTCTGAAGTAGATCAATCATAACGTTTTACTCCAATATCCAAATTGGATGAAACCAATTTCATTAGAAAGAGAACTCTCATATCTTTCCGTTGATATATAGTATCTTACCCATATCATTGTGTACGAGGAGTTATGATCATTTGAAGTTGACCCAAAAATTCACTTTTGGTAGGCTGAAGTAGATCGACCATAACTTTTTGCTCCGATAGACAAATTGGATGAAACTAATTTCATCGGAAAGAGGACTCGCAGAGATTTCCGTTGATATATAGTAGATCACCCAGATCATTATGTACAAGGAGTTATGGTTGTTTAAAGTTGGAGCAAAAATACGCCAGGCCTCGGTACTTTTTTCCTGCACGTTTTACTGTTCACTACTATTCACGGTTCGATCGGAATGTTCATAACTCGTCACTCGGGTGTACGTTTTGGATGATACACATATCGTTGGAAAGATTATTTGATACTCTACGCAATGGTGGGTTATAATCTAAGACATTCGACACGGAAAATTTTTAATTCATTCTAGAAGATAGAACCCAACACGTTTACGCACAAAATTTCAACGAAAAATTTCTCGGGGTATTACCTCATCTCCTCCTTAGAAACATTCATCCTCGAATGTCTATGAATAAGTACAGAATCCATGGAAATGAGGACAAAAGGCTGGGATAATGAAATCATACCACTTACTTCACTCCAAACTTTCGAATACTTCATAGAACATGCGATTCATAATGAGAATGGTCACATAGTTGGATCTTAAACAAAGGAGACTGATTTTAAGGAATTGATATATTTGGTTTATTCAGAGACTGGGAATCAAAGGTCTCGAAGGGGATCTAATCAAAAGAAGGACCACTTGCGCCCAAATAAAACATCCCTCTACACTCCCTCCAAAAGATTCAAATGACATTGTTCGGGGAGAAAATGAACCATAATTTGATACAATCCTATCGTATGGGAACAAGGACCCATATGGCATAAATTAAGATAGGAATTTCTAGGTCTTGGAAAACATAACTCCTTGCTTCCAAACTTAGCAACACTTCCCAACTACTCCCTCGACTATGTTCAAGCCTAACTCCAAGTACTCATGAGATACGTCATATAACACTATAATAGTAATCTATATCATGAACTTCAATACACATTGAGCCTCACAACTCCTCACTTCAAACATAACTCTTATTGCTACTGCAACAACTACAGACAATCTTATACTAGGAATCCGCTAACTTGCGGTGCATTCTTTTAGATATACAACCATAACATTCAAGCCTATACTCATAACCACATACGCACTTCGCACATGCACCTCTAAACGAACACTCATAAAGCATCTTCCTCGCTTTCTCTAAGATTCCATCAACTACATCATTCACACATACTTGTCAATTCTTTAAACGGCACACATAACATTTTCTCAACCAATTGAACTATACACAAAAACTTTGTATTACTATTCCTACAACCTCATAGAAGTGCATAAAACCAACGCACAACAATCTTTCCAAATAAACATTTAAAACTTCAACTAACCACGGCATGTATCAAGGACTTAGCCTCAATCTAACTTCACTTCACCGAGTGAGCACACCACCTTCTATCATAGATAAAGAAGTATCTTCTCTCCCTTCTAGACAACTGCTCAACACCATTATCTTGACTTAATGAAAAGGTCACAAAATTTTAAAACATAAAGACCTGAAACATAAAGGGATAAAATATCAAATACAATGGGTTCATTAAGGTATCAAAACTGAAGACACCCATAACGGAAACTGAATCTCACTGATCAATATGAGTATTGCCTGAGTACTGGAACTGAACATACTGTAAAACTTGAGTATATGAGTCATGGGCGGAATGCCCTGAATTTAGAGCTCATAACTTATGGAATGTGATTCCAACTGCTAGAAGAACTGGAATTTCTCATTTTTGGAAACTAGAAGAGTATGTAATTCTCCATCATGTGTATGAACATAAATTAAGATCATGGAACTGAAATGTAAAGCATGAGTAGGTTTTGGGACAGCTGAAAATACTGAAATAACATTGGGTCAAGCACCGATCTTTCTCACAGTAAATTTACAACTTACTGGTACTTCTACTAAAATGTAAAAGCTTGACTTGACTACTTGTTCTATCATCTCCCCCTTAGCTTTAAGCCACCACTCAAATTCTCAAATGCTTACTAATTTTGAATCTCCACGAACATCTCTATCGCCGGAATGTACACCATTAGTGCTTCAACTCTTATTTCTATTAGCTCAACTTGAATACTTTCTAACCTTTTGATAGACCATGCTACTTCTGTCTTCTCCCTCTAATACCATGCCTATGAACTTATGTTTCTAACCCATAAGAATCAAAATCACACTTAAGTGGCTCAACATTTCCAATCATACGCCTCGCCTTAACTTAGCCATCCAAACATCATCCATTGTCTAACTAGTATTTATCCATCTAACAATCCCATGGCACGACTCACTACACCACATACACTAATCCTCGAAATTAAAGCAGTCCCATAATATCTTGGGTGAACTTTCTCATCATAATATAATATTAAACTTAATTACAAGTCAACTACACTTAAACTCTTGTGTACACTGTTCAAGCCTATTAGGTCACTTCCGGCAACTAATACCATTAATCTGGAAACCGTCACATTTGGCTTCATGATCACCAATCGTTCAAACTTAAGGTCTCACACTTCACATAATTTACAACTCCATCTCACGCATAACTCCCACGTGAAGATTATAAAACAACATATCCATGAACACTAGCCCACTTAAACTTCATAACAATAATAATTGGTCCTAATCATATAGCCTATCTTATTCACAATCCATTAACACATCCTTCTTTCACCCGTCTCTACTATATACTCTTCATACATAACTTAACATAGTTCATACCTCTCTACGTCTTAACTTAACTTCCTCTTGCAATCTGGAGAGCGCCTAGATTAACAATATTTACCCACCGAGTACTTCCATCACTAACCTATACTCTCTGTCATACAAATACCGTCAACACCCGTTTCATACCTCGAACAAACTATATCACTTCTTATTAACCCGATTGCATGCAAAAAGGGATTTCGCTATACTATGCTCAACAAATCACACTTACCATCCTTCTTACTACTACAACTCCACATCCCACATTTTCAGCCAGCACAAGGAACAAGATGAACTACAAGTTGCTAGTGGATCGAAATAGGCCTCACACGACTTCACTAGACTTTGATTTTGTGTTTTGATCAAGAAAGTTATATGAATAGAAAAGAAACTATGCTAGTGAATCGAAATAGGCCCCACACGGCTTCACTAGACTTTGGTTTGTATTTTGAACAAGAAAATGAGATGAATAACAAAGAAGCTATGCTAGTGAATCTAAAGAGCCCCACACGGCTTCACTAGACTTTGATTTTTCACAAACATAATGATAACAAGATTACATAATACAAGAGATAGAAACTTGACACACAACATTCAACGATCTAAGAATACACCTTACTCTATCTTAATTAAATAACTCATAAGAATAAGGGCATAACTTTCAACTTAAGGAACTTAACACACTAGAGAGCTCATCTCAAGCCCTTTGTGTAACTTTTGAAATTTCTTCTAGAAAATATAGAAGCATTACCTGGGGAAGAACTGGAGCTTGCGAATCATGTTATCTCAAAAATAATACATAGAGGGAGAAGTATAGATTAACATTATAGATTCTTAGGAGCAATCTGAAAGCACACCTAACCTAGGCTTAGTTCACGACTTTTATGAACATGAATAAAGTACTTCAATCTTTGGAACTCAAAAGCACTGACAGGATACTTTCTAGCTCTCTTACAATCCCATAACAATCTACGGAGAATTAAGCTTAACTGTTTCTGATACCTTGAAAATGAGGCAGAGTTGGCCAAAATAGAGTAAGATGAGAATCTATATAAGCTTCTTGGAGAACCTTTTTACAGCACGATCTTAGACTTGAAAGAAGGGAAACATTTCCTAAATGCCCTGTAGCCTCTCGAAGAAAAGTACAGACGTCTCCGTACCGTTCCGCAAGAATCTACTAGACACGACTTCACAGACACCCTAGTACACTTGAACTCTATACTCTGATACCAAGTTTGTAACGCCCTAAAATCGGGTCCCGAGACGTCACACGGTGCTTAGGGTCACAAGTGACCCCAAGCTAACCCTTCTACTGGCATAACTCATAAGCAATTGAATAAAAATACAAATCCATAAAAATCAGCAGAAATAAACTCTTTTCTGAATTTGATCGATACAAAAATAGAATTTTACAGGATTACAATTCTTCCTTTACAACCAAAATTGAAACAAAATACATCAACTTCTACTGACTGTCTATGAAGCCTCTACTAGTACTGACTGTAGGTAGCCGGGTCATGACTCCTGACTACCCCAACTCAATACGACTGAATAAAGAAAATACAACACTATAAACTCTGCATAACTAACCCAAGCCCTTGAATCTAAAGGACTCATCACCTGCTGACTGGACACCACGAACTGACTGGATCCGAAGGTGCAACTATACCTTGTACCTACATTCCGAGAAAATGTAGCCCACATACGAATATGTGGGTTAGTACCATGGAAAGATACCGAGCATATGGGGGTGCAATGCATATATAAAATAATATCTTACTATCATCACAGTTTATAAAATTATGCATGCTGATATAGATGACTCACTTAGCTCGAATTAAATCACCAAAATCATGGATGACTAATACATGTAAAGTAAAACAAGTGAGTCATTACAATACGTTCTCAATTCACTTTCATCTCAATTTCAAATCATCAAAACAATCAAATATCATGTCAATTCTCATTAGAATAATTCTTGCATCTGTCCTTTGGTGGACTATTTTGATAGTCTGAAGTAGATCAATCATAACGTTTTACTTCGATATCCAAATTAGATAAAACTAATTTCATTAGAAAGATAACTCTCATATCTTTCCGTTGATATATAGTATCTCACCCAGATCATTGTGTACGAGGAGTTATGATCATTTGAAGTTGACCCAAAAATTCACTTTTGATAGACTGAAGTAGATCGACCATAACTTTTTGCTCCGATAGACAAATTGGATGAAACTAATTTCATCGGAAAGAGGACTCGCAGTGATTTCCGTTGATATATAGTAGATCACCCAGATCATTATGTAAAATGAGTTATGATCGTTTTAATTTGGAGAAAAAATACGCCAGGCCTCAGTACTTTTTTTCCTGCACGTTTTACTGTTAACTAATATTCACGGTTCGATCGGCATGTTCATAACTCGTCGCTCGGGTGTTCGTTTTGGATGATCCACATATAGTTGGAAAGATTATTCGATACTCTACGCAATGGTGGGTCATAATCTAAGATATTCCACACGAAAAATTTATAATTCATTCTAGAAGATAGAACCCAACACGTTTACGCACAAAATTTCAACAAAAAATTTCTCGGGGTATTACATGGTATCAATCATCAACTCTGGTATGGGGATTAGAAAGTCATTCTTAGGAAAGGCGTTGTTGAGATCCCTGAAGTCGACACAAACTCAAATTTGGCCATTCTTCTTCTATACTGGAACAATACTTGAAAACTATGTTGGATATTTGACTTCACGAATACATACCGCTTCAATGAGTTTGTTAACTTCATTTTCAATTAAAGGAACCAACTCCGGCCTAAAGCGTCTTTGGGCTTGCTTAACAGGACAGGCACTATTCTTGACCGCCAACTGATGGACCGCTACTTTTGGATCTAAACCAGGAATTTCTTTATAGATCCAAGAGAAGACATCCATATATTCTTTGAGTATATCCATATAAGCGATTTTCTCCTCCATTTCTAGAAACGTGCTCAGGTAAGTTGGTCTTGGGTCTTCATCGGTTCCAAGATTAACTTCCTTCAAGGGATCTATTGTGGCCTTTACTCCTTCTTCAAGTTGCGATGGAGAATCTCCAGCATATTCTTCCTCTTGAGGATCAACGTCGTTGATGGATATATGATAACACCAAAAGGCATTTTCTATCTCTTCATCAACCTTCATTTGAGACAAGACATCTTTCTTATTCTTTGTCGTAATATGATATGAGGAGCCAACACTCTCTTCATCTTCTTTGTGTTGCTTGGTATAAACCACAGTATGTGCCTTTGCTTTTAGCACCTCATTGCATGAAACTACCAGTTCTATCTGTCACTTCATTCTAGAAGGAATCAAACTTTGGAAATTTTTTTGTATTTTAATTGAAGAGTGCATCATCGTGCTTTGACGACTCCTCTTACACTTGTTACTTTTCTTTTTATTTAAAGGTCCCAACCTTTCAAATACCGAAGTTCTTGCAGTTGATCCTCCAAGTCGGTCAAATACAGAGGGTTTTTTATTAGCAGCAGTGAATTCTTCTTCCACTGTGATGTAATTATGACTTCCCTTCTTATGGAGATGCGAATTGGTGGTGGCTGCGTATATCCTAGGCCTTCACGTACCTACCTGGTCGTACCTTCCGATGAAAGTTTTCCCAACCTTGATGTCTTATTTGGATTGTACCCAGCCTTTACAAATAGTTTGTATGTATTTGGATCGAAACCATCCTTCGTACGTTTTGTAGGGGTTGTCATATCTTGTGGCAGATTTTGAGCCACAGACTCTTCAAGAAGTCTTGAGGATGGATTTATTGAATCAATCTTCCTAATAGGTAAAGTTAGACCCTTTAGTACATTATCTTGGGAATTTGATGGGTGATCTTTCTTTTTCCTTACCTTCGGTACGTAACGAAGAACGGGAGTTGCCTTCTTTTTTTTAGAAGCGACACTTTCTTTATTTGAAGTGGAGAGAGGCTTCTTGGTGGTGACTTTTTTTACAGTCACCGTGACCTTCTTAGATGTAAGATTGTCACACTTGGTCTTGGTGACATCTTCAACCCTTTTCTCATCCATAACATGCTTTTTAAGTAGAATTTTGCATTAGCAAATGTGACTCAACTTCAGTGAATGGCTTTTCATCGGCAACTATATTTCTTTCCACTCCGCCTTCGAGGTACTTCAAGCATTGATAGTAAGAGGATGAGATAATTTTGTTTCCGTGCACCCAAGGCCTACCAAGCAATATATTGTATGAAGTTTTGGCATCGATCACATGCATCCATGGGTTTGATTGAAAATCATGCATACGAATCCCCAACTTGATACATCCCATTGCCATATGTCCCCCTTGATTGAAGCCTTGGATCATTATACGGATTTCGTCTAGTTCGCTAGTAGTGATGCCAAGTTTCTTCATCGTGCGGATAGGCAGGATGTTGACTCCAGATCCCTCATCTATCAAGATTATATTGATCTTCTTTCCTAGAATTTGACCCACCATGTATAAGGTACGGTTATGTAGGGCCTCACCAAGAAGAAGATCGTTATTTGTGAATATGATTTTTGTATCACACACATGTGCCTCTTCGCCAAGAGTTTCAGCAAGCTTTTTGGAAGGTGAAGGAACTTCCATGGGTTGATTCTCACCATTTGACCCCTCTTTGGCGGTATTAAAACAAGACACCTCAAGGTTGACTTGGGAAGTCTTTACACGAAACCAACTCGGTAAGAATTCCTCTAAAGTCACCGGACGTTGAGGTTTTTGGGGGTGAATCTCTGTCACCCTCGTCTTCTTTAGGAATTCAACCAACTTCTGTTTGCTTTGTTTCTTTACCATTCTTCTCCTAGTTGGTTGCTCGACTGACTCCTTTGGTAGACTCGTCTTCTTGCGTCTGGTTACTAGAGTCCAACCTTCATCATCGCCTTTGTCAACTGAAGACCTGTCAGGCTCTAATATTTTCTTATTATGCTCTTCGACACATATTTGGATAGGATCGTGCGAGCCAAATATGATGGATAGTTTATGATAACTAACCGTCTCATCATCGAAGAAGATCTTTTTCTCTTTTGCCAGTTGCATGACTTTATCTTTAAAGACAAAGTATCTCTCCAGAGGGTGACTTATGAGCCTATGATATTTACAACAATTAGGGTCATTGGTCCTTCCAGCTTTGTTGGGATGCTTCATCTCTGAGAGTTCAATGAGTTTATACTCAAGGAGTTCATAAAAAATCTCAATAACATCAGAATCAAGGAAGGGATATTCCTTTTCTTGCATCTCCTTTAAAATTTTCTGATTTGGACATGCTCAGGAAGTCGTCTTCAAATTTTGCTTCTTGCTCACCTTTGTGGTGATCTTCATAGGATACACATCAACATTCATGGACTCCTTTTTGTCATTTTTTGGGACAAATTTGCCCCATCTTTTGGGTTTCTGCTTATTATTTCCCCTTCGAGGGTCATGGATAGGCATTGATCCTTTTCCAGCAGAAGACATGCTCAACTCTATATCGTGATCACGGGTAGCTAGCTCTTCAAAGGATTTAGGCTTAATGCCTTGCAATATGTAGAGAAGTTTCCAGTGCATTTCTTAGACGCACATCTCTATTGCAGAAGCTTTACTGAGCCTATCTTTGCAGTTTAGGCTAGTATTTCTCCATCGATTGATGAAGTCAATAACTGGTTCATCCTTTCTTTGTCGATTATTCATGAGCTCTACCATGCTCACTGTACGCCTTGTGCTATAAAAGCAATTTAGGAACTCGTGCTCCAATTGCTCCCAACTATCGATAGAATTAGACTTAAGGTCCGTATAATAATCAAAGGCGTTTTCCTTTAGGGAAAGAACAAACTGTTTGACAAGATAGTCACCATAAGTTCTAGCATTGTTACATGTCTCAACAAAGTGTGCGACATGATGTTTTGGGTTCCCTTTGCCCTCAAATTGTTAAAATTTGGGGGGTTGATAGCCAGCAGGCATTTTGAGGCTATCAATCCTTGCCATGTAAGGCTTGGCGTAAGCAAGGGAAGACTTAGCAACAACATCATACTAGTCTTTGAGGGTCCCTTCAATGAATTCCATTAATTGCCCAATCGAGAGCATTCCCTCAGAAGAAACTTGCACCTCTTTAATCGGTGGTGTTTGTTTCACAGGATTTTCTGTCTCATGAACCTCTGGAGATTTTTCAGGTGCATGGCTAGACTCTCTGTCTATCAGACCTTCCACCCTATCCACTATCTTATCAATTCGAGCATCTTGATTTTGAATATATTTGGTTAGTCCATTAATTACCTTTGCCAGATTCGCAAGCTGCTCCTCCATAAACGAGGCATCAGTTACCATCGCTTGCATAATCACTGGAGATATTGGAGAGTAGCACAGATTATCACACAAGTTGTTTTTGAAGTGCACAACTTATGCGGTGTGGTCGGAGATGATGAGTTGCTTGAACGATCATTACTCTTTGCGCCAGAGTATTTGGAACCGGAATGCTCAAGTAGAGCTAAAGTCTTCTTAAGTGATTCATCCATATCGCTTTCTCTTTCCGAAGCACTTGCATCGGATTTCGTTCCTTTTGGGGTTGAAGATCCAAAAACTGGAGTTGGCGCAGACGGTACTGGAAGTGTTTGTCGTCCTAGCAAGCCTGCCTTGCTCCTCGTGACATCTCCTAAGCTTGCGAAAGTAACACCAAGGATGCTTTCTACTTCAGCAGAGAACTTAGAATCAGCAGCGTTGGAAGCAGTTGATTGAGAGTTAACCTTCTTGGAAGTCATTTCAATGTTGTTGAACTTTGCAGTTGGAAAAGTTGAGACGAGAGATAGAGATCGTCCCACTGGGCGTGCCAGAATTTATTGGACAATAAAATTTTCAAAGCTGAAAATAAATAATTCGAGACAAGAAAAATATTGCAACAATCGTTTTATTGATTTCAATAAGTGAGTGTTACAATCTCTATGAATCCTCTGATTCGCCTTTTCAAATATAAATTCAAGGGCTTAAAACTTGATCTTGAATTTGAACTTGATTTGATGGACTTGAGAGACTTGATCTTGACTTGTGGTTGAATTCAAGGGCTTTGGATCTTGTTCTTGAATATTGCGGTCTTGATCTTGAATCTTGATAAGATTGATTTGAATGCTTGAGCTTTTTAGAAAAATTACAGCATTTGATCCACGAGCTTTCTCCTGCTACTTGTTAGAGTTCTGGGGGTCTTTTCTAAATTATGAGATCCCTATTTATAGTTGTGGAAAGAGAAGAGTCATAATAAAGATGGACTTTCTCTGACCAATCAAATTCAATGGTGTGGCGCCTTTTATGGGCTTTTGATGTCACTAGGCCTGTTGTATCATTTTGACATGTGGCATAGTCCTATTGGCTCTTTCATTTGACTTGGCATGTCATGTCATTTGACACGTGGCATTTATTTGGGCCTGTAGAATATGACAATATCTTGGGTTTAGCAAAGTGGGTTCATCATTTGTAGCCCAAATCAATGGGCTAGCCCAATAAAAAAAATAGACTTTAATTAAATCCATATATGTTTGGTCTTAAATAATTAATCCGCAATATTTATTTGGGACTAATATATTTTGAATTTAATACAATCTAAATTTTGTATGGATTTAAATCTTCAAAATTGCATCGCCCACACTATCATTGAAAAAAAAAAAATTCATGTATATTCGCATCGTCTAATAAATTGAGCATATTAGCCCGTTTCAAATTCCCATTTACTGATTTAAACATATCATTTATCTTACTTTTTTAATCTATAAACTGCCGTGTGGCTTTTCAAAAGTCAGTCTACCCTATAATTTTATGAACTTATACAATCGGACTGGCCTAAACCACTTAGGGGTTGTTTGGTGGAGCGCATAAGATAGTAATGAATAGGGTGTATTAGTAATGTTGGGATTAGTAGTATTAGAATTAGTAATATTGAGATTAATAATGCTGAAATTATTTTTTATGCAGTGTTTGATTTGATGTATAATATGTATTGTTATATTTTTACGATGATATTGTTTGTTTAAAAAAATATCCCCAATATTCTATAACTTTGTGTAATTTCTTTGCAAAGCTTTATTATTCTTTTTTAAAAATAAAAAGAAATAACAATATAACTAATAATTTACTTGGTAATTTCAAGATTATTTAATCACTCCATGCAGGAATTGATTTTTTTGGGGGGGTTATCTTTTCTTTGTTTGTTCATCATTTGTTTGTTGTTCTCAGTTTGTGGTGTGCTTAAGTTGGAGGAGGAGCGTGTAATTTTTGGAATGAGACAATGAAATTGTTATGAACATAAAATTGTGTTTCGTGGAGTGTTAAAGCTAACCAAAAAAAATATTTTTATTTGTGATATATCCTATCTATCTATATCTATAATCTATAATCAATAATCTATTCTATATCTATTTCTATAATTTATAATATACTAAAAGTGTGAATAGCCTTAGAAATGTCATTTGAACTTTTTGCCCTTCATTAAAAGTCTTTGCTTTAGACAAAATCGTCTTTTCACTATTTTTTTCTAATACTTAAGTGTTGAAAATTAATTAAATATATTTATAGTAAAACATTTCCTTATTAGAAGTCAACAAAATTAATGACAACTAATACATTTTTCATTAGTTTAAGAATTTTAAATCAACCAAAAATTTGACTTTAAGAAGATTTGAATAATCTAGAAATAAATATAAAAGCGTTAGAATAAGAAAATTTAAGAAGTTTCAAAGTTTTAAAAGTTTTAAAAGTTTTAAGTACGTAATAAGAATGTAATCGATGGTTTTGTAAAGATTTGACTTAAAAACAAGGAAAGATTTTAAAGAATGAAGAAAAAAGAAAATTAATCGTACCACAAATGTGGTTCAAATTGATGCGTCTCTCTTAGCCTTTGGCAGCAACAGAAAGAGGTACTGCATGACAAACGCAAAATTGATGATCCATCAACCGCTTAAAACTTTTGATGGTAAAATATGTATGTGCTTATGCTAAAATATATATTTATGTTTACATTATTATATTAAAGTGTGAAGGATCTTTGAAAAGTGATTTGAACTTTTTACACTTCATTAAAAATCTTCGCAATTGACAAAATTATTTAATTTTAAATAATCAAACATTACACGTGCGAGACACATGCGGCTAAACTAGTTTATAAAAGTAAGGATTTGTATGCAAACAACTAAACATGCAATATGTTTTTGAGTCTTGGAGGAAAATTATCATCTTAATAAATTGAAAAAAAAGAACTCATATGGAGTAAATTGAAAAAGATTTAAGGAATTTGAGGGCATTTTTGTCTTTACTCATATTTATCCCATGAATTAAAATTCATGTATTATTAATTATACCATCAAATAGGGTGTATTAATTATACACTATATAATACCATGTAGAATGTATAACTAATGCATGTATTAATTATACTTTGCTTTAAAATTACTACCAAATAAAATATTGATTTTAAAGAATGAAGAAAAAAGAAAATTAATCGTATCACAAATGTGGATCAAATTGATGTGTGCTAAGAGAGAGGTACTGCATGACAAACGCAAAATTGATGATCCATCAACCGCTTAAAACTTTTGATGGTAAAATATGTATGTGCTTATGCTAAAATATATATTTATGTTTACATTATTATATTAAAGTGTGAAGGATCTTTGAAAAGTGATTTGAACTTTTTACACTTCATTAAAAATCTTCACAATTGACAAAATTATTTAATTTTAAATAATCAAACATTACACGTGCAAGACACATGCGGCTAAACTAGTTTATAAAAGTAAGGATTTGTATGCAAACAACCAAACATGCAATATGTTTTTGAGTCTTGGAGGAAAATTATCATCTTAATAAATTGAAAAAAAATAACTCATATGGAGTAAATTGAAAAAGATTTAAGGAATTTGAGGGCATTTTTGTCTTTACTCATATTTATCCCATGAATTAAAATTCATGTATTATTAATTATACCATCAAATAGGGTGTATTAATTATACACTATATAATACCATGTAGAATGTATAACTAATACATGTATTAATTATACTTTGCTTTAAAATTACTACCAAATAAAATATTAAAATAACACCACACTTAATTCATGTATTATTTTCTAATAAAGCCTACCAAACGACTCCTTAATGCATACGCAGCAAAGAACTAGTAAGTTTCCACAAATTTACCAAATTGGAGAAGATTATAATCATTATTTGATTGCCCACTATTTTAGCCCCTGATTTATTATTGTTTCTTATTCATATTATTATTACAGCAATAATTGTGAGCATAACATTGAATAGGACTTGCAAACCAAAACACAATCATATTAAATCCTATAGTGTAATCATACATGTTATTAGGTGAGGCAATTCCTTTCCTACAAAAAGTAACTAATAGTGAATAACATTACCATAGTAATTGATAAATAGCCACTCTCTCTATAACGACTTTTATTGAACCTATGTGTGCCTGCAAAAAGAGATTAATTATTATACATCTTTGACAAGGCTTCGTGTGGATTAATTATATTATTCGGCAAATAAATTGCAATTATGTAAAGCAAAACAAAAAGTATCTCCATTAACATCTTACGGTTCACAAAGTAACAAAAAGTGCATTTTAATTCAATGGACTTTTTTATTATTTTTTTAATATAGGAAATACTCCCTTTATGGTTTTTTGTTTCACTTTGGTGTCAATCCAAAGAGAATCAGAAACGATATTAAGATCCTGCTTGAATGGAGTTATGACTTATGATCATGAATAATTTAGGACTTAACTTATTTTTTTTAGGTAATTTTCATAAATCTTAACAAGTTTTTTGTTAATTATCTCTTTTTCTGGTTTTTTAAATAAAAATTTTTCTCTCAGATTTTAATTATTTATATACATAACTGAACGTTAATATACATAAGTGTCTTATGTATCCTTAACGATATTACAAAAATAAATCAAGTCTAATAATTATTCAAAATAATATTAAGGAAATAAATCAAGTCTAATAATTATGCAAAACGATATTTAAGAAAATAAATCAGATCTAATAATATCCAATATTGTACCTTACTAATGTGTGAACAATAAATTCTTTAATTATGTATTTTTTCAAAAAATATACTCCTAAATGAAAATTTACAATATAAATCACCTAGAAAATTTTAGAACCAAAGAAAAAAAACCCTTATAAAATAAAGGGACATAGAAGATTTTAAAATGAAAAAACAAAACTCGTATAAAGAAAATTTTATTACGTAAGTGTACAAAAAATTTTACTACCTAGTCTACATATAAAGAAAATTTTACTACGTAAGCATGAAAAAAATTGAAACCAAATAAAATGGGTTCCTATAAGATTTGAATAACATGGCAACAATGAACCCCAACCCTTATACATATGGGTTTGCAAAACACACATCTCAAGCATCACATATACATAACAATATAAAACAAAACTTAAAATATAAAGATAACACATCATATACATGCCTAACATTCTTTCATATACAAAACACTGTTATGTATATGAGCTGAAATACACAGCTCGTCTTGTCTAAGAGAGCCATATACATAACTGTGTTATGTATAACACTATTGATGCATGAATATACATAACTCTGTAATGTATATGACCTGAAATTAAATAGTCTGGCAATGTCTTGTTTCAATACATATACATAATAAATTATATATATGGACTGAAATAAAACGTCCAACAAATGGCATAACTACAAATATATACATAACTCGCTATGTATCATAGTTCAAAATAACAACATGGATTTACTAAATAATTTGACCATATACATAACAAATTTAATGTATAAGAAGGCGTTTCTAATACTATACATAACTAATTTATGTATAAGGTTGAAATAACAATAAAACAATTGTATACAACAATGTATAAGAATGTGTAAATCTTTAAAAAAATACAGATTCAGCAACAAATCACTATACTTTTGGGAGACGTGATCGTGATGATTCTTCGTTTTTTATCTTACTTGAAGATTTAGCAACATGTTTTTTAGAGCTTGTACGAGTAACTTCCCTCGACCTCTTCATCTTGACGGGGGTCGTTTCGGTGTTTTGATCTATTTTTTCTAAAACTGAGGCTAGACTCCATTACTATGCTTAAGTTGTGAGAATTACGCACATGCAACAAGTAATTCATAGGTTTTGATTTAGTAAAGCTGAAAAAATTAAGAAATTAAACTAACCTCAAAAATAAATTGAAGAAGATGATGATGTTCAACAATTTGATAAGACAAGGTTTGTACATTCAAACCTTAAAATTCTTTAATTATGGTTGCTTGATTTTAGGCATATATTGTGAAGGTGTAGCATGTATATGGATAGATATATATGAAGGTTGGAGAAAGAAAGTGTAAAAAATAAAATATTTATAATTAGTTTTGATAGATGAGATTTTATATAATAATAAAAAGTTAAGGATGTATATTTATATAAATTTTCCTCATTTTTATTAGAGAAAATACATAAAGTTTTCCCCGATCTTGTCCGAGTTTTTCAAAAAGGCACCTAAACTATACTTTCGACCTATTACCCCACGAATCTTACTTAAATCATTACAAATACACCATTTTGACCCTCTGCGTATATACACACACAACAGGTGCGTGAAAGGCTCAAAAATGACTTTATTGACCAATTAAAAGCTGTCATATGTAAATAATTTGATATATAATGTATCTTTTAAAAAAAAAATTAATATTTATTTACTTTTTAAAATTATTCCATACCCCTTCTCCTTCCCCCCCCCCCCCCCGCGTGATACCTCCACCCACCATTGTCTTCTTCAACACCTCCATTAAATCTTTTTTTTTTTGAAATAATCATTTAACTATTTTTATTAAGAATCATAAAATTCCATTAAAGCTCCATTAATGAAGTTTTATGATTCAAGTAGAATGGGGTTGAAGAAGATAATAGAGCTTTAATGGTGTTTCAAAAATGGAGCTTTAATGGAGCTTAAAAAAAACTACATTAAAGCTATTTTTTGAAGCTTCATTAAAGTTCCATTTTTGAAACACCATTAAAGCTCCATTTTTAAAACACCGTTAAAGCTACATTGTCTTTTTCAACACCATTCTACTTGAATCACAAAACTCCATTAATGGAGTTTTATGATTCTTAATAAAAATAGTTAAATGATTATTTCAAAAAAAAAAAACTTTAATGAAGGTGTTGAAGAAGACAATGGTGTTGAAGAAGACAATAAGAGTGGGGGGTGGGGGGTGAGAGGGGGGATAAGGAGAGATGCTGGGTTGGTGGGGGGAGGGGAGGAGATGCTGGAGGGGGGTGAGGGGTAGGGTAGAGTGATAAATAAAATAAAAAGAAAAATTTTATTAAAAAATATAGATAAAATATGAAATTAAATATATTTATATGTGGCAACATCCGATTGGTACGTGCATTCACTCTCTTTTTTGTGACTGAAATTTAGTGAAAAATGATGTATTTACAATGGATTAAAGAAGAATCGTGGGGTAATAGGTCGAAAATAAAATTTAAATGTCTTTTTGAAAAACTCGGACAAGATCAGGAGGGTCTTTATGTATTTTTCTCTTTTTATTATTTGTGCTTAAATTAAGGGGTCGTTTGGTAGAGTGTATTGGAATGTTAACGCATGCATTAGTTTAATGTGTATTAATAGTACCTAGTTTGGTATACCTTTTTACCCTATGTATGCATTAGTTATACACTCTATTGTGTATTGAGGTGTGTATTACTAATACCTCAAAATCCATGGCATTAGTAATGCAATGGATCTAATGTGTGCATTAACATGCTTAAAGACCCTATTACCCCTCAAAAAAATTTCGCTTCCTTTCCAACATATATATTGAGGGTATTATGTAAAAAAAGAAAAAAAAATTATGTAATTCATATTTTTTTTAATACATCGAACCAAACACTGCATAAGAAAAATACAAACATAACTAATGCAAGCATAACTAACACAAACATTACTAATACATCATATTTTGTATTATTTTTATACACTCTACCAAACGACCCTAAGTGCTTAAAGATATATTTTAATCTTACACAAATACTACAAAAGTACCATAAAAAAATTTTTAACTAAAACACACTTATATAAGCTAACTCAAACAAACTCTAAAGTAAAAATTAAATTAATGAGAGAGAATTTACATGTGAAGAAGGGACCATCAGCTCAACCTCAACCAAAGACAAAATGTTAGCATGAGTGGATAAACATTTTTTTTTTTCATTAGCATGAATGAATAGTGGTTTCTGAGAAAAATGTAAAGAAGCACTTGATTAAACCTAAAAGAAAGAGAAGTTTCTGAACCAGACACACCTCCTAATCCAAATTGACAGGCTTGTATTCGTGCCCAGCGCAATCTTCATATGCCCCATTTTGCATCATCATGTGCCTCTCTAAACTAGTACGACACCGTCTACATTGGAAAAATGGAAAGGGGAGGATTGTAACACATTTGGCTATGGGGTCAAATGAGCGGATTGGGTTGGATTGAGATTGAAAATAATAAATAAGTTGAATTGAATTATGGGTTGGGTCATCACCCGTCCAAATTCATTTTTGATTGAAATGAGTTAGGTTGAAATGGATAAAAATCGAGTTGGATCTTAACCCGCTTAGTCTAAAAAATATTAATATATTGATATTTACTTCTTGTAAACCCAACTCAAGAAAACAAATTTGAATGAGATTGGAAAGTTGGGTGGGTGGGTAGAACGTGGGGTGGGGGTGGGGTGGCATAAGAATATTTTTTAAAATTTAATTTTTTAAAAAAAAAAAAAATATTTTTTGGAGAGAGGTGTGGGGTAGGGGTCGAGGCTAGAATGGGGTTGAGGTAAGAATATATTTTTTTAAAAAAAAGTCTTTTTTTTTTAAGAAAATAACTTTTTGGGAAAGGGGTATGCCATGGGGTGGGGGTGGAGGGAGTTAAGGGTGATTGAGGTGGAGTAAGAATTTTTTTCTTTAAAAAATTATTTTCTTTTTTAAAAAAAAAAATGGGAGCGATGTGGCGGTGGGGTAGGGGATGTGGGGGGTAGGGAAGGGATGGGGGTTGGGGTAAGATTTCTTTTTATAAAAAAATTAATTATTTATTTTTAAAAAATATTTCTTAAAAAATAACTTTTTTTTTTTAGGGGGAAGGGAGGGGGAGGGGATGCAGTGAAGGGGGGAGGGTAGGATTTTGATCGTGATGTAAGAAATTTTTCTTAAAAAAATTGAAAGAATTAATTTTTTGGGTGGAGGTAGGGGTGGGGGTTCGGAGTAGGGAGGGGGATGGGAATGAGGCAGGGTGGGGGCGAAAATAAATTTATAAAAAGCTTTTTAAGAAATATAAATATTATATTTAATGGAGGCAGGGTGGGGGTGAGGTAAGCTGGGGGTATAGTGGGGTTTGGGTGAGGTGAGGTGAGTCATTTTGAGAGTGGGAGGTTGCATTATTGATTTCGGAGTCAAAAGGGATCTTTTTTTTATGAAAAAATCCAAAAGAGACACTTACTTTCGAAAAAAAACAAAACGGATAAGTCGCCCGGGGCCCAGCGACTTGCAAGTGTTCACTGTTCACCTCCTCTTTTTTTTTTTTTGTTCCCATCCTTAACATCATCATTTTTACTCCTTTCTTTTCTCTTTCATTTTGACCGAGAACAATAATACTCACCCACTCAAAGATTCCACACTACATAGACCATTCACATATACTCCATTTTTTCCTTTTCTTGGTAGGAGCAACAGAAAAGAATAGAGAACATTGCATCATCTTTCTTTTTCTCCAACGACTGAAAAACATAAACACAAATAATTCTTCATTTTCATCACTTCGCAATTCCACTCTCAAGCACACAATGTATTTAAATAATTTAAGTTGTTAATTATTGTAATTTATTATATATTTTTATGCAATTTTTATATTAATATACGTTACTTTTCTTATCCAAATTTTTGTGGCATTGATAGTCAATTATATTTTAAAAATAATTTAAGTTTTTAATTATTGTGATTTATAATACTTTCTTCTATTATTTACAGTACTTTTTATTTTATTTTCAAATAATATATGTTGCTTTATATCTTCTTCTGTCCTGTCCCAATTTATATGGCACTAATATAATTTTGATAGTCAATCAAATATTTTATGTTGATATATCATTTTGTTATTCTTATTTTTCTAATACATAATGACTTATAATAAGGAGTGATATAGTAAAATCATCGTTCGAAAGACGAAAATTTAATTTAAAACATTAAGAGTTAATTTCACATTTTATGTCTATTTTATTTTTCATTAAATATTATTTATTCTCTTAATACCTAGATGACTCATAATAATTAATTAAGAGCGATTGATTATGTTATTACTTTAAAAATTAATATAATTTTATCATATTCAATAGTAATCATCGATAATTCACCGGAATAGTATATTAATTAAATGTGTGATGCTATATTTACATATGCAAAATATGATATTATTAAACATTATTGGATAGTGCATTATATTTATTTTTCACAATAATAAAATTTTACTATATATTTTTCTTTATTTCTTTTTAACTTGATATATATTGACCCAACACAAATTCTAAGAAAATATTCATTAGAAATTTATTTTATTAAATTAAATTTATTAATTTTGTACTTTAAAAATTTAAAGTTAAGTTTAAATATTAGTATTTCTATATAAGAAAAAAATAATTTTAAAATTTAAACTTACTAAAATAAATAAATAAATAAAAAGATTAATTTTTTATATAAAAGTTAATTAAAATAATAAAATTAATTTACTTTAAATATTTAGTTGCAATTAATTAAGATAATTTTTTATTTTTTCATAATTTATGCTGCATCGATAAAATTTTGAGAGTTGAATAGAACTTTTATATATTTTTAAAAAAGTATTTTAGCTTGTTAATTATTGTGATTTATAATAATTTTTGCGTAATTATCAAATAATATATTTACTCCTTGTGTCCCAATTTATGTGGCTTCGATACAACTTTGAGAGTCAACTAAAATTTTATATATCTCTTAAGTATTTTAAATTGTTAATTATTATGATTTGCAGTACTTTTTCTTTTATCTCAATTTATGTGGCATTACTAAAATAATGAGAGTCAATAAAATTTTTATATATCTTTTAAATATTTTAAGTTATTAATTATTGTGATTTGTGATAACAAATTAGTTTTGAACATGATAGCCAATTAAAAAAAAAAAATTACTTCCAATATGTAGTTATAGTTAATTAATATAAACTAATAGAATATATTAAATATTTAAATCAATATGCTGAAACAATGGAATTATTATATATTGAGGCATGATATGTAATTAAGTGAGAGTAGAGGGTTTTTTTTAGTAAGAGTCAATAAATTTCTATATGTCTTTTAAATATTTTAAGTTATTAATTATTGTGATTTATGGTAACAAATTAGTTTTGAACATGATAGACAATTAAATAAATAAAAAAAAATTACTTTCAATATGTAGTTATAGTTAATTAATATAAATTAATTGAATATATTAAATATTTAAATTATAATGATGAAAAAATGGAATTATTATATATTGGGGCATGATATGTAATTAAGTGAGAGTAGAGGTTTTTTTTTGGTAAGAGTCAATAAAATTTTTGTATGTCTTTTAAATATTTTCAGTTATTTATTATTGTGATTTGTGGTAACAAATTAGTTTTGAACATGATAGACAATTAAATAAATAAAAAAAATTACTTTTAATATGTAGTTATAGTTAATTAATATAAATGAATAGAATATGTTAAATATTTTAACCATTATGATAAAACAATGAAATTATTATATATTGGGACATAGTATGCAATTAAGTGGAAGTAATTGAGTTTTTTGGTAATTGGAAGAGGTGGTCGAAACAACCTCTTCTATAAAATAGAAAAAAAATACTAAACATATTTACATAATTTGCAACTTTTAAATGTTTTTATTATTCATAGAAATTATTGAGGATTTAACAGTGAACACGTGCAAAACAAAAACACACACAAAATTAAAAAAGAAGGAGACGAACAATTAACACTTGTATAGATCATATACAAAGGTTCACTAATAATTGATATATGGAATGAATATACATGACTCCAATTAAAAAAAAAGGAGGAGGTGAATAGTGAACACTTGCAAGTCGCTGGGCCCCGGGCGACTTGTAAGTCACTGGGCCTCGGGCGACTTGTAAGTCGTTGGGCCCGCAGCGTTTTGTCCGTTTTGATTTTTTTTGAAAGTAAGTGTCCCTTTTGGAATTTTACATAAAGCAACATATATTATTTGAAAATGAAATAAAAAGTACTGTAAATAATAGAAGAAAGTATTATAAATCACAATAATTAAAAACTTAAATTATTTTTAAAATATAATTGACTATCAATGCCACAAAAATTTGGATAAGAAAAGTAACGTATATTAATATAAAAATTACATAAAAAAATATAATAAATTATAATAATTAACAACTTAAATTATTTAAATACATTGTGTGCTTGAGAGTGGAATTGTGAAGTGATGAAAATGAAGAATTATTTGTGTTTATGTTTTTCGATCGTTGGAGAAAAAGAAAGATGATGCAATGTTCTCTATTCTTTTTTGTTGCTTCCACCAAGAAAAGAAAAACTGGAGGATATGTGAATGGTCCATGTAGTGTGAAATCTTTGAGTGGGTGAGTATTATTGTTCTCGGTCAAAATAAAAGAGAAAAGAAAGGAGTAAAAATGATGATGTTAAGGATGGGAACAAAAAAAAAAGGAGGAGGTGAACAGTGAACACTTGCAAGTCGCAGGGCCCGTAGCGTTTTGTCCGTTTTATTTTTTTCGAAAGTAAGTGTCCCTTTTGGAATTTTTGATAAAAAAAAAGAGCCCTTTTGGCTCCGGACTCTTGCATTATTGCTTGTTTTTCCTAATTTCACTAAGATAATCAGTTTTCTATTAAACGGGTTGAAATACAGATTGAATTGAGCTTATTTGAACCCAATCTAAAAGTGGGTTGAGACTTAATGGGTTGAGATTTTACGTAAATTATTTTGAACCCAACCCATTAACTATTGGACGAATTAAGCGGATTAACTCAATTTGGGTTCATTTTAATACCTCTAACTTTGGCAGCTCAACCAAAATTACATCCAACTGCTATTCAATGCATAAAAAATATAAAATTATTATTTTAATCGACGATTATACAATATAAAATTATTAAAAAGATCAATAAAATATTGTTTGCAGTTAATGAAGATAAGCATAAATTAAGAGAAATATCAATTGTTTACCGGTAATTTTTTTTAAAATTTATGAGAGATCTAGGACACGTGTCTCAACTTTAACTCTTTTAAGATTATTTTGTAGATAGTTGAATATTGTTATTTTGAAAAGTAAATATGAAGCTAAAGTAACAAATGAGTAAATAGGGAGCTAGATGATGCCATTGGGCTTTGTTAACAGATGCAAATGAGGTCTGCAACTATGAGCCCAGGGGTGTCAAACGGGCCGGACCGGGCCAACCCGGAACCAGTCCTTCCTTTTTAACCGGGTTGAGGGCCGGTTTGGACGCTATTCGGGCCGGGTCAAACAGTAAAAAAAATAAAATCCACCCAAACTCGGCCCACTTAACTCAACCCGATCAAACCCACCAAAACCCGGTCAAACCCGTTTAAAAAATAAATAAAAAATCCAATATACACTATATACACTCCAATATACAATATATATTTTTAAAAATATATATAAACAATTACACATATATACGTACCATTCAATATATAATTATATATGACTATACGTACTACTTTAAATAAAACATATGCTATAATAGTATAATATATATATATACACTACAAAATATATATATATATATATATATATATATATATATATTTATATACTAATTTATAAAACATATACACAAGTATACGTTAAATATATACTACTTTAGAAGATATATACACATATATATGCACCATTCAATATATATGTACTACTTTAAATAAAATATATACTACAATATACATATATATATATATACAACAATATGTATATATATATAGTTACATACTAATTTATAAAACATATACACTTGTATACATTAAAGATATACGTCTATAGAAGATATATACACATATATACGCACCATTCAATATATATGTACTACTTTAAATAAAGTATATACTACAATATATATATATATATATATATATATATATATATAGTTACATACTAAATTATAGAACATATACACATGTATACGTTAAAGATATACGTCTATAGAAGATATATGTCTATAGAAGATATATACACATATATACACACCATTCAATATATATGTACTATTTTAAATAAAATATATACTACAATATACATATATATATACTACAATATGTATATATATATAGTTATATACTTATTTGTAAAACATATACACTTGGATACATTAAATATATACATCTGTAGAAGATATATACACATATATACACACCTTTCAAAATATATGTACTACTTCAAATAAAATATATACTACAATATACATATATATATATACTACAATATGTATATATATATAGTTATATACTAATTTGTAAAACATATACACTTGTATACGTTAAATATATACGTCTAGAGAAGATATATACACATATATACACACCATTCAATATATATGTACTACTTTAAATAAAATATATACTACAATATGCATATATATATACTACAATATGTATATATATATATAGTTATATACTAATTTGTAAAACATATACACTTGTATATGAAGATATATACACATATATACACACCATTCAATATATATGTACTACTTTAAATAAAATATATACTACAATATACATATATATATACTACAATATGTATATATATATATAATTATATACTAATTTGTAAAACATATACACTTGTATATGAAGATATATACACACCATTCAATATATATGTACTATTTTAAATAAAATATATACTACAATATACATATATATATACTACAATATGTATATATATATATATATATAGTTATATACTAATTTGTAAAACATATACACTTGTATACATTAAATATATACATCTGTAGAAGATATATACACATATATACACTTGTATACATTAAATATATACATCTGTAGAAGATATATACACATATATACACTTCTATAGAAGATATCCAATTTATAAAACATATACACATGTATACGTTAAATATACACTTCTATAGAAGATATATACACGTGTATACGCACCATTCAATGTATATATACTACTACTTATAAAATATACTACATTATATATACATTACAATATATATAGATATACTTATATACTAATTTATAAAACATATACACATGTATACGTTAAATATACACTTGTATAGAAGATATATACACGTGTATACGCACCATTCAATGTATATATACTGCTACTTATATAATATACTACATTATATATACATGACAATATATATAGATATACTTATATACTAATTTATAAAACATATACACATGTATACGTTAAATATACACTTCTATAGAAGATATATACACAAATATACAAAACATATGCTGCTTAATATAATAAATTAATAATATTTGGTAGTAAATTAATAACATATCAGAAGTAAGTTTTTAATTTAAAGTAGAAAACTAGAAATTCAATTTAAAATTTTAAATCGTTAAATGAAAAAATATAAAAAGCAAGGACTAAGGAGTGAATGAATTTGGGGAATTTTATTGATTGCAAAATGATCCAAAATTTATAATTTACATGAATGAAAAATCTATAAATTATGCATCATTTTTTCCAACTCATTCATGTTAATATTAATGGGAACATGCATAGGATAGTCGAAGTCAACGGGGGCAAAACCATGCATTGGACTTGATTCTGCTGAGTTCTCCCGTGAAGTCATAATTTCTTCAAGTTTCAGCTCGTCGCTCAGCTCCGGTTCCATTCCTTGGTTTCTTCTTTTCGCTCTAATCCATTCTCTGAGGCAAACTAGAACATTCATTGCATTACTTCCCAATGAGTGTCGGTTGTCTCCAAGCTGTTGTCGTCCCTGACTAAAGGCACTCTCTGATGCAACGGTTGACATTGGAACATTCAAGATATCACTAGCTAATCTTGAAAGCACAGGATATTGTGTTTCATTACTCCTCCACCAATCCAACGTGTTGATCCGTCGTCTGCGATCCTCTGGTGCCGTCCGAAGATAATATTTCAGCTCTTCCCGATAAGTTGATGTGTAAGTTCTCTCATCAACACTGTTCCAACAATTTAAATCATAAAACGAATCAGAAAAAACCACTATGTGCCGCCCTTTTAGAAGATGATGGGTCCTCGGGAGGATGAGGAGCGACAGTTGAAGTGATATTTGTAGGTATGGCTAAATCAAATAAATCAACATAGTGATTATATAATTTTTCTATGTACTCCTTTGCATCAGTCGTAGCCGTCCACAAATCAGGTTGTACTTGTTCAGAATCATGGTTAGTATTTATTTCTAAGTTAGTATAAATAAGAGTACTAAAATGACACATATTATTATATTTCATGCACGGATTTAGCATAGCACCAACCAAGTAAATAGGGGGAATCGGGAAAAAATATTTTTTAAATTTCGTAAACATGGCGCCAACAGCTTCTTTATAACCTTCTTTATTTTTATATTCTTTGAGTAAACCAGAAATATCGGCTATATATGCCAAAATATTACAAACAGTAGGATAATAAGCACCGGAAAATTCAATCGTAGCTATATAAATTTTTTCTAAAAACTTAACAAGATCATTAATTACAACCCAATCAGAATTATGTAGCATGCAATCAACAAAATCAACAAATGAACCGCAATGTTGGTTAAAAGCTAGTGTAATAGTAATTCTATATTTATAACAAGTTTTTAAAAATTCATACGTAGAATTTCATCTAGTATCAATTTCCTCAGGCATCAAAATCGATGTAAGTCCATTTTCTTGATATTTAACTTTAAATTCTCTAATTCTCGATCTACGATTATTTCCTTGAATAAAACCAACAGCAAGGCGAATTTTTTCAATATAAAACTCAAAAAACTCAAGACCATCTTTTACAATTAAATTATATATATGACATGCACACTTAATATGAAAAATTTCAGTCAAGGGCGGAGATAGCGTAGATTTTAATTTTTTTATAGCAGTGTTGTTGTTAGAAGCATTATCAAAAGCAATACATAACATTTTATTTTTGATACCATAATATCCGGTAATTTTAACAATAGAATCAATAATAAATTGTCCAGTATGTTTACGATCTTCATCATATAAAAAATCAAGAATACGTTTTTGCATCACAAAATTACTATCCATCCAATGACAAGTAACGGTTAAATAATCATTTTTATTTACAGCACGACCAAGATCAGAATTTAGGGACAATCTACATTGAATATTTTTTAACAATGTTGATAAATAAAAATAATATTGTGAATGAAGTCTAAAAATATCAGACCGACAAGTAGTTCTAGGAATACCGTTAAACATAGGATTATAAATTGCTTGTATATAACGAATAAAGGCATCAGAAGAAGGAAAATTAAAAGGCAAACAACCCACAACTACCATTTTAGCTATTTCTTCCCGGTCCCTCAATTTATTATACTTCTTTGCTACGTGACCGGTTGCTGGGTCCATTCTAGTTTGCGTTGGCCCACCAACATCCCCACCACCTTTTGTAATTTTTAACTCTTTTTTGTGATCTTCAGCTACATGTCTCATTAACGTACCCGTACCCCTTGCTTGTCTCCACTTCTATGCTTATATATTTGTTGACAAATATTGCATTGCACCTCAATATCTGATATACGTTCAAAAAATTGCCATGCAATACTAGTTTTTTTACGAGGTTTTGGGGCACTGGGAGGACGGGAAGGGAGATTAACTGATTCAGATCTAACGTTAGCATCTCCTACTGCGGGTGTCTCAGCAATATTTTCCTTATCTTCGTCTAAATTAACCGCAATCTACTTCATTTTCTTCTTCTATACCATAATTTTCTTGAGCTTCTACATAATCCATATCGTGAGCATCTACACCTATTTCTTCCTCAAAAGGTGTACCAAGCGGTACCGGAGGCGAAGGCACATGGGTATATCTACTACTTGAACTACCTCTACCGCTAGTAATTCGCTTTTTACTACCACTACCGCTTTCGGGACAAAAATTTTTAATACCTTTAGTAGCGAGGTTTCTTAATTTATCCATAATATAAATTAAACTAAACTAAAAATATTCAAAATACACAAATATAATAAAATTAAATATTAAACAATTAATACAATAAATAAAAATTAAACGTAAGAGATGGAACGACAATACCAAATTTTGGAAGTATCCGAAGGTTGCAACTTTAGAAACTTTCGCTCGTACTTTGTAAACGAAAAATTAAAAAATTAAAGTGAACACTTTAAGAAATTAAATATATTGAATATTTGAGAATTGAGATTTGAGAGAGAATGAGATTTGAGAGAGTAAAAAATTGTGTGAAAAATGATTTGAAGTTGTAGGGTATTTATAGATTTTTTTTTGTGATTAAAAAATATTTTTTAAAGTTTTTTTTTTTCTTTAATAAATGGGCCCAAACTAGCCGTTTGGACCCAAAAACGGCTATATAGCCGTTGGGCCAACGACTAGTTTGGCCCAAAAGCCAAAATCTATTTTTTTTTTTAAGTTATTCGGGCCGGGCCGGTTAACCGGCGAGTCTGGACCGGGCTTGGTCCGGGCCGGGTTAGTCGGGCCTATTTTAAAAAAATAATCGGCTCGGGACCCGGAACCCTAAAGCCCTGAGGCTTATCGGGCCGGGTCGGCCCGGCCCACTTGACACCCATATATGAGCCTGACCTCGAGGATGATGAAATAAAGGTTGCGTCAAAGTAAAAGTTGCTTATAAATGAACAAAACCTGGAGTGCAAGAATATACATGTAAAAGTATTGTGTTGCTTGAGATCATAATGTTTTTACAAGGCCAAACCCATCGATAGCCCCTTAAACTTATTCCTAAAATTCACTTAGGCTCCTAAATTAAGGCATGTACCTATTAAACCCCTACCCCCCCTCCCAATTTGGTTCCAATTGAGCATTTTTTGCCCAATCAGCTAAAAGCTCAAAGTGTGTGTTGCACACACGCATTGATGTGGCAAAAAAGGCTAATTGAAAGTTGTCACGTGACATTGTGGGTTCGATAATTATTAAAAATTAATTATTAAATTATTTAAAAAATAAAAAACTGATTATTAAAAAGAAATTAAAAAAAAAAAAAACAAATTATTAAAAAATAATTATAATTTTTTAAAAAAATATAAAATAAAAAATTGATTATTAAAAAGAAATTATAAAATTTTTAAAAAATAAAAAATTTCATTGAAGATCCAAATTATTAAAAAGTAATTATAAAATTATTTTAAAAATAAAAATAAAAAAACAATTATTAAAAGAAATTATAAAATTTTAAAAAAATAAAAATAAAAAAAGCATTGAGGATCCAAATTATTAAAAAATAATTATAAAATTATTTAAAAAATAAAAATAAAAATAAAAAATTGCATTAAGGATTTCAATTATTAAAAGATAATTATAAAATTATTTTAAAAATAAAAATAAAAAACTGATTATTTAAAAGAAATTATAAAAATTTTAAAAAATAAAAATAAAAAATTGCATTGAGGATTCCAATTATTAAAAAATAATTATAAAATTATTTTAAAAAATAAAAATAAAAACTGATTATTAAAAATAGATTATAAAATTATTTAAAAAATAAAAATAAAAAACTAATTATTAAAAATACATTATAATTTTTTATTTTTTATTTTAAAAAAAATGGAATTGAGGATCCAAATTATTAAAAAATAATTATAAAATTATTTATAAAATAAAAATTTAAAACTAATTATTAAAAAGAAATTTTAAAATATTTTAGAAAATAAAATTTAAAAACTCCCCACCTTCCCCAGCCTCCGCTCCCCAGCGTTAATCTCCCCCCCCCGCCCGCCCCCCACGTTCCTCTTCTTCTCCATTAAAGTTTCTTCTCCATGAACCTCAAAAACACACTCACAAATTTTTTTTGTTTAAATCTACTTCAAGAATTCAAATGGGGTCTAGAAAAAAATTATTTTTATTGAAATTTTTATAATATGGTGATATTAATGGAAAAAAAGTGTTTTTTCTTGTGGAGGAAAAAAAAAGAAATGGTGATAAAAGTGATCTTTCTTGGAGAAAAAAGTGATCTTTATTAAAATTTGTTGTAATTTTTCAAGAAATGATGATACTAGTGGAGGAAAAAAACTGAATCTTGTTGAAATTTTTCAAGAAACGGAAATAATTATGGTGGATTAAAAAGAATTTGTTCATGTGAACATGTGGGGTGCGGGGGGTGACGACGAAGACGCGGGGGTGGGGTGAGGTTGAAATGATGAAGACGCGGGGTGGGGTGGAGACGCAGGGAGTGGGGTGCTGTGAAGAAGATGACATAGGGGGTAGGGTGCTTTTTATAAAAAAGAATTGAGAAATTATAGTAATTAAAAATTATATTAATAAAATAATTTAAATATAAACTTTTTAATTAATATTTTTTGGGGTCCTCAGTGTCACTTGACACATTTCTATTCGTAATTTAATTAAAAAAAAATACCCCACGCGTTGTTCGAGAGTGCACTGCACGCACAGTGCCATGTGGACAAAAATGTGCAATTGGAACCAAATTGGAGGAATTTAGGAATTTAATAAATATATATCGTAGTTTAAAAGTTTAAGTAAATTTTAGGGATAAGTTTGAAGAGCTATCGATGGGTTTGACCTTTTTACAAATAGAAATAAAATATTTATAGGCTTGAAAGATGGGACACCAGTCAATCAAATGGCTCTAATCAAACCTTAAAGCATGTCATTCAATGGGTGTTATCCACGTGCCAAGCTAATATTCTCCTGCATGCTTAGGTCATATGTACGGTAATATCCGCATTTCTGTCCTTTTCTGTCCTTTCATCTAGGTTAGGAGGACCCATGCCTTTTAATCCTCAGAGATCTTCATGCCCTTTAAGGTATTTTGTTTTTCAATTATAGGCTTTAGATCGTTTATTGAGGGTTGACTTTACTGGTCATGCCTTTGGCGGTATTTCACCCCTGGTGACTATCTTGTTTCCGAACTTCGTTACAGCTGCCTCGTATCTCATCTTTCTTTATCTCATTCAATATTGTTGTTACTTTCTACCCATTAAAGATAGTCCCTTCACTTTTCAGGTACGACGCCAGCTATGATTGGGAAGTGAAATATTTCTTCTCAATTTCAGCAATCAATCGTACTTTTAGAATAATTGTCGGACACACTATCTTAAATGGCTCGCCACACACAAGTCTACTACTTTTTGAATAATGTGGAGGGGCTCCAGTGATTTCCTCTCACTTCTATAACTTGGGCCGTTCTATTGATTTCAAGTCATTCCAAAGTTTCCATAGATCTAGATCAGACTCCATTTTATAGAAAGGACTTTAATGGTAGAAAATTTTCCACTTCGTTCCTCCCCCAAAAACATATTCCATTTAGAGTCCCCACTGCATAGGCTCCAGTGCGTCATCTTGTTAGCCATCCCACGCTTCTATTCCTTACACATTAGTTGGAACTTATCTTGGCCCTGTTCATGATCCTTCCTGAAGGTGTTCGATTGTTTTATCAATTTTGGAAAAGGTTAACCTTCTTTTCAAACTAGTTGCAATAGCCAACTACCTGAAAGTAAGGGTGTTAAGTGGGCCGGTTCCGGGTTGGGGTTGGGGTTAAGTGGACCGGGCCGGGCTTAACAGTAATTTTTTTAAAAATAACCTTGATCCGGTCCACTTAATCCAACCCGGTCAAACCCACCTAAATTCAGTCAAATTCGGTTAAAAATTCGGTCAAACCCGGTCAAAACTAAAAATAAAAACTTTTTTTCAATATACACTATATATACCCACCTATAAACATTTTAAATACGTTAAACAATATATGTACACTATATATATATATATATATATATATATATATATATATATATATATACTACATTAGAATTTAAAAAATATATACACAATTACACATATATACGCACCATTCAATGTATATTGCTACTTTAAAGTTTAAATAAAATATACTACAATATATAAACATTATAATATATATATATATATATATATATATATATATATATATATAGTAGTTATATACTAATTTATAAAATATATACACATGTATACGTTAAATATACACGTCTATAGAAGATATATACATACATATACGCACCATTCAATGTATATGTACTACTTTAAATAAAATATACTACAATATATATACATTACAATATATATATAGTTATACATATATAGTTATATACTAATTTATAAAACATATACACATGTATACATTAAATATACACATCTATAGAAGATATATACACACATATACGCACCATTCAATGTATATGTACTACTTTAAATAAAATATACTACAATATATATACATTACAATATATATATATATAGTTATATACTAATTTATAAAACATATACACATGTATACGTTAAATATACACGTCTATAGAAGATATACACATATATACGCACCATTCAATGTATATGTACTACTTTCAATAAAATATACTACAATATATATTCATTACAATATATATATATATATATATATATATAGTTATATACTAATTTATAAAATATATACACATGTATACGTTAAATATACACGTCTATAGAAGATATATACACATATATACTAACCATTCAATGTATATGTACTACTTTAAATACAATATATTACAATATATATTCATTACAATATATATATATATATATATAGTTATATAGTTATATAGTTATATAGTTATATACCAATTTATAAAATATATACACATGTATACGTTAAATATACACGTCTATAGAGGATATATACACTCATATACGCACCATTCAATATATATGTACGATTTTAAATAAAATATACTACAATATATATACATTACAATATATATATATATATAAAGTTATATCCTAATTTATAAAACATATACACATGTATACGTTAAATATACACGTCTATAGAAGAAATCTACACACATATACGTACCATTCAATGTATATGTACTACTTTAAATAAAATATCTACAATATATATACATTAAAATATATATATATATATATATATATATATATAGTTATGTACTAATTTATAAAACATATACACATGTATACGTTAAATATACACGTCTATAGAAGATATATACACACATATATGCACCATTCAATATATATGTACTACTTTAAATAAAACATATACTACAATATATGTATATACACTACAATATATATATAATTTATAAAACATATACACATGTATACATTAAATATACACATCTAGAGAGGATATATACACAAATATACAAAACATATGCTACTTAATATAATAAATTAATAATACTTGGTAGTAAATTAATAATATATTAGAAGTAAGTTTTTAATTTAAAGTAGAAATTCAATTTAAATCATTAAATGAAAAAAATTACAAAGTAAGGACTAAGGAGTGAATGAATGTTGAATTTTATTGATTGTGAAATGAACCAAAATTTATAATTTACATAAATGAAAAATCTATAAATTATGCATAATTTTTTCCAACTCATTCATGTTAATATTAACGGAAACTTGCATAGGATAGTCAAAGTCAACGGGGGCAAAACCATGCATTGGACTTGATTCTGCTGAGTTCTCCCGTGAAGACATAATTTCTTCAAGTTTCAGCTCGTCGTTCGACTCCAGTTACATTCCTTGATTTCTTCTTTCCGCTCTAATCCAATCTCTGAGGCAAACTAGAACATTCATTGCATTGCTTCCCATTGAGTGTCGGTTGTCTCCAAGCTGCTGTCGTCATTGACTAAAGGCGCTCTCTGATGCATCGTTGACATTGGAACATTCAAGATATTTCTAGCTAATCTTGAAAGCATAGGATATTGTGTTTCATTACTCCTCCACCAATCCAACGTGTTGATCCGTCGTCTGCGATCTTCTGGCGGCAACCGAAGATAATATTTCAGCTATTCCCGATAAATTGATGTGTAAGCTTTGTCATTAACACTGTTCCAACAAGGTAAATCATAAAAGGAATCAGGAAAAACACTATATGCCGGCCTTTTAGAAGATGATGATTCCTCGGGAGGATGAGGAGCGACAGTTGAAGTGATATTTGTAGGTACGGCTAAATCAAATAAATTAGCATAGTGATTATAGAATTTTTTTATGTATTCATGCGCATCACCCATAACCGTCCACAAATCAGGTTGTACTTGTTCAGAATCATTGTTAGTATTTATTTCTAAGTTAGCATAAATAATAGTACTAAAGTGGCACATAGTATTATATTTCAGGCACGGATTTATCATAGCACCAACCAAGTAAATAGGGAGAATAGGGAAAAAATATTTTTTAAATGTAGTAAACATGACACCAACAACTTCTTTATAACTTTCTTTATTTTTATATTCTTTGAGCAAACCAGAAATATCGGCTATATATGGCAAAATGTTACAAACAGTAGGATAATAAGCACCGAAAAATTCAACCGTAGCTACATAAAATTCTTCTAAGAACTTAACAAGATCATTAATTACAACCCAATAAGAATCATGTAGCGTGCAATCAGCAGAATCAGCAAATGAACCACAATGTTGGTTAAAAGCTAGTGTAATAGGAACTCTATATTTATAATAAGTTTTTAAAAAATTATACGTAGAATTCCATCTAATATCAATTTCCTCAGGCATCAATATCGGTGCAAGTCCATTTTCTTGACATTTAACTTTAAATTCTCTAAATTTTTTTCTTGAATTATTTTCTTGAATAAAACCAACAACAAGACGGATTTTTTCAATATAAAGGTAAAAAAAACTCAAGACCATCTTTTACAATTAAATTATATATATGACATGCATATTTAATATGAAAAATTTCAGGCAACGGCGGAGATAGCTTAGATTTTAATTTTTGTTTAGTAGTCTTGTTGTTAGAAGCATTATCAAAAGCAATACATAAGATTTTATTTTCGATACCATAAAATTCAACAACTTTAATAATAGAATCAGCAATAAAATCTCCAGTATGTTTATGATCTTCATCATATAAAAAAGCAAGAATACGTTTTTGCATCACAAAATTACTATCCATCCAGTGATAAGTAACGGTTAAATAATCATTTTTATTTATAGCACGACCAAGATCAGAAGTTAGGGACAATCTACATTGAATATTTTTTAACAATATTGATAAATAAAAATACTATTGTGAATGAAATCTAAAAATATCAGATCGACAAGTAATTCTAGGAACACCATTAAACATAAGATTATAAATTGCTTGAATATAATGAATAAAAGCATCAGAAGAAAGAAAACTAAAAGGCAAACAACCCACAACTACCATTTTAGCTATTTCTTCTCGGTCACTCAATTTATTATACTTTTTCGTTACCTGACCGGTTGCTGGGTCCATTCTAGTTTGCGTTGGCCCACCAACATCCCCACCACTTCGTGTAATATTTAACTCTCTTTCGTGAGCACCACCTATATGTCTCATTAACGTATCCATATTCCCTTGCTTGCCTCCACTTTTATGCTTATATATTTGTTGACAAATATTGCATTGCAACTCAGTATCTGATATACGTTCAAAAAATTGCGATGCAATACTAGTTGTTTTACGAGCTCTTGGGGCACGGGGAGGATGGGAAGGGAGATTAACCTATTCAGATCTAACGTTAGCATTTCCTACTGCGGGTGTTTCACTAATATTTTCATCACCTTCATCTAAATTAACCGCATCTACTTTATTTTTTTCTTCTATACCGTAATTTTTTTGAGCTTCTACATAATCCATATCGTGAGCACCTACACCTAAAGGTACACCTACTTCTTCCTCAAAAGGTTGACTAAGCGGTGTCGGAGGCACACGGGTATATCTACTACTTGAACTATCTCTACCGCTAGTAATTCGCTTTTTACTATCACTACTGCTTTCGGGACAAAAAAATTTAATACCTTTGTAGCGAAGTTTCTTAATTTATTCATAATATAAATTAAACTAAAAAAATTCAAAATACACAAATATAATAAAATTAAATATTCAACAATTAATACAATAAATAAAAATTAAACGTAAGAGATGGAATGACAATATCAAATTTTAGAAGTATTCGAAGGTTGCAACTTTAGAAACTTTCACTCGTACTTTGTAATCGTAAAATTAAAAAATTAAAGTGAGCACTTTAGAAAATTAAATTTATATAATATTTGAGAATTGAGATTTGAGATTTGAGATTTGAGAGAGAATGAGATTTGAGAGAATTAAAAATTGTGTGAAAAATGATTTGAAGGTGTAGTGTATTTATAAAAAAAAAATTTGGGATTAAAAATAATTTTAAAAGTAATTTTTTTTCTTAATTAATGGGCCCAAACTAGCCGTTTGGACCCAAAAACGGCTATATAGCCGTTGGGCCAACGGCTAGTTTGGCCCAAAATTCAAATATTTTTAAAAAAGAGAATTAAAATTGGGACGTACCGGGCCGGTTAACCGTCGGGCCCCAACCGAGTTGGGTTCGAGCCGGATTAATCGGGCCCAAAATAAAAAAAATGGCCCGGTATCCGGTACCCTAAAGCCCTTGGGCTTATCGGGCCGGATCAAATCGGGCCGATTTCTTTAAATAGACCGGTTCGGACCGGGTTGGACCGGATCAACCCAACCCATTTGACAGGCTTACTTAAAAGTCTAGTTATGGCTAAAACTCAAAGAAAAATAGGTGAAGTTTCTTCCTTATTTCTTTTTCTTCTTTTTCTTTTTATTTTTTCTCCTTCTATTTTTTTTCTTTTATTTTTTCTCTATTTTCTATTACTCTCTTTTTTTTATATTTTTTCTCACATTTTTTTTTTCTTCTTATTCTTATTTGTGTGAACTAGCAAACATAAATACAAGTGTAAACTATAAAATATAAATATAAAGGCGAATTATAACATACAAATATAAGTGGGAACTATAAAATACAAATAGAAATGCGAACTATAACATATAGATACAAGTGTGAACTATCATTTGTATTTTTAAATTATTGAAAAGGAACGATTAATTTTCTTTTTACGAATATTTATTTGTATTTATTTTTACGAGTTGTATTTATTGATACAAATAAATACAATTCAAATTTTTATAAAAATACAATATGTATTTGTATTTTTAAAATCGTTGGTTTCATTTATTTGTAATTGTATTTGTATCAAGTGATATTTATTTATTTACAAATACGAATAATAATTTTGACATACAAATACAAAACGGTACATTTGTATCAAATGATACATTGCATAGTTATATATTTTAGAATCAAGAAAATACAATTAATGCATTTACTTATTTGTATACAAATACAAATGATAAATTGTACATAATCACAGCTAAATACAATATGCAATCAACTTACAAATACAAATACAAAATAATTCTTTAAAAATAAAAAGACATCGATGAAAATAGAATACAAATACAAATATAATCTAAATGTACAAACACAATAAAATCATAATACGAATATAATCCAATATAATATAAAGTCAATTATAAAATACAAATACAAAATAGTTCTTTAAAATACAAGTGCGAATTATATAAAATATAAATGATGGTGCAAACTAACAAATACAAATATAAGTGCGAACTATAAAATACAAATATAAACGTGAACTACAAAATACAAATACAAGCGCGAACTTTAAACTATAAATAGAAATATAGTTGTATCAATGAATAAAAAAATATAAATGACGGTGTAACTACAAATAGATAAATAATTATGGTATTTACATTATCATCAATGACTTGTGCTCGAATAGTTATATTTTTTAAAAATACAAAAAATATAAAATAGAACAAAAAAAATGATAAAGAAAATAAGTACAAAAAAGAAAATAAAAAAAATAAAAAAAATAAAGAGAGATAGAAGAGAAAAAAATATATAAAAAAATAAAAAAAATAAAAAAAGGAAAAATTAGAAAAAAAAAGAAGAAAAAATGAGGAAAACACGAAAAAGAAAAGATATATAAAAAAAAATGGTAGTGTTTTTGGCAAGACTAAATATGTAGTGTATTTATATTTTTATGAATAGAAACAACTAAGTAAAAGTGAATACAATAACTGTGAATCGAATACAGCAGCTAAATGGTACTGTATTTATATTTTATATGAATACATACTATTGATAAAATCGAATACATCGGGCGTAAATTGAATACAACAGCTATAAATGGTAATTACGTAAAATATGGCTATGAAAATTAAGTTTTCCAACAAAATGTAGCTATTTTTGAAAGATTTCCTAAAAGAATTAATGTTGGTGCATATTTACGTGAATTGCCTTTCCTTTACCCTATTGTTTTCTTGTTTTTTTGGGCTATGACTCTTTCGAATCTTAATTTTAAGATCTGTCGTCCCATTTTTTGGCGAGTATTTGGCTGTGGAGGGGCTCCAGTGATTTCTCAAATAGAAAAAGGAGGTGGGAAATAAGTGTAAACAACTTTCAAGGGATCTCATAAATAAACTAGTGTATCCAAAACAATAAATAAGAAAGAATAATAGTGCTACTACTATGTAGAATGATGTCATTTTCTTATAAATATAAGAACAAATACATAATTACCCCCTGATCTTATTCGAGATTTGCAAAAAGACACCTAAACTTTAACTTCGATCTATTACCCCACGATTTTTTTTTATTTCGTTGCAAACACACCATTTTGATCCCCTGCGTGTACACACGCTTCACAAACGCGTGAAAGGGCTCAAATTTAACTTTTTGACCAATTACAAGCTGCCACGCGTAAAATAATTTAATATATAATTTATATATTTTTTTAAATTAATATTTATTAATTTTTAAAAATTATTTCATACCCCCACCCCCCACTCCACCCCCGCAACCCATCCACCATTGTCTTCTTCCCCAACTTCTTCTTCATCACCATCACTCAACAACATCAATTACAACAACAACATCAATTACAACAACAACAACATCAATTACGCCCACAACAACAACATTATCATCATCACCATAACCCCACCCTTTCTTCTTCAACACAATGCCACCATTAAAGCTCCTCCATTGAACCTTTTTTTTTTTTAAATCATATCATTAAAACTTCATTTTGCAATTGAATCATATCATTTAACTACCTACCATTTCTTCTTCAACACAATATCTTCTTCAACACCATTAAAGTCTTCAACACAATGTCACCATTAAAGCTCTTTCATTTAAGTTTTTTTTTTTAAAGCTCCATTAAAGCTCCTTCATTAAAGCTTCATTAAAGCTCATTTAACTATCTTTAAAACTCAATTCAATCATTTAACTATCCTTAAAACTTAATTCAATCATAAAACTAATTTTTGAATTGATTTGAACAAAAAAAAAAACTGGACGGGAAGAGTACTGGACTCGAGGCGGCGAGAGGGAGGGGGAGGTGCTGGACGCGGGGGGAGAGGGAGGTGCTGTACGCGAGGGGTGGGGAGGAGAGGTGCTGGATGGGGGGGAAGTGGAGGTGCTAGATTGGGGGTGAGGGGAAAGAGGGGGTGGGGTGTTAAATTAAATAAAAAGGAAAATTACATTAAAAAAATAAAAATATATGAAATTAAACGTATTTGACACGTGACAACACCTGATTGGCGCGTGTATTTCATTCTTCTTGTTGTGACTGAGATTCAGCGAAAATTGATGTGTTTGCAACGAAATAACAAAGAATCGTGGGGTAATAGGTCGAAGTTAAAGTTTAGGTGTCTTTTTGCAAAACTCGGACAAGATCAAGGGGTAATTATGTATTTACTCTAAATATAATTCATTTTTTTTCAGCGCCTCAAGTCCCTACACCTTTCTTTCGCAAAACTTCATGTCATAATAGTAAGGAAAAAGTCACCGTTTCCACCTCAAACTATACACGAAAAGTCTAGGTCACACTTGAACTATTATAATATTCTATTACACACCTAAATTATAAAAAAATGAAACTATTTTCACCCCAAAATGCAAGAACCAGTCACATGATGCAGAGGGATTTACACTCGCGCCATATCATTACCACACATTAGATATTATGTTAATTTTTTTTTTAAAGTCCACATCACCCATTGCTTCTTATTCACCAAAATCACCATTAAAACACCTCCATTAACACCATCATCATCAAACTCAAATCTTCACCACAATAATTTTAAGAATCCATCATAAATTTCATTATCGGAATCATAATACAATCATTAATATCACAAAAATTACAAACAACCACCATAAATTTGAGCTCAATGAACAACACTTCTTTCAATTTCTCCAAATTCTTATCTCATGTAAACAAAAAAACCCAATACCCAAAATTTGATTTTTTTAAAATATTAAATTAATAGTGTTGTATTTATGATTTTTTTTTGCAAGTTCTTGCTTTCTTGAATTCGATAATGTTATTGAATCAGATGAACCAAGTGGTTGTGATTGCAAGTGGGTATAATTCATGTGATTACGTATTTGATTCTTCTACTTCTTCAATGCAAAGGGCTGAGTGTTTGTTGGAGAAATTGAAGGATTTTGTGGATAAAAATGAGTCTTTAAGTCCAGAAGAATCTGTTTATAGTGTTGGATTTTTCTTGCCTTCTGGTTCACTTTCTATGTCTTTGTGTTGTATCCTCAATCACAAACAACCCAATACCCAAAATTTATGGTGGATATAGTTGGAGGTAGTAGTTTCCTGTTGCTACTGCTAACATAACAACCCATTTTTGTTAGCAAAGAAAAATTGAACAGTTACTTCATTGTGTGACGGTGGTTATGGTGGCGGTGATAGTGATGGAGGACGGTAGTGACAATTGGGGAAGAAATTGGGGAATGGAGAAGACTGAGTTTGATGAAGAAATTGTATTGTGATTCCGATAATGAAATTTATGGTGGATTCTTAAAATTATTGTGGTGAAGATTTGAGTTTGATGATGATGGTATTTTTATGGTGATTTTAGTGAAGAAGAAACAATTGAAAAAGGCGTGACCCACATATTAAAATGAATAAATAAGAAAATTTAATTTTATTAATATTTTTTCAGTTGAAAAAATAAAAATAATAATTTTATTAATATTTTTTCAATTGAAAAAATAATTAATCTAATTGTATATATTAAGAAGAATATTAGGGGTACTTAATGATATAATGACAAATGAAATAATGACATGTGTATGGAAACTGTCATTTTAAGATTTTTTTTCAACTCTCACGCACCTTAGGATGATGAATACACTTTCTCTGCCACATCACCTTCTAAGGAGGTAATAGTTCCATTTTTTTATTTATAATTTAGGTGTATAATAGATTACTATGATGATTCAGGTATGACCTAAATTTTTCGTATATAGTTTGAGGTGAAAACAATGACAGTAAATTGTGAAGTTATAAAATATTAAAGTTTACTAGTTGGACATGGATTTTATCCATTTGATGAGCTGCAACGACCTAGTTTATTTTTCCAATAATAATATAAGATGAAATTTATTGTATTCCTAAATCTTGATTTGATTTAACCGTTGGACAATAAATTCTCTTCATTTTAGAGCCCTAGTAGTGTAGAAAGTAAATAAACAAGAACACGTGCCATTACATGGTGATTGTTTTGCAGGTTCACATTATTTCATGTTTTGTTAATTGAATAATCAAATATCTTTTCATATGTATTTTTAACAAAAAATTTACTTTTTTTAATGCTTCATCTCATAAAGGTCTATATAGATAGACACATATATTGGGCTACAACAAAGTCTCATCACATGTTTGTGTTAACTTCCTAATCACACCAATACTTGTATATTAACAATTTTCATAAGACAAAAGATGCAAGCATAAAAAGACTATTTCTTCAAACAAAAAGTGAATTTCTAAATAGAATGCATATAATGCACTTTTCATTTTTAAACAAAATATTTATATCCCAGCAACCACACCATGGCATTATCATGTTTAAAGGCCAAAGACAAAGTAGAGAGAATTTTTTTTTTTTTCTCTTCACATGGGAACATTCAAAATAGAGCGCCAATTATATCATACATATCACTATTTCCATGGAAATTTAACATTACATACAAAAAGCAACATGGAGGACCAATATTAAAGGTAGCATCGCTAATTATAAGCCACCTTTAGTAGACTATTTATAACAAAAAAGAAGAAAAAGATACCTCACATGTAGCATTCCAAAGTCCCCTTCTTCTCCTACCAAAAACGTAAGGACTATCATTTAAATAAACACATAATTATATTCAAACGTATCATATAGTAAGAGAAGTATACCACTTGTCGTGCTTAGATAGTTCAATCTTCCGGATGAGCTCTTCAAGCACTGTGTCTGCTTATTTTGGTGTCGTCATGTTGGAAGAAGTCAAGTGAAGCATCAAGGTTGTCAATTTAGTGATTCGGAGAAGTAAAAGAGGGTCCTTCCCACAGAACTGAGAGGGACTATCAACCGCAGCTAAACCACGAATGCTTGATGTATCAAAAAGTGGTTGATTGCTAAATGGATTAAAAAATTTGATAGATTCATCTCCATTTTGAAAATCAAAACCGGGTAAAGATGGTGGTAGCGCCATTGATATAGAGTATTCTTGGACTGGATATAAACCTGTAGGTTCCTTATGGAAGCTACCAACACCTAGATTTGTAATAGAGTAAGGTTACTTGTCACATTATATCTACTGCATTAGCAATATGGTACGTTAGGTTCCCCATCTTGTTGATTTTCAAAGACACCCAACCAAAATGATTTTCACGAGTTTGAAAAATAAGAATTTGACTAGTTTTTCTTTGTGCCAACTCGATCATAATTTGTTCCATTATTTCAACCAATACTCCCTACCAGAAATTACCACTATTGCAACGGACTTTTTTGCAACGGTTCCAAAAGCGTTGCAATAGACCCTCTATTGCAATGGTTACAACCGTCACAAAAAAAAATTGTTCTAGTAGAACTATTTTATAATATAACCGTTGCCATTGTTGAAGAACCGTTGCAATAGAGTGTCTTATAGCAATGGTTGTGCGAACCGTTGCCGTAGAATCATCTATGACAACGCTTTATTGAATAAAAAAAGCTATTGCAACGGTATAACTATTCCCACCAAAAAATTTTGCTAAGTCCGCCAACAAAAACCCTTTACTCTCCAATCCGCCCAAAAAATCCTTTCATCACTTTTCATCTAGCATACTCCAATCCGGCAAAAAAATTTCACTAAGTCCGATCCGCCACTGCTCCGACCACCATACGTCGATCACAATACCGTTGCTCCGACCACCATACGCCGACCATCATATCGTTGCTCCGACCACCATTCTCCTCCGATTGTACCACTACTCCGACCACCGTACCTTGATTTCAATGCTGCTCTAGCCTTCACTGTGAGTAGGAATATGTATTTGAATCCCTAGTTGAGTGGGGTTAGGGTTGGAGGTGGGTTGGTGTCACATTCTTTTTATCATGCCAGATATTTCCATCTTTCCCTCTTTAACACTAATCTTACAAAGTCATGTTCTCCACGTTACACATTCATTTTCACCTCTTTTAAATTCTCAAATTTGCTCTAATTTTTCTCTGATTCGTAACTGACATTTATCTATGGTTTAATTCAATCACTAATGACAACTTGGTGTCTCTGTACCTATCAATTTTTGGTACACTTTCTGTTTTTGCATTATTTTTTGGGTATTCTTGGCTCTAGGTTAGAAACAAACAAAAACGGGTATGGATCGAGAAGGAGGATCCTCCGGATCTTGTTACTATTCAGTGCTTGGAATTCGCAAAGAAGCTTCCTGCTCCGGCATTCGCTCCACTTATCGGAAATTATCTTTGGTATGCCGTAGTTTCTTCACCTAGAAAAAGCATTTACAATAAATTTTTGTACAAATATATAGTACTTACTGTGCAGTAATATGCATGTGATTTTGCTATAGAATTGTTTGGTTTTGATGTTCTAGGATCTTGCATTCCCTATTTCTAGGATTATTATGCTTGTTTATGCACTTTCCAGTATTTTTAGTACTTCTGTCGAGCCGAGGGTCTACCAGAAACAACCTCTCTACTAGCATGAAGGTAGGGGTAAAGTTTGCATACGTCCTAAAAATGTCATTACAGAAAATGCTGAGTACTGAAATGAAATAGGTCCAAATGAAAGGGAATGGACATAGAGGATCCATATAGCTAATCCCCTACTAAATTTTTGTAGTTGTTATTGTAATCTTGCCTATGTGGCATTACGCTTCACTTGAACAGAAGATCTTTGAAGACTTTCATGAATGCCTCTCATTTTTTTTATTCTAATCTTTAAAGTGTGCAACTTCATTCTCATTACTCCATACTCTGCATCCATGAATTAGTGGTATGTAGTTCTATGAGATTTAGAGTATGGCCGTGAGGAAAGATTCTTAAATTTTGTTAACTTGTCAGGCTTTCGAATTCTTAAATGGTGACTTGACGAAGAACCAGAAAAAGAAAATTCAAAAAAAAGCTAAGCAGATAATGCATGTTGGACGTATAAACAGTTTACAAGTAATATCCAGACAAGACAGTATAGATGTCCAGAGGTTATCCTGGGTGCTAAATATTCTACTTCAGCAGATCTTTGGTCCCTTTCTTGCATGTTCTTTAAGCTCATCACGGGTGATGTTCTTTTTAATCCTCACAGTGATGACAGTTATGATAGGGATGAGGCACAACAACTTTACTTTTGATCATTTTGACATGTACAAACAAGTTTCTTTGATAGGATTTCGGATAGTGTATAAACCTATTTGTGGCTTAAGCTAATTATCATGTGTTGTATGTTATAAGTATGATGTACCCGTTGGTGGACTCTTAATGTCTTGGAAGCCTATTGGTGTATCAAAAGGGTTTTATTTTTGATTGATGGTTCTTGAAACTTATGTCAACAGTGTTGTGGTTTTTGTGAGGCAATGGTATGGAATGCGTACACTTACCGTTCCCAGAGCCCACTTGATCGGAATATACTGGGTATGTTGTTGTTGTCCCCCTATTTTGGTTGATCAGGAGAGTAGGTGTGGTAGGGGGAAAATGGTCATTTTATTCAAGCTGTCTTACTTTAACTTATGTCTAATTTATATGTGGACTTGCTTATTTCAGCAAAGCTGGCCTTTTACCTTTGGTGGAATATAATGATAAGAATATATTTTAGGTGAGACTCAAGGAAATGAAATCTACATTAACAATTCAGCTAGCAGAAGAAGTTTCTATATCTGAAGTCATAGAAACTGTGAAGCAACATGTCAAAGATGCCAAGTTACCAGATATAGAGGTTGTGTGATTTTTCCTAACAAACTACATTTTCTTAGTCTGTGCATCGCCTAATTTCTATGTATCGTCGAATTTTGGGTAGGAACTGTATATGGGGCATTGGATAATCCAAAACTTACATACAGTGGCAATGTGAAGCTAAGAGCTAGTATAAACAAGATTTCTCTTCTCAGTGTTTGCGTTGGTCTCCCGGTTAGTTTTTATAACGCCTCGAATCTGGTACCCAGAACGCTACACGGTGCCCATGACCCCGAAGGACCATAAGATAACCCATGACTGATATCTGTAAACTGAGCATTGAATAATAGTAATAATATCATAAATGTGGAAACATGAACTGAAAGGCCATAAGGTTTAAACTAGTACATAACTGAAAAATATGGTATAACAATACCAAAACAACAGAGATAATTGTCTAAACATACTGTAGTCTGAAAGCCTTTAAACTGTCTGAATAAGGAGTTGATGGGACATGTCCCCAACTAACTCCAACTACTGAAATAAACTGAAAACTGAAATAGTAATGTGATCATCATGTCCTTGAAGAATGAGGACTCACTGCTAACTCTAATTGCTGAACTGGGATGCTACTGGTTCTTTGGAGCTCGTGCTTCTAAACCTATGGTATAAGACACCATAGTAAAAGTGCGTTAGTACTTTGAATGTACTGGTATACAAGTGAGGTAGGATGAATGCAATAGGTTCATATGCATGAACAATACTAACTGACTGACTAACATGAACGCGAGAATACATGTATGCATACGTAACTGTAACTGAGATCATGATAGGACTGGATACTGAGTTCTGACTACTGAGTCTACTGACATTGACATCTGAGTCACTGATGAGTAAGAAACTAATATTGTGTTACTGAATACTGAGGGACTGATACTATGTTACTGATACATGGATAACTGTGTCTGACAGTTCTGATTATGAAGAACTGGTCTAATTGACTGTATCTGACAGTACTGAGCTGAATGCTAATAACATAAGTTCTGATAACTAATATAACTAATAACATGAGTGACTATATCCGACAGTCCTGAATCTGATGGAACTAGCTGAGTTTCATACTGTATCTGAGTAATTGAATCTGAGATCAGTCCTATCTAGCGGATGATCTCTCAATCTGATGATATCATTACTGATTGACCATAGTTGAGATCAATCTTATCTAGTGGGTGATCCCGGAGTCTATTTATAAAGATAAGGAGTGACTGTATCTGTGATGACCCGAAAAAAAATTCCGTTAAGATCTCGGATGAAAATGTGTTGAATTCTGTTCTTTATCATGATTAATAATTTTTCTGTGTGGAATTTCTAGATATGTAACCCGTCATCGCGTAGATAATCGAATAAGCTTTCCAACAATATGTGGATCATCCAAAACGGACACTCAAACGATGAGTTATGATCATTCCGATCTAACTGTGAATAGTGGTGAACAGTAAATGTGCAGGAAAAAAATACTGAGGCCAGGCGAATTTTAGGGTCAACTTCAAATGATCATAACTCATTGTACATAATGATATGGGTGAGCTACTATATATCAAAAGAAATCTCTGAAAGTCCACTTTCTACTGAAATTGGTTTCATCCAATTTGGCCATCGGAGAAAAAGGTTATGGTCGATCTACTTCAGCCTATCAAAACAGTCCACCAAAGGACAGATTTGATATTATTTGATTTTTAAGGGTATTTTGGTCATTCCCACTCCAATCCATCCGGGTAAACCATGGATTTAAGTCCATTAAGAGCATTCAATAGCTCATTTTTCTCCAAAATTTCCTAAGGCTTAAACCCCAACCCTACTACTTCAAATTTCATCCTTCTATGTCTCTTGATTGAACCGTAGAAATTTTAAATTTATTTGGGATTCGAGTTGATCATGTTAAGGGCTTCGAGAAGCACCCTTTATTTTCGTGAATAAAGTTTCGGAGTCGGAAGTTCATATTCATCTTTCATTTTTAGGTATGTGGGGCTTTGAATAAAATTATCCTTTCGATCTTGTGCCCGATATTTTGTTGAATTACATCGACATGAGATTTTACATGTTTTACCATGAATTGGAAATATGATTTTATATCTTATATTATTGTCCATGATCTATGGGATTATGTCATCCGATATGTGTATGATGTTGAGATGGAATTATGTCCAAAAAATATTTGATTATGAGAGTATGATGATTTAATTTGTTAAGCCTTGATTTATACTATTATTCCACTATTTCCTTATTATGAATTTATAATTGATATTGGAAATTCTATATCCCTACTATGGGTTGATGTCTCAAGTACCTTTAAATGAGAGTTGGATGGCAAATTGAGAAATGTTGATATTGAAGTTGCAATGAGTCTTGGTATTTTCCGGACGGTTTTGATGAGTTAAATTGTTGAAAATATTATGTATTGAGTCTTTATATCCTTGTACAAATGTCGAGTCGATTAAGGTTCAATGCATTGATACCTTGTTGATGTTGAGGAAGATTAAAATGTTTTGAGCTAAAATGTGTTGAGTTAGGAATCCAAAAATTGATATGATTTGATAAATGAGAAAGAGATTTGATTTGGTCTTTATGATAGACCCTTGTGATGTTATGGTGGATTTCCTAACGCGTTCTGAGCTTGTCGGAGAGTAGTACTTAGCACCAAGAGGGAAATTTGGTATTTCCCCAAACCTATGTGCCACCGTAGGGTTGTTTGATGATGATATTATTAGCCAGAGAGCCCGATTGTGATTATTGCAGTTGTAAGGTCGTACTCCATGGCAAAGAGTATGACGCTCCGGCTAACGGGGGTTTCAAACGTTAGTATTCCACGTAGCTCACGTGGGGTTGTTGGTTATAGAAAACTCTCCTATCCATAAGAGTCATGTTTATTGAAATACCGAGTCACTTCGAGTTTTAATGTGGTAAGTCAAGTTGCCTATGATGATCTATAATGATTTATGAGTTTTTTCTCCTACATTTTCTATCTAAGATGTTATGAGTTGCATGATTCAATATCACTCAAGCCAGGTGTGTCATTATGGTCCGTATGTACGTTTTTACGAAATTTATGATATTATTTATATTTTGCATGCGCCCCCGCATTCTCAGTACGTATCTTGTGCTGACCCACATATTTCTCTTTGGGCTACATTCTTACCATGATTAGGCTCAGGTACTCAGCCGCAACCGCGATAGTGATATCCGAGTGCCGCATCTATGTTCCTTCAGTAGTGAGTCCTCATGGTTCGAGGACCAAGTTTCTAGTTTTGGTGCTGTTGTTTTGTGATCCCTTTGGTCTATTGAGTCAGTTGGGGGTTTGTCCCAATGGCTCATTGATTTTGCTGTATAGAGGCTATGTCAGACTAGTGTATTATTGGGTTAGTTTGTGTATAGACATTCCATATATGTACAGTCTGACGATATTCCGTGCCATGTGCGATGTGATATGATATGTATTTATATATATATCCTTAGCGTAGCGTGTATGTTATTGTGTTGGAACCCAAGGGTAGTGTTTTGTCTTAAAGGGTTAGCTTGAGGCTACGTGTAGCCTTGGGCACCGTGTGGCATCTTGGGATGATATTTTGGGGCGTTACAAACTTGGTATCAGAGCCTAAGGTTGTGAAGAGTCCTAGGGAGTCTGACAAGCCGCATTACGTAGAGTCTTGAGCATCGGTGTGTAGCGTGCCACACCTATGATCAAGAGGCTGCGGGGCGTTCTAGGAAAAGTCATTTCTTTCTTTCTACAAGAGTCTATCATGCTTACAACTATTTTCTTCTGCTATTAATTCATGCGTTCTTATGACAGAAAATGCCTCCACGTCGAGCTCACGGAAACAACAACTAACCTCAACCCGTTGATCCGTTACATGAGACGGTATCCCATGCTGAATTTCGGAAAGCTTTTCAGATGCTAGCCCAGGCAGTTACCACCAATACTCAGGCCAACGCTCCACCTCCGTAGGAAAATAATTCAGCAGTAGCACGAATTCGTGATTTTATGCGGATGAATCCGCCAAAGTTTCATGGGTCGAGAGTAGGTGAGGACCCGCAGATGTATGTTGATGAAATGAAAAAAATTACACAGGTTATGCACGTGACCGAGGAATAAAGTGTGGAGCTGGCTTCTTATCAGTTGAAGGATGTTGCCTATGACTGGAGCGGATGTGGAATAAGGGTAGAGAAGAAGATACCACTCCGGTGACTTGGCAATTGTTCCAAGATGCTTTCTTGGATAGATTCTTTTCTCTTGAGTTACGGGAAGCTAAGATAGAGGAGTTTATGAATTTGAGACAAGGCTCCATGTCGGTTAAGGAGTATTATCTTAAGTTTAATCAGCTATCGAAGTACGCTCCCATTATGATGGATGACTCGAGGACTAGTATGAGCAAGTTTCTAACTGGGGTGTCGAGTTATGTGGTGAAAGAATGTAGATCTACTATGATCAACAGGGAGATTGATCTTCCTAGGTTAATGATTCACCCCCAACAGATTGAGTCAGACAAGATAAAGGAAAGAGAAAGAGTAAGAGAGATTAAGAGAGTTAGATCGGAGCAACAGGGGTCTGGTCAGACTAGATTCTCTGGAGGGAGTCGCCCTCAGTTTTAGAGACGTCCATTTATATCTGCGCCTTCCTCAGCTAGTACTCCCGTATATCGGGGCAGGCAGGAGCTCAGGAATAGGTTGGTACCTTCTAGGTCTCAGGACAGTGTAAGCAACCGGCCTCATCCTTCTTCGTGTACTAAGTGTGGTAAAGACCATTTTGGGGAGTGTTATATGGGGCAGCGGGGCTGTTTTGGTTGTGGTAAGTTGGGCCACATACTTAGAGACTTCCCGTATGCCAGACAACTGAGTCATGATGCCCGTCCCCAGAGTCAGGCTACCAGTTCCTCGCCTCCCGCAGCCCGTCCAGTTCCTTCTCAGGGTGCTTCATCTAGTACTGCTGTCGGTCAACGCCAAAATTATTTCTATGCTATACTACCTCATCAGGAGCAGGAGGACTCTCCCGATGTTATCACTGGTATGATCCGTGTTTTCTATTTTGATGTCTATGTGTTGATGGACTCCAGTTTGAGTTTTTCTTATGTGACACCTCTGGTTGCTGTAAATTTTGAAACGGATCCTGAACTAATTTTTGAGCCTATTTTAGTTTCTACTCCGGTAGGAGAGTCTGTCATTGCTAAGCGGGTGTATAAGAAATGTCCCATTACTGTCTTTCATCAGGTTATGTATGCTGATTTGATTGAGTTAGATATGGTTGACTTTGATATCATTCTGGGTATGGATTGGTTTCACTCATGCTATGAGTCTATTGATTGTCGTGCCCTTGTGGTCAAGTTTAAGTTTCCTGATGAACCTATCCTTGAATGGTCCGGGAGTTCTGTGATTCCTAAGGGTTGTTTCATATCCTATCTCAAAGCTAGGAAGTTGATTTCCAAGGGTTGTATCCACCATTTGGTTTGGGTTAAAGACACTAAGTCTAAAACCCCGACCATTCAGTCAATTAATGTTGTTAATGAGTTTCTTGATATCTTTTCGGAAGATCTCCCTGGAGTACCTCTTGATAGAAAGATAGAGTTCGGGATTGACCTTCTTCCCGATACTCAGCCTATTTCTATTCCTCCGTATCGCATAGCTCCCGTGGAACTTAAAGAGTTGAAGGAGCAATTGAAAGATCTTTTAGACAAAAGCTTTATCAGACCTAGTGTGTCCCCGTGGGGTGCACCTGTCCTATTTGTGCATAAGAAAGATGGTTCTTTGCGGATGTGTATTGATTACTGACAGCTTAATATGGTTACTATCAAGAATAAATATCCGCTTCCTCGAATGGATGATTTATTTGATCAATTGCAAGGTGCGAGCTACTTTTCGAAGAGAGACCTCAAATCCGGTTATCACCAACTTTAGGTTAGGGAATGTGATATCCCCAAGACAACCTTCTGAACTCGTTACGGTTATTTTGAATTTCTAGTGATGTCTTTTGGGTTAACTAATGCTCCAACGGCTTTCATGGATCTTATGAACCGTGTATTCCGTCCATATCTGGATTTATTTGTAATAGTGTTCCTTGATGATATTCTTATTTACTCTCGAAGTGAGGGTGATCATGTGGATCATCTCTGAATCGTGTTGGAAACTCTTCGAACTCATCGGTTGTATGCTAAGTTCAGTAAGTGTGAGTTCTGGCTGATCTCTGTATCCTTATTGGGTCATGTTGTTTCTTCCGAAGGTATTAGAGTTGATCCTCAAAAGATAGAGTCTATAAAGAGTTAGCCTAGACCTATTTCTCCTTCTGATATCTGAAGTTTCTTAGGTCTAGCTGGTTATTATCATCGTTTTTTTGAAGGGTTTTCATCTATTGCGTCTCTTATGGCCCGTTTAACCCAAAAGAAAGTGAAGTTCCTATGGTCCGAATCTTGCGAGAAGAGTTTTCAGGAGTTAAAGACTCGACTCACTTCAGCCCCCGTGTTGACTTTGCCTAACGGTGTTGATGGTTTTGTGGTGTATTGCGATTCTTCTAGAGTCAGTTTGGGTTGTGTATTGATGCAAAAGGGCAAGGTTATAGCTTATGCTTCCAGGCAGCTAAATCCTCATGAGAAGAATTATCCTACCCATGACCTTGAATTAGCTGCCGTGGTTTTAGCTTTGAAAATCTAGAGACATTATTTGTATGGTGTCCATTTCGACGTCTTCACGGACCATAAGGGCTTACAGTATGTATTCACCTAAAAAGAGTTGAATCTTAGGCACAGACGATGGTTAGAACTATTGAAAGATTATGATATGACCGTGCTATATCATCTGGGCAAGGCCAATGTAGTAGCAGATGCCCTTAGTCGGAAGTCCATGGGTAGCGTAGCACATGTGGAGATTGGTAAAAAGGAGTTGGCCCGTGAGGTACATCGTTTGGCTAGATTGGGGGTTAGGTTGTTTGGTGATGCTGAGGGTAGTATAGGAGTGCAAAGCGGTTCCGAATCCTCTTTAGTTTCGGAAGTAAAGGAGAAGCAAGACAGGGATCCTACCTCGGTCAGGTTAAAAGAGTCAGTTAAAGACCAAAAGGTGGAGGTTTTCTCCCAAGGAGGAGATGACGTTTTGAGACTCCGAGAAAGATTATGTGTTCCTGATGTTGATAACTTGAAGCAGAGGATTATGGCTAAAGTGTATGGTACGCGATACTCCATCCATCCTGGTGCTACCAAGATGTACCATGATTTGCGAGAAATCTATTGGTGGAACGGTATGAAGAGGAACATAGAAGAATTTATGGAGAAGTGTTCCACGTGTCAATAGGTTAAAATAGAGCATCAAAGGCCCAGTGGCATGATGCAAAAGTTTAGCATTCCTACTTAGAAGTGGGAAGAAGTGAATATAGACTTCATAATTGGTTTGCCTCCTTCTCGTCGCCATCATGATTCGATTTGGGTTGTCGTAGATCGGCTGACGAAATCAACTCATTTCTTGCATGTGCATTCATCGTATACAGCTGAAGATTATGCTAGAATATATATTCGGGAACTCGTCAGACTTCATGGAATCCCTTTGGCTATTATTTCTGACAGAGGTACTCAGTTTACCTCTCAGTTTTGGAAATCTTTCCAGAAGGGTCTCGATACCCAAATTCGTTTAAGTTTTGCTTTCCATCCTCAAATAGATGTTCAGGCTGAGTGGACCATTCAGACTTTAGAAGATATGTTGAGGGCTTGTGTGCTTGATTTTAAAGGTAGTTGGGATGAACACTTAGTATTAATCGAGTTTGCTTACAATAACAGTTTTCATGCTACTATGGGAATGGCCCCATTTGAGGCTTTGTATGGTAGAAGGTGTAGATCACCCATTGGTTGGTTTGAAGTTGGTGAGGCTGCCATGACTGGACCAGATGCGGTGTTCGAGGCCATGGAGAGGGTTAAGTTAATTCAGGAAAGGTTGAAAACTGCCCAAAGTCGTCAAAAATCATACGCAGATGTAAGGAGGAAAGACCTTGAATTTGATGTTGGTGATTTAGTGTACTTAAAAGTTTCACCCATGAAAGGGATGAAGAGATTTGGGAAGAAAGGGAAACTAAGTCCCCGTTACATTGGTCCCTATAAGATTGTGGATCGCATTGGGAAGGTAGCGTATAAGGTTGAATTGCCCACGGAGTTATCTAACGTTCATTCGGTTTTCCATGTTTCTATGCTTAAGAAGTCTATTGGTGATTCTGTTGTGATTAGTCCTTCTGAAAGCTCAGGTATTCAAGATAGTCTTTCATATGAAGAGATTCCGGTTGAGGTTTTTGACTTTCAAGTTTGTAGGCTAAGAAACAAGGAAGTTTCTTTGGTTAAAGTGCTTTGGCGAAATCAATCCTCGGAGAGTGCTACTTGGAAAGCCGAAGTGGATATGCGCGCCAAATAGACCCTCTTTTTTCCTACGAATCTTGAGCATGTCAAAGGTATTGTTCTCTTTTGATTTAATCCTTATTGCTATGTTTATCTTGGCTTGTGTGTTTTCTACGATATCTAAAAAAATCTAGAATGGAGTATATGCTTGGGCAAGGTAATTTTTCTCTATATACTCATTTTCATAGTATTCTTGACCTACCTATCAACATTCGAGGACGAATGTTTCCAAGGGGGAGATGATGTGATGTCCCGAAATTTTTTTTCGTTAAGATCTCGAACAAAAATGTGTTGAATTCTGTTCTTTATCGTGATTAATAATTTTTCTATATGAAATTTCTAGATATGCGATCCGTCATCACGTAGAGCATCGAATAATCTTTCCAACGATATGTGGATCATCCAAAATGGACACTCGAGCGATGAGTTATGATCATTCAGATCTAAGTGTGAATAGTGCTGAACAGTAAATGTGCAGGAAAAAAATACTGAGGCCAGGCGAATTTTAGGATCAACTTCAAATGATCATAACTCCTTTTACATAATGATCTGGGTGAGCTACTATATATCAAAAGAAATCTCTGAAAGTCCATTTTCCAATGAAATTGGTTTCATCCAATTTGGCCATCGGAGCAAAAAGTTATGGTCGATCTACTTCAGCCAATCAAAATAGTCCACCAAAGGATAGATTTGTCATTATTTGATTTTTAAGGGTATTTTGGTCATTCCCACTCCAATCCATCCGGGTAAATCATGGATTTAAGTCCATTAAGAGCATTCAATGGCTCATTTTTCTCCAAAATTTCCTAAGGCTCAAACCCCAACCCTACTACTCCAAATTTCATCCTTCTATGTCTCTTGATTGAACCATAGAAATTTTAAATTGATTTGGGATTCGAGTTGATCATGTTAAGGGCTTCGAGAAGCACCCTTTATTTTCGTGAATAAAGTTCCGGAGTCGGAAGTTCATATTCATCTTCCATTTTTAGGTATGTGGGGCTTTGAACAAGATTATCCTTTCGATCTTGTGCCCGGTATTTTGTTGAATTACATTGACATGAGATTTTACATGTTTTACCATGAATTGGAAATATGGTTTTATATCTTATATTATTGTCCATGAGCTATGGGATTATGTCATCCGATATGTGTATGATGTTGAGATGGAATTATATCCAAAAAATATTTGATTATGAGAGTATGATGATTTAATTTGTTAAGCCTTGATTTATACTATCATTCCACTATTTCCTTATTATGAATTTATAATTGATATTTGAAATTCTATATCCCTACTATGGGTTGATGTCTCAAGTACCTTTAAATGAGAGTTGGATGGCAAATTGAGAAATGTTGATATTGAAGTTGCAATGAGTCTTGGTATTTTCCGGATGGTTTTGATGAGTTAAATTGTTAAAAATATTATGTATTGAGTCTTCATATCCTTGTCCAAATGTCGAGTTGGTTATGGTTCAATGCATTGATACCTTGTTGATGTTGAGGAAGATTAAAATGTTTTGAGCTAAAATGTGTTGAGTTAGGAATCCACTAATTGATATGATTTGATAAATGAGAAAGAGATTTGATTTGGTCTTTATGATAGACCCTTGTGATGTTGTGGTGGATTTCCTAATGCGTTCTGAGCTTGTCGGGGAGTAGTACTTAGCACCGAGAGAGAAATTTGGTATTTACCCAAACCCATGTGCCATCGTAGGGTTGTTTGATGATGATATTATTGGCCAGAGAGCCCGATTGTGATTGTTGCAGTTTTAAGGTCATACTCCCTGGAAAAGAGTATGACACTCCCGCCAATGGGGGTTTCTAACGTTGGTATTCCACGTAGCTCATTTGGGGTTGTCGGTTATAGGAAACTCCCCTGTCCATAAGAGTCATGTTTATTGAAATACCGAATCACTCCGAGTTTTAATGTGGTAAGTCAAGTTGCCTATGATGATCTATAATGATTTCTGAGGTTTTTCTCCTACATTTTCCATCCAAGATGTTATACTTGCATGATTCAATGTCACTTAAGCCAGGTGTGTCATTATGGTCCGTATGTACGTTTTTACGAAATTTATGATATTATTTATATTTTGCATGCGCCCCCGCATTCTCAGTACGTATCTTGTGCTGACCCACATATTTCTCTATGGGCTACATTCTTACCATGATGTAGGTTCAAGTACTTAGCCGCATCCGCGATAGTGATATCCGAGTGCCGCATCCACGTTCCTTCAGTGGTGAGTCCTCATGGTTCGAGGACCAAGTTGCTAGTTTTGGTGCTGTTGTTTTGTGATCCCTTTGGTCTATTGAGTTAGTTGGGGGTTTGTCCCATTGGCTCGTTGATTTTGCCGTATAGAGGCTATGTTAGACTAGTGTATTGTTGGTTTGGTTTATGTATAGACATTCCATATATGTATAGTCTAACGATATTTCGTGCCATGTGCGATGTGATATGATATGTACTTATATATATATCCTTAGCGTAGCGTGTATGTTGTTGTGTTGGAACCCAAGGGTAGTGTTTTGGCTTAAAGGGTTAGCTTGAGGCTACGTGTATCCTTGGGCACCGTGTAGCATCTCGGGATGATATTTTGGGGCGTTACAGTATTTGACAGTCCTAAATCTATACTACTGAGATGAATTGACTGTATCTGACAGTCCTGATTCTGTAACTGAAAATGTGGGATGTATTCATCTCACCGACATGCGCCATACTAAGCTAACTGGGGTCCAACCTATAACTCCAGCTGGAAGGGTGTTAATACCGCGCCACTGGTAAAGACAACTGCTGCGGAGTCAGTACTAATCTAGCGGGTAATCCCTGGGATCAGTCCTATACATTTAAATGTGCTAACGGGTGATCCCTGAGTATGTCAGTCCTATCTAACAGGTGACATCTCGTACCTACGCTGGCCACGTAGTTCTGTAACTTAGGGATTTCTTCTAGGGATCTTAGTCCTATCTAGCGGGTGAGTCCCCATCCCTAGGCTTGCTCAGTGCTGAATCCTACTCCCATCTGAAAGACACTGAACTGATTAACTGAATTGAGTTGATTAACTGAACTGAACTGATACTAGCGGTATTGTTTAGTGGAGCTAAACTGAATTTACTGAGTTCCGTTGACTGATGGAATTTACTGAGTTCTGAGGACTGACTGAGAATACTGAAGTTATTGAGATTACTGAGCTACTGAAATTACTGAGATTTCCCGAGTCACATGACCGACTGAGTTCTATGGATCATAGCTTGACTGAGGAGATCATGAAAACATGACATGGCTTTAGGCACACAACTAAATGTTCAGGTACACGTACCCCCAGGACTCGATGAGAAAAATTTGACATAGCATTGCTAACTTGAACACATGACCAACAACACAATTCATAATTTATTTATTGAAGCACTTCATCAAACATGTGATATTCATAAGCTTGTACATACATGGGGATTTCATAATATCATACTAGTTGGGCATTGTTCCTTCATCTAGGTATTTAATCATACACATGGTAGGCATAGCACATGTAGACAACATTATACAACAATTAATCATCATGATCCATCTCTAATTTCATCATCCTAGGGTTTATTCATAGGTTCACATGAATATACATCTATACAAATTAATTTCATATAAAATTGATCACCCAACAAGGATTTGAATTCAATTGATCATTCTCAACATAAACAAAACAAACCCAACATGAAATTCATAAAGAAATTCATAAACTTAAACTTAGAAAAGAGATTCTCGGACTTTATGGACGAAAGGAGTTCATGAATGAACACTACACATACCTTAGTTCATGATTTCATGAAGATTGACAGAGAAAATTTCTTGGAATTGGATGTTCTATGAAAACCTTAGCTTGTTCTTGAGAGGTTTTTGAGAGAAAAAAGTGTATTTTGGGTGAAAAGTGGCTGAATCACGTGTTAAAGGGCTTAAATAGGGGTAGGAAATTTACCCTTTTAACCCTTGGATGCATCTTTAATTTCTGAGAAAATTTCTCGATTTTAATCCTTGGCGCGATGCGCCAAGTCACTGGAAAGTGATAAATGGGAAATTGCACGGTGGTGTGATGCGGAGCTATCCCATTGCCACCTTTTCTGAGATCTGGAAGTTTGGTGTGATGCGCCACTATCGCGGAACAACACTAGAAATTGACAATTGCCATTTGACCTACCTCCGCGGCGCGCTGAAGGCTCTGGTGATACACTGTCTCACTAAAAAGGCTCTAACTCTTCACCTGGGTGTCGTATTAGGGTGAATTTAGTATCTATGGAAAGCTTATTTAATTACATGATAAAAAGTGAAAATATTGAAAATAAAACCTGTACCAAAGTGGATTTATCTTTCAAAGAAAGCTTCTAACATTCTTGGAAAACTTTTCAAGCTAGGAAAAGTACGGGGTATTACAGTTTTCTACTTTCTATTTCCCCAAATGCTAGGTGTGGGAACTGAACCTTTATTGTAAAGAATCATATAACTTTAATGGTTTTAAAATCCATTTTAGAACGTTGGTGTACATTATGATACGTGAAATTCAGGAGTTCTAGGTCCAGTCACGTTGAGCGGTCTTAATGTGGGGTCAAGAGACTTGGTAAAACAAAAATGGTCCTACAAGGTTTGTTCATATAATCATTAGAATGAAATGTAGAGTGTCGATGCTTGAATAATCGATGATTTACTTGTTCATAGGTTGGTCTAAAAGGCAAATCACTAAGTCTTCTCACCTTAAGTGGCAGTTCTTCTGTTGAATGGGTTCAAGGTTCACTTGTGGCTCATAAACAACCCCTGACTTGGTACAAGGTATTTTTCAGGATGCTTATAATTTCAACTACTACATATAGTCAGGTTTATATCGATCTTAACATGTTGCATAATATGTTGTAGTGCGACAGCGCATTGTTAATAGATTAATACCTTTTCCTGGCAACATTTAACTCGCCTGGAGGATTCAACGAGAAGAAATGTTAGACTAACTGTGGACAACCTTCTCAAAGATGGTAAAATATATCCATAATTTGTATAACACTAAGTGAAGTTAGTACTAGATCAACTTTCTGTGGAGAATTTTACAAGACAGCTCAATCCGATGTTCCATACTCTAGACTTTGCAAAACTGGTAATTTCAGGTATCATGTCCTGTGATTATGGCTGAAACCAAGTGGAAAACTGTTGGTAGTATTTGAAGAATGGGGTGGTAATCCAACAGGAATTTATTTAGTAAGAAGATCAAGATAAGGAGTTTGAAAAGGTATGTATGGTAATCTAATCAACATTGCAGGTATGGAATTGTTCGGTACATGACTGCTGCTGGTCTTTGTCTGAATAAATTCTGCTATGCTGGGCTTATAGAGGCTCACAAGAATAAGGAACCTGTCAGGGATGATATAGTTTTTAAGGTGAGCAACTAGTGCGTCTATGTGTTTTTACAAGTTTTTCATTTTTATAATATCTTAACTTATTTGATTTTGTTATTTCCTGGAGTAGATTATTGAGATAGTTGAGTAATCCAATGGTTGGTCAGTAGTTGAAGCACTTAGTGACGTTCCTGTAAGATCCACGATTGGTGTGACTGAAGAACTTTATAATCTCCCAACTACTGAGTATATTTTTCGACTTGGTGGATTTTTTAAATATGGAATTAAAAGTTTATCATGTTGCATTTCATGCATGTGCTGCCCTAAAAAGTATGGAGGTACCATACTTGACATCCACTAACATGATTATTTGATGTGGTTTAGTTTTTCTTTATTAGATATGGCCCAAATCCTTCTGTGTTTTCTATGTAAATTATCCTGCCTTACACTTGGAATTCATATATTTAGACGTTCTAACTCAACATGTTGTATGCATAACACCAAATGCAAGATAAAAATGTAGTGCATGAGATGAACCACGAGAACAAGATGGGAACCTGGTTGTTTTCCTATAGTTACATAACACTATAGGTTGTTTTCCTGATTGTTGGTCAAACTGCTGCTCTTACCTGAGAAGAGTTTACTATGACGAGAGTCAAAATAGTTAACTGCTAATTTTGATGATAGAAATTACAATAACATTTATGTTGACCTTATAGAAGTTAGAAAATATGAACCATTATGCTATTTTGTCACTTGTGAAGCTATGAGGTGCTTTTTTTCATTGATATCCCATAAGGGTGCTGTTATTTGTTGGTGTTATATGTTAGTCTTTATTCTCTAAGATGCTTTTTTGAAGTTTCTGTGAGTGAAGAGCTTTATTTATTTTCTTTTTTCTTTTATTTCCTTGCTCGTTATGGTATTATACACAATTGCCCACCCTCTTTATTTTTTTATAGTTGTCTTTCCTATGTTCTAAATTGAAATCAAATATGTTGTCATTTAAGTTCTAATTAACTAAAATTATTTATTCATTTTTTATAGGTGTCCAAAATCATGAAGGAAATGAAAAAAGAAGTGATGAAAAAATTGACAAGATTTTTGAATTGTTAATAAAGGCTTTAATATCGATCTTTTTGATTTTGAATTTTGTGAAACTTATTGCCAATTGAATTTGATACTATGTGGGAAAACTAACGATCATTTGACTTTAACATTTTTCTTTTGGGTTTAGATTACTAGTTTGTTGTATATTTTAATTTGGATTATTATTAATGTAAGATTTTGTTGTGATGTGTGTTTATTTATTTCAATTGGTATTTGAACTGTTAATAGTATATGAAGTAGTTGGAATAGGTGGAAAAAATTATTGCAATAGCTAATTATAATAGTTGAAATAGGTAGCAAAAATGTATTGCAAAAGACCTAAAAAACCGTTGCAATAGATGTCAAAAAGAGTTGCAATAAGTAGTTAAAAACCGTTGTAAAAGATCAATAAGCATTGCAGTAGATATCCGAAAATTGTTGCAATAGGGTTATTGCAACGCTTTTCCATCGTTGCAATATAGTCTATTGCAACGGTTCTTAACCATTGCTATAGACGATACAAAGCGTCGCAATAGGAGGTTAGGAAAACCATTGCAATAGGTTTATCTATTGCAACAGTTGTCATAACCGTCACAATAACCGTTGCGATAGACCTATCCCAACGCTCACATACACAACGCCTGGCTAACCATTGCGGTAGATCTATGAAAACTGTTTTTTTCTATTGCAATGATTTTTGAACCGTTTTCATAGGGATAATTTCTTGTAGTGATTCCTCGTCTCTTGCTCACTTTAAAGTGTCACAATCCAACTAATCGAATCATACGGGAAACCTATTGTAATCCAACTAGATGAGAGGACCCTTACCATTGAAATTATGCAAAAATCATTTAAGAAATAAATAAGTTTTTTATTTATTACAACTAATTTATAAATCTTTAAGTACAAAATTTAATACTTTACCCAAATACCTAGTCTAAATAGGACACAAGCTACTAAAATAGAATTCAGAACAATGTACATGACCCAGCTTCCACCATAAGAGGCCATGATAAAAGCTGTTGGAAATCGCTACCTCATCAAGTGTGAAACATCTGCTGATCCTACAATCAAATTATACCCCCCCAAAAATATAGCAAAAGTAGCATCATTACAAACAACATACACTGGTAAGCATCGTCGATCAATTCAAATTAAATCACAAAAACACCATATAAATATCTGAAAGAAAAACATGCACCTTAAGAGATTTATGAGTCACCCTTCTATCCCTTAATGTTTTACCTTCCTTATCTTTTATCACTCTCACTAATCCGTAAGTCAACTTCCACACCACATTAAACTCTAATGCACTACCTTCCCATAATATCATCAAGCCAGGCCTTGAACACTCATTTAATTATGAACTCAACTATACCTAACTTCAATGATTTCCAACCCTTAGTAACCCATCATTTCAGACTCTTACGTAATACTTAGATGTATCCTATTACCCTGGTTATGCATTAACACCCACCTATTTAGAGATTTTAGATAATGACTAGGAGCAATTAAATAGCAAGACAACTACACCCCTCTTACCCAATCTCTACAATATCAACCAATAGACTAATGACCATAGCCATAACCATACTATAAACTATGAACATCTTTCTAGTAGCTTATCTCAAATATGAACACTTATCCTTTTAAAAAATACCACAAAATCCAGTTAATACAAGTCTACATAGATAGCAACTTAAGTCAACACTCTGGCTACCAGTATCAACCAAGTCAACAAACCATGTCTCAACAATAATATGCTAACCATGTCTCAAATACATAAGTGAGTGGAAAATTAAGATATGCACAAATCATTTGCAATTTAGCGTAGACCACTCAAGGATCCAATCCAACCACAATGAAATCAATAATGATAAATCTTGGTTCATTAAGGAACTAAATATATTAAGTCAAACAATTATTGTTGATATCTGTTGAGGGATAAATTATTGTAAATGATCTCTTTTAAAAAATCTAATAATGTTATTATGTTCGAAATATCAAAAATATCCTAGTAGCATATATGATTTAGTTCTTTGAGTGCCCAAATAAAACTTGAGGGTTTGTTCAGAGGTTTTAAGAACATGCAACTTTAGCTGAATTATAGATGTCTGGTGCATGTAGAGTCCTTTATTGTGTTTGCAGAGGAGTCATTTCATTCACGAAGAAGAAATATTTTTTCTGTTACAATGACATAGTGGTGGTCATGATTGCAAAAGGTAATTAAAGATTAAGTCGGGGTTTGACTTCAATGCGTTCATGATAGGGCTGCCACATTTTTGGTGGGTTCGGGTTAGACTTCATAGTTGCAAGGATGGGTCTGCAATCATGAAGGGATCTTATATGCCTAGTCAATGTTGATTCTCATTATTGAAATATGGGGACTGTGAACATGAGAATATTGTTCACCTGAACAATATATAACTCATTTTCATCATTTTTGGACTTGGGAGTTTCAAGAAAGGCAATGTCAAAGGGGTTTATTCATCATTCATGTTTGGGTAATCACTAAACTCGTATTTCCATTGATTCTATTTTCTAAATAGCTTTAAAAACTTGATTTCAAATTGGATTTTTGAAATTTTACCCGGTTTGTTTAAAATTGATTTTTCTTCAAATCGATGGTCGATTTCACCTTATTTTAACTTGGGCTTTTATATTTAAATGACTCTTGGTATGAGGAACAAGTTTCTAAAATAAAATTCTAGATTTACCATTTTTGATTTTGAACTAATTTTTCAAATGATTTTAGATCCGATTTAAATGTAGTCGATATGGGTATCAACAGTTCTTTTTGATGCATAAATTAAATAATTGGTAGATTTAGTTCATTTTGAGACTATTTATGAAGTAAAATCTCCTGTTTAAGGGTCTAGACTTGGATTTTGACTCTAAGATAGGTTATGATTTAACTTTCTTTAAACTACTATTTTGATAAAGTATGCTATGGGTTGGGAAACTAGAAGTGGAAAATGTATTTCAAAGTTATTTATTTTATCGTTTTCCTCATTTGGGGGTTTATATTTATATTGTTATTGACTTGAGAGATTATATTTTGTGTGATACCCATGTGGGAGGCTTAATTTGATATTTGTAAGCCTTATGTATGCATAAAATGTCATTATTGTTGTTGTGATGCTTGTGTGGGGGAGGAGATTGGATAGATATTATAAGCTTAATTGAGCATTATTTGCCTCTATCAGGAAAGTAATGCCCGAGTAAGGGGTTTTGAAATGATATTATTGATATCTTACATGACTATTTATTCTAGTGGTGTCTTGCAAGGGTTTATATCATGAATTATTAATATGTGACCTCATTTATACCTATATTAAATTAATTATCATCGTTTAACTAATTGGTTATGATCATTACACCCTTACTTGATACATACATATTCATGAGATATTCACCTAGAAACACTATTTTTAAAAGAAAATGCAACACTTTATAAAACCCTTGATCGTGAACACTAGTCGAAAAGTTTAATTGAGATTTGAGATTGTATATAGGTTGCGAATCCCCTCCCCTCATAGGTCTTGTCTTAAAATATTGCGACTTAGAAAGTGAATACAAAAAGTCATGTGATGGCTTACATAATCATGATTCCACCATCATTGCATTGCATCATTTGTATTTACTCAATGTGTTTGTTGTCGTGTATTTAGTTTCCTTATATATCTCGTGTGTAGCTTTCCTTTTTTACTTTATACTTTAAAATTGTTAATAGAGATGGTGTGATCTACTAGTTGAAAACTTTTCTGTTTGCAGGTGGAACATGCTCATAGTATCTCTTGTTTAGTTTTCTACTTTGCTCAGCCGACCTATGATACCTACTGAGTGTAAGTAGATCATACACATTTTTACATCTATTCTCTTTTAGTGAAGATTCTATTATGAGTGCGACTCATGTTGACTGATCCTATGGTATGAGATATTGGAGGTACTCTGCTGATCCCATAGAATGAGATATTTGAGGTACTGTGAGCTCCAGAGTTTAAGGTAGATTCTGAACCTCCACCTATCTTATCTTGTCATTATTTATTTTCAAAGACAGATTCATGTATTTTTGATTTTGGATTTGTATAAGATGCTTTTACACATATGACACCAGGCCTTGGGGATTTATGTGTTTCATTCGAAAATTTATGTTATTTATATGTCATTGCTTGACTTTATTCTATAAGTCTCATATTTGCTTGGTTTTTTCATATATAAATTTTTCATGTTCTGGTTTACCTATCAAGGCTGGGTCGAGGTAGGTGTCATTATGACATCAAATTTTGGGTCGTGATAAATTGGTATCAGAGTGCAAGGTTCATTTGTCTCATAAGTGTAAGTGCAGGATGTCTAATAGAGTCTCGTGGATCGATACATTATTGATCATATCTATCTTTGAAAGTCTATAAGACATAGTTAGTAAAGACTTCTCTAAATTTATTCCTTATCATGCAGGTTGTTCATGTTCAATTTCCAAAAGTTGTATTCCATTCTTTTCTATATAGATGGAGAGGACTAGAACTAGAGATGTTGAGGATGCTGAGACAACACTCGCTATCGAAGCCTTAGTTAGGGGACGGGGTATGGGTCGTGGATAAGCGAGAGCTAGAGGTTGGGCATGAAGATATAACAACCCAAACCATTGTTACGTGTGAAAATGCATGAAAAATAATTTATGATTAATAATATGCTCAAATTAGGCTAGAAAAAAATTAAAATAGAAAGGTATAATGAGGCCCCAAAGGGGTTGGACTGGTCCACAACCTACTGCTATAATAATAGGATAACCAATATAGCATAAAGGTTTCACTACAATGATATTTAACAATAGCCAACCCAAGGAAATTTTAAAAACCCTCTCTTTTATTATCTTCCTAAGTTTCCCCCTTTCCCCCAAAACACTCTGAACAACACCAGTTTTCCAATTATGAGATGTCAGAGATCAGGGTTTATGAGAGTGGTTTCAAGGCACACTTGATGAAAACCCAACATAGAGATGCTAAGCACTAGCAGGAAACTGTCTTCTATCAATAACATTTGAATTCGATTATGAGGTAGGTTAAGATTTTTATTCATTGAATCAAATAGACTTGGGTTTGATTTATTAATATTGCTAGTAATATAGGGAATTATCATGCATTAGGCCTTCAAGCATGGTGATTAGAAAGACAAAAATAATAAAAAACCTAGTTAGGCTTTAGTGTTTTGATTAACCTTTATAACACCTTAGTTATGTAATATTTATGGTATTAAAATGGGTTAAACCTTGTGAGAACTATGAATAGTAAAGTAAACACTATAACTCTTAAGCATGGTGTAAGTTAAGTATGGTAAAAATGGGGGAGTAGTATAAGGCCAGTGGTAATAAAGGCTGATGTTCTTAAAATTAATGGTTATGTCTTGTACTAAATAAGGTTAACTAGGCATAATTAAGAAGTAGGGGTGGAAAGTAAATTAATAAAAATTATAGGTGACCTATGAGCGTATTTGAGTGGGTTAGAGATATTGAATCAATTGGCAGGGATATAAGGTCAAGTGTGAGATTTCCAAAAGAAGTGTTAAGAAGGAGTTGGGTATTACGTCAGGAACATAAATGAGAGTCGTGAATGAATGGGATAATTTATTATATCTAGCTGTACACCCCTAGTTGGGTAGGGGTGCAGGGTGAAAGAGTTAACAACGTATGAACCTATGTAGGCGTATAATACTAGAATGGATATCATATGATTATACATAGAATGATAATTGTGATTTTTTTTAAGCAATTCTATGACGATTGACTAAAGTTGTGATGTTCATGATGTTATTGATGTTGATGTGAAGGCTATGATGATGATATTGATATGTAACCCATGATTTTCATGATGTTTTAATGTTTTTAATGTTAATGAGGTAGAGAAGAGGAGAGATAATGTGCACATATTACATGCATGCACTTATTCTTATGCATTGGTTGACATTCTATTATGTTTATGTATTTTCATTGAATTCTTTAGTGGATTGATCTATTGGAGGAACCGATGAAATATAGTGGCACTTTATGATCCAAGTTATGTCCTAATTCAAGTTAATGTTAACTATATGATGTGTATAATTATGGGATTCTATTGTACGATATTGTCCCTCCCTATAGGGATTTGTCAAGTCATAATTGCCGTAGTGGTTATGAACCTAGTAGTGTGTTGTGTTAGTACAGTAATGAAGAGTATTTGGTCTATTCATGGTTATCTTAAGTTGTAATTTATTGAGGTCAGTTAATCTGACTCAGAGTGGACTACAAGTAAAGAAAATTAGGGTAATAGCTTACTTAAGTGACAAGAGGGAGTGAGTTAGAATTGGTGGTTAAAGGACAAAGATATAATAAAATGTTAATGACAGGTAGGTCACAGATATGCTAAACATACGAAACTAATGAATACATAAATTGGGATATAGAAACCAGATCCTTACTTGATATTTATGATTTCTCCATATTTGTTTTTAATGTTATTTGTTTTTAACCTTTGTCGGTGGATGATGCCTACCAGTACGTGTGAATGTATTGATGCTACACTTACTATATCTACAATCGTGGATATAGACATGGAGTAGGCCAGTTAGGGTTTCTATAGTAGAGACGATGATCATTTAGTAATAGCTCCTACCCTCTCTATTATGCGTGGATGTTGTGTCATGGGCTCTCATATACCTTGTCTAGATCCCTAGTACCAATTTAGGCTAGTTTTTGGAGATTTATTGCTTTTAATTTCCTACATCACTTTTACATATCTAGTTTTTATGGATTCAAGTTTTTGTATTCAACCGGACTTACGTTTTGGTGTTAACTGTATAATGGATTGAGTGAAGGACCTTTTAATATTAGTTACTTGATTATCTCATAGAAAATGTATGGTTTAACTTTCATATTAAATAAATTGTATAATCGCAATCATTCTTCTTTCTGGGGTGGATGTTAGGTGGGTTCCAGCACGATTATTGATCTCTCAGTAAAAGATAAAATATTGAGTATAATACCACGAATTAGTGTGTTGACATCCATATCAAATCCATAGAAGTCTACAAGGCATCTAGGAAATTATCACACTTTTTCTCTCTTATCGTGCCATCTCAATGTTGTCTCTTGGAGTTGATATTAATTGGTATCTAAAATATTCCAATGGGTATCTAAACTATCATGATTAGGACGGAATGGTCCCAATTAGATTCTTACAAATGCTGAGAGGTTGGAATACGGTATTCCAACTAGTAGAGGTCAATAAAAAACATAGGTGTTGAATTATTATGTTGTGAAATTCGCGTGATATTATGTTTAAATGTTGGTGCCTAATATGTGTTCATGTGGTATGATCTAACACACCATGTATTACTTATACGGATGCTTATTGTTTGGTCTAACTATTACTTGGTGGTCGGACTGTCAAACTCCTTAATTATGAAAAGTTATTGTATACATTAATATGTATATGTTGTGTGGCCAAGGGACCTATGTATCATGAGGATCGGTGAAATTTCAATGTATATCTTTATTTTCACTACTTGAGGCACACCTCTCTCTGTGATTTACAGTGTTCCTTAGTTCAATCTAATTATTGACGAACTTCCCAATGCCTTGCCGTTTATGAAAAATATCATGTAGGGTGTGGTGCTTAGGAGGAAAGAAAGGAATATATGTGTTAAAAACTAATTAAGAAGGGGAATTAGTTGTGTTTACAATGACTTAGGCCATGATATAATCACTTTATATCTTAAAAACTCTGGTATGTGAAAGTTAGAAACTATAATAGTGTTTAGGGGATGTTGTAGTGTGGGGAAAAACCCGAGAACAGCTAGTAATAAGGGGAATAGTGGAACCATTGGAGGTTACTATTGTAGAGGTACCGCTGCAATAAATTTAACTGTTGCAGCAGCTCCAGGTAGTATCCTACCAAGGGTTCCCCTATTTTGCAATTTTATAAATATTGCAATACAATCCTATATTTGCGATAATAAAAGATAAAATAAATTCCAACGCGATAATAAAAGATAAAACTAAATTCCAACAAACAATATAAGTTAAAATGGTTATTATTAAGGGTTCAAGAACGATAAATGTCCTAAAAACAAAGAAAAACAAAAATAGTAATTGTTTGTTAATTACCCTAAGAGGGGATTACCTAAATCTAAAAATAATAAAATGCAAACAAGGACGGAAGTGGACATCTAGATGGTGGCATTATCTCCAAGGCTCAAAGCATCTGAGCCCTTCTCGTCCATGTCACTAAGGAATGCGAACTCCTTAATGTCCTTCCTTATTAGCTTGAGTAACTACTTAGTGGGAGAGGAACAACTGAACATCACTTTGATTGCCTTCCACATCCTCACCAACATACGGTCATGAGAGTAGCGCTTTTTGTTTTCTTCATACATCTCTACTTATGGCTCTGAATAGACTTGAGTTAGGATCAAAAGGGAAATCGAGCTTGAAGGAGCCAATCCTAGAGGGGGTAGATGAGCCCTCTCTAGGTATCCCTAGACAGAAACAAAGTCGGCCTTCTAAATATTGAGAGGTGTGGAGGCCTACATAGAAGGGGTAACTGACTCACCAACCACACTAGCCCGACTACTCTCAACTTCTTCCCCGACCTTTCTCATCTGCTTGCTCCCTCCATGTATGCCCTTATAACCCAATGAGTTGTACACTACCTCATACTCATCCACAGTATCCTAAATTTATCGAGGTATATCCACCCTATCACACAATGTAGTGACCAAGTAAGGTAGGAAAAGATCTTTTGCCGATCTATCCAGGGCATAGAAGTATTTCCACTCATCCATAATTTTTGCTCCCATATTCACCTTGATCCCATAAAAGCACTCGCCACCACCATAGTGTAATACCCTACCATTTTCAGCTCTAAACCCACCTATGGTAGGCTATTGAATTAGCTTTCAAATACCATAAGTCTCGCCTTATCTGATAGCATGACAAAAAGTTATGATAATTTTCTTAAAAGTCTGTTAGCTGCAAGTGACAATGACTCAGGTAAAGACCTATTACCAGATATAATGTGTCATTATGTGGAGTTATTGCCATAAGATTAAGGACCCTAAGATTTCAACCCATTGATAACGACCCTACCCTACGACTCATTACCAACGACAACGAGTTGTTAAGAGGGACCCACTATCACAACAGTAAGAATACCAAAAATCTAGTCTCAGACCACAACTACCCCTAATGATTCATAATTAGACCCAATGATTTATTAGGAAGGGGAGCCATGATCACAACATAAACGGCTCAGAACTCAAGACCTCAGGTCATGACTCAGACCCCAACTCGTGACTAGTCGTAATGGGTCATTGGGTAGGTCATGACGTCTGGAACCAAAAATCTCTGCACATATTTAAAAGGGTATTTTGGTAAATTCTTATCCCTTTTATCCCCAAACCCACGTTGTTTGGGAACTCCAACATCAATTCTTGAGGGATTAACTTACCCTAGCGCCTCATAAATCCCAAAATCATTAAACTTAGCAAAAAAAGTGATTCTCTTCTTCTCCAAAACAAGCTAGGGTTTCTCAAGTTCAGTCTCAATTCCAAGGAATTCTCCAAGAAATGTACCTTCAGGTATTTTCAATTTCATCAATGGGTTCCTTTAACCCATTGAGTCCTAAGAACTCTTAAATTCTCAAGCAAAATTCCCTTCCCTTTGAATTGGGTTCTAGGTCAAATCTGAGTTTCCTTGCTCTCATTAAGTTATGTGCGTAATCATACCATAAATGTGTGGTTTCCTCGAGATTAGTGATTCCCCATGTTCAAAATCATGAATTTCCCCATCATGACAAGTTGCTGAGTTTGTTAATTTTAAATTGTAAAATTTTTATATCATGTTTTGTTAATGCTATCATGGTTAATTGTATTAGTCAATGTTGGTGGGTTATGAACACCCAATCCCTAAGAGTTAAACATATATTAGTTTGCATGTTTTATAGCATTCTAGACTTTGCACGCAGTGTTATTTTTAGGATACCATGACTTGAGCATATCAATTATCAGTTTATGTTTTAGTTTATACTTCAGTGTCATTTAGTTGGGAGTACAACTTAGCACCGAGTGAATGCAGGGATGGTGACTATCCCGTTAGTTAGGAATGTGGCTGTTAGTAGCAGTCCTAAAGTTTTAGAACTACCATACCACCATAGGTTATAAGAAGTCCCCTTCAATAGAAGCATGAACCCTAGTCCTTTGGGACATCACTTTAGTGAATTTATGCTAGCTAGTATTGGTACCCTTGGTAAGGTACTGAAACCCTTCCAATTGGGTTTATAAGTTTGACCCTAATTTGCTCTGGTTGGGGTATGTCAGTTATTCTTAGCTTCCGTAGTCCTCAGTTTAGTTTCAGTTTATGTTCAGTCTAGGTTTGCTTGACCAAGTGTTCAGTATTCAGTTATTTAGTTTATCCATATATGTTTATACTTGGTATTGCATTAAGTTTACATGTTCATTCATTCATGTTCAGTTTATATATATTAGTTAGCTTCCCATATAGAATACTCAGCACATTCAAAGTACTGTCCGCATACTTCTTTGTGCTATATTGTATCATAATATAGGTTCAGACACTCGGTACCTAGATCACTCTTAGCACATCCATACACCACTCAACTACAGTCTGGGTGAGTCTTCATCATTCCAGGACAAGTTATTAGTTGTTTAATTTTAGTACTTTAATTAGTTTAGTCAGTCAAAGTTAGTTGGGGGTTTGTCCCATCAACTCCTTATTAGTAAAGGCTTTTATATAGATGTTTAGGTTTTCAGTATTGTTTGGAGTTAGACATGCTTATTTCTAACTTCGAATGATGTCCCATATTTCATTATTATTATTTTATCAGTTGTTTTTATTTTTGCTTCCACCCAGTATGCTATTATCTTTCAAAAATTGTTGTGTTATGCTAGGCCATGGGTTAGCTTGGGGTCACTTGTGACTCTAAGCATCGTCTATGGCTAGGGGTTAGTCTTGCGTCGTGACATATAGACAAGTGGAAAGTCACATTTGTAATATTTCTTGAAGGTCTAATCCTCCGACACACCAACTATAACCACACTATGGCCTCGGTCGAGAAGTATGTTCTCTTAGTCCGCCTAATACTGGACCATTTCATATCAGTAGCCTACCCTTTTGGTGCCAGGACCCTGGCGGCCCATTATAAGTCAAATTCTTAAATTTTCCCCTCAAAGGTGGTATTAGAAGGGTTTCTCAAACCTAAAGCATCATTGATGATGCCAACATCCATCGGGACCTTTTTGCCTTAGACACAGATAGTGGAGAGAGGCACTACTCAGTCCTAATTTGGAGATTGGCATAAAACTCTTAAATGAACTTTATGTTTCATTAAAGAATAGGCTCAATCAATATCTCCTACCCAAAAGATTTCAACTAATTGTAAAACCCCAGCAACTCCCCCTTCATATTCATCATCATGATACTCTGCTTAAGAAGGAAACCCTTACTATGTAGCCCCTTCTCATAATGGTCTCTATATTTGGTGTTAGGAAATCTGAGGTAGTGAGATTATTAGGCCATGATAAACTTAAAAAACACCATGAAAATAGAGTTAGGAAAGAAGATAGGGTACTAAGAGAAGGAAAGGCAATTCAAAATTATAGAAAACTAAAAATTGGGAAGCCACTGCCAAGTACTGTAGGAGTGGTTAATAAACCACTACAACGGTACTACTACGGAGGAACTTATTGCTACAGAAAAACAGTTACCACTGCAACACTTCATTGTACTCAACCTGCCAACCTTCCATCCTATGGTGGATTTCTGACTATTTTTGTATTTTTGTAAACTAAGGGCAGATCGAGCTTTGTCAAGTTCCTATGAACCCTTTTAACTAAAATAGGAGTGTATAACACTCTAATTCACCCTCAATTCACTTAATTTACTGGGTAAGGTGACCTTCTTCCTTATACCTCTCTCATGGTTGAAATCCACCATGAACTACGTCAATCTTATGCCCAGGATGCTATAGATGTAAAAGGACATAACATATTCATTATTTCATTCAAGAACACCAAAAAAATTAAAGTTTTAAGAGTTGCACCAAAAACCCCTCAAACTTCTTCTATTCTAACGCAATCCTACGATTCTACATTGTGAATACATAAGGTAAGTAGTAGAGACAAAGAAATTACCTTGAATTCATCATCACAAAGAGATTTTGCGTAGAGTATTATGAGGTTTTTGATAAGTCTAAGTGAAAGGGAAGATAAACATTCGCATATATGAAACTATCATGAACTGATATTGTGGTTTGTTATCGCTACAGTATTTATAAAATCCCCCGATGTTATATTTGTCCTAACTTTTCATATAGTCTAGTGTCACAACTTTTTTGAGTAATCACGGTAGATAGTGGTCATGAGAATCAATTATGCACACCTTTTATGAGTGTATAGGAATAATCGGCCTGTCTAAAACTAGGTAATGTATAGTTACTACTAATGGTAGAGTAGAAAGGTATATAAGCACATTAGCAAATAATGCAGTATTTCTCTTAATGATCCATAGTAGTTGGAATCCCTTGAGTAATCTTGTGATTGTATGAAATGCACCTTAGGATCGTTCAAGGATGAATGGTGAGTAATTTGGTATCTAATGTAACAACTTAACCCATTATTATGTGTGAAAATGCCCTAAAAGTATCTTATGAATAATAATATGCTTAAATTAGGCTAAGTAAAGTTAAAAAAGAAAGGTAAAAAAAGGCCTCAAAGGGATTAGGCTAAAATCTCAAAAAGAAATTGGGTTGTTCAGCAGCCTACCATTATGATAACCGCTGCAGCAGTACTTGGCAGTAGCCAGTTCAAGAAAATTTTAAAAACCATCTCCTTTATTGTATCCTTAAGTCGCCACCTTTCCCCAAAACACTCTGAAAAATCCCACTTCTCAAACCATGAGATTTATAGACCAGGGTTTATGAGAGCGCTTTCAACACACACCCATTGGGACCTAACATGGAAGGCTCTTAGTACTAGCGGGACAAATCCTTTCTCTCAATAGTGTCTGAATTCAACTATGAGGTAGGTTATGGTTTTATTCACTATAAGAAAAAGATTTGGGTTAGTTTATTTAGTATTGAAAGTAATAGCGGGAGTTATTATGCATTAGGCCTTTGAGCACGGTGATTGGAAGGACAAAAATAAGAAAAACCTAGTTAGGATTTAATATTGTGATTAACTACTATAACACCCTATTTATGTAACATTTGTGAAACAAAATGGGTTGAACCTTATTAGGATTGTGAATAGTTGAGTAAATACTATTGTTCATAAGCAGGGTATAATTTAAGTACGATAAAATAAGGGAAGACTAGTATTAAGCCAGGGGAGAATAGAGGGTGATCTTATTAAACTTGATGTTATGCCTTATACTGAATAAGGTTAACCAAGTATAATTTTGGATTAAGGATGGAAAGTAACTTAATAAATAGTTTTAGGTGACCTATGAGCAGATTTGAGTGGGTGAGATCCATCGAATAACTTAGGGTAGGAATGTAAGGTCTAGTGTGAGATTTTTAAAATAAGTATTAGGAAAGAGTTGGGTATAAGGCCAGAAATATGAAAAAATTCGTGAATGGACATGATGAGTAACTATATCTCAGTGTACACTCCAGGTTGGAAAGGGGATGTAGGGTAAAAAATCTAACATTATTTGTACCTAAGTAGGCATATAATACTACAGAAGATATCCTATGATTGTATATGGAATGATAATTCTGATTATTTTTTTGTAATGCTTGTGATGATTGACTACATTTCATATTTAAACATTTGGTATTGTGGAGGTGAGATGATGAAGATGTTGATTCTATTAATGAAATTATGTTATTTATGATGTTATTGGTGTTGATGTGATAGTTATGATGATGATGTTGATATGTAACCCATGATGTTTATGAGGTTGGTAATGTTTTTTATGCTGTTGAGGTTTTTAAGAGAAGAGATGAAGTGCACATCTTGTATGCATGAACTTATTCATATTCATTAGTTGAAATTCTATTATGTTTATGCATTGTTGTTGAATTCTTGAGTATATCAGTCTATTGGCAAAATTAATGAAATGTAGTGGGACTTTATGGATATAGGGTACATCCTAATTTAAGTTAATGTTAACTGTATGATTCATATAATTATGGCAATATATTGTATGGTAATCTCCCTTTCCATAGGTATTTTTCAAGTCATAAGTGCCTTAGTGATTGTAAACTCGGTAATTTGTAGTGTTAGTAGAGTACTGAGAGGGGTTTGGTTCATTTGTGGTTATCTTAAGTTGTAATTTTATGAGGTCTGTAGATCTAAATTAGAGTGGACTAGAAGTATAATAACTCAAGGTAATAGCTTAGTTAAGTGCCAAGAAGGAGTGATTTATAATAGGTGGTTAAAGGACAAAGATAGACAAATATTAAATGACAGGTAGGACAAAAAGATACTAAAAGTATGGAGCTGATGAATTCATAAATTGGGCTCTCGAAATTGGAACCTTTCTTGATGTTTATGATTTCTCCCTATTTGTTATTTATGTTATTTATTTCTAATCTTAGTCGATCGATGATGCCTACCAGTACATATAGTTGTACTGATACTACACTTACTATATATCCAATCTGAGATATAGCCACAGTGCAGGTCAGTTGGGGATTTCTATAGCAATGACGATGATCATTCAATTATAGTTTCTTACCTCTCTATTCTACATAGATGCTATGTCATGGACTCTCCTATCCCTTGTCTAGTGCTCTTGAACTGATTTAGGCTAGTGTCTGGGGATTCATTATTAGTTATTTTTTTTGTTACTTTTACATATCTAATGTATTAAACCAGACTTATATTTTGATGTTAGATGTATAATGGATTTAGTGAAGAAATTTTAATATTAGTTACTTGATTATCCCATTTAGTTCTCCTATCTGGGATGGATGTTAGGTAGCTACCCACATAATTTATCTAGTTGGGCCATGATAGAAGAGTTGCTCTAGTAGAGAACGGGATAGGGTAGCCACTCCCGAGTCTAAGAGTTATTATGATGAGGAGTATCCGACAAAGAGTATAAGACCATGTTAGGACCCTCAGAGTCTATTTACTAGCCCAGTGTTATAGGATTTATTAATTTGTCTATTGGGCCTTCTGGATGGCATTCCCTAGGTAGTTATTCTATCGAGTATGCCAAGTATTTCTCAAATTAAAGGAGGAATTCAGTTACAAATGAAAGCTACTGCTTATGGTTTTTTGACTCCATGGGTATAACAATCTACTGTAGTACCCCAGCGTATTGATTCCTTTCCTACTAGACTCACTGTTCATTTTGTTTCTTCAGGTCTTGTGATGTCTTTTGATTATTAGAAGAGAATCAAGAGGTTCATTTTCTTAGCACCTTCCAAGTCTAGTAGTGCTATTGGAGAGGATGTCTATGAGTATTTTCTTGATTGTTAGGAGATGTTGTATAACCCGGATCCCTTGAGTCTTATGTTATTTCTATACGACTTTTTAGTTGACTGGCATACCCATTCAGTGGTGGAGGTATATTACTAATTATAGATCATTGGGTTCACTTGCTATGACATGGACTTAGTTTTTTAGGCTTTTCCGAAGAGGTTTGTGTCTTACAGTTTAAGGGATCAATTGAGGGATGAGTTTGATCACCTGGAGTAGGGATTCCTGACTATTGCAGAGTATAAGGCACATTTTCATTCACTATCCAAATGTGCCTATTTTTAGTATCTCCATCGTGTTAGAGAGGATTAGAAATTTTTTCAAAGGGTTGATAGGTTATTATCAGTTGGCTACAACTCAAATAGTGGTGTTAAGAGATTTCATATGAAGTATTGTACATCAAACTAAGTTTATTAAGCCAATTCTTAGGGTACTCAAGGTGGTGGTGATGCTAAGAAGATCAATAGACAAGGTGAGTTTAGTGGACATGTGACTCAAGGTAGGGATTTCTCCAGTAGAGATGCTCATGATTATCATAGCATACCAGTTTAGGTAGCTTTATAGGGTTTGGATAGTAGGTCTATAGTTTTTGGAACTTCAGGGAGACAGAGGTCAGTATATACAGGTAAATACTTCAGTTTTAGTTCATCTGGTCAGGTAGGAAAATTTTGTTCTTTTGATCTAGGAACTTTCTTTGTGAGATAGGTAGCAAAGGGTGTTATGTATTAAATAGTCTATTCATCATACTAGGGACTCTCTCCAGCATCATTAGGTGTTTCTAGCAGGGTTCTCAGCTTTAATTTTTCCTTACTCCTATTTGCATTCATAAGTAGTTCACAAACTGGTAGGGTGGTACTAGAGGTGCTCGTGGTATAACTCAGGTATCTCATGGTAATGGACACAGGATTTCCTAGTGTGGGATAAGGCGTGGTCAGTTCTACTTATGATTAGTTACTACTAGTATCATCCCGATTTGACATCATTCTACTTCTGTGTTATTTGACCCTGGGTCTACATTCTCCTATGTTTCTACATAATTTATCATTTTTTGATGTTGCATATGAGTCCACCTATTCATGTTTCTACCTCGGTAGGAAATTCTTTAGTGATGGATCAAGTGTACCATCTTAAGTAGTAGCCTTTGCAGTGTGTGAGACCTGAGTTGACTTGATTATGCTATATGGTTGATTTTAATATTATCTTAGGTATGGATTTGTTAACTCCTTATCATGTGGTTTGGGATTATTTTGTCAAGATCGTGACTTTAGCTATGCTAGGTGTGCCAAGATTTGTGTGGAAGGGTACGCTTAGTTCGGGTTCAAAGGGAGTTATATTTTTTCTACATACTCATTGAATGGTAGAAAATAGGTGTCTATCGTAGATGGCCTATGCGGCTAAATGTTGCTTCACTTCCTCCCTTGGATTTTATTCGAGTTGTAAGAGAGTTTTAGGATATGTTGTTTCCTACAAATTTACCTGGTACACCTTCAGGCTAGGATATTGATTTTTCTATTAATATTGAGCCAAGCTCCAAGCCTATTTTAATTCCTCCTTGTAGAATGGCCTCGACTAGGTTGAAGGAATTAAAAGAGCAATTGCAAGATATGTTGGGTAAGGATTTCATTAGATCTAGTGTATCTCCTCGAGTGCTCCTATTTTATTTGTAAAGAAGAAAGATGGATTTACGAGCATGTGTATCAATTACTGAAAATTAAACAAGGTGACAATCAAGAATAATTATCCTCTTTAGGGTGCCTCAGTGTTTTCCAAGATTAACTTGAGATCTTGATATCATCTAATGAGGATTAGAGCTTTGAATGTTTTGATGATGGCCTTTTGAACTCAGTATGGTCACTATGAGTTCTTAGTCATGTCTTATGGATTATCCAATTCCCTAGCAACATTCATGGAACTGATGGACCAATTATTTTGACCTTATCTTGATTCTTTGTGATTGTGTTCACTAATGATATCTTAGTTTATTTCAAGTATGAGGCTGGCCATGTGAGACACCTATGGACTTTACATTATATGTTGCGAGATGAGAAGTTATATGCCAATTTCTCTAAGCATGAGTTTTGATTGGATTCTATTTCTTTCTTGGATCATTTAGTGACCAAGGATAGCATTATAGTCAATCCATGCAAGACAATTACAAGTCGTGATTGGGATATGCCTACTTGTCCTACTGAGATTTGGAGTTTTACTGGGTTAGTAGGATATTATTGATGCTTTTTTCAAGGTTTCTTCTATTGTGAATCTTTTGACCAGGTTAACCCAAAAGAAAGTTGTATTTCAGTGGTCGAATGCTTGTGAGGAGAGCTTTAAAAAGCTCAAAGGGTTGTTGACATCAGCTTCAAGCTTGACCTTTCCCAAGGAACGAATGGTTTTTACATAATTATAAAATGCTTTTGGAGTTGTATTTACGTCACAAAGTCCATGTTCACTTCTTCCTATTTCCATGTGGAAATACTGAATTCTTGCATGGTCCCACTAGGCTTCTGGTGCTCAATCTTAATATGCTGACACGTAGATCACTTAGCTACAAACTCTACGATATCCCTCTTCATCCCACTCCACCAATAGATCTCCTACAAATTGCGGTACATCTTAGTGGACCTTGGATGAATAGAGTAACGCGCACCATTCGCTTCTGCAAGAATTCATTGCCTCAAGTCATCTACGTTTGGCACACATAGCCAACCCTGGCATCGCAACATACCATCTCCCCTTGGGAGAAAACCTCTAGTTTTTTTTATCTCTGACTGACTCTTTTAGATTAATTAGACTGGGATCTCTGTCCTGCTTTTCCTTTACTTCAGAAACCATAGATGATTCTAAATTATTCTACACCTACACACTACCTTCTTCTAAATCGATGAAACGAACAACTAGTTGGTCAAGCTGATGAACTTCCTGAACTAACTTCTTTTTACCATCCTCAACGTGAGCAACACTACCTATAGACAACCTACTGAGGGCATCTGCCACTATATTGACCTTTCCTGGATGATACAGAACACTCATGTCATAATATTTCAACAACTTTAACCACCTTCTCTGATGCAAATTCAAATCTTTCTGAGAGAACACACACTGAAGCTTTTGTGATCTATGAACACATCAACATGGACCCCATACAAATAGAGCCTCCAAATCTTTAAGGCAAACACTACAACTGCTAATTCAAGATCATGGGTAGGGTAATTCTTCTCATAGGGCTTAAGTTGTCTAGAGGCATAGGCTATACCTTACCTCTCTGTATGAGGACACAACCCAAACCGACTCTAGATGCATCAAAGTACACAACAAACCTATCTGAATCATCTCGTAGAGTCAAAACTGGGGATGAGGTGAGTCGAGTCTTCAACTCCTGAAAATACTTCTCATAAGATTCTGAACACTAAAACGTGACTTTCTTCTGAGTCAATCTGGACATGGGGGATTCCATAGATGAGAAACCTTCAACAAACCGGCGATAATATCTAGCTAAACCCAAGAAACTCCTGATATCTGTCGGAGAAATGGGTCTAGGCCAGTTTTCCACCGCCTTGATCTTTTGAGGGTCAACTCTAATGCCATCACCGGATACAATATGACCAATAAATGCTACTGACCTTAGACAAAATTTGCATTTACTAAATTTGGTGAACAACTGATAGGCTCTGAGAGTCTGAAGTACGATTCTGAGGTAATCTGCGTGATCATTCTCGCTACAGGAGTAGACAAGGATGTCATCGATGAATACTATAACGAATATGTCCAAGTACTACTTGAACACAAGATTCATTAAATCCATGAAGGCTTCTGGGGCATTAGTGAGACCAAAGGACATGACTAGAAACTCGAAGTGACCATACCAGGTTTGGAAAGCTGTTTTTGGAATGTCACATTCTCTAACTCTGAGCTGATGATAGCCTGATCTGAGATCTATCTTAGAAAAGTAACTGGCGCCCTGAAGTTGGTCAAACAAGTCATCAATTCTAGGAAGTGGATATTCATTCTTGACTGTGACTTTGTTCAACTGACAATATTCTATACATATTTTGAGAGAACCGTCTTTCTTACGCATGAATAAGATTGGTGTGCACCACGGGGAAATGCAGGGTCTGATGAACCCCTTATCTTAAAGGTCCTTTAACTTCTCTTTCAACTCTTTGAGTTTAGCTAGAGCCATTCTGTATGGTGGAATAGAAATAGGCTGCGTATCTGGAAGAAGTTCCATTCCGAAGTAAATTTCCCTTTTGGGAGAAACTCCAGGAAGATCTTCAAAGAAACACATTTGAGAATTCATTTACTACCGGAACTAACTCAAGACTAGGAGTCTCTAAACTAGAGTCTTTGACTTGCACAAAATGATAGACACATCCCTTAGATATTATTCTTCTCACTCTAAGATATGAAATCAACTGACCCTTATGCGTTGTGGTACTACCCCTCTATTGAAGGATTGGTTCATTTGGAAATTGAAAATGAAAAATTCTATTTCTACAATCAACTGAGTCATAGCATAAATGGAGCCAATCCATGTCGAGAATGACGTCAAAATCCATTATCTCTAACTCTACTAAGTCTGCTGAAGTGACTTTCTGAGATATCATAACCGGACAGTTCCTGTATACCCACCGGGCTATAATAGACTGACCTACTAGGGTAGAGATTAAGAAAGGTTCTGCTAAGATTTCTGGTCTGACTTTGAAATCGACTACTATGTAAGGAGTTGCAAAAGATAGAAAAGCTCCTGGATCTAATAAGGCATAAATATATAAATGAAAGATCTGTAATGTACCAGTGACCACATAAGGAGAACTTTCCTGATCTTGTCTGGACTGAAGTGCATAAAGTCTATTTAGGCATTGCCCACCGATGGACTTGGTAGTGGTTACCTGCTAATTCAAGTGACCAGACTGAATTGAGGAATGATTATACTAACCTTGAGAACCTGACTGAGGACAATCTCTGATTCTATGGCCTGGTTTGCCATACCCAAAACAAACATCACTGCCATCCCTGCAGACACCCAATGGTTTCTACCATATTTCTGGCAAAGAGGATTTGTTTGAGCACTGCTGACACTACCTTAAGATTTAGAGCTTGGCGCCCTATCTTTATTATAATTTCTGAACTTGGGGACTGGAGAACTGGCTGAGGACAGAGCTGGAACTGAAGACTTTGGATGGAACTGAGAATGGTTACCGCCTTCAGACTTAGGCTGAGTGAAATTAAAGCTACCTATTCCAGCCCTCTTGTTCTCCCCTTCTCTATCCTTATTCTTAGCCTCTTTGATCTACTGAGCATAGACCATAATCCTAGATATTTCCGTCTCCTCAATCAACATTGTTGTTCTATACTCCTTAACCACACTCTCTGATACCCTAGATATGAACATGCTCATTCTGGACCTATTGACTGGTACTACATGGGGAGCATATCTGGCTAACTGAGTAAACTTGGGGGAATACTCTTTCACACTCATATTGACTTGCATGAGATTGATGAACTCTAACACCTTGGCTTCTCTCAACTTTAAGGGAAAGAATTTATCTAGAAAGGCAGTAGCAAACTCTTCCCATTCTATGGGCTCTGCATCTGTGCCCCTATCTACCTTCCACTTCTTAAACCATGTATGAGCTACATCTTGTAGCTGATAGGCAGTTAACTCAGCACTCTCACTGGAAGTCTCTCCCATAATATCTGTGACTTTCTAAACCCGGTCGAGAAACTCCTGTGGATCCTCTTTGGGATTAGATCTTGAGAATAGGGGAGGATTCATTCGGGTGAAGTACTGAATCCTGACTACAACAATATTGTCCACTGGGTTGTCCTGAACAACAGCTGGCCGTTCATTCTGAGCTGCTACGAAATTGGCTAGAGTAGTGAACGTAGCTCTTAATTCTGCATGAAAGACATGCTTGTCCCAGGGATCTGCTTGAACGGGCTGAGGTGCTGACTGGTTTCCTGTTCTTTTTCTGTTGTTCCTTTTAGGAGGCATGTTCTATAAACATAATGAAGAAAAGGATTAGATGAGAGTTTAACTTAAGCTCATGCTCACTCGCACGACATGAATACCGAAAGAAGGGAAACTTTTCCTAAAAATATCTCATAGCCTCTTGCCTATAAGTGTGGCACGCTATACACCCATGCAAAAGACTCTACTTAACGCGTATTTTTAGACTCCCTAAGTATTTTTTGAACTTTAAGCTCTGATACCAAGTTTGTAACACCTCGAATCTATACCCTGGATACCACACGGTGCTTACGACCCCAAAGGACCACAAGCTAACCCATGAATGGTACCTACTGTGAGCATTGAATAATAATACTAAAATAATGTAAAAAATAGGCTGAAATGCCATATGATTCATAATATGAATACTGATAAAGAATAACAACTGTAATAACATCTGAAAAAATTAAACACTATCTGAAATAGTCTAGTCTGAAAAGCCTCTAACTAAATTATCTAAAAGTGGAGTTGATAGGACAAGACCCCAACTAACTCCGAATACTGAATTACTGAAGCTACTATAATGCTGAAACAAAAGCATATTCTTGATAGATGAGGACTCACTACTGAATCTGATACTACTGACTGAGTCTGTCTAAGCGCAGTCGGGAACCTGAGCGCCCAAACTTATGATATGAGATATCATAGCATAAAGAGAAAGTATGCGTCAGTACGTGGAATGTAATGGTATGCTAGATAAGGTAAGGCTGAATGCAATGGTTTATATACATGAACAATAACTCCTGAATGATATAAAGTAACTGAATATAAGAGTACATGGATAACTGAAGCTGCTGTAAGTACTGAGTATACAATACTGTGCATATGCGTATATAAGTATATAATATATCTGAGGTTTTACTGAAGCTGAGCACTAATTTTTGATAACTGAGTAACTGAATTACTATTACTGATTGACTGTGTCTGATAGTCCTGATTCTGTAGAACTGGATTGAGTTCTAAACTAAGACTAAAACTGAAACTGTAGGGGGTATTCATCTAACCGGCATGCCCCAAATAAGATCACTGGGGTCAAACCTATAACTTTAGTTGGAAGTGTGTCAATATCATGCCATGGGTAAATATAACTGAAGAGTCACCCTCATCTGGCAGGTGCCCTGAATGAGAATTGTGGTATCCTCAACTGGCAGATTAAAATACTTCATCAACCCTCAACTAACAGGTTGATGTCTCAACCTACGCTGGCTATATAGTTTTGGAATGCAAGGACTGCTTCTAAGGATCACACCTTCTACTGGCAGGTGAGCCCCCATCCTTGGGTTCACTCGATGCTGAATTCTACTCCCATTTGAATGACACTGGTTATTATACTGAACTGAACTGGACTGATACTGAGTTTTACTAAGTTCTGTAACTGACTTAGTAATATGGTTTTGTGACATAACTGAGACTATTCTATAACTACCGTATCTCTAGGTAAACATCTAGATTTTCAGGTATTGAATACCCCCAGGACTCGACAACATGAAAAGTAGAGCATAACATGATCTTGAAAAGTATAACAATGTCCACTTGTTCATAATTAGCATGGACATTCCATTAAACACATGGGGAGCACAACTTAATGCATATAATCATGAACAACATGTAAATATTGTAACTACAACACCCAAACTTACTAATTCAAGGATTATAACATGGGAATTACACAATTCAATATACATGATATTTCAATTTCATGGAATCTACAATTAATCATGGATTGAAACTCAATTAATGTTATGAACATAAATACAATCTAATTTTAATTATGTAAATCATGAATCAATAATCTTGTAGTTTTGAAAATAGATTCTTGGACTCTATGGGTGAAAGGAACCTATAGATGAACACCTAACATACCTGAGAAAGAAAAGTTCTTGAAGGTTCTTGGAGGAATTCTTGAGCTTTGTTCTTGTTTTCTTTAAAACTAGGGTTTGCTAATTAAGAGATAATTGACCAAACAACCCCTGAAATAAAATCACGGAAATTAAAAATCCCGATTTTGCATGCTAACGCGATGCGGTGAAATCGTGCCAGCTCACTGGAAACTGGACAAGTGGGAACTGGAAGTTTGTCGCGATACGGTATAATTGCGGTACCCCACTGTATGCAAATTTAACCCTTGGCACGACTCGCTATGATCGCGGAGTCACAATGGAAAGTGATATTTGGGAAAATGGGTGGTTGCACGATGCGGTCGGATCGCGGTCTCTCACTAGTAAATGACAATTTCCATTTGGACCCTTAGCGCGATGTAGTGATCTTCCAGGTGGCACACTGTTTTACAAAAAAATGCTATAACTCTTCACCTGGGTATCGAATTTGGGTGAATTTTATATCGCTGGAAAGCTTACTAAATTTCCTATGGATTGGTAAGCTCTAAACTGAAAACTTTAGAGTATTATAAAAAATTATATAGGAATACTCATATATTGAGAGTTTAACTAAGCGAGGAAAGTACGGGGTATTACAGTATGACTCTCAAGGATTCTAGACTCATTTTGGACTACTGGATAGATTTTATTAAAAATAGAACTATGGGTGGAGCATATATATTTTGTAATGATCACAGATGGAAATTTTGATAGTTCCATTGTGTCCAAAATGTTGGATTTGGTATGATAGCATAATGCATTTGCATGTGGGGGGTTTTGAAATGAGTTTTCGCTGGAGAGTTTGAAACTTGAAGATTTTTAGTTATTTTACTAGTGCATAAATTTCCAATTGCTATCTTGGTACCATAGTCGCTGATAGTGATGACCAAAATTTGATTCCTTCATCCCTATTAAGGTCACTGATAGAAATGAACAAATTATGATTTTTTTCATCACTATCACGACACCTTGGTCGTTGATAGCAGTGAAAAATTTTTGATTCCTTCATCGCTGTGAAGGTCATTGATAGCGATGAATAAATTTTCACCTTGGTAGCATATAAGTCCTATTTCGGTCAAAACCATATTTTCACCATTGTAGGAGCTACAAAAATCTATTTGAGGTAATTATTGATGTGTTTTCTTGCATGTTCATTGGGTATCTATTCTACCTTCATTTTGTTCATTTTTCAAAATTATCCACCTCATTTTCCTCATTACATTCTATTGTTTTCCTTGTAAATTCCTTAAAATTAGTTTTGAAATCCCATAATTTTGTGGGGTGATTTGAGATTTGATTTGTGCTTTATTTGTTCTTAAATTTTGAGCATGTATTCTTTGTCCTTCAAGGGACCTCTTGATGGATTTAATTTGAAATTATGCTAGGGGACCCTACGAGCCTCTTTTTGACAAAATTTTAGGTCCAAAGTTTTAATTTGTAATATGGGTATATTTTACTCATACTCAAATGTAAAATATGATTTTTATAGTGTGTCAACATTTAAATATCTGGAGTAAAGTCGAGTGGTTTGTGGACAAGTTGAGATTGTGGTTTGGCTCCAAAATAGGCTACAATCTACTCTTCTCTTGAGATTGTGTATTGTATAGATTTCATGCTAGGTTAAGATTATAAAATAGGTTAATGCCTAGTAATTACCATAATTTGACCTTCATAAGGGATTTAGAATAGAAATGTGACCCAAATAATAGCCTAGAACACTTGTTATGGTTGTAGGATCTGATTATACCCGAGTATAGACTTGATTAACCATAAATTGACATAAGGGATCCTTTAGCATATGATTTACCATATGACTCAGTGAGTTGGATATTTTTTTCCCGATTAGATCCTTCTAGTAGCTTTATGCCTTTATTTACCTTAGTTTCCCAAACTATAAGGCCAATATCTTGTTAATCATTTTTGTGGTTGGGATCAAGGTCTTGGAATAAGGTACCAAGTTAGTATTCTATCCTTTAATGGACATGTTCCTCTATTATAAATTCTTATACACTTATTATACTAATTTTTTCTTGGTCTATGTCGAGCACTTATTATACTCATTTAGAATCAATTCGATTTTGATCAGCCTCTTTACTTTTATTCTCCTCCGATAGTGGACAAAGTAGTTTGGATATGAATTAGGACCAGACAGTGTATATGAATATCTCGAGTCTTGTATGGTCTCTTTTGTCTGATGAGCCACAATACCAAAGAAGGATGGTTATTGTAGGTCTTGCCTTTGCTAGCTACTAAGCTAGAAGAGGTTTATACACTTGTCTTGGATATGTTATTTTTCTCTCTTTGCATCACCTGGTTTTTTTTATGGCTTACATTTATTCTTATGCATAACTAATCACCAGTATAACAGTTTGGTGCCTTGGTTTATTGGTCTTATAAGGGGTTGTACAGGTATAGGCTATATTCACTATTTGCTGAGTGTTTGCATAGACTTTTTGGTCTTATCGGGGCCTGATTAGGTTATTATTTGTCGGGGATAGTTGGTTAGATTATTATTGTTTGGATATTATTATATGATTTGTGAAAGATTAAGCCTGAATTGATACTCGAGATTGTAGGTATGCTTATGAGTTCCTTTACTCCCTACTAGGATAAGATTTAGTATTGTTAGGTTATTTTATAATTATTCACTTCTGGTAGAGACCATGATTATGCTAGAGATAACTCCCACATTATTTATGATCCTTGAGATATTAGACTAGCTCTCTCAAAGTAGTATCTTTGGGTTTGGTAGTTAGTATAACATTGATATATATATATATATGTATATATAGTCTCACCTAGCCATGATTTAAATATTATTTCCTTCTTTCCTACTACTACTAAATATTATATATATTTCTTCATTCTACTATTATATATGGTATATATCTTCCTTCACTTTACTATTATATATTGGCTAGATACTTATGGTATCATGCGTGTCCCAGATTATAGGTAGTTCATGATAGATTACCCTGATTACTACATTATTATTATTATGATTGTCTTTGTCGATAGCTTTCTATAATTTATGTGCCTACTTTACATGTTATTTATATTTGTAATGAAACTCTAAGTCATTTTTTGCATTTCCATATTATTTTGTCATTTAAAGTTTTACCATAGGTGATCCCAAGTCATTTATGACTTGCTAGAGATGATAGCTTGATTATCGGGCAATTCATTTGTTTTTTAGAGACAATTCCCTGTTTTGAAGTTTTCATAGTTAAGAATTGGGTATCGATCATAAACTTCTAGTTAACAGCCTCGTGTCAATGCTAATAGTCATATAGATCTGGAATGTTGATTTTAGGCTAGAGGGATCTTTGATTTGGGTCTCGAGGCATTTAGACTCATTTTTGGCTATTGGGAAGATTTTAATTAAAATGACCATTTGGGGTGTGGGACCTATATTTCATCAAAACGACCCCCGATGGAAATTTTGATGGCGCAGTTGTGCATGAGATATTGAATTTGGTAAGGTAGAATAGTTCATATGCATTCAGAGGATCCCAAATGAATCCCGAGTGTCTGATTAAAGTTTTGGCACTTGGTCAAAATAGTTGGTGCAAGACAAAAATGATCTTTCCATTCATGAATGCCAAAACAAATGGCTATCACTATTGTATTGAACTACTTGTGCTCATGAAGGAAAAATTCATTTGCTATCATGATCACATGTTAGTTTTTACATTCATGAAGGGTAAGTCAGTTCAGTTATCGCATTTACGATGGAATGCCCGCGATTGCAAAAAAGGGACCCCTGGTAGCATTAAAAGTTGTGTAACCACACCCTTTTTTCATTTCTTTCATTTTCCAAGTCCATAAAACCCTAGTGGGCTTATAGAATTGTGGATCTTGATCATTGTGTGTTTGGGGTGAGTTGGAGAGTGCGTAGCATTTTCTCATCTAAATTTTTCTAGGTCTCCTCTGATTTCTTAGTTAATTTTCAATTTCAACATAACCCCCTAGACTCTTTATAGGCTTATTTGAGGGTGTATTTGTTCTTGGATTTACCCATTTATTAGATTAAATAATCCTTAAGATTAAAGGGATGTTTAACGATTTCAAAGTTGTGATTCCACAAGCAGGACCCACATGGGATTTTGAGCTTGATTTTGGACCCAAAACATTTACATAAAATATTGGTATCATTATTATAATCATATTAATGTGTAGATAATATTTTTAATATCATGGCATTGTGAGGAGGCTTCCCTGAAGGAAAAGACTCTAATTTAGTGAACTTTCACGGGCTTCGTCGCCATCTAGGTAGGCTAGGATTATTTTTCTCATAGATTGAGCTTTATTATGTTCTTAGTATAGTATTATTCAACATTTGGTTTAGGATTTACATCTTGGTGTCATGTTTAGCGAAATTTGGAATATTTAGCCGGTTAGGGAGCCATTTTTAGGTAGAATTAAACCATTGCCCCCCCTTGAGTTAAATTGTTGAATAAGGAATCATTTAGAATTATTTAACACCTAGTAGTAGAACTTGGAATATTTAGTCTAGTTTTGGTTAGAAATCACCTTGTATAGACTTTTGGGGTTAGTAGCGTCCCCACTGGCCCTATTTGAGGCCAAATATCCTAGGTCACTCCTTGTAGATCTAGGAGGCTTTATTTCATCACCTTTCATATCTTCTTGATTCTTAGTATTACTTAGGCATCTTTCTAATTGTTGACTAGACTTGTAACCTTGTACTTACTTTAAAGACCAGTTCAAGTCCGATACTTACTATTTCACATATGATGCTAAATTCCTGGTTTGAGTCTAAAATATATGATAATAGAGTCTGGTTCGAGTCTGACATTTCCTTATTGTTTACTTATTATGTCAAGAATTTGGTTCAAGTTTGGTTGTTAAGGTACTAAAGGGGTTCATAGATTTGATTTTGAATGTCGGTTACTTTACCATTATTATTGTTAGTGGTCCTCTCTTGATTGTATCCATCGGGCTTATGGGATCTTGGTTTGGTAATTTCTCTTATTTGCGCCTTCTGGGATAATGGGGCCTAATTAGGTTATAGTTAGCTTGTCTTCCTTTGAGTTTATTTACATCATTATTTATTATCTGTTCTTTGGATTATTATTTTAGGTTTTCCCTTTTTTTTTTTTTGACTTTGATATATATTCTCGCATCTTTTATGGTTTATTATGATTTAGCTCAGTCGGCCGATGATGACTTTTGAGTACCTCTTTTTTTGGTACTCATCTATACTTCTGCATTTTTTTCTTATGCAGATCCGAGTACTACTCACCGACACTAACGTTACATCTAACTTTTTTTAGGGAGTCGAAGATAGGGTGAGCTTTCAGATTCAGAGATGAACTTTTCTCCTTCTACTATTTTTGAAAAGTCTTTACTTTTGAGAATACCTATATATTAACATTATTTGATACTCATTATTTGTATTTAGTGGTTTTTGTACGATACTCTTTTCTACACTTTGCTCATTCTCTATTTTCATTTAGTATTTTACACTTATATTTATCTACTTACAATCCAGTTATATGCTTTATCTCCAGTATTTCTTATACCTTTCAGTAATTCACCCATTACTAATATTGTGGGCTATGGTTTGACTTACTAAGTGGTGGATCAAAGTAGGTGCCATCATAACCTGAGAATTGGATCATGACAATATTTACATTATATAGCTAGGTTCATTGGTATTGTCGGTACAAGATCAAGTATCTAGTAGAGCCCTGCAGATCAAAATGATGAAATATGTTTCTTATCGTCTGCAAGCTATAGGACATTCTTAGTAGAATTCCATTTTATTATTTCATTTCATGCGTCAAGTCTGTGTTGATTTCTATAATTCATATTGAGTTCACTTTTTGGCAGATGGGCAAGATGCGACCTAAGATGATTGGAATGAGAACCCTGAGTTCGCAGCTAGGGCTCCTATTTAATGTCGTGACCAACATAGGGTCAGAGGTCAGGTGAGATCTTGTAATACCCCGTAGTATTCCAAGTTCAATTTATCTCTTAGTTGTATGCTTAAAAGATCCAAGGCTTGAAAATTTCACTAAGTGTTGAGGACTTAGTCATTTTCAAAACTCCTAAACTTTAGGGATTTTTAGTTTGGCCTTTTTTAGCCCGAAATATTGGTTTTTAAGTTGATTCATGGTTAAGGAGGTTAAAAGTATGTCTCGAGTGAGTTTCGAGATTTTCAAACGAGGATCGGGACATGTATGGATATCCAAATAAGTGAAGCAATACGATAAGGCCAGGATGCATTGCTCTCTCTTGTTGTGAGGTGCTCCACGATGCGTGGATTTATACCTAGGAGTATGCTGTATGGCACGTTGCTCTCTCCCACGGAGAGAGAGGCATGATTCGTGGCTCTATCCCGCACAGGGTTATGGTTTAAGTACCTTAGGGGCATTTGAGTTATTTCCCTCATCTTATTTCATCCTTAACACAAATTGGAACTTCAAAAAGGGTATTATTTTCCCCTTTCATGCCAAATTACTCTCAAGAAACCCTCATCCTTCCCAAGAACAAACCCAAGCTTCATTCTCAAGAAATCAATGGTTCAAGTTTCTAAGTTCAAGCAATCTTCAGGATTAAAGCTATTAAGTTATGTGGGATGTTCATCCATGGGTCCCTTTCACCCATGGATCCCATAAACCACCTTTTCAACTAAAGTATGGATTTTTCTCTTATTATGTAGTTTTTGTACATCAATATGGATTAATTTGATATCTTTCCATAGTAATTGAACTCAATTCATGTCCATGTATGGTTCCTTGAAAAGTCAAGTTATCTCATGCTTCAAGTTCCAATTTCTCATGTCAATATCCAAGTGAATTTCATGTTATAATATTGATTTGTAAATTTAGCCATGTAATTATGTGGTTTTCCTCATACTTAACACATTCTTATGTTCAAATTTATGACTCTCACATCTTTGATGAAATGTCTATATTTCGAGTCTTTGAACCATGATTTCATACTATAGTTTTAAGCTTTAATATTGTATTTTATGATCATTCAGTGCTGGCGGATTATGAACACCCGATACCTACGTGTTTTACATGATTTCGGATCTTTCAAGTAATGATTTAAGTTAAACCATGAATTTACCATTTACTTAGTTGTTATGATTACGATGAGAAATGACACTTGTTATGTATGATTGAATTTAGTTCAATCTAGTACCAGTGTCAGTTTAGTTGGGAGTAGGATTTAGCACTGAGTGAACCCAAGGATAGAAGCTCATCTTCCAGTAAAGGGTGTGACCTTTAGTAGTAGTCCTTGAGTTCCAGAACTACGTAGCCAACATAGGTTTGAGATGTCTTCCTGGCAGTTGAGGGTTGATGCATATATCATGAGAGCACCTATCAGTAGAGGTGACTCCCTAGTCTTTTAGGACATAGCCTTGTGGATCCACATCATCAACTATGTGTTAGTACCCGTAGCACAGTACTGGTGCCCTTCCAACTGGGGTTATAGGCTGGATCCCGATTAGCTTAGATTGGGGAATGTTTGTTACATGATACCTCCCATAATTTTAGTCAGTATTACAGTATATCCCAGTTCAGGTTTGCTTGACCAAGTGTATAAATTTTTAGTCATTCAGTTATACAGATTTCAGTCTTTCAGATTTTAGAATATTTTAGTAACATGTTTATGCTTGGTCTTGCATTCTCATATATTACATATTCATCCATTCATGCTCAGTTATTTCATGAATTTCATCCAATCCTCATCTCATATACCAGTACATTCAAAGTACTGACCACATATTTTTCTTTACGCTATGTTGTTTTATAACATAGGTTCGGACGCTCAGTTTCTCGACTGTTCTTAGACAGTGCAACATTTCTCAATAGAAGTAGTTGTGAGTTCTCATCCATCGAGGACATGATATATTTATTTTTGTACTTCCTTATGCTCAGTCAGTCGGAGTTAGTTGGGGGTTTGTCCCATCAACTCCTCATGATGCTTAGAGGCTTTCATATAATCTGTTAGACAATTAGTTAGTTATTTCAATATTATTAGTTGTTACAGATATTTTAGAATTATCTCTTACATATATTCTGTATTTTATCAGTTTATCTTCCGCATATGCTATTTTAGTATCATTTATTTAATGCTCACAATAGGTTCCAGTTCATGGGTTAACATGCGGTTACTTGTGAACGTAAGCACCGTTGTCGTGACTAGGGGGTAACCTCAGGTCATGACAAAACTTGGTATCAGAGCCTAAGGTTTTATAGTGTCCTAGGGAGTCTAAAATCTGCGTTGATTAGAGTCTTATGCATGGGTGTAGAGTGCGCTACATTTATGGGAAAGAGGCTACAAAATATTTTAGAAATGTTTCCCTTCTTTCAGTGTTCATGTCATGCAAAAGTGCATTAGCTCATTGTAATTCCTTTTTCTAACTCATCCTTCATTCCATTTAAATACAATGCCTTATAGAAGAAACAACTGAAGAAGGAATATCCCTTGAATGAACATGTCTTCCATGCCAAATTCAGGGCTGTTTTAATTACCTTATCCCACTTAGTAGATTCTCAGAACAATAAACAAATTGTTACCCCAGCCAATCCAGTGGCAAATATAGCTGCAGTTAGGATTTGAGATTTCACTCAGATGAATCTCCTCTGTTTTTTGGATCCAGGTCTGAGGAGGATCCACAGGAGTTTTTGGACATAGTTTAGAAAGTGATAGATATTATAGGCATCACTTTGAGTAAGAGTGAAGAGTTGACTTCATATCAGTTGTAGGATATAGCTCACACCTGGTTTAAGCAGTAGATGGAGGATCGATGTGTTGATGTATGACCTATTGAGTGGGAGAAGTTTGCCACAGATTTCTTAGATAGGTTATTTACCCAAGAGTTGAGGGAAGCTAAGGTTTAGGAGTTCATGAATTTTAAGCAGGGCAATATGAGCATGAAGGAGTACTCACTTAAGTTCACCCAGTTGGCGAGGTATACTCCTACAATGGTGGCGGATAACAAGTCTAGAATGAGTAAGTCTGTATCTGGTGTAACTGATAGTATGGTTAAGAAATGCAGGACCACCATTTTGATTAAGGAGATGGACCTATCTAGACTTATGGTTCATGCTTAGAAGATTGAGGAGAAAAAATATAAAAGAGGGGGAGAGAGAATAAGAGGGCCAAAACCAACAGTTTTAACTTTTTTTAGCTAAGGTCAGAAGGCGGTAACCATTCTCATTTCCATTAGAAATTTTTAGCCCCAACTCCATCTTCAGCTAGTGCACTAGTGCCTAAGTTCATGCAAGACAGTCGGGATAGAACGCCATACTTTAAGTCCCACAGTAGTGTGAACAGTGGTCACACTAATTTGCTTTGCTGTAGATATGCTAGGAATCATCACAGTGAGCGTAGGGATTATAGTGATGTATGTTTTGGATGTGGCAAGCCAGACCACAAGCTCATGGATTGCCCAGGGACTGGTAGCTTGGTCAGTCCAATAGTGCTTTAGGTCTAGTCGATCGTCCGATCCAGTAGGGTGCCACTTCTAGTGCAACCAGTAGGTAGCGCTAGAATAGAATGTATGTCCTCCAGACTCAACATGATTAGGAAAGTTCTTCTGATATGGTTATGGGTACGGTACAAGTTTCCCATCTTTATGTTTATGTTTTATTAGACCCTAGAGCTTCACTTTTTTGTGACCCTTTACATAGCCGTCAATTTCAGTGTCAGTCCTAAAATATTAGCAGATCCTTTATCAGTGTCTACCTCAGTGGGTAAATTTATTATAGCCAGATGGGTATACCAAAATTGTGCAATGACAGTATCTCAGAAAATTACCTCAGTTGATCTGGTGGAGTTAGAGATGACTGATTTCGATGTCATTCTCTGCTTGGATTGTCTCCACTCATGCTATGCCTCAATTGATTATAGAAATAGAGTCATTCAATTTTAGTTTTCCAATGAACCAGTCATTGAATGGAGGGGTAGTACTTCAGTGCTTAGGGGTCAAATTATTTCATATCTTAAAGCTAAAAAGATGATATCGAAGGGGTGTGCTTACCATCTTGTCTAAGTCAAGGACTTAAATTCTGATGCTCCTAGTCTTGAGTCAGTTTCATTAGTAAGAGAATTTCCATATGTGTTCCCTTAAAATCTTCCCGGAGTTCCTCCCAAAAGGGAAATTGACTTCGGAATTGATCTCCTTCCAGATACCCAACCTATCTCTATTATGCTTGACAAAATATTTCCAGCTGAGCTTAAGGAATTGAAGGAGAAGTTAAAGGATCTCTTAGATAAAGGTTTTATCAGTCCTAGTGTTTCTCCATGGGGTGCTCCATTTCTGTTAGTGCGTAAGAAAGACAATTCTCTCAGAATGTGCATTAATTACCATCAGTTGATTAAAGTCACAATCAAGAATAAGTTTTCACTCCCCAGAATTGATGACTTCTTCGACCTACTTCAGTGTGCCAGTTATTTCTCTAAGATAGACCTCAGATCCATCTATCATCATCTTAGATTCAGAAAATATAACATTCTGAAACATCCTTCAGAACTCGATATAGTCTCTTTGAATTCCTAGTTATGTATTTTGGATTAACGAATGACCCTGCTGCTTTCAAGGACTTGATGAACAGGGTGTTCAAACAGTAGTTAGACCTGTTCGTCATAGTATTCATTAATGATATCCTTGTCTATTCTCGTAGTGAGAATGATCATGCAGACCATCTGAGAACTGTATTGTAGACCCTTAAATATTATTAGTTTTTCACCAAGTTCAGCAAGTGTGAATTTAGGCTAAGATCAATATCTTTCCTTGGACATATTATTTCAAGCAATGGAATCCGAGTTGACCCTCAAAAGACTGAAGTAGTGAGAAACTAACCTAGACCTATCTCTCCATCAGATATTTAAAGTTTCTTGGGTTTGGCTGGCTATTACAGGCAGTTTTTTAAAGGATTTTCTCCTATTGCCTCCCTCATCTCTCGATTGATACAAAAGGTCAAATTTTAGTAGTTAGATTCCTGCGAGATGAGTTTTCAGGAGTTGATGACTCAACTCACCTCTTCCTTAGTTTTGTCTTTGCCAGAAAGTTCAGATGGGTTTGTAGTTTACTGTAATGCTTCAAAAGTTGGTCTTGGTTGTGTTTTGATGTAGAGAAGCAAGGTCATAGTCTACACCTCTAGACAACTTAAGCTCCATGAAAATAATTATCCTACCCATGATCTTGAGTTGGCCACAGTTGTTTTAGCCTTAAAAATATGGAGGCACTATCTGTATGGGGTTCATGTTGATGTGTTCACTAACCATAAGAGTTTACAGTACGTGTTCGCGTAGAGAGATCTGAATCTTCATTAGAGAAGGTCGCTTGAATTTTCAAAAGGTTATGGTATATGAATTGTATTATTCGGGCAAGGCCAATGTAGTGGTAAATTCCCTCAGTAGATTGTCCATGGGTAGTATTGCTCATGTTGAGGGAGATAAGAAAAAGTTAGTCAGTGAGGTTCATCAACTTACTAGATTAGTGGTTCGGTTGGTTGATTCAGCTGAAGGTAGTGTATATGTTTAGAATAGTTCGGAGTCTTCATTAGTTGATGAAGTGAGGGAAAAACAAGATAGGGATCCTAGTTTAGTTAAGTTGAAAGAGGCATTTAGAGATTAGACAGTAGAGGTTTTCTCCCAAGGGCGAGATGATGTGCTCTGTTGTTAGAAAAAGTTATATGTTTCTTGTTTTGATGGTTTGAGATAGAAAATACTTGTAGAAGCACATGGTGAACGATATTCTATTCACCCAAGAGTTACTAAGATGTACCGTAATTTGCGGGAATTCTATTGGTGGAATGGTATGAAGAAGGATATTGTAGAGTTTGTGGCTATGTGTCCAACTTGTCAACAGGTTAAAGTTGAGCACTAAAGGCCTAGTGATACATTGCAGGAGCTTAGCATCCCCACTTGGAAGTGGGAAGTGGTAAATATGGATTTTGTGACAGGGTTGCCTTGTACGCATCATCAACAGATTCGATATGGGTCATTATAGATAGAATGACCAAATCAACTCATTTTTTTCCAGTTCATACTTTGTACTCAGTTGAGGATTATGCCAGTCTTTATCTTAGGGAGTTAGTTAAGTTGCATGTGATTCCGTTGTCTATCATTTCAGATAGAGGTACTCAGTTTACCTCTCACTTTTGGAAGGTTTTTCAAAAGGGTCTGGGTATCCATGTTTATCTCAGTACAACCTTTCATCCTCAGACAGATAGTCAGGAAGAGAGGACCATTCAGACTTTAGAGGACATATTAAGGGCCTATGTTATTGACTTTAAAGGTAGTTGGGATGACCTCTTACCTTTGATTAAGTTTGCATATAACAATAGCTATCACTCTAGTAGCCAGATGTCTCCGTTTGAAGCTCTCTATGGAAGGAGATGTAGATCTCTTATTGGTTGGTTTGAAGTAGGTGAAGCTACATTGATAGGGCTAGATTTAGTGTTTGAGTCTATGGAGAAAGTTCAGTTGATTCGAGAGAGGCTGAAGACAACCCAAAGCCGTCAGAAATCTTATGCAGATGTGAGGAGAAAAGATCTTGAGTTTGAGGTTGGTGATTTGGTCTATTTGAAGATTTCTCCTATGAAGGGAGTGAAGGGATTTGGCAAGAAATGGAAAATTAGTCCCCTCTATGTTGGCCCTTATAGATCTTGAACTCCTTTAGAAGGGTATCTTATGAGCTTGAGTTGCCTGCATACTTTGCATCAGTACATCAGGTGTTTTATGTTTCCTTGTTAAAGAGATGCATAAGTGATTTAGCTATTGTTGTTCCTTTAGAAAGTATGGATGGTCAGGATAGCCTTTATTGTGAAGAAGTTCCAGTTGAGATCCTTGATCATTAGATTCATAGACTAAGGAATAAAGAGGTTCCCTTGGTTCAAGTTCTTTGGTGGAATTAGTCCGTTGAGGGAGCAACTTGGGAAGTAAAAGCAGATATCTGAATCAAGTACCCTCATCTTTTCCCCACAAATTTAGATTTATCTTGAGGTAATAATGTTTCTTAGATTGACTTAATTGTGTTCTCAGTTTTAGCTATGTAATGGTTGTCATGTCATTTCTTTCTGACACCGCCAAAGTGAACACGCAAGTGTACGTGGTCTACCAAGTAATATAGTGGCCTTCAAGAAAGCTGAATATCGATCCCATATGGACTTGTTCTAACAACTGTTCAATTTCAGTTCACAATTCAGATCCAATTGATGCGAGGGTAACCAAAAGAGAGTTTTAAATTTATAAACTAATTGTAATGTAAGCAGTAAGCCTAGGGTTAAAGCACTTTGAAAAATCATACTACGTTATTGAACTTCACTCGTTAACTTGCTTATCTTTGTTGTTTATTTGTAGGGTTAATTGCATGATCATGGTCTCCTGACCTCTAACCATTTACCTAACTTGGACATTACAACTACATCATTGAGCGGGGATGTAATACCCCAATTAAGTTCTTAAAGTTATCATCCTACATGTGATCAAGTAAGGCTTCTAGGTACATCCCTGTCTTAGACGTTAATTCAAATTCCTTATTTCATAAAAGAATAAGAACCCTACTTTGTTCATCCCCATGTTCTATCTTCCTATTCCCTCTCCCGAGATCACAAGGTTGACAATATATGTATTCTAAGGGTGATCAATCCTCAAAATAATTAAAACAAGAATAAACAAGCAACCAAATATGATAAGCAAATTAAACAAAATTAGTTCAAAACAATAGTAGTCATGTTCTTGGATTTAACCCCGGAAAGGGAATTTTGAGCCACTCATGTTCATAATAATCATCCAATTAATTGTATGAAAGATAAAAATGATAAACAAGCTAAATTCAAGAATGAAAAACCTAAAAATAAAGTTGTAGCAACTTTCTCTATTGTCCAATCTATCCCAGGATGTCAAAAATGTGTTTTAATACGTTCTATTTATGTAGACTAATCATAAGCTATGTAGGAATAGGATTTTACGTTGTCCTTTTATAGCCGGGCACAAATTTTCCACTTTTGAGATTCATTACGTCGTGCCCATGTGTTCATCGCTATAAGCCCGCGACGCAGCATAAACGAGTTGAGCTACTGGATGTAGAGAATTTTTGATTGGTCCTTTACCACGATGCACCAATGGGTTCAACACTATAATCTTGAGATGTAGTGCAATCACGTTGATCTACTAGAATACAACCGTTATCATTTTACCATCCACCGCTATGCGATATTGAGCTCCCAGGTATCCTAAGTTTATCATGTTACGATTTGTGCTTCAGTTGGACCACTCCAAGCCTTTTATGATGTTTCTACTTGATTTGAGTCTTGTAAATCCTTTATGTATCATCATAATCATCTCACCAAGCCACCTAATACATTACACACCCTGAATTAAAGCTCAAAACAACACAACATTCAAGACTATGAATTAGTAACTCAAGGTAGAACACTAGTTTTCTCGTCTAGACTTTAAATGCTCAATTTGAATCCAAACTCATGTGAAAACATATTTAAACGTTGTAAGCACGTACTTGAACACCTAGATTCATATTTATATCATTATTAACACGTAAAGCATATGAATTTTCCTCTTAACAAGGCTTATTAAGTTAGGATAACCACACTAAAGTGCACAAATACAACCAATATCTCATGCATTCATGAAATCAGTTCATTTCATGTATAATGCTTTAGGATCAGTTATCCAATCATATTTCAAGTCATTTTTGTTCAGTATACGACCTCAGTTGCCTTAGTTTATCAGTTTAACCAATCTAATTCAAGGATGAATGTTCTCAAGAGGGAGATATTGTAATACCCCATAATATTCCAAGCTCAATTCAGCTTTTAGTTACATGCTTAAGGGGTCCAAGGATTGAAAATTTCACTAAGTGTTGAGGACTTACTCATTTTTAAAACCCCTAAACTTTATGAATTTTTAGTTTGGCCTTCCCAACCCTAAAATATTAGTTTTGGATTGATTTATGGTTAGGGAGGTTAAAAGTATATCTTGGGTGGGTTTTGAGATTTTTGAATGAGGATCAAGACGTGTATGGATAGCCAAAATAGTGAAGCAAAGCAATAAGGCTGCGATGCATCACTCACTCCTGTGGTGAGGTGCTCTGCGACATATGGCTTTCTCCCATGAAGTAATCTGTATGGAGAGAGAGGTGTGATGCGTGGCTCTATCCTACATAGTGTTATGGATTAAGTGCCCAAGGGGCATTTGAGTCATTTCCCTCATCCTATTTCATTGTTAACACGAATTGGAACTTCCAAAAGGGCATTATTTGCCCCTTTCACCCCAAAGTTCTTTCAAGAAACCCTCCTCCTTTTCCAAGAAAAAAACCAAGATTCTTTCTCAAGAAATCAAGGGTTCAAGCTTCTAAGTTCAAGCAATCTTTAAGATTATAGCTATTAAGTTATGTGGGATGTTCATCCATGGGTCCCTTCCACCCATGGAGCCCAAAAACCTCCTTTTCAACTAAAGTATGGATTTTTATCTTATTATGGAGTTTTTGTATATTCAAGATGGATTAATTTGATGTCTTTCAATAGTAATTTAACTCAATTCATGTCCATGTATGGTTCCATAAAATTCAAGTTGTCTCAAGCTTTAAGTTTTAATTTCTCATGTCAATATCCAAGTGAATTTCATGTTATACTATTGATTTGTAATTTTAGCCATGTAATTATGTGGTTTTCCTCATACTTAACACATTCTCATGTTCAAGTTTATGATTCTCACATGTTTGATGAAATGTCTATATTTTGAGTCTTTGAATCATGATTTCATACTACAGTTTTTAGCCTTAATATTGTATTTTATGATCATTCAGTGCTGGTGGATTATGAACTCCCTATACCTACGTGTTTTACATGATTTTAGATCTTTCAAGTAATGATTTCAGTTAAACCATTATTATTACCATTTACTTAGTTATTATGATCATGATGAGCATTGCCAGTTGTCACGTTTAGTTGAATTTAGTTCAGTCCAGTACTAGTGTCAGTTTAGTTGGGAGTAGGATTCATCACCAAGAAAACCCAGGGATAAGGGCTCACCTGCTAGTGGAGGGTGTGATCTTTAGTAGCAGTCCCTGAGTTCCAAAACTATGTAGCCAGTGTAGGTTTGAGATATCTTCCTGCCAGTTGAGGGTTGACGCATATGTCATAAAAGCACCTGTCAGTAGAGGGTACTCCCTAGTACTTCGGTACATCAACCTTGTGGATCCACATTGTCAGTACTATGTTAGTACACGTGGCATGGTACTAGCACCCTTCTAACTAGGGTTACAGGTTGGACCCTAATTAGCTCAGATTAGGGCATTTCGATTACTTGATACCTCCCACAGTTTCAGTTTGTGTTACAATATATCCAGTTCAGGTTTTCTTGATCAAGTGTATAGATTTTCAGTCATTCATTTATACAGATTTCAGTCTTTCAAATTTTAGAATATTTCAGTAACATATTTATTCTTAGTCTTACATTCTCAGATATTACATGTTCATGCATTCATGCTCAGTTATTTCATGAATTTTAGCTAGTCCTCATCTCATATACCAGTAAATTTAAAGTACTGAACGCATACTTTTCTTTGTGCTATGTTGTCTTATAACATAGGTTTGGACGCTCAGTTTCCCAATCGTTCTTAGATATCTCAGCATTTCTCAGCAGTAGTAGTGGTGAGTCCTCATCTATCGAAGACATGATATGTTTCTTTCAGTACTTCCTTATGTTCAGTCAATCTGAGTTAGTTAGGGGTTTGTCCCATCAACTCTTCATGATGCTTAGAGGCTTTCAGACAATCAGTTAGATAGTCATTTAGTTATTTCAGTATTAATAGTTGTTACAGATAGTAGGATTGTCACTTACATATATTCAGTATTAATACTCTTAGTATTTTATCAGTTTATCCTCCACATATGCTATTTTAGTGTCATTTATTTAGTGCTCACAGCAGGTACCAACTTATGGGTTAGCTTGTGGTTATTTATGACTATAAGCACCGTTGTCTCAACTAAGGGATATCCTCGGGTTGTGATAGAGCTTCATCCTAACCAAGGGTTAGGATAAGGAGCCTTTACCAAATCATTTTATTGCCCCCAAGATAGAGATTCCGCCACCCCAACCATTGTTAGGCAAAGGGAAAAACCAGGCTCCACCGGGGTTTATTCATTCTTTATTACTCATAGATGCCTTATCTTAGTTCAGTTGTTGGGTTTGGTTAGTGGTATAGTATTTGATGGTTCTCAGTCTACAGATAAGAGTGGTACAGATACATGAGCTCAACCTATAGCTAAAACATCAAAAGTCGAGGTTCCTCTATCACCGGTGGTTGCTCAGCCTATAACTGCCCATCCAACTATGTCTATTGAGGAGAAAAATATGTTGGGCAAATTTTTGAGATTAACTCCACTAAGATTTGCAGGGGCTTTGGATGAGGATGCATTTGAGTTCTTGATGTCTTGTGAGAATAGGCTCCGTTATTTAGTCCAAGGTGAGACTCGTGGGGTTGACTACATTACTTTTTAGTTGGGCTTAGAGGCTAGGCATTGGTGGAGAGGTTATCTTGATTCCATTCAAGATGGATCTCCCTCTTTGACATAAACTCAATTCTCCAAGTTTTCCATAGAGAAATATATGCCTTACAACCTTTAAAAGTGTCTAAGAGACAATTTCTCGAGATTGGAGCAAGGTTCTATGGTCATTGTAGAGTATAAGGAACGATCCATGAGTTGGCCAAGCATGTTACTGCTATCTTATTGATCGAGTATGCAAATATTGCTTTATTAGAAGGAAGACACTTCCTCTTCATATGGATTCTCAGAGTTTGGTTGCAACTGGCAAGTCTTTTGTTGAGGTTTTTGATTATACCCAGACTATGGAGGAGATGGACCATGAAGCCCGAGGGGAATCAATAAGAGACCACATCACTAGGGTAGTTTCAGTAGGAGCAAGAGTGGCTCACAATTCAGAGGTAAACGTTCTAAAAGTCGGGCCCCTCTGCCTTTATCTTATCAACATTGGGGTCAGCCTAGTAGTCCCATTCATACAGTAATTTAGATTATGGATGAAGGTTAGTCTAGTTTGTGATTATAGTAGGTCAAGCAGTGGTCAGTCTTTGAGAGACACACATTCTAGATTTGCTAGCTGAAGTGGATATTTTAGGGTAGTTTGATCTTTTAGTCAGAGTAGAATTCTTGGGGAATGGTATGATTGTGGGGTTGTCGACCATTATTCTTGAGAGTGTCCCTGGCATGGGATAGTTATGCCTACTACGAAGAGGTTTAGAAAAATAGAGAGGTATTGCCCTAGCTATAGGTGGTATATAGGGTTATAGGGATGGTCCCTAGGGTTTTTGAGGAGGTCCTCAGGTCGGTAGGATAGGTGGTCGGTCAGGCGCCCAATGTTGGAGAGGTCATTTGAATATTGTAACTGATAGGCTACAACTAGAGTCTTTAGATGTCATTACAAGTATGATTTTTAGTGTGCCATCAACCCACTATTTTTTTATTTGATCTGGGGTCTACTTATTCATATGAATCTACTTATTCTGCACTGTGGTTAAGGTTGTCTTGGGAGTCTTTATGTAATGACCCAAAAATACACCCTGGTCGCCATACGGTGCTTATGATCCCGAGACCACAAGCTAACCCATGAGCTGGTACTTGCTGTGAGCACTGAATTAAACTAATAAGAAAATACACATATGTAGAATAATTGAATAGGCCTTAAGGTTTTAAACACTGATAACTTTACTGAACCATAAGTCTAAAAACAACTATCTAAAAACTGATAAAAAATGATAATCTAACAGACTGTCTGAAAGTGTATAAAAAGCCTCTAACTGACTGACTGTGGAGCTGATGGGACAAACCCCCAACTAACTCCAACTGAATGGAAATACTAAAATACTAAGATAAACTAAAATAAATAAATCATGTCCTCAAAATATGAGGACTCACCACTGCTGTTGCTAATAATTTGATCTGTCTAAGTGCAGTCAAGAAACTGAGCATCCAAACCTATGATATTAAACACCATAGTACAAGAAATAAGTATGCAATCAACACTTTGAATGTACTGGTATCTGAGATGAGGTTAGGATAATATGCATGGGCTAGCTATGCATGAAAATAGTAATAACAGACATGCATGGAAATACTAAAATCTGATCGAGCAAGACAACTAACTAACTGGTTGAATATCACGAGATAAATGATGCATAGATACATGAAAAATGTAAAATCTGAGTATGCATGACCAAGCATATAATATATCTGAAATAATCTGTAAAACTAAAATACAGAAATCTAATAACTGAATAACTAATAAACTGTATGCCATGGTCAATGCAAACTTAAACTGAATACTGAACTGAGACTATAGGAGGTATTATCTAACTGATATTCCCTAAGTGTACTATCAGGGTCCAACTTGTAAACCCAATTGGAAAGGTATTAGTACCGAGCCATGAGTACTAACGTTGGTTGTGGGTGTCAAGCCTAAATTGACAAATGACCCCTGAACAGGAAGTCAAGCCTAAACTAATGGGTGACCCCTGAGAGCAAGTCAAGCCTAAACTAACGGGTGACTCCTTATATCCTACGCTGGATATGTAGTTTTGGAATTCAGGGACTACTACGAACAACTCCGCCTAACTGATGGGTGATTCCTTAGAGGAAGTCAAGCCTTATTTGATGGGGAAGTTTTCATCCTGTATTTGCTCGGTGCTAAATCCTAATCCCAACTGAACTGACACTGATTATAGGACTAAACTAAGTTTAAGTGAAGAAGGAACTGATTTGGATTACTTAACTGATCTAAGTTTGACTGATATGATAACTGACTAAATTAATAATGCTCATACATGTCTGAAACCATTCTAAAAATATGGAGACTAAGTAAACTGCTAAATTTCAGGTATTCATAACCCCCAAGACTCGATAGAAATAACAATAGGACCACATGATAACTTTGAAACCATAGAAGGAAGTCCTTATTCAACATTCAACACTTAGTCATTTCAATAAACACATGAGGGTCATGATTTTAAGCTTGGGAATAATTAAATCATGTCATAATAACTTAATTTCAATATTTAAAATCACGGGTTATGGATGTAACATGCAAAAATCACCATTCAAACATGCCAAGGGCAAATTCCAACGAAAACACATGGTAAAAATAATTCAAATCAAAGTTCATAATAGCTTCTTGAAGATAACTCATAATAACAAGTAAAAGTCATAAATTTAAACTTGAAAATGAATTCTTCGGATCCATGGGTGAAAAGAAACCTTGAATGAATATCACACATACCTCAATTTATGAATTTGTGAAAGTTCTTGGTGATTTTCTTTAAAACTAAGCTTGAATCCCTTGATTCTTTTGAAGAGTCTAGGGTTTGTTTCTTGAAAAAGGAGGCTTCCTTTTGAGAGAATTTTGTGAATAAGATAGCAAATTATTCTTTCGGTACCCTATATCCCATGTTATGGACCAAATGGGTGAAGGGAAAAGATCCAATTACCCATGTAAAAAAGGAAACTAAAAGCTGAAAAATAAGGGGGCACGCTATGGAGCAGGCGCTGCGGGTTCCGGAGCGCCGGACTGAAGCGTGTGCTGTAGTCTCTATCGCAGGCACTCCTAGGGGTGAAATGGAGCATGCGCCGCAGGATAATTGTGGTCTTCTGTTGTTTTGAAAGTCTAAACACACCTGGTAAGAAAATTCCAAAACTCACACGAGATGTACTATTGACTACCCCGATAATGAATCAACTTAAAAATTAACGTTCTAATGTTGGGAAGGTCGAAAATAAAATCACCAAAGTTTAGGAGCTTTAGAAATGACTAAGTCATAACACTTAGTGAAATATTCTAAGTCTTGGACCCCTTTAACATGTAATAGTAAACTGGATTGAGCTAGATACTTACGGGGTTTTACAATATCTCACCCTTGGGAACATTCTTCCTCGAATAAGACCGATTAAGCTAAAAATATTTAGGAACTAAGATTCCAGACTGAATATGCATAACTGAAAACATGATTGCATGAATGAGTCTAAAAAGTGATACATGACTAAACTAATTTCGTGAATACATGCAAGGATATGAGAATGGTTATAAGGCTGGGATAAAAATGAGAGAGTCAACTTATGAGTACCCATTACTTCAAGATGGATCTAGTTTCGTAAAGAAAATTTGAGAGGTTTAGTACATGAAAACTCGGGGTTTTACAACATCTCTCCCTTGGGATAGTTGTCCCATGAATGATACTGACTTGGATAAAATACTAAGAAAAGACTGAGGTGATGCACGAGGCACTTACGAACTGAATCATGACTGCATATATGGAATCTAAAACATGATGAATGGACTGAACTAGAATAATAATTTACATAGATGCAGATAAACTATCTCTTGGAATTTCCATATTAATCAAACATCAGATAGTAAATCTCAATCGGAAGATAGAAAACCATAGCAACTTGTTTGTCTGACTACTAACTAAACTGCTTTCTAAACAAACTAAATTATACTGAAAGCCTATACCCAACTATACATTCCATTTCAAAACTGTACTTCACTTGGGGCTACTTAAAATATTTACATGAACACTGATAACTCTATCTACTGAAGTCTGGGCTGAACTGAATTCTCCTATTATGTTCAAGCCTATTCAAATCTATAAAGTTCACACATAACACTATAATACTAGTTTGCATTATAAGTTCAACACACACTGCATTTTCACAACTCCTTATGATACAAGAATAATGGTCGCCATAGCTTTCGACGACATCATTCAAAGTCACTATGTGAAGAATCAAGATTTGTTCACATGGAGTGCATAATATCATACATGGAGGGGATGTTTTGAGACTACCATTGATCAAACCCAAGTGTGGAAGATTGCTTGGAGCCTTGAGACTTAAGGACTCTCGGGTTTGGACCATCTTTGTTGGTTCATGATTTTGATGCCATTTATTAAGGGAATTTTGGTCACTTAGCCTTAAGGGAATTTTGGACAATTCATATTATTTTCCAACACACCAAGGCCACCCTTGGTCATTAAGGGTAGTGTAGTCTTTTTTGCCTTCTTTTGTAATATACTATAAGTAGGATTTTTTTAGGTCTTCTCTTATTAGTTTTATGAAAGATGAAAGATTGAAACATTAAAAATCCTCTCTGTTGAGAGTAGAACACTTAGTCTTAGTTAGAGCTTGGAAAAACTAGTATTGATCTTTGCTTGAAAACGGTGGATCTTGAGGTGAGTTGATTCCCTTGGAGGCACCGTAAGAGTGTGGTTTTGATTATTACATTCATTAGGGTTTTTTGAGTTTAATACACTCTTTAGTTCTTAATTTTGTAATAATCTTGGTCTCACTATCTATCCTTTACTTTTGTTGTTGTCATCTTGTGTAGTGGATTGTTTTGGGTCCTTTATTAAATTCGAAACTTGTATTATTGTTATTCATTTTGTTCCTCACTTTTTGTAGCTGTTTTTGGTGTTATATACACCATTGATCTTGTATTCTTCTTGTTGATAGTGAATTCGAGCGTGGTCTCCATCTTGGTCCTCGGATCCTTAAGATTGGGGATTGATTTGGAGTATGTTTTGTGCCTTTCGTTGTCTTTCTCGTATCATTTGGTATTAGAGAATGACTTGATATTTTTCCTACAAGATCAAATCTTGGGCTAGCTCACTTGAAAAATAAATAAATTAAAATCTGAAAATTCTAAAAAAAGAACAATCTGTGCATTTTGTGTTCTTGGCCAAAAATTGTGTTTTGTTGTGTCTTGGCTGAGATTTTTACTTGTCTTTATTTTTTGTAAGTGTTAGTTTTGTTCCTCACTAACACATTGAGTCTATATCTTGATTTGAGCTTGTATTTTGATGTTGTTGTTGTGAACATAAACTTGTCCCATTGTTGTTGAACATTGTTGTGGTAGACATTGTTGTTGAGAAACTTGACTAGCCGTGTGTTTGGCTGTTATTGTTTAAAGGAGTGTTGTTGTTGTTGTTCTCGGTGAATGTTTTTTTTGTTCTTGAAGTTCTTCACAACCTTGATCTCTTGTTAAAACCGAAGACACAACACTAAAAAGACTTGGCCATTTGTTGTTGTGGATTGGAGTTGGCCATTGGAATTGTTGTTGTTCTTGAAGATTATTGTTATTGTTCTTGGTGTGGTTGTTGTTGTTATTTAAGTTCTTCACCTTCCTTCATATATTGTTAGAACATAAAGTGAATGATAGGTCCTAAAAGGTGAAGTAAAGAGGTGTAAGTAATTGTTAGTCTTGAAAGACCCCCAACCACCAAAAGACTTTACATCACTTCTCAACCACTTTTCCGTGAAACAAGGGTCCATGTTTTAAGGAAAAGTACTACAAAATTTAAGTCTTGAAATTTAAAACTTGAAAAAAGGCTCTAAGACTTATTTTTCCCTCCTTAGAACAAATTCCACCAATCCAAATTAAAATTGGTCAAGACTTGGGCTTTGGAAAATAAAAAATTATAGAAACCGCAACCAATACGTTTCTGCCACATCATCAAGTTACTGTTCATGCATTGAATTTTGGCTCAAATTTTATATTATTAGTTTCACTTTATTGTTTCCTTAGTTTCCTGTCTTGATTCTAGAATTAATTAACAACTAGTAATCACCTACTTAGTTGTAGATTAATTGTTGAATCCGTTCCTTTTGTGTCTTCTTTATTTTTGTCCTTTTTCTTGTTTTTAACTCATAGTAACTTCTTTGTTTCAAGTTCGTAATTAAATTTTATTTTTGTGTCTTGGGTCGATCAAACAAGAATCTATTCCGGATGCCAAGTAGAATTGACATCCTATTGACTACCGGAGTATAAACAACTTTCAATATTCGCCGCTCCAATTGTGAGAATCATAAAGATGAGTGTGTACGAGTGTTAGTGAGAAGCTTTTACTACTAATCTTGTTTGTTCATTGGGTAGGTACAAAGGTGATAAAAGGGGAACATGTCTTCGATAGACGGGGATTATTATGACTACAACATGGGAGACTATGATTGTTTTGTGGCTACGAAGTTGAGGGAGATTGCGGAGGCTATGAAAATAGCCATGAAAAAAACTTGGGCAGATTTGGGAGTTGCGGTTTTGAGGGAGAAATTAAGGTGAATGAAGTTCCTAGTGCTTATGGTGAGTTTGGAGATAATGTAGGACCTCGTGAATGTTCTTATGATGATGTTGGGGCATGTGAGGAGTCTTACACTTCTCACTCCAAACCTAGATTTGGTGTTAGGTGTAACTCTTTCATTCATAAAGCGTATGAGAGCTATGATGAGAGTGCATGTGAGGAGTGTGAAGATTCATATTCTTCACCTTGTAGTTCTTCTTATCAAGGTCAATATAGTATGAATGGTTATACTAGTTCAAGTGGAGGTTGTCTAACGAGAAAAAGAGGGTGTGCATCTCCAAAACTGAGGGGTACTTGTGTGCATTATAATGTTGATCCGAGAAGGAGTATACACTCCGGAAAGGTGACCATTTGTGGGATACCGGGCTGCCTTATTGCGTTGAATTATAGGTACTATAAAAACTACATTCTTCCATCCATGGTCAACTACTTGGGGTTGTTTTGAGAGCCTTTACTTGTTCCATACTCATTGGACGAGTTCAAGGTTACTGAGAGGGTAAAAGTTGTCTTCTTCCAATATGAATACCATGAGGAGGTGTGGTGCGATGTTCTTCCCTTGACCTATGGTCATGTATACTTAGGTGTCGATTGTTTGCACGACATCAAGTTCCTAACGTGCAAAATTGGCCTAGTGTTGTAAGAGACCAATGGGGGAATCTCCTCATGACTTACTTGCTTCCCAAGACACAAAGAGAAGTGCCTACCTACTCCAATCCGAATTATTATGAGAGACAAAATATTGAGAAGAGTAAGGGAGTTCAAGGTGGTAATCCGAGATTGGAAAAAAGAGAGGTTGTGTGGAGCAATGTGAGGGGATTATCACCGAACCGTGCTAACATTGGTTTTCCTTCTATTTCTAAGGACATTTGTGTAGGTACCAACATGGCAAGCGAAGGCGATCAATGCCGAAAGGAAGTTTCTTCCCAAGCTTATGGAGGACCTTCACACTACGACAAAGAAGAATCTACTCAAGAAATTCAAGGTAAAATAGCCAATTCTTACACTTTGGTGCCTGAGAATGATATTCGTGTGGCTAGTAGCCCATTGAGTATGAGTAGTATCTTACTTACTTGTGAGTTAAATGATTCTTCATCTCTTGTTGATGATGTACATGTTGTGAGTGTGGATACACTAGTTGATTCTATTGATGACCAAATTGACTTTTCTTGTAAGGTTAATTTATGTCCACCTAGTGTTGAAACCTATATGTTGAACGGAAGTACATCATCTTGTGTAATCGGTGTTGATCAACTTACTTGTGAAAATTATCCACCACTTGAGTATGTGTGTGATGTGATTAATAGAACTCAAGTGAGTGAAGTCCTTGAAAATATTGGTCACCAAAATGGGAGTGAACCCGAGAGCCATTCTTAGGACAATGTTATACTTGAAATCTCTTTGAAACATGATATTGATCTTTTAGAGAGTGATGAACGTGTTTGTTCCGAATCTTCCCGGGAAATAGATCATGTTCTCTTTAGGTATAATGTCTTGTTTGAAGATAATTTAAACACTCCTAATGAACCTAGTGGTGAGAATGGTGGTATAGCTTGCCTTGAAGGCTATAGCCAATATGCTAACCCACTATGGTGTGACAATATTCCTCCTAAAAATGAGAGTACTCTTAAGGGTAAGAAATGTGTAGTCCTTCTTGAAAACCCGAGGGTAAAGGTGTCATTGACTCCTTGGGGTAATGTTCCTAAATGTGCATCCTTGCTTGACACACTTGTGCCTAAATTGCATGAATTCCAACTTGTGGATGCCAAGTTGTCTAGTTATTTAAAGGAAAGAATGTGTATGTGTTTAAATGCTCATTCTTCACCCATGAATGCCTTTGCACGTGATTCTTTCCTATACTACCTCTTTTCCTATGATGACGTCCATGCTAGTTTTAGATTTATTTTATATAGAGATAGAAAGTTTGTTGGTCTGTCTATATGTGTGCGTGATAATGCTATTTAGATTTTATGGGCTTTACAACCAATCAAACCCCCCCCCCTTGGTGTGGTCTTTTGATGAGATAAAAAAGCAATGGTGTCTTATAGATTATAAGATAAAAGAAGTTCTACCTTGTGGATTATTTGATGCCATTAGGACCTATGTAGTTTCTTTATATCTTGGTGATTCCCGTAACCAAATCCTTTGTGCACCTTTTATTGAGCTTTAAATATTTAATTCAAAGGATCCTTGGTTATATTGCAAATATGTGCAACCTTAGCATGTTGAGATGATTTGTTGTGCTAACCCTAACCCTCATTCCATGAGGGCTTTGTATTTGTTTGCCCTCTCTTCGGTTTTGCAAGGTTTGGATTCGAGGTCGAATCCTTTTCAATAAGGGAAGGATGATACAAGAATAATTGACGCCTTAGATTTTGACGACATCATTCAAAGTCACTATGTGAAGAATCAAGCTTTGGTCATATGGAGGGTACAAGATCATACTTGGAGGGGACATTTTGAGCCTACCATTGATCAAACCAGAGTGTAGAAGATTGCTTGTAGCCTTGAAGACTTAAGGACTCTTGGGTTTGGACCACCTTTGTTGGTTCACGATTTTGGTGCCCTTTATTAAGGGCATTTTGGTCACTTAGCTTTAAGGGTATTTTGGACAATTCATATTGTTTTTCAACACACCAAGGCCACCCTTGGTCATTAAGGGTAGTGTAGTCTTTTTTTCCTTCTTTTGTAATATACTATAAGTAGGATTTTTTTAGGTCTTCTCTCATTAGTTTTATGAAATATGAAAGATTGAAACATTTAAAATCCTCACTCTTGAGAGTAGAACACTTAGTCTTAGTTAGGGCTTGGAAAATCTAGTATTGATCTTTGCTTGGAAACGGTGGATCTTGAGGTGAGTTTATTCCCTTGGCGGTTACTGTAAGAGTGTGGTTTTGATTATTACATTCATTAGGGTTTTTTGAGTTTAATACACTCTTTAGTTCTTAATCTTGTAATAATCTTGGTCTCACTATCTATCCTTTACTTTTGTTGTTATTATCTTGTGTAGTGGACTGTTTAGGGTCCTTTATTGAATCCGAAACTTGTATTATTGTTATTCATTTTGTTCCTCACGTTTTGTATCTGTTTTTGGTGTTATATACATCATTGTATCTTGTATTATTCTTGTTGATAGTGAATTCGAGAGTGGTCTCCATCTTGGTCCTCGGATCCTTAAGATTGGGGACTGATTTAGAGTGTGTTTTGTGCCTTCCGTTGTCTTTCCCTTATCACCTTATATCATGAGTAATTCTTTTTACCTCTTCTATAACTACATTCATTCCTTACTAGTCATTCACTGATGCGCAATGCATTCATCTACATATATACATAAACATGACATTCAATTCTATCTTCTTAACTACTATACCTTTCTAAAAAACACTCACTAGGGTATCTTTCTTATATTCTCTAATGCCTCTACCAATAAACCTCTGGCATTATTCCTAAGTAAACACACCCAAAATTTTCAATTAACCATGACATTTATCAAAACTTGGCCTCAATCTTACTTCAACAAGAAATGCCTACTCTCTCCTATCTAAACAATTATTCATCATCACTATCTTAACATAATGAGAGGTCACTGAAAAGTTAGAATATGAGAACTTAAAGCATGAAAGAATGATATGCATAACTGGGACACTTAATTGAGGTATGAGGAATAGAGTATCCATGACATGAATTTATTATAGAGATAGAGACTGGGGATATACATGACATAATCTGAATTTTGCTGATAATTAAGAGTGTGTATGAATACTGGAACTGGACATACCGTAAAGCATGATAACATAAGTCATGAACTGCATGACCTAAGTTTGGTGTTTTTGAAATCATGGAACATGATTCGTACTGCTAAGTGAACTATAATTCCTCATACTAGGAACTGAGAGAGAACATAATTTTTCTATAAGGTGCACGAATGTGGGCTATGATCATAGAGATGACATGTAAGGCATGAGTAGATATCATGATAACTAAAGTATGAAATTTCCACTAAGATAAGAATGGGTTGGGCATTATCCTCCCTTACTGCAATTCTACAACATACTAGTATCACTACTAGAATATGAGAACCTGACTTGGTTACTGGTTCTATCATCTCCTCTTAGCTTAAAGCCATCATTTTAAGTTTGGGAACCACTTAATCAATGACTCTAAACTGAACTTCCATCACTTTACTCTAGATTCTGGGGTATAATAATACGCATAGTTGATAAACCTACCCTGAATGACTATGCCTGATAATGTAAAATCCGCTGCTAGTTTTTTCTTCTAAGATACAACTCTAATCTTTTCTATGGACCCAACAATCATCATATAACAACTTAAACACTGAGTAGTTTAAAATTTTCAAGAGTGTCACCATACTATGAGTTCACACTATCTAGTGCTTCAACTCTACTTTCTATTAGCTCAATCTTAAAAAATTCAAGATTAACTTCTAACACTTAACATGGATATTCCTAAACTCTTAATGAACCATACTAACTTCCTTTATAGCCTACTCATATCACATATCTATACTTATATTTCAAATCAACAACTTAAATTCTTGCATGCACTGTTTCAAGCCTACTAATTCACCTTCATACAACCCCATGGATACAAAATTTACTAAATCTAGATAATACTATCTCTACTTTACTATTTTAAACTACTGGGTTCATGCTTCTAATTCTAGGTCATATGCTACTATAGGATTCTGAAAAGGGATTTGAAAACACATCTAACTTTGGATCAAAGCATAATTTTTCATAATCATGAATGAAATATTTCAAACTTTAGAATGTGAGGGCACTGATGGGATCCTTTTAATCCTGCATGCAATCTCATAACTGTTTGTGGGGAATACTTGAGAAAGTTCTATCTGAAAGGATTTATGCTTGGCTATTTCTATTGCCTCAAGAATAAGGAAAAGTTGGCACAAATGGTGTAACGTGAGAATCTGCATAAGTTCCTTAGAGAACACTTCTAATGTAATATTTGAGACATGAAAGAAGGTAAAATTTTCCTAAAATGTCTTGTAGCCTCTTGACCATAAGTGTGGCACACTTCACACCCATGCACAAGGCTCTACTCAACGTGGATTTCAGACTCCCTAAGATACTTTAAAACCTTAGGCTATGATACCAAGTTTTTAATAACCCAAAAATACACCTTGGTCACAACACGATGCTTATGATCCCGAGACCACAAGCTAACCCATGAGATGATACCTGCTGTGAGCACTGAATAAAACTAATAACAAAATACATATGTGCAAAATAACTGAATATGCCTTAAGGTTTTAAATATTGAGAACTTTACCAAATCATAAGTCGAAAACCAACTGTCTAAAAATTAATAATCTAACTGACTGTCTGAAAGTGTATGAAAAGCCTCTAACTGACTGACTGTGGAGTTGATGGAACAAACCCCCAACTAACTCTGACTGAATAGAAATACTGAACTAGTAAGATTAATTAAAATAAAGAAATCATATCCTCAAAATATGAGGACTCACCACTGCTGCTGCTGATAATCTGATCTGTCTAAGAACAATCAAGAAACTGAGTGTCCAAACCTATGATATTGAACATCATAGCGCAAAAAATGAGCATGCAATCAGTAATTTGAATGTACTAGTATGCGAGATGAGGTTAGGCTGATATTTATGGGCTAACTGTGCATGAAAATAGTAATAATTGACATGCGTGGAAATACTAAAATATAACTGAGCAAGACAAATAACTAACTGGCTGAATAACATGAGATAACTGATGTATAGATATATAAAAACTATAAAATCTGAGTATGTATGATCAAGAATATAATATATATGAAATAATTTGTAAAACTGAAATACTGAAATCTGATAACTGATAAACTATATGCTATGGTCAATGCAAACTTGAAATGAATAATATATTGAATACTGAACTGAGACTGTGGGAGGTATCATCTAACCGATATTCCCCAAATGTACTATCAGGGTCCAAACTGTAACCTCAATTGGAAGGGTGTCAGTATAGTACCAGGGGTACTAATGTTGGCTATGGGTATTAACCTAAACTGACCGGTGACCCCTGAACAGAAAACCAAGCCTAAATTGATGAGTGGCCCCTGAGAGAAAGTTAAGCCTAAACTAATCAGTGACTCATCAAATCCTACGTTGGCTATGTAGTTCTGGAATATAGGGACTACTATTAATGACTCTGCCTAATTGACGGGTGACTCCTCAGAGAAAGTCAAGCCTAAACTGACGGGGAAGTCACTATCCTATATTTTATCAGTGCTAAATTCTACTCCTAACTAAAATGACACTGATTATAGGACTGAACAAAGTTTAACTGAAAAAGAAACTGACTCAGATTACTGAACTGATCTAAGTTTGATTGATATGATAACTGACAAACTGATAATGCTCATACGTGTCTGAAACTATTCTAAAAACATGGAGACTAAGTAAACAACTAAATTTCAGGTATTCATAACCCTAGGACTCGATAGTAATAATGATAGGACCACATGGAAACTTTAAAACTATAGAAGAAAGTCATTATTCAACACTTAGGCATTTCATCAAACATATGAGGGTCATGAGTTAAAGAATAAGAATAGTTAAATCATATGATAATAACATAATCACAACATTTAAATTCATGGGTTAAGGATATAACATGCGAAAATCACCATTCAAACATGGCAAGGGAAAATTCCATCGAAAATACATGGTAAACATAATTGAAATCAAAGTTCATAATAGCTTCTTGAATATAACTCATAATAATATGTAAAAATCATAACTTTAAAAGTGAAAATAGATTATTGGGCTCCATGGGTGAAAAGGGTCCTTGAATGAACATCACAAATACCTCAATGGATGAATTTGTGAAAGTTCTTGGTGATTTTCTTGAAAACTAAGCTTGAATCCCTTAATCTTTTTAAAGAGGCTAGGGTTTTTTTCTTGAAAGAGGAGGCTTTATTTTAAGAGGATTTTATGAATAATATAGCAAGGTATTCTTTGGGAACCCTAAATTTTGTGTTATAGACCAAATGGGTGAAGGGAAAAGACCCAATTACCTTTGCAAAAATGGAAACAAAAAGCTGGAAAATAATGGGGCATGCTATGGAGCAAGTGTTGTGGGCTCCATAACACCGGATTGAAGCGTGTGTCATGGGCTCTATCACGGGCACCCCTAAGGGTGAAATGGAGCATGTGTCGTGGGATAATCGTGGGCTGCTGCAATTTTGGAAGTCCAAACACACTCTTACGCTGGTCAAAAATTTTTGAAACTCACCCGAGATATACTATTGACTACTCCGATCATGAGTCAACTTAAAAATTAATGTTTCGATGTTGGGAAGGTCAAAAATAAAATCACCAAAGTTTAGGAGCCTTAGAAATGACTAAGTCTTAACACTTAGTTAAATATTCTAAGTTTTGGACCCCTTTAACATGCAATAGTAAGCTGAATTGAGCTAGAGTCTTATGGGGTTTTACACTTTATCTGTTTAAATTGTGTATATCTACTTCTCCAGGTGGGTTTTTAGTAGTGTTTTGGGTTTATATATCATGTGTTATGACTGCTTGAGAGTTTTATACTCAGACTGATTTAATTATGTTAGATATGGTAGACTTCGATGTGATTTTGGGCATGGATTAGTTATCCTCTTATCATGCGGCCTTGGATTATTTTTCTAAGATCATTACCTTACCTATGCCTGGAATACCCCATATTGGGTGGTAAAGTTCTATTATCCACACACCGATGGATATTATTTCTTATGTTCAGACTAGGAGACTAATATCGAGGTGTTATGAGTCATATCTTGCAAACAATTGTGATGCCATTGTGGTGAATCCTTCACTTGATTCTATTTCTATAGTTTGTGATTTTCATGATGTTTTTCCTACTGATCTACTTGGCCTTTATCTTGAGTGTGGTATTGAGTTTGTTACTAATCTTATATTGGGCACCTGACCTATTTCAATGATATTTTATTGCATGACTCTTGTCTATCTTAAGAAGCTGAATTCTTAGATTTAGGATCTTCTGGGTAGGGGATTTGTTAGGCGGAGTATATTTCTTTGAGTATCTATTATCTTGTTCCTGAATAAGAAATATTATTCTACACGTATGTGTGTTAAATATAGGCAACTGAATAAGGTGACATTAAAGAATATGTATCTTATACCTAATATTGATGATTTTTTTACCAGCTTTAGGTAGTGATAGTATTCTCTAAGATTGACTTGTGATTCGACTACCATTAGTTGAGGATTCTGGAAGAGGATATCCCTACGATAACTTTCAAGACTGTCTATTGCTATTATGAGTTCCTAGTAATGTCTTTTGGGTTGACCAATCCCCCAACCACATTCATGGATTTGATGAATCGAGTGTTCAAGCCCTATTTGAACTCAAGTGTGTTTTTTTCATTGATGATATCTCTGTGTATTCGAGAAGTATGGATAATCACAAGCAACATTTGTTGTGCTCAAAACTTTGAGACATCATAGGCTTTATGCTAAATCCTCAAACTGTGAGTTTTGCCTTGAGTCTATTACATTCCTAGGATATGTGGTGTCTAAGAATGAGATTATGGTGGATCCAACAAATATTAAGGCAATTCATGATTGGTCCAGATCTATTTCTTAGATTGAGATTTGTAGCTTTATTGGTTTGGTAAGATACTATATGCATCTCGTTAAAGGTTTTGTTACTATTTTAGCATGGATGACTAGGTTGACTAGAAAGGAGCTTCTTTTTTAGTGGTCCAAGGATTGCGATTCAAACTTTTTGAAGCTTAAGGGCTTGCTTAGTTCATCTTTTATTTTGACTCTTCCTATTGGGGGCCAGGGATTATAGTATATCATGATACTTCTGGTGTTGGTTTAGGTTATGTCCTAATGTAGTAGGGTTGAGTCATTGCTTATACAGTGAACAACAGAAGATCCACAAGTACAACTTCCCCACTCATAATTTGGAGTTAGGGGTGGTAGTATTTGGGTTTAAGATTTAGAAACACTACTTGTACGATGTTCATTGCAAGATTTATTCCAACCTTCGTAGTCTTCATTACATTATGACCCAACAGAAGCTTAATTTGAGATAGCACAAATGGATTGAGTTTTTGAAGGACTATGATATCTATATTCTATATCATCTAGGCAAAGAAAATGTGGTAATAGATAACTTAAGCTATAAGATAGTGAGTGTGAGTAGTTTGGATTTCATTTTAATTTTGGAACGATTGTTTGCTTGGGAAATTTAGTTTGAGGATAGTAGGCTTTGAGGAATTTATGATCAGGTTTTGATGGGTGAGTCCAGGAGGGCTACCTTGGGTTCATAGGCTATTTTGAGATATGATGGTTGCATTTGTGTTTTAAGGGTTGGAGATGTGATTCAATTTATATTATGGGAGGCTAACAACTCTAGATAGTTTATTTATCCTAGCAAAACTAAGATGTATAAAGATTTGGAGTAACACTACTGGTGGTGTGGCATGAAGAGAGATGTGGTACACTTTGTAGCTCATTTACTATGTTGTCAGCAGGTAAAGGCCAGAGACCTAGTGGCCTGATTCAAGGACCTATTCTCGAGTAGAAGTGGGAGAAAATCACTATAGACTTAGTTAGTGGTTTGCTTCTCATTCTAGTGATTTCGATGATATTTGGTTCATTACGATCAATTGTCCAAATTAGCCCATTTTATCCCTATTCAAATGTCTTTTAGTGCTAAGAGATTCGCTCATATCTATGTGCATGAGAGAGTTTGTCTGCAAGGAGTACCCATATTTATTATTTAGATAGAGGCTCGGTGTTCACTTTTAGATTTTAGAGGATATTTTAGAAGGAGTTAGGTATTAGGTTGACCTCAGTACCCCTTTTTATCCTTAGAACACCGGTCAATCAAAGTGGGCAATTTAGGTTCTTAAGGATATGCTACGCATGTGTTGTTCACTTTGGAGGTTAGTGGGAGAAACACTTAGCCTTAGTGACAACACTTAGACTCAGCGGAGTTTACCTACTATAATAACTACCATTCGACTATTGATATGGCACTATTTAATGCATTATATGGTAGGCATTACTGATCTTTTATAGGTTGGCTTGAGACCTCAGAGGTTATTTCCTATGTTACTGACTTACTTCGCTAGTTGTTGGATAGGGTCTAGGTAATTTCGAGTAGGTTGAAGGTAGCTCATACTAGGTAGAAAAGTTATGTAGATATAGACTTCGTGCCTTGATGTTTGGAGTGGGTAACTGGGTTTTCTTTTGAGTGTCACCCATGAAGGGCATGATGAACTTCTAGGACAAGAGAAAGTTTAGCACACGTTTATTATTCTATTTGAGATACTTTGAACAGTTTGAGAGGTAGATTATAAGTTGGCCTTGCCTCTAGATTATGCTACTATTCACCCAATTTTCCATGTCTCTATGTTGCATCATTATATCCCCGTTGAGTTTCACATGCTTCAGTAGGATTTGATATAATTTGATGAGAGGTTGACCTAGTGGAGGAGTAGTTCTCCTATTGTCCAAAGATGGCAAGCGATTGATCTCTAGAGATATTCCAGTTGTTAAGTTTCAGTGGAGACACCATCCAGTCGAGAAGGCTACTAGAGAGATCGAGAGTGAGTTGCGGGCCCAGTATCCATATCTGTTTGAGCCTTTAGGTACACCTTGATCCTTTACTTTTGCAGATGAAAGTCCTTTTAGTAGTGGATATTGTAATGACTCTCCAAGTCATTTTCTACATTTTCGTACTATTTCACCATTTAAAGTTTTCCCATAGCAGTCCCAAGTCATTTAAGACTTGTTGGAGTTGACAGTTCTGTTACCGAGAAGTTTGTTTAGTTCTTAGAGTCAATTTCCTTGATTGAAGTTTTCACTGTTGAGAATTTGTATCAAGCTTAAACTTCAGGTTAACGGCTTCATATGCCAATTCTAACAGTTTTGTTAAACCATAATGTCAATTTTAGGCTAAGGAAATCTTTGATTCGGGTACCGAGGCTTCCAAACTCATTTTGGGCTATTGTATGAATTTTGGTTAAAATGACCATTTGGGTGTGGCACTGACATTCATTGAAATAGCCCAATTAGACTGTAGTTATCTTTTATTCCTTTGACTTTATTTACTTCGTTATTTATCATCTTTTAGTCGGAGTATTATTTCAGGTTTGCCCTTTTTTCCTTGACTTTATTTTATATTCTCGCATTTTATTATGATTTTATTATTATTTAACTTAGTCGGACAATGATGCCTATTGAGTTCCCATTATTTTTCTACTCATACTATACTTATGCATCTTTTTATATTTTAGACTCGAGTAATAGTCACCGACATTGACGTTACATCCAACTTTCTTTTGAAAATTCAGAGATAGGGTGAGCTTTCAGAGTCGATGTTGATTTTATCTCCTTTTACTATTGTTTGAAAGTCTTTACTTTTAAGGATACCTATATATTGACATTCTTTGGTACTCATCTTTGGTATTTAGTTGCTCTTGCACTGACCTACTAGGTCATGAGATACTCTTTTGTACACATTTGTCCTTCTTCGCTTTCATTTAGTATTTTGCAATTATATCTATTTTCTTACAATTTAGTTGTATGCTTTATCTCTTGTATTTCTTATACCTTCCACCAATTAGCCCATTACTAATATTTTGGATTATGATTTTACTTACCTACTGGTGGGTTAGAGTAGCTTCCATCATGACCTAAGAGATTGGATCATGATAATATTTGCATTATCTTTGGTGCTCAGTCGGCTGATGCCTACTGAGTACCAAGTGTTTGGTACTCATACTGCACTTCTGCAGTCTGCAGATTATAGTACGAGTTCTCATCATTGGTATGTGTACCATGCAGAGCAACTATCTATCATAAATTAAGGGTGATCTCTTGATGTTCAGAGTGTTCCAATTCTCCCTCTTATTGTTGAACTGGTCTTTATTTTGTGTTTCAGAAAAAGTCCTGTATATATTTATACATTATGTTTACCTTATACTCTCGTTTTATGAGAAGCTCTTACACTAATAGCACTGTATGTTGGGGATATATTTACCTTCTTACCTTCCCTTTTTATTGTTATTTAGTTTTGATTTTGCCTCTCTTATTAGTCTGTTACTAGTTATTCCATACTATGGGTTGGCTTACCTACTTGTAGGTTATGGGAGGTGTCATCATGACCTTAGAAATTGAATCATGACACAACAGTTGGTTAGGCTTGATATTTCGAAACTCGGACATATTTTGGCCTTCGTTGAGGCTAGGTCTTCCTTGATGGATCATATTCGAGCTCATCAGTTTTATAATGATAAATTGAGGGTGATTCGTGATCGGGTGTTGAGTCGTGAGGCAAAGGCAGCATCTCTTGATTCTGATGGTATTTTGAGGATTAGTGGTCGAGTTTGTGTGTTGAGAGTTGGATGAGTTAACCCACAACTTTATGTTTTATTCAAAGTAAGAATATTCTTCTTTAAGTCGTCTCTCTCTTCAATATTATATTTATTTTTATTTTATTTATATTTCTTATTTTATAAATTAATCCTTTTTTTTATGTAATAATTCTATATAATTCATATTATTTTCTTATATATTCATGTAATATAAAATTATTTTATATCCTAAATTTTTAAATAATGTAAATTGCAAACAAATATTATATATTATACATATTAATGGGCAATTCAAGTAAAAGTGAAATCATTTATGAAATACAATTAAATAAACATCAAACCATGGTAAAGTTTATTTTAATTTCTACATAAATATTCTACTTTCAAGATTGTTGCGTTGCTCTCATAAATGCTCTATTAACACATTACGAAGTTTAAAATGAGCATCTTCATTCTTAATTTTTTTACGTCGAGCTAGAAATTATTCAAATTGATACTTTGATCTACCACCATTTCTACCGTTGGAGTTGGACCTTTCGAAGTATCTTGAATTGGTGCATCAAGATCACTCTCATCCTCGATTATCATGTTGTGCAAGTATAATATATGAAATTATTATATCAGGTAGAACTTCTTTTCTCCAAAATCGTGATGGCCTAGCGATAATTGCAAAACATGATTGCAAAATACAATTATAAATTATAATAAAAGTAACTTATATTTTTCTAAAAGATATTAACTGTGAAAACTAATTTATAAAAAATATAAATTCAATATAAATTTAAAATTAATATATAAATATATTACATAAGAAAATAATAACTAAAATTAGGGATATAGTTAATGGTCTTAAAATTTATAAATATTAAATTAAAAGTGTTATATAATATGAATAATAAGAAAATATGAGAAAGTAAATTCGAGATGATGAATAGTGTATCTCCAAATTTGGATATACACCATTCATCCCTTCAAATATAGTATATAGAGGAAAATTAGAGATGGGTTGGAGTTGCCCATCTCTATTCTTATCTCCAAATATAGAGTATGAAGACAAAAATAGAGATGGATTGAGTTGCCCGACCATCTCCAACCCAAATTTCTATTTTTATCTCTAAATATAGAGAATCTCTATATTTGGAGAAAACCAACTCCATCCCTCAACTTTATTTTTCGAGTAAATTCCTCATATTATCACCCAACTTAGGAAAATATCCTAAAAAAGTCATTTTTTTTTTAGTTCCAATAATATCATTGAACTTTATGTATTTTTCTTAAAAATCAATAATTGCTAAAAGTGACTCAAAAGATGAGAGAAAAATGATCAAAAAAGTCCATTAAGTTTGAACTTTGAATTTAAATGATCCTTATTAGTTAACAATATGAAATATCATTAACCTTTCAACTATAAAACATAGTGAGTACAATCTTCTTTCAACTTCTAACTGCGATATTAAATCTGACGACGTCCAACAAAAATTGAAATTAAAATTGTTAGAAATAAGCTTATATGTACTGTATTTATTTGGAAACTTAGAAGTTCAATAATAAAATAATATTCAATATTTATTCATTTTAGGATTGATCTTTATTTTTGATTAAATAGTTCAAGTTAGTTGTTAGTTTCTTCTACTCCAAATTATTAGAAAAAAATAATAATTCGTAAAGAAGACGATGAATTCCTGCAAATCAAAAAAATAACTAGGGTCTTTAGCTAGTAGAAGAACCATATATAAATAGTTTTAAAGGATTTTTATTTAAAAAATTAATGCATTCTAACGGATACCATGATAATAACATCAATCATTCACTATCAAATAAAATTAGGTGATTTTATATAACCATGTCGTAACTTAAAAATGTTTTAAAGTTTCAATATTATTTTTATCAATTTTGTGATATTATTTCAGAAAAAATTATATCGCCTGGTCAATTTGGCTGTAAAAACTTAATACATTTACCAATTTGGATAATAAATGTACTTCATATTTATTTCATTTAAAGTATAACTACCTATTATAAGCTCTTATTTAACATTCTTTGTCTTTTTAATTCGTTTTTAATATTATGATTTGTGTCTTTTTAAATTATATTATGCACTTATTGATAAAATATATTAAAAGCTAATTTAAGAAGTACAAAAGTAAAATAATTGGAGGCCTATTAATATTTCATGTAAAAAATAAGGATTATTTAAATTCAAATTTCAAACTTGATGGACTATTTTGGTCATTTTTTGAATCACTTTTAACAATTATTCGTTTGTAAAGAAAATGCACAAACTTGAATGATCTTATAGGAATAAAAAAAAAAGATAAATGACTTTAGTGGGACATTTTGCTAAGTTGAGTGACAATATAAGGAATTGACTCCTATTTTTCACGCTAAAAAAGAATCTTCTTCTCTCTTTTCAATATTACTAGTTTAAACGTACGTGCCTCACACTACATCCTATTGATTATTTAGAATAAAGATTTAGTAACTATTAAACATGTTATTTAACCCCATATATGAGGCAACTGGAAGTGAGATAACCATTTTCGTATGGTTTGAGCATTAGACATGCAACAAGTGTGATGGATTCAACTTGTCAAATAAGAAGTAATATTATAGAAATGTCGTGACAGTTTACAATCACGGCAAACATCTACTAAGTCCAACTCATGTCACTAATCTATAATATATTTAAAGTGTGAAGGCCTTAGAAATATCGTTTAAACTTTTTGGCCTCCATTAAATTTTTTTACTTTAGATGAAATCATCTTTTCACTATTTTTCGTAATATTTAAGAGTTGAAAATTAATTAAATATATTCATGATAAAATCTTTGCTTATTAGAAGACATCAAAATTAATGACAACTAATACTTTTTTTATTATTTTAAGAACTCTAGATCAACTAAATTTGATTTTAAGAAGATTTAATATTATCTTTTCTATATTCCCCAAATAAAATTTTAATTATACATAAACACTAATATATATTACAAAACTTATCATACCTAAAAAGGCAAAATCTTTCAGACCCAAAAAGGCAAAAATGCACCTTTTTGTTAAATGTTTACTTCCTTACCTTTTTTTAGTTCCAAACTCAATGGTCTTTTTCTAAAATTCTAATTATAAATAACAATTAACAAATTAGTTAAAGTCCTTATTTTATCTAAGTAACAAATCATAATATTTAACATTTTGAAATCAATTATAATTTTATCTTATATAAAAAGGAAAAAATTCTACAATTTTGTTTAAGTAATATTTTTATCATACTTTATTACAAAAATAAACCTTTCTTCTACTTCTACTTTTATTTTGAGTTTTATTAATTTTATTTTAATTCAAGTTATCTACTTACATTCATTATCAAAATCCTTCATTATGTTTCTTTTTGAAACTCAAAAAAGATGAACGGGAGTGTATTAAAAAGAAGAGAAGGTGAACAAAAGATAAAATTGTGTAGCTCAACAAAAATGAAAAATAACCGACAATAAGCAAGGGAAAGAAGTACTGCATGACAAAAGTAATAGTGATGATGTAAAATATATAGGTGCTTACACTAAAAAATATGTTTATGTTTACATTATTTTATTAAAGTATGAAGAATCTTTGAAAAATAATTTAAAATTTTACACTTATTCATTAAAAGTTTTCGCAATAAATAAAATTATTTAATTTTAAATAATCAAACGTTACACGTGCGAGACACGTATGACTAAACTAGTATAATAAATAATATATTATCGATTAAATTGAAAAGAAAATAAAATACATAAGAACATACAATTTAAAATAAAGATGGCCAGAAAAGAAACTCACAAACAAAGAAAATCTTCATCAATCATCATATTTACCTTTTATATCAAAACAATGGTACGTCATGCAGAAGTGAACACAGAAACCTTAAACACCGATAACAATGAAATTATAAAATTGCTTGTCCCAAAGCACCTAGAACTTCTTGCCTCAAAAGACCTAAAAATAGAAACCTCTAATCTTTCTTTCCTTCTGCAACACAAAGTAATATAAGTTGTGGCTTGAATCATTCTGTCATGAATCAATAAATCTAAAGAAAAATAATAAAATAATTAGATAATTAATCAAGATTGATGATTCTAAATCATCAAAACAAAAATGAAAAAGGCAAGAAGAAGAAGAAGAAAAGAAACGAAAAAAAATGAAAAAAAATGAAAAAAAAAAGATATTGTCTTGACATACTTGTGCGGGTATGGTTGTGATAAGGGTATGAGCACTTTGTGTAACACTAAAATTAGCATTAAACTTGACATACCATTACCAGACTGGAAAAGTTTTGTTTACTATATTATTTAATAAATAATTATATAAGGTAATATTTAAATTGATTTAGAAATCTAAAATTAGGGTGTAGTTTAGTAAATAATGTGGTATAGATTTTTTAGGGCTCTTAATTTCTTCCCAAATACTTTAGGATTCATATATTTATTTTTTCATGTATTTTTATTTTATTAAGATTCTTCTCATATATTTTAGGAGTCCTTAATTTAAAAAAATAATAATAGAAAAAAAAAAAGTAAAAATACGATTTTATCTAAAGAGACTTATAATGAGGGACAAAAAGTTCATACAACATTTCTAAGACCCTTCACATTCTTAATATATTAGAGATATTATTATTTTTATTTCATTTATATTTTCTTATTTCATAAAATAAATCCTTTCTTCTTTTTTTTTTCATCATCTCCCTATATAATTCATATTCTTTTCAAAATCTTCATGTAATATAAAATTATTTTTTACCCCAATTTTTTTTAAATAACATAATTTGCAAGAAAATTTATATATTATACATATTGATGAAAAATTCAAATAAAAGTGAAATCATTGATAAAATATAATAAAATGGGTAATCAACTTGATTTGAGCACAAATTTTCATCCTCAGAGGGATGACAGTCTCAAAGGACCATTCAGGTGCTAGAGGACATGCTTTAAGCGTGTGTTATGGATTTTGGTGGTTATTAGGACCAGTTCTTTCCCTTAGAGGATTTCGCCTACAACAACAGTTACTATTCAAGCATTTAGATAATCCCATGAGATGGTTTGAATTTTTTAAGGTGAGGCCTTGGGGAACAAATTTGTTAAGGGACATGATGGATAAAGTGAGACTGATTCAGCAGAGGCTAGTGGCTGCCCAAAGTAGATAGAAGAGTTCTGCCGACCGTCGAGCCCGTGATGTTCTCTTCATGATTGGAGATCAAGTTTTGCTGAAGGCTTCACCCAAAAAAGGGTGATAAGGCTTGGGAATAAAGGGAAGCATTGGACCTTTTGATATCCTTGAGAAGTACGGAGATGTGAGATATAGGCTATATGTTGCTCCACATTCGTCAATTTTTCATCCCGTATTGTACGTTTCCATATTGAAGAGGTACAGTAAAGATGATACACATGTGATTCAGTTGTATTAGACCATGATTTAACCTTCGAGGAGGAGCCCATTGCCATAATAGATAGGAAGACTATCAAATTGAGGTCTAAGTATATTGATTTAGTGAAGGTTCAGTAGAGACATCTTACTATTGAGGTGGCTACTTGAGAGGTCGAGTCCTATATGCGACGTAGATAACCCCAGATTTTACCACTTTAGTTACTTTTTTTTTTTTAGTTTGAGGATGAATTTATGTTTTAGTGATGGATAATATAACAAACATAGTTGTGAATTTCACCTTTTTATGTATTTTGATTGTTTTTTCCTTCCCCATAGTTTTTATATGTTATTTATGAGTTGTGGAATTAGTTGGCACAGTCCCTAATTGATACTAAAAACAAAGTACGAAAATGAAAACTAAATTAAAATTCAAAAATGAAAGAAAAATAAAGTAAAGGATAGGAAGAGAAGATAGATAGATAGACACAAGAAGATAACAAAAGGGCAACCAAAGGGTATATCAAACCCAAAGACCTCCCTTACTGATTACCTACGAGCACCTAGCTCTTATGTAGACCTCAAGGAAATTGGATTTCCAAGCAACCAATATTTCTTTATGAAAGATCAACACAAGCTAATCCAAGCTTTCCACTCACTCACAAAGGAACAATAATTCATAATTCATCAATACCTACCAACTAAATGAAATAAAGGCCCTATTTATAGTCTAGGGTTAATTATTACATCTTATCGGCCCAAAAGTGGACAATTTGGGAAAGACAAGGAATAGAAACCCACTAAGCATCCGCTTGAGCAATTTTAAAGCATGTGGGGAGCATATTGGACTGTTTTGACTCGCTCTAGCAGATCTAGAGTGGGTTGGGTACACCTCCAAAGCGGATGGGGCCTTCTAACCCTGTATTGCCTTTCCTTGGCTTCTTTAAGGTCCCTTGACCCTCCTTGATCATCATAATTATCAAGTTGGCACTTTCTGATAGCTACTAAGGAGTCATCAATTGCCTCTTGAACCATAAGCTTTCTTCCTAAAGATCCAGAGGTAATTTGGATTGTATAATCCCTCCTTCTTGAAGAAGATTCATCCTCGAATCTACAACCTTAAAGCACAAGAGAACAACACACAACCAATATATGCTCGAAGCATGAGGGTTAGCACAAGAGTTTATATCAAAATAGCCATGCCAAAGAGGTACATATTTGACATATATCTAAGTATCAAAATGGTGAATTAGTGGTATGTAACCCCACAAAATAAGAACTACTTGGCCACTCAAGAGATTTAGACAATAGGGAAGGCTAGAGGAACCATGGCAATCAATCAACAGCTCATGAAGATTCACTTGGGTTCCATGTCTCAATAGGCACATAACCCCTTTAAAACACTCATCTTTGTTGGAAATCTTCCCCTTACACAATAAAGGTCCATTAAATAGATTATGAATCCCCAAGAAAAAATTTCCATCATAGGGAAAGATGCTAATATTCTCAATCAAACTTTTCTTGTCATCTTAACTAAGCACCAAGTCAGGTATATAACAATAACCATATCTAAATTTTCCAGTTGTGTCAAATGGATAGAGTGGTCATAGACAAGGATCTAAACAACACTCTTTTTCCATAAAGGCATCACCAAAACAAAAGGATTTACTTTTCGCACTAGCATAAGAATCATTAAAGGAAAATAAAGAGTAAGGAAAGGTGTCACACAAATTGAGTTCATCTAAGGTGTCCTCATACATATACTCATTATCAGATTCAAGATCATCACCATGAGTATCTTCATCAATAGAGGCACACAAAAAAGAAGGAAAAATTTCCAAACAAGTAACACCTTATTCTTTCAAGGAGTGAATCCCTAAGTAGACATAAACCACTGCAAACATCAAAGGAGTCATTACTCAAGTTATCAAAAGAATCAAGCAATCCATCCTCGTAATTATCAAACAAAGTTGGATTTTAATATAAAGGATCACAACCACAATAATTTTCATAGGAACAATCAATAATTGGGTTTCTCAAACATTAAATTAGATCAAATTTATCTTCACCCAATTGATATTCCTTTCCAAAACTTCACATTCCTTTCCCTTAGGAGTACTTTCACCTTTAAAGAAGAGATTTTCATCCTTAGGAGGATTGTTGTCACACCATAGTGGGTTTTCATATGGGTTATAACACTCAAGATGAGCTAAATCATCAATTCTATCCATACTACTAGGTAAACCATTAAGAGTGATTTCATCACCTTAAAACAAAACATTATACTTAAAGAGAAAAGGATCAATCCAAGAAGGAGAATCGGAAGAAGTAAGATTACTCTCAAAAAGATAATTACCCATATTAAAAGAGATTTCAAGCACATAATCATCCATATGAGCCAATCAAACAATAGGATCTTCATTACGAAGTGTGCTCAAAGGGTCACTCTTATTTAATTGACAAATATTTTCAACATTATCAATCACTTGAGGTTCATTAACCACAGCAAAAACATCCTCAAGTGGTGGAATAGGTTCACATATAAATTGGTACCTATTATTTCCACAAGAAAATGTACCATCACTCTTTACAATGGCTTCAACACTAGGTGGACACAAATCGATCTTACTAGAAGATTTAATTTTGTCATTATTAGGATCAACTAGTATATCCATGCTCTCAAGTTGTACAATGCAGTTAGGAAGTAAAGATATATTAGGCGCATCTAAAGATAAGCTATCACTCACTCTTAGTTGGCTACTAACCTCATAATAATCTTTCATATTTACTAGAGTGCAAGAGTTAGCTTGGTTACCTTGAAGTTCATTTGGAGCATGTCCACTCATGGGAGCTTGAATGTTTGGTGGATTGGAAAGGGTGGAGTTAGGGGAGTTTAGACTATATATTCTGTTATCCATCCTCCCACACATGTTATCTATCTTAGCTTTAAAGGAGTTAAATTTACGGTTGAGAGATTCAAGGGCCGCTTAGATAACATTTGAGGTATTGTTATTCATGGTTTATGATGTTTCTATTTTCAGAGCCATTGTTCATAATAAAGAAAATAATACATAAAAACAAAAACAACAAACAAGTTAAAGTTAAGAAATCAGCCTCACAAGCTCTCAAAGCTCATAACTTTGTGTTGTCTCTCAATTGGCGTTGCAAGCGTTGATAAATTATTTATACTCCAATGAGAAGGCTTGGTACCAATTGTGGATTGATGTCAGAATGGATTCTTGTTTGAAAGACTCAAATAAAAAAAAATTGCGTACGTACTTGAATCAAGAACTAATAATAAATTAAAAAAAAAGAAAAGCTTCAAAGAAATTGGACGATGAAAGAAATGGGACTCAAGAACTAATCAATAAACTTAGTAGATGAATTACTTAGTTGTTGAGTAGTTTAAGAATCAAAAGACGAGTTAAGGAATCAAGAAAATGAAATTAAAGAATCAAACCTTGAGCAAAATGGAATTGAAAATCATTAAATGTGTTTAGACGAGTTGATATGTGTTGGCATGGGTTGACCTGCATTTGGGGACCTGCTTCAGTAGGTGGGGAGCATCCAAAACACACCTTGGATGCACTACGAGGCCTATATACTGGTTTGACATGCGTTTGGGCTGCTGTTGCAGCTCCAACGTATGCGCAGATCAACAACCCAACCCTCTTGGAATGCCATTTATGCCCCTCTATTGGTCCCCATTTGTCCTCTTTTCTTGGAATATTCTTGGAACCTTTGGAGATGATTTAGTACTAACACTTTTACACTCTTTTTCTTCCTTATTTTTGGATCAAACAAGAACCTTTTGCTGAAATTTCAACTTGAAGATAGCAATTTTCTCCAAGAACACCAATGTTTCTAACCTTTTCTCCCAAGCTCGGAATGAGATGAAATTTCAAACCTAAGCACTTTTAAATATTTTAAACTCATTCCAAACATTATTTCACTCAATTTCTTCACCAAAATGTTCTTTTCTTGCAATCCACTTCAAATTCTTTAACCCAAGCTTCCAACAAGGATAGAACACTCAATAAAGCTCCAATTTGACTCAATTTTTTTTTGTAAACTCCTATAGTGTTGGAGAACACATACCTGGCACAAGAAACCCAAGCAAACACAACAATCAAAAACCCAAAAATTAATCTAAGACCAAAAATGTGAATAGAAATATATTTTTGTGATTTTTAATTTTCCAAGCCGACTAGACTCAAGATTGACTTCGTAGGAATGAAGTCAAGCTCGACACTGATACCAATTGATACCAAAAACCAATTACGAAAACTAAAACTAAATTAAGATTCAAAAATGAAAGAACAAAAAAGTAAAAGATAAGAAAAGAATATAGATAGATAGACACAAAAATATAACAAAAGGGCAACCAAAGGGTGTATCAAACCCAAAGATCTCCCTTATTGATTACCTAGTATAATTAATCTTAAAAAGAAATACGATGGAACAACCAATAATATCATTCAATGATCTCATCCCACCAGCTTATTCTAGCCAAGGACGACACCAATACCGATACCACCCATTCCAACCCATATTAGTACCACAAAGCCTCTAACCAAAAGTGTGGTACTAAACCCCCCAATCATATTTGAAAACTAAAATCATACAATCAATAAAGTCATAAAAACATTCATGAAAACTATGATTAATAATGAGGGAAGAGAACATTCCTTAAACTAAGATGATGATGGAAAAAAATCACCAAGACAAGCCCCAAATCAATCCTCTAGTTGAAAACCTGGCTTTCCTAGCCCAAAAGTTTTTAAGAGAATTATAGAGTGTTTAGAAGAGTTTTTAAGTATTAATGAATGGAATAATAGGGTAAATAGACTCCCAACAAGGTTAGAAGTCATGGGACCTTATTATGATAAATGGGGAAATATCCAGAGTACCGCTACTTAAGTTATACAAAATCCCATCCCAGGGGTAAAACTGACCCTCACAAGTCATACCCTTCAATACGAGTGGTACCCTCCACTCTATCATAGACTCAACCTTTAGATACAACACTGTCAAGCATATGGCTCATCCAACCAAGTCGTATCCAAAGCATACGATCCGTACCCTTCATCCATACCTCTGGCAGGTTTAAACTGAAGGAAGATTTAGACAATGTCCACCATACGAGTCCTAGGTATGACTCGTACCCTATTTTATGTCTCACGGTGAGCCACTCGTACTCATATTCAACCTAAATAACCAATTCTAAGATTAAGTTAAGGAACTAAATAATTCGTGACCACCAATACGACTCGTACCCCTAAGTTATATCCATTCCAGTAACCACCATCAACCAATACTGGTCAGCATACGACTAGACCATACCATCTGTACCCCAACATACAACTCATACCCATGAGTCGTATTGGGTACAGAGACCAGAATTCCAAGAAATTTGCTAAGGTCCAAAAATTTGGGTGTTTCACAAGGAGTCGTTAAGTTTCTCTCAAACCATTAGCTTTCTTCCCAAAGATCTGGAGGTAGTTCAAATATCTGGCCATACCACTGAGTCCAAAAAGTCAAAAGTAGCCTAGTAGCATATATGTTTTAGCTTTGTGAGGTCCTGAATAAATCTCTAGGGTCTATTCTGAGTTTTTTTAAACATGCAACTTCAGTTGAATTATTGGTATTTGGTACATGTGGATTCCATTGTGTTTGTGGGAGAGATATCATGTTTTCAATAAAGGAATATTTTGTCTATCTCCATCACGTGAATGGTCGCAATTATGAAAGGTAATTGGGGATCAGGTCAGGATTTGCCTTCTATGCACTCGTTACAAGAAAACCATTATTGAGGTGGGTCTGGGTCATTATCCTTCCTATTTGCGAGAATGAGGCCATAGATGCAAAAGGGTAATTAAATGCCCAGTCAATGTTCACTATTATAATCATGAGGTGGGTACTATGATTGCGATGTATTGTTCACCCGAACAGTATATATAGCTCATTTTCACAATTTTACACTATTTTTTGACTAGGAAGCTTTGGAAAAGACAATTTCAAAGGGTTTTATTTGTCATTTGTACTTGGGTAATCTTCGAACTTCTATGTCCATAATTTCCCATTGAGTTTATAATCTAAATAGCTTTATAAAATTGATTTCAAATTGCATTTTTTGAGCTTTTATTGGTAAACTTAAAATTGTTTTTTCTGCAATTTGAAATTAGATTTGAATCGTGCTTTCAGATTTAAAATCCTCTTGATAGGAGGAAGAAGTTTCCAAAATAAAATTATATATTTGTCGCTTTTAATTTGGAAATTAGTTTTTGAACAATTTTTGAACACGATTTAAATATAGTTGATATGAGTACCAACATTTCCCTTTTGATGCGTATATTACATCTTTGATAGATGATGTTTATTTTGAGACTGCTTGTGAAGGAAGGCTTTGTATTGAGGGCCTAGGCTTGAATATTGGATCTTCATGGTACGTTGTGACATAACTTTCTTTAGAATGGACTGGGTAGGTAATTATTCTTGTAAAACATCTATCGGTTGGTGAATTAGATGTGGAAAATGTATTTTCAAGTTATTTATTATTATCATGTTGCCCATGTGGGGATTTATAGTCATATTATTGTTGACTTGAGAGATTATATTTGGTCTGATGCCCGTGTGGGGCTTTATTTGATATTTATAAGCCTTATTAGTGTATAAATGCTTGTATTATTGTTATGATACTTGTGCATGGGATTGGATAGATATTATAAGCCTATTTGAGCATTAAGTTCCTTTATCGTGATTGTAATGCCCGATTGAAGGGTTTTAAAATAATACTGTTAATGTCTTCCATAACTAATTTTCTAGTAGTGTCATGAGAGAGAAGATATCAATTATATACATCGAGTTTACTCTAAGCTTATTTATACCTGTATTGAATTTATTATCTTCTTAATAATAATTGGTTGTGAGCATTACATCATCATTTCATACATACGTATTCAAGAGATACTGGTACCAATAAGAAATAATATGTTTGATAAAAAAGGCAAAAGTTTATAAAACCCTTGATCATGAACCCTAGTCAACAAGGTTGATTGAGATATGAGATTGAGACTTGAGAAAATATATGGGTTGTAAATCTCCCACAGGTCCTGTCTTAAAGTTCTAAGGCTCGAAAGGTGTATACAAAAAGTCATGTGATGACTTACATAATCCTTATTCCACTATCATTGCATTGTGTTTCATCATTTAAATTTCCTCTATGTGTTTGTTGTCATGTATTTAGCCTTTCTATATATTTCGTGTGTTTCTTTCCCTTTTTGCTTTGTATCGTAGTACTGATAATAGAGACGGTGTGAGCTACTAATTGAAAACTTTTCTATTTGCAAAAGAAAAGTTCTCATAGTATCTTTTACTTATTTAGTTTTCTACTTTGCTCAGTTGGTCTATGGTACCTACTAAGTACAAGTGAATCATACTGACTCCACCTTAGTACTTTTTTAGTGTAGATCCTAGTACGGGTGTTACCCGCAATGGATGATCTTATGCTGTTAAAGGTTGATTTTGAGGTACTGGGGAGATCCAAAGTATAGGGTAGATTTCATTCTTCCTCCTATCGTATCTTTTCTTTATTTATTTTAAGTGACATATTCATGTATCTCAGATTGTTGATTTATATTAGATGCTCTTTACACTTACGACACCAGGTCTTAGGGATTTATGTATTTCATTTGGATATTTATGTTATTTATATATTATGGCCTGAATTCATTCTAGAAGTCTCTTCTTTACTTGTTTTTCTTTGTATATCAATTTTTCCTTTATTTTTGGGTTTTCATCTTACCTACCAAGGTTGGGTCAAGGTAGCTTCCATCATGATCTCAATATTTGGGTTGTGATAGTAGGTCAATAAATGACCTAGTTCGGACTTGCAGAGTCTATGGTACACCTCTTTACCTACTATTTATGCCCTAATATATTCAACTTTCCATCATAGCACCAATATCTTGTCAAAATTTTCATATAATTACTACGATAAAATCTTCGGAATCCACCAACACTAACCACCTTTAGTTCTAGCTATTATTAGGTTTTACACCATCTGTTGGCTATATGTAATGAACCATTCCATTGTTACTAAAAATATATATGGTAAAGTTATAAGAACCTCATTCATCATAATTTATGTGGGAAATTCTTTAATATGTGAGGGCATTAGACATGAACTAAAGTCAAGCAATACCTCTATCACAAAGTTAGTTTGAAGAGTACTTCCTGATCGAGTTTCGAGATAAGTTTAAACTAGGGTCACCTTCAAACAAGAATATCTCCAAGAATATAAAGATTTATGGGTCCCAATACCCACAAAATGAAATATCTTTGAGTATTCTTTACAATGCATCCGGTCATTTATTAATCCCTCTTTGCAATAAAAAGTTATGGTTGACTTACTGAACACCATCTGGGCTAAAAAGTTGGTCGTCACAGAGATACCACTGCAGTGGTAACTAGGCAGTATTTAATGTCAGTTTTGATAATTTTGGATATTTTAACTCAAAAGTTTCAATCCAAATCCCCAAGGCGAAGATTTTTCAAGTCCTTGGATAAAAATTCTTCATTGAGGTAAGCTCTTCCATCATCTTCTTTGTCTTTTAATCCAATAAAATTCTAGAATCATTAGAATGATTTAGTGGTGAAATTCTTGGGGATTAGAATACTAAGCTCATGAGAATTTGGGGAAAATTTAGGGATTGAGGTAATATCACCTACAATTACTTCTAGATTGTTAATTAACCATTCCAAGCATGAATTAGTGAATCTATAAAAGTCAAATTGATTGCTGGAATCCTTGAATTTGATAAAAATGGAACATTAAGTTTTGAAACTCCAGCAACAGAGATAGGTTAATATAGAACTAGTTAAAGATTAATTAACCCATAGGTAGTATTTCAGACCATGAATAACGAAAGAATTGGTGGGTTGAATTTTCAAAGTAGTTAGAGTAATTGCTTTATTAATCCTATAATTGTTTGATTTCTAAATGATTGGGCTACTGGAGGAATGAAACAAAGGTGTCATGACCAAACTTATAGAATCATGCGGGCACCTACTTTAATCCACCTAGATAGAATAACCCTTACTACCCATGATATATATGAATAAATCCAATAAAAACCAGGAAATACTTCTTTTATTATTTATAAAATTTTAATTTTAATTGAAATTTTTTTCAAGGAACTAGTCTAAACAAGTACAAGAACTTCTAACAGGATAAACAAGAAAAAAGAGATAGATCCTAGCATGGAACAATAATAAAAGCTGCTGGAGATCCTTACCATCTCAAGTCTGAATCACCTACTCATCTTGCAACAAGATTATACCCTAAAATGATATAACAAAATAGTATCAATACAAAACCACATATATTGATAAACATCATCAGTTGACCCAAATTAAATCACATAAATATCATGTAAACATTTGAAAAAACCTGTAAGAACCCGTAAAATAATTTTGATCCTTTTGTTTTTGACCCTCCCACATGCATAATGTCAATTTTTGACTTGAGTTATGTTAAGGAATGTTAAAAGGGTGATTTGAAGAAGTTTTGGAATTTTTAGAAGGGGTTTGGGGCCATTTTGGGACCCCGAGGCAGTAAACCTCCTCGATAGTGGTGTGCCATGCCAGTTAGCTTCCACAATAAAGGCTTGGTATGGAGGATAACCTCCACGATAGCAGTGTGCAATGCTGCTAAGCATTTCTACTCCAATTTTTGTTTTTTTTCACTTAGGGTGAGAGAGCTTTGGTCTCTTTACCCCTAAACAACTTATAAATATCTAATTGACCCCTTTCCTTCAGTTTTCAAAGATCAAACTATATTTTTTCCTTTTTAACTCCCAACATAAGAAAGCTCAAGGGTTTTATAGATAATTCATCATTCAAGACAAAAGCTTCAATTTCTTCTATATTTTAGGCATGTTTCTCATTCCTTAAACTGAATTTTACACTGTGGTATTTATTAGTTAATATTCATATGTTTTAATTGATGGGTTTGTAATTGGGTGGAGGGGTTTTGATTGTTATTACTAGAATTATTTTTCCATGTTTTAAATGGATTATTCATGCTTTAGTTGATGGTTTTTGGGACTAAATTGGTTTATTATGATATTAATTGAAATGGGTGACATGGGTTTTCCCAAATTGATGGATTTTTGACTTGGTAATGGCATTAACCTCAACCCACTTTAAAAATATTAGTTTTTGAATATGCAATTTACATAATTTAACTTACCTTTGGAATATTGCATTTCATTAAAGGATAATGGATAATAAAAATGGTTTGAATTGCCCTTGGTGGCCAAAGTTTTAGATCTTAAATAGAAATTAGGTGTTTAATGGTTACATGGACTAGCTTGGCATAATTGAATTAGCTTGCAGGCATAATGGTATGTCGATACCGTGTTGGAAAATGCCTTAATAAAGACTCCTTGGTTGATGGTCGAGTTTATGTGCAAAATATTTTAATTTAGGCTTAAAGGAAATTGTTTAGCTCATAGTAAAGGTGTAGTCCCGGGGGGACCAACACTGGAAACCACATTTGCCTATGTGGGTATGTATATAACCATGTGTTTGGATACGCATTATATTTTTGATGGCTATCACCTTTATGTCCTTAGATTTTTCTTAATTCGTGCGGATAACATGCACTGGGGCCCTTCCAACAGGGAGAGCTAAACCCATATAGCCCTTGGGTTCCTTTAGGACAGAGTGAGCTACACAGTTCAGGCTAATGGTTTAAACTTTCAAGTTCATGACCCTTTCCCTTATCCCGACATCCTATATATGTATACACATAAAAGTTGTTCATGTGATTTTTAATAGGTTTTTGGCAATGGCTTTATTTTATCTCTTTCTCCTAAGTTCCATACCCGTGATCGCCCCATTGACCATCCCCAGACATTGCATCATTTCATGATATAGGTTTGAAGGAATTTTCTGTTACTCCTATGTAGGATTAGGTAGCTGGGTACTCCTATTGATCAGTTGTGAAGTGGTGAGCCTTCATCTTTCGGAGGGCCCTATCATTTTATTGTTCTATCTTTATTATCTTAGTACTTTTAGATCCTTTTTGTCATAGTCGGGGGCATGTCCCGACTTATTTGGTATGATCAATTTAGATGCTCTTATGGATAGTGTTGGGATGTTTTAGATGTCTTATTTTAACTCTTATCTTTCTTTTGGATTCATCTATTATTTATAAACTAGTTTGGCTTCCACTGTTTATATTTATGTGCTCTTGAGGTAAGGCTAGGGGGATTGTCTTCGGCCCATGGTAGGCCTGATATTACCCATCACATACAGGACTAGGTTTGGGTTGTGACAAACTTGGTATCAGTGTATGGATAAGGGTCACTGGATGTCCACAAAGCCATGTCGAGTAAAGTCCCTTTTATGGCTGTGTAGTGCGCCATACTTATAAAATAAATACTACAAGGCATTTAGGAATGTTTACCTATCTTGTGTTCTATTTCGAGCTATAAAGTCTAGTAACTAGGAAAATCCTCTAACTCCTGGATTACTCGTATTTCGGATCATGCCTCCCCAAAGATTTGATAGTTGTAGATACTCTGTTGGAACTTTTTTCTCACCTGGGAAAGATGTGGAGGGAAATCGCCTAGTTTATGGAGTGCAGACCCAGTGTAAGTTCCTTACTCCCAACTGTATTGCTCCATGTGGGGTTTCAATAGTCCTCCTCGTGCTTCACGGATTGGTGATACTCATGCTTAGTCATCTCAGGAAGATATCTCTTATGCAGAGTTTTGTCAGTCTATTCATATTCTTTCTTAACTGGTAGTATCATAATCACGTAATTTTGATCATATTGGTTCTGCCATTAGATCATTTGAGGTCACTCAGGTTGGCCAGTTTATGTGGTTGAATCCCCAAATATTTACAATCTCTAATATTGAGAAAGATCCTCAGGGGTTTATTAATGAGATGGAGAACATTTTTAGGTTACGCATGCTACTAATTTAGAGAGTGTAGAGTCTGTTGCCTATCAATTAAAAGATGTGGCTTACCAGTGGAATGAGGAGTGGGAAGCGAGAAGGGGTGTTGGTGCTGAACCAGTAGTGTGGGATGAATTTTTAGGTGGTTTTCTTAATCACTTATTTTCTCAGGAGTTGAGAAAGGCTAAAGCCCAGGATTTTGTGAACTTAAAGTAGGGTAGGATGAGTTCCAAGGAGTACACACTAAAATTCTAGTAGCCGTCCCGTTATGCTCCAAAGTTGGTGTCTAATGTAAGGTCTAGAATAAGGAAGTTTGCTTCTAGTTTGTCCCGTGATTTGGTGTTAGAGAGTAAGGATGGGATGCTGAATAATGATATGGACATATCCAGGATGGTGGTTTATAAGCAGCAAGTGGACAATGCAAAAAAGAAGAAGGTAGATATAGGATAAAGGCAGAACAAGAAGTTTAGATATGTAGAGCAGGGTGCAAATTAGTGAAATAGTAAGAAGTATGGTAGACAGTGGTCTAAGAAAAAGAATTGGGGAAATTCTTATTCGATGGCTAGTGGTCCTTATCCCCAGCCTTCAGGTGATCGTTGTTTTTATGATAGCAGTGGTCCTAAGGCATAAGGTGTCTAGTCTCAAGTTAGCGAAGCTCAGTCAGATCTACCTTATCCTCCTTGCCATTTTTGTAGACAACTACATCATGGGTATTGTGAGGAGGAGAGGAACTTGTATTTTAATTGTCGTTACGTTAGTCACCTACAACGGAATTGTCCTACAGCTAAAGTTTCCACTGGAGAAAATAAGGTCCTGATCACCACTTTTTCATATCCTGCACCTGAGGGTGCCACTTCAGGTACCGGCAATGGACAAAATTGCCTCTATACACTTGTTATTCATTAGGAATCTGAGCTATCCACAGATGTTGTTACTGGTATGTTATAACTCTTATCTCATGATGTTTATTGTTTTCTTGATCCAGGTTCTACCCTATCTTATGTGACCCCTTATATGGCTGTACACATTGCTTTTGGTCTGGAAAATAATTCCAACTCCAGTGGGTAATTCTATTATTGCTAGAAAAATCTATAGGGGTTATGTAGTGTCCATATTTTATAGGTAGACATCAGTGGATTTGATAGAACTTGATATGGTGGATTTTGATATAATCTTGGGGATAGATTGGCTTCATTCATGCTATGCTTCTCTAGATTGTAGGACCAAAAAGGCGAGTTTTCATTTTCATAAAGAACCAATAATTGAATGGGAGGAGAGTTCCTTAGTACTTAAAGGGACGTTTATTTATTATCTTAGAGGTCAAAAAATAATATCCAAAGGTTGTCTATATCATCTAGTTTGGGTCAAGGATTCTAACTCTTGTAGTCCCTTCTTACAATCTGTCTCTGTGGTTAATGAGCTTCCTAAAGTTTTTGCCGATGACCTTTCTGGAATTCTTCCCAATAAGGAAATAGATTTTTGGATTGATCTTTATCAGATAACCATCTCGTTTCTATTCTTCCTTACAGGATGGATCCGGTTGACTTAAAGGAACTAAAAGATCAGTTGAAGGATCTGTCCTAGTGTTTCTCCATGGGGTGCTCTTGTGATTTTGTGTGAAAAAAAGATAGGTGTCATTGGATGTGTATAGACTTTCATCAGTTGAATAAGGTTACAGTAAAAAATAAGTATCCTCTACCTAGGATTGATGATCTCTTTGATCATCTTCAGAGTGCTAGGTTTTTTCTCTAAGATTAATCTCCGCTCAGGCTATCACTAGTTGAAAATTCGGGAGGTTGATATTCCCTAAACTACTTTCCAAACCCAGTATGACCTTTATGAGTTTTTGGTTATGTCATTTGGATTGACCAGTACTTCGGTTGTTTTCATAGATCATATGAATCAGGTTTTCAGGCAATGTTTGGATCTATTTGTTATAGTCTTCATTGATGACATCTTGGTGTACTCTAAAATTGAGGAGGATCATGCCAGTTACCTACGAATTGTGTTGTAAACTCATAAGGACCAGAAATTATATGCAAAATTTTCTAAGTATGGATTTTGTCCAAGTATTGTGACCTTTCTTGGGCATGTTATTTCTAGTGAGAGGATTAATGTGGATCCATGTAACACCCTGCGACTACCCCCTAGATGTCACACGATGCTCAGGACCACAAGTGATCCCAAGCTAACCCTTATACTATCATAATTCATGAGCAACTGAAATAAATGTATAATTCTAAAAAAATAATGCGTACGATAAATCTTTTTTGAGTATGATCAATAAAAAACTATACTGAAAAGATTACAACTCTAATTATACAAAACTGGAATCAAAACATTAACTTAACCGACTATCTATGAAGCCTCTACTAGTATTGACTATAGGTAGCCGGGACGTGAACCCTAGCTATCCTGAATCAGTATGACTGAATAAAGAAAATAAAATAATACACAAACTCTGACTAGCTCAAGCCCTTGAATCAAAAGGAATCATCACCTGCTGACTAGAAGATGTGACTGTAGGATTTTGATATGCATACTACAACTTGTACCTACATTATTAAACAATGTAGCACATAAAAGTATATGTGGATCAGTACTTTTGGAGTGTACTGAGCATGTGGGGGTGAATGCATAAGTAAAAATAGTAACTCAATTGTTCATATAGCTCGTAAAGAATGCATGCTAAGTGTAAATGATTCACATTGGCTTGAATAACTGAAAGCTGAAAATCATGTCATGAATAGTAAAGCATATTGTAGAAATCTTGTGGGCCATAACACTTAATTCTAAAAGTTGTACTTTTACTCTTTCTGCTAGTGGAATAAGTAGAACTGAAGTTAAGCCTATTTTCAAATCATGTAGGCTAAGTGTAAAAGGACTCACCTTCGTATCTGTAAACTAAAAGTTGAAATCTTATGACCAAGGACTTATGTAAAACAATATGTGAATAAAATTATGAGCCTCTACACTTCGTTTCTAAAAGTTGTTCTTTTATAAAAACAATATTGTTCTAAAAGTTGTTCTGTTCTTAAAGCTGTTCTGTTATTCTTTTTTGTTAGGGCTTAAAGAGTTTCTTTTTAAAGCTTTTCCATAAGGGAGGATCTTCTCACCGACATATAATATGTGATCTATCATAGTGTCCAAATCTAGTTCCCCTAAGGAGAAAACCTCAAGTTGGGGAGAGATGTCATACTCTTGCCAAGGAGCATAACCTGAGCTAAGTGGTCACAATCTGTATATGTATCCTTATACAAATGGAATATAATCTGAATCTGAACCTACGTTGGCTCGTAGTTCTGGGGCATGTGAACTGGGGCAAATACCCAAATCGGTGCTAAATACTACTCCCCTTAATCTGTTTGCTCATTCTGTAGGTAAATCCCCTTTAAAATAACATAACTGTTTATACTGAAAACTAGTTGTGCATTTGTTTTCTTTAAACTGTAGTTCAAAACTGAAAAGTGGATTCCATCTCTTAGCTGGGGATCAAAAGATCAAATCTTGTTCAAAATCTGAATATAAACTTATCACAGGGTGCTTAAAGTATAATCTTCTTGGAATATCAACGTTCAAACTAGGGCTTAATAACCCATGTTTCAAACTCATATCAAATCATCACAAAGTTCATGCTCAATAATAAAATCTTAAAATTATTTAATATTTCTAGTCAAGATCATAAAATTCAATTCTCAATCCGTTAAATTATGCCACACGCATAAACACGTGAAGGGAAACATGCAACTCAACATTTAAATCACTTGTAACATCAACATCTTTTAACAATGATAATTGGGTATGAACCCTAAACTAAAATTCATATAATTTCATGTAAAATTCAACTCTAAAACTAGTTTTGGGAACAACATTGAAATAAGTATCCTTGTTCGTAACCCCACATACCTTATTTGATTATTTGAATGCAAAAGCTTGAACTTTGAATTCCTAACAATGTTCTTGAAGCTTCTTCTTGAAGTTCTTGAACCCGAAAACTTGAATTCTTGGTTATCTTGAAGAAGGAATGGTGAAACCTTGGATTTCTTGGACTCAAGTTTGAAGCTTTAGGGTTTTCTTGGAGAGAAAATTGGTGAATAAGGAGCGTAATATGCTTAGAGTAGGGTTAAATCCTCTGTTTTCACGAATTAGGGCAAGAATAATTGACTTAAATGCCCTTATGAAACTTAAACTCATGACTGAAATCCCGATTTTACACCTTGGCGTGACGCGGTGCTATCACGTTTTGTCACTAGAAAATGGATGAGTGCGAATTCACACTCCTCCGTGACGCGGTGTTATCACCTTGCATCACTAGAAATGGAAGAGTGCAAATTTGCACTCCAACGTGATGCGGTGCTATCACGTTGTGTCATTGGAAATGAAAGAGTGCAATGGGATCATTGCGACACTACATAATCGCGGTGAGCTACTGCCTCTCACTAAAGTGCCATAACTTCTCACCCGGGTATCAGATTTAGGTAAAATTGGTATTGTTGGAAAGCTGACTCAATTATCTACAATTTTGCTGGGTCTTAAGCTGGAAAATTCTACATACATCAGTAGTTATACACTTTCAAAGTTGACCCTTGTAGAATCGAACACCAAAATTTGAATGAATCTAAGGTTCTTGGCTCAACTTGGCCCTAAGTGATTTCTATGAACATTCTTCACCTACTAAACACTTCACACACTTGGAGCTAAATTGAAATAACAAAATTATGGAGTATTACAATATCCCTCCCCTGGGAACATTCGTCCTCTAATGAGACTGGTTATACTAAGAGTACTGTACAAAGATAACTAAAATCATATACTGAACGTGCATAACTTAGAACATGACTTCATAACTAAGTTTGAAACATGATACATGAACTAAATATCATGAACTGAACTGATTTCTTGAATACACGCAACGACATAAGAATGATCATAAGGCTCAAATAGAAGAGAGAGTGTCAACTTATGAGTAACCATCACTTTAGGATGGATCTAGGTTCATGAATAAAAGTTGAGAGGATTATGACATGACAACTCGGGGATATCTCAACATCTCCCCCTTGGGATAGTTCATCCCTCAAGTAATACTGACTTGGCTAAAATACTAAGGAAAGACTGAGATAATGCAAGGAGCACTTACGAGCTGAATCATGACTTAATATCTTAATCTGAAACTGATGCATAATGCATGAACTGAGCTGAATTCATAATTTGCATGAATGCGAACATTACACCTCTTGGAATTGCCTTACCCGTGAAACTTTGAGTTTTAAGACTAGATGGAAAGTTGGAAATCTATAGGAGCTTATCTATTTGATTTCTAAACTGGATTACAGGCTCTATGGACTAGACCATACTGACTTCCCATACTCAAATAGAGTATTTCTCCAACACTCTTCTAAGAAATTCTAATAATATTATGGATCAAAGAATTTTGGGCATGATCTGAACAAGACATGTGACTAAGGAATCGTAATATTGATATAAATCTATAGCATGGAACATAGACATTCAACTCATAAGCTAGGATGGAATTTATAGTCCTTAGGCAATGCAACTTCTTACTTTCAAGCATAGCAACACTTCTCAAATACTCTCTCAACTATACTTTCCCCTTAAACACCATACTCATTTAATTCAACTTATAATTCTCACGTGGGTATTGATAAATCCATATAGTAAAGTCTAAACTGAACTAAATTCTCTCACCATGATCAAGCCTAACTTGAAATCACAAAGTACCACACGCCTCACCATTATACTAGTCTATGCCACATGATTCAATCTTCTATGTCTCTTTTAGAGCTTACACCCTAAGCATAACATGCCTTACCACTTCAATGACTATCTCTGAACTCTTACAACAGATTCAATAGTGCATATTGCATTCCTCCACTTGCATCCCAACATGAAATTCAAGCCTATTATATACTCACATATAAACTTCAAGGCAAACACCTATAAAGGCATACTTCTCATATTATCTAAACCTCTATCAACAACAACTTTCTTCACTATGCTTAAGAAGAAATACCAGAATTCTCATCCAACTATGACATATACCAAAGATTTACCTTAATTTTCCTTTATCTTCTAGCCTTAGATAGAAAAGCATAAATAAACTCTCTTAATGAGGGTCATCATCTCTCTCACATCTAAACCATCGCTTATCCATTATCATCATAACTATCATAACATAGGAAAAGGTCATTGAAGGGCTAACACATACAAACCTGAAGTACCAAAAGAATACTATACATAATTGAGGCTTGAGGAATATGATGTCAAAGGCATGGATTCATTAAAGATATATAAACTGAGGATATACATGATATAAACTGAATTTCACTGCTGGAACTGAACATACTATTAAGAAGAAGTACATGAGTCACGAGCTGCATGGCCTGAGTTTAGAGTTTATCAATTCCAGGGAATATGATTTGTACTGTAGAGTGAATTGGAACTCCCCGTACTAGGAACTGAAAGTATACTTAGTTTTCTATGATGTGCATTAATATGAATTAGGATCACGGAGATAACATGTAAGGTATGAATAGATACTGTGATGATTGAATACTTTGCACTGGGATAAGAATGGATCAGACATCTTCTTCCCCTACTGATATTCTATAATACTCTGGCATTTCTATTAGAATCTGATGGCCTGACTTTGATACTTGTTCTATCATCTCCCCCTTAGCTTTAAGTCATCATCCTAAGTCTGTGGAATCCTTTTACTAAACTCTAAACTGGACTACAATCATTGTACTCTAGAGTTTGGGATATAACAATACATGTACATAATAAACTTACCCTGAAAAACTACACAAAAACCCACTACTAATACATTTTTCTAAGATACAACTCTATTTTTCTATAGCCCCAATAGACATCATATAATAACTTGAACACTTAATAACTTAAAATCTTCATGAGTATCACCATACCCTGAGTTCATACCATCTAGAACTTCCAACTCTTATTTCTATTAGGTCAATCTTCAAAGATTAAATCTTAGATTCTAACACTTAACATGAATATCCTTAAACCTTTAATGAACCATACTACTTCAATCATAGCCTACTAATATCACATAACTAAACTTATATTCTTCTCTAAACCATAAGAATTGAATTCTTACTTAAAAGAATCACCACCAACTATCCATAACTCCTCAACTTAGCTATTAGGAACACCATGCACTATATAGCTAGCTTTCTTCCACTTAAGCACTCAAGAATATTATTAATCAACACACACCACATAATAACCTTCAAAAATAATGCAGCCACATATCATCTTGGGCACCCCTCTACGTTATACTTACAACATCATACTTAATTATGAATAACTAAACTTAAACTATTGCAGACATTGTTCAAGCCTACTAGATCACTTCCATACAACTAGCCTCACTAAGAAATAAATTATTATTTCTACCTTGATGATCATATACTATTCAAACTTAGTGTCTGGTGATAGGCATGATTAACAACCCAACCTTACATACTTTCTTTCCTGGAAGCTATAAAATAAATCATCAAGAAACACTAGCCCGCTAGAACCTCATAATAATAATAATATTTGATCATAATTCTATGGTATACCTTATTAAAATCCATTAGAACATCCTTCTTCTACACCTTACGACTATTTACCCATCTATACACCTAAATTACTTTCATAGATATATAAGTTTTAACTAAACTCCTTTTACAACCTCAAGGGAAGTCTAAATTAACAATACTTAACAACCAAATTCTTCATGAATATCCTATACTTTTCTAACATAATAAATATCATCAATAACTCATTTCCTGCTTTAAGTAAACAACAATTCACCTTAACTAATAACTCTTTCTCTACCCTTTACCAAGGCACTTGCACTATCTTCATTACCCCTAAGCTGACACACAAGGACCTATCACCTTAATACAAACTCAAAAGCATGCATAAGTTTATCTCTATACTTTCTATCAATCGCCATTCCCACTTTTCTTATCACTATGCTTCTATACCTATACTTTCAACTATAAGAAGGTTCTACTACTTATGAATCATAACACTCCAGGTTGTAATATCCCTCGAATGTAAACTCTATTCAACAATCTAAGTTCATACTATGTCCCCTTATGAGCACTATCTGTATTGAAGGAATAATGAGGAATCTGAATGCATATCTTATTCTGTCTTAATTGAACAACTCATATGGATGAGGACATAACTTTCAACTTGTAAAAATTATAACACACTAGCAAGCTCCTCTAAAGCCCCTTGTATTACTTCTAAAGTTACTGATAGTAAATCTAAAAGCATTATCTTGGGAGAAATTAGAACTTGCTAATCATGTTATCTCAAGAATATAACATAGATGGAGAATTATGGAGTAACACACGAATCGATAGAAGTTTCTAAGATAAGAACTTTACAACATGATTTAGAGTATGAAGGAAAGAAGACATTTCTTAAATGCCTGCAACCTCTTAAAGAAAAGTACAGACATCTCCGTAACATTCCACAAGATACTACTAGACATGGCTTCATAGACACCCTAGGACACTAGAACTCTTGGCTATGATACGAAGTTTTTAATGCCCCAAGACTACCCCTTGGACATCACAAGCACTTAGGACCACAAGTGATCCTAAGCCAGCCCTTGTATTGGTATAACTCATGAGCACCTGAAATAAATACATAATTCAGAAAAAATAATGTGGAAGATAAATATTTTCTTAATATGATCAATACAAAACTGTATTGAAATGATTACAACTCTAATTTTACAAAACAAAATTAGAATTAAATACATTAACTCAACTGATTGTCTATGAAGTATCTACTAGTATTGACTATAGGTAGCAGGGACATGACCCCCAGCTATCCCAAATCAATACGACTGAATAAAGAAAATAAAATACTGCACAAACTCTAACTGACTTGAGCCCTTTAATCAAAAGGACTCATCACCTGCTAACTCGAAACTGCGACTGTCTGATTCTGATATGTACACTATAACTTATACTTACATTATTGAACAATGTAGCACATAGACGTATATATGGATCAGTACTTTTGGAATATACTGATCATGTGGGGGTGAATGTATAAGTAAGAATAGTAACTTAATTATTCATATAGATGGTAAAGAATGCATGCTAAGTGTAAATGACCCACATTGGCTTGAATAACTAAAAGTTGAAAATCATGTCATGAATAGTAAAATATACTATAGAAATCTTGTGAGCCATAACACTTAGTTCTAAAAGCTGTACTTTTACTTTTTCTGCTAGTGTTATAAGTAGAACTAAAGTTAAGCTTCTTTTTAAATTATGCAGGCTAAGTGTAAAAGGACTCACCTTCGTATATGTAAACTAAAAGATGAAATCTCATAACCAATAACTTATGTAAAACAATATCTAAATAAAATCACGAGCCTCTACACTTAGTTTCTAAAAGCTATTCTTTTCTAAAAACTGTATTGTTCTCAAAATTATTTTATTCAAAAAGTTGTTCTGTTATTCTTTTCTATTACGTCTTAAGGAGTTTTTTAAAAGCTTTTCTATAAAAGAGGTACTTCTAACCAACATACACTATGTGAGCTATCATAGTGTCCAATGTCCAGTTCCCCTAAAGAGAAAACCTCATATTAGGGAGAGGTGTCAAACACTTACCAAGGAGCATATCCTGAGCTAAGTGATCACAATCTATATCTATATCCATTTACAAATGGAATATAATCTGAATTTGTACCTAGATTAGCTCATAGTTCTGGGCATGTGAACTGGGACACATACCCAACTTGATGCAAAATACTACTCCCTTTAATTTGTATGCTCATTCTGTAGAAAACCCCCCTTTAAAATAACATAAAGGTTTATACTGAAAACTAGTTGTGTATCTATTTTATTTAAACTATAATTCAAAACTAAAAAGTGGATTCCATATTTTAGCTGGGGATCAAAAGATCAAATCTTGTTCAAAATATGAATATAAACTAATCATAGGGTGCTTAAAGCATAGTCTTCTTGGAATATCAATATTGAAAGTAGGGCTTAATTACCCATGTTTCAAACTTATTTCAAATCATCACAAAGTTCATGCCCAATAATAAAATCATGAAATTATTTAATATTTCTAGTCAAGATAATGAAATTCAATTCTCAATCCATAAAATCATGCCACACGCATAAAGATGTGAAAAGAAACATGCAACTCAACATTTAAATCACTTGTAACATCAACATCTTTGAACAATGATAATGGGTATGAACCCTAAACTAAAATTCATATAACTTCATGTAAAATTCAACTTTAATGCTATTTTTGGGCACAAGGATGAAATGAGTATCCTTGTTCATAACCCCACATACCTTATTTAATTATTTGAATGAAAAAGCTTAAACTTTGAATTCCAAATGATGTTCTTGAATCTTCTTCTTGAAGTTCTTAAACTCAGAAACTTGAATTCTTGGTTATCTTGAAGAAGGAGTGGTGAAACCTTGAATTTCTTGAACTCAAGGTTAAAGCATTGGGGTTTTCTTGGAGAGGAAATTGGTGAATAAGAGCGTAATATGCTTAGAATAGGGTTAAATCCTTTGTTTTCATGAATTAGGGTGAGAGTTATTGACTTAAATTCCTTTCTAAAACTTAATCTCACGATTGGAATCCTGATTCTACACCTTGGCGCGACCCGATGCTATTGCTTTGCATCGCTGGAAAATGGACGAGTACAAATTTGCACTCATCCACAATGTGGTGCTATCACATTGTGCCACTGGAAATGGAAGAATGTGAATTTTCCCTCTAACGTGATGTATTGCTATCATGTTGTGGAACTGGAAATGAATGAGTGCGATTTGGGGATCATAATCGTGGTGAGCTACTGCCTCTCATGAAAAGTGCCTTAACTTCTCACCCGAGTATCGTATTTAGCCAAAATTGGTATAGTTGGAAAGCTGACTCAATTATCTACAATTTGTTGGGTCTTGAGATGGAAAATTCTACATACATTGAGAGTTATACACTTTCAAAATTGATCCTTGTAGAATCAAACACCAAACTTTGAACGAATCTAAGGTTCTTGGATCAACTGGGACCTAAGATATTTCTATGAACATTCTTCACCTACTAAACACTTCATACACTATGATCTGAACTGAACTAAGAGAATTATGGGGTATTACAATCTACAAAGAGCTGAGGCAATTAAGAAGTGGCCTAGACCCACGACTTCAACCGATATTAAGAGCTTCTTTGGCTTGGATGAGTATTATAGGAGGTTTATGGGGAGTTTCTCATTTATTGATACTTTTCTGATAAGGTTAACTCAGAAAAAAGATTAAGTTTTTATGGTTCGATGCTTGTGAGGGTAGTTTTGAGAAGTTGAAGGATAAGTTGACTTTTGTGCCAGTTTTAACCTTGTTCGAGGGTACTGATGGGTTTGTTGTGTATTGTGATGCATTCCGTGTAGGATTGTCTGTTGTTTTGATGCAGAATAGTAAGGTTTTAGACTATGCTTCTAGGAAGCTTAAGGTTCATGAGAGGAATTACACGACTTATGATCTAAAGTTAGCGGTTGTGGTCTTTGCCTTGAAGATCTAGCTCCATTATCTGTATGGGGTATATGTGGATATTTATTCTAACCATAAAAGCTTGTAGTATATATTTTTTTTGAAAGAATTAAACTAAAAGCAGAGGCGGTGGCTCAAACTTCTTAAGGATTACAACATGAGCCTTCACTACCATCCAGGTAAAGCTAATATTATTCTAAATGCTCTTAGTAGGTTGTCTATGTATAGCTTATCTCATATTGATAAGAAGAAAATAGGGTTGGTGAAGGATATTCATAGGATGGCTAACTTGGGAGTTTGTCTCTTGGACTCTAAGCATGGAGGAGTGGTTGTTTAGAAAGTGGATAAATCATCTCTTGGAGCCGAGGTGAAGGAGAAACATGCTTTAAATTTCATACTTATGCAGATTAAGGATGTTATGGGTCGAAAAAAGGTTATTGCTTTCGAGATTGGAGAGATGGCATCTTGAGGTATCAATAAAGATTGTGCATTTCTAATGTGGATAGGTTGTATAAGAGAATCTTGGCTGAGGATCATAAGTCTCGATATACAATTCATCTGGGTTTGACTAAAATATACTATGACTTGAAGAAAATCTACTGGTGAATAATATGAAAAGAGATGTGGCAGACTTTGTGGATAATATTTATCAGCAAGTTAAGGTTAAACATTTGAGTCCTAGTGGCATGTCTCAAGAGATAGAATAGCTAATGTGAAAGTGGGAGATTATTAATATGGATTTCATTTACAGGTCTTTCATGGTCTCATATCAGTATGATTTTATTTGGGTCATTGTGGATAGAATGACTAAGTCTTCTTATTTCTTACCAGCAAGGACCAACTAATCAGGAGAGAATTATGCTAAGTTTTTAATTCAGGAGGTAGTTAAGTTGCATGGACTGTCGGTGTCCATCATTCTAGATTGAGGTACGCAGTTCTCTTCTCATTTTTGGCATTCGTTTCAGAGAGGTTTGGGTACTTGGGTGAACATTAGCACTGTTTTTCACCCTAAAACGGATGAACAAGTAGAGTGTACTATTTTGAGTTTAGAGGATATGCTAAGGGCTTGTGTGATTAATTTTAAGGGAAGCTGAGTTGACCATTAGCCACTTTGTAAGACTCCTCAAAATTTTAACAATTTTAATTTTGACCCTGTCATATTCATAATGTTAATTTTTGACTTGACTAATGTTTAGAGATGTTAAAAGGGTAATTTTGGAAAGTTTTGGATTTTATGAAAAAGGTTTGGGGTCATTTTGGGACCCCGGGGCAGTGAGATTCTTTGATATTGGTGTGCCACAAAGATTAGCCTCTACGATATTAGTGTGGCACGGAGGCTACCCTCCGCGATAATTGTATGCCATGTCAATATTTTAATTTTATCCAGTTTTTGTTTTTTTCATTTGGGATGCAGGGCTTTTGGTCTCTTTACCCCTTGTACGACCTTTAAACAAAAAATAACCCTATTTCTTTTAGTTTTGAAAGATCAAATCATTCTCTTTCTCTCTAAAACTAAAAACCCAAGAACATTCAATGGTTTTATAGTGAATTCATCATTCGGGCTCCAAACTTCAAATTGACTTCAATTTCTTGTGTATTTCAGGCATGTATCTCATTCCCAAACTTTAAATTTACATTGTGGCACTTATTTAATCATTATCTATATGTTTTAAATTTATGAGTTTAAAATATGGCTTAGGGGCTTTGATTGGTATCTCTTGAACTACTTTTCCCATGATTTAAATTGATGATTTACGCTTTTAAATTTATGGTTTTTGGACTGTTTGGGTGCATTTTTATGGGAATTAGAATGGGGAACATGGGTTTCTCCAAATTGATGATTTTTTGACTTGGTAATGGCATTAACCCCAACCCACTTTGTAAATTCAATTTTCAAACATGGATAATTGCATAATTCAACTTATTTATGAACCAATTGCATTGAATTAATGGATAATTGGCTAAAATGGATTTAAAATTGCCTTGGTGGATTTAGGTTGGATTTTAAAATGGAATTTGGGAGTCAAATGGATACATGGATTGATTTGGCATGATTATATAAGCTTGCAAACATAAATAGTATGATGATACCAAGTGGTAAATGCCTCAATAGAAGACTCCTGGGTTAATAGTTAGGATTATGTGAACTATTTTAAATGGGACATAAAGGGAATTGTGTAGGTCACCGTGAAGGTGTAGTCCTGGGAGGACTAACATTGGAAACCATATTTGCCGTTGTGGTGGTCTATATGACCGTGTGCTTGGTTCACACATTATATTTTTGAATGGCTAGAGCCTTGGTGTCTTTATACCTTCCGTTGAATTTCTTTGTTTGTATGGCTAACACGTATTGGGCCTTTTAAGAGGAAAATCTAAACCCATATAGGCCGTTGGTGCCTTTAGGATAGAGCAACCTACATAGTTTATGTTAATGGTTTAAACTCGCATGTTCATGACCCTTGTTCTTATCCCGACATCCTATATATGTATATATAATTATTGTGCATATGATTTTGATTTATGTATGGTATCAACATTATTTTATCACTTTTCCTGAGTTACATGCCAATTCTTATTGCTCCTGTGCAGTGTTAAGTGGTTGAGTACTCCTGTAGATTTGTTGTGAAGTGGTGAGCTTTAATTTTTTGGAAGGCCTGGTCATTTCACTAGTTTCATTACTATTCTAGTAGTTTGGATTTCCTTTTCGTCATAGTCAGGGGCATGTCTCGACTTAGTTGGCATTTCGGTTTTAGAGGCTTTTGTGGACAAGTGTGGGTTGGATTGTTGGTTTTGCCTCTTAGAACTTTTATTTGACTTATTTATCTTTTATTGCTATCTTGATTTACTTTGGTTTATTATTATTATTATTCTCTTGGGGTTATGCTAAGAGGGTGGTCTTCGGTCCATGGTAGGTTAGAGGTACCCATTATGACTAGGCCTTAGTTCGGGTCATGAAAGCTTGGTACCAGAGCACGGTTCAAGGCCTTTGGGTGTCTATAAAGCCGTGTCGAGTATATTCCCTTTTTATAGGTGTGTAGCATGCCACACTTATAACAGTGAGGCTACTAGGCATTTTGAAATGTTTCCCTTTTTTTGTTCTATTTTAGGATATAGAGTCTAGTAGTTTTGAAATTTCTCTAATTCCTGGATTACTTGCATTTCAGATCATGCCTCCCTAAATAGTTGATGTTCATAGAAACTCTATTGGACCCTCTATCCTATCTGAGGAAAATATGGAGGGAACTCACCATGTTTATGGAGTGTAGACCTAGTCTAGGGTCCCTTCTCCTGACTAAGATTTTCCACATGGAGTTCTACCGGTTCCCAATAGTCTTCCTGGGGCTTCTAAAACCAATGATACTCATGACTAGATACCCCATAGAGATATTTTTAATGTGGAGTACCATCAGTCTATTCGTAGGCTTATTTAGTCGGTGACCTCGCAGTCTCATCAGTTTGATCATGTTGGTTCTATTTCTCATTAATTTGAGATCAATTGGGTTGGCTAGTTTATCAGGTTGAATCCCCCAATCTTAATAGGCTCTAATGTTGAGGATGATCCTTAGGGGTTCGTTGATGAGATGGAGAAGATTTTTAGGGTGATGTATGTTATTGATTCTAAAAGGTGTAGAGTTTGCTTCATATCAATTAAAAGATGTAGCTTATCTGTGATACGAGGAATGAGAATCAATAAAGGGTGATGATGTTGAACAAGGGGTGTGGGATGAGTTTTTGGGTGCCTTTCGTAACCACATATTTCCTCAGGAGTTGAGGAAAGCTAGGACAGAAGGGTTTATAAGCTTAAAATAGGGGAAGATGAGTGTGAAGGAGTATGCTCTAAAATTTCAGTAGTTGTCCCGTCATGCTTTGGAGTTAGTGTTTAACATGAGGTCCAAAATGAGGAAGTTTGCTTCTGTATTGTCTTGTGCTTTGGTATTGGAGTGTAAGGTTACGATGTTAAACAATGATATTGATATTTACAGGTTGGTGGTTTGTATGTAGTAGGTAGAGGATGAGAAAAGAAAGATGGTAGAGATTAGAAGAGGTAGAACAAGAAGTTTAGATATTTAGAGCAGGTTGTAGGCCAACAAAATAGTGGGAGAGATGGTAGACAGTGGAATAAGAAAAAGAATTGGGGGAATTCTTATTCGACTACTAGTTCTCCTTATCATAAGCCTTCTGGTGATCATCTTTTTTAGACTAACAGTGGTCCTAAGGCACAGGGTGCCTAGTCTCAGGTTAGTGGAACTCAATCAGCCCTACCTTATCCTCCTTGTCAATTTTATGGGCCACTTTACTATGGTTATTGTGAGGAGGGGAGGAACTTGTGTTTCAATTATGGTCAACCTGTTCATTTGAAGAAAAATTATCCTATAGCCAAAAAGTTTCCACTAGAGCAAATAAGGTTCCGGTCACTGCTTCTTCAGCTCCGGTACCTAGGGGCGCCACTTCGGGTACCTAAACTAGTTGGAATCGTCTCTATTCACTTTCTATTTGCCAGGAATCCGAGAAATCCCTCAATGTTGTTATTGGTATATTTCATCTCTCTTCTTTTGTGATGTTTATTATTTTCTTGATCTCGGTTCTACCCTATCTTATGTGACACCTTATGTAGATGTACACTTTCATTTTTGTCCTCAAAGTATTTTTGACCCCTTTTCTATTTCTACTCCGATGGGTGATTCTATTATTGCTAGAAAAATCTATAGGGGTTGTGTGGTATCTATTTTTCATATAGACATTGATATATTTGCTAAAGCTTTATATGGTGGATTTTGATGTGATCTTAGGGTCGATTATCTCTATTCATGCTATGCCTTTCTGGATTATAGGACCCGAATAGTCAGTTTTCAATTTCCTAATGAACCTATGATCGAATGGAAAGGGAGTTCCTTAGTCCCCAAAGGGAGTTTTATTTCCTATCTTAGAGACCAAAAGTTGATTTCCAAATGGTGTTTGTATCATCTAGTTAAGGTTAAGAATTATAATTCTAAAAGTCCTTCTTTGCAATCTTTCCCTGTGGTTAGTGATTTTCTTAAAGTGTTTCCTGATGATCTTTCTGGAATTTCTCCCGATAGGGAAAATAGATTTTGGAATTAATCTTCTACGAGATACCCATCCTATTTCCATTTCTCCTTATAGGATGGCTTTGGCTGAACTAAAAGAGTAATTAAAGTTTCTTCTTAATAAGGGCTTTATTCGTCCTAGTCTTTCTCCGTGGGGTGTTCCTGTATTTTTTGTGTGAAAGAAAGATGGGTCTCTTTAGATGTGTATAGACTATCGTCAGCTAAAAAAGGTTACAGTAAAGAATAAGTATCCTCTTCCTAGGATTGACGATCTTATTGGCAAGCTTTAGGGTTATAGGTGTTTCTCTAATATTGATCTTTATTTGGGCTATCATCAATTGAAAATTAGGGTGGTTGATATTCCCAAGACTGCTTTACGAACCCAGTATAACTATTATGAGTTTCTGGTTATATAATTTGGGTCGACTAATGCTCCGACTGCTTTTATGGATCTTATGAATCATGTGTTCAGACAACTCTTGGATTTATTTGTTATAATATTCATTGATGACATCTTGGTGTACTTCAAGAGTTAGGAGGATTATGCCAATCACCTTCGAATTGTATTGCGGGCTCTTAAGGATCAGAGATTGTATGCCAAGTTTTCTAAGCGTGACTTCTAGCTAAATGCTATGACCTTTCTTGGGCATATTATTTCTAGTGAGGGGATTAAGGTAGATCCATAAAAATTTAAGGCTGTTAAGAAATGGCCTAGACCTACAACTCCAATCGATATTAGGAGCTTCTTGTGTTTGGCTGGGTATTATAGGAGGTTTGTGGAGAGTTTCTCCTCCATTGTTGTTCTATTGACAAAGTTGACTTAGAAGAAGGTTAAGTTCTTATGGTCCGATGCTGGTAAGGGTAGTTTTGAGAAGTTGAAGGATAAGTTGACTTTTACTCTAGTTTTGACCTTACCCGAGGGTACTGATGGGTTTGTTATATATTTTGATGCATTTCGTGTAGGACTAGTTTGTGTTTTGATGCAACACAGTAAGGTCGTGGGCTATGCCTCTAAGAAGCTTAGGTTTATGAGAAGTATTATCTGACGCATGACCTAGATTTGGCAGCAGTGGTTTTTGCTTTGAAGATCTGGTGCCATTATTTGTATGGGGTGCATGTGGATATTTATTCAGATCATAAGATCTTGTTTTTCACGTTCTTACCCAAAAAGATTTAAATCTTAGAAAAAGGAGGTAGCTTGAATTGCTTAAGGGTTACGACATGAGTCTTCAATACTATCCAGGTAAAGCTAATGTTGTTGATGATGCTTTTAGTAGGTTGCCTATGGAAATCTTATCTCAATGTGGATGAGGAGAAAAGAGGATTAATGAAGGATATTCACATTCTTATGTAGATTAAGGATGAGGGAATAATTGTCTAAGAAGTGATTAAATCATCTTTTGGTGCTGAGGTGAAGGAGAAACATGTTTTAGATCCCATACTTATGTAGATTAAGGATGATATAGGTCAGCAATAGGTTATGGATTTTGATATTAGAGGAGATGACATTCTGAGGTATCAAGAAAGATTTTGTATTCCTGATGTTGATGGGCTGCAGTAAAGGATTCTAATTGAGGATCATGAGTCTCGATATAAATTTCGCCCGGGTTTGACTAAGAATGTACCATGACTTGAAGAAAATCTAGTAGTGGAATAATATGAAGAGGGATGGGGAAAATTTTATTGCTAAGTGGATGGTTTGCCAGCAAGTCAAGGTTGAGCACTTGAGGCTGGGTGGTGTGTCTCAAGAGATAGAGTTTCCTATGTTGAAGTAAGAGATGATTAATAAGGATTTCATTATAGGTATTTTGCGGTCTCGTAATTAGTATGATTTGATTTGGTCCATTGTGGATAGGATGACTAAGTTTGCTCATTTCTTGCATGTGAGAACTAACTACTCAAAGAAGTATGTTAAGTTGCTCATTCAAGAGATAGTCAAATTGCATGGAGCACCCGTGCCCATCATTTTAGACTGAGGTACACAATTTTTTTCTCACTTCTAGCATTCATTTCAGAAAGGTTTGGGTACTCAGGTGAACCTTAGCACCACCTTCCACCCTCAAACAGATGGACAGGAAGAGCAAAATATTCAGACTTTGAAGGATGTGCTAAGGGCCTGTGTGATTGATTTTAAGGAAAGTTGGGGAGATCATTTTTCTCTTATTGAGTTTGTGTATAATAATAGTTACCATTCCAGTATTTAGATGGATCCTTTTGAGGCTCTTTATGGTAGGAGGTGCAGGTCTTTTATTAGGTGGTTTGAGGTAGGTGAGACTAGGTTTTTTGGACTTGACTTGGTTCCCCAAGTTATGGAGAAAGTAAAGGTGATGATAGAAAGACTTAAGACTTCCCAAAGTTGCCAAAAGTCTTATGTGGATATGAGGCAAAGGGAATTGGAATTTGAAGTAAGTGATTGGGTATTCTTGAAGGTGTCTCCTATGAAAAGAGTCATAAGGTTTGGGAAGAAGGGGAAGCTCAGTCACCATTACATTGGTCCATACCAGGTTGTAAGAAGAATTGGTAATGTCGCTTATGATTTAGAGTTACAAATAATTTTAGCTTCTATTTACCCTATTTTTCATGTGTCTATGCTGAAAAAGTGTGTGGGTGATCCTTCCTTGATAGTGCCGGTTGAGGATGTTGGTGTTATGAATTCCTTGTCTTATAAGGAGGTACCTGTTGAGATATTAGATAAGCAAGTTCATAGATTGAGGACGAAGGATGTAGCTTTGGTGAAATTACTTTGGAGAAATCAAAAGGTGGAAGAAGCTACATAGGAAGCTTAGGAAGATATGAAGTCCAAATACTCATTCTAGTTCCCCATGTTGGATAAGAGTTCTTGAGGTATGAGTTTCATTTTCCTATCGTCACATTTTGAAATTTGTCTTTTGATTCTCGTGCATTCATGCTAATTTCATGCTAAAATAAACCTAACTCCTCATTTGGGGATGAATGATCTTAGGGGGAGGGGTAGTGTAAGACCCCTCAAATTTTAAATGATTTTATTTTTGACCCTCCCGCATTCGTAATGTTAATTTTGACTTGAATTGTGTCTAGGGATGTTAAAAGCATAATTTGGGAAAGTTTCAAAATTTTTGAAAGGGGTTCGCCATCATTTTGGAAAACCAAGACATTGAGGCTCCATGATATTGGCATACCACAGAGGTTAGCCTCCTCCATATTGGCATGACACAGAGGCTACCCTTCGTGATAATAATGTGCCACGTTAATGTTTTAATTTCATCTAGTTTATATTTTTTACACTGGGGATGAGGGGCTTTTGGTGTTTTTACCCTTTGTACGATCTTTAAACATAAAATAAGCCCATTTCCTTCAATTTTCAAAGATCAAATTATTCTCTTTCTCTCTCAAACTAGAAACCCAAGAACATTATATGGTTTTACCGTGAATTCATCATTCGGGTTCAAACTTTGAATTGACATCAATTTCTTGTGTATTTCAGGCATATATCTCATTTTCAAACTTTAATTTTACATTGTGGCACTTATTTAATCATTATCCATGTGTTTTAAATTGATGGGTTTGAAATTGGATAGAGGGGTTTTGATTGGTATCTCTTGAACTACTTTTCCCATGATTTAAATTGATGATTATGGTTTAAATTTATGGTTTTTCAACTGACTGGGTGCATTGTTATGGTAATTGGAATAGGGAACATGAGTTTCCCCAAATTGATAACTTTTTGGCTTGGTAATAGCATTAACCCCAACCCACTTTGTAAATTTGGTTTTTGAACATGGATAATTTCTTATTTCAACTTATTTATGAACCCATTCCATTGTATTAATGAATAATTGGTTAAAATGGATTTAAAAGGGACTTGGTGGCCATGGGTTGGATTTTAAAATAGAACTTGGGAGTCGAATGGTTACATGGATTGGTTTGGCATGATTATATGAGCTTGTAAGAATAAATGGTATGATGATACCAAGTGGTAAATGCCTTAATATAAGACTCCTAGATTATTTGCAAACTATTTTAAATTGGGCTTAAATGGAATTGTGTATCTCACCGTGAAGGTGTAGTTCTGGGGGGACTAACACTGAAATTCACGTTTGCTGGTATGGGGTTCCATACGACTATATTCTTGTTTCACACATTATATTTTGGAATGGATAAAGCCTTCGCATCTTTATCCCTTCCTGGTTCCTTAGTTCGTGTTGCTAAAATGTACTGGGCCCTTTCAGCAGGGGGAGATGAACCCATATAACCCGTGGGTGCCTTTAGGATGGAGTGAGTTACATAGTTCAAGTTAATGATTTAAACTCGCATGTTGATGACCCTTATCCCTATCCCGATATCCTATATATGTATATATAATTATTGTGTGTATGGTTTTGACTGGTTTATGACATTGAGATTATTTTATCACTTTCCCTGAGTTATATGCCAGTGCTTAACCCACTGACCGTCCCTGAACAATACATCATTTCATGATGTAGAGTACGAAGTTTTTTCTGTTGCTCATATGCAGCATTAGGTGGCTAAGTACTCCTGTGGATTTGCTATGAAGTGGTAAGTTTCTATCTATGTGAAGGCCTGGTCTTTAGTTTCATTATTGTTCTAGTATTTTGGATTTCCTTTTTGGTCATAGTCGAGGACATGTCCCGACTCTTATTGCATTTTAAATTTGTTTTTGGATTTTACTACATTCTTGATATTATCGTGCTAAAAATATCTGTACTCCTCATTTGGGGATGAATGATCCAATGGGGGGATAGTGTAAAACCCCATAATTTTTTTTTGATCATTTTATTTTTGACCATCCCGCTTGCGTAATGTCAATTTTTGACTTGAGTTATGTTAAGGGGTGTTAAAAGGGTGTTTGGGGAAAGTTTTTATATTTTTTAGATGAGCTTTGGGGCCATTTTGGGACCCCCGAGGCAGTAGTACTCCACGATAGTGGCATGCCACGCCACTTAGCCTCTGTGACAAGGGCATGGCCTGGAGGCTAATCTCCGCAATAGCAACATACCACATGGCTATGCATTTTTCATTTAGTTTTTATTTATTTTTTCACTTAGGGTGATGTGCTTTTGGTCCCTTTTACCCCTTAAAAGACTTACAAACATCAAATTGACCCTTTTCTTTCAGTTTTCAAAGATCAAACTTCATTATGTTCTTCTTTAACTCCCAAAACAAGAAAGCTCAAGGGTTTTATAGAGAATTCATGATTCAAGCCCCAATCTTGGATTTCTCTTCAATTTCTTCTTTATTTCAGGCATATTTCTCATTTCTCATCTTAAGTTTTACATTGTGGTATTTATTTAATCAATATTCAAGTGTTTTAGATGATGGTTTTGAAATTGGATTGAGGGATTTTGATTGTTATTATTATAATTGTTTTTACCATATTTTTAATGGATTATTCAAGCTTTAGTAGATGGTTTGTGGGAATGAATCAGTGCATCATGATATTGATTGGAATATGTGAAATGGGTTTCCCCAAATTGATGAATTTTGGATTTGGTAATGGCATTATCCTCAACCCACATTAAATATCTTGATTTTGAATATGTAATTTACACCATTTAACTTACCTTTGGAACATTGCATTGCATTAAAGGATAATAGATAATTAAAATTGTTTGGATTGCACTTTATGGTAAAAGTTTTAGATTTTAAATGAAACTTGGGAGTCTAATGGTTATATGGACTGGCTTGCCATAATTGAATTAGCTTGCAATCATAATGGTATGATGATACTATGTTGGAAAATGCCTTAATAAAGACTCATTTATTAAGGTTGAGTTTATCTACAAACTGTTTTAATTTGGGATAAAAAGGAATTGTGTAGCTCATCGTGAAGGTCTAGTCCCGGGGGGACCAACACTAGAGATCGCTTTTTCCGGTGAGGGGGTCTATATGACCATATGTCTGGATATATATTATATTCTTTATGGCTATTGCCTTGGTGTATTTATTTTTTCCTCGGTTCGTGCAGCTAACACGTACGAGGGCCCTTCCAGCAGGGGGATTTAGACCCATATAGCCCATGGGTGACTTTAGGATGGAGCGAGCTACATAGTTCAGGCTAATGGTTTATACTATCATGTACATGATCCTTGTCCTTATTCTGGCATCCTATATATATATATATATAAAGGTAAAAGTTGTGCATGTAATTTTTTACTGGATTTTGACAATGGTATTATTTTATCCCTTTCCCCTAATTTATATGCCCAGTGCTCACCTCACTGACCGTCCCAGGACACTGCATCATTTTATGATGTAAGTTAGGAGGACTTGTTTATTGCTCTTGTGCAGTGTTGGTGTTTAGGTACTTCTATTGATCAAGGGTGAAGTGGTGAGCCTCTATCCTTCGGAGGTCCCTGTCACTTCATTGTTCTGTATTTATTATCTTAGTACTATTAGATCTTTTTTGTCATAGTTAGAGGAATATACCGACTTAGTTTGTATGCCCAGTTTAAAGGCTTTTGCAAACAATGTTGGGATATTTTAGATGTATTGTTTTGACTCTTATCTTTCTTTTGTATTTATATATTATTTATAAACTTTTTTAGCTTCCGTTGTTTATATTTATGTGCTCTTCAGGTAAGGCTAGGGTGTTGTCTTTGGCCCATGATGAGCTTGGGATTACCCATCACAACCAGGCCTGGGTTCGGGTCATGACAGAAACATACAACTTAAGGGGTATTAAATCAAAATCATTCATTAAACAAGCCATTGTTGCATTAAATATTGACAATCTTAAAACACCAAGTATCCATTACTTGCCAAGTCAACTCCCTCTGTAAATTATCAATGAGTCCTACAATCTCATCCCTCAAAGTTTCTTTACCCTTAACCATTCATAACTAAGTATTTTAGGTAACCCTAAGACCTATTCCACAAATTTGGTCATACTTTGACACCCTAACATTCCTTTGTTCCATTAAGTCTACAACAAAAATTAACAATATAGTTCCTTCCCGGTTTAAAATATAATAACCTCTAGACCACTGACCATATCACAAAATACAACCATGAACATCTATCCAGTGAGGGTCAATATAGACAGAACCTCAAGGCAACACACCAGTACCCCTTTCTTCCATCTCAGGCATTTAGAAAAGTATAATTAATATAGGGACAAACAGGTCCACAAACAAGAATTAATCATAAAATATCTCCCATTAACTCATCCATCTAAGTAGTTAGATTATGTTGATTACCACCTCTCCTTTTATCAACCTTAACTCAGACCTCTCATAGGTCCCAACAGTAAAAGTCCAAATCAACAACCATGACACAACTGTCACATAATCCATATACAAGTCATATAAGTAATAGACAACATCGAGCTATGTCACAACTTGCAAACAATCCGGACCACTCAAGGATCCTTAATTACAACTATAGTAACAATAACATACATCCCGGTTTACACAAGAAACCAACTTTAGATTAAGAACATAACTCAGTTCACTCAAGCAACCCACATATAATGATAACTAGTAAGCTCGGTTCACTCAAAGAACAGATACAATCATGAACCACATAAACCCCGATTCACCTAAGGAACCGTAATACTTATATGTACCTTCTACACACATGCTGAGGGATTTATGTGAGCATCCACTAGTCATGACCTACATGGGATGAGTCCTTGTCCATGTACCATGTACCGAATATCAAGTGTCTGCTAACCTTATATCACCAATCCTGTGGAGATTTCTAAATGCCAATACATTCAACAATAATAACAGACAACACAATAACCACAACCACAATAATAACAAAACAACTCCTATAAAATTCAACACATTTTCATACAAGTTCATTACATGCAATTAACACTTAGAATATCAAACAACCATTAACTTTCCTTGAATATGCATTGTATAAGAAATACTAAGAATTAATTATCATGTACACATAACACAAACTGGGTTTAAACTACATTAAAACCATCACTACCCTAGTACATACAATCGGTGGGTTCTAACCCACCCCATCCACTCAGCTTAATAATTAGCCATATTACCAATTTTCATTCCTCCAATTACCACTGCAGGTTCTTCTGAATCCACCTGTCACGCCCCAAATCCCATTGGAGCAGACTGGCACCCGTAGCCGAGGAGGCCCGAGAAAACACGTTCATAACCTATACTTTCACATTTACATTACTTATGAAAATTAGAAATTTGGGCAGCACTTCATTGTAAATAGAAGATAACAGTACCTGTATCAGCCCAACAGACACGCATATATATATATAAACAGTAATTGGCCGTCAGAGCCATCACGTCTATCAACCAAACACCCCTATGGCTGTACAATATGTCTACAAAAGCCCCTACATAGATACACAACTGAGTTAGGGTCAGGACAAACTCCCGCCCACAAAAGACTTTTATACAAATACCAAAAATACATATAGAAACGACTTGGGATGCCCCGAAACAACTGGAGCTCACCAATATCAACAGAATGTCTTGGCTCTTACTGCGGAGGTGTACGACCTGAAGTACCTTTTCCTGCAGGTATGAATACAGGTCCCCCGTGAGGGACGTCAGTACGGAAATATGTACTGAGTATGTAAGGCAGTGAGTATCAAGATGAGATACAAAAGATCAACAGAACCCAGATACCAGTGAATAAACAGTATGAGTAGACCAAACTTAAAAGAGCTGATGGGATACCTGCACATTACTTTCATATCATTACTTCCCGTATTTCTTATCAATACATAACATATGTCATACAATGGCCAACTGATCAGTGGTACTAATACAATACATCAGGGACCACCCCTGGAATAACATATAAATATAATCTTTATAATACAATGGCCAACTGATCAGTGGTACTAATACAATACATCATATCATCAATTTAAAATAAAGACATTCCATTTCTTAATTCAATTAATCTTTGAGATTGATTACTTTGTGGTCACACCTTATGGAACTTGAAACCATGATACCTCAATAGGAAAAACATGTAAATAGGTAATCAATATCATGAAAATGAAGTAGAGAATCATGGATACCTCATTAAACCATTTCGGAGTCAACAATAGTATATGGACATTTTTTTGACTAGCCGAACATCTTAAAAGTGAAAACAAGTTCAATTGGTAGTGTCGAAGATCATATGATGTTATTATGTGTCATGTGTCGTAGGACAATGTAGGAAGCTTACTTGAGAATGCCATGGGTCATTATTCATGCCAAAGATTAGATAGAGTATGTCTTACATACCTTGATATAGCCACTTCAATACAAGTCCAACTTGACTTCCCGTACTCTTCGAACACTTATCTACAATAAGTCATTTGTGGCAAACTAGTATTAGGAACCAAACCTTACCATTTAGGTATTAACTTCACCAAATAATGTCTAGGAAGTAATCCTTTAACTCATCAATAAGAGTGCTACATACATCCTCTTATACTCTTATTACATTCACATATCATGCATTTTCATGCAATATCCCTCAACATCACTCTTAGCCTTTATTTCCCCTCTTAATCACCATCCAATACCAACATGATCACTAGGCATACATAACCACTAATATAATGATATATCACCACAATTCATCCTCCATAATCCAATACAACAACTTTCATAATTTACTACTAACAATTTATACAAAACAATTCATAACTATGTTTCTAGTTATCTTCCAACATCAAGACAACACTCATGATCCTTTATCAATACTTATTCATGGATAAGAATCAAGAATAAACAATATTCATACCTTAACAATGAACTCATGTATTTAGAATCCTCCTTACATAACCATGGGGTGCTTCTCGAAGCTTTCGAGATGGTGAACACAACTACGGAACCAATTCGAATTTTCTACGGTTGAATCACAAAATATTTGAAGTTGAAATTAGGCTAGGGTTTCACCTTATCTTAATAATTGGATGATATATGATATATATGAGGCTAAGTGTATGTTTATAAAGACTAATTTTTCGTCCAAGAGGTAATAGAAAATGACCATTTTGCCCTAAAAATTTAAATAAATCCGAATCTGTCCCCAGTGGACAGTTTTGACAGGCTGAAGTAAATCGATCATAACTCTTTTCTCCGGTATCGGATTTGGGTGAAACTAATTGAATTGGAAAGATAATTCAAAGGTATTTCATTTTCATATAATGTATACCACCCAGTTCTTCCTTTACAAGGAGTTATGTTCATTTAAAGTTGACCCAAAAATCTGTCCCAAAATTCTGTTTTTTTTTGATAGGCTGTAGTAAAACGGCTATAGCTCTTTACTCCGACATTGGATTTGGATGAAACCAATTTCATCGGAAATAAGACTCTCGGATATTTTTGTCGATATATAGCAGCTCACACAGTTCTTTTTGTACATGGATTTATGATCGTCTAAAGTTGATCCAAAAAAAAAATTGCCTAGCTGCAGTAATTTTCCTGCAGATTTACTGTTCACAGGCTTCCCGGCCACCGTTTTGAAATTTCGAATGTGCTCGCTTATATGAAATACTCCTCTGTTTTGGGCAAACTTTATATCGTTGGAAAGATTATTCCAATACCTACACATACAACTATTGATGGGATACTTCCGAACACTATAAACTTAATTTAACCCATACACAAGCCTTTAGGACTCCATATAATCGCGATAAGTGTACAAAAAAATTTACGGGGTGTTACATTCTCCCCCCCTTAAGAACATTCGTCCTCGAATGTTAGCATAGTTACTCAATTAAGACATGTCCAAGCTTACAATTAACATATTCATCATCATAACATACTTGCATAAAAATAAACACTTACCTATTATTGTTCTTCTTCCGTCTCATGAACTTCCTCCTCATCGTTGAATAGGTAAGGGTACTTAATCTTCATCGCTTCCTCGGCTTTCCATGTGATCTCCTCAACTTGTTGATTCCTCCAAAGTACTTTTACCGATGCTATCTCTTTATTCTTTATCTTTTTAATTTGGCGATCAAGAATAGCAATAGGCATTTCTTCAAAATTTGAGATCTTCTGTAACTTGTACATCTTCCGTAGTAGTGATGTGCGATGGATCTCCGATGTACTTGCGAAGCATCGAAACATGAAATATGGGATGAACTGCTGAGAGCTCTTGAGGTAGCTCTAACTCATAAGCAACTTGTCCAAATCTTTGAATGATCTTGTACGGACCTATGTATCGTGGACTTAACTTTCCTTTCTTGCCAAACCTCATCACTCCTTTCATTGGTGATACTTTCAAGAATACCCAATCGTCGATAGAAAACTCAAGTCCTCTTCTTCTAACATCCGCATAAGATTTGTGTCGACTTTGAGCTATTTCAAGCCGTTGTTGGATCACTTTAACCTTCTCCATTGCTTGATAAACAAGATCCGGTCCAAACAAGACCGCATCACCTGCTTCAAACCATCCTATTGGCGATCTATACTTTCTTCCATACAATGCTTCATATGGTACCATTTTGATACTTGAATGATAGCTATTATTGTAGGAAAACTCGATAAGAGGTAGGTGATCATCCCAGTTGCCTTTGAAATCTAATACACATGCTCATAGCATATCTTCAAGTATCTGGATGGTACGTTCCGCTTGTCCATCCATTTTAGGATGAAAAGCCGTACTTAGATTTACTTGTGTCCCTAAACTCCTTTGAAAAGACTTCCAGAAATTCGTGGTAAATTGGGCTCCTCGATCGGATATAATGGAAATTGGAACTCCATATAACCGAACGATCTCCTTAATATAAGACTTCGCATACTCTTCCGCCGTATAAGTTGTCTTAACTGGTAAGAAGTGCGCGGATTTGGTAAGCCTATCAATGATCACCCATATGGAATCAAACTTCCGAAATGTATGAGGCAAACCCATGATGAAATCCATATTGATCTTGTCCCACTTCCAGACTGGAAGATCTATACATTGCATGTAACCACTGGGTTTCTGGTGTTCTACTTTGACTCTTTGACAATTTGGACATTCAGCTACAAATTCGGCAATATTCTTCTTCATGTCATTCCACCAATATATTGCTTTCAAATCTTGATACATCTTAGTTGACCCTGGATGGATGGAATACCTTGAACAGTGTGCTTCTGTCATAATTCTCTTTCTTAGCTCAACTACATCAGGTACACATAAACGATTATGGCACTGAAGCACCCCTTCTCGCGTAAGCTCAAATGCCTTTGTCGTGCCACTCTGCACATCCTCCTTAAGATGCAATAAAATTGGATCTGCATACTGCTTCTCTTTCACTTCAGCTATCAATGAAGATTCCGCTGCATTACGTACAATAACCTCTTCATCTGGAGTTTCGAGAAGTCGAACTCCCAAATTAGCTAGTTGGTGAAGATCCTTAATCATCCCCTGCTTTTCTATAGATGCCATTTTAGACTTACGACTCAGTGCATCCGCTACCACATTCGCTTTCCCTGGATGATATAAGATATCAACATCGTAATCTTTCAACAATTCAAGCCATCTCCGCTGCCTCAAGTTTAGATCTTTCTGACTGAAGATATATTGCAGGCTCTTATGATCGGTATATATGTCAACTTGAACCCCATATAAGTAGTCGCGCCATATCTTCAAAGCAAATACAACTGCAGCTAGCTCAAGATCATGCGTGGGATAATTCCTCTCATGTGGTCGCAACTGTCTAGAGCCATAGGCTATTACTCTACCATGTTGCATTAATACGCATCCTAAGCTAATTCTCGAAGCATCACAGTACACTGCATACCCTTCTGTGCCTTCAGGAAGTACCAATACCGGTGTAGAAGTCAACTTGCTCTTCAGATCTTGGAAACTCTTTTCACAGGCATCATTCCATTGAAGCTTGGAGGCTTTATGCATCAACTTAGTCAAGGGTGAAGAAATAGAAGAAAAACCTTCAACAAACCTTCTATAATAACCTGCCAACTCGAGGAAACTACGAATCTCTGTAGGCGTCGTGGGTCTTGGCCAATTCTTCACAGCCTCAATCTTCTGAGTGTCAACTTTTATGCCTTCACTGGATACAATATGGCCCAAAAATGCCACTGACTTGAGCCAAAACTCACATTTAGAAAACTTCGCATACAACTTACGATCACGAAGAATCTGCAACGCCTGCCTTAAGTGATTAACATGATCCTCTTCTGCTCTAGAGTAGATCAGAATATCATCTATGAAAACTATCACGAACACATCTAGAAACGGCTTAAACAGCCTATTCATCAGATCCATAAAAACTGCGGGTGCATTTGTCAGCCCGAATAACATAACCAGGAATTCATAATGACCATACCGTGTTCGGAAAGCTGTCTTGGGTATATTTTTATCCTTGGCTCTCACTTGATGATAGCCTAATCTCAAGTCAATCTTGGAAAAACACTGGGCACCCTGCAACTGGTCAAATAAATCATCAATTCGGGGAAGAGGGTATTTATTCTTGATAGTCACCTTATTCAATTGCCGATAGTCAATACACATCCTCAGCGAACCATCTTTCTTACGCACAAACAATACTGGTGCTCCCCAAGGGGACATACTAGGCCTGATGAATCCCTTCTCTAGCAAGTCTTTCAGTTGCTCTTTCAATTCTCGCAACTCTGCTGGTGCCATTCTATAAGGAGGAATTCAGATTGGCTGTGTGTCTGGCAACATATCAATACCAAACTCCACTTCTCATTCAGGAGGTAAACCTAGTAGTTCTTCAGGAAATACATCAGGAAATTCATTCACAACCGGAACGGTCTGAAAAGTTGGCGGCTCTGCCTCTGTATCCCTTACTCTAACCAAATGGTATATGTACCCCTTGGAAATCATTTTTCTTTCCTTAAAGTAAGAAATAAATCTACCTCTCGGCGCGCCAACATTACCCTTCCATTCAAGGACTGCCTCATTTGGGAAATAGAAATATACCTTCTTAGAATGACAATCTACTGTAGCATAACAAGACGCTAACCAATCCATGCCCATAATAACATCAAAATCTACCATTTCTAACTCAACAAGATCGGCCATCGTTTCACGACCACAAATATTCACAACACAATTTCGATAAACATTCCTAGCTATAAGAGATTCCCCCACTAGCGTTGATACTTCAAATGGCTTGGCTAATAATTTGGGTGTTCTTTCGAACCTTCCCCCAACCAAAGGAGTAGCATACGATAATGTAGAACCAGGATCAATTAAGGCATACACATCAAATACAAAGATGGACAACGTACCTGTAACCACGTCTGGAGAAGCCTCTAAATTCTGCCGATCTGCTAGGGTATACATACGGTTTTGAGCTCCGCTAGAACTAGCTGCTCCTCTATCACCTCTACCGTTACCCATAGGTTGTGTACCCCTACTCAAAGGAGGCACCGATGATGACGCAACAGCTGATCCGATAGGTCGTGTTATACCACCTGTGGTCCTGCGTGGGCAATCTCTAGCCATATGCCCCGTCTTACCGCACCAAAAGAAATTGTTCGTTCCAAGCCGACATTTGCCAAAGTGAAATCTTCTACATATGGGGCACGGGTGTCGTGGAGGTCTCAATTGACTCATACTCCCTTGCCCTTGATACCCCACTGTTCGCGAACTCTGATTTTCACTGCTTTGCCCTAACTGATTACCTCTGAACCTTTGAAATTGCGGTGGAGAACTAATTGCAGGATAAGAAGATAACGGGCTAGGCAATCTATGAGAGAACGAAGGCCTAAAACCTCCCTGAGATGCCATAAACTGCCCTATAGCTCTGGCCCGCTTAGAATATCCTTTTTCTGATTCCTGGGTTCTTCTTCTTTGCCTCTGATCTTCCATTTTCTGAGCGAAAGCTTGTATCCTCGCTATATCCATATCCTTGTTCAAAGCAGCAGTGGTACAATCTCTAACCAAGTATGGTTCCAATCTATCCACATAGTGATGAACTCTGTCATCCATAGTAGCTACCACATTAGAAGCATATCGATACAAGGAGTTAAATCAAAGACTATACTCCCTTACACTCATATTACCCTGATGAAGATTTAAGAATTGATCTGCACGGGCCTGACGAGTCTCAAATGGAAGATAATGATCAATGAATGCATCTTTGAACTCTCCCCACATAGTTGGAGGTGCATCAATACCCCTAGATCGTTTCCAATCCTCGTACCACAATATAGCCTCTCCTTTCAGTCTATATGCTGCTAGCTCAACCATCTCTTTACCGGATATGTGCATAACATCTAGAGCCCTTTGGGTTTGATCGACAAAGTCCTGCGGGTCTTCGTTAATATCTGATCCGGTAAAAGTAGGAGGATTCAGTTTCAAAAAATCCTGTGTCCGAAGGCTAGCTGCTCTATCCGTACCACTAGAACCCGTGGTAGGAATAGCTTGCCCTTGAACTTGACCGGAAACTATACGCGTCAGAAGTTGTACTGCATCCCTCAAATCTCGATCAACAGCATTAATAGATGGCCCTTCCGGAGGAGAAGAAGCTCCTGATATAAGCTCAGCTTGAGACTCACTTTGTTCAGCTTGTGTCGGTGGTGACTTACTAGTACCTTCTCCGGCCACTACATCTACTCGCTTCCACTTATTCTTTCTCCTTGTAACCGGCATCGTTACTATAATAAATAAAAAAAACAATTGGATTAAGCGATCGATTATGACTTTATCTCTAATATAGGCTCTATTGCACTATCTAAGAAATGGAGAATGGAAATAATCCCTAAATGTCCAATAGCCTCCTGTTTATAGATGTGGTGCACAACACACCGATAAACGAGATTCTACGTAGACACGGCTTTGTAGACTCACTAGGACGAACTTCTCTGATACCACTTCTGTCACGCCCCAAATCCCATTGGAGCGGACTGACACCCGTAGCTGAGGAGGCCCGGGAGAACCCGTCCATAACCTATACTTTCACATTTACATTACTTATTAAAATTAGAAATTTGGACAGCACTTCGTTGTAAATAGAAGATAACAGTACCTGTATCATCCCAGCAGACATGCATATATATATATAAAGTAATTGGCTGTCAGAGCCATCACGTCTATCAACAAAACACTCCTATGGCTGTACAATATGTCTACAAAAGCCTCTACATAGATACACAACTGAGTTAGGGCCGGGACAAACTCCCGCCCATAAAAGACTTTTATACAAATACCAAAAATACATATAGAAACGACTTGGGATGCCCCGAAACAACTGGAGCTCACCACTATCAACAGAATGTCTTGGTTCTTACTGCGGAGGTGTACGACCTGAAGTACCTATTCCTGCAAGCATGAATACAGGTCCCCCGTGAGGGACGTCAGTACAGAAATATGTACTGAGTATGTAAGGCAGTGAGTATCAAGATGAGATACAAAAGATCAACAGAACCCAGATACCAGTGAATAAACAATATGAGTAGACCACACTTAAAAGAGCTGATGGGATACCTGCACATTACTTTCATATCATTACTTCCCGTATTCCTTATCAATACATAACATATGTCATACAATGGCCAACTGATCAGTGGTACTAATACAATACATCAGGGACCACCCCTGGAATAGCATATATACATAATCTTTATAATACAATGGCCAACTGATCAGTGGTACTAATACAATACATGATATCATCAATTTAAAATAAAGACATTCCATTTCTTAATTCAATTAATCTTTGAGATTGGTTACTTTGTGGTCACACCTTATGGAACTTGAAACCATGATACCTCAATAGGAAAAACATGTAAATAGGTAATCAATATCATGAAAATGAAGTAGAGAATCATGGATACCTCATTAATCCATTTCGGAGTCAACAATAGTATATGTACATTTTTTTGACTAGCCGGACATCTTAAAAGTGAAAACAAGTTCAATTGGTAGTGTCGAAGATCATATGATGTTATTATGTGTCATGTGTCGTAGGACAATGTAGGAAGCTTACTTGAGAGTTCCATGGGTCATTATTCATGCCAAAGATTAGATAGAGTATGTCTTACATACCTTGATATAACCACTTCAATACAAGTCCAACTTGACTTCCCGTACTCTTCGAACACTTATCTACTATAGGTCATTTGTGGCAAACTAGTATTAGCAACCAAACCTTACCATTTAGGTATTAACTTCACCAAATAATGTCTAGGAAGTAATCCTTTAACTCATCAATAAGAGTGCTACATACATCCTCTTATACTCTTATTACATTCACATATCATACATTTTCATGCAATATCCCTCAACATCACTCTTAGCCTTTATTTCCCCTCTTAATCACCATCCAATACCAACATGATCACTAGGCATACATAACCACTAATATAATGATATATCACCACAATTCATCCTCCATAATCCAATACAAAAACTTCCATAATTTACTACTAACAATTTATACAAAACAATTCATAACTATGTTTCTAGTTATCTTCCAACATCAAGACAATACTCATAATCCTTTATCAATACTTATTCAAGGATAAGAATCAAGAATAAACAATATTCATACCTCAACAATGAACTCTTGTATTTAGAATCCTCCTTACATAACCATGGGGTACTTCTCGAAGCTTTCGAGATGGTGAACACAACTACGGAACCAATTCGAATTTTCTACGGTTGAATCACAAAATATTTGAAGTTGAAATTAGGCTAGGGTTTCACCTTCTCTTAATAATTGGATGATATATGATATATATGAGGATAAGTGTATGTTTATAAAGACCAATTTTTCGTCCAAGAGATAATAGAAAATGACCATTTTGCCCTAAAAATTTAAATAAATCCGAATCTGTCCCCAGTGAACAGTTTTGACAGGCTGAAGTAAATCGATCATAACTCTTTTATCCGGTATCGTATTTGGGTGAAACCAATTTAATTGGAAATATAATTCAAAGGGATTTCATTTTCATATAAAGTATACCACCCAGTTCTTCCTGTACAAGGAGTTATGGTCGTTTAAAGTTGACCCAAAAATCTGTCCCAAAATTCTGTTTTTTTTTTTGATAGGCTGTAGTAAAACCGGTATAGCTCCTTACTCAGACATTGGATTTTGATGAAACCAATTTCATCGGAAAGAAGAATCTCGGAGATTTTCGTTGATATATAGCAGCTCACACAGTTCATTTTGTACAAGGAGTTATGATCATCTAAAGTTGATCCAAAAAAAAAATTGTCTAGCTGCAGTAATTTTCCTGCAGATTTACTGTTCACAGGCTTCCCGGCCACCGTTTTGAAATTTCGAATGTGCTCGCTTATATGAAATACTCCTCTGTTTTGGGCAAAATTTATATCGTTGGAAATCTTATTCCAATACCTACACATACAACTATTGACGGGATACTTCCGAACACCATAAACTTAATTTAACCTATACGCAAGCCTTTAGGACTCCATATAATCCGCGATAAGTGTACGAAAAAATATACGGGGTGTCACACCACCAACACTAGCTACCCTTAATGAATAACAAATTGTAAGATAACCCAATTCCTGATTCAACACTATTAGTAACCAAATAAGGATGAACAATAATAATGTAACATATAATTCTAGGAACAATTTCAATATTTGACCATAACAATAATTTCCCACCCTTTTTACCAAGTCTCATCCATTTAATCTATTCAAATACCATACCCAAAGGATTAGGCATGCAATCTCCCATCAACTTACGTTATCTTTATTATTTCTAACCAAGGTCTAAGAAACTCAATTAAAACTAGCCTACCAGACACTAAGCAACTACTATAGAGGTATGAACGCGAGTTTTAGCTCCATGAAGATGATTTTTGATGTTGAGTTTAGCATAAAACCATGAATCTTACCCCAATATATACAAATCCCTTCTCTCTATTATTCCAAGGCCATGAGGTAACCCTAGACAATTTTTTTGAATGAAACTCATACTTCTTACAACTAAAGAGAAGAAAATAGAGTGTAAAAATTCATACCTAGGATTTTTGGTCCCATCATCCCAATATAGCGTCTTACCGACTATAGTGATGCTGCTATAGCGGGAAAATTCCTACTATGGTGACACTGCTATAGCAGGAAAATTTCCTCCATAGTAGGATGACGTTAGCCCAACCAAAATTTTAAGTTACATCCCATACAAATTTTCAAAGTTTTTGGAAACTCATACCCACAAAGAGATGTCTTTTAATAACGATGAAATAGGTCATTACAAAAGAAAATAGCAATATTAGTGTGGCTTGTTTGTTCACGATCTTCGGTCAAGGTAGGTTATGGTTTAATGTATAGTACACTTGAATTAGTTGCATGTAATAATTATATTTGACAAGAGATTTCATGTCTAGTCCTATGAGCACTAAGTTTGGATGACAAAATATGAAATTAATATAATAATGATATAATTACATGTTGTTGTGTTTTAGTGTATATCCCTTGATAGGTGTTTGTATTTTTATGACTTACTTGATGATTTACAAAGATAATATGTGAATGTGGGTAGCAATAAAAGGTGTAAGAGAACTTGTAATCCATAGAACTAGTCCTTAATACCTTAAAAAGGGAAAAGTCAATATTGGGTATGCTTAAAGTATGTTATATTCTCGCTAGAAGAGTTAGAAGGATTGATTATGATAAGAGGAGGTGATGTTATAATTTAAGAACGTTAAGTCAAGTTTGGCTAAGTGATAGAAAGTAAGATGTGTAAAGTTGTATGACTCTAACTAGAATTGTAAGTTAGATAGAGTCGAGTGGTTGAATGATCAAGTAAAGGGGATATTTTCTTGAATTTAGTGATGAATTGGTTTAAGGGTTACTAATAAGTAACTGAATTTACTGATTTTAATTTAAATAAAAGAAGGTTAGATCAATAAACAAAATAAGATGATGCATTAGAGTGCAGATATTAATCTTGGTGGAATGTATACTCCTGAAATGGATATTTAATGAATTGGTGTTTAGATATTTTTGTGATTGATGATTAAGTTTGATAATGCTCATCTAAATAAGTGGTGAATTGGACTTCGGGCATACCTGTGTTTTCATGTGTTAGTGGATATTTGTTGGTTACTTAAAATGATGAACTTGTTGACTTTTGAATATATTTATTTAATTTTCATTAATTGTAAGGTCTGTATTGATCATTGTTACTTGTGTCTGACTTGAATTTAGTATTTGTGATTTGCTTTCAACATTACTTGTAATTATTTACTACATCCTGCATTTTCATTTACATTGATGTTGATGATGAATGTTGTGAGTGTACGGAGATGAGTTGATGATATTGATGTTGATATTGAGATCATGATGATGTAAACATTGAGTATGATATTGATGATGATATTGAGATCATAATGAAATGATAGATGATGATAATGTTGAGATGAGAAAGAGATGATATGTACTGCATGCATACACATATTCATCATATGCATTTTATATATAAACCTTGTTGAAGAATCTGTCTAAGTGTAATTGGTTCCTTGTGTGGAACGGTTATTTGACAAGATATTATGGTTCCTTGATTGGAGTAGTTATGCTAATGGTATTGATTATGCATTGGAACAATGTGTGAATACAAGATTTGTTCTGAATTATTTATAAATCTTATTCCCTTATGTGTATAGTTATATTTGTGATGTATATTGTAGTTCACCCTCTTTCAAAATTGTTGATATTATTAATTATTTTGGTTGTTGCAACCTCGATGATCAATGCATGGTAGTATAATAGGGAGCGAGGGTTGTGGAGAGAGAGAATTAATAAGATAGAGAGAGGGAGGGAGATAGAGAGAAGAAGTTTATAGAGTTGTTGTAATTATGTATGTATGTAAAGATTGTGGGTTAGATTAACTCATGGAATATAGTTAACTAGTCACGCCTAATAGTAAAAAATTATTTCTTAAATAAAGAAAAGGTGGTAAGATTGGAAGTTGAAGTAAATTAAGAGGTCGCTTGTCCATAAAAAATACACTTTTTTCGGAAAAAATTCACGAAATTTGAGGGTTTTGGCCATGGAAATTCCAAAAATAATTCCAAATTTGTGTTTTGAAAAGTAAAAATAAGTTTTTGTTGTTTCAATTTACTCCAATTCCAGTTTCAACTTTTATTATTATTACTACATATAACCTCAATTTTTTTTTATTTTTACACAACTCCTCTTAACTTCAGTGATCCACCAACCACCAACCACAAACAAGTCAATCCATAACTACTACTTTGCACTTCTTTCATTTGGTAAAGAATGATGATGTTATTTTGATGGTATCGACTATCATTCCAATTTCTACTGCACAAATAATTTTCTAGTCCATTTAGGTTATGACCATATCATAGGATATCTTCAAGTAGCTATTGCATTATGATTTCTGGTATGTTTGGAAGTGAGAGTTTTTTTACTACTTTGAATACACTACTTTATTTTATGTCGTATTCTTTTCATATCAAGCAAAGCAAGTTCTTGAACTTCAACTCTGTGTTTCTTGCTATTTTCTCAAATTCTCTCTTTCTGATTCAGTTAGTTGATTATTAACTAAATAAGATCTTTAAGACATATAAAGGGTAAGTTAGACAATTACTTTAATGATTATGGCTTTAGAATATTTTTTTAAGAGGAGCACAAAAATATTAAAAGACAGATAATATAGGCCGATGGGAGTAGCATTTTGTCTTTGGTCTATGTTCTGCACAGTAGTAAGGCTCAAGTTGAGCTAAATGTAACATCATTGAATAGAAAATAATGTAATTACTTGTTAAAATATAATCCAAATCTTTCAAGGGAAGAGGGTCAACTACACATTGCATTGTGTCGTGCATGTTTTTGCACGACTCTATATTTTCAAAATTTTAAGTTAGTGATTGCAACAATATTTGTTTTATTTTATTCTATTATATTTTTTAATTTTTAGTTCAAATATTATCTTTTAAACTTTCCATATGAACATTTGAGCCAATTAATAATTCTCTTTCTACTCTAATTACTTTCCCGTTGTTTAATTTTCTAGAGATGAATGCCCAAAAGGAGGAAAAGAAGGATTCGACAAGTTTTGGTAGCATGCTATTGAAAAGATTTTGTGGAAAATCAATCAATAGTATCAATAACCTTGCTTCATGCATTAGAACTAAAATATATGGATGAAAGGATTGGCGTTCAAGTTAATGTTGATAAGAATAAGGTTTTGTTGTAAGCTTCATCCAAAGATACAAGTGATTTTGATAGTTTTTAAAAGTTGGGGGTATAAAATTATATTTGGAAAATACTTTCCAAAAGTCCAACAAAAAAATTTAGAAAGACATGGCCAAACACAACTCCAACTCCAACTCCAACTTCAAAAGCTTTAGTTTTCATGGTCAAACGCCTACTAAGTGTGTTAAGATATTAAGTCTGTATGTCTGCCATGATTTCTTCTTGTTTTCTATATGTTATTATATATTTCTAATCCTAGTCGGCTGAAGATACCTACCAGTACATGTAGTTATACTTATAATACACTTACTATATCTCCACGTTCCGATCCAAATCTATCGTGAGTGGCATCCACACTAATCCTCTGATGAGAGAGCCAATGACCCTGAATAATAAACCAATACTTAGATAAAAATAAGCAACTAGTCAGTTCTATGACTCCAAAACCACTTCCAATATTGAAATAATACATAAACACAATACAATGCAGAAATATTGTACTTATAAAAAGAACTCCCCAGGACTTGAAAGATTTTTGTACCAAAATTACTTAAGAATGTCAAAAGGGGATGCAACACTGAAAACTATAAATGTGCATAAGTCTATAGAAAAGGACTTGTAAACATCAACACAAGAATTCATGGTAGGCCAAAAATATGCAACTCACCCTTAAATTTAAATCAGCCGCTTGAATCACAACTGAGATCTCACAGTAATCGTTGGAAGATGCTCTGACTTAATAAAATCAAGAGCAAGTGTAGTATCAATGTATAGGAATATAATAGTGTGCTGGTAGGATCATTTGGCCAACCAAAAATGAGATATGTAAGCACATAACTATTACTAAGTACAACAAAACAACACCTGTTTATTACTTTGCAACCTCTATTTAGTATACCACACTTACCCATATTCAAGAACCTTATTACACAAGTTGTTATGGGTTAAATAAGAGTAACACATCAAGCCAAGTTAACAACACATAACTCAAATACCAAAACCAAGTCAACAATACATGACTCAATACCCAACCTAACAATAATAACAATAAGATACCCTTTATATTTATACCAATGGCCTAGACCTCTCAAGGATACAATTAATCTCAATGAAACAATGATTATGCAACCAAGTACACATAAGAAATCAAAATAAGACTAAAGTACATGATCCCCGATTTTACTCAAGAAACCGTTGCACTTACCTGAACCTTGTACATACACACTAAGGGTCTTATGGTTGCCCACTAGTCATGACCTACAGGGGATGAATATTACTAAATAAAAAGTCATAGAAAATCACAGAAATAATGATACCATCCAATACTTGTCACAACCCACAAGCTTATATATAATTCATTAAATGTGACCACACTTACAATATTCAGCAACCCCTTTTAAGCCTTTTTTCATTCAGTAACAACATATATTAAATATGCAATACTAAGAAATGGTTATTATGCACATATAACACAAATTAGTTTAAACTACATTAATCATCAACTACCTCAAAATGTGTTTTTAAAATAATGATATGATTTGAAGAAATTTCTGCTAAAATAGTAATTCATCCCGCTATAGCAACATATGTTGCTATAGCAATAATGAACGGATTCAATCGTCGCTATAGGGGAATTTTTCACACTTTGAGCACATTATTGTAGCAACTTCAGTAAGGAAGAAAGTTGAGAATCCTCCCAGATTTATCTTTTTTCATAACATACTCTCAAACCATGATATTTCAAACTAACTATTTAATGTCAAGATCGATATTGGGAGTTCTACTAAATCACATTCAATTATGAAAGGTCCTACGAATTTCTTATCATATTAGCTAGTGTAATATCAATCTAAAATTAATCACATTATTCCAATCTATTCCCGGATTGCCTAATTCATACCTTATTCAGATTTTATCTGAGCCTAGCTAGCCTAAAATTTCTAACACTCAATCTAGGAAATGTGTTAATTCAAATTTTTTTATAAAAGACTTAATCATAATGAGAAGTACGTTACACTTTATTTGATGAAATATCCATCTGGTAGGTAATTTGAAATTTCTATAGGTACAACAATGATTATTCTTCAGCAGCTCCACTCATCCTTCTCATACGTGGATGCTGTGTCTGGTGCCATTTTTTTCAATTACTTAGTACTCTTGTACTGATTTAAATCTATTTATGGAGAATTGTGAAATTTACTTCCACAATATATTAATATAGTAAGGATATTTTGAACAAAAGGTTTATTTAATTATTAATACTTGAGGCTATTTTAAATATCTTTCACATGAGTTGAATGATTGGGTGGTAAGGGTTATCCAAGAATAGAGCTGGATAGTTGCCCGAATGATTCGTGACTTGTATCATGTCAGTACAATATCATTTCAAGCATTCATAAGTGATCAACATAAAAACCAACACACATTAATTCATTCATAGATTTAATATTACAAGTAATATTATTTTTTTATTCGAACAACCAAAATTCACCATTTTTATCTATCTCAACGCTGTACTTGCAGACCTAAGCATGAAATCCCCCATCAAACTATGCTAGCCTATGCTTTCTAACACAGGTATAAACTGCTCAATTACACCTAGCCTACCTGGATGCCAAGTAGTTGTTACGTAAGAACGAACATGAGCTTCTAATCTTTACTAGCGGTTTTCAGTGTGAAATATGTGACAAAACAATGAGTTTTACCCCATTCAAGTGTATTTCCACCTTTTCTTTACTCCAAGTCCATGAGGCAACCCTAGGGAATTTTTAGAGCCTCCCAATTTGCAACTTAAGAGAAGAAAAAAAAATAGTAAAATAAAAGTCTGATTTTTCCCTCGACATCCTTCTATAAAGGTTGTAAGTCATTACCATTGACGTCGAGAATTTCTTTTTCTCTATAGCAGAATGACATCATCCTGACCCAAAATTTTAAATTTTAAATTTTTTCAACTATGTCCATTCGTACTAGTTTGAGACCATATTTTTCAAAAATTCCCATACCCCGTGCGCATAGACAACGTGCCTTTAGTAACGGTGAAATAGGTCGTTACATAAACAAACTTTAATTTTTTTCATATCATTTTGTCTCTACAATATATCAACTTATCTCTATAATATTTGATGCAAAAAAACTATTACATTATATGAGACAGTTGTGGAGTTGATCCAAATTTCAGAAGGTATTGGTTGCTCATCCGCTACTGTTTCTATATTTTCTGAACTTGCTTTTCTTGAAATATCACATGCCTCACCTTGTGGATGTTTTAGTCCAAATAGATAACTTTAAACAACAACAGTTGTACTTTCAAGTCTTTCATAGTTATCTATTTTTACACCAAATTTTTTTATTGAGCGAGTAATGGTTGACAAAAAAATAGAGTGTCAATCATTTAAAAAATGGCTAGAAAGAATTTCCTCACTAATTAATCTTCCAACATTAATTGAAAGGCTTTGCTTCATTGCATATATCAAAACTACTCTCTTTAGATTATAATTTGATGTGTTTGATATGTCATTAATTTAGATCTATAAATTTACCCTATGCTCTAGACATTTTAACATACGCGAATGAGTATACTGAAAGAAGAACTATAATAAATCCTAAAACCATCAGGTCCAATGGCTTGCAAAGCTTCTCTTATGAAAATGTAATATCTTCCTTGAATTTTAATTCTACTGTCTTCATCATTAACATCATTTAGTTAATAAATACTATTCAGAACTTCAGAATGAAAAGGAATGAACATATCTCACACCTTTGATATTCTATCAGATATATTGATATTTGTATAAAGTTTAAAAACAATTTCTGAAACATAGCTTCTCGAGTTTTCACAAAGCCTTCCCAACCTAAAGATTGATCATTATTTAAAATTTCAACTGCATGAACACCATAATATGGAAAGAAAAGCAAACATACATTCCTTTATCATTGTCTCTTTGATGTCAGAATGTTTCAAAAGTGAAGGATCAGAAAATTCTTGAGGTGAATTGCATATTAAAGTTCTTGTTGAGGATGTCATTTTTTTGGAGCGGACAAGTGATTAGATACATAAAAAAGTTATTTTTTGTATTGTTTTGTCTTAATTTTAAGAGAGAGATGAGAATTCAGAGAAGATGATAGAATAAAAAAATAGAAAAAGATGAAGATCGGACATATTAGATTGTAAGTCTAGATTTGATAAATAAATAAAAACATTGCAACCTATTACTCTAATTGACAACAAACCATTAAAATCTCATACTATGTCTAGATTTGTCTGTTATTGTCTCTTTGATGTCTAAATGTTTCACAAGTGAAAGATTAGAAAATTCTTTTGGTGAATTAATTGTTGAAGTTCTTGTTGAAGATGTCATTTTTTGGAGTGGCTAAGTGATTAGCGGCATCAAAAAACTATTTTTTGGAGGCTTTCCTTGATTTTGAAAGAGAGATGAGAATTTAAAGAAGAAAGTGAAAGGGTAAAAAAGATGAAAAAATATAAAAAAAGATGAAGATGAGACTAATGGGTTTGTAAGACAAGATTTGATAAATAAACAAAATTATTATAACTTATTACTCTAATTGACAACAAACTATTAAAATCTTATATTAAGTTTAGATTTGTCATTATATATATATATATATTCACATAGAATACTAATAAATTTTTATTTTAAAATACTTATGAAAAAAGGAAGAAGGATAGTTCTAAATTTAATGTCGCCAACTCAACATATTAAATATATTTTTTTGAGTAAATGGAGTTGTTGAAACCTGTTGGTCAAATATCTTGGTGACAAAAGGCTTCAAAAAGTTGTTCACATTGAATTTTTCTCTGACATCTCTATATTGTATTTTGATAGCACCATAAAAGGCCACTTCTGTTATGATGTATGAACTTGTACAACATGACATAAATTTTTCAAAAAAATAATTACAACAAGCTATTGTACAATAGAACCTAATCACCAACTTTAAAATTCTTATGGAGAGTAAGGTTATCGTGTTATTTTTTTGTCTTTTCTTTGTACAACGTAGCATTTTCCTATGCTTCAATATTGAGTTATTCCAACTCATCAAGATGCAAAAAAATATTTTATACCTGCATCTCGTAAATTTAGATTACACAATTTTATAACCTAATATGTTTTATGTTCCAACTCCACAAGTAAATGGCAAGCTTTACCCAAAACTAGTATGAACGGAGATGTGCCTATTAGTATTTTCAAAGCAATTATGTAAGTCCATAAAGCATCATCTAATTTTATAGATCAATCTTTTTTGAAAGAACCAGTGATTTTTCCTAAAAAAAATTTAACTCTCTGTTGGATACTTCTATTTGTCCGTTTGTTTGAGTGTGACACAGAGCTCCTGTTTTATGAGTTACTTCATATTTTGATAATAAACTAGCGAGTTGTCTATTTACAAAATGTGTCCCTTGATCACTTATGATAACTCTTGTGGTTCTAAATCTAGAAAAAATGTTTTTCTTAAAAAATCACAAACAACATGAGCATTATTTTTCATAGTAGCTATTTCTTCTACCCACCTTGAAATATAGTCAACAAATACTAAAATTTATTTACAACAATTTGATGAAGAAAATGGACCCCTAAAATATATGCCTCAAATATCAAATATTCTACATACAAGAATAGAGTTAAGAGACATTTTTGAAATGTTTCCACTTCTCTGACGTTTGTCTCAAGAGACGAGATAATTTCTTTCATCTTTGAAAAGAGTAGGCCAGAAAAATCTACTTCAAGTACTTATGCAAATGTCTTTCTTCGTCGCAGTGTCCTTCTATTGTTCTATCAGGGAATTGACTTAAGATATTGTTCATTTCTATCTCTAGTACACATCTTCTTATTATTTCATCTGCACAAAATTTAAATAAATAAGGATCTTTCAATAGTAATATCATGCATCTTTTAAAGTATTTTTCTTTGTTCGTAAGAATTTTTTTTTGGGATCCATCCTCTAGTTAAATAATTAACAATGTCAGCAAACTAAGGTGGTTGGTTTATAGCTGATGTGATTGCATATATATGTTCATGGGAAAATTCTTTATTAATGTCTGATGGATCGATAGAAACGTAAAAATTGACCAGCTATATGATTTTCAGAACCTTTTATATCTTTTGTCACACCCCTATTTTTTACCGCATCCAACCTCGTTAGGAAAGTTGATTTTAGAGAAAAATGAGTTTTTTCAATTAAAGTAAAGTTTTGAAAAAAGATTATTTATTTTACAGAGTCTCCACTTGGAATTGAGTTTGGGTGTTCCAAGTCACCTTATTGAATCCCTATTCAAAAGGAAATGACTCTTAATTTTTGGTCTGCGAACTAGAAATCCGGATAAGGAATTCTGTTGACCGAGAGAAAGGTGTTAGGCACCCCTCGAGTCCCGTGGTTATAGCACGGTCTCTTCAATGACTTATGTCTGGCTTAAATTAACCTTTTGGATATATAAAATGTTTGGTAGCCTAAAAGATGCTTGCATCTCACTTTTATTTATTTTAAATTATTTAATTATATTAATGCGTGGCTTGCCAGTAGCAGTACTTTCCAGTCATACCATAAGTTTTGATACATTTCTCGTGCCTTTGAGGCCTTTATGGATCGTCCCATTTTTTTAGTCTAAATAAGCACCTAATAGGTTTAGAATCTACCCAACCCGATTCAAACGGCTTCAAAAGGTAGGTTAATTTATTATAACGAATGGTCGGTAGCAGGACTTTCCAACTTCATCATTAATTTTCACTGGATATTAAACTTAATTATTTAGAGAATAAAAACCTAAGCTTATTATTTTAATAATTATTCTCCCATTTCCTAAAGAAATGACTATACAATATACGTAAAATTTTATATTTCTTAAGCCAAGGGTATTTTTTTTCTATTACTATTGTCGATCTACTCATACTTCTAATGATTCGATTAGATTACAAAGTAACGAAAATCTTAAGGATAAAATCCAACTTCCTTCATCATAAATTTTCATATATTCATCACCCCATTAGTACGACAAGTATTATCAAGGTGACACAAACCTTAAATAAATACATCCACTAAATTAATAGCATACACAGATTCAAGGACCACAAATTGAACCAATCTAATCTAATAGATTATTTATAAACTCACTTGAAATTTCATCCGTACTATATTACTTATTTTCTTTTTTCTTTATTTATTTTATGAAACTCTTTCTCTTCTCTTTTTTTTTAATCTTTCCTTCTTCTTTTTAATCTCTCTCTCCCAGGAGTTTCTTTTCTTTCCACTCCAGTTTTTTATAACCCCTTCCTTTTTCTTAAGTTTTCTTCTTCCCATTTTGCATTTTGTGTGCGTGTGTTATGTGTTTTCCCTTTTAAAAAATTCTTTTATTTGGCATGTATGCATGCATACACGCGTTGTAAATTGCGGTTTATACACGACTACATACGAATCGCTTGTTTAATTAAATGCAATGCCACATCTTTTAACACTAATCACTTTGACAAATATCTCATTGAAAATTCAAAACTAATCTAATGAACTTCATTTCAGACCGGCAAACGAATTATAAAGGACACTTAAAGTACGAATTACATATATAAAAGTAATAAACTAGGCACAATGAATAACGTAACAAGTCATTGAAATAAATTCATTCATGCTTCGAACCAACAACGAAACTTATAAAAATAATAGTAGAGGATTTGAATAAAAACCTGTACGCCGAACAAAATCAGAAGAGAAGCTTTTACGTCGAACCCGAAACTCAAACGGAGATCCCAAACTCAACTTATCGCCTCTTTTCCTCTCCTTTTCCTTTGTTTCCTATTGGTTTTCTTTCTTCCCTTTTCCTTACTTTTTTTTACTTCTTGTTTTCAAAACCTCTCTTCTTTGTTGTCTCTCTCATTCAATGTTCTTCCCTTTTTTCTGTGTTTTTTTCCAACCCCCTTTTTTTCTTCTGTGTTGTGTGTGTTATATTGTGGATTATATAGATGTGTGTCGTGTGTTTGTGTGGAGGAAGTGGGGGAGAATTTGAGTGGACGTGGGAAGGTGGGAAGAGGTTAGGGTAGATTAGGATAAGTTTTTTCCTTTTTTTTTTATTAATATTTTAAATAAAATAAAAATAATAACATCTATTTAAAACTAACAAAATACAAAATAAGTTAAATAACTATTCTTAGAAATATGATTAAGAAATATTAATATCACTAGATTCTTTATCAAAAATTAAAAGAACAAGACAAATATAATTTAAATTTTTTTAAAATAAATAAATAAATAATAAAAATAAAAGCTTATTTAAAATGTGATTCTATTTTTTTTTGTTTTCAAAACTGTTAAACAAAACCTTGTAAAATAGGATGAACTTAAAATATCTAATTTAGACCTAAAAAAAAATAAAATTGAATACTAAAATGATATAAAAATATTAGGTTTGGTCAAAAATTAGGTGTTTACATCTTTTATTTCCGTATCAAATTCTTGTAAAAGAAATATCTATCTAAAAGATCTAGGTCTAGAATTCTTTTTTGTTAAGAGATACTTTAAAGCTGCATGATCAATGAAAACTCCAACTTTTGTTCCTATCAAATAAGAATGCAATTTTTAAATGCAAATACTACTATCAGTAGTTCCTTCTCAGTTGTGGCATAGTTTCTTTGAGCTTCGTTGAGTGTTCTACTAGCATTGTATATAAGCCTAAAAATTTAGTCCTAATAAAACTTTGACTATTGTGCCACTTGCATCACATATTATTTCAAATGGTTGTCTCCAATTAGGAGAAACAACTATTGGAGCGTTAGGCAGCTGCTCTTTGAGAATCTCAAATTCTTTACTACAATCAACTGTAAATTCAAACTTCATATCTTTCATCAAAAGATTAGTTTAGAATTCTGAAATTTTTGAAAAATCTTTTATACACCTTCTATAAAAATCATGATGTTCTGGAAAACTTTTAATGACTAGTAATGAGAGAGGGTAATCTTGCTATAAGATTTATTTTTGTGTTATATACTTGTCATGGCCCTAACCCTTTGTGATTGGGAGAATCATCTAACCTAAAACCATCAAATCCAAAACTTAACCAAAATAAGGCAACCAATTTCTTTTCATTAAATAAAATAAAATATCCAATATTCTAAAATAAATACCCATGCGGAATTAAAAATACTTAAAAAATACCCTAGAATGTAAAAGTCTTTGTATCAAAACACTATAAATGTCAATGAGACGGGTATAACCCAAGAACAAAAAAAATATTCAAGTCTGAAACAACTGGACAAGAACAAAGTGAAGAACTCATGGCAACCTAAAAGATATTCTGCACTCAATAAAAAAAGAACATGTGTAATATCAGTACACAAGAAATAATGATGTACTGATAGAATCATCGAACCCAAAATAAGATATACGAACAAAAAACCATAATTAGTCAACAAACCATAACCCAAAAATAAATATTGATCATAGAATTCAGTCAAGTATAAGTCAAGTTAGACAAAAACTCATGTCCAGACCATGACTACTAACATGAATCTAAGTCAACAAATCATAACTCAACAAGAAATATTGATCATGTCCCAAATACATAAGTAAAGATATATTTAAAAAGCTATTATCAATTATTTATATAGTTTATCTCGGATCATTCAGGGATCCATTCCAATAATAACCATGTTAATAATCATAAATCTTAATTCATCAAGAAATTATTTATAACAAGTTGACACATAAGTCCGGTTCACTCAGGGAATCAAATATAATAAGCCTATACAAAAACTCAGTTCACTCAACGAACCAAATATAACAAGTCAACACACAACCTGATTCACCCAAGAAATCAAATATAACAAGTCAGTATATAAATATGGCTCGCTCAAGAAACCATTATACTCATTTATCATTTGTACACATATATTAATGGTCTTACGATCACCCACTAGCCATGAACTGTAGGGGATAAGCTCTTGTCCATGTACCAAATTTCAAACATCAAGTGTCTACCAATCTTATAACAATCAATATCGTGAAGATGTCTGAATACTGATACATCCCACAATAATCAACAAATATCACAACAATCGTAACCACAAAAATAACAGTAATTACAATTGTAAAATCAATTAACTTTTCATAATTTTATTGCATATGATTAGCACTTAGGATATCAAATAGTTATTCACTTACTTTGAACATGCATGTAACAAGCATAAAAAGGAACAATTATCATACACATATAAAGCAAGTTGGATTTCAACTACATGATACCATCACCTACCTCAATCTAAGCCCAAAATTCTCTAATGAACATAAGTGTTGTTTTTTATTGCAACCTCGTCTTGATTGTGGTCTAAAAACATAAATACTGTACATAATCAACCAAATTACCTAACAATATAAAGGATTATAATCTAATCTCGAAAACATATGATCAAATTCATGACCATTCCTCCCATTCTAGGATTGTTTGTCATTATTCCACCTTTATCCTACCAATTTCATGATTACAATGGTGAATTATAGCTATACAAGAGTAATTTAACAACTTTTAATCAAAATTCAAGGATTTTCTACCCAATTTACCTAATTGCACCAGAAAAAATAATTAGGTCAAGTTAAATCCTCTCCAAAACTCGTAAACTAGTGATTCTATGAATTAGTAATCAAAAAACTAGTTAATGAGAGTGATTAACTATAATATCCTGTATTCTTCTTAGTTCAATTTAGCTCATAAAGTTTGCATGAGAGGCTTAAGACCTAAAAAATTTAGCTAAGTGTTGAAGACTTAGTCTCATTTTTTGCCCCTAAACTTTGATTATTTTATTCTTGACTTTCTCGACCCCAAAAAGTTAGTTTCTAAGTTAATTCATGATCAAGGTTATTGATAGTTCATCTCGGGTGAGTTTCAGATTTTTTGGACGACGTTTGACGAAGGTTTGGATGATAAAAATAGTAACCCAACGCGATTAGATCGCATCACATCAAGTACCGCATTGGCCAACAATGCGGCACGATGCTCACAGCTTCAGATTGATTGATGCGGCGCGTTGGTCATCGCGTCACTGGGCACATATTTAGCCTTTAAAATTCCGAGTCCAAGAGGGTATTTCAATCTTTTACCCTCACTTTAACACAAGATTTAGGTCCCAAAAGAGCATTATTGCCTTATTTTTCATAATTCTCTCAAAATCAAAAGAATTCCTTCTCAAGAACAAACCCTAGCCCTTCAAGATTCAAAGATCAATTCTCAAGAAATCCCTTAATAACTTCCAAGATTTTGTCAATTAAAGTATGTTAAATGTTATCCATGGATCCTTTCACTCATGGAGTCCAAGAATGCAAGTTTAAGTTTAAAGTTATGATTTTTACATGTTCCCATGAATTTTGCCTATAGATTTCCTCGAATTTCAAGTTTATATCATATTCCCATGAAATTATTGTTATTAATTAAACCCTACATGTTTGAATGATGTTGTTCGCTAATTTAAGACTTATTTTTGGGGATTTAGTATCAAAATTATGCTACTACTACATACTTTAGAAACTACTTTCATGCTAAAGCCATGCATTACAAGTGTTTGATGAAATGGCTCAAAGAATGAGTTTTAAATGTTGATTACATGTCATGTCATCAAAGTGTTGGTATGATCTTGTTATCATTGCTATGAAGTCTTGGGGTTATGAATATCCGAAAACTTAGTTGTTTACTTAGTCTTAGCATTGTCAGTATATATTTATATATAGCATTGTCAGTCAGTACATCATGTTAGTAAGCTCAATTCAATTCAGTAATTAGAGTTAGTTTAGTTGAGAGTAAGATTTAGCATCGACCAAACCTAGGGATGGGGGTTCACCTTCCAGCTGAGGGTGTGACCTTTAGTAGTGGTCCCTGCATTTCAGAACTATGTAGCCAACATAGGTTGAGATATTAATCGGCCATTTGAGGGTTGACACACATCTCATTAGGGTCCTACCAGTTGAGGGTGACCCTTAGTACTTCCGGACAATACTTTAGTGGATCCACACAACCAGTATTAGTACCCTTGGCATGGTACTGACACCCTTCCAACTGGGGTTACAGGTTGGACCCCATTTAACTTATTTTGGGATATATCGGTTAGATGATAGCTCCTACAGTTTCAGTCCAATAATCAGTCCGTACTCAGTTTCAAGTTTGCTTAACCATGGCATATAATCACTAGTTGTGCAGTATCAATATTTTAGTATGCCAGTTTACAGACTATCCCAGTTTCATGTTATATTCTTAGTCATGCATTCTTAGATTTTATAGCTTTCATGCATGCGATACATTAGTTACCTTATTCCATTTTTACAGTCAGTTCTTATTCATGCACATGAGCCATGCATATCAGCCTAACCCCATTTAGCATACCAGTATATTCAAAGTACTGACTGCATACTCGTTTCTTGTGCTATGATATCTCATATCATAGGTTTGAATGCATAGGTTCCCGACTACACCTAGACCTCCCAGCGGTATCAAAAGCAGTAGAAGTGGTGAGTCCTCATATTTTGAGGACCGTTTATGTTTATTTCAGTTCATTTTAGTAGTCAGTCAGAGTTAGTTAGGGACCTGTCCCATTAACTCATCAGTTAGTCAGTTAGAGTTTTCGGACACTTTTAGTTAGTTGTTCGGTTATCAAATATTATTGAGAGTCTTGTAGAATTATTTTCAGATAGATGTTTTCAATATTTTGATTCAGTATTATTTTTCATATTTAAACCTTACAACATTTTTATCTAAGTTCCACATATGTTCTTTGTTATTTTATTCAGTGTTCACTACTAGCATGGGTTAGCTTATGGTCTTTTCTGGCTGTAGGCACCGTGTGGCGCCCAGGATGTACTCCCGGGGTGTTATATTAACCTATCTTTATGAAGAGTTTTGATTAAAAAATAGGTGTTTTTTCTCTAAATCGCCACAACTATTTCCAAAACGAGAATGGAATAAAAATATCACCTATGAATTAACATGAGTTTTGGATTGTTTGAATCAATACTATGAATTTTAGAGTTATTTTATACTACTGGAGGTCTCCTTACACTTGATTCACCTTAAAAGTGATCTAGCCTTGCATATTCACTAAATATCCTATCGAATCGTGGTTCTACCTTACCAAAAATGTTCTTCCACTTGATGTGGTGGAAATGGATTGTTGTTATTATTAAGATCATTGTCTTCCATTACTGTGAAGAATCTTAAGATCGTGAGGCCTGATCTTTTCCTAACAACCATAAGAATTTTTCAATTTCAGGATTGTATGGTATTAGTTCTCTTGAAGAAGAAAAAGGTCACATACTTCTAGAAATTTATTTTAAATTTAAGATAATTAGAAAAATTCTAAAAAAATCTCAAATTAGTAGTAAAATAATTAATCTGTAGTAGGTTGTGTCAATCCCCATTTACGACGCTAAAAATTTAATGAGTCACAAACGTATATATGTATTTTAACTCGCACTCTTTCAAATAATGGCATAGAAAGATGTCGAACCTATAGATTTGGTTCATCTATTCATCAAAAATTTCTTTCTTTAATTACTATTTGGAAATATCAAAGAGAGTTGAGTTGTGAATGAACTACTTAATAATCTGTAAACACAGAAGTAGCAAAAATGTTTTTAGTTTTCACAATATGTTAAAAGGTGTTGGGATCCTAACTTCACTCGGTATTTCTATTATAACGTAAATTATTTATTTCTCAATTTCTATTTCTCACATAAATATAAATACCTCTCACAATTATATTTATATATTATTATTATTGAATTTGAATAATTAAAAGCTCTCCTCTTAGTGATATAATTCAATCATCAAAATAGTAATATTGAAGAACCAAAAATACGTACTTGAACTAAAATTCACTCAGAAAAGTAAGTCACTTTCAGTTACCTTATTTGTTAAAATTAATTATTGAGCTATTTTCTTCTCTCGACTACAAATAATATAAAATTAATTATAATATTAAATCAATAGATGTTATTAAATAAATATTAATAATTTATCAATGCTCTAATTAACAGTTTTACTTTTTCTGCCTCGCTCGATTATAGAATTAATAATATGTTAGTATATAGAGATATGTTAACAAGTTAAATAACATCTAACTATAAAATAGATATACATTAAATAGAAAGATTCATCTCACGCACGTGAAATTTAGGAACAATACTTACTATTATATAGAAATATCAAGATTCTTCATTTTTCCAACACACACAAAAAAATTTACTCCATACTAGAATTGGTACCACTAGCAAAAATATTTTTCTCCATTTAATAATAAAATAGAAGAAATATTCAAGAATAATAATTTTCCTATTTAATTAAAAATAGGAACTTAAATAATTTTCAATAATGAATAGCTTAAAAGATAATAAAAGAAAAATTTCTTAAGGAAAATAGAAACTTGTTTTCTTCTCCTTTGTGCTCTCTCTTCCTCCTATTTTATAATTCAACATTTTTTAGATAAATCTTGATCATTCATGATATGTTTAGATTTCATCTTTGTGAGTTGAGATTCAAGAAAAGTCTTGACTTGGTGCATTATCATGATAAAGATATTCTTCTTTTTTTCTTCTATGATTTTTTTGCCACCTAATTTTAAATTTGTCTGTCATAGACCAGTCATTCTTGGTCATATTTTTCTTAAATTTTTTTCATGCTTTGCACACAGTCTTCTACGTATTCCTATAATATCAGTTTAATAATATATGAAAGACATTATAATACTTATAGTTATACAAGAAAATTTATGCAAATAAAATTAGGTATAATTCACTTATCACTTTGTAACGTGTGTTTTTCTCTTAATTCTTTGAATACTAATTTATTTGTTAACCTAATATGTTCTTTCAACTATTAAAGATTAGCCTACACCTCTACTTGTTCAGGTATATCCCCTAAATGAGTTTGTCTCTCATGTTGAATTCAAAGCGGCATTCACTACCTTATCTCACTCAGTAGCATCCCAAAATAATCAGTCGGCTGCCGTTCCATCCATTTTGGTAGCCAATAGTGCCGTATCTAGGATTCGAGACTTCGCTTGAACGAACCCTTCCCTGTTTTGGTGATCTAAGTCTGATGAGGATCTGCAGGAATTCCTCGACATGGTTTAGAAGGTAACTTATATTATGGGTGTGACCTCTAGTGAGAGTGAAGAGTTGGGTGCTTACCAGTTGCAGGATGTTGCTCACACCTGGTATAAGCAGGGGAAGGGAGATAGAAGGGCAGATGCAAGACCTATTGAATGAGAGAAGTTTGCTATTTCTTTTCTAGATAGGTTCTTTCCCTTGGAATTAAGAGAAGCTAAGGTGCATAGGTTTATTAATTTGAGGAAGGGGAACATGAGTGTGAAAGAGTATTCTCTTAAGTTTACTCGGCTAGCCAGGTATTCTCCTAATGTTGTGTCTGATGACAGGTCTAGGATAAGTAAGTTTATCTCTGGTGTAGCTGATAGCGTGGTCAAGAAGTGTAGGACTACAATGTTAATTAAGGAGATAGACTTGTCTAGTTTGATGTTCCTTGCTCAATAGATTAAGGAGCAGAAGTATTAGAAAAGAGAGACAGAGAATAAAAAGGCCAGAATTGGTAGCTTTAGTTTTGCTCAGTCGAGGTAAGAGAGTGGTAACCTTCCTCAATTTCATCAGAAATCTTTAGCCCCAGCTCTATCTTTGGCTAGTACGCTAGCACCGAAGCCTATAAACGATAATCGGGATAAGACGCCAGGCCCTAAACCCTAGGGAAGTATGAACAGTGGTCGCATCAATCCTCTTTGCTAGAAAGGCAGTAAAAACCATCCGGGTGTTTGTAGAGATGACAGTGATGTATGTTTTGGGTGTGGTAAGACAAGAAACAGGATTAGGGATTGCCCATAGAGTGGTCAACAGGGTCAGTCCAGTTGTCCCTCGGTTCCATCCGATCGCTCGACTCAGTAGGGTGCTGCTTCCAGTTCTACCAGTGGGAATGCCTAAATAGGCTTTATGAACTTTAGTCTCGACAGAATTAGGAAAATTCTCCTGATGTGGTTACTGGTATGTTACAGGTCTTTCATTTACAAGTTTATGATTTATTAGACCCCAGAGCTTCTCTTTCTTTTGTAACTCCCCACATAGATATTAATTGCGGTGTCAGTCTTGAGACTTTAGCATAACCCTTTCTCAGTGTCTACCCTAGTACGTGTCTCTAATATAGCCAGATAGGTATATAAGAACTGTCCATTCATAATATCTCAGAAAGTCACTTCAATTGATCTTGTAGAGTTAGAGATGATTGATTTTGATGTCATTCTCAACATGTATTGGCTCTACTCATGCTATACTTCAGTTGATTGTAGAAAAAAAGTTGTTCATTTTCAATTTTCGAATGAACTAGCCCTTGAATGGAATGGTAGTACTTCAATATTTAGGGGTCAGCTTGTTTTGTATCTTAGAGCGAGGAAAATGATATCCAAGGGTTGTGTTTACCATCTGGTTCAAGTTAAAGACTCTATTTCAGATACTCCAAATCTCAAGTCAGTTTTAATAGTAAGGGAATTTCCAGATGTGTTCCCTGAAGATCTTCCCGGAGTTCCTCCCGAAAGGGAAATTGACTTCAGAATAGACCTACTTCCAGATACCCAGCCTATCTTTATTTCACCATATAGAAAGGCTCTAGCAGAACTCAAAGAGTTCAAAGACCAACTAAGAGACCTTCTAGATAAGGGGTTCGATAGGAAAATGTTTCCCCATAAGACACACAAGTTCTTTTCATGTAGAAGAAAGACAATTTTCTTCGTATATGCATCAATTACTATCAGTTGAACAAAGTCGCCATCAAGAATAAATACCTACTTCCTAGAATCGATGACTTGTTCAACCAAATGTAGGGTGCCTTTTACTTCTTTAAGATAGAGCTCAGATCCGGCTACCATCAACTCAGAGTCAGAGAATGTGACATACTGAAAACAACTTTCAGAACTTGGTATGGTCATTTTCAGTTCTTAGTCATGTCTTTCGATCTTATGAATGCCGCAACAACTTTCATGGACTTAATGAACAGAGTGTTCAAATAGTACTTGGACATGTTCATTATAGTCTTCATTGACTATATTCTTGTCTGTTTCCATAATAAAAATGGTCATGCAGACCACCTTAGAGTAGTATTGCAAACTCTTAGAGCCTATCAATTGTTCGCCAAATTAAGTGTTAATTTTGGCTAAGATCAATAGCTTTTCTTGGCCATATTATTTCTTATGATTGCATTAGAGTTGACCCTCAAAAGACCAAAGCAGTAAGGAACTGGCCCAGAGTCATTTCTCTATTAGATAGCAAGAGTTTCTTAGGTTTTTCTGGCTATTACAGATAGTTCGTGTAAGGGTTTTTATCTATTGCATCACTCATGTCCAGATTAAATCAGAAGAAGGTCAAGTTTCAGTGGTCAGATTCTTGTGAGAAGAGTTTTCAGGAGTTGAACACTGGACTTACCTCAGCCCCAGTTTTGACCCTGCTAGATGGTTCAGACAGGTTTGTTGTGTACTGTGATGCTTCTAGAGTTGGTTTGGGTTGCGTTTTGATGCAAAAAAGTAAGGTCATAGCTTATGCCTCTAGACAACTTAAGCCCCTACCCATGACCTTGAGTTAGCAGTTGTGATATTTTTCTTGAAAATTTGGAGCCATTATCTGTATGGGTTACATGTTGATGTGTTCACAGACCACAAGAGTTTGCAGTATGTGTTTTCATAGAGAAAGTTAAATCTTCATCAGAGAAGGTGGTTAGAATTATTGAAAGATTATGACATGAGTGTTCTGTATCATCCGAGAAAGGCCAATGTAGTGGCAAATTCTCTTAGTAAATTGTCTATGGGTAGTGTTGCACATATTGAGAATGATAGGAAGAAGTTAGTTTAGGAAGTTCATTAATTCCCCAAATTAGGTGTATATTTGGTAGACTCAGCTGAGGGTAGTGTATGGGTTCAAAATAGTTTAGAATCCTCCTTGGTTACTGAAGTTAAAGAAAAGCAAGATAGGTATCCCAGTCTAGTTAAGTTGAAGAAGTCAGTTGGAGATCAGAAGGTAGAGGTTTTCTCTCAAGGGAGAGATGGTGTGTTACGTTTCCAGGGCAGACTGTGCGTTCCATGTGTAGATGACCTAAGGCAGTAGGTTCTTTCAAAAGTGCATGGTTCACATTACTCTATTCATCCAGGGGCCACTAAGATGTACCACGATTTGTGGGAGATCTATTAATAGAGTGGGATGAAGAGGGATGTTGCAGGGTTTGTAGCTAAGTGATCTAATTGTCAAAAGGTCAAGGTTGAGGACCAAAATCCTAGTGGTTCTATGTAGGAGTTTAGTATTCCCACTTGGAAGTGGGAAGAGGTGAACATGGATTTTGTGACAAGGTCGCCTTGTTCACGTCGCCAGCATGATTTGATTTGGGTTATTATAGACAGAATGACCAAATTAACCTACTTCTTACTAGTCCATACCTTTTATTCAGCTGAGGACTATGCCAAACTCTATATTAGAGAGTTGGTTAGATTTCATGTAGTTTCATTGTCCATCATTTCAGATAGGGATACTCAGTTTACTTCTCAGTTTTGGAAGGCTTTTCAGAAGGGTCTTGGTACCCAAGTCCATCTCAGTACAACCTTTCACCCTCAAATAGATAGTTAGGTAGAGAGGACTATTCAGACCTTGGAGGACATGTTGAGAGAATGTGTTATTGATTTTAAAGGTAGTTGGGATGATCAATTGCCTTTGATTGAGTCCGCGTATAATAATAGCTATCACTCTAGTATTTAGATGTCCCTATTTAAGGCTCTTTATGAAAGGAGGTGTAGATCTCCTATCGGCAGGTTTGAGGTAGGGGAGACCGCATTGATAGGGCCAGATTCAGTATTTGATGCATTGGAGAAAGTTCAGCTAATTAGAAAAAGTCTTAAGATAGCCCAAAGCTGGCATAAATCCTATACAAATATGAGGAGAAGAGATCTTGAGTTTGAGGTTGGCGACTTATTTTATTTTTGAATCTCTCCCATGAAGGGAGTGAAGTGATTTGAAAAAAAGGGGAAACTCAGTCCCCGATATGTAAGCCCTTACAAGATCTTAAGTCATTTTCGAAAGGTAGCTTACGAGCTTAAGTTTCCTGCTGAGTTGGCATCAGTCCATCCAGTGTTCCATGTGTCCTTGTTAAAGAAGTTTATTGGTGACCCAACTATGGTTGTTCCTTTAGAAAGTATAGATGTTCAAGGTAGTCTTTCTTACGAAGAAATCCCAGTTGAGATCCTTGCTCATCAGACTCGTAGACTGAGGAACAAAGAGGTTTCCTTGGTCAAAGTTCTTTAGCGGAATCAGTCTGTTGAGGGAGCCACTTAGGAAGCAGAAGCATATGTGTGTACCAAGTACCCTTACCGACCCTAAAAAGTTGGTTTCTAAGTTAATTCATGATTAAGGTTGTTGACAGTCCATCTCGAGTGAGTTTCAAATTTTTTGGACGATGTGTGAGGCATGTTTGGATGACAAAAATAGTAACCCAACGCGATTAGGTTGTGTCGCATCGAGTATCGTGTTGGCCAGCAATGCGCTGCAACACCCATCACGTTGGGTTGATCGATGCAGCGCGTTGGTCATCGCATCACTGGGCACGTATTAATCCTTTTAAATCTCGAGTCCAGGAGGGTATTTCAATATTTTCCCCACACTTTAACATGGGATTTAGAACTCAACGAGCATTATTGCCTCATTTTCACAATCCTTTCAAAATCAAATGCATTCCCTCTCAAAACAAACCCTAGCCCTTCAACCTTCAAGATCAATTCTCAAGAAATTCCTCAATAACTTCCAAGAATTCATCCATTAAGGTATGTTAAATGTTTATACATGGGTCCTTTTCACCCATGGAGTTCAAGAATCCAAGTGTATGTTTAAAGTTATGATTTTTACATGTTCCCATGAATTTTGCTAACAAATTTCACGAATTTCAAGTTTATATCATATTCCTATGAAATTGTTGTTGTTAATTAAACCCTACATGTTTGAATGATGTTTTTCGCTGATTTAAACCTTATTTTTGTGGATTTAGTATCAAAATCATGCTACTACTTCATGCTTTAAAAACTACGTCTATTGTTAAGCCATGCATTGCAAGTGTTTGATGAATTGCCTCAAAGAATGAGTTTGGAATGTTGATTGCATGTCATGTCATCAAAGTGTTGGTATGATTTTCTTATCATTTCTATCAAGTCTTGGGGGTTATGAATAACCAAAACTTAGTTGTTTACTTAGTCTTAGCATTGTCAGTATGTTTTCAAATATAGCATTGTCAGTCAGTCAATACATCATTTTAGTAAGCTCAGTTCAGTCCAGTAATTAAAGTCAGTTTAGTTGGGAGTAGGATTCAGCACCGAGCGAACCCAGGGATGGGGGCTCACCTTCCAGCTAAGGGTGTGACCTTTAGTAGTAGTCCGTGTGTTCCAGAACTATGTAGCCAGCATAGGAGAGACCTTTTAGTTTAGGGTGACCCTTAGTACTTCGGTACAACACTTTAGTAGATCCACAGAGCTAGTGTTAGTAATCGTGGCATGGTACTGACACCTTTCCAACTGGAGTTACAGGTCGGATACTATTTAACTTATTTTGGGCCATGTCAGCTAGATGATAGCTCCCACAGTTTCAGTCCAATAATTAGTCCAGTACTTAATTTCAGTTTTGCTTGACCATGGCATACAATCACTAGTTGTGCAGTATTAGTATTTCAGTATGTCAGTTTACAGACTATCCCAGTTTTATGTTATATGCTTGGTCATGCATACTCAGATTTTACAGTTTTCATGCATGCTATAAAGTAGTTACATCATGCCGTACTTACAGTCAGTTCTTATTCATGCACATGAGCCATGCATATCAGCCTAACCCCATTTAGCATACCAGTACATTCAAAGTACTGACCACATACTCATTTCTTGTGCTATGATATCTTATGTCATAGGTTCAAACGCTCAGGTTTCGAACCGCACCTAGACCTCCCAGCGCATCAGTAGCAGTAGAAGTGGTGAGTCCTCATGTCACGAGTACCGTTTATGTTTATTTTAGTTCAATTCAGTAGTCAGTCAGAGTTAGTTGGGAACCTGTCCCATCAACTCCTCCGTCAATCGGTTATTAGATGTTATTGACAGTCTGGCAGTATTGTTTTCAGATAGATGTTTTTAGTATTTTGATTCAGTATAGGTTTTTGTATTTAAACCTTATGGCATTTTCAGCTAAGTTCCGCACATGTTCTTTGTTATTTTATTCAGTGTTCACAGCAGGTACCAATATGAGTTAGCTTGTGGTCCTTCGGGGCTATAGGCACCATGTGGCACCCAGGGTGTACTCTCAGTGTGTTACATTAACTTACCTTTATGAAGAGTTTTGATTAAAAAATTATTGCTTTTTCTCAAAATTGCCACAACTATTTCCAAAACGAGAATGGAATAAAAATATCACCTGTGAAGTAACATGAGTTTTGGATTGTTTGAATCAATACTGTGAATTTCAGAGTTATTTGCTACTACTCGAGGTCTCCTCACACTTTATTCTCCTTAAAATTTATCTATTCTTGTATATTTACTAAATATCCTATCGCGTCATGGTTCTACCTCATCAAAAATATTCTTCCACTTGATGTGGTGAAAATGAAGTGTTTTTATTGTTAAGCTCATTGTCCTCCATTATTGTGAAGAATTTTGAGATCGTGAGGCCTAGTCATTTCCTAACAACCATAAGAATTTTTCTATTTCAAGATTGTATGGGACTAGTTCTCTTGAAGAAGAAAAGGGAACGCACTTCTAGAAATTTATTTTAAATTTAAGATAATTAGACAAATTCAAAAATAAATCTCAAATTAGTAGTAAAATAATTAATCTGTAGTAGATTGTGCCAATCCCTGCTAACGACGCTAAAAATTTAATGAGTCACTAACGTATATATGTATTTTAACTCACACTCTTTCAAATAATAGTATAGAAAGATGTCGAACCTACAGATATTGGTTCATCTATTCTAGAAAAATTTCTTGCTTTAATTACTTTTTGGGAATATCAAAGAGAGTTGAGTTGTGAATGAACTACTTAATAATCTGTAAACAGAGAATTAGCAAAAATGTTTTTAGTTTTCACAATATGTTAAAAAGTGTTGGGGTCCTAACTTCACTAGGTATTTCTATTATAAAATAAATTATTTATTCCTCAATTTCTATTTCTCATAAAAACATAAATACCTCTCATAATTATATTTTTATACTATTATTGAATTTGAATAATTAAAAGTTCTCTTCTCAGTGATATAATTCAATCATCAAAATAGTAAATATTAAAGAACCAGAAATATGTACTTGAACTAAAATTCACTCTGAAAGTAAGTCACTTTAAGTTACCTTATTTGTTAAAGTTAATTATTGCACTATTTGCTTCTCTCGATTACAAATAATGTAGAATTAATTATAATATTAAAGCGATAGATGTTATTAAATAAATATTAATAATTTATCAATACTCTAATTAATGGTACTATTTTTTCTGCCTCTCTCGATTACAGAATTAATAATATGTTAATATGCAGTATAAAATAGATAGAGATATGTTAACAAGTTAAATAACATCTAACTATAAAATGGATATAAATTAAATAGAAAGATTCATCTCACGCACGTGAAATTTAGGATCAATACTTACTATTATATAGAAATGTCAAGATTCATCATTTTACCAATACACACAAAAAAATTTATTCCATACTACAATTGATACCACTAACAAAAATATTTTTCTCCATTTAATAATAAAATAGAAGAAATATTCAAGAATAATAATTTTCCTATTTAATTAAAAATTGAAAACTGATATAATTTTCAATACTGAATAGCTTAAAAGATAATAAGAGAAAAACTTCTTAAGGAAAATAAAAACTTTTTTTCTCCTCCTTTGTGCTCTCTCTTCCTCCTCTTTTATAATTCAACAATTTTTAGACAAATCTTGATCTTTCATGATATGTTGAGATTTCATCTTTGTGAGTTGAGATTCAAGGCAAGTCTTGACTTGGTGCATTATCATGATAAAGATAATCTTCTCTTTTTCTTCTGTAATTTTTTTGCCACCTGATTTTGAATTTGTCTGTCATAGATCAGTCTTTCTTGGTCATATTTTTTGTAAATTTTGTTCATGCTTTGCACACAGTCTTCTATGTATTCTAATAATATCAGTTTACTAATATATGACTAACATGATAATACTTATAGTTATACAGAAAAATTTATACAAATAAAATCAGGTATATGCAATTATCACTTTGTAGCGTGTGTTTTTCTCTTAATTCTATGAATACTAATTTATTTGTTAACCCAATATGTTCTTTCAACTATTATGGATCAATCTATTTTAATTTTATTTTAATTGATCTTTCTTTATTTCCGAGGGACAAATAGGGTGAAACCTCACCATTCAAAGGGGGTGAATGATAAATGCTTTTACTTTTTCAAAGAGTCTCACCATTCTTTTGGTGTGAAAAAGATGAGTTGTTTTATAAAATTATATGAAAGGTCATATAATATGGAAGAAAAACTAATCCAAAGTCTTTATGCTCTATGAACTCCTATGTCATGCTTTTAATTCCCTTGACATGGTTCACTCTCCTGACCTCTCATATGATGAGCATCATTCTAGGTAATAATTATAATTTTACCTATATAGATACTCCTCTTCCCCATGCATTTTCTTGCCTCAAAAACTTTTTTTTAAAATCTTAGAGTAAGAAAGGGAATCTTATCCCTTACCCCATCGTAGTTATTACTGTTGATGTTCACATCCTTTATTTTGGACTGACTTGTTTTATTTATTTTTTTCAAAAATATGAACATTATTGGACCCGAGTTAAACCCTTGATTCGAAGAGTTGTATACTGATTTGGGTTTTTTCTACCTTCCTCATCAAATAACTATTCAAGCTGATGTGGGGTGCTTGAGTGCACTGGACTCTTATTCACCTTTTCATTACCAACTCTTTTATCTGTTGAGGTCGTTTTGAGGTCTTATCCCCCGCTTCTTCTTCAGATTTATTACTCGTCTTAGGCCTCCTCTTTGTTTTCTTTTTTATCTCTGAGGATAAGGTTGCAGATAAGGCTTAGGATAAATTAATGATGATAATCGAATACTTCTCATTTATCCTCATCATCATTCTTAAAGGTATGGATCATATCCTTCTATGATCTTATCTCCTCAACCTCAATACATATAAGAGAATATGGAAGGATCTAACGCAGACCGCCTCTTAGTTCTTTATGTTGTGAGTTTCAAGTACACCATAGTATCCATATATTCAAAAGGTCATTCTTTTTTGAGATACTTACATCCATTCCTAGATTTTGTTACATGTAAACCTTATTCATAATATATGATTTTATGTCGTAGATTTTCTTATGTAACCCTTTTGATGTATGTGAAATAACCTAGGACTTATTGTATATGTAATTATTTTTTAATATATTTTTATTATCTTGATTTTTGAGGTATATAACCCTTTTAGGGTAATTAGAGTAATAGAAAGATACGTCTAAAGCTTTTATTTTCCCATTTTTTCATATTTTGAATATTATTACTTATGTCCTTAAGATTACTTCACGTTTATGTGATAAATTTTATTGAAGAAATAACTTAAAAGGTGAAGTATTGAATCAATGTGAGTTCTCATATGATGACTACTCTTTTCAAGTTCAGCTAATGATTGATCATGGCTATCTACCGGGTTTCTTTAATTTTTGTGCCTCTTTGTCATCATTCTTTTAACTTATTCCTTTTCTATATCGAGGTGTTTGTAACTATTTCTGGTTAGACCCATCCATTTTTAGGAGACTGATTTAGTCAGGATCCTTATTTTATAAAATCAGTACGTACAGTTTAAGATGTCTCCCACTTATCCTAGGATCATATTCTTAGTGAAATCAGGTTCCTTATTTATAAGACATTTCTTTCAAGAAACATTTATGACATTGTTAATACTTTGACTTGTCATTATTTTGTGATTATTCCTAGATAATTACTTCTATGAGGTCATTTTTTATTTTTTCACTTAGCCTATAGTTGTAAAGACCTTGGTTTGTAACATTTTATTGACCATTTTATCCTTTTCTGTAGTTTCTATATGTGGATATTGAAGATAGAGGATGGTTGGCACAACATCTGAGGTGATCGGGAATGAGTTATGTGAGTTTGTGATTTTTAGAGGTTTGAGAAGTCATATAGCTGATTTTGGTTAACACTAGTTGTTCTGAGTGTCGGATGACAATCCAAACGGCACCAATATATAGCATACTTTGATCCTTCATTTAGAAAATATTGAAATCGGGTCCCTAGGGTTAATTTAGTAAAAATGCCTTTTTTTGAAAATACAACATCATAATTGAGTCTAGAACGTCAAAATTATCCTATTAACATATATAGTTTATCTCGGTGGGATCTCGACCAAATACTGAGGGTTTAATCAAAGCTTGGTAGGTTTGCACCAAAATAAGCATCAACTGATACCTAGTGCAGCAGCTTAAGCGGCAGATACTTTAGCAACCCAAAACCTCTTTAGTAGTAGCCATGTTGGTGGATAGGAATCTCTTAAGAGGTAGTCATTTTAATGGATTGGTACTACTTTAGCGTTCGTCTCTTAAGCGGCCACGTAGCTGCTTAAGCGACAACCATTGTATATCCCCCCCTTTTTCTTGATTTCTCCTTCTTTTTTTGACCTCCAATCTTCGAAAAAGATAATTTTCGAGGGTTTCAATATTGATTTTTGTGTGGGTAACTTCCAAACACATAACCCCAACATTTTTCATTGATTTTTTCTTCAAAAAGACCTTTAAATCATGATTTCAAATGGAAAATTAGGGGTTTTATCGGTAAATTTTTAAAGAGGCTTTTGTTCATTTGGACCAAAATTTGTAACTTATTTCTAAATGGGTTTTCTCCTGTAGGCTCTCATAACCTTGGGGAATATGTTTCTGAAACAAACTTTTAATTTTACCCCTTTTTTGGTAAACCCATTTTCAAACTCGTTTTGACCCCAACCCAAATATGGGCAAAATAGGTATCATTAGCTTTCTTTTAACATGTAATTGATATTTTAAATTTGTAGTTGGTGTTAAGGTTGTTTGTGGGGGGAAAAGCTCCGTATTAAAGCACATTAGACTAGATTTTATCATTTTGAGGTAGGTTACAACTCAACTTTTTTTAGATTGAGTTGAGTAGTTAATGCATAAGTAAAGCATGCTATGGGTTGGGAAAATAACTATAGGGTTTATATTTTTAGATTATATATTATTGTGTGCCCGTGTGGGGGCTTATATGTTGTTGTTGTTGACTTGTGATGATTGATAATGTGTGTTGCCTATGTGGGGCTTTATTTGACATCATAGGCCTAGTCTATGCATCTAAAGGCCTTTATTCTAAATATGATGCCCATGTGGGGACTTATTTTGCTAATTTAGGCCTTATTTGAGCATTGGTTGCTTTTATCTTCATAAAATACCCGAGTTAGGGGTTGTTATGACATTAATGATGTCTTATATATTTATTCTAATGGTACCTAATTAGAGTTGAAAATCATGAATTATAGACATATTGAAAATCATGATATCCAATTCATGTGTGTATATATATATATATAAATATATTTACATCCTCATTCCATACATGTACCACTGGTAAGCACTATTTTTAAAGAAAATGAGGCACCTTTATGTAAACCCTATTCGTGAACACGAGTTGGAGAGGAGAGTTGATATTGGTTGTGAACCCCTCATGCATCCTACCTAGTATCTACAAACTTAATGGGTGTATACGGAAAGTCATGTGATGGATTTCAACATGTATTTATCCATATTTCATTGCATATACATATCTTTCATGTGTTTCTTAGTTTTCTCGACTTCTGTGTGATTTTTGTGTATTTTCTTCTTTATATCTGTGTTGTTACTACTCTTGTATACTTATATATGTTTGAACTATTGGTGGAGATGGTGTGTGCTACCGTTTAGGACTTTCAGTTTGTAGGTATGCTTATAGTATATTTTACTTATTTTATTTCCTATTTTGCTATGTCGGCGATGATACCTACTGAGTACAAGTGCACTACACTAACTACTACTATGCCTTTTTGCTGCAGATCCTAGCATGAGTACAATATGTGAATCTTAAAATTGTGTTATTTATAGGTAATATCCGAGGTACTAGATCATTCTCGTGTTTAGGGTGGTATTCGGGTCTCACTCTATCTCATTTATGTATTTATTTGGGTTAGAGACAAATTTTGTACTTTTAATTTTGGATTGTACTTCGGTTGCTCTTACATTAAGACACCAGGTTTTAGGTGTTTAATGTATTTCTTCAGACTTATATATATATATATATATATATATTTATATATTCCATGATTGGCCTTACGTCGTTCTAGAAGTCTCGCTTGGGTTCATTTATTATCGATTTTGTTTTCCTTGTATCAACTTCGGTGATCAATTTTTTTCTCAAGGATAGGCAGTGACAAGTGAATCATGACCTAGTTTTTTGTTCATAAAAAATTGATATTAGAATCAGGTTCACCAATCTCATAAGTGTAAGAGTATGATGTCTATTAGAGTCTTGCAAATTGGTACGTAGATGCTTATATTTATCTTGAAAGAGTATAAGATGTATTTCGAAAAAAATTCTATATTTTTATTCCTTATCATATGGGTTATTTACACCTTATATATAAGTTGTGTTCTATTTTTTTCTGCGTAAATGGTGAGGATTAGATCTCAAGAGGTTAGAGATGCTGATCCAACAGCCAAGGATGATCCTAGAATAAAGTACAAGGTAGGGGTCATAGACGGAGGAGCTTCCCCGATTAGAGATAGTTCTAAGAGAATCTCCCTTGAGCCTGAGGTTGAGTGTGTAGGAGATACGAGGAAAAATCAAGTATCACAAGGTTTAGTTGCTATCTATTTTTGAAGGGTTTGTTAGTTCGATTGTTGACTCTTTTTTATGGTGTTCCACTTTTGAGTATGGTAATTTCATCATTGCTGGCATCTTCTTATGGTATTTCTCCAACCCCAAATATGGTCTCACTATCTAAACCGGTATCTACTTATGATATTCTTCAGACTTTGAGTGGTGTTCCACCTTTTGTGCCTAAATTTGATCATGGTATTCCTAGTTCAAGGGTACATCATTCATATATGGTACCCCCATGCATGGATTTCCAACCTACCAGGCTCATTGTTACTCCAGTTTCTTCTAGTACAGTTATATCTTCTAATGATCAAAAGAGGTTTGAGAGATTTATTTGCCTGGGTCTGCCCAAGTTTAGTACTAATATTAGTGAGGATGTCTATAAGTTCTTGATTGATTACCAGGAGAAGTTGCATTATCTTAGATCTCAAGTCCCATGGAGTTGTTTATACTACCTACCAATTGACAGATATGGATAGGGATTGTTGGAGGTCATATTTGAGTTGTAGACCTTTGGATTCACTTGCTATGACTTGGACTCTATTTTATAGGCTTTCTCCATATAGTTTAAGGGACCAGATGTCTGACATATTTAATTATTCAAATTAGGGCTCTATAATTATTGTTGAGTATGAGTCTAGCTTTTACACCTTATCTGGGTATTTAACGGCTAGCATCTCTACCGAGTTTGAGCAGATTTTAAAGTTTGGGAAGGGTTTTGATGGTATGTATCAGTTGGCTACAGCTTAGATGGTAGTCTTAAGGTATTCTTTTCAAAGTGTTATTGAGCATGCCAAGATGACCGAGCCAATTATCCATGCTACTTAGTGAGGCACCAACAAGGTACATCGTCGTGGTGAATTTAGTAGACATGCTTTCTAAGGTGGATAATTTTCTAGTTTAGGGTCTTATGGTTATGATGGTAGTCTAGTTTATACCACTATCCAAGGATTGGGTGGTAAGTCTTCAAGTTCAACGACTTTAGGTAGTCAGACATAAAGTGAGGGGGTCGTCCTAGTTTAGTCGCACCTCCTCAGATTGAGTCAGGCCATAGATAGTGTTTTGTATGTGATGAGTTCATTTATGTGTTGAAGGTCTCTCCTTGGTGTGTTTTCATACCAACTCCTATATAAGGAGCGAGAGGTGGTACATAGAGTGGTCAGGGTGCAGCTAGAGGTACTCTATTGAGAGGTAAAGGTACTCGTAGTGGTAGTCAAGAATTTTTTTATTTTAGGAACAAACATGGTCAGTGCTATGATATACCTTCTATGCTCGAGGTAGAGGCCTCTAATGGTGTTATTACATGTATCATCCCAATTTTCTACAGATTTGCTTCCCTATTATTTGACCCTAAGTTGACTTTCTCTTAGGTGTCTACATATTTTGCTTCCGATTTGTTGTTGCGTGTCAGCCTCTATCTATGTCACTTTGCATTTCTACCTAGTAGGAGATTCTTTAGTGGTGGATCGGGTGTACCAATCATGTGTGGTTACCTTTGCAAGACGTGAGACCTCGGTAGACTTGATTGTCTTAGATATGATTGATTTTGATATTATCTTATGTATGTATTGGTTAAATCTTTATCATGTATTTTTGGAGTGTTATACCAGGACTACCTTAGCTACACCGGGTGTACTGATGTTAGATTGGAAGGGTAAATGAAATTTGGATCCAAAGAGCGAGTAATACTCCGTATTTCCCTAGCTTAATTTAAGTCTTAATACATGAGTAATCCCATATAAATTTTTTGAAATACTCAGTATTTTTTAGTTTAGAGCTTGAGATTCCCTAGGAAATTCAATTAGCTTTCAAATGATATAAAATTCGCCCAAATCCGACACCTGAATGAAGAGTTAGAGCCATTTTTTAAGACAATGTACCACCTGGAACGTCAGCGCGTCGTGAAGCCAAGCCAAATGGAAATTCACTTTCCAATGCTCCATCCCGATATTGGCATATCGCGCCATAGTCTCAGTTCATAATTGACCTTTTCTAGTGTTCCAATGTGATTCAACCGTGTTGCACTGAATTCAAAATTCAGAATCAAAGGGGCACCGTGATTCCACCGCGTCGCGCCAGGGCCCAAAATTGGGTTTTTTAGTGATGAATTTTCTTTTATTCCCAAGGGTAGTTCGGTATTTTTTTCACAGTCCTAATCAGTCTAAACACGAAATTAAACCCCTAAATAACCTATTGCCTCATTATTTCCTCACTTTCTCTCAAGAATAAAATATTCCCTCTCAAAGAGGCAAAAACCCTAGTTCAAGAAAATCAAGAACAAACCTAAGACTTCCTCTAAAAACCTTCACGAAAGAATTTTCTAAGGTATGTTAGATGTTCATCTATGGGTTCTTTTCATCCATAGAGTCCAACAAACCCTTTTTAAACATACAAGATCTCAAATTTATGATTTCCATGTTTGAATTAGGTTGAATTCATGTCATGATATTAGTTGGGTTTCAATCCATGATTTAAGTGCAAGTTTCATCAAATTGAATAACATGTGTGATGAATATGTGATTATCTTGATAAACCTTTGTATTTACAAATTGATTAATGTGTCTATGATGTTAATTTGGTAATATGAATTGCACGTTAAACCCATGAAATTGCAAGTTTGGGCATTATAATTGTCATGCTTATATGTTAACCATGAATATCTGCATGAATTTGTGCTCCCCAAGTGTTTGATAGAATGTCCATGAAAATAAAGTGATGAAATCATGACATGTTAGTATATGTACAAGTTTATGCCCTACAAGTGTTTGATAAAATGTCTCTATAGATGAAATATGAACATGGGTACATTGTTATGCTTTCCAAGATCATGTGATGCTTTACTTTTCATGCTATCGAGTCCTGGGGGTATTTAAAACCCGAAAAGTTAGTTGTTTACCTAGAGAAGTGTCAGTTACAGAATAGAATCAGGCATGTCACGATCATTAGTACTCTCAGTTAGTTATAGAACTCAGAAAAACTCAGTAAACTTAGTATCATTCCAGTCCAGTTCAGTATAATCAGTTCAGTGTCTTTCAGTTGGGAGTAGGATTCAACACCGAGCGAACCCAGGGATGCAGGCATTCCTGTTAGTGTAGGGTTTGAACCTTAGTAGCAATCCCTGATTTATAGAACTATATAGCCAGCATAGGTTGAGATGACTTCCTACTAGATAAGGGTTGAAACATATCTTATGAGTTGTCCTTCCAGTTAAGGGTTGACAAAATGTCTTCCTGCAAGTTAGGGTTAAATCACAACCATAGTTAGTACCTGTAGTACGGTACTAACACCCTTCCAACTGGAGTCACAGGTTGGACCCCTATCAGCTCAGATTTGGGGTTTGTCGGTTAGATGATTACCTTCCACAGTTTCAGTTTCAGTCTTCAGTTTAGAACTTTGTTCAGTTCTACAGAATCAGTACTGTCAGACACAGTCAATCAGTATTAGTAATGCAGTTGTTAGTAGCTTCAGTTATTAGTTACTCAATTATCAGAACTCAATACTCAGCTTCAAAAAATCTCAAATACTATATATATATCTATGTATGTCCACAGTGTTGTATACTCAGTGTTTTCAGTTGTTTCAGTTATCCACGTACTCTTATATTTAGTTACTCTATATCATTCAGTCAGTTAATATTCATGCATATGAACCCTTGCATTCAGCCTTACCTCATCTAGCATAACAGTACATTCCACGTACTAACGCATACCTTTATTTGCGCTATGATGTCTCATATCATAGGTTCGAACGCTCAGGTTCCTGACCGCGTAGAGACAGATCTAGATTCAGCCAGTAGTAGATGTAGCAGCGAGTCCTAATCATTCGAGGATATTCTTTTATTTCATTTTATCAGTAGACCTAGTGTTTCAGTAGATGGAGTTAGTTGGGGGATAGTCCCATCAGCTCCATTTTCAGACAGTTCAGTTAGAGGCTTTTCCAACTAGATTAGTTTTCAGACAGTATTCAATTTTATATATTATTATTATAGTTTGATATTTTCAGCAGTATTTCAGATGTTTTAACATTATGGCATTTCAGTCTAATTCTGCATTTATTTTAGTATTATTATTTAGTGCTCACAACATATATCAAACATAGGTCAGCTTATGGTCCTTCGGGGTCGTAAGCACCGTGTAACATCCGGGGTATAGACTCGGGGTTTTACTAACTTGGTATCAGAGCCTATGGTTCAACAGAGTCCTAGGGAGTCTTATTGTCACATCGCGTAGAGTCTTGGGCATGGGTGTGTAGCGTACCACACTTATGGACAAGAGGCTATGAGATATTTTAGGAAAGGTTTCACTTCTTTCCATATTCATGTCATGTGAGTGAGCATGAGGTCAAGTTAAACTCTTAGTCTAATCCCTTTCTTCCTTCCATTTATAGAACATGCCTCCCAAAATGACTATGAAAAATGGACTGGAAATCAGCTAGCACTTCAGCTCGTTCAGGAAGATCCCCTGGACGAGCATGTCTCTTATGTAGAATTTAGAGCTGCATTCACTACTCTAGATAATTTAGTAGCAGCTCAAAATGAACGGCCAGATACCGTTCCAGCCAACCCTTCCCTATTCTCAAGATCTGAGTCAGAAGAGGACCCAGAGAAGTTCCTCGAACAGGTTTAGAAAGTCAAAGACATCATGGGAGTGACTTTCAATGAGAGTGATAAGCTAGATGCCTATCATCTACAAGATGTAGCTCATACATGGTTTAAGTAGTGAAAGGTAGACAGGGGTACAAATGCAGATCCAATAGAGTGGGAAGAGTTTGCTACTGCCTTCATGGATAGATTCTTTCCCTTAGAGCTGAGAGAAGTGAAGGTGTTAGAGTTCATCAATCTCAAATAGGGTAGTATGAGCGTGAGAGAGTATTCCCTCATGTTTACTCAGTTAGCCAGGTATGCAACCCATGTAGTAACCTACAATAGGTCCAGAATGATCAAGTTTGTATCTAGGGTATCTGATAGTGTGGTCAAGGAGTGTAGGACTGCGATGTTAATTAATGAGATGGACATATCTAGGCTTATGGTCCATGCTCAATATATTGAGGAGAAGAAGCTTAAGAATAAGGAGAGAGAGAATAAGAGAGCCAAAAGGGGTAGCTTTAGTTTTGCCCAGCCTAAGACAGAAGATGGTAACCGTTCCCAGTTTTTTCCAAAGTCTTCACTTCCAGTTCTATCTTCAGCTAGTGCGCCAGTACCAAAGTTCATGAATGACCGTTGGGATGGGGCACCAGGCTCCAAAATCCAGGGTAGTGTGAGTAGTGGTCGTACCTATCTATTTTCCAAAGAATGTGGTAGAAATCACCTAAGTATGTGTAAAGCTGACAGTGATGTGCATTTTGGATATGGAAAGTCAGGTCACAGAGTTCGAGAACCTCCTAAGGATGGTCTATGAAGTCAGGACAGTCATTATCTAGTTCCATCCGATCTCTCAACTCAGCAAAGCACCACTTCTAGTACCACTAGTGGTCAACACCAGAACAAATTTTATACACTCCAGTCTCGCCATCAACAGGGACGTTGTCCTGATATAGTTATGGATACGTTATGAGTCTTTCATCTTTATGTTTATGCCTTGTTAAATCCCGAGGCTTTACTTTCTTTGTAACCCTATATAGCCATCAACTTCAGTGTCAGACTTGAAATATTAGCAGTTCTCTCCTCAGTGTCTACCACAGACTTTAGAGTAAAGTGGTGACAGTCCAGTTTAGAGTTGTTGATTAAGTGGTTCACAACTTTAGAATAATGGATTTAAGCTAAGGGGGAGATGTTATAACAAGCAACCAAGTTAAGCTTTCAAATTTTAGTAGTAATATCAGTAATGTCAGTACTCATGCCTTACATGTCAGCTCTATAATCCTAGCTCATATTCGGGCACGTTATCAAAAATCAGGTACGCTTACACTTCCTAGTATAAGGAGTTCTAGTTCACTCAGTATAACGAATCATGTTCCATAAATACAGAAACTCCAACTCAGGACATGTAACTCATAACTCAAGTACTTATACCTCACATTATGATCAGTTCCCATTATTCATGCAACGCTCTTAATGATCTGTTAAATTCAGACTATGTCATGTATATATTCAGTTTAGACCTCTTGGTAAATCCGTGAGGTAAATATTCTATTCCTCAAACCTCAGTAGGTAGGGTTATTAATGCCTATATTATTGAATTTTTGGCCATGTTATGGTTTCTTATTCAGATGTCATATTCAGACCATACCAAGATTCCTTACCCTCTAAAGTCATTAGAACCTTATAGGAAGATTGTTAAATAAATGATCTAGTTAAGTATAAGTTTTCAGTATGAGTTAATCCGTAAAGCCAGCAATCCAGTTTAGCAGTCAGGCGGACAAATTCGGATGGTTTCCCATCTTTCCATCTAGTCATCCTATCCTAAAATAGAACATCCTGGTAATTATGAATTTAGCTCAGTTCATGTATCATGCCTCAGTTTTAGATCTTAGATATTCAGTCACGATTCAATCTGTAGGTGCCTCGTGCATCATCCCAGCTTTTCCTTAGTATCTCAGCCAAGTCAGCATTCTTCGAGGGACATAATGCCCCAAGGGGGAGATGCACTATACTCCCTGAGCTTTTATGTCCTAAACCTTCCCGTTTCTCTTCATGCAACGAATCCAGTTTGGAGTAGTGGGTACTCATAAGTTGACCCTCAAGTTCCAATATCAGTCATATAACATGTATCCAAGAAATCAATTCAGTTCATAATATTTAATTCATATATATAATGTTTTAGACTCAGTAATTTTCTCATGTTCCCGTTCATATATGTCTAGTAAATGATCTTAGGTTTATCAGTATTCTCAGCCTAAGGTAACAACCTTCCTTAGATTTACTCAGTTCCATATTCAATTACAGTTACAAATTTGGTATTCTCTACCATTCTATATTCAGTCATTCATTCATGAATCAGTTCAGTCATGTATTCCATGCATCAAATATGCATGTTTAGTATGAAAACTCAGCTTATCAATAGTATCAGTCATGTATTCCATGCATAAAATATGCATGTTTACTATGAAAAGTCAACTTATCAATAGCTTTAGTCATGTATTCCATGCATCAGATATGCATGTTCAGTATTAAAACTCGGCTTATCAATAGCTTCGGTCATGTATTCCATGCATCAGATATGCATGTTCAGTATGGAAACTCAGTTTGTCAGTAGTTTAGTCATGTAGTTAGGTTTCAGTTGTGCATGTTCATCATTTAAACTCAGGCTATCAGTGTTTGTCATCTTAATCAGTCTCATTCAAGGATAAATGTTCCCAAGGGAGAGATATTGTAATACCCCGTATTTCCATAGCTTAATTTAAGTCTTAGTACATGAGTAATCCCATATAAAATTTTTGAAATACTAAATATTATTCATTTTATAGCCTTCCATTATGTATAAAATTCAATTATATTTCCAACGATATAAAATTTACCCAAATCCGATACTCGAGAGAAGAGTTAGAGCCATTTTTGTAAGGTAGTGTACCACCTGGAACGTCAGCGCATCGCAGAGCCAAGCCAAATGAAAATTGTCACTTTCTAGTGCTCCATTGCGATATTGGTGTGTCATGCCATAGGCTCAGTTCAGAATTGTCCTTTTCTAGTGTTCCAATGCGATTCTACCGCGTCGCGCTGAGTCCAAAATTCAGAATCAAAGAGGCACCGTGATTCCACCGCGTCGCGCCAGGGCCCAGAATTGGGTTGTTAAGTGATGATTTTTTCTTTATTTCCAGGGGTATTTCAATATTTTTTCACGGCCCTAATCAGTCTAAATATGAAATTAAAACCCTAAATAACCTATTGCCTCATTATTTCCTCACTTTCTCTCAAGAATAAAACATTCTCTCTCAAAGAGGCAAAACCCCTAGTTCAAGAAAATCAAGAACAAGCCTAAGAGTTCCTCCAAGAACCTTCAAGAAAGAATTTTCTAAGGTGTTTTAGGTGTTCATCTATGGGTTCCTTTCACCCATAGAATCCAAGAATCCCTTTATAAACATATAAGATCTCAAATTTATGATTTCCATGTTTGAATTTGATTGAATTCATGTTCATAATATTAGTTGGGTTTCAATCCAAGATTTAAGTGCAAGTTTCATGAAATTGAATAACATATGTGATCAATATGTGATTATATTTATAAAACCATGCATTTACAAATTGAATAATATGTCTATGATGTTAATTGGTAATATGAATTGCATGTTAAACCCATGAAATTGCAAGTTTGGGCATTGTAATTGTCATGCTTATATGTTAACCATTATTATGTGCATGAAGTTGTGCTCCCCATGTGTTTGATAGAATGTCCATGTGAATAAAGTGATGAAATCATGACATGTTAGTATATGTACAAGATTATGCCCTACAAGTGTTTGATAAAAAGTCTCTATAGATAAAATATGAACATGTGTACATTGTTATGCTTTGCAAGATCATGTGATGCTTTAATTTTCATGCTATCGAGTCCTGAGGTTATTTAATACCCGACAAGTTAGCTGTTTACCTAGAGCCAGTGTCAGTTACAAAATAATATCAGTTATGTCACGACTAGTAGTACTCTCAGTCAGTTATAGAACTCAGAAAAACTACGTAAACTTAGTATTAGTCTAGTCCAGTTCAGTGTAATAAGTTTAGTGTCTTTCAGTTGGGAGTAGGATTCAGCACCGAGCGAACCCAGGGATGGGGGCATTCCTGTTAGTGTAGGGTTTGACCCTTAGTAGCAAACCCTGATTTACAGAACTATGTAGTCAGCGTAGGTTAAGATGACTTCCTGCTAGATAAGTGTTGACACATCTCTTATGAGTTTTTCTGCTAGTTAAGGGTTGACAAAATGTCTTCCTGCCAGTTAGGGTTTACTCACAACCATTGTTAGTACCCGTGGCGCGGTACTAACACCCTTCCAACTGGGGTCACATGTTGTACCCCTATCATCTCAGATTTAGGGCTTGCCAGTTAGATGATTACCTCCTACAGTTTTAGTTTCAGTCTTAAATTTAGAACTTCGTTCAGTTCTATATTATTAGGACTATCAAACACAATCAATCAGTATCAGTAATTCAGTTATTAGTAACTTCGAATATTAGTTACTCAGTTATCAGAACTTAGTACTCAGCTTTAGAAAAGCTCAGATACAGTATATATCTATGTATCTCCACAATATTGTATACTCAATGTTTTTAGTAGTATTAGTCATCTAAGTACTCTTACATTCAGTTACCCTATATCATTCAGTCAATTACTGTTCAAGCATATGAACCCTTGCATTCAGCCTTACCTTATCTAGCATACTAGTACATTCTACGTACTGACGCATACCCTTTCTTTTTGATATGATGTCTCATATCATAGGTTTGGATGCTCTGGTTCTTGGGCGCACTTAGACAAATCCAGATTTAGCCAGCAGTAGATTTAATAGTGAGTCCTCATCATTTGAGGATATTTTTTTATTTTATTTTATCAGTAGACCCAGTATTTCAGTAGATGGAGTTAGTTGGGGGATTATCCCATCAGCTCCACTTTCAGATAGTTCAATTAGAGGCTTTTCAAACTAGATTAGTTTTCTAACGGTATTCAATTTTACAGATTATTATTACAGTTTGATATTTTTAGCAGTATTTCAGATGTTTGAACCTTATGGCATTTTAGTCTAATTCCACATTTATTTCAATATTATTATTCAGTGCTCACAATAGATATAAAACATGGGTTAGGTTGTGATCTTTCGGGGTTGTAAGTACTATGTAGAATTTGGGGTACAAACTTGGCGAGTTACAGATCCTTATATCTTTTCTATGTGCTCGCCGCATAATAGAGTGATGGTGCCCATCTTATTTAGCTCATATTCGTAATTCTAGTATTCTCTTACCTCCTCTTATGGATTTCATTCCAGTTGTGCATAAGTTCATAGATGTATTTCCTACGGACAGTGATATTGATTTTACTATTGATGTAGAGTCGTACACCAAGCATATTTTTATTCTTTCTTATATGGATTTGAAGGAGCAATTGTAAGATTTGTTAGGTAAGGGTCTTATTAGACCTATTGTATCACCATGGGGAACATCTGTGAAACACCCCAGATTTTTGGCCCTTGAAAATTTTTTGAGCTTTGGACTCACTTCCATGGTTAAAACTGGACCCCCGGAGTCATAGGGTGTCTTAACGACTCGTTGGGATGAGTTATACCAAAACTAGTAAGTTTGAGGCTTGATTTTTCTCTGAGTATGAGTGGCTCACTAAGAGCCGTAAGGATATGTCATAAGTTATTAGGTGAAATCATAGGGTGTCCAGTGTAAGTCCTAAATTTTATTCTGTGTTGACTACGAATGGACCCTACGAGTCATAGTATCTCGTTACGAATGGGTTGGTCAAGTCGTAAGCTCGAAAGTTTATTGGGGTCCAAGTCACTATCTTGGTTATGACTCGTGGTGATGAGTCATATGGTGTGGTTACAATTCATGGGGTTGACTTGTGGTCAAAGGAAACACTTTTCAACTTTTAAGTTGAGGGAACTTTGGGCATTTCCCACATTAACCCCTTGGACCCCACAACTTAAAGCCTTTCTTAGGACTTCATTATCACATCATTCCCAATAAAACACTACCAAGATCTCTCTCAAACTCTCTGTTCAAGTTAAGGCTAGGCTTTTAAGAGGTTCATCAATTAGGGCTCTCAAGGGTGGTTTCTATTCATCCATCATTTTAGGCATGTTACTCTTCCCTCATTATTAATTTTTCAAAAGCATGTGATTTAAAGTATTGTTCATAAGATTATTGTTTAGGTTTTGAAAACAAAGGTTGGGGGTTTTGAATGTTATGAATTAAACAATGTTTCTCATGGTTTATATATATATGATTTCCATGCTTTTAATATGGTTTTGAACTTGTGGGTTCATGGGTATGGTGAAGGAACTAGGAATTGTGATTTTCCCAAACTTATGACTTTTGAAGTTGTAACGCCCTAAAAAAGGGTCCCAAGATGTCACACGATGCTCCGAACTACAACTAGTCCCGAGCTAACCCTGTAGGCTTATTACTCATTCTAAAACTCGAAGTAAAGTAAATATAACTATGCGAGACAATAAAGTACTAAAATATTGTCTGAACTAGACTGATTTTAAAGGAACACAATGTCTTAAAGTGCTTAACTAGGAAATCTGAACAGCCAACACTGTAAAATTGAAATGTATCTAATAGTCAGACAAGCCTCTAACACTACTAACTAGAGAGTCGCTGGGATAGATCCCTAGCTGACTCAAACTGACTAAAAACAAATGAATAAGCTACTCTATGAAGCTGTAAATCTAAAAAACTAGGTCCCTGAACTATGAGAACTCACTAACTGTCGGGATGTAGACAAAGATGCTCGTGGTCAATTATGCTGTTGGAAATAAGCATGTGAACCTACATTATAAAACAATGTAGCACACAGACATATATGTGGATCAGTACTTTTGGAATGTACTGAGCATGTGGGCGTGAATGCATAAGTGAAATAATATCTCAATGTTTACATAAACTCATATAAGAATGCATGCTAAGTGTAAATGGCTCATATTGGCTTGAATAACTAAAATCTGAAAATCATAAATCATGAATATTAAAACATATGGCATGAATCTCGTGAACCATGACACTTAATTCTAAAAGCTATACTGGTGATCTATTTTAAAATTATGCAAGTTAAGTGTAGAAAGGACTCACCTTTATCATATGGAAACTAGAAGCTAAAATTCTATAGCTGATATTTTAATTAAGACAATATCTGAGAAAATTTGTGAGCATTTAAACTTAGTTTCTAAAAGCTTTTTTGTTATTCTTTTCTGTTAAGAATTAGACTTTTGGGAGGTTCTTCTAACCGATATAAACCTTGTGAGCTATCATGGAATCCAACGTCTAGATCCCCTAAGGGGTAAACCTCACGTTGGGAAGAGGTGTCATACTCTTGCCAAAGCGTAGAACCTAATCTAAGTGATCACAATTTGTATCTGCATCCATATAAATGGAAATAATCTAATAATATGAACCTACATTGGCTTACGGTTATGGGGCATGTGAACTAGGACACATACCTAACTCGGTGCTAAATACTAATACTTTTATCTATATGCTCATTCTATAGGAAATTCACCTTAAAACTAGTATAAGGGCTTATAATGAAAACACATTATGCATCTATTTACTTTAAACAGTAATCAAAACTGTAAAGTAGATTCCATATCTTAGCTGTGAATAAAAAGATCAAATCTTGTTCAAATCTGAATGTAAACTAGTCGTAGGATTCTTAAAATCATAATCTTCTAGAAATATCAATACTCAAACTAGGGGCTTAAAACCCATGCTTTAAACTCATGTACATTCATAACAAAACATCATCACAATATCATGCTTAAACTCAAATTGGAAATCTGTAATCAATGTCTCAAATCAAACCCATGGTATTCAAATCATAAAAGATAGCTCTTTAAATCAAGAAAAATATGGAATTTCATAATTCAATCACTTTATAAATCCATAACTCAAAACAATATGCTTTGGGTATGAACCCTAATTGCAATTCGCGTAAATTCATCTTTTAAAGCTAGTTTTGGGCACAAGGATAAAAGGAGTATCCTTGTTCATAACCCCACATAACTTATTTGATTAATTGAATGTAGAAGCTCAAACTTTGGATCTCCTAATGATTTTCTTGAAGACCCTTCTTGAAGTTCTTAAACCCGGAAACTAGAATTCTTAGTTATCTTGAAAAAGGAACTGTGAAACTTTGGATTTCTTGAAGTTGAAGTTGAAGCCTTAGGGTTTCTTAGAGAGAAATTTTGATGAATAAAGAGTATATTCTTCTTAGAGTGGGGTTGGATCTTATGTTTTCACGATTTGGGGGCATGGGAAAAAGACTAAACTACCCTTAGAAATTAAAATTTGCAACTGGAATGGAGTTTAGAGCTTCACCGCGATGTGGTGACTGACTCATCACTATACTCACTGTGATGCATTGCAATCACGGTGAGTTTTTGTAAAATGACAATTTCCATTTAACACTCTTTCACAACGCGCCAAAGCAGCCACCGCGATGTGGTTCTATCATGGTGGGCTTCTATTTTGAAAATCCAACCGAGGTCCAGTCCCAATCCAAAAAATTCAAAGCTCACTTAAGACACTCTATTTATACCCTTGCACATGAAATATCTCAAAAACTTACATCTCGAGGTCGGAAGGCCACTTTAAAAATCTTCGAAGTTAAAAGTAGTCAAAAAGTGACTAAGTCCCTCCACACTTAGTCTTATTTTCAGGTTCTGAGTGCAAGTACTAGAGGCTGAGCTAAACTAGGAATGTATGGGGTATTACTATATCTCCCCCTCGGGAATATTTATCCTCGAATAGGACTAGTCAAGCTAAGGATACTAAGGGACAGAGACTATATAATGGCAAGTAAAACTAAAAGCATTATTGCATGACTGAATCTAAAATATAATGAGTGACTGAGCTAATCTTTGAATGCATGAAATGACATAAAGATATTCATACAGCCGGACTAATACTGGAAAAGAGACAATCTATGGAAATTTGTTACCTTGATCCGAGTTTGAGTTTGCAAATAAGAGGTGAGGGTACTTGGTTCGCATATCTACTTTCGCTTCCCAAGTGGCACCCTCAATAGATTTATTTCACTAAAGAACTTTGACCAAGGGAACTTCTTTGTTCCTTAGTCTACAGATTTGGTGATCAAGAATCTCAACTACAATATCTTTATTAGAGAGTCTATCCTGAATACCCGTGCTTTTTAGAGGGACTGCAATAGCTGTGTCACCCATACATTTCTTCAATAACGATACATGGAACACTGGGTGAACGTAAGATAAATCTGTATGCAATTCAGCTCATACACAACCTTTCCAACACGACTCAATATTATTTAACATCTAATGTATTGAGGACTAAGTTTCTCTTTTTTTCCAAATAACTTCACCCCCTTCATGGGTGAAACTTTCAGATAAACCATGTCATCAACTTCAAACTCAAGATCCCTTCTTGTCATATATACACAAGATATCTGGCGACTCTGAGTTGTCTGCAATCTTTCTCGAATCGACTGAACTTTCTCCATGGATTTAAACACCATGTATGGACCAATCAAAGTGGACTCACCTACTTCAAACCAACCAATAAGTTACCTATATCTCCTCCCATAAAAAGCCTCAAACGGGGCTATCTAAATACTAGATTAATAGTTGTTATTATAGGCGCACATGATCAACCATAAGTGCTCATCCCAACTACCTTTAAAGACAATAACGCATGCCCTCTACATATCTTCTAGGGTCTGAATGTTCCTCTCCGCCTGACCATCTGTTTGAGGGTGAAAAGCTAAACTAATATGAACTTGGGTACCAAGACACTTCTGAAAGGCTTTCCAAAAGTGAGAGGTAAACTGAGTACCTCTATCCGAAATGATGGACACAGGAACTTCGTGAAATCTGACCAACTTTCTAATATACAGCTTAGCATAATCCCCGGCTAAGTAGAACGGGTGAACTGACAAGAAATGTGTTGATTTGGTCAATCTGTCTACAATAACCCAAATTGAATCGTGCTAATGATGCGATTGAGGTTATCCCTCCACAAAGACTATGTTCACCTCTTCCCATTTCTAAGTGGGAATACTAAGCTCCTGCAATGTGCCACCCATCCTTTGGTGCTCCACCTTAACCTATTGACAAGTAGAATACTTGGCCAAAAATTCTTTAATATCTTTCTTCATACCACTCCACCAATAAGCTTCTCATAAATCGTGGTACATCATAGTAGCGCCTGGGTGAATGGAGTATCATGCACCATGATCTACTACCATAATCCAATGCCTCAAACCATCAATGCATGCCATACATAGACTAATCTTCTATCTCAATACACCATCATCCCCTTGGGAGAAAAACTCTACCTTCTGATCTCTGACTGACTCCTTCAACTTAACCAAACTGGAGTCCTTATCTTGCTTCTCCTTCACTTCAAAAACTAAAGAAGATTCTGAACTACTCTGGACCCAAACATTTCCCTAAGTTGAGTCAACCAACCACACACCTAATCTAACCAATCGATGAAGTTCCTGAACTAATTCTTTCTTATCACTCTCCACATGAGAAGCACTACCCATAGATAGTCTACTAAGGGCGTCTGCCACAACACTGGCCTTTCCTGGATGATACAAAACACTCATGTCATAGTCTTTTAACAATTCTAACCACCTTCTCTGATAGAGATTTAACTCTCTCCACAAAAATATATATTGCAAGATAGTGCCTCCAGATTTTCAATACAAATACAATAACACCTAACTCAAGATTATGGGTAGGATAGTTCTTTTCGTGAGTCTTAAGATGTCTAGAGGCATAGACTATGACCTTAACCCTTTGCATCAAAACACAACCCATAAAAACTCTAGAAGCATCACAATAGACAACGAATCCATCTTTACCATCAGGTAGCACTAAAAATGGGGAAAAAGTGAGTTGAGCTTTCAACCCCTGAAAACTCGTCTCACATGAATCTGACCACTGAAACTTAACTTTCTTTTGAGTCAATCTAGACATGGGGACGCAATACAAAAAAAACCCTCAACCAAACATTGGTAATAGCAAGCTAGATCCAGGAAACTCCTGATGTCTGATGGAGAGGTGGGTCTAGGCTAATTTATCTCTTCTTCGGTCTTTTGAGGGTCAACTCTAATGCCATCATCAAAAATAATATGACCGAGGAAATCTACTGATCTTATCCAAAATTCAAACTTGCTGAATTTGGCGAACAACTGGTGATCTCTAAGAGTTTGCAACAGGATTCTAAGATGATCTGCATGGTCATCCTCACTACGAGAATAGAATAGAATATCATTGATAAAGACTATGAAAAATATTTCTACATATTGTTTGAATTATCAGTTCATCAAGTCCATGAAGGTTTTTGGGTCATTTGTTATCTCGAAGAACATGACTAGAAAGTCAAAGTGACCGTAATGGGTTCTAAAAACTATCTTTGGAATATCACATTCCCTTACTTTAAGTTGGTGGTAGCCGGATCTAAGGTATATCATAGAGAAATAACTTGCACCTTGGAGTTGGTCTAATAAGTTATCAATCCTAGGAAGAGGATATTTTTTATTGTGACTTTATTCAACTAACGGTAGACGATGTACATTCTGAGAGATCCATCTTTCTTACGCACGAATAGAATGGGATTACCCCATGGAGAAACACTGGACCTTATGAAACCTTTATCCAAGAGGTTTTTAATCTTCTTTTTAAAATCTTTAAGCTTTACTGGATCCATACTATAAGAAGGAATGAAAATAGGCTGAGTATCAGGAAGAAGGTCAATACTAAACTCTATCTCTCTATCAGGAGGTACCCATGGCCGATCTTTGAGAAAGACTTCTAGAAATTCATTAACTACACGGACTAACTATACTATTGGAGTTTTAGACTTAGTGTCCTTGACTCAAACTAAGTGGTAAAGGCACCCCTTAGATATCAACTTTCTGGCCTTATGATAGAATATGAAATGATTCTTGTGAGATACTGAATTTCATTCCCACTCAAAGATTGGATCATCAGGAAACTGAAACTTCACTACGCGGGTGCGACAGTCTATAGATGTATAAAAGGAATGAAACCAATCCATACCCATAATAATGTTAAAATTGACCATATCTAACTCTATCAAGTCTGCTAATATAATCTTATGAAGGACAGTGATAGGAAACCTTCTATAAATCTATTTGGTAATGATTGACTCCCTCACATGGGTGGAAACTAAGAAGGTCTTAGAAATCTTTTCAGGACCTACTCCAAAATTCACTACAATTAATGAAGTCACATAAGAGAAATTTGATCCTAGGTATAACAACACATAAGAAACTATATAAAAGACATGAAGCATACCAGTAACAACATCTAGTAAGCTTTCCTACTCCTGATGGGATGGTAAAGCGTAGAACCAATTCTAGGGCTGACCGCTACCAATACTGGATGAAGCACCTTGAGGAGAGGCTGGGCGACCTAAAGGGGATAGTGAACTAGTAGCCTGAGTCTGAGGATGAAAAAACACTCTTTGATCCCATGAACCAACTTACCATATCCATAACAACCTTTTTATCCCAACAAATACTCATCGAGATAATTCTTACCATACTTAGCATATTTTAAATAATTGGGCCTTCCACATACTACTCTGAGACTTGGACATAGAATTCCTACCCCACTGCTCCTTCTTGGTTCTGGGTATAGGGGAACTGGATGAGGATTGTTCTGGCATATGAGAGTGACCCTAAAACTATAAGCGACTACCCCCTAGACCTTGCTTGGATATAGTCAAGTTGTTCGGTCCTAGCTTTCTTATTTCCCTTCTCTTTTCCCTTCAACTTTTTTTCCTCAATTCGTTGGGCATGAGTCATCAACCTAGGAAGATCTATATCCCTAAAAAACATGAAATTCCTACACTCCTTGACCACTAAACTAGACACTCTAGTAACAAACTTACTCATACTCGATCTAGGATCAGCTATCAAGTCGGGAGCATACTTAGACAACTGATTGAACTTGAGGTACTACTCCTTCGGTATCATCGAGCCCTGCCTCAAGTTCATGAACTCCTCAATCTTAGCTTCTCTCAGTTCACGCAGAAAGAACCTTTCTAGAAATGTACCTTTAAATACCTACCAACTCATGGGAGTTGCATTGTCACCCCTACAATTCTTCCACATAACCTCCCAATCATAAGCAACATCATTTAGCCTGTAGGATGCCAATTCTACACTTTCTTCCTCAGTAACATGCATAATTTGGGTTATCTTTTTCACGTCATCAAGGTATAGTTGTGGGTCCTCACCTACTTTTGACCCAAAGAATTCAAGCGGATTAATTCTCATAAAGTCATGAATTCTAGCTGCAGCTAAATCACCATTCTACTGAAGGAGGACTATAGCTTGATGGTTTCCCTGAATATTGGCTGTCACGACTTGGGCCAATTCCTGAAAAACAGCCTAAAATTCAGCATGGGACACATTCTCATTCAAGGGATCTACAAGCTGGGGTGGCTGGTTATTATTTCTATGTGCATTAGCTCGGTGAGGAAGCATATTCTGTCATGTAAAAGCACTAGTTAAAAGTGGAAAAAGACAATTGTAATCACGATATATCATGAAAAAAAAGATAATTTCCTAAATCATTCTGTATCCTCTTAATCATAAATGTGGAGTGCTTTACACCCATGATCAAGACCCTACGTAATGCAGCTTGTTTGACTCTCTAGGAATCTTTAAACCTTAGTCTCTAATACCAAGTTTTTAATGCCCTAAAAATTGATCTTGAGATGTCATACGGTGCTCCAAACTACAAGTAGTCTTGATCTAACCCTGTAGGCCTGTTACTCATTCTGAAACTCAAAGAAAAGAAAATATAAGCATGTGAGACACTAAACTACTAAAATACTATCTGAACTAGTATGAGTTTAAAGGAAAACAATATTGAAAGTGCTTAACTAGGAAATCTGAACAACCAACAGTGTAAAACTAAAATGTATCTTATAGTCGGACAAGCCTCTAACATTACTAACTAGAGAGTCACTGGGACAGATCCCTAATTGACTTGAACTGATTGAAAGTAACTGAATAAGCTACTCTATAAAGCTAAAAATCTAAAAAACTAGGTCCCTAAACTATGAGGACCCACCAACTATTAGGATGTAAATAGAGATGCTCGTGGTTCATCACGCTTTTGGAACTAAGAACCTGAACCAACTTTATAAAATAATGAAGCACACAGAAATATATGTGGATCTATACTTTTGGAATGTACTAAGCATGTAGGGGTGAATGCATAAGTGAAACAATAGCTCAATATTTATATAAACTCATAAAACAATGCATGCTAAGTGTAAATGGCTCATATTGGCTTGAATAACTAAAAGTTGAAAATCATAAATCATGAATAATAAAACATACGGTATGAATCCCGTGAACCATGACACTTAGTTCTAAAATTTATACTGGTAATATGTTTTCAAATTATGCAATCTAAGTGTAGAGAGGACTCACCTTTATCATATGAAAACTAGAAGCTAAAATTTTATAGCTGATATTTTAATTAAGAAAAAATCTAAGCAAATTTGTGAGCCTTTACACTTAGTTTCTAAAATCCTTTTTGTTATTCTTTTCTGTTAAGAATTAGACTTTAGGGAAAACCATGTGATCTATCATGGAATCCAACATCTAGATCCCCTAAAGGGAAAACCTCAAGTTGGGGAGAAGTGTCATACTCTTGCCAAGGAGTATAACCTGAGCTAAGTGATCACAATCTATATCTACATCCATATAAATGGGAATAATCTGATAATCTAAACCTATATTGTCTCGCAGTTCTGGGGTATGTGAACTAGGACACATACCTAGCTCGGTGCTAAATACTAAACAATAGCAAACCTAGTACTCGATGCTAAATACTACTTCCTTTAATTTGTATGCTAATTCTGTAGGAAATCCACTTTAAAACTAGCATAAGGGTTTACTATGAAAACCAATTATGAATCTATTTACTTTAAACTATAATCAGAACTGTAAAGTGGATTCCATATCTTAGCTGTGAATTAAAAGATCAAATCTTGTTCAAATCTAAATTAAAACTAGTCGTAGGACATTTAAAAGCATCATCTTCTTTAAATATCAATACTCAAACTAGGGTCTTTAAACCCATTCTTTAAAGGCATGTACATTCATAGAAAAACACCATTACAAAATCATACTGAAACTCAAATTGGAAATTTCTAATCAATGTCTCAAATCATACCCATGGTATCCAAATCATAAAAGAGAGTTCTTTAAATCAAGACAAATATGGAATTTCATACTTCAATCACTTTATAAATCCATAACTCAAAACAATATACTTTGGGTATGAACCCTGATTGCAATTCACGTAAATTCATGTAAATTAATCTTTCAAAGCTAGTTTTAGGCACAAGGATGAAAGGAGTATCCTTGTTCATAACCCCACATTTATTATTTAATTAATTAAATATAGAATCTCAAAATTTGGATCTCCTACCTATGTGTTTGAAGCCTCTTCTTAAAGTTGTTGAACCCGGAAACTAGAATTCTTGGTTATCTTTAAAAAAGAAAGGGTGAAACTTTGGATTTCTTGGAGCTGAAGTTTAAGCCTTAAGGTTTCTTGGAGAAAATTTTTGATGAATAAAGAGTATATTCTACTTAGAATAGGATAGAATCTTATGTTTACATGATTTGGGGGTGTGGGAAAAAGACTAAACTGTCCTGAGAAATTAAAATTCACAATTAGAATGGCGTTTAGGGCTTCCTCATGATGTGGTGACTTCCTCATTGTTATACACACTGCAACGTGGTGAAATCACGATGAGTCTATGGAAAATGACAATTGACATTTTACACTCCACCGCAACGTGCCAAAGTAGCCACCACTATACCCACCACGATGTAGTGCTATTGCGGAGGGATTCTATTTTAAAATCTGACTAGGGTCTAGTCCTCATCTAAAAAATCCTAAACTCACTCTAGACATGTTATTTACACCCCTGAACATGAGATAACTTAAGAACTTACGTCTCGGGGTCAAGATGACCACTTTTAAAATCCTCAAAGTTAATAGGAGTCAAAAAATAACTAAGTCCCTCCACACTTAGTCTTATTTTCAGGTTTTGAGTGCCTTAAGAAAGTACTAGGGGATGAGTTAAACTAGGAACGTATAGGGTATTACAGAAGTGGTTATGACTCCAACCCCTAGATGCAAAATTGGTTTTGATTATGAGAACTATGAGAATTTGTAAAATTGAACTATTGCATTATATAAATAAGTATTTGAAATACAATAGAATGATTGAATGAACAAAGGGGGTCAGAGGATCCCTTGTCATTCTATGGATTTCTTTATGACTTTACTATTCCATTAGTAAAAGCTATGGTCGGGGGAGAGACCCGACTGGATATTCTTTGGTTTTTATTAGAGGCTTTGTCGGACTACTGTGGGCATGGGCGGTGTCGGTATTAGTATTGGTATTCGTATTGGTATTAGCATTGATACTGGTATCGGTTGGTTTTGGTTATAGATTTATTTTAATGTCCTTAGATTGATATTCTTTTATCTTGGTACATGCTCAGAATTCAGCCGACCTTAGAGCGTGGTGTGTTTGCTTTGGTTAGGCGCAAGGGGTGACATTCGGTCCCCACGTGACTTGGGATACCCATCACGGACAGTCTTGGTTCAGGTCATGACAAATGTGGTATCATAGACTAGGTTTGGTATCTTTGGGTGTCCAACAAAATTGTGTTGAGTAGAGTCTCTTTTTGGGATACATAGCGCGCCACACTTATAAGGGAGAGGCTATGAGATATTTAGGAATGTTTCCCTTTATTGTTGTTCTGTTTCAAGTTATAGAGTCTAAGGTCTTGTGTCTCTCTAATTTCCATTTGTTCGCTTTCAAGATCATGCCTCCCAGATGATTTAAAGATCATAGAAACTCCTATATCCCACTTAAGGACAATTTTAATGTGACATGACCTGCTTATGGGGTATAGACCCGATCTAGGGGCCTAATTCCTGATTTCCTTCCTAGAGTTCTACAGATCCCCTCTAGTCCCCCTCGAGCTCCCCTAGTTTATGTGTCGAATACGGAATTTTATCAATTCATAGGTTGGCTTAGTTGGTAAATTCTCAGTCTGAGCCTGTAGCTTCTGTTACTCCATCTTTTGAGGCCATAAGAATTGGCCAGTTTATGAGGTTGAGCTCTCATATGTTTATTAGTGTTAAGGTTGAATAGGATCCTTAAGGTTTTATTAATGAGATAAAGAAGATTTTCTGCATTATGCAAGATACTAATGTGAAGGTTGTATAATTCACTACCTATCAACTGAAGGAGGTAGAATACCAATGGTATGATGATTTAGAAGAGCCTAGGGGAGATGATACTGAATCTGCACTGTGGTATGATTTCTCTAGTACTTCTCTGGACTATTTTTTTCCTTAGGAGTTGAGAGAGGCAAAAGCAGAAGAGTTTGTTAATCTGAAGCAAAGCAGGATGACAATCAAGAAGTATTATTAATCTGAAGCAAGGCAGGATGAAAATCAAGAAGTATACCATGAATTTTACCAGTTGTCTCGTTATACTCCTGAGCTAGTATTTAGCATGAGGGCTAGAATTAGGAAATTTTCCTTTGGATTATCCCATGATTTGATTCTAGAGAGTAAGATTGCCTTATTGAATAGGGATATGGACATAGCCAGATTAGTTGTGTATATGCAGTAGGTTGAGGAAGAGGAGAATAAGTACGTACAATAGGGGAAAGAAAATAAGAAGCTTAGATTTTCTAATCAGGGTGGAGGTAAACTACAGAAGGGTAAAGATAGTAAAAAGTAGTCTAAGATGAAGTGGGGGAATTCTGGTTCCTACTCTATGGCTAGTTCTCCTTATTAAAAATCATCGGGTGATCGTTTTTCTAAGTATGATAGTAGGTTTAAGGCACAGGGTGCCCAATATTAGGCTGGTTGGGCTCTTCCGCTCCATCATATCTTTTTTATAGATTCTGCGGGCAGGTGCATTGTCGGTTTTGTGAAGAGGGGAGGAACAAGTGTTTTAAATATTGTTAGATTGGTTATATGTAGAGGAATTGTCCTTCTAAGGTTGCTTTGGGGGCAAATAAGACTCCTTCCACCACTTTATTAGCTCCAGAACCAAAGGGTGCCACTTTTACTTCTAGTGTTGGCACTGGACAAAATCGCTTGTATGCTCTTTCTGCCCACCAGGACTCTAAGACATATCCCGATGTTGTCACTGGTATATTATGACTCTTTTCTCGTAATGTGTATTTCTTTCTTGATCCAGGATCTACTCTTTCTTATGTGACCTAATTTGTGGCTGTGTATTTTGGTTTTGGTCCCGAGTGTATCCCCGGTCCCTTTTTATTTCTACCCTGGTGGGTGACTCGGTGGTTTCTAAAAAAGTCTATATGGGTTATGTGGTATCTTTTGATGGTAGAGAAACTCTAGTAGATCTAATAGAGTTCGACATAGTTGAGCTACGCAATCCAGGGTTAAGTTTTGAAAAGTATGTTAAGCTTTGTTCCTTATCCTGATATGTGATATATATATTTATGTATATGCATTTTATTATGTGCGTTGTCTTTTGAATAATGTTAAATTGTTGATCATATCATTATGTTATCCTTATCCCCAAATTACATACTAGCGTTCACCCCTCTAACCGTCTTCGAACGTTGTATCCTTACGTGATGCAAGAAGTTGTCATACTTCTACTCCTCTTGTGTAGTGACTATATGATTCGGGGATATCTCTTGAGTCAGACTGACGTGGTAATCTTCTATTCTTTGGAGGACTCCATTTCATTCTATGGAGTTCTTTATGACTTTACTATTCCTTTGGTTTAGGTGTTGGCTATGGTCGAGTGCATTTCTTGAATAAATATTTGTTAGTTTTGATTAGAAGATTTGTCAAACTATTATGGGCATAGGAAGTGTCGATATTGGTTTTATAGGAGGTGTCGATATTAGTTTTGGTATTAGTATTAGTATTGGCATTGTTACTGGTATCGGTTTGTTTTGGTTATTGACTTATTTTAATTTCCTTACTTTGATATTCTCTTATCTTGTTATATGCTCAAAATTCAGCCAACCATGGGTGTGGTGTATTTGATTTGGTTAGGTGCAGGGGGTGATCTCCAATCCATGCGGGACTTGAGATACCCATCACAGCCCATCCCTGGTTCGGGTCATGACAATCTGTCTTGTTTATGAAGAAGAGAGAATTTTTATATGTATTAATTATAGGTTGTAAAACAAAGTGATGGCTACTAAAAATATCTTTTTTCTTGCATCGATGATCTATTTGACAAGCTTCAGGGTTCTTTGGTATTTTCTAAGATTTATTTGTGTTTCGGGTATCATCAGTTGAAGATCAGAGTTTTAGATATCCAAAGATAGTTTTTCAGACTCGATACCATCATTATGAGTTCTTGGTCATGTCATTTGGGTTGACCAATGCCCTAATAGCATTCATGGTGTTGATAAATAGGTATTTGAATCATATCTCGACTCTTTTGTTATTATATTTTCAGATGACATCTTGGTTTACTCTAAGAGAGAGGTTGACCTTATGAAATATTTGAGGATTGTGCTTTGGATATTGCGTGATCATAAGTTGTATGCTAAGTTATCTAAGAGCGAGTTTTGGTTGGATCGTATCACTTTCTTAGGTCATATGGTGACTAAGGATGGCATATGGTTGATCCAACCAAGGTAGCATTGATTCGTGATTGAGCTACACCTACTTTCCTACCAAAATTTAGAGCTTTATTGGGTTGGCAGGTTATTATCATCTTTTTGTAAAGCATTTCTCATCTATTACAGATCTTTTGATCAAGTTGACTCAGAAAAAGATGGTATTGTAGTGGTTTCATGCATGTGAGCAGAGATTTCAAAAGCTCAAGGAGTTATTGACTTCAGCTTCTATTTTGACTTTTCTTGAGGAGGGTTTGGGTTTTATAGATATTTTGAGATGCTTTAGGTATTGGTTTAGGTGTGGTGTTTATGCAGGAAGGCAAGGTGATTACTTATGCCTTTTTCCAGTTGACGCCTCATGAGATAAATTACCCTACCAATGATTTGGAGATGGCAGCTGTAGTATTTATGTTAAAGTTGTGTAGTTAAAACTTGTATGGTGTGCCTTGTGAGATTTTCTCAAACCATCATAGCCTTCAGTACTTCTTCAGACAACGAGATCTTAATATAAGGTAGTGGCATTGGCTTGAGTTGCTCAAGGATTATGGCATCATTATTTTGTATCATTTGGGCAAGGCTAACATGGTTGCGGATACTATGAGTCGAAACATAGCTAGTAAGGATATTTAGGTCATCTCGTGACCTAGGAGTGACTTTTGGCTTTGGAGGTTTAGTCTCTAGCTAACCGGATGGTTAGGATTCATATTTTGACACCAGATCCTATTTTAGCCTTTATTGGTTCTAGGTCTTCCTTGATGGAACATATTCAAGCTCACTAGTTAGATGTTGATTATTTGAGGGAGATTTAGTATAAGGTATTGAGTGGTGAGGTTAAGAAAGCCTCTCTTGATGTTGATGGTGTTTTGAGAATTGGTGGTCGAGTTTGTGTGCCAAGTGTTGAAAATTGGGTGAGATTGATTTAGAATAGGCTCATGGCTCTAGATATTCTATCCATCTAGGTTTGACCAAATTGTATTGTGATTTGAAGCAGATTTATAGGTGGGGTGGTTGAAAAAGGATATGGCAGATTTTGTAGCTTATTGCTTGTGTTGTAAATAGTGAAGGCCAAGAATCAGAGACCAGGTGATTTTCCTTAGAGGTTGCCCATTCCTGAATGGAAGTAGGAGCAGATCACGATGGATTTTGTGAATTGGTTACCTCATACTTTTTGGAGTTTTGACAATATTTTGGTCATCGTGGATCCATTGACCAAATCAGCGCATTTCATTCCTATTCAGATTTTGTTTAGTTCCAAACGGTTGGCCCACATCTATGTTCATGAGATAGTTCATCTTTATGGGTACCTATGTGTATTATTTCAATCAGAGACTCAATGTTTACTTTTAGCTTCTGACATACTTTTCTGGAGGAGTTGGGTACTCGAGTTGACCTCAATACACCTTTCCACCCCCATACTGATGGCCACTCAGCCACTTAAGTGATAACCGTTGTATATAACCCCTCTTTTCTCAATTTTTGGACCTTCAAGCTTTGGAAAAGACAATTTTTGAGGGGTACAACGTTGATTTTTGTATGGGTAACTTCTAAACTCGTAATCTCATTATTTCCCATTGATTTTATCTTTAAAACACCTTTAAATTATAATTTCAAACGGAAAAATTAGAGGTTTTATCAATAAAGTTTTAAAAAGGTTTTTCTTTATTTGAACCTCAATTTTAACCCATTTTTCCTTGGGTTTTATCCTATAGGCTCTAACAACCTTGGAGAATGTGTTTTTGAGATACCCCTTCATTTCAAACCTATTTTTCGAACCCATTTTGACCTAGCCCGAATATGGAAAATATAGGTATCGTTAGCTTTATTTTAACGCATAGATTCTATATTTGAATATTTTAGTTGGTGTTAAGTCTATTCCAGAAGGGAAGGCTTAGTTTTGAAGTACTTCAGATTGGGATTTATCATTTTGAGGTTAGTTATGGCTTAACTTCTTTTCGATTAAGCTGGCTAGTTAATGTATAAGTAGAGCATATCCTATAGGTTGGGGAAAATAGCTATAGGGTTTATATTTTGAGATTATTTATACTAATTGTGCTAGTGTGGGAGATTATATGATTTTATTGTTGACTTGTGATATCTGATATTGTGTGTTGTCTGTATGGGGGCTTTATTTGACTTCATTGGCCTAATCTATGCATCAAAATACCTTTTTCTAGATCTGATGCCTGTGTTGGGGATTATTTTTCTAATTTAGGCCTTATTTATGCATTAGTAGTTTTTACCTTAGTAAAATACTCGAGTCAAGGGTTGATATGATATTAATAATATGTTCCATGCATATTTATTTTGATGGTGCCTAATTAGAGTTGAAAATCATGAATAATGGGCATATTGAGTTGATTTTTTGGATCACTTATATACATATTCCATGATGGATGGATTGGATATAATCACTTGAGTTGATTATGAGAATTACATCCTTATTTCATTCATATACATTCATGAGATACCGGTACAACTAGGAAATACTGTTTTTGAAAGAAAATGAGACACACTTATTAAAATCCTCTCTGTGAACATGAGTACGATAGTAGAGTTGTGATTGAGATATGATAAATAGTATATGGGTTGCAAACCCTCCCATGGGTCCTATCTCCTAGCTGTGAGCTCGGTGGGTGTATATGAAAAGTCATGCGATGACGTTCACCATGCATTCCATCCACATTACATTGCAGAAAATACATATCTTGCTTAGTTTCCTTGATTTATTTGTGGTTTTTGTGTATTTTCTCCTTTATATTTTTGTTGTCACTGCTCTTGTTTACTTATATATGATAGAACTATTGGTGGAGGTGGTGTGAGATACCATTAGGAACTTTTTTGTTTATAGGGGACATGATCAAAGTATATTTTACTTATTTTATTTTCCATAATACTCAGTAGGTCTATGATACCTACTAAGTAAAAGTGGATCATACTTACTCCTACTGTATTCTTTTGGTGTTGATCCTAGGAAGAGTATGACTCACGAAGATTAAGATCGTGTTGTTAATTGGTGATATTCGACGTACTGACTGTTCGAGTATTTAGGAAGGTTTTTGGGTCTCACTCTATTTTATCTATGTCTTAATTTGGGTCAGAGACAGATTTTGTACTCTCAGTTTTGGATTATACTTCGGTTGCTCTTACATTACGACACCAGATTTTGGGTGGTTTATGTATTTCTCCAGACTTTCATTTAAATATATATATATATATATATATATATATATTACTTTGTTTTTCTTGTATCAATTTGGGTAATCGTCTTACTTGTCAATGCTAAATAATAGGAGAAAGAGAATGAAGAGAGGGACTTAACCTTAAAATCCTACTTCCTATTGTCACGACCCAAAAACTAGGTCATGAAGACACTTGTCGTGGCCTAGCATTGACAAGTAAGACAATTACCCAAATTGATACAAGAAAAACAAAGTGATATATATATATATATGCACGTAGGAATGCCGACCACTACATAAGCCACTAGTGGCTGAGAGAAAGCAAGCAACACCTTGTATAGGTTGGGCGGAGCTTAAAGAAGCAAGCCCCTATCAGAGAAATACATTGCGCGCTAGCCTAGCTAGCTAACATTTTTCAGTTGGCTGTTATGTCAGTTGTAGCACGTCTTCCCTCCTTCTCTCACTTTGGAAAGATTTTTCAGTATTTTCTTATGATGACCTGGTAGAGAGTATGATACATCGGTGTAAAATATTTTCTTGTTTCTGTGATCTTGGTTTACTTGACCGAAGGGTGCAGTAGAACTTGAAGGAGTGAAATAAATAACTGGTCTATAATTTTGACAAAAGGAAGACAGCTATTGGGTAATATCTTCTTAGTCGTCATCAAAGAAGTTGACGTCCGGGGCTTCCTCTTTCCTTTTAAAATAAAAAAAAGTGGTGAAGTCCATCCTAAAGTTCCAAATCTACATCCAACACCAGAGGTTTCTGGTGAGAACAAATTGTAAGGCATTAAAAGAAACCCTTAAGAAACATGTCAAGTCCCTCTTTGACTTTGATGCAGAACACATAAAGGGGGAGAGTCACAGTCTCCCTTATTTCCTAACAATAAAATGCATTTTTTGAAAGGCCAGTAACAATGCGATATTCCACAGATAAGCAAGAAACTAAAGCCTCTCTTTTTATTTATGATGTACCAGCTTGAATTCACTTTCACTTTAGGAAAGGATTTCTTTCTCCTCAAAGTAGGTGTTCGCTCTGCAACATGAATAGGTAGAGATGCGACGTATATCACATCGGGTGGGTCCATTCTCCTAGAGCAAAACTTTAGGCGGGGGCCTCTGGCTCAGGATCAGGTAAGGGAACTTGAGGGGGTGTTAGCTCTTCGATAGAACCAAGCCTTCCCATGGCTGAAGAAGAGTCAAGGGATCGGTCCGAGATCGAAATAGCCTTGGATCAACTTGAATTGGCCAAGATTAAAGAACAAAAATATCGCTTGGCTGAACAGATTAGCCCCCTGATTGAATCGGAGAAGACACACCTAGTTCGAAGGTTGTGGCACCACAACTTGGGTGAACTTCCATCACCAAGTGAGATGGTAGAAATGATTATTGACCACTTCGCCAGCAAAGCTGCCTATAATACCAACAAACCCAATGTCCCCAGGGTTAATTTACGACACTTGAGGGCTTGGTTGACATTAGCACAACAATCGGCGGAGCGCGATGGGAGGGGAAACATGAGTATAAGAAAGAAGATTTCTTCCATAATTGAAGGATATTTCAAGTAGAAGAGTTGACGTATTGTTTCACATTTGAATTTCTCTTACATTCTACATTCCCGAAATGAATCCCATCAAATATTTCACATTTTCTATGATTATCTCTATTTCAGGTATTCGGGGAATCCTCCTTAATAGAAGAAATATTCCTATTATGTCAATTCCAATTGAATCAATGATATTAGCTGTGAATTCAAAATTTTTGGTATTTTCTCGTATCAATTTGGGTGATTGTCTTACTTGTCAATGCTAGGCCACGACAAGTGTCTTCATGACCTAGTTTTTGGGTCTTGACAATAAGTAGCAGGATTTTAAGGTTAAGTCCCTCTCTTAATTCTCTTTCTCCTATTTTTTAGGTCCTTAGTGTGACCATCCTTTTAGACCATGGGTCATATGAAATCCCGAGAATCCAAAATTCAGTTACCATTTTTTTAGGGAAAGCCCCTTAACTATTTGTGGTGAAACTTAAAGAACGGTTCAAAGGATCAAACTTATCGCAATGTGTTAAATACAATACTACCTTTATTACAACACATTTTTCATTCAATGTGAACTTATATATTAGTCATGGTTTCATATGTGTTGTCATTGCATGTGGTCAACCGGTTAGCCCTTTATAAGAATGAAATAATAATGTAAAAAAAAGAAATCAACTAAATTATCCCTGACCATTTATGGGAACAATTTCGTTGTTAACAGGATCATTCAAGAATGGACTACTGTTGATGGTGATTTGATATGTGATACCATAGCCAACAATGAAACAACTGCTTACTTCACTTCAAAAAGATAGAGTTTGTTACTGAATGATTAACATAAATCAAAACAATACTACAGTTTTCCTTAGCTTCACGGTGGATGCCAAACTATTTACTAGAGAAAAGATTAGTTGAATTTATATGGAAAGTTTAAAGGACACATGAATTGAATCGATTAAGATGATGAAATATGTAAGCAAAAAAATTTGTAAATGAGAAATAATCTAAAACAAGTTGAATAAATTGGATTATATTAAGCAAATGTAGTCCGAGTTGGCTTGATTCCAATAATATCTTTGGTGAAGATATCCTTGGTGAACCTTGACGAATGCCTAAATCTGATGAATAGGTAACAAAATTTCAGTGTCTGATTTGCTTAGAATTATTTCCTCTTAACTCACATTAAATTATTTAATTAAGAAATAGGAGTTAAAATTGCCCTTCTACTTTTATTTATTAGCAAAATTTATATTATACTATTGGGTCATTGTAATGACCCATTTTTTCGTTACTAAATTATACATTTTAAATTCATGAAAAATATTATTTTTCATTCCTCAATATTAAATTGAATCCAAATAGTCATCATTTAATTTATTGTATGTCCTCAAGTTTTTCGTCTAAGATTTAAATATTTTGATGTGTCTAGATAGACTCAAGCTCGATGAATTTAATTACTCAAGAGTACAAAAAGACTCAATCTCGATGAATATAATTATTCAAGAGTAATAATATCAATATTTTAGTTTCTAAGTTCTTTAGGTATGAATTAAGGTCGTACAATATCCCTAACACAAAGTTAAGTTTAAAACTTTCCTTCCGATAGAGTTCTGATATGGGTTTCTATCATGTCCAACTTCAAACGATAATATATCCTAGAAAATAAGGAGTTTGTGGATTCAATACCTACCAAATAAATATTTGTGAGTCCTCTTTCCAATGCAACAAATCGTTTGTTAATCCAAATTTAGAGTAAAATGTTATGACTGTTTACTAGCACCGTCCAGGCTGAAACAAAAATTTCACTATAGTAAAAATCCTGATGGTATTTAAATCAGTTTCAGCCGTGTTTTAGGCATAAAAACCCCAAACTCAGTCTCTAATCCTAGAGAGGTGATTTTCCAAAGTTGAAGATGAAAGTCCTTCATTGAGGTAAGTTTTTTCATTTTTCTCCGTCTTTTAATCCTTTAACATCTTGGAATCCTTAGAAAGATCTTTAATGGTGGATTTTTATGGGATAAACTTATGGGTGTTTTTAATATGATCTAGAGCTGATTTCAAATTATAAATTAAAGATTTCTACATGAATTTCATAAACTTTATTATGAATTTTAATGGTTAGGAACCTTAAATTTCTTAAAGATGAAACCTTTAGCATAAAAACTCCATTAATGAAGATAGGTTAATCCTAAAGAAACTAGTTAATGGTTAATTAACTGTAATACCCCAAGTTTTGGACTCTAAAATTTTCCATGTGATTTTGCTCACTGTCCGAAGAACGACTCAAGTGATGAGTCGTAGGCCCTCTTCACGAATCATATAGTCCCAATCGTAGATATTCCAATGAGGTGGCCTAATGCTTCTTATTAGATCACGATTTGAACCTCAAGAGTCATAAAGTGAGGTCATGAGTAGTAGGGTAGGACTCATGAACATTCCAGTGAGGAGGTCCTGAGCTTCTGCTCGGGTTACAAGTCATGGCGACGATTCATGACCACTAACCACGAGTTATTACCTAACCCCTATCAACTGGCGATAATTTTTTGCACATTTTAAGTGGGGTTAATTTGGTCTTTTCCTTCCACCCTAATATTTTCCACGATATTAGACACCCTAAAGGACACCATAATTCATCATTACTCAATCATAAACATCATTCTCTCTTCTTAAACTTCTAAAGCAAGGGAAAGTCTAGGGTTTCAAAGGATTAAACACCTAGGGTTCAATCAGTTGTTTTATCTCTAAAATTCTTTGATATCCAAACATGTATCTCTTCCCTAAATTATTTTTATACAAAGCATATGTTTAATTAGTATCCATGTGATTTTAATTATTGGGGTTTGAATGTGGTTGAGGTTTTAGAATGATTATGGTGTAAATTAGTTTTCCATGGTTTTAAATTGATCATTCATGGGTATTCTCATGGTTTTGAACTCAATATATACATGGGTATGGGAACTAGAATGGGAAACATAGGTTTTCCAAAATTTCATGCTTTAATGGTTTGGGATTGGCTTTACCCTTAACCCAACTTGTGAAATTAGTTTTGAACATGGAAATACACATGACTTAACTCGCGTTGGAACTTTTCATTGCATAAAAGGTTAATGAAACTTAAAAATGATTTTTGGAAGGCCTTGGTGGACATGTATTTGTTTTTAATTGGAAACTTTGAAGTTAATTTGGCTAATTGGTTTTGGAATGGCATAATGGAATTGGCTTGCGGGCTTAACTTTATTTGGTATGACGTTACAAACGGTATATTCCTAACTAAAAGACTCTTTCCTAGATGGATGGTAATGTGCAAATGGATTTAATTTTGGCTTAAAGGGGTTGTGTAGCTCGTCGTAGAAGGTGGAGGTCTTGGTGGGATCGATACTGGAGACCACGTTTGTCAGTGTGGGGCATTTATGATAGTTTCCATAGTTTAAATTTTTTATATATTATGGAATGACTAGGGTCGTGGATTCGCTGCCCTTCCTCAAATTTTTCTGGTTCATGCAGCTAACATGTGCTAGGACCCTTTCAGTAGGGAAAGAAGAACACATATAGCCCGTGGGTTTCCTTAAGAAGGTTAGAGCTACACACTCCATGTTAATGATTTTAAAATTCAGGCTTAAACCTTGTTCCCTATCTTGAAATATTATATATATGTATATGTGAATGCATGCATATGATTTTTGAATTGTTTTTGACTGATTTGATTATGGCATTATTTAATCCGTTTCTGAGTTACACTTTAGATCTCATCCCTATAACCATCTCCAGAAACTGCATTATTTCATGATATGGGGTTCTAGGGGTACTTTGATCACTTTGTTCAGAGTTAGGTGTTTCAGATTTGTCCGTTTGTCAGCTTAAAGTGGTGAACCTCCATATTTTGAAAGGTCGAACATTTCACCGCTATCTTTATGTTTACAAAAACTCCATCGGTTTCTTTTCATAATTTTGGGTTGTATTTTGGCCAGGGTCGGGGGCATGTCCCAACTTACCTTGGTATTTCAGTTTAGAGGCTTTCGTGGACAAATTATGGGTGATTACTATTTATTGACTCTTAGTTCCTATTGTGTTATTTATCTATCTTTCATATTATTTGTGGGTTGCTTCCGCCATTATATTTATTTTACTTCGGTCAACAAGCAGAGGGGGTAGTCTCCAACCTTCGATGGGCTTGAGATCCCTTCGCGACTAGGCCCGTGCTTGAGTCATGACAAGCTTGGTATCAAAGAATATTCTTAGGGTTGCTGGGTGTCCATAAATTTGTATTGAGTGGAGTCCCTTTTATGGGTGCGTAGCATGCCACACTTATAAGAAGGAGGATACATGACAGTTAGGAATATTTCTCTTTCTTGTGTTCTATTTCATGCTACAGAGTCTAGTGTCTTGAAGTTTCTCTAATCTCTGATTTACTCATATTTTAGATCATACCTCCTTCAAGATCTGATTCTTATAGAAACTCCTCTAGAACCATTGTCCCACATAAGGATGATGTGAATAGAACTCTCCGTGTCTATGAGTATAGACCTGATCTAGGGTCCTTACTCTTGATTATACTGCCCCACATGGAGTTCCACCGGTCCCTACTAGTTCTCCTCAGGTTTCCCGAGATGATGATACTTATACCCGAATACCTCTAGGTGATGTTTCAAATGTTGATTTTCTTTAAATCAATTCATATTCTTACTCAGTTGGTGGCCACTCGGTCCCATCAGTCTAACCGTGTAGATTTTGTTGCTCCTTATTCTGATGTCATTCGAGTTGGCCAGTTTATAAGGCTGAATCCCCCAATCTTTATTGGATCTAAGGTTGAGGAGCATCCTCAAGGGTTTGTTGATGAAATGGAGAAGATATTTAGGGTGATGCATCCAACCGATTCTTAGTGTGTGGATATTATTGCATACCAGTTGAAAGATGTAGCTTATTAGTGGTATGAGGATTGGGAGAAGTTGAGAGGTAATGATACGGATCCATCCATATGGGATGAGTTTTTGGGTGCCTTTCTTGATCATTTCATTCCTTAGGAGTTGAGGGAAGCTAAGGTTGTGGAATTTGTGAATCTAAAAAGCAAAAGAAGATAAGTGTAAAGGAGTATGCTTTGAAATTTCAGAAATTGTCTTGTTATGCTCCAGAGTTGGTGACTTTTATAAGGGAGAAGATGAGAAAATTTGTTACTAAGTTTTCCCTGACTTAGTATTAGAGTGTAGGGTTGCTATGTTGAACATTGACATGGATATCTTTAGGCTTGTGGCTCTGATGCAGTAGGTAAAGGATTAAAATAAGAGATAGGAAAAGATAAGGGAGAGGCAGAATAAAAAGTTTAGGTATTTAGAGTAGGGTGGCGATCAACAAGCAAGTAAGAGAGATGGTAGGCAGTGGACCAAGAAGAATACTTGGAGAAATTCTGGTTCATATTCTTCGACTACTACTCCTTATCCCAATCCATATGGTGGTCGTCATTTTTAAACTAATAGTAGTCCAATGGCATAAAGTGCCCAGTCTCAGGCTAGTGGAGCTCAATCAGCTTCACCGTGGTTATTGTGATGAGGGAAGGAACTTGTGCTTTAATTATGGTCTTCCTGGACATATGCAAAAGAACTGTCCTGGAGCTAAGGTAGTTATTAGTCTAATAAGGTTTTGATCGCCACTTCTTCAGCTCTGGCACCAAATACTGATAATTCTAGTTCTGGCACTGGTCGGATCATCACTATATTCTCGCTACTCATTAGGAATCTGAGGCATCTCATTATGTTATTATCGGTATGTTACAACTTTATCTCTAGATGTGTATTTTTTGCTTGATCCGGGACCTACCCTTTCTTATATGGCCTCTTATGTGGCTGTGTATTTTAGTTTTTGTCCCAAAAGTATTTCTGATAGCTTTTTGGTGTATACTCTGATAGATGATTCTGAAGTTGATAGAAATATATATAGGGGTTGTGTGCTGTCTATCTTTCATAGAGAGACATTGGTGGATTTGGTAGAGCTTGATATGGTAGATTTTGATGTAATCTTGCCGATGGATTAGCTTCATTCATGCTATGATTCTCTAGATTGTAGGACCCGAAAGGTCAGTTTCCAATTTCCTAATTAATCGGTAATTGAATAGGAGGGAAGTTCCTTAGTGCCTAAAGGGAGGTTTATCTCTTATCTTAGAGCCTAAAATTTTCTCTAAGGGTTGTCTGTATCACCTGGTTTGGGTTGAGGATTCTAGTTCTGAGGGCCAATCTTTGCAATCTATCCCTGTAGTTAATGATTTTCCTGAAGTGTTTCCCAAGGATCTTCCTAGCATTCCTCCGGATAGAGAAATAGACTTTGGGACTAATCTTCAACCAGATAACCATTCTATCTCTATTCCTCCTTATAGAATGGCTCCAACTGAATTAAAAGAGCTAAAGGAGCAGTTAAAAGAGCTTTTTGATAAGGGCTTCATTCACACTAGTGTTTCTCCGTAGGGTGTTCCCGTGCTTTTTTGTGTGTAAGAAAGATGGGTCTCTTCGGTGTGTATATTTTATTAGAAGTTGAAAAAGGTTATAGTGAAGAATAAGTACCCTCTTCCTAGGATTGATGATCTTTTCAACTAGCTTAAGGGTGATAGATGCTTTTCTATGTTTGACTTTCATTTGGGTTATTATCAATTGAATATTTAGGAAATTAATATTCCCAAGATTGCTTTCAAAACCCGATATGGTCATTATGAATTCCTAGTTATGTCATATGGGTTGACTAATGCCCCGGATCGATTAATGGATCTTATGAACCAGTATTTAGGAAGTTCTTAAATCTATTTGTGATAGTCTTCATTGATGATATTTTGGTGTATTCTAAGAGTAAGGAGAATCATGCCTGTAATGCCCCAAGATTTCATGTTCTAAACCACTCATAAGACAGCCCATGGGGTTTATTTTCCAATTCTTAAAGCCTTGACTCCATCTGATGTCATGGCAAGAAGTTGGGGAAAATATTTCCCAAAGGATCTATTACACTACTATGACTTTGACTCAGGAGATAAGTCGTAACCACTCACGATGAGTCTTTGCAAGTGAGTCGTAGTCATACTAGTAGAGGCCCCATGTTTGGTCCTATTGCCTACGACTCATACCTAATACTCATAATCAGTGGCTACGAGTCGTCAGGAGAGACTCATACTCACAGCAGTGTGTACCCAGAAATCTTTTCCAGTGATTACAAATCCAAAGTAAGACTCATAGTCAGTGCTTACGAGTCATTGCGTGGACTCGTATCCTGACCAGTGTATGATCCAAGGGCACAACATCTAACTACAACTTCACCAAATAACTCATAGTCAGTTATTATGAGTTGCTAGGTGGCAAGCATAGTCATATCAGAATGTTCTCAGAATCCCAGAATCCTAGCCTATTACTTAGACTACGAATTGTAGTCAGCTCCAATGACTTGTAGGGTGATCCGCAAGGACTACAAGTGGGTTTTTCTGCATGTTTTTCAAGGGCTTGTATATCTTTTCCCACTCCCTTAAAAGCTAAACCATTTTGGCTTTAGAAGGGGTGGTATAAAAAGGTCCAACAACACTAATTCATAAGACAACACTTAAATCCACCAGAGAGAATCAAGAGAGTCTATTTTTCTTTTTTCCTCAAGCAATTAGGGTTTCTCAAGAACAAGGCCAACCTCAAGAATTTCATCCAAGTTTCTAATTTAGGTATGTGGGATATTCATCAATGGGTTCCTTCCTCCCATTGAGTCCCAAGAATTACCTATTTGTACAAGTATAAATCCTTTTTATTCTAATTAGTGAAGTTTTATATGGATTATGTATTCATAAAATATCCCAATTGCATTAATTTTAAACCATGAAAGCATATTCCCTCATGATAATGGTGTTACCATATGTTTGATAATGCAAATGTCCACCTTATGATTTGTTATTGTAATACAGGTTGATATTCATGATTTTCCCATACCATGAAGTGTTTCATAATTTCCAAGAGTAATTTAAAACAGATTATGCAGGTGGGTTATGAACACCCGATACCTAAGTGAATCATGCTTGTTACAGTTTTCAGGTTAGAAGTCATTCATATTAGACTTGTATCTCTATATTTTAGAATGATATCAAAATGAGCGCTCATCAATATTATAATATGTTAAATATAAATAAGTACCAGTGTTATTCAGCTGGGAGTAACACTTAGCACCGAGTGTATATAGGGATGACGGCTTCTCTATTAGTTAGGTATGAGTCATTAGTAGCAATCCTTAAGTTCCATACCTATGCTGCCAATGTAGATTATGAGAGGTCCCCCATTAGCAGAGGCATGACACCCTCTCCCTTTTGGATGTCAGCGTTATGGACCCACACCGTGGGCCATATGTTGGTTCCCTTGGCAAGGTACCGATTTTATCATGTTTGATTATGTTGATTGTAGTTATCTCCCACAATCTTAGTTCAGTATTCGGGGTATATCAGCTCATTTTTACATAACCAAGTGTTTGGTTTATCAGTTATTTAGTTTTACATATTATTTCAGTACATAATCATTCTTGGTCTTGCATTTATTTTACATGTTCATGCATTCATGCTCAGTACTTATATATATTTCACTTAGTCCCTATATCACGTACCAGTACATTCAAAGTACTGGCCGCATTCTCTCTTTTGAGCTATATAAATTTCACAATATAGGTTTGGATGCCCAAATTCCATGATCGTACTTAGCTAGTTTGTGTGCCACTCAGTAATAATTATGGTGAGTCCTTATCCGTCGAGGATAAGTTATCAAAAACTACTTTCAATATTTTACCCATTTAGTCAGACGGAGTTAGTTGGGGTTTTTCCTATCAACTCTTTATGTTTTAGAGGCTTTCAGATTGTCAGACTTATTTTTAGGATTTTATCAAATGTTCAAACATGCTGAGTATTTTGTTTTTATCAGACTTTTATTTTATTTATCTTTCGTAAATCATGTTACATTGTTACTTTGTTCAGTTCTCACAACAGATATGAGATAATGGGTTAGCTAGGGGTCACTTGTGTCCTTAAGCACTATGTTACGACTAGGGGGTAGTCTCGGGTCGTGACAAACTTGGTATTAGAACCTAAGTTTTTTAAAGTGTACTAAGGTACCTGAAAGTCACATCAAGTAGAGTATTATGCATGGGTGTGAAGCACGCCACACTTATGGATGAGAGGCTACGAGATGTTTTAGGAAAGTTTCCCTTCTTTCAGTATTAGTGTCATGCAATGAAGTGTAAACTCTGTTAATCTTCTCCTTATAACTCATCCTCTACCATTTGTAGAAAATACCTCCCAGAAAGGCTAATGGAAGGAGAAATGGTGACTAGCCTTCCCCACCTGTTCCCAAAGACCCTCTGAATGAAAAGGTCTCTCATGCTGAATTTTGAGTTTCCTTAAGGAGATGTTAATTAAAAAGATGGGCCTTTCTAGGTTGATGGTTCATGCTCAGCAAATTAAGGAGAAAAAGCTCAAAGAAAAAGAATGGGAGAATAAGAGTACTAGAACCGGTAGTTTCAACTTCTCACTGCAAAGGTCAGGTGGTGGTAATCATTCTCAATTCCACTGGAAATTTTTAGCTCCATCCCCATCTTCAGTCAGTGCCTAGATTTAGATAGGATAATCGTGATAGATCACTAGGCTCTAAGTCTCAGGGTAGTGTGAATAGTGGCCACACCAATCTAGCCTGCAAGAAATATGGTAAGAACCATCATGGTGAGTGCAGGGTAGGCAGTGATGTGTGTTTTGGGTATGGAACTTTGGCCACAGAATAAAATACTTCCAATAAGTAGGTGGAAGGGAAAAAATGAGTGTCAGCAGGGTCAAACAAATTTTTTAGCTCCAGGAGGTCGCTCGACTCAACAGGGTGCAACCTCTAATCCCACCAGTGGACAACATCATAACCAAATCTATGCCCTCCATATTTAATAGAATCAGGAAAGTTCTTCTGACGTAGTTACGGGTATATTACAAGTCTTCTATCTTTATGTTTATGTATTATTATACCCTGGAGCTTCACTTTCATTCATGACTCCTTATAAAACCATAGACTTTGGGATTAGTCTCGATATTTTAATAGAACCCTTCTTAGTATCTACTCCATTAGGTAGTTCCATCATAGCTAGATGAGTATACAAAAATTACCTAGTCACAGTGTCCCAGAAAGGTTCCTCAATAGATATCATAAAGTTTGAGATGACTAATTTTGATGTCATTCTTGGCATGGATTGGCTTCACTCCTGATATTCCTCAATTGATTATAGAAGTAGGACCGTCCAATTCCGATTTCCTAATAAGCCAGTCTTAGTATGGAGACGTAGTACCTCAGTGCCTATAGGTTGATCAGTTTCTTACCTTAAGGCAAGAAAGATGATTTCTAAGGGTTTATTCACCATCTTGTCCGAGTCAAGGACTCAAGTTCTAAAACTCCAAGTATTGAGTCGGTCCTGGTAGTAAATGACTTCCTAGATTTATTTCCTGAAGATCTTTCCGGAGTTCTTCTTGAGAGGAAAATCGACTTCGAAATAGATCTTCTTACAGATACCCAGCCTATTTTAATTCCACCTTACAAAATGGCTCTAGTTGAGCTTAAGGAATTGAAAGAACAGTTGAAAGACCTCATAGATAAGGTTCATCAGACTTAGTGTCTCTCCATGAGGCACTCCAGTTCTCTTTGTGTGCAAGAAAGACAATTTCCTTAAAATGTGCATCGACTATCATTAGTTGAACAAAGTCACAATCAAGAATACCCTTCCTAGGATTGATGAATTGTTCAAACATCTCCAAGGTGCAAATTATTTCTCTAAGATAGACGTCAGATTCTGCTATCATCAACTCAGAGTCAGAGAATGTGACATACCAATGATAGCCTTCAAACTCAATATAGATACTTTTAATTTGTAGTTATGTATTTTGGAATAACAAATGTCCGTGCAGCTTTTATGGAATTGATGAATAGAGTGTTCAAGTAGTACTTGGACATGTTAATCATAGTCTTTATAGATGACATCCTTGTTTATTCTCGTAGTGAAAGTGATCATGCAGACCATTTGAGAATTATTTTGTAGACCCATAAGGATTAGTATTTATTTTCCAAGTTCAGCAAGTGTGAATTCTGGTTGAGATCATTATCTTTTCCTAGTCATATAATTTCTTGTGATTGCATTCAAGTTGATCCTCAAAAGACGGAAGCAATAGGAAATTAGCCTAGACCCAGCTCTCCATTAGATATCTAGAGTTTCTTGGCTTAGTCGGTTACTATAAATGGTTTGTTAAGGCATTCTCTTCTATTTGTTCTCTCATGTCTTGACTGACTCAAAAGAAATTCAAGTTTCAGTGGTTAGATTCCTGCGAGAAGATTTTTCAGGAGTTAAAGAATTGACTCACTTTCTCACCACTATTGCCCCTACTAGAGGGTTCTGATGGATTTGTAGTTTATTGTGATGCTTCCAGAATAGGTCTTGGTTATGTATTTATAAATCTAGGTAAAGGTATAGCCTATGCCTCAAGACAGATAAAACCCCATGAGAAGAATTACCTGACTTATGACCTCGAGTTGGCAGTAGTTGTCTTTGCCTTACAAATTTGGGGGCATTACCTCTATGGTATTCATGTTGATGTTTTCACGGATCATAAAAGTTTGCAATATTTGCTCATGCAGAAATATCTTAATATTTATCAGAGAAGATGGATTAAATTGTTGAAAGACTATGATATGAGTGTACTGTATCACCAGGTAAGGCCAATATTGTGGTCGACACCCTTAGTAGATGCTCTATGGAAAGTTTTGCCTGTGTGGAGGATGATAAGAAAGAGGTAGTTTGTAAGGTTCACATATTGATAGATTAGGTGTTCTTTGAGGTAAAATAAAATTAAATCAGTGATCGTGTTTTAGTTATGTTGAAGGAGGCAGTTCGGGATCAGAAATTTGAGGTTTTCTACTTAGGGGAGATGGTGTACTTCATTTCTAAGGTAGATTATGTGTTCCAAAAGTGGATGGTTTGAGGTATCAAATGTTAGCAGAAGCACATGGTTTGCGGTATTCTATTCATCCAGGATCCACTAAGATGTACCACGATTTGTGGGAAATATATTGGTGGAATGGTATGAAGAAGGATATTGCAAAGTTCATGACAAAGTGTTCGAATTGGCAGTAGGTTAAGGTTGAGCATTAGAGACCTAATGGTATGCTTCAGGAGTTTAGCATCCCACTTGGAAGTGGGAAGTGGTGAACATGGATTTTTTATGGGGTTACCTCGTATGCGTCATCATCATGATTTTATTTGGGTCATTTTGGATAAGATGACCAATTTATCCTATTTCTTACTGGTTCATACTTCTTATCAGATGTAGATTATGCTAGACTCTATCTTAGTGAGTTAGTGAAATTACATGGGGTACCTTTGACCATTATTTTAGACAGAGGCACTCAATTTACCTCCCACTTTTGGAAGGCTTTTCAGAAGGGTCTTGGAACCCAAGTTCACCTCAGTACACCTTTTCATCCTAAAATAGATGGTCAGGCAGAGAGGACCATTCAGACCTTAGAGGATATGTTGAGTGCTTGCGTCATTGATTTTATAGGTAGTTGGGATGACCACTTACCTTTGATCGAGTTTGCCTATAATAACAGTTACCACTCTAGCATCCAGATAGATCCATTTGAGGCTATCTATGGTAGGAGGTGCAGAGATCTTATTAGATGTTTTAAAGTTAGTAAGGCTAAAAACTTTAAAATCAAAGTCCAGATTTAGTATCTGAGGAAATGGAGAAATTTTAATTGATTCGGGAAAGGCTAAAAACTTCTCAAAGTCATCATAAATCCTATGCAGATATGAGGAAAGACCTTGAGATTGCTATTGGTGATTTTGTGTATCTGAATATTTTTCCTACGAAAGGGGTGAAGAGGTTTGGCAAGAAGGGGAAGCTCAGTCCCCACTATTTTGGCCCATATAGGATCATGGGATGTTTTTGGAATATAGCTTCTGAGTTGGAGTTTCTTCCAGAGTTAGTAGTAGTACACCTGATGTTTTATGTCTCGTTGCTAAACAAATGCATTAGTGACCCAGCTTTGGAAGTTCCTTTAGAGAGTATGGGTGTGGAAAATAGCCTCTCCTATGAGGAATTCCCAGTTAATATCCTTGATCGCCAAATTCCTAGATTGAGGAATAAAAAAGTTATCTTAGTAAAGGTTTTATAGAGAAATTAGTCCGTTGAGGGAGCTACTTGGGAAGCATAAATTAATATGCGAACCAAGTATCTCTATCTCTTCTCTATGAATTTAGATTCGTCTTGAGGTAATAGTTTTTTAGATTAATTCTTAAATATTCTATCTCAGCTATCTAATCATCCTTATGTCATAATGCATATTCATAAATTCAGTTCAGTCTATGCATCATGTTTTTAGATTCAGATATATAATCATAATTTAGCTCATAGATGTTCAGTGCATGATTTCAGTCATCCTAGTACTCCGATTCAGCTGGTTTCATTCAAGGATGAATAATACCAAGGGGGAGATATTGTAATGCCTCGAGATTTCATGTTCTAAACCTCTCATAAGATAGCCGATGGGGTTAGTTTTACAATTCCTAAGGCCTTGTCTCCATCTGATGTCTTACCAAGAAGTTGGGGAAAAATTTTCCCAAAGGACCTGGTACACTACTATGACTACGACTGAGGAGCTGAGTCATAACCACTTGTGATGAGTCACATGAGTGAGTCGTAGTCATACCAGTGAAGGCCTCATGTTTGGTCCTAGTTCCTATGACTTATCCCTACGACTCGTAATCAGTGTCAACGAGTCGTTCGAAGAGACTTGTATTCACAGCAGTAGGTACCCTCAAATCTTTTCCAATGGGTCTAATTCCAAAGAACTACTTGCAGTTAGACCATACAAGTCATTATGTGGACTCGTAGCCTAACCATTGTATCATCCAAGGGCCCAAAATCTGGCTACGACTTCACCAAATGACTCATAGTCAGTCATTATGAGTTGATAGGTATCTAGTCGTAGTCATATCAGAATGTTCTCAGAATCCCAGTATCCCAGCGTATGACTTAGACTACGACTCATAGTCAGCCCCAATGAGTCATAGGGTGAGCCATGAGGATGAGGAACGGGTTTTTTGGTACATTTTTTAGGGGCTTGTATGTATTTTCCTCTTTTTTAAAGGCCCAAACCATGTTTTTTTGGCTTCACAGGGTGGTATAAAAAGGGCCAACAACCCCAATTCATAACACAACCTTCAAATCCATCAGAGAGAATCAAGAAAGACTATTTTCCTATCTTTCTTAAGCAATTAGGGTTTCTCAAGGACAAGGCCAACCTCAAGAATTTCATCCAAGCTTCCACATCAGGTATGTGTGATATTCATCAATTGGTTCCTTCCACCTATTGATTCCTAAGAATTCCCTATTTGCACAAGTATAAATCCTTTTTCTTCTAAATGGTGAAGTTTTATGTGGATTATGAATTCTATAAATTGTCCAAATTATGTTGATTTTAAACCATGAAATCATATTCCCTCATGATAATAGTGTTACCATATGTTTGATAATGCAAATGTCCACCTCATGATTTGTTACTCTATTACAGGTTGATATTTATGATTTTACCATACCATTAACTGTTCCATAATTTCCAAGAGTATTTTAAAATTTATTGTAATGGTGGATTATGAACACCTAATACCTATATAAATAATTCATGTTATAGTTTTCAGGTAACAAGTCATTGAGATTAGACTTGTATCTTTATATTTCAAAATAATATCAGAATGAGAACTCATCAGTATTAAACTATGTTAAATACAAATAAGTACCAGTTCCATTCAGTTGGGAGTAACAGTTAGCACTGAATGAACACAGGGATGGCGGCTCCCCCATCAGTTAGGCATGAGTCGTTAGAAGTAGTCCCTAATTTACAGACCTACTGTACCACCAAAAATTATGAGGGGTCCCCCTTTAATCAAAGCATGACATATTTGTCCTTCGATACATCTGCCTTATGGATCCTCACCGTTAGCCATATGTTGGTACCCATGGAAAGGTACTAATACCCTTCACACTAGCGTTACAAGTTGGTCCCCAATTTGCTCTGGTTGGGGTATGTCGGTTCTAATTAGCTCCCACTATCTCAATTTAGTATTCAAGGTAGATTAACTTAGGTTTGCATGACCAAATGTTTTGTTTATCAGTTATTCAGTTTTACAGATTATTTAAGTAAATGATCATGCTTTGCCTTGCATTTGTTTTACATGTTCATGGATTCATGCTTAGTACTTATATATATTTCACTTAGTCCTTAAATCATGTACTATTACATTCAAAGTACTGACCCGCATACTCTTTTTTGAGCTATATTGATTTCACAGTATAGGTTTGGGCACCCAGATTCCCTAATTGTACTTATCGAATTCGTGTGCCACTGAGTAGAAGTTGTGGTGAGTCCTTATTCGTCGAGGATAAGTCATCTAAAGTTACTTTAGTATTTTCCCCATTTAGTTAGACGGAGTTAGTTGGGGGTTTGTCCCATCAACTCCCTATGTTTTAGAGGCTTTCAGATTGTCAGACTTGTTTTCAGTAGTTTATCACATATTCAGACAAGCTGAGTATTTTGTTTTTATCTGAGTTTCCTTCAGTTTATCTTTCATAAATTATGTTACATTGCTACTTTCTCCTCTGCTCATAGCAGATATCAGACCATGGGTTATCTTGGGGTCACTTGTGGCCTTAAGCATCGTGTTATAACTAGGGGTAATCTCGGGCCGTGACAATAGTAATCACCTACGAATCATGTTGTAGACTCTTAAGGATCAAAGGTTGTATGATAAATTTTCTATGTGTGAGTTTTGGTTGAATGTTGTGACTTTTTTTAGCATGATTTTTTAGTTAGAGGATCAAGGTGGATCCATAAAAAGTGGAGGTGTTTAAGAAATAGCCTAGACCTACGACTCCAACCCACATTCAGAGCTTCTTTGGCTTGGCTTAGTATTATAGGAGACTTGTGTAGAGTTTCTCTTCTGTTGCTACTCTGTCGACAAGTTTGACTTAGAAAAAGATGAAGTTCTTGAGGTTCGATGCTTGTAAGGGTAGTTTTGAGAAGTTGAAGGATAAGTTGACTTCGGTGCCAATTTTGACCCTGCCCAAGGGTACTAATGGCTTTGTTGTATATTGTGACATGTCCCATCTGGAACTGGGTTATGTGTTGATACAACATGGTAAGGTGGTGGCCTATGCTTCTAAACAGTTTAAGTTTCATAAAAGGAATTATCCGACTCATGATTTAAAGTTAGCGATGGTGGTTTTGGCTTTGAAGATCTGGTGTCATTATCTATATTGTGAGCATGTAGATATCTATTCTGTTCATAAGAGCTTACAGTATGTGTTCACTCAAAAGGAGTTGAATCTCAGGCATAGGTGGTGGCTTGAGTTGGTCAAGGATTATGGCATGAGTCTTCACTACCATCCAAGAAAATCTAATGTTATCGTTGATGCTCTTAGTAGGCTGTCCATGGGTAACTTATCTCATGTGGATGAGGAGAAACGAAGATTACTGAAGGATATTCACCGGTTGGCAACTTGGGGAGTTCGTCTTTTGGAATCTGAGGAAGGAGGAGTAATTGTTCAAGAGGTGTTCAGATCATATCTTGGAGCAGAGGTAAAGGAAAAGTAGGCTTTAGATCCCATTCTGATGCAGATTAAGAATGATGTGGGTCAGCAAAATGTCATGGTATGTGAGATTACACTACCAAAAAAAGCACTTGTTACCCACAATTATTTAACCACAGTTTAAAAAATCATGGTAAATTTAACAAAAAATTCTAAAATTAAGTACGTTTAAAAAACTGATGTTAAAATACCATGAAAAAAATAAGGCGAGGTCTTAAATTTCACTGCCTCTCTTTATTTTTCATTTCCCTCTATTTATTTAGACTGGTATTTTTTTATTTTTGACTCTACACTATCTCTCTTAACAAAAGTAGCTTTACCAAAACAAAAATAAGAAAAAATATCTCAACAGCCCAAACTTTCTACAAGCCTCTGAGTACTTCTTTCCCGTTCCAAAGTTTAATTAATTTGAATAGTAGCGAAAGATGGTCATTTTCAGGAAATAAATCTCTGTTGTCCAGATTTTCAAATCATAAGTTTTGTTCAATTGTTAATGTGTAGTGTTTCTTTTTGTGCAAAATTTCTTTCACCTTTCTGTTTAATTGTTAATAGTAGTTAATGAGGGTAACTATTGATTTCAATTTGTTCGAATAGTTCTTAACTAGACAACTAGTGTTTATGATAAGAGACCTTGAAAAGCTAAAGGAAAATATATATTTTTTTGTTGTTATTTGTTTTGGTTCAAAAAATTTATAAATCATGTAGCAAAGTTGAGTAGTGGTTTAATTAGGAAATAAAATATTTTTTATATTAGATAGACTTATTATTATATTGTGTGTGCTTAGCTTTAATTAATTCTTTTTTATTGGCATGTTTTAGCAAATCAACAGCTGAATTGTCGTTCTCACCTGATATTGTGTAAAAGATGTTGTTGTTCAAAATAAATTAGTTTGTTGGTTACTTATGAAGTAGGGATAATGTGAAAGTTTAGATAACTTCTAGTTTTGGGGAATCCGAATTTAATAGTATTAGGATGAAATGAGCACGAGTCGAATGGATATTGAAGATTCATATAGCTAAGCACTCTAATTAGTTTGGGGATTTACAGGTCAATTGATTGACTGACTAGTTATGATCAAATAACCTATTGTGTCTCATTTCAGTTTTTACTACGTCATTATATATATATATATATATAAAAAAAAAAAAAAATCTAACAAGGCATGTCTGGACACTATAAACTGTTAAAATAAGCTATGTGAAGTGTACTATAAACTCGGGATAATTTATTGGACTTACATTTATTGTTCTTTTCTTTTAAATAGAAGTGTACTATAAACTCAGGATAATTTTATTGATAAACATTGCCTCATGACTATTTCAATTTATATTTTATTTGTTTCACATATTCAGTCCTCAACATTATCAACCAATGTTTTTCTGTCTCAAGTATTTGTCTCGATAAAGGTATGTGTCTATTTGATAAAGTGATACTCTCCTTTTTCTATAAAAAATTAACAGAAGCATACTTTATGTACTTAAAATTATCATAATTTATCATTTTTCTGCCATTTTTATCCATAAGGCTTTTTTTCTACAAACATTCTAGTTGGCAATTGAACATGCAATAGTTAGCCTTTTGTATGATTTGACTATTTATATAAGAAGTCTGTTGCTTTGAGTTATTGGAACTATGAAGAAAGTTATGTTTTTTACTAACATTAAAGGAATTTGTTCTTGAGAATGAAAAGTATTGATAAGAAAATACTAGGTAATTTGTTTTCAATTGTTCAAGTCTAGGTGAACGGAGTTATATATTTGTACTGATGGGTAGTAATAAGTACATGTGGAATTAGTAGAGGTGCATAAAATCTAGCCCGACACCATAATTTCAGGAAAAAAAGGTTGCTTTGGTTTACAGGAACTTTGAAGAAAGATTTATTCTTTCTATTACTACAACAATGGCATATCCAGTGTAGTCCCACAAAATGGGGCTCAGAGAGGGTAGAGTATAGGCAACCCTTATCATGCCCCTACCTCAGTGATAAAGAGGTGCTTCCAAATTTTAATATACCCTTCACTCAAGGAAAAACAAATCAAAGCAAACAAGAAAAAGAAGTAACGTCTGCGAAAATATAGAAAAGTATGCTAATAGTAACCACAACAAAATAAGAAACTATAAAAGTAATACTGGACTACTAGTGTGGAAACATTAGCTAGACAATGCTCTACAACCAGCTAACCTATAATAAAGATCTGTTCTTTTTATTAATAGTAGAAAGATATATTTTTCATAAGGACGAGTCTATAGGCTAACACTGTTCTCTTAGTTAATTTAAAGTAGTGATCTTTTGCTATTGCATTGGCGATATTTTGTGTTAGCCATTTCAATTTGTTACTAATAAATATGAAGTGGTTCTTTTTCTTGTATTAGCATGCAGTAGTGACCTTACTTGGTAGTTCTTTGAAGCTCTGAACATATTGAAAATATTTAGTCTAATTTTTCTCTTACAAGATAAATCACAAGAGTATGAAGCTTGAAATCACTTCTACAGATGAAATTTAGTGAGATCTTTATTTGTTAGGATGGGTTATTGTACTGTAGGTATTAAGTATAAATTTTGTATTTAAAAGTGATAATAAGGTGGATGCCTATAAGTAATCGTTTGCGCTATATTCATAGTGTATAGAGGTAACTTTGGTAGTTTAGTTTGCCTTGAATGTATTCTAAGTTAAATGCTTTGGAGAGTTATTCTTTCCAAACTTTGTTAATAATTGAACCCGATGTTGAAATTAAAACATTTACGATTTATCCTATTAGTTACTGATTTGTGTATCAAGTAATTCTATTGAGTGTTGAATTATTTGATCTTTACTAAGAAATAAAAATTGATATTATAGTTGTACGATGTTTCATTGTTATTTTTGGTGTTTTATTATATACAAGTTATAAATGATAAATTATGCCCAACATGAAAATGAGAACATAACCACTTGTACGCTTGGCAATGAAAACTTATATTCTTCTTTAAGCTCTAATAAAGCTATTTCACAACAAAAATTGGAGCCCTTAGTTGTGAAGGTTAGAGTTTATAAATAAACTTAATGAAACTGTTTAATTGAAATAGTGGTATTTAATGGATGTTTAAGGTAATTGTATTTTGGAAGTGCTTCTATTTCTTTGTACTTGTTCTTGTTCATCATTGAAATATGCATGTTTGTCTGTGAAATGAAGACACTAACACTTCATCTTTGGAATATAATCAAAAGAATTGAATTTTTGTTTCCTGGTGATAATAGTGACTGTATCAATACTATTTCAGTGTAATACCTCAGGCAACAACGAAATATTTTTAGTGATAATAAAGTATTTGTTTGGGTCTGATTTCCTCTCTTCATGTTTTATGCTGCTATTTATTGATATAGGTTGAAGTTGGGAATCCTCATGAAGTATGGAGTTCCAGCAAATATGGGACTGTGAGACAGCATGACTTTAGAAAGGGTGAGTCATTTCCTAAGTTACTTTGTCTCATCAAGATTATCGTAATATACTTTTTTGTCTTAACACACTTTATATTATGATGAATATATTTTCCGCTTTATCGAAAGGCTAAAGGTCTCTCTCTTTCACAAAAAGATTTGAGTTACATCTATTTTATTTTCTTTGATAGAAAAACGAAATGTTTATCCAATTGTCTCAAATAAGCTAATTGAGCTGCTTCATTAAAATCATGTTTTCCCTTATTATGTCATCTCATAAAGTGTTAAGCATGTCACTTTGCTATTTTGGAAAAAATAATTGTATTATGAGCTTTACTAATTTTTTCTTGGCTAGCTTGAAGCTTTGGCTATCAATTCAAAAGTTCGATAAGATTAATTTATCTATTACGCTTTGTTCTTTAACCAATGACCTTTTTACTCCAGGTGGATGATGTTAATGTTTTTGTGAAATCATTAGCTGATCTTCTTAAACATTTATTTTCTCTGAACTTGTGTGATTATCTCAATGGGGACTTATTTGCTTATTGTTGGTGGATGTTATAGTTGTTCTTACTAGTCTATTGTAGTAAGGGCATACTCTAGGAAATACTGTTGATTTCTAATTTGTAATTCAATTTTTGCAGTGATGTTTTTAGTCGGTTGAATGATAAAGGATTAGATACAAGAAGATAGTTTATATGTATGAAATTTCATAAATAGTTGATGGAGTCATAGTGGATTTCTTGTTGCTTCTCTTTGGTAGAACGAGAGTTCCAAGATTTGTATGGATATTAGGAAAATGCAGGGAATAACTGTAATTTTTTTAATAAATAAAACTCTATATTTAGCCACGGTTGAAACCGTGGCTAATTTGTATGAAAATATTTTTCACGGTTATAGTATGGGTAATTAGGAATTTTAAATATATTTTACTTTTACATTGTCAAATTTACCCACAAACGACTGGAACTAATTTATATTTACATACACAAAAATCGTGGCAAATTTTCTCGCAATGCCCCTATTGTACATGCTAGCCACCATGGCTAATGAATCTTGGCAAAAGTGTTTAGCCACGGTTTAATTGTTACTTAGCCACGATGTTGCACGTGTCTAAATGATGCATTTTTTATAGTGTTAGGGGAGATATTATCTTGAAGTATCAAAGTAGATTATGTGTTCCTGATGTTGAGGGGCTTCAAGATAGGATTTTGGCTGATACTAATGAGTCTAGGTATACATTTCATCCAAGTTCAACAAAGATGTACCATGACTTGAAAGAAATCTATTAGTGAGGCAATATAAAGAAGGATGTGGCCAATTTACTGGCCAAGTGTATGGGTGAAGGTTGAACACTTGAGGACTGGTGGGATGTCTCAAGGGATAGAGTTGCCTATGTAGAAATGGGAGATGATTACAATGGATTTCGTTACGGGTCTTCAACAGTCTCTCGACTAGTAAGATTTGATTTGCATTATTTTGGATAGGATGACCAAATCGGATCCTTTCTTGCCTATGAAGACTAACTACTCTGGAGAGTATTATGCTAAGTTATTTATTTAGGAGATTGTCAAACAACATGGAGTGCCGATTTCTATTATTTCAGATCAAGGTACACAATTCTCTTCTCATTTTTGGAGTTCCTTTCAGAAATTTTGTGGACCAAGGTGAACCTTAGAACCACTTTCCATCCTCAAACGGATGGACAAGTGATGTTTTATAGAAATATAGTACTTTCGGTCTTACAACATGGAAAAGATGCAAGTTTCTGAGGTTACTTTGTTAGATATGATGCCTTTTGGGTATATTTTGCAGGAAATCATGTTTTGGATGATAAGTTCATGAAAAAGGTAAAAAAAAAAGGTGTTTTGAATATTTTTTGGAGCAATTATGGATATTCGGGATATTTTTCAGCTTATTTGTGATCAAAGAATGTTCGAGAATCAAAGAAGATTTAAAAAGATGACTCCCGACAGCTCCAAGTCAACATATGTCCGCAAGTAGGACCTATGGACCGCAAGTAGGCAAAGCAAATACCATAAGTCCAAAATCCCGACTACTGAACTTGTAGGATTTTTGCTCCCAGTACCTGCAGTTTATACCTGCGTCCAGTGTCAAGACCGCAGGTACGACCAGCTCCCTATGCCAGACCGCAGGTACAGACCAAATGTGGCCACCGACCTAGTTTTCTCCAAAAGATAATAGTAATTTAGAGTTTAACTATCGATTCATGCTTCTAGGTTCTATCTTCGTAAGATGGTTAGGTTCCATCTAATAACAAGAGAATCAAAAGGTAATAGTTAACTGGGATCAAGATAAGGGTTAGTAAGGTGACATCCTGAGACTCAAAAGGTAAAGAGTGAAATCCTTCTGCTCACCCAAAAGACGGCAGAAGGTACATAACTATCAATTCTGCATGCAAAGTATCAGTTTGGTTCAACAAAGAACGATAAGCCTACAGAGTTTAGAATCCAGGGGGAACATAATCCTAGTGCTCACCTACAGTGATTACAACTGAAGTCAATATAGTTATTTTCTTGAGAGTACAACACAAAACCCCTAATTTACTTTTCTTGTTCTGCGTACGGACTACAAGTTCTTGAGATTTGCAAAGCCACATGTTCCCTTGAGATTCGACCCCAACCTCTGTTGGGTTATTTTATTTTGATAGCCACTGTACCATCATCTAATAGAAGGTGTTGTTTGGACATTAATTAAAATTTTGGCGTCGTTACCGGGGAACATGATGTTGATTTTTTATTTGAAGTTGTTGTAGTTTTTTTCTTTTTCTTTTTATTCTTAGTTAAGAATATGTTGGTGTATTACTAGAACATGGAGTAGAGGCAATCCCTTACTCCCATTGAATCTTAATCAAAAGAGGATCCCACAAACACCTGGTAGGATGTCTGAGCATAAGAGAGATGAACCTCCCTGAGAGGGTTCGTGATGTTATACCTCCTCCTCATGAAGGGGTACACGATATTGTTGATCGTCGATTAGTGAGCTATTAGCTCAAGATGAATCCAAGAAAAGGGAAATAGAAGAAGCTTAGCGGGTAGCTAGGGAGGCAGATCTAGCTGAGTATAGAAAAGTAGAAGCCCATTGAGCAGCAATCGATGGAAATTAAATAAAAGCTAGAGGTGCCCATGTTTAAGTAATCCCAGAATATCAGTATGTTCAGCCATATATAGATGACAAAGAAGACTTGTAATACATTGAATCAACAGAGACTAGATTCATAATTCCTCTTGCTTTTCCCCAAGCATCAAGTTTGATATTACGAGTGCAATGATCCAACTCTTAAATATGAAGGATGTAGTTCGTATACAAATCTAGGGGTAAATAACAAAGCACTTAGACCGAGCATTTTCCCCTTCACACTTACAAGAGAAGAATCTTTATGGTTAGGGGAACTGCTAAGAGGCTCTATCACTACATGGAATGAGTTGCGCAAACAATTATTGAATAGGTTTTTTCCTCCATCCAGGATATTGTAGCTTAAGGATGAGATTTATAACCTCAGGTATCTATAGTAAAAGTCTATGTATGAGGCTTGGTTCAGATTCAAGAAGAAGTTGAGTATGGTACCCAATCATCGGTTTTTAGGGACGAGTTTATTAGAGATATTCTACAAAGCCCTGGACATCATCTCAAAAGCCATGGAAGACTCCATATATATTGAGGATCTTTAATGAGACTATGCTAGGAGACAACTTCGGAGATGTTAGATTAGATCTCTCTCACTAACCGAGGGTGAAAAACTCCGAAAGCTGAGAGAGAATCTGCACTTATGCAATTAGTGCTTCCTGTGACCTGAAAGTAGTTGATGACACAGTACCACAAGAAATTGCATTTCTCAGGACTGATCTTGGGGTACTAGCAAAGAAGCTTGCAGCAGTGAATTCCAAGAAAGTGGATGCAATAGCAGCGTAGGGGTCATCTTCCAAAGCGTACGAGTTAGAACTGGAAGAGGAAGCAAATTATCTAGATCGTCAGATGGCAGGTTTCTGAGCCCAAGAGTAAGGGAACCAAGGTCGGAACTACTATGGTAGATACAAATACCATAGCAGAGAGAGAGATGGTGACTAGAGAAGAAAGATGATTACACAAAGAAGGGAGATTGATACATTCTACCTGGCAGACGAGATGTAGAATCCAGAATGAAAGATATGTTGATGAAGCTAGTGAAGGGTCAAATAAATCAAGAGATCAACCTTAAGGAGATTAAGGACGACATTTCAAGATTTACCTAGAAGGTTGAGTCACATTCCACAGCTATCAACTAGTTGGAGAACTAGTTCGGGCAAATGTCAACAACTCTGAATCAAAGGTAGACCCTTCCAAGAAACACGATGAAAAATCCTAAAAACAATAGTCACGTACTTGGTATTACCACAAGGAGTGTTATAACTACTATGGATCCCCCACGACTTACGGCAGAAGCTATTGATTATGAGACACCTGATGTTGAATCTAAGAAGGTTGTAGGTGATAATGGTAAAGTTACTGAAGATAAAGGTAAGGTTTCAGTCACTGATAAAAAAATCAGACCAATCCTGAGATTGCCCCCACCTTATACTTAGAGATTGAGGCTAAAAAAAATGAAGGTAAGTTTAAGAAATTCATTAATATGTTGAAAGAATTTAGCTTTAACATACCTCTTCTAGAGTCATTGGAGCGTATGCCTAGATACTCTAGTTTTATAAAACAAATGGTCACAATAAATAAAGGAACAAAATTTAATGATGTTAATGGTATTCACCACTACAGTGCAGTCATGACTAGGTCTTTGGCATAGAAAAAGAGCGACCCCCGTGTATTCACTATACCATGTACTATTAGGCCATCTTGATTTTCCATATTCTTGTGTGCTTTAGGGTCCATCATTAATTTGATGTCACTATTCGTATTCAATTAATTGGGCCTGAACCCTTTAGAACTGACTTCGATGCAGCTATTGATGGTTGATCGTATAGTGAAAAGCCTGTGGAAATCTCTTTTGATGTGATTATGAGATTGTATAACTTTATCTTTCTGGATGACTTTCTCATCCTAGACTATAAGGTTGACATCAAGATGCCCATTACTTTGGGAAGATTGTTCATGACCATAAATAGAGTTATGGTAGACATGGAAAAAGGTGCGCTAAAATTTATAGTCAATGGTGAGGAGGCTACAATCAATATTCGAAAGTTAATGAAGCATCCAACTAACAAGAGGGTAGTACCGGTGATTGATTGTATTGATGACCCTGGAGGATATTCCTATAGGTATCTTGATAAATTCTAAGTAGTCAACATACCCGCGTCGTGCCGCGATGTTCAATAAAGTTCTGCATGGAAGGATATCCATGGGCTTATTGGTGAAGTCTAAGTAACAAACTTAGCCATGTCGTGCCACAATGTTAAATCAAGTGTTGAGTGGGAGGCGGCCCACTAGTTTAGTGTTCATGTTTTTTTTATTTTTAACTTTTTATAGGTTTTTAGATTTTGGACCTTACCATGAATACGATAAAAATTGCTACATTCATTGATTTCCAAGTAAGGGGACTGTGTGATCAAACCATCGTGGTCACAAGTCCAACACAGTAAGTTGAGTAATAAGTTGAAAAGTTTAAATTTTGAGGATAAAAACTGGTAAGTTATGGACTTTGGCATCTAATTTTACTTATGGGACCTAAAACTTAGGTTAAGGGACCATCAGTATCTGGAATAATATCAAAATTCCAAGCCTGGGTTGCATAAAAGCGAGCCAAAAATTTTTGGCCCCGCACCTGCACCCAGCACCTACTGGCCACAGGTGGTACCTGTGGCCTGGGCCAGACCATGGATGATGGCTGCAAGTACAAGTCATGGCTAAGTCAATTCTTGGGCCCACTTTTTAAGTAAAATTTTGGGCCCACCAACATTTAAATATGACCTAAAATAGCCCCCCCACCCCACCCACCTATATAAAAACATTCTTACCCTCATTCTAACTCATTCAAATCCTCAAAACTTCACTTTTCTCTTTGAATTCAAACTTTCCTATTAAAATATAAACTAACCCCACACTTAAGTATAGTCTATATTGACACTTATTTTAGATACCAACTTATTACAACATGCTAAAAACATGTTTCAACTTCTATTTTGCTTGAGTTCTTTATTATTCACTCCTGGTTTTTCATATAAAAGGTAACTTTCTCTGCTTCTAATGGTTATATATTGGTTTATCTATTGCTTAATCAAGTTGATATGTGTATTTAATTGTAAAATATATAAAATTTATCATGCTTGTATGTTGGAGCCATAAAGTAGCCTAAAAATATAATGTAGGGCCTTGTTTTGAAGAATAATCTAAAGTTACGCCCCAACCGAAAAGTGAACTTCAATGAATAGAGTAATACCGCTATTTGAACATATTTGTTTTCTTTGAAATTCATGATTCTTGATTGGTGTGTGCACATTGGACTTTTTGGGATTTCAAATAGGTCTTAGGGGTGTGAAAATTGAGGAAAAATTAAAACTTTTCAAATTTTGAGTTTTTCTTCAACTTTTTCTACCCTTCACTTTTGTTGGAAACTAACAACTGGTTTTTCAGGTACATATGGCACCTAAAGAGGTGAAGAAAATAAAGGTCAGTACATCAAGTAGACTAGAAGAGTCTCCCAATCCTAGTAGATTAGTCTAGGAGTACCCGAGGTGGAGATGTAGAGACACTGCCACTAGGGTGACACACAGAGTCACGAGAGGACAGACTCACTAGGCTACTCAATCAAATGTAGCCAGTTCTTGGATGAAGTCTGCACGGATATCACCCCCACAAAATACTCTACCAGATAATGATTATAATAAGGAAGAGACAGAGTCTGAGACTACTCCACAGGTTGCTGCTCAAGAGCCCTAGTCTAAGAAGGGGTCCCAGGATTCATCTGATAAGGTTGAACTAGAGCAGTCATCTGCAGTTCCACGGTCTAAGAAGGGTACCGCTACTCATGTTCAGAAGATAGAGGTACCCCATTCTGATGAGGGTACTGAGCAGCCTTCCCGTGATGCTTCAATACAATAGAGCCCTGTACCTGCACATACCCTAGAGCCATCTCCCGAGGAGGGACCTACGATGTGGTCTATGGAAGGAATACAAAACATATTTGATCTTGACAGTCATGTTTGGGAGCTAGACAGGCCTATGAGGTGTACTTATGAGGAGCGTTGGATTGACTTATTGGGGCTAGATCAAGTACCTTAGTTGCGGGCTACATTTGATTGATATTAGCTAGAGTGGATGACTAAGCCACTCGGTTCCTACATCCCAGCTATGGAACTTTAATTTTATAAATCTTTTAGAGATATCAAGGTCCTTACTATGCTCAATCATCAAGGCCTGATCAGATTCATGCTACAACCACAGCTTGATCATACACTGCCTAGAGGGGTCAAGTTGATATTATAGAGGATAATATCCATAAAGTTATCTTCAGCCCAGATTACATCACTCCTACATCTATAGCTGAGTGCGACCATAGATTAAGGATCGCACGTGATTAATATATCATGCGGGAGAAAAAGCTCTGATGTGAGAGGATCGAGATGGATAGGAGGATAACCAGTTACATTTCACTACTTGCTGATATGAACCCATCAATCGAGGGGCAAGTTGTGATCAAGAAGGGCCTCTTGACATTGATGGCCAAGTTTTGTTGGTTTCTAATTAGATACCAACTAATACCCACAGCTTTGGATATATATTAACGTGGAAGAGAGAAGCACTAGTCTTCTGTCTGATGGCCAAATATGATGTTGATTTTTCTATGATTATTCACCATGAGTTACATGATAGAGAATTTAGGGAGTTGACTAATCTTTCCTTCCCATGAATAATTCTGAGGTCGTGCGATGAGGCCAATGTGCCTGCGATACTAGGTATTTATGAGAGGGTAGCTATGATGGAGACAAAACAAATGAAGACCATTTAAGGTTTGGCATATCCAGGCACTTCTAGGAGATCGAGACAGCAAGCAACAGTACCACCAGCCCAGGCTAAGGGCCCAAAAGTTTTTGTAGAGCCTGATAAGGAACATCAAGATAATAAAGGTATTACTATTAACATAGAGATAGGGGAGAAGAGAGAGGTTCCTAATATAAGTACACAGGGATAGGGGACACAGGATACTTCTTCTTCAGCCCCAGCTTTGACCTCAAAGCCAGTGGGTGCATCTATAGAGACTATTTACCTATCAACTACTGCTCCTGCGATAGGTATGATTACTATATCTTGTACATTTTTATAAAGCTTAGTGGACAGCTAGATGGCCATAAATTCTAGAGTAAAAGTTGTTGATACTGAGATGGCCACCCTCTATGATCAGATGAGATTAGGGGTTTGGACTAGATTTAATCATTAATAAGCCCAGTAGAAGGCACACTGAGTACTGCACTATTTGAGCTACATTCTGACTTCTATATATGGCTTGGTGAGTTTGAGAGATAGTTTATAGCTTGATATATAAAGACAACTGCACTAGATCTATCCTAGATAAGGGAGGGTTTGCTGTGTTATGAGCAGAGGTACACTCTCTTATAGAGAGTCGTGTTGTAGCCACTCCCTCAATTATACCCCAGGTGGTCTAGATATCACCTCCACGCATACTGAGATAGTTTGATATTCTCATAGAGGGTGATGAAGAGGTCCAGTAGTTGGGGCCAAGAGAGGTCACATAGATGACTTACAGGGCCCTTATTTATTATATGATCAGGCTGTTAAAAAGGACAAGCATGATTCGATGGAGTTTGTATTCATCGATAGGAAGAGGCGTGTATCTTTAGCAGCAGGTTAATCAACCAGTAGGGCACCGCCACCAAAACCGCCTCCACCAGCTGATTGCCTTCATTTGGGGATGCTCCTAATTTGGGTGCTTAGTGCATCCTAGGTATGTTCTCCTTTCTCTCTATTTTACTTTATTTTAGTGAATTGAGGACAGTGCATAATTTTTCATTGAGGGTAGGTATACCATGCTTCCATGGGTTTTAGTTGTCGTGTTTTTTTCCCGTCGACTGCAGTATGGTTGTAAAACTGGCGTTTCTAGGATAATTTTGTGTCGAATTGCATGTTTATTCTTATTGTGTTATTTTTGTGTAATTAGGAAATTTTAAGTATTTAGGGTAGTAGTCATTTGACTAATTTGTGATACCCCTCCAAAATTTTGTGTTCTAAAACTATGTGAATGTATATATGTGTGAACTTAGTGTATCTTGTTATGCCATTAGTATTAGGTACATGATAATTACTTTAGCAATTACATGAACTGGATAGGTAGTAGTTGGTAATGTGACTTTGTGCTATGTGTGTGAGATACTACCTAGTTCGCTTTGTGTGTCAAATTTAGAACTTACCTGGTTAGTTTTCCCTAGGTTGAAGGATAGTCGGTTAGGATAGGATCATAGGCTTTTTTTATATTAGTCCACTCTCAGCCTAAATGACCTTCCATGTGTTAAGTATTCCCTTGATCCTTATTTTGAGCCTTGTAGCCAATTTTTTCTTATTTCACCATCCACCTTTCTATTCGTAGTACAATGAACCTATTTTGGCCCTGGTCCTACTTGAATATTGTACACCTCAACTTAGGAAAAATGCCTAAGTTGAGGGTGGCTATCATAGGGGTGTATAGTGTAAAATAGGTATGAAGAAAGGTAAAATAAGAGGGAAAAAAGTTAGTAGTATTGGGTGTGGTAGAAAAGAAAAAAAAGTAAAAGAAAAAAAATTATGAAAAGGTGAAAAGGAAAGAATAAAAAACCAAACCTAACCTGAATGTGCATAGAAGAATAAAAAGGGAGAAAAAGGGATGGAATAAAAAAGAAATTGGATAGTAAATGAGACCCCAAGGTCAGTGTAGTGCCAAGGAGGCTTAGTCAGTTGATATATCCATATGTACCATACCAACACCCCAAGCCTACATTACAAGCTGAGAAAAGTCCTATAGTGATCCTCACTTGACTATCTGAATGCTAAAGTAAAGAAAATAAGGGCAAGTTATAGTATTTTACATGCATTGATTAGAACTTATCTTCTGAGTGTGAGTATCTCTTGACCGTCCCTGCGTTGACATACATGATTTCATCTGAGTGAGTGGGACATTCTTATTGCGAGGTTACTTGAGTCATATATCTAGCTATTTTCTTATTTCGTATAGTGTAACTTGTATATATGAGTGGTTTTCTGTTGCTATTGTAATTGCCATACGTTGACACCATTGTATCACATTGTTGTGCTCAATTCATACACAATTGGTTTTGAAAAATAAGAATGGATGGGGAAGTTGTGTTTTGAGTTTAAGTGTGGGCTGACTATCGTGAATAGCTTAGTTTCTCCTAGTTAAGCATCATATTTATTTCTCTTGTGTTTTTTTGCCTAAGGATATGCAAATGTTCAAAGTTAAGGATGTTGATGTTCCATATAAATATAGCACTTTCGATGCTTAAAACGAGTAAAGGATGCAAGTTTCTAAGGTTATTTTATTAGATATGATGCCTTTTACGTAGTTTTATAGGAAACCATGTTTTCGGATGATAAGTTCATGAAATAGGTGAAAAGGGGTATGTTTGGCTATTTTGGAGCAATTATGGATATTCGAAATATTTTTGGGCTTGTTCATGATCAAATCATGTTTGGGAATTGAAGAATAGCTGAAAAGATGACTCCTAGCACTTACTAAGTCAAGATGTGGCCACAAGTAGGACCTACAGACCACATGCAGGCAAAGCAAGTACCAAAAGTTCAAAATCTCAAGAGATGAACTTGCAAGATTTTTTCTCTTGGTACTTGTGGTTTATACCTGCACCCAGTGTTAAGATCATAGGTACTACCTGCGCCCTATACCAGACTACAAGTACAGACTATATGTGGCCACCAACCTGGTTTTCTCCTACTTTATATGGGCTTCAATTTTAGGATTTCCTCTTGTACTATAAATACCCTTTTATGTACTTTTTAGTGAAGGTTACATGTTTTTGATAGACACAAACATATTTTGATTTCAAGATCTGTCTTTGATCTTGGAATTTTCTAGTATAGACTTTGGTTCATTAATTTAGTTACGGTTATGGGTTTTATTCCTTCTTATCATTGTAAATTCATCTACTCTTTCTATTATGAATTTTATTGATTTTTTCACTAGCATGAGCAGATAATACCCATTGCTAGCGTTATAGAAAACCTGGCGGATTGACAAAATAGGAGAAGTGATTTCATTGTTCTAAAACAATACCCATGCATGTATTGCTTTGTCTTCATTATGATAGTTCTCTTAATGGTTTCACACATTAGGATCCCACCTAGATATTGTTGCTTACTCCAAAAGAGGAGCAGTAACTAGAAAAAGATAACGACAACAGTAATTTTGAGTTTAACTGTCGATCTATGCTTCTAGGTTCTATCTTAGTAAGTTGGTTAGGTTTCATCTAATAACTAGAGACTTAAAATGTAATACTTAATTAGGATTAAGGTAAGATTTATTAAGGAGACATCCTAAGACTCAAAAGGTAAAGTGTGATATCCTTCTGGTCATCCAAAAGACTTCAGAAGGTACTTAACTTATCGATTATGCATGCAAAGTATCAGGTTGGTTAAACAAAGCACGATAAGACTAAGGAGTTAAGAATCTAGGGGAAACACAATCCAAGTGTTCACTTACACAGATTACAACTGAAGTCAATTATTTATTTACTCGATATTACTACACAAAACCCCCTAATTTACTTTTTTGTTTTGCCTTCAGACTACAACTGCTAGAGCTTTGCAAATCCATATGTTCCCTTGGGATTCAACCCTAACCTATGTTAGGTTACTATATTTTAAAAGCGACCATATCATCATCAAATAGGAGGAGTCATTTAGACGTCAATCAATAAGTCCAACAAACTATTCAGACTTTGGAGGATATTCTAAGGGCTTGTGTGATTGATTTTAGAGGTAGTTAGGTGATCACTTTCCTTTGATTTTGGAAGTAGTTAGGTTAATCTCTTGGCTCTAATTGAATTTTTGTATAACAATAGTTACCATTCTAGTATTTAGATGGCTCCTTTTAAGACTTTATATCGTAAGAGGTATAGGTCTCCTGTTGGGTGGTTTGAGGTTGGTAAGTCAAAATTTTTGGTCCTGACTTGGTTGACCAAGACATAGAAAATGTGAAGGTTATTATATAAAGATTTAAGACTGCTAAGAGTGCAACACCCTGGTTTTTTACCCTTAGAAAATTTCTCCATTTTTGGCTTCTAGGCATCAAATGACTTGGGGTACTAGTCGTATGATGTGGTATGGTTCGTCGGATCATGGACGTAAGGTAACCAGTACAGGTTGTTTGTTTTATGTCCAAGGTACAGTTGGATTATACTAGTCGTACATTAGGGTACTAATGGTAAGATATCAATCGTATGTATCCCTAACTTAAGCATAGGTGATTTTATTTTATCTATGGTGTAATTTCATGGTATTAGTCATATAGTAGGGTATGATTTGTCTTGGGTACGAGTTAAGGGTACCACTCGTACCCTAGGGTACAGTTGGGGGGCATACCATTGTATGAGAATTTTAAGCAGTTTAAGTTTGGGGTAATCTGGACATTTCCCCTCTTAACCTCTTAAAGCCCCATGACTTATAACACTCTTAGGAAATCATTTAACTGATTTACAATCACTGAAATTCTCTTAAACAATCTCATATTCTCTCAAAGCTCTTGGGTCAAGGAAGGCTAGGGTTACATCAATAGGATCAATTTGGGGCTTAGAAGGATGATTTTCTCTCATCTTCTTCTCAATCTAAGGTATGTTACTCCTCCCTCAGTGTTAGTTCCAACTAAAGGCATGTTTTATAAATTGTTTCTATGGCATAATTGTTGTATGGTTTTGCGTTTTGAAATATAGGTTTGGGGTTTTAGTTATAAATTCTTGGTTATGGTTTTCCCATGTTTTAATTATGGATTTTCTTGTTTTACCGATGTTTTGGACATTTGGTTGCATGGCTATGGTTAATTGGCACTTGGGTTTTAGTTTTGGAAACACTATGCCCCAAAGTGTTTGATAAAATGCCTATGAAAATGCTTTTACTACATTGTTGGACTTTTAGTGGAACTGTTGCATGGTATAACTTGGTAATGGAACCCTCAATGGTATAAATGGTTTAAATGGTTTGGACTGGTTAAATGGTAATGTCTTGGTGGTTATGATTGGTCTAATTTAAATCCTTGTGGGGTACAACGGAATCTCCCAAGAAAATATAATAATGATCACTTGTGGGGTATATGAGATTCCCCTAAGTCAACTTAATAATGTAATATATGGGTACATGGGAATCCTTTCTTCCTAAAAATGATGGCTAAGGACATGCTTGGAGGCTATAGTCAGTATAACGATTCCACTACTTATAGCCTTAGGTAATAATAAAAAAAATGGTGGTTTGGTTTTGTAATACCCCAAACTATCTTTAAGTCAAATCTAGTCTATATAAGAGTTGGGAAATTGAATTAGCTTTTCAACGATACCAATTTCGTCCAAATCCGGTATCGGAGTAAAAAGTTATGGACATTTTACACAGAACTGTCAGAACTTCCCAGAAGGGATGGTTAGGCCGATGGACCATCGAGATAGCGATGGACCGTTGATCTAGCGATGGACCATCGCCCAAGCCATCGTAACTAAGGCAGTGAACCCATCTTCTGGACAAGTGCAGTGGTTAGGACCAATGGACCGTCGAGCTAGCGACAGACCATCACCCAAACTATCGCAGAAGAGGTAGAAGTTCAGGTTCTATCCAAGTACAATGGGACAGACCGACGGACCGTCGAGCCAACGACGGACCGTTGCCCAAGCCATTGCCACTTTCGATCAGTGATTTTAAGCTTTTTAAAGGGTATTTGGGTTTTTTTTCACCCGTTTTAACCCCTAATTATACTAGACCAGAGCTCGTAACTTTATTATTCATCCACAACGCCAAATTAGGGTTTCTCTCAAATATCAATCCCCAAGAACAAGAAACACTAGGTGTCTAATCCCAAGGCAAGAATTCAAGATTTCCTCCACCAATCTTTAAGAAATCATCCACCCAGGTATTTAAAGTGTTGATTCATGGGTTTCTTTTACCCATGAAGCTCAAGAATCCCATTTTAAACACATGAATTGTGATTCCCATATGGTGAGTTGATTTTAATTATGTTGATGTGGTTGTATGAATCCCAAGTTGGAGTCTTTATGTACTTTTCATGAAATCATGCTAGTATGTGGGTTTGGATACTTTTAAATTGAGTTGATTAAAGTAACCATGATGTATGAAATAGTGTATATGTCTAAGCCTAAGGTTGTGCATGCAATGTGTTTGATAAAATGCCCAAGAGAATAAGAATCATGCTTTATGACTTAATTATGACCAAATTGATGAACCCATGCTTTACCCTTATGCTCAAAATGACTTCCATGCTATTGTTATGCATTGAAATTGTTTGATAGATTGTTCAGGAGATTAGCCCTATAAAATTATGACATGTTTATATGCATTCCTATTTATGAACCAAACCATGATAGTTAAGTGCCTCATGAAATTCTCCAATGATTGTATTATGGATTGTTGATTATGGTCGTAAGTCCAGGAAGTGTCATGTCTTATCAGTTTCATGCTATCGAGTCCTGGGGGTACTTGTACCCAACAATTTAGCTGTGTTCCTAGAGACAGTGTTAGTTTTTAAGATACTCTCAGTCAAACCATGTTCAGTAAAATTCAGTCTATCTCATGACTCAGGAAAACTCAGTAATCTCAGTAATCTTAGTCAGTTATAAGATCTCAGTAATATTCCACCAATCAATGGAACCCAGTGAACTCAGTCCAGTCAGTTCAGTGTAATTAATTCAGTGTCTAATCAGGTGGGAGTAGGATTCAGCACCGAGTGATCCCAAGGATGGGAACTCACCTGCGAGTAGAGGGTGTGATTCTTAGAAGAAATCTTTGCACTTTAGAACTACGTAGCCAGGGAAGGTTAAGACATCTAACCTGTTAGATAAGGGTTAATGAGGTGACTTAACCTATTAGATAAAGGTCCCACCATTCTTCTTAGAGTACCTGTTAGATGAGGGATTACTCACAGCTTGTCCGTACCAGTGGCGCGGTATTGACACCCTTCCAATTAGGGTTATAAATTGGATCCCAACTCAATTATATTATCTTATTAGGGGCATATCGGTTAAATAACTACTTCCCACAGTCTCAATCTCAGGTCTCAGTAATAGAACTCAGATAATTCTACAGAATTCAAGACTGTTAGATACAGTCACTCAGCTCAGTATGGAACTCAACTAGTTCCATCAGAACCTAGACTGTCAGACACAGTCGCTCAGTATCAGTTATATCAGTTATCATAAATCTATGTAATTAGTATTCAGACTTAGTAATCAGTGTTGTCATAATCTCATTTACAGTTATGTATTCATGCATGTATTCCCATGTTCATGTTACTCAGTCAGTCAGTATTGTTTATGTATATGAACCCTTGCATTCAGCCTACCTCACTTACATACTAATATATTTAATTATACTAACGCATTTGTGCTATGGTGTTTTAAACCATAGGTTCAGAATCACGAGCTCCAGAGCATCAGTAGCATTCCATTTTCAGTAGTTAGACTAGCAGTGAGTACTCATCATTCGAGGATGTTATTATTTGATTATTTTATTCTTTCAGTACTTAGTTTATTTTAGTAGTTGGTTTTAGTTGGGGACATGTCCCATTAACTCCTTATTCAGTCAGTTTTAGAGGCTTTCAGACTAGCATATTCAGACAATTATTTCAGTTTTGGTATTATGATACCATATTATTCAGATGTTATGTTTTATCATATTTTTGAACCTTATGGCCTTTCAACCTTTTATTCATATGTTTTTACAATATGTTATGCAGTGATTAATTATAGATATCAATCATGGGTTAGATTGTGGTCCTTCAGGGTTATGAACACTGTATGGCGCTACGGGTACCAAATTTGGGGCATTACAAGTTTTGTGATAATGGTTTTAATTAGGCAATAATAGTGGGGTGTGATAGATAACCGAAAGGGCTGAGTCCAATGGATGGACATTAGAAACTCATGTTTGCCAACATGAGGATTGGTCATAGCAGCCATATATGATACTTATGGGGTACATGGGAATCCCCTAAGTACACTTGTACATATGTATTATGGAGAACAAAGGGTACTCAGGAATCCTCTACTCCTATTGTATCTCTGATTCATGCGACTACACGCGTCGGGGCTCTTTTAGGGGGTTACACTGGATCCATATATCCCTAGGTAGTTCTAGGATGGTTAAGCTACACATACCCAGGTTAATGGCTTTAAAGATATGTTAATCCAGGTTCCTTTTCCTAGCATAGTTATATATATATATGTATGGTTTTATATAAATATGGTTGTTTATTTAGTTTTAAAGGTTGGCATAATTTTATGGGTGGTATGGGTGGTGTCGGTATAGGTGCCATCCTTTGTATTGCCAATGGAATTGGGTTTGACACCTTTGGATTTTATTTATGATTGTTCCATCCTTTTATGTTATGGACTCGTACTTGGTTATTATTTTTGTTTTGGTATATTTATTGGTTAGGTATTGAATGGTTGGACTTGCTTGGGTTGGTCGTGATGGACCTATCCCAGAGTCTAGAATTTTAACAATGTTATCTTATCATATGTTCAGAATTCATCTGACGCAGGATGTGCATTTGAATGGTTAGGTTGGGTATGAAGCATGATCCCTGGTCCTGGTTAGACTTGGGATACCCATTATACCATGGCCCCAATTTGGGTCGTATCAAGTTAGTCTTTGAGTTTTAGAATTATGGTCAATTGGGAGTCCATAAAACAATGCCGAGTAGAGTCTCTTTTAAAGATGTGTAGAACGTCACACTCATAAGGGAGAGGCTACAAGGCATTTGTGAAATATTTCTCTTTCTTTGTGTTCTATTTTTAAGCTTAGAGTCTAAGTGCTGGAATTTTCTCTAATTCCTTTTTATTCGCCTTTCATATCATGCCTTGACGATCTGATGAGCATGGAAACTCCTCTGTCCCAACTGGGGATAATGCGGATGAGACACGCTCTGATCATGGGATCATACTTGGTCTAAGGGTCCCATCCCTAATTATTCTAGAGTTCCACCAGTTCTTTCTAGTCCTCCTCAGGCTCCTCAGGTAGATGTGATGAATGCGGAGTTTCACCAGTAGATCCATATGATTGCTCAATTGGTAGCTTCTAAGGCTGAGCGTGGTGCATCTAATATTGCATTTTCTAAGGCCACAAGGGTTGGACAATTTATGAAGTAGAATCCTCCAACCTTTACAGGTATTAAGGTGGAGGAGGATCCTCAGTGTTTTTTAGATAAGATGGAAAAGATATTCAGGATTATGCATTCCACAAATGTGGAAGGGGTGGAGTTTTCATCTTATTAGCTAAAGGATGTAGTGAACCAATTATACGAGAAATGGGATAGGGCAAGGGGTTATGTTGAAGAGTCGTCTTTATGGGAGTCTTTCTCCAATGCATTTCTGGATTGTTTTTTTCCTAAGAACTTGAGGGAAGCAAACACGGAGTAATTTTTTAATTTGAAATAGAGAAAGATATCGGTCAATGAGTACACCTTGAATTTTACCAGATTACTAGGTATGCTCCAGAAATGGTGGCTGATATGAGGTCTTGGATTAGAAAGTTCACTTTTGAACTATCTCGTGAGTTGATCCTTAAAAGCAAGATGGCATTGTTGATCAAGGACATGGATATTTCTAGGTCGGTTGTTTATATGCAATAGGTGGAGAAGAAAAGAAGAAAACATGTTGAGGTAGGTAAAAGGAAGGGTAAGAATTTTAGGTTCTTTGAGCAGGGTGGACAACAACAAAGTGGTTGGGATGGTGGAAAGTATCCAAACAAAAAGTGGGAGAGTTATAGTTCTTTCTCCATAGCTAGTGATCTTTACCCTAAGCAGTCGGATGATAGGTGTCAGCAGGGTGGCGACAACTTCAAGGCACAGGGTGCCCAATCTCAGGATAGTGGGACATAGTCATCTTTATCGTGTCCACCTTCCAGGTTCTATGGTTGGTTACATTAGGGGTTTTGTGATAAAGGGACAGGTGCTTCAGATATGGTCAGCCAGTCCATATGCTTAGAAATTGTTTGGTTGGTAAGGTTGCTTCGGGGACAAATAGGGTTTCGGTTGCTTCTTCATCTGCTCCTACACCAAAGGGTATTACTTTTGCATCTGTTTCTGCCTCTAGTACTGGCAAAGGCCGTAATAGTTTATTATGCTCTTGCATCCCAATAAAAGTCTAAGGCACCGCCTGATATCATGACTGGTACATTACAACTCTTTTCTCATGACGTGAATTATTTTCTTGATCTGGGGTCCTCTCTTTATTATGTGACCCTATTTATGGCTGCGTATTTGGGTTTTTATCCCGAGATTATTTAGGATTATTTTTCTATTTCTACCCTGGTAGATGACTCTGTGGTTGCTAAAAGAGTCAATAAGGGGTTGTCGTATATGTTGGTGGTAAGGAGACTTTGGTGGATTTGTTCGAATTACATATGGTGGATTTTGATGTCATTCTGGGGATGGATTGGTTACACTCGTTCTACGCGTCCTTAGATTGTTAGACCCATAAGATTGTCTTTAAGTTCCCTGATGAAATTATTATTAAATGTGAGGGTGGTTCCCTAGCTCCTAAGGGGATATTTATATCATATCTTAGAGCTTAGAGGTTAATATCTAAAGGGTGTCTCTATTATTTGGTTCGGGTTAAAGACTCTAACTCGGAAGATCCTTTCTTGCATTCAGTTCTGGTGGTGAAAGAGTTTCCTGAGGTGTTTTTTGATGATCTTCCTGGTGTTATTTCGGATAGGGAGATTGAGTTTGGGATTGATTTGGTTCCATACACTCGTCCAATATCTATTCCTCCGTATTGGATGGCTCCGAATGAGTTGAGGGAACTCAATAAGCAACTTAAGAATCTTTTGGATAAGGGTTTCATCCATCCTAGTGTGTACCCGTGGGATGCACCGGTGTTATTCGTGCGTAAAAAGGATGGTTCCCTTCGTATGTGTATGTACTATTGGCAGTTGAATAAGGTGATGGTTAAGAACAAGTATCCTCTTCCAAGGATAGATGACTTGTTTGATCAGTTGCAAGATGAAAAATTCTTTTCAAAGATAGATCTTTGGTCTGGGTATCATTAGCTTAAGATTAAGGAGGTTTCCTTATACTCGGTATGGGAACTTTGAGTTCTTAGTTATGTCATTTAGTTTTACCAATTCCCCAACGGCATTCATGGATTTGATGGACAGGGTAATCCTTCAGTTTCTAGATATTTTTGTCATTGTGTTCATTGATGACATATTGGTGTACTGTTAAAGTGAGGTGGATCATGCCAATAACCTCTGTGTGGCATTGCAGATCTTGAAAGAGAAGTTGTTGTATGCCAAATTCTCAAAATTTGAATTCTGGTTGAACATTGTTACTTTTTTGTGTCATATTATTTCTAGTGAAGTGATCATGGTGGATCCACAAAATGTGGTAGTGGTTAAGACGTGGTCTAGACCCATGACTCCTACCGATATTCAGAGTTTCTTGGGTTTGGCCGGGTACTATAGGAGGTTTGTGGAGAGTATTTCGATGATAGCTACCCCATTAACTAAGCTGACTCATAAGAAGGTAAAGTTATCTTGGTCGGATGCTTGTGAGGGTAGTTTTGAGAAGCTGAAGGATAAGCTAACTTCAACTCTAATTTTGACCTTGACTAGAGGCAATGAAGGGTTTGTGGTTTACTATAATGCATTCTGGGTGGGACATGGTTGCGTTCTAATGGAGCATGGCAAGGTGATTACCTATGCTACTAGGCAGTTGAAGGTACATGAGAGGAATTATCCTACTCATGGTTTGGAGCTTTTAGTGGTGGTGTTTGCACTAAAAGTTTGGTGGCACTATTTGTATGGAGTGCATGTGGACATCTTTTCATATCATAAGAGTCTATAGTATATGTTTACTCAAAAGGAGCTTAACCTTAGGCAGAGGAGATGGCTTGAGCTTCTCAAGGACTATGACATGAGTCTTCACTATTATCCAGGTAAGGCAAATGTTATTGCTGATGCTCTTAGAAGGTTGTCCATGGGGAGTTTAGCTCATGTGGATAAAAAGAGGCGGGAGTTGGTGAAGTACATTCACTGCTGACCTGACCCGACCATGGGCCTTATCGTAATGGGCATCCCAAGTCCAACTAGGACCAGGGACCGCCCCCTGTTACCCAACCCAACCACCTATATCCAACCTTAGGTAGGCTGATTCGAACATATAACAAGAAAGAGTTATTGTTCTCATTAAGACTCTGGGAGAGGATCACGACCATGACCGACCCAACCGAGTCCAACCGTACCACACCAACTACCCAACCATACAAAACCAAACCAAATCATAGACCATAAACCAAAGGGAATACCAAATCATAATATAATTAATCCCAAAATGTAATATGATGGAACAGTGAAAAATCATGTCCGATGATTCCAACCTCAAAATCAATACCAATGCTAAGGCTGACACCTTTACAAATTAAGCCCATACGAACCCCCAAAAGTACCAAAAAGCCTCTATCCAAAAGAGTAAACAAATTCGGTTGGGGTCCCTAACCATGGCCATAACTAATATCCAAAATAAAATATAAGTGTCTAAAGAAATCCATAACATGAAATGATGCCTTCCGAAAGGATGGACGCTCACCACTTAAGTCTAAATATTGATACCAATTCTGTGTGCTAAATAGGAGGAGTAGGATGGTTGGTTCTAGCATAGCGTGCATATACAGCAGCCAGTAGATGGGATTAGCAAGTGACCGCTAGCATGACTCTTAGGATAAGGATAAAGTAATGCCAGTTATGAAACCAAGTAAAACCATCCATAATGCATACAACTATACATATATAAGTGTCGGGAAAGGGATTCGAGTTTAGCATACATTGAAAACCTTTACCTGGGCTGTGTAGCTTGGCCGTCCAAACCTACCCACGAGCTATATGGGTTCAGCTCCCCCTGTTGAAAGGGATCCAGTGCATGTAGCCGCATGACTAGGGAAGTATCGCATGAGATGACTAGTACATCACCCAATATAAAATGTGATACACGCACACGGTCATCAAGACCCCACATATCGGCAAATATGAATTTTCAATTTTGGTACCTCGGGATCGCCACCTTCCACGGCTTTGCTACACACCCCGCCATTAATGCCCAATTAAAACCAGTTTCCAAATAACCAAACCATTATCCATTTATTAACCAATACCAATATATTAGTGGTATCGTCATACCACCCCTTACTTGCAAGTAATATCCATAGTCAAACCATTTAGGTTAAGGAGACCTTAGGTGCCCTTCCGATTACCATAGTAAATCCACTTGGGAGACTTCCATATTCTCCACAACTATAACCATTTAGCCTTTAGCCTTTTCAAACAATTTAAGCCATGTATAAATCCTTTATCAAGTTTAAAACATGCAAGAGTTCCATTAAAAGAAATCAATGCAAGGAACATATCTTTATAAGCATTTTATCAAACACCTTGGGGGCATAATATAACCAAAACCAATTCAAAAGACCATTAAACCATTGCCATGCAATATAAATTTCCAAATCTACCATTGAGGCATATAAAATTATAAGTGAAACTATAGGAAACCATAACCAAGTATTCAATATCAAAACCCTCAAATAATAGTTGAAAACCATAATCGTGAAATAGTAAAACCATGAAATCAATCAAATAAACCATGCCTTTACTTGAAATTACAATGAGGGAAGAGAATCTTGACTTATACCAAAGAATTGAAGGAAGGAAATCACCAAGACAAGCCCCAAAAGTAATCTGCAAGATAAAACCCTAGCCTTCTTGCCCCAAAAGCTCTTGAGAGAATTATGGAGTATTTTGGAATAGTTTCTAATTGTTAGTGTATAGAATAATAGGGTAAATAGCCTCCAAAGTGTATTAGAAATTGTGGGTCCTAGTTAGGATAAGTAGGAAAATGTCCAGAATACCCCCACTTAGATCCTTTGAAAACCCATCGCAGGGATATGACTGCCCAATACGAGTCATACCCTTCTAAATGATTGGTACACACACTTGTATATAATTCTCAACCCTTGGATCAAACACTGTCCAATATACGACTCATCTAACCAAGTCGTAACCACAACATACGATCCGTACCCATAACCCGTGTCCTTGGCAGAATGAAATATAAGGAGGATCAAACACTGCCCATTATATGAGTCCTTGATAAGACTTCTTCCAATCGCTAAGACCCATACCCCTAAGTCGTACCCATTCTAGTGGCCAAAACTATCCTACCAACTAACATTGGTCAGCATACGATAGGACCATTCCACTCATACCCCAGCATACGGCTCATACCCATGAGTCAGAGAATGAAATCACAGGAAATTTTCTAAGGGTTAAAACCTAGCGTATTTCAGTCTCCCCCACTAAGAACATTAGTCCCCGAATGACGGACAAGGTAGGGGTAACCACTCACAGAGATTGCATTATCAAACATCCTTTCAAAAAATTTTGAAAATAAAGAGGCAAAGATGTTCATCTTTCCTTAACCAAACTCAGAAAATTACCTTCAGCACGAATCCCAGGAGAAAAAAACAAATGTGGATACTTGGACTTCATGTCCTCTTCCGCTTCGCAAGTAGCTTCTTCCATCTTATAGTTCCACCTTAGAACCTTAATTGAATCCATATCCTTGGTACGAAACTGATGAACTTGCCTATCTAATATCTCAACCAGGACCTCTTCATAAGATAGAGAACATTAAATACTCAATCCTTCCAAAGGAACAACCAAAGAAGGATCACCAAGACAATTCTTCAACAAGGAAACATGGAAGACCAGATGAACCAAACTTAAGCTAGATGGAAACTCCTACTCATAAGAAACATTGCTAACTCTCTGCAAAATTACATAGGGGCCAATGAACTGATGACTGAGTTTCCTCTTTTTTCCAAACCGCACTACTCCCTTCATGGGAGACACCGTGAGGAACACCTAATCCCCTTTAAGCCTATCCCAAATCACCTTGACCTTCTCCATCACCTAATAAACCAACTTCGGACCAAACATGTCTGTGCGCCTCTCCAAGATCAAACCCACCAATAGGAGATCTACAACTCCTACATACAACGCCTCGAAGATAGCTATACCAATACTTGAATGATAATTATTGTTGTAAGCAAACTCCACCAAAGGTAGATGCTCAACCCAATTCCCACCATAGTCATCACACAGGCCCGAAGAATATCTTCCAATGTTTGAATAGTTCTTTCCACTTGCCCATCCTACTGTAGATGAAAAGCAGTACTCAGACTAACTTTAGTCCCCAACCCTTTCTGGAAAGACCTCTAGAAATGAGACATAAACTAGGTAAAACGATCATAAATAAGTGACACAAGTACCCCATGCAATGTCACAATCTCCTAAAGTACAACCATGCATAATCCTCCACCAAAAAGGTAGTCTGCACTAGCAAAAATTGTGCAGACTTATTCATCCTATCCATGATGACCCAAATCAAATCATAATGATTCTAAGACTAAGGAAGACCGGTAACAAAGTCCATATTAATCACTTCCCACTTCTATTCGGGCAAATCAATTTCTTAATACAACCCTCCTGGCCTCGTATGCTTAACCTTAACCTGTTGGCATACCATACACTTGGCCACGAAATTAGCCACAATCCTCTTTATACCATTCTACCAATAGACCTCCTTGAGATTATGATACATCTTAGTTGAGTCGGGATGAACAACATAGCGTGACTCATGTGCCTCAGCCAAAACCCTTTGTTGCAGCCTGTCGACATTAGGAACACTCAACTACCTTGGTACTACAATTTACCATCACCCCTGATCTTAAACACCACTACTTTTTGCCTACCAACATCACTCTTATTTCTCATCATGCCAGGGTCCATCACTTGCTTCTCTTTAATCTTCGCACCAAAAGACGAACGAACCACTTCTTGCACCATCACACCATTATCCTTAGAGACCAAGAGACAAACTCCAAGATTAACCAAAGGATAAATATCCTTCACCAATTTTTGTTTCCCTTCCTCTACTCCCCATGGATAACCTACTAAGAGCATCAGCAACCACATTAGCCTTACCTGGGTAGTAGTAAAGACTCATATCATAGTCCTTGAGAAGATCAAGCTACCTTCTCTGCCTGATATTAAGCTTTTTTTAAGTGAACACGTACTGAACACTTTTATGATCAAAAAAGATATCCATGTGAACACCACACAAATAATGCCTCTATATTTTTAAAGTAAACACAACTGCCAACAACTCAAAGTCATGAGTAGGATAATTTCTCTCATGTACCTTCAACTGCCTGGAAGCATAGGCAATCACTTTCCTATGTTGCATTAAAACACAACCAAGACCTACCCAAGATGCATTACAATAAACCATAAAGCCATCATTGTCATTCGACAAAGTCAGGATTGGAGCTGAAGTCAACTTATCCTTCAACTTATCAAAACTCCCATCATAAGTATCTGAACAAGAAAACTTAACCTTCTTCTAAGTCAACTTAGTCAAAGGACAAACTATAGAAGAAAAGCCTTCCACAAACTGCCTATAATACCCGGCTAAACCTAAGAAACTTTGAATATCAGATGAAGTCATGGGCCTAGGCCACCTCGTTACTATAGGAACCTTCTGTAGATCCACCATGATCCCTTCACTATAAATAATATAGTCCAAGAAAGTCACAACGTTCAACCAAAACTCACACTTAGAAAACTTAGCATATAATTATTATTTCTTTAAGGTCTGCAATATCACATGGAGGTAATTAGCATGATCCACCTCACTCTTCAAAAAAACAGATTGTTATTAACAAACATAATAATGAAGAGATCCAAATACTGCCTGAACACCTTGTTCATCAAGTCCATAAATTCTATCGGAGCATTAGTCAACTCAAATTACATCATCAAGAACTCAAAATGACCTTACTGAGTACAAAAGGTCATCTTAGGGATATCCACCTCCCTAATCTTAAGCTCATGGCACCCAGGCCAAAGATTTATCTTAGTGTAAAACTTGGCACCTTGCAATTGGTCAAACAAATCATCTATCCTCAGGAAAGGATACTTGTTCTTGATCGTCACCTTGTTCAACTGCCTATATTTATTGCACATCTGAAAGAAACCATCCTTCTTGCGCACAAATAACATCGGTGCACCCCATGGAGAAACACTAGGACAAATAAAACACTTATCCAGAACATCCTTAAGTTGCTCCTTGAGTTCCCTTAACTCATCCGGAGCCATTCTATACGGAGGAATAAAAATTGGATGAGTGTCCGAAAGCAAATCAATACCAAACTCAATTTCACTATCTGGAGGAACACCAGGAATATCATCTGGAAAGACCTCTGGAAACTCATTAACCACAGGGACCAAAGACAAAGAGGGACTTTTGAGTTAGAATCCCTAACTTGAACCAAGTAATAAAGAAAACCCTTGAAGATTAACCTACGAGCTCTATGATAAGAAATAAATATCCTCCTAGGAGCCAAGGAACTACTTTCTCATTCTATAATCAGTTCACCAGGGAATTTAAGATAAAACTATAGGTTCGACAATCTAAAGAAGCACAATAAGAATGCAACCAATCTATACCCAAAATTACATCAAAATCTACCACATCCAACTAAAATCGATCTGCCAAGGTCTACTTTCTACCAACAGATACCACACACCCCCTACAGACTCTCTTAGCAATACTCGAGTCACCTACCAGGGTAGAAATAGAAAAAGGATCCAAAATAACTTCTGAATCAAAACCAAAAGGCACGGCCACATATGGATTCACATAGAAAAGAGTGGACCACAGATCAAGCAAATAATATATGTCACGGGAGAAAAGTTCTAATATACTAGTAACAACATCTGATGATACCTTGGATTTTTATTGAGATGCCAAAGCATATAACCTATTTCGACCAATACTAGAACCAGGAGAATTAACAAAAACAGATACTACTCCACTAGGTGTAGGAACAAAATATGAAGCTATAGGAATCTTATTCACCCCTGTAGCAACCTTATTGGCCAGAAAATCCTTGAGTCGATGGCCTACCTAGCCATACTTGAAGCATTTGTCCTTTCTTTCCTCACAAAAGACCCGATGAGGATGACCACAGAATCGAAAAGGAGTACATGAAGAAACTGACTGACCTCCGCTTGAGTGAGATTAGGCAACCTATGCCTGAGAATTATCACACCTTAAGGACGTTTGTCTCTCGACTGGTAAGAAGCACTAGAAGAAAATGAGTCATCACTCCCCCACTTCTTTTTTTGCCACTTTCCACCATCTCTACCACCCTAATACTAAGCACCTCTCTGATAAAAAAACATGTTCCACTTTCTCTTCCTATCTCTAAACTCTTCCTGCTTCCCCTTCTTATCCTCAACCTGCTGCATATAAACAGTGAACCTTGAGATGTCCATATCTTTAATTAGCAAGGTAGTTTTTCTCTCCAGAATCAAATCTCTATTCAATATCAAAAACCCTAAATAATAGTTGAAAACTATAATCATTAAATAGCAGAACTATGAAATCAATTATATAAACCATGCCTTTAGTTAAAATTACAATGAGGGAATAGAATCATGCTTTATACCAAAGAATTGATATAAGTAAATCTCTAAGACAAGCCCTAAAGCAATCCATAAGAGAAACCCTACCCTTCTTGCCCCAAAATCTCTGGAGAGAATTATGGAGAGTTTTGGAATAGTTTCTAAGTGTTAATGAATAGAATAATAGGGTAAATAGCCTCTAAAGTGTATTAGAAGTCGTGGTTCCTAGTTAGGATAAGTAGGTAAATATCCAAAATACCCCCACTTAAATTTCTTAAAAACTGATTATAGGGATACGACTTCCCCATACGAGTTGCACCCTTCTATACAATTGGTACCCATCACTCATATTTAATCCTCAACCCTTAGATTAAACACTATTTAGTATATGACTCATCCAACCAAGTCATAACCACATCATACAATATGTACCCATAACCTATATCCCTAACAGAATAAAATACCAGAAAGATAAAAAACTACCCACTATACGAGTCCTTGATATGACTCGTACCAATCCCTATGACACATACCCCTAATTCATACCCATTCTAGAAACCAAAACCATCCCACTAACTAACATTAGTCATCGTATGATAGGACCACACCACTCGTACCCAGCATACGACTTATACCCATGAGTCATATTAGGTCCAAAGAATGAAATTCCAGGAAATTTTCTAAGGGTAAGAAATTAGGATTTTTCAAATGCTTGGCTAATCATGGAGTTCATCTTTTAGACTCTAAGAATGGTGGTGTATTAGTACAAGAAGTGGCTTGATCTTCTCTTGGTGCAGAGATCAAGGAGATGCAAATTCTAGATCTTATCTTTATGAAAATAAAGGGTGATATATGTGGGAAAAAGGTAATGGTATTTGAGATCAGTGGTGATGGTACCTTGCGGTTATAAGAAAGGTTAGGTGTTCCTAACATCGATGGTTTGCGAGAAATGGTATTGGCTGAGGTGAATAAATTATGCTATGTTTTTCATCCCAATTCAATAAAAATATATCAAGATATCAAGGAAATAAATTGGTAGAATGGTATAAAGAAGGATATAGCTAATTTTTGGCCAAATATTTGGTTTCTCAACAAGTGAAAGTTCTCACATGAGGCTTAGAGGCTTGTATCAGGAAATTGAATTGACTGAATGGAAATAAGAAGTGATCAACATGGATTTCATTATTGGTCTTCCTCAGTCTTAGAACTAATTTAATTTGATTTGGGTTATCATGGATTGGATTACAAAGTTTTCTCACTTCTTTCCAGTGAGGACAGACTTTTTGGCTAAGGATTATGTAAGGTTGTATCTTTATGAGATTGTGAAGATGCATGGGGTACCTATTTTGGTTAGCTTGAGTATTGCTTTTTACCTGCAGATGGATGGGAAAGCATAAAGGACTATTCGACATTGGAAGATATGTTTTATGCATGTGTGATTAATTATGGTGGTAACTGGGTTGAGCATTTACCTCTTGTTGAATTTTCTTACAAAAATAGTTATAATTTTAGTATTAGAATAGCCTCTTTTGAGGCATTATATGGTAGGAGGTGTAGATCTCTTATTTGGTGGTTCGAGCTTAGTGAGGAAGATATGTTTAGCATGGATATGGTCTACCAGGCTATGGAGAAAGTAAAGGTAATTTGGGATAGTCTTAAGGCTTCCAAAAGTCATAAAAAGTCCTATGTGAATGTAAGGAAGAAGGACTTAGAGTTTGAGGTTGGAGATAAGGTGTTCCTAAAGGTGTCTCCCATAAAAGGAGTAATGCAGTTTGGTAAAAAAGGAAATCTCAATCCCCGGTATATTGGTACTATATGATTTTGCAGCGGGTTGGTAATGTTGCATATGAATTGAGTTTCCTTCTAGTTTGAGTTCCATTCATTCAGAATTCCATGTCTGTATGTTAAGAAAGTGTATAGGTGATCCTTCATTGATTGTTCCTTTGGAAGGATTTGGTATCTTGGATTCTCTGTATTATGAAGAAATCCTAATTGAGATCTTAGATCAGCAGGTTCGCCAGCTGCAGACCAAGGATGTAGATTCAGTTAAGGTTCTATAGCAGAACCACAAGGTATAATAAGCTACTTGAGAAGAAAAAGAGGACATGAAATCCAAGTATCCATATTTGTTTTCCGCTTCAGATATTTGTGTGGAAGGTATGTGTTCTTGATTATATCTTTTTTTTCTAACTTGATTAAAGGAAAATTAATTTCATTGCATCTTTGTTTTCTAACTTAGTTGAAGTTTGGAATGGCTATGTTGTGGTGTAATTAAGTACTTGTACTACCTTATCCATCATTCAGGGATGAATGATCCTAGGGGGAGTCTGAAACACCCTGTATTTTGACCCTTAGAAAAATTCTCTATTTTGGGCTTGTGGACATCGTACGACTTAGGGTACTAGACGTATGTTGTGGTACGGATTGGTTGATCATGTTCATATGGTAACTAGTGTAGGTCTATTGGTTTTTGACCTACTAGTCATACGTTAGGGTACTAATGGTAAGATGTCAATCATATATTGCCTTAAGTTAGGCCTAGGTGATTTTATTCTGCCTAAGGTACGGTTCCATGGTACTAGTCATATGGTTGGGCATGGTTTTGGTTGGGAGGTCGTATGTTGGATAGTGTTAGGGTCTAAGAGGAGGCCTAGGGTATGAGTTAAGGGTACCACTCATACCCTAGGGTACGGTTGGGGAGTCGTACCACCCTGCGAGAATTGTAAGTAGTTTAAATTGGGGGTAATCTGGATATTTTCCCTCTTAACCTCTTAAGTCCCCACGACCTATAACACTCTTGGGACATCATTTAACCTATTTACAATCATTTAAACTCTCTTAAAACACTCTCATATTCTGTCAAGTCTCTTAGGTCAAGGAAGGCTAGGGTTTCATCAGTAGGATTAATTTAGGGATTACAGGGGTGATTTCCTCTCATCTATTTCTCAACCTAAGGCATGTTACTCCTCCCTCGTTGTTAGTTCCAACTAAAGGCATGTTTTATGAATTGTTTCCATGGCATAATTGTTGTATGGTTTTGGGTTTTGAAATATATGTTTAGGGTTTTGGTTATAAATGCTTGGTTATGGTTTTCCTATGTTTTAAGTTTGGATTTGCTTGTTTTAATGGTGGTTTGGACATTTGATTGCATGGCTATGGTTTATTGGTACTTGGTTTTTGGTTTTGGAAATACTATGCCCCCAATGTGTTTGATCAAATACCTATGAGAATTTTTTTACTACATTGTTGGTAGGGGTGGGCATGGTATGGTATATACCAAATTACCATACTAAATTAAAATTTTTGATACCGTGGTTTTGGTATTATGGTATATGGTATACGTTTTAATTTTTTTTGGTCTATAGTATGGTATTAGGTATTTACAAATGACATACCAAAATACCAAATACCATACCGAAGTATATATAGTTACATAAGTAACTTTTATACACACACACACACACAAATATAATACATTGTATTAGTATAAAAATGTTTAGACATTGAAACTTTCGCTATTCTATCTTGATTAAAATATTTTTTTTGTGTAATTGACTAACAAAAAGAATAGTTTGTCCATGTGTAATATGTATTTATGATACAATTAAGACGTTCTTTTGAAAATTCAAAGTAATAATACTCTAGTATACAAGTATATATTGTCAAAGTTGTACAAACCATGGTTACCGATTACCATACCACAAAATACCGAAATCAAATATCAAAATACCAAATCGTACCAAATTAGTATGGTATGGTAATGGTATAATGTTTTTAAAAACTGAATACCAAAATTACCGTACCAAAGTTTCAAATACCGTACCATATTATACCATGCCCACCCCTAATTATTGGAGTTTTAATGGAACGATTGCATGGTATAACTTGGTAATGGAACCCTAAATGGTATAAATGGCTTAAATAGTTTGGGCTGGTTACATGGTAAGGTCTTGGTGTTTATGATTGGTCTAATTTAAAGCCTTGTAGGTACAAGGGAATCTCCCAAGCAAATATAATAATGATCACTTATGGGGTACATGGGATTATACCAAGTCAACTTAATAATGTAATCTATGGGTACATGGGAATCCCTTCTTCCTAAAAAGGATGGATAAGGACATTTCTTGTAAGCTATAGTCAGCATGACGATAACACTACTTATAGACATGGGTAATAATAAAGGGAATAGTTGTATGGTTTTGTGGTAATGGTTTTAATTGGGCAATAATAGTGAGGTGTGACGGCTAACCTTGAAGGTGTGAGTCCAATGGAGGAGAAATTGAAACTCATATTTTCTAACATGAGGATTGGTCATGGAGGCCATATATGATACTTATTAGGTACATGGGAATCCCCTAAGTACATATATACATATGTATCATGGAGAGTAAGGGGTACTCGAGAATCCTCTACTCTTATGGTATCTATGATCATGCAACTATATGCATCGGGGCGCATTCAAGGGGTTACACTGGACCCATATAGCCCGTGGGTAATTCTAGGATGGTTAAGCAACACATACTCAGGTTAATGGTTTTAAAGATATTTTAATTCTGGTTCCCTTTCCTAGCATGTTTATATATATATGTATGTATGGTTGTATATCCATAAGGTTGTTTATTTGGTTTTAAAGGTTGGCATTATTTTATCCTTATCCTGAGTACTTACTAGAGTTCACCCGCTAACCCATCTTCGGGTAGCTGTATCCTCACACGATACAGGAACCGGCCATTCTACTCCTCCTACTTAGTAATCCAATTCAAGATCAGCTCGGTTGGATTAAAGTGGTAAGGTTCCATACTCTAAAAGGCTCCATTTCATATCATGGATATCTCTACAGACTTTGGTTATTTTATGGATATTGGTTTTGGCTATAGTTGGGGATATGTCCTAATTAGATACGCTTTTACTCTTAGTTAGAGGCTTTGTGGGATTACTATGGGTTGGTATCGGTGGTGTCTGTATTGGTGTCATCCTTAGTATTTCCATTGGTATTGGGGTTGATACCATTTATTATATTTATAATTGTCCCATTCTTTTATGTTATAGACTCGTACTTGGTTATTATTTTATTTTTGGTATGGTTATTGGTTGGGTATTGAATGGTTGGACTTTCTTGGGTTGGTCATAGTCAAGGACCTATCCCAGAGTCTAGAATTATAATAAATGTTATCTTGTTATATGTTTAGAATTCATCCAACTCAGGGTGTGCATTTGGATGGTTAGGTTGGGTATTAGGGGTGGGCTCTGGTCCTGGTTGGACTTCAGATGCCTATTACGACATTGCTCCATTTTGGGTCGTGTCATAGAGTCACCAAAAGTCTTATGCGGATATGAGGTAAAGGGAGTTAGAGTTTGAAGAAAGTGATTGGGTGTTCTTTAAAGTCTTTCCTATAAATGGAGTGATGAGGTTTGGGAAGAAAAGGAAACTAAGTTGCCATTAGGTTGGTCCATATCAAATTTTTAGGAGAGTTGAGAATGTTACTTATGAGTTGGATTTTCCCACAAGTTTGTGTTATATTCATCATGTCTTCCATTATCGATGTTTAAAAAGTATGTGGGTGATTCTTTTTTAGTTGTCTTAGTGGATGATGTTGGTATTTTGGATTCATTATCTCATAAGGAAGTCTCGGTGGGGATATTGGATAGGCAAGTTCAAAGGTTGAGAACTAAGGATATGTCTTTGGTGAAGGTGCTTTGGAGAAATCAATATGTGAAAGAAGCTACTTGGGAAGCTGAAGAGGACAAAAAGTCCAAATATCTATTCATATTCCCTGTGTTGGAAGAAAATTCTTAAGGTATGATTTTCTTTCACTTTCTTGTGGCCTTTCGAATATGTTGTTTAGGTATGTGGGCATTCTTTCTTATTATCATGCTAATGGGTACCTTGACTCCTCATTCAGGGATGAATGATCCTGAAGGGGGTAATGTAATACCCCAGGTTTTGGACTCTAAAAGTTTTCATCTGATTATGCTCATTGTCCAAAAAAGGTTCAGTTAATAAGTCGTAGGCCTTTTTCACGAGTAATACATTCCCACTTATAGCCATTCTAGTAAGGTGGCCTAATATTTCTATTTGGATCATAATTTGTCCCTCAAGAGTCGTAGGGAGAGGTAACGAGTTGTAGGGTGGGACTCGTGACCATTCCAGTAAGGTAGCCCTAACTTTCTGCTCGGGCTACGTGTCATGGTGATGACTCGTGACCAGTGACCACAAGTCATTATCTGACCCGTAGCGACTGGCGATAGTTTTTTGCATGTTTTAAGTGGGGTATTTTGGTATTTTCCTTCCACCCCATTATTTCCCGTGACATAAAACACCCTAAAAGACCCTATAATTCTTCATTGCTTAATCATAAACATCATTCTCTCTTCAAAAACTTCTAAAGCAAGGGAAAGGCGAGTGTTCTAAGGACTAAATACCTAGTTCTTAATCGGTCGTTTTCTCTCTAAAATTCTTTGGTATCCAGGCATGTATCTCTTCCCTAAATTATTTTTATACAAAGCATGTGCTTAATTATTGTCCATATAGTTTTAATTGTTGGGTTTTAAATATGAGTTGAGGTCTTTGGAATAGTTATGGCGTATATTGGTTTTCCATGGTTTTAAATTGGTCATTCAGGGTTATTCTCGTGGTTTTTCACTCAATATATACATGGGTATATGAATTGGAATGGGTAACATGGGTTTCCCCAAATTTCATGGTTTAATGGTTTGGAATTGGCTTTACTCTCAACACAACTTCTGAAATTGGTTTTGAACATGGAAATACATATGGTTTAACTCACTTTGGAACCTTGTATTGCATAAAAGGTTAATGGAACTTAAAAATGGTTTTTGGATGGCCTTGGTGGCCATGTATTGGTTTTCAGTTGGAAGCTTTGGAGTCAATTTGGCTAATTGGTTTTGGAATGGCATAATAGAATTGTCTTGCAAGCTTAACTTTATTAGGTATGATGATACCAATGGTAGATGCCTAACTAAAAGACTCCTTGGTAAATGGATGGAAATATGTAAATGGTTTTAATTTGGTCTTAAAGGGGGTTGTGTAGCTTGCCGTGAAAGGTGGAGGTCTGGAGGGACTGATATTGAAAATTACATTTGTTGACGTGGGGTCTTTATGACTGTGTTCATAGTTCACACTTTTTATATATTTTTGAATAGCTGGGGTCATGGATTCCCTGGCTCTTCCTCGAATCTACCTGGTTCGTGTAGATAACACGCGTTAAGACCTTTTTAGCAGGGGGAGTTGAACCTATATAGCCCGTGGTTTCCCTTAGAACGATTAGAGCTACATAGTCCAGGTTAATGATTTTAAAATTCATGCTTAAAACTTATTCCCTAACCCATCATCTTATATATATGTATATGTGAATGCGTGCATATTATTTTTGAATGGTTTTGGACTGATTTCACTATGGTATTATTTTATCCCTTCCTTGAGTTACATGCTAGTGTTTATCCCAATAACCATCCCCGATCATCTAATGATGTAGGGTCCTAGGGGTACTTCAATAACTTTATGAAGAGTTAGGTGGTCCGAGTTCGTCCGTTTGTCAGCTTGATGTGGTGAGCCTCCACTTTTGAAAGGCCAGACATTTCTCTACTTTTTTTATTTTTTCAAAAATCCCATTGGTTTCTTTTCATAATTTTAGATTATCTTCTTGCCACGGTCAAGGGCATGTCCGTACATAATATGGTATTTTGGTTTAGAGGCTTTCATGGAAAAAGTGTGGGTGGTTACTATTTATTGACTCTTAGTTCCTATTTAGTTATCTGTTGATCTTTCATATTATGTTTGGGTTGCTTCCTCTATTACATTTATTGTGCTCCGATGACTAGGCAAAAGGGGTAGTCTCCAGCCTTCGGTAGGCTTGAGATACCCATCGCGACTAGTACCGAGGTTAGTTTGTGACAAGCCGTGTATCATAGCATAGGTTTAGGGTATGGGTAAGAACAAAGCTGTGTTAAATAGAGTCCCTTTTATGGGTATGTAGCATGTCATACTTATAAGGAGGAGGCTACAAGACATTTAGAAATATTTCCCTTTCTTTTGTTCTATTTTTGGATACAGAGTTTGGTGTCTTGAAGTTACTCTAATCTCCTATTTACTCATATTTCAAATCATGCTTCCTCAAGGATCTAATGCTTGTAGAAACTCCTCTGGAACCTCTATCTTACCTGAGGATGGTATGAATGGAACTTGCCCTGTCTATGGAGTACAAACTCTATCTAGGATCCTTGCTCCTGATTGTAATTCCCTATGTGGAGTTCTATCATTCACTACTAGTCCTCTATAGGTTTCTTGGGATGATGAGACTCATGCCCCGATGCCTTTGGGTGATATTTTGAATGCGGAGTGTGGCCAATCTATTTATCTGTTTACTCATTTAGCGGCCTCTCAATATAGTCAGTCTGATCATTTTTATTCTATTTCTCCTTCTTCTAAGGTCACTCGAGTTGGCCAACTTATGAGGTTGAATCCCCCGACCTTTATAAGCTCTAAGGTTGAGGAGGTTCCTTAAGGTTTTGTTGATTAAATAAAGAAGATATTCATGGTAATGCATCCTATTGATTCTGTGAGTGTGGAGTTTGCTGCATACCAGTTGAAGGATGCAGTTTATCGGTGGTATGAGGAGTAGTAGCAGTTGAAAGGTAATGATGAGGAGCCAGCCTTATGGGACTAGTTTTTAGGTGCATTTCATGATCATTTCTTTCCTCAGGAGTTGAGAGAAGCTAAGGCTGAGGACTTTATCAATCAAAAGCATAGGAAGATGAGTGTGAAGAAGTATGCTTTGAAATTAAAGAAGTTTTCTCGATATACTCCAGAGTTGGTGTCTTCAATGAGGGAGAAGATGAAAAAATTTTCTTTAGGGTTGTCCCGTGACTTAGTATTGAAGTGTAAGGATGCCATGTTGAGCATTGACATAGATATCTCAAGGCTTGTAGTTTTTATACAGCATATAGAGGAAAAAAAGAGATAGGCAGAGATAGGGTAGAGGCAGAATAAGATGTTCAGGTATTCAGAGTAGGGTAGAGGTCTGCAAGAAAGTGGGAGAGATAGTAGGCAATGGACCAAGAAAAAGACTTGGGGAAATTATGGTTCCTATTCTTCGTTTACTGCTCCTTATCCCAAGCCATTTGGTGATCATTGTTTTTAAGTTAGCAATGGTCCTAAGGCACAGGGTGACCAGTGTCAGGCTAGTGGAGCTAATTCAGCCCTAACTTATCCCCTTGCAGATTTTGTGGTCAGCTTCACCATAGTTATTGTGATGTGGGAAGGAACTTGTACTTCAATGACATATGCAATGGAATTATTTTGCAGGTAAAGTATCCACTAGGCTAATAAGGTTTTTGTCACTACTTTTTTAGATATGGCGCCAAAAGGTGATACTTCGGGTACCGATACTGGACGTATCATCTCTATGCTCTCGCTACCCATCTGGAATCTGAGGCATCTTCTGATGTTGTTACCGGTATGTTACAATTTTTCTCTTGAGATGTGTATTGTTTGGTTAATTCGAGCTCTATTCTTTCGTATGTGACCTCTTATGTGGCTTTGCATTTTAGTTTTAGTCCCAAAAGTATTTCGGCACTTTTCTGTGTCTACTCCAATATGTGATTCTGTAGTTGCTAGAAAGATCTATAGGGGTTGTATGGTGTCTGTCTTTCATAGAGAGACATTGGTGGATTTTGTAGATCTTGATATGGTAGATTTTGATGTAATCTTGGGGATAGATTGGCTTCACTCATGCTATGATTCTCTGGATTTAGGACCCAAAAGGTCAGCTTCTAAATTCCTAATGAATCGGTAATTGAATGTGAAGAAAGTTCCTTAGTGCCTAAAGGGAGCTTTATCTCTTATCTTAGAGTCCGAAAGTTGATCTCTAAAGGGTGTCTGTATCACCTGGTTTGTGTTAAGGATTCTAGATCTAAGGGCCCCTCTTTGCCATTTGTCCCTCTTGTTAATAATTTTCCTGAAGTGTTTCCCAAGGATCTTTCTAGCATTTCTCCCTGTAAGAAATAGAATTTGGGATTGATCTTCTATCGGATAACCTTCCTATCTATATTCCTCCTTGTAGAATGGCTCCAGCTGAATTAAAAGAGCTAAAGGAGCATTTAAAGGATCTCCTTGATAAGGACTTCATTTGTCCTAGTGTTTCTCCATAGGGTACTTTAATTTTTCATGTGCAAGAAAGATGGGTCTCTTTAGATGTGTATAGATTACTGGCAGTTGAATAAGGTTACAGTGAAGAATAAGTACCCTCTTTTTAGGATTGATGATCTTTTCGACCAGTTTTAAGGTGCTAGATGTTTTTCTAAGATTGACTTTTGTTTGAGTTCTCTTCAGTTGAAGATTCGGGAAATTTATATTCCCAAAACTGCTTTTCGAATCTGATATGGTTATTATGAATTCCTAGTTATGTTATTTGGTTTGACTAATGCCCTAACTATATTTATGAATCTTATGAACCTGGTATTTAGGCGGTTTTTGGATTTGTTCGTGATAGTCTTCGTTGAAGATATTTTGGTGTCTTCTAAGAGTGAGGAGGATCATGCCAATCACCTCCGAATCGTGTTGTAGACTCTTAAGGATCAAAGGTTGTATGATAAATTTTCTAAGTGTGAATTTTAGTTGAATGCTATGACTTTTCTTGGGCAAGTTGTTTCTAGTGAGGGGATCAAGGTGGATCCACAGAAAGTAGAGGCGGTTAAAAAATTGCCTAGACTCACGACTCCAACCAACATTCGGAGCTTCTTAGGCATGGTTAGGTATTATAGGAGGTTTGTGGATAGCTTCGCTTCTATTGCTTCTCCGTTGACAAGATTAACTCAGAAAATGGTGAATTTCTTATGGTCTGATGCTTGTGAGGGTAGTTTTGAGAAGTTTAAGGATAAGTTGACTTCGACGTTAGTTTTTACCCTGCCCGAGGGTACTAACAGATTTTTTATATATTGTGACTTATCCTGTGTGGGACTAGGTTGTGATGTGATATATCATGGTAAGGTGGTGGCCTATGCTTCCAAGTAGCTTATGGTTCATGAAAAGAATTATCCAACTCATGATTTAGAGTTAGCGGCGGTGGTTTTTTCTTTGAAGATCTAGCATCATTGTCCGTATGGGGTTCATGTAGATGTCTATTCTAATAATAAGAGCCTACAGTATGTGTTCACTCAAAAGAAATGGAATCCTAGGCTGATGTGGTGGCTTGAGTTACTCAAGGATTATGACATAAGCCTTCACTACCAGCCAGGAAAAGCTAATGTTGTTGCTGATGCTCTTAGCAGGCTGTAAGACCCCGTAAGATCCTATCTTAGCTCATTTCAGCTTACTAGTGCATGTTAAAGGGGTCCAAGACTTAGAATGTTTCACTAAGTGTTAAGACTTAGCCATTTCTAAAGATCCTAAACTTTGATGATTTTATTTTCGACCTTTACGACATCAAAACGTTAATTTTTAAGTTGATTCATGATAGGGGTAGTCAATAGTACATCTCGGGTTTCAGAATTTTTAGACCAGCGTAAGGGTATGTTTTGACTTCCAAAATAGTAGCACCGCCGAAATAAGCCCACGTCGCGTGCCCTAGTCCACAGGTAGGGGTGCCCGTGGTAGAGCTGTGGTGCGTGGTCCAGTTTGGCGTACCAGAGCTCAAAGTGCATGCTCCATCGCACCCCTTTATTTTCCAGCTTTTGATTCCTTTTTTCTAAGGGCAATTGGGTCTTTTACCTTCACCCATTTAGTCCATAACACAGGATTTAGGGTCCCAAAAGCATAATTTGTTATCTTATTCACAAAATCCTCTTAAAAGAAAGCCTCATCTCTCAAGAATCAAACCCTAGCCTCTTCAAAAGGATCAAGGCATTCAAGCTTAGTCTTCAAGAAAATCACCAAGAACTTTCACAAATTCTTCAATTAAGGTATATGTGATGTTCATCCATGGGTCCTTTTCACCCATGGAGTTCAAGAATCTGTTTTTAAGATTTAAATCATGAATTTACATGTTTACAATATATTATCTCCTTGAATCCATATGAATTTTAATTTTTACAGGATGTTTACAAGTAATTGTTGTTGAAAGTAAACCTATGGAATAATGATGTTTTCATGTTAAATCCCTAATTTATGGTTTAGTATTGTATCCATATTATTACTACATATTTTCAACTATTCCCATGCTTTAATTCATGACCCCCATGTATTTGATGAAATGCCTAAGAGATAGTTTTGAACAATGATCCCTATTATGGTTATTTCTAAAAGTGTTCATGTGTTTCTATTATTATTGCTATAGAGTCTTGGGGGTTTTGAATACTCAAAAACTTAGTTGTTTACTTAGTCTTAGTATTTTAAGAATATTTTCAGATATGTAAGAGCACTATCAGTCAGTCAGTTTTCATATTTAGTTAAACTTAGTTCAGTTCAGTAATCAGTGTCTTTCAAATGGGAGTAGGATTTAGTACCGAGCAAATGCAGGACGGAGACTTCCCTATCAATTAGGCTAAGTCATTAGTAGCATTCCCTGTATTCTAGAACCACGTAGCCAGCGTGAGTTATAAAGAGTCACCCATCAGTTTAGGTTTGACTACCTCCCAAGAGTCACCCATCAGTTTAGGCTTGACTTCGCCCAGGGATCACCCATCAGTTTAGGCTTGATACCTTGGTTCTTCAATAGCTTAGTGGATCCACATATCCATTGTCAGTCCCATGGCACGGTACTGACACCTTTCCAACTAGAGTCACAAGTTGAACCTCAATCATCTTAGAATGGGGCATATCGGTTAGATGATACCTCCCACAGTCTCAGTTTAGTATTTAGTATAATTCAGTTCAGGTTTTCAATAACCATAGCATACAGTTATCAGTTATTCAGTTATCAAATTTCAGTATTTTAGTTTACAGACTATTTTAGAATTATGTTATATATCTGGTCATGCATTTTCAGATTTTACCGCATCCACGCTTTCATATCAGTTATTCAGTTATCTCATGATGTGCAGTCAGTCCTTATTTCATGCATATAACCCATGCATATCAGCCTAACCTTATCTCGCATACCAGTACATTCGAAGTACTGATCACATACTCGTTTCTTGTGCTATGATGCCTGATATCATAGGTTTTGATGCTCAGGTTCCCAACCGTACTTAGACATTCCAGTGCATCTGCAGCAGCAGCAATGGTGAGTTCTCATATATTGAGGACCATTTATGTTTATTTTAGTCTTTCTATTCAGTAGTTAGTCGGAGTTAGTTGGGGGCTTATCCCATCAACTCCTCAGTCAGTTAGAGGCTTTTCAGATAGTTAGTCAGTTTACCATTTATTATTATCGGTCTTCTCAATATTTTTTTAGACACTTTCAAAACTATGATTTTAATTGCATATTGTAGTATTTAAAACCTTATGGCATTTTCAGTTATATTCTGCACATGTTATTTTTGTTAGCTATTTTATTTAGTGATCACAACATGTACCAACTCATAGGTTAGCTTGTGGTCCCTCGGGACCGTAAGCATCGTGTGGAGTCTAAAGTGTATTCCCGAAGCATTACATAGGTTGTCCATGGGGAGCTTATGTTATGTGGATGGGGAGAAAAGAGGATTAGTGAAGGATATTCACCGATTGGAAAATTTGGGAGTTCATCTTTTGAACTTTGAGGATGGAGGAGTTATTGTTAAAAAAATGGTCAGATCGTCTCTTGGTGCAGAGGTGAAGGAAAAGCAAGCTTTGGATCCCATTTTGATACAGATTAAGGATGATGTGGGTCAGCAAAAGGTCAAGGGAATTTGAGGTTGGGGGAGATGGTATCTTGAGGTATCAAGGTAGGTTATACGTTCTTGAAGTTGAGGGGCTGTGAGAAAGGATTTTAGTTGAGTCTAGGTAAACAGTTCATCTGGGTTCTACAGAGATGTACCATGACTTGAAGGAAATTTATTGGTGGGGTAATATAAAGAAGGATATGGTAAATTTTATGGCTAAGTGTATAGGTAAAAGTTGAACACTTGAGGACTGGTGGGATGTCTAAGGGGATATACTTGCTTGTGTTAAAGTGGGAAATGATCAACATTGATTTAGTTACGGTTCTTCCGCAATCTCATAACCAGTATGATTTGATTTAGGTTATTGTGGATAGGATGACTAAGTCTACTCACTTCTTGCCTATGAGGACTAACTACTCTGGAGAGAATTAAGCTAAGAAGTTTATTCAGGATATTGTCAAGCTACATGGAGCACCGATTTCCATTATTTCAAATCGAGGTACGTAATTCTTTTCTCATTTTTTGGCACTTATTTTAGAAAGGTTTGGAGACCAAGGTGAACCTTAGCACCGCTTTCCATCCTCAAATAGATGGATAATTGGAAAGGACTATTCAGATGTTAGAGGATATGTTAAGGGCTTGTGTGATTGATTTTGGAGGTATTTGGGTTGATCACTTGCCTTTGATTGAATTTTCGTATAACAACAGTTACCATTTGAGTATTTAGATGGCTCCTTTTGAGGATCTATATGGTAAGAGGTGTAGGTCTCCTATTGGGTGTTTTGAGGTTGGTGAGACTAGGGTATTTGGTTATGATTTGGTTCACTAAGGTATGGAAAAGGTAAAAGTGATTAGATAAAGACCTAAGACTACTCAAAGTTGCCAAAAGTCTTATGCGGATGTGAGGTGAAGGGATTTGGAGTTTGAAGTAGGTGATTGGGTGTTATTGAAGGTCTCTATTATGAAAGAACTGATGAGGTTTACCAATAAATATAATCTCAGTCCCCGTTATGTTGGTCCGTATCAAATTTTAAGGAGAGTTGGGAATGTTTCTTACGAGTTAGATTTGCCAGCAAGTTTGGGTTTTATTCATCCTATCTTCTATGTATTGATATTGAAGAAGTGTGTGGGTGATTATTTTTTGGTTGTCCCTATAGAGGATGTTGGTCTTTTGAATTTTTTGTCTTATGAGAAAGTCCCATTTGAGATATTGAATGAGAAAGTCCCATTTGAGATATTGAATAAGAAAGTTCGTAGGTTTAGAACTAAGGATGTAGCTTCGATGAAGGTGCTTTAGAGAAATCAAAACATCAAAGAAGCTACTTGGGGGTTGAAAAGGACATGAAGTCCAAATTTCCATGCCTATTCCCCACGTTGGATGAAAATGCTTGAGGTATGATTTTTGTTCTCTTTCATGTGGCCTTTCAAAAATATTGTTTGGGTACGTGAGCATTCTTTCTTATTATCGTACTAATGGGTGCCTTCACTCCTCATTCAGGGATTAATGATCCTGGGAGGTAATATAACATCCCAGGTTTTGGACTTTGAAATTTCTATGTGATTGTGCTCACTTTCTAGAGTACAGCTCAGATGACAAGTCTTAGGCCCTCTTCACGAGTTATATAGTCCCAATTATAGACATTTCAATGAGGTAGCCTAATATTTCAGTTTGGATCTTGAGTTGGCCCTCAAAAGTCATAATGTGAGGTCACGAGTTGTAGGGTGGGACTTGTGACCATTCCAATGAGGTGGCCCTAAGTTTCTGCTAAGAGTCGTGATGATAGCTCATGACCAGTGACCATGAGTCATTACCTGACCCGTCGCGACTGGCGATAGTTTTCCACACATTTTAAGTGGGGTTATTTTGGACTTTTCCTTTCACCCTATTATTTTCAAAAACTTAAAACACCATAAAGGACCCCATAATTCTTTGTTACTCAATCATAAACATCATTATCTCGTCTCAAATTTCTAAAGTAACGGAAAGGCTAGGGTTTCTAAGGATTAAGCACCTAGGGTTCAATTGATGGTTTTCTCTACAAAATTCTTCTGTATCTAGGCATGTATTTCTTCCCTAAATAATTTTTATACAAAGAATGTGTTTAATTGTTATTCATGTGGTTTTAATTGTTGGGTTTTGAATGTGGGTTGAGGGATTTGGAATGGTTATGGTGTAAATTGGCTTTCCATGGTTTTAAATTGGTCATTCAGGGTTATTTTGATGGTTTAGAACTCAATATTTCCATGGATATGTGAATTGGCATGAGGAACATGGGTTTCACCAAATTTCATGGTTTGATGGTTTGGAATTGTTTTTACCCTTAATCCAACTTGTGAAATTGGTTTTGAACATGGAAATACATGTGTTTTAACTCACTTCAAAATCTTGCATTGTATAAATGGTTAATGAAACTTAAAAATTATTTTTGAAAGGCCTTGGCGGCCATGGATTGGTTTTAAATTGAAAACTTTGGAGTCAATTTGGCTAATTAGTTTTGGAATGGCATAATGGAATTGTCTTGCAAGCTTAACTTTATTTGGTATGAAGGTACTAATGGTAGATGCCTAACTAAAATATTCCTTGGTAAATAGATGGAAATTTGAAAAGTGTTTTAATTTGGGCTTAAAGGGGGTTGTACAGCTCATCGTAGAAGGTAGAGATCCCAGGGGGATCGATACTAGAAACTATGTTTGCCAGCATAGGGGTCTTTATGACCATGCGCATAGTTCATACTTTTTATATATTTTGGAATGTCTGGGTCGGGGATTCCCTGTACCTTCCTCAGAGTTTCCTAGTTCATGCGGCTAACACGCGTCAGGACCCTTTCAGCAAGGAAAGTTGAACCCATATAACCCGTGGGTGCCCTTCAGATGGTTAGAGCTACATAGTCCAAGTTAATGATTTTAAAATTCATGCTTAAATCCTATTTCCTATTCCAGCATCTTATATATATGTATATGTGAATACGTGCATATGATTTTGTAATGGTTTTAGATTGATTTAATTATCGCATTATTTTATCCCTTCCCTGAGTTGCATGCTAGTGATCATCCCATGAACTATCCCCGGACGCTGCATCATTTTATTATGTAGGATCCTAGGGGTACTTTGGTCACTTTGTGCAAAGTTAGTTAGCCCGGGTTCATCCATTGGTCAACTTGAAGTGGTGACCCTTCATTTTCCAAAAGGTCAGACATTTCACTTTTTTTCTTTATATTTTAAGAAATCCCATAGGTTTCTTTTCATACTTTTGGATTATTTTTAGTCCAGGGTCGGGGGCATGTCCCAACTTAATTTGGTATTTTGGTTTAGAGGCTTTCGTGGACAAAGTGTGGGTGGCTATTATTTATTGACTCTTAGTTTCTATTGAGTTATCTATCTATCTTTCATATTATATTTAGGTTGCTTCTACTATTAAATTTATTGTGCTCCAGTGACTAGACAAAGGGAGTAATCTCTGGTCCTCGATGGGCTTGGGATGCCATCGCGACTAGGCCCAGGGTTGGGTCATGACATGAACCTTGGAAAATTATATAGACCTTTAATTAAGGATAGAATTTATGAGTTTTAATCCCCAAGACATTTGTTTGAAGATTAATTGTTTAATTACTCTTATTATCACTTGACATTTAGATGGTTGACTATTACAAGACATGAAGGAAAGGAAATAGCATTCTTGTTGAGGCTTACTCCTTTCAGAAGCTTGGTATCCAAGTAGGCTAGATTAATGATTAGAAGACTGTGTTATTTTATATTTTCATAATTTAATCAATGAAAAAAAGCATATCTAAGACTGTGGGCATGGATTTGAGGTGGATAAAGACATAAGAACTTTACTTTAATCTCAAAAACTATGTTATTGATTGAGTATGTGATATTTACGATATTATGTGTTATGTTCCCGAAAAGAAATTATTGTAAATGAAGTATGTGGACAAGATATTTCTTGGTTGTTTCAGTGATGAACCTAGTTGAGCTATAATGGTATTAAGTTGTATGTATTATGCAATAATGTGATGAGGAGAACTATTTTAGGGTCTAATAGTGATGAGCATAGTAATATCTAAGGGATAGATGACTTAAATTATTGTGAAAATTGTATTATGTGAAAAGAGGTAAAGATCATAATATGCTTAAATGTGCTAGTTATAGACAGTGATATTAGAACATAAGTTGCAGTCTTTGAGGAGGTAGTGATATTTTAATAATTAATGAGTAATGACGGCTCTGATGATGACTTGTATGCTTAAGTGTTAAATTGTGATTTATTTTATGATATTTTTTTTATATTGATAAACTTATTTTATCTATGAATGCCTATGAGAGTCAAAATTGGTGATTATGACAATTTGTTGAATTGTGCCTATGAAAGACTTGTTTGATAATGATAACTCCTTGAATTAATGTCATCTCTAACAGACTTACTTAATAGGCCATGCGAGCAAGAAGCACACCAGCAGCGTGTGTTGCGTGATTCTACTTTGTTTTTTGCACTTGACTGGATGGACAGTTGACCGAAAGATAACTTCGATTCGCCCGGCCAGCATGATGAATTATTGAAATAATTTTCATGAGAGAGTTAAAATATTGATAAATGAAAAAAAATGATCGAATTGTCTTATGATTTTAAGTGCACTTATAAATTTAGTATGTCGTATTGTATCCTGAGAGATAGTGTAAATTTGGTCAAATGTATATAATATGGTTATGGAGGATCGGGTACCACGTCGGTACGAATATGAATATTGATAGCATTTATTTATGAAAGATAGGGTACCATGCCGGTATGGTACATGGACTTAGATGTCCTCTATAAATCATGACTAGTTTGACAAAAATAAGTCCCTTAGCATGTGTGTATAGATTAGAGTTGATTTTGAATGATCTTGTGGTTTAATAAGCTGATAATGAGCTAATAGTGTTCTAATTGCAAAGTAGAAGGACGTAATTGTTACTTATGAAAAGATTGTTAGTAGCAATATAGCCGATATTAAATTTTGGTATTGTTGTGAGATGTGATTGGATCGAAAGCCATGGTGATGATAATGATGATGATGATGATGATGATAATAATAATAAAGAAATTGATAATTAAGTGATCCAAAGTGATGAATCCAATGAATAACCCCAAAGAAATGATTCCAAAGTTTCAGTAACTGAATTAATCCTCTTTCAAGAGTATGTAAAAGGTTTGCTAATGAGACTTGAGTTCTCTAGTGTGTATTACTGAGATATGAGTTGACTTGTTTCCCCTACTTGATTTATCTTTGAGATTGTGTGACATGTGTTTGAAAAAATGAAACTCTATACTTACTTTCTATATGTTGGCCAACTTTCTTCATTTATAGTTTTTGTAATCATTGTTTATCCTATTAGCTAGTTGTCATTCTTTAATATTATAAGAGAGTGTTTGATTGTTAGCCCGAGAGTTTAGTGTGGGTTGTCTATGATTATTAGGTTGATCATATAAGTATGGATAGTGGGAAAGGTGATGCAAATAAAGGAGTGATAGTGATAGTTTAGTGTTGCATTATGGTGGATTGTGTGAATTAATGAGGCTAGACTATGCTAGTGGTTAATATAATCTCACTAATAGATTTAGGGAATTGTCTATTATATAAGAAAAGTGTGATAATGATATTAAAACCTTAGTTGAATTATATTTCATTTTAGATTTCATGATATTTTTTCTTTATTCTATTTTATGATTATGTGGACTAACACAGGTCAGTCGATGATGTCTATCAATACGTGTATTTTTACTGACTTACTCTTTTACATTCCTTTTTGGGGTGTAGAATGGATATAGGTTAGTTTGCAGTTATTAAATGGATGACGATATTCAGCATTAACTTCTGCACCTCCTTCCTGATAGATATTGGAGTCCTTGTGTTATTTATTTTATTATCAGTCTGTTCTGTAATAAATAGCTCTTGTACATGTCTAACCAGGTCTTGGGGCATTGAAGGACAATGTAAAAAGTTTTTGAAAAGATTAATAGTTGATATTTAATTTATTTTGTTATGTTTAACCCAGTATTATCTTAAAAATAGAAATCTTCCACATATTTTTGGTTAGCTAATAAGGGTTCTCCTATCTATTTAGGATAGCGTAGGTGCCCGCATGATTCGTTAGTTTGAGTCATGACAATTGGTATCAGAGATTTAGGTTTACCATTTCTACAAGTACAAGAGCAATGTCAAGTAGAGAATCTATAGATTGATGTATAGGGCCTCACAACCATTCTTCGGAAGGCTATATGGCATGTAAGAATCATTCTTTTTCATTTTCTCCATTGTGTCGTACTATCTTTGACTACTAAATTAGATTCAATTGGTATCTTGATGATTCTATATGGTATCACAGCAAGGCTCAGTTGAAATTTAGTTGATTTCAATTGATATCTTAGTGAGTTTGCATGGGAATCTAGGAGATTTCAATTGGTATCTATTAATAATGGCTAAGAAATAATATTATTATATAAAGATGTATGAAAGTTTTGAACATATTTGGTTGCTTATTGTTTGAGATTTGACTGAACTTGAATTGTTAAATTGTATGGTTGTTGTGAATTGTTTCTATTTAAATTGTGGTAAAATACTAAGTTGTTTTTGCTGAAAGATATAATGAAATTATTTGATTTCCTATTATTGTGAAATTAATAAATTCTTTGGTGATTCCTTGTTCTTGATATTATTGTTATGCTGATGAAATTAATGATATGAGAAATGAGAGGATGATATGAAAACATGATGTCAAGAAAAGATAGTGAAAAAGAGACATGAATAAAAGGTAGAGGTGATATGTGTTTTTCTTAATGAAAGGTCCTTACTAATGATGTTGTGGATGGATCCCTGTATGGTTCGATTATTTGATATTATGTGGGGATTCTTTTGTGGTCCGATTATTGAGACTATATTTAGAAGTTTTGTGTAGTTCTATTATTGAAATTATAATGGGTTCCTTGTGAGGACCAGCTAAGTGATATTATCTTTGAGTTCATTATGTAAATAGATTCTTAATGCTTGGCAAAGTAGTGAATTTTAAATAAAAGTAAAAAAAACTAGTAGAGGTTGTTGGTACCTAAGGAATTTGATTGATAGCTTGTCTGGAATATGGTACTAATGATAAGACTGATAAAGAATGGTAACTGATTGGTTTTGTTTGATCTATCTTATATGCAACTTGTGTGGGATCAGTTTGAAGTGGTTAAGAGTTAGTGAAATCTGTAATAAAAATGTGATAATGTAGATAAAGAATGAACCTACCTTTGTATGTTGCTAAGTGTGATGGCCATCTATACTATAAATTGGTGTTAGTAATATAGGGTTTACTTGGTTTTATAATGAAGTTTTTGTCACGTGATTAGTATTGAGTTATAGATCGTTTGGACAAAAGCTTAGAAGTGGATTTGTGCATTAGAGTAAATCCTGAGAAGATAAATTAATGTTGACTTGACCTTGTGGTTGAATTATGCATTTACATGTTTGATAGAGTTGGTTGATATATGACACTTTTAAAGGGTACTAATTTCCATGATGGTGGCAATGCAAAATCACAGGACTTAGTTACACTCATAGAATAAGAATGCCCTGAATGGGAGATTAAGTGAATTATTAAATGGCATGACTGATCCTTCTTTGGGTGATACTTGATGGATATTACTTGTTGAGTGATTAGGGTATGACGATCAAATGAGTATTAACAATGTTATGAAGGAGAATATGTCGTAGGCTCTATTCTATGCGATCTCTATGGGTAATAGTTATAAGTTTGCGTAATTAGTGAGAGGTTGTGTTATCACCTATGTATAGTAGTAAACACTAAGCTTGAACTATGGATGATCTTGAGGTAAAAAGGATAGTAGTTGTAAGATGTTAAAGCTAGTTTTATATAATAAATTTAGTAGTCTTGATTGAGTTCATGCAATTGTCTTAAGTTATATGACTTGTAAATGGTGTGGTGACTTACATATGATCAAGATGTAGATTCTCCATATGGTAGTTTTGGCTAGAAACTGAATCAGGTGTCTTAGGGAGAGCTTGTGTGTTGGGTGGATTAGGTGTGACTTGTCTAATATTGAAATTCGAATAGTTTATTCATGTAGCATCTCATAGCACTTTTCAAAATTAATTTGGGACTCTAGAGCTTCGGTAACAAAAAAAAAGTAATTTTGAATATTTATCCTCCTCAAGGTGAATCTTTTAATCATTTTTATCTTGATTTGACTCATAAAACTCGAGTTTGAAACTTAGACCATTGAAAGGAGAACAAGTGATGCATGCGTAAAGGTTTAGCTCCGTATCTTCGTATTTTGAAATGCTTTGATAGTATGATTGACTATAGAATGTGGGTTGATTGATAAGTATATCAAGTGAGTGAATAGGGTGTAATATAAGCAATTTTATTTGTAATGTCTCTCTAATTCCAACCTCGTACTTTTCTCCACCGAATGCTCATTCGGAGACAAACGAATGGTAAATTGATATCTAATTGTAACGACTCATTTCATCGTTACTAAATTATACACGTTAAATTCATGAAAAAAAATATTTTTTGTTCTTTAATATTAACTTGAATCAAAAGTAGTCATCGTTTAATTTATTGTGTCACCTCAAGCTTTTCGCTTAGATTTATCTTTTGATGTGTCTAGATAGATTCAAGCCCGATGAATTTAATTATTCAAGAGTGCTAATATCAAAATTTGAGTTTGTAAGTTCTTTAGGTATTAATAAAGATCGTACAGTATCCCTAACACAAAGTCAATTTTAAAATTATCTTTCCCATAGAGTTTCGATATGGGTTTCTATTAAGGTCAACTTCAAACGACCATATATCGTAGAATATAAGGAGTTAGGGGGATCAATACCCATCAAATCAAAAATCTCTGAGTCCTCTTTCTAACACAATAAATCATTCGTTAATTCAAATTTGGAGTAAGAAGTTATGATAGTTTGCTGAGAACTGTCCGGGCTGAATAAAAAATTTTAGCGGTATTTAAATTTGTTTCAGTCATGTTTTAGGTCTAAAAATCCCAACATTCATTTCCTAACCCTAGAGAGGTGATTCCTAAAGTTTAAGGTGAAAGTCCTTCGTTGAGGTAATTTTTTTCATTATTTTTTTCATCTTTTAATCATTTAACATCTTAGAATCCTTAGTAAGAACTTTAATGGTGGATTTTTTTGGAGAAAACTTATGGATATTTTTAATATGATGTAGAGAGGATTTAAATTATAAAAAAGATTCCTAACATAAATTTTGTAAACTATATTATGAATTTTGGTTGTTAGGAACCTTGAATTTCATAAAGATGAGACCTTTAACTTTAAAACTTCATTAATGGAGATGGATTAAGCCAAAAATAAACTAGTCAAGGTTTAATTAACCTTAAAAAATTATATATACCTTGAATTAAGGACAGAATTAGTGGGTTTGAATCCCCAAGATATTTGTTTGAAGGGTAATTTAATTATTTTTATTATCGTTTGATTTTTCGATGATTGATTATTCCTAGCCATGAAGGAAAGAAAATAGCATTCTTGTTGCGGCTTGCTTCTTCAGAAGCTTGGTATCCAGGTAGCCTAGATTAATGAGTAGAAGGCTATGTTATTTTATATTTTTATAATTTAAAATTGACGTGAGAAAGCATGTCTAGGCCTGCAGGCATAGAGTTGACGTGGATAAAGACATAAGAACTTTACTTTAATTCCAAAAATTATGTTATTAATTGATTATGTAATATTTACGATATTATGTGCTATGTTCCTGAAAGGGGATTTTTGTAAAAGAAGTATGTGAACTTGATGTTTCTTAGTTGTTTCAATGATGAGCTGATAACGCTCAATCTACAGCTCTCGTAGGAGTGTAAAGCGGTCGTTTGTCAAATATAGAACCCAACCTAGGTTGGGTATCGATCCCACAAGGAATAGCTTGGTCAACAAGTAAGCAACGATTACTAGACTTTTAGTGCAAGTCTCGTAAGAAGGGGGGTTTGTAATGTGTAACCAAATTATTAAAGCAAAAACTGAAAATAGCAAAGTAAAAAGAAAGAATGTTTAGTAGGTTGTGAAACAATGAGAATTGAGGAGTTGGGGTTATGTCCACCTTCTGAGTTATACGTCTCTATTGACTATGAGTGTGTTGAATTCAGACATGCATGTGCTTATAGAGAATTGTATTCGATGGTAAATCCAGGCGTATTTCGACCTATTCGAGGATTACTTCACTTTAACTCTTTCGAGATTAAAGCGTGTCTAACGGTACGAATTCTCCAAGAGGTTAATCCAGTTACGGCACTAACTTTTTAATAGGGGATGGGACCCTACTACCTTGACATTATCTCTTTTCCAGACAGATAACCTTTCTTTCGAACAAGTTAAATGTTATACTGGCGTATTCTTGCGTTTGCAACCACAAAGAATTTAGATTAAGATGAAGAGAATAATGATATAAGCAACATACGCGTCACGAACTCACAAACTCACAGCAATAGATAGTATCTCATTCGGCTTCCATAACCCCAACAGAGAAGTTTAGTTACCCATGAGTGCGAAGAAAATCACAATTGACATTGTTGTTATACCACAATAAAGATTTCACGTTTGTAATGGTGTGGTAGGCGTTAGGTGTGAATCCCTTAGCAAAGTAACGTTTCTCTTGTTGTGGAATTTAAGAACAGATGAATAGAAGAAGAAAAATAGAATCAATGGAAGAATGATTGTTTAGAACTAGAATGTCTTAGAAGTAGAATAGAATAGAATTGAATGTAAGAAGATGTCCTAAAATCTCTAGCAAGATAGGGTATTTATAATACCCATATCCTATTCCTACTAAGCTAATAAAATGCTTAACCAAATCCTACTAAGCTAATGAAATACTTAACCCAATTGTACTAGGTTAATGTATCATTATCCTAATCCTAACAAGCTAATGTAATACTTAACCCAATTGTACTAGGTTAATGTATCATTATCCTAATCCTAATAAGTTACTTCTAGTCCCCAAAGTCTTCAGAAATGTTGTTTTAGCCCGGGACAGAATTTCCATGCGCCATCTTTAGTCCTTGGCGTCCAAGATTGGCTTTTCTCCTTTCGTGAAGCTTTCTTTGGCGTCAAGTTATCCATGAAATGCTGAATTCTGCATCATTTATACCTGAAACTTTGCTAATCATGTTCGTTAGCTTACTTATAGGAAAATGGACTAAAAGTGCATGAAATATATAATTTGTTCTCAAAACTAGGCTAAAATATGGGCAAAATATAGTGCTATAGGCGTGTAAATTCGCCTATCATCATGAGCCTAGTTGAGTTATAGTGGTATTCAGTTCTATGTATTATGCAATAATCTGATGAGGAGAATTATGTTAGGACCGAATATTAATTAGCATGGTAATAACTAAGGGACAAATGACTTGAATTATTGTGAAAATAATATGATCCGAAAAGAGGTAGAAATAATAATATGCTTAAACGTGCTAGTTATAAATGGTGATGTTAGAATTCAAGTTGCAGTATTTGAAGAGCTAGTGATATTTTAATAATTAATAAGTTATGAAGGCTCCGATGATGACTTGTATGTTTAAGATTTAATTTGTTATTTTATGACATTCTTGTTTTGATATTGATAAACTTACTTTATCTATTGAATGCCCATGAGAGGCTAAATTGGTGATTATGATGACTTGTTGAATTGGGCCTATGAAAGGCTTGTTTGATAAAGATAACTCCTTCAAGTAATTTCATTAATGAATTATTGATAATCATGGTGAATTATTGAAATAATGTTCGTGAGAGGGTTAAAATGTTGATAAATGAAAGAACTTGATCGAATTATTTGATGATTTTAAGTGCAATTGTAAATTTAATATGTTGTATTGTATCCTAAGAAATAGTATGAATTTAATTAAATGTATATAATATGGTTATGGAGAATCGGATACCACATCGGTACAAATATGAATATTGATATTACTTATTTATGGAGGATCGGATACCACATCGATACGGTACATAGACTTAGATTGTTCCCTGCAAATCATGATTAGTTGAGCAAAAATAAGTTTTAGCATATGCGTACAAATTAGTGTTGATTTTGAATGATCATGTCGTTTAATAAGCTGATAACGAGCTATAGTGTTCTGATTGCGAGATTTAGAAGGACATATTTGTTACTTATGGAAATATGTTAGTAGCAATGTGGCCGACATTAAATTTCGATATTGTTGTGAGATGTGATTGGATCGGATGATACGATCCGGCATGGTGATGATGATGATGATAATAATAATAATAATAATAATAATAATAATAATAATAATAATAATAATAATAATAATAATAATAATAATAATAAAGGAATTGATAGTGAAGTGGTCCAAAGAGATGAATCCAATGAATAATCCCAAAGAAACTATCTCAAAGTTTCAATAATTGAATTAATCCTTTTTCAAGAGTATGTGTAAGGTTTGTCAATGAGACTTGAGTTTTCTAGTGTGTTTTACTAATAGATGAGTTGACTTGTATTCCTTATTTGATTGTATTCTTGAAAGTGTGTGACGTGCTTGAAAAAGTAAAACTCTGTACTTACTTTCTATATGTTGGTCGACTTGTTTCATTTATACTTATTGTAATCATTGCTTATTCGATTAGCTAGTTATTATTCTTTAATGTTATAAGAGAATGTTTGATTATTAGCTCGAGAGTTTAGTGTGAATTATCTATGATTACTGGGTTGATCCTATAGATATGAATAATGAAAAGGGTTATGCAAATAAAGGGGTGATAGTGATGATTTAGTATTGCATTGTGATAGATGGTGTGAATTAATGAAGCTAGACTACGCTAGTGGTGAGTATAATCTTGTTAATAGAGTTGAAAAATTATAAATTATATAAAAAAAAGTATGATAATGATATTACAACCTTAATTGAACATTGCTTAGTTTATCTCCTCCCACTTGGCAACATTTCGCAAAAGCAGCGACGGCCAAGATGGAACTCCAAAGTACTCCACCATGAACTCTCTTTGAACCACCATGAACAACTGCTAATCTCTATTTGTCTCTGTCAGTAAACCATCATTGACTGTAATTATCTATTTTCTTCCTCTCCTCTGATAATATCTTCGCTAAAATGGCAAGACACCAAGGTTTACAATAGTGAAGTGTTATTTGTTTAGCTCCGGGTTGGATTTAAAAAAGGTATCCATCCTAAATGGATAATTTGAGTTCAAATTGGGGATTTGATGTGGATTTGGGGGAATATTAAATTGGAGGGTATAGTTGTAAACTTCATTAACAGAAATAAATGAAAGTAGAGGGTAATTTGACGTTTTTCTCTATAATTAAATGACATTTTAGAGTAAAAGAGTAATATTTGGCGCTGCCTTTGGATCAATTACGTGACAGCTATTGTCCTTTGATGACTTTCTCTGTGTCTCCAAGTTTTGGTTTGGCGTTGAATTTTTGTCCGGTGTTGAACTTCTGTACTGTTCATTTTATTTCTTCGAGATGAGAATATAGCTTCGGTATTGACTTACTGCTCCTTTATCTTTTCGGTACCTAATTGATCCATATGACATGTCTATTTTAACTAAATATATACTTGAGATAAATTAGTCAAGTTAAATTATTGGCATAATACAAAAACATGCCTTTTAAGTTGACACCAAATCACATCTATGACCTCCAACTTTGGGTGTGTACAAGTAAGAACTTAAATTTATATAAAGTTTAATAAGTAGACACACACGTCCTATGTGGCATAATACACATAGGATGCCACGTAAGACAAGAATTGTCCACATAGGATGTGACATAGGACATATGTGTCTACTTGGTCAACTTTATATAGTTTAAGTGTCTACTAGTGCACACCCAAAGTTGGAGGTCATAGATGTGATTTATTATCAAGTTAAAGGGCATATTTATGAATTGTACCTAAATTATTTTGCTAGTTGTTAGCAATTGGGGTATAAATATATATAGAAAAATTACTTTCAAAAATTACTTTCTCGATTCTATTTTATTTGAGTACATTATATTTTACATGATGATTAAGAAATAATAAATTGAACGATGATGTTTACTATTTTACTATTTATTCATATTAATGATATTCATTGGACATAAAAATATATATTGAGATTATAATTATTCAAATTTAATATATAGTATTAATTATAAAAAAAATATTTTAATTTAATAAGTAATCAACTCATATGATACATCCATTTTTAGTAAAATGACTTCATGGGAAATTGGAAGGTAAAGGAAATTGGCATGTGAGTGCTTGGTTGAGTAACGGGACGGGATGGGATCCACCAGGAAGTAGCGAGCTTAATAATAGTGGCCATCCCACGCTAGACCGCAGGAACCGCCATGTGAAATCATTTCTCCTTCCCTGGGTCCCCTCTTCCACCCAATAGTTATTACCTATGGTCCTCATATTTCCTTCCCAGCAAACAGCTCAAGCCGGCTCATTATTTACTAATTGTCTCAGTTAGCCAGCCAACATGCATGTTTACTTTTTGATCCACTTATTTGATAAATGGGATAAGAAAAATAATCTCGAGGTAAAATTTGGAATTCACTTTATCTTATATTTAGTATAAGATATTATTTAAACGCGGAGCTATTTTATTCTAAAATAATGGTATTATTATCCTATAAGGAGACAACAATAAAATAATTTCATGAGATATCCTTAGTTATCCCTTATCCCATCCAGCGTACCAAATGACCCCTTACTTTAGAAAACTCAAGAATATCATCACAACAATATTCACTTGAATTTATCCTCCAAATTACTTTGGGAAAAAGACCAAACAATATGTCACGACTCGATTTCATCAATCATGATGGCATCTACCTTATCCCTCTAGTAGGCAAGCCAAGCCATAGCCAAAAATAATAGGTAACGGGCTAACAGGAAAAAATTAGAAAAAATCACGTATAATGATAATAATAGTAATAATAAGCGACAAACAGAAAGAAAACATATACCATATATTAAAATGAGGGAATAAAAAAGGATCAAATACACAAATGAATCCCTTCCAAGACCTGGTAAGGTCGGTACTAGAGTCACTACTAAAATATACCCAGTGTAATAGACAGAATCCAAAATATACCCAATACATACAAGCAGTCTCGAGTACAAAAGACTAAACTGGAGTAGATAGAGGAGGATCAGTCTCAGACGACAGTAAGTTCATCCTGCTACGATTCAGTACTAGAAGGTAGGAATCACATCAATATCGGCTGCTACTAATTGGATCTACATCAGGAAAAAGATGCAGAAATATAGTAAGAGTACCAAAGCAACGGAGACTCAGTAGGCATCATCGGTCGATTGAGCTCAATAAAGAAAAGGTATAACTACAATGCAAGGGTGTAATATAAGTTAATAGTAAATAAGGAAAGAAAGGTAACAACTACTAAGATATGCAAATACTTTAAACGAATAAATATAAGCAATACAAAAACTAAGTAATTCAGTAATAACAAATAAATCAAACATAACCTAACTGGCCCATATTAGCCCGCTGGGTATACTGAAAAAAACAATTAACCCAATCGTACCCCCATAAGTCGATGGGATACACAAGAAGTAATGAAAATAAATATAATAATTTGTAATTGAACTGGCCCTAAGAAATCATAGTAGTCATCCAGATGTGCACCGAAATTGAACTGGCACCAATGGGTAATAACGGGAGGCCAGATGACGGATCAATTTGTATGACTCCTACTGAGATAAAAAAGCTGAAAGTCAGCTTCAGGATCTTCTAGGTAAGGTTTTTATTAGATCGAGTGTATCTCCTTAGAGTGATGAGTCTACTTGGAAGAACGAGCATGATATATGCGCCCAATATCCCTACCTATTTGAGACTTCAGGTATTTCCTTATCCTGTAGTTTCGCGGATGAAAGTACTTTTAGTAGTGGCTCTATTACTAACAATACCAAATCTTGGGATGGATTTGTTTTTATATTTGATCCTTTTTTCTCCTCTCATTTTGATATATTATATATGTTTCCTTTTTGGTTTTCTTACTATTGTTGTTATCATTATATGATTTATTTTTTTTAGTTTCTGCCAATTAGCCCACTACCTATTATTCTGGGCTATGGCTTGGCTTGTTTACTGGTGGGTTGAGGTAGGCGCCATCACGACTTGAGATATCGGATCGTGATAGCCTGGTACAATGGCCTAGGTTTCACCGATATTATTGGTACTAGAGTCGATGTTTAGTAGAGTCCTATAAATCGATACCGAGATATTTGTATCCTATCTTCACTAGGCTATGGAGCAATTTAAGGGAAAATCTCATTTTCTGGATCCATTTTCGTGTGCGAGTCTAAGTTGGTTTTTAATCTTTATTATTTTACTCTTTACGTAGATGGCTAGGATGCGAGGTGTGACAGCTTAGGATCGAGACCTCGAGTCCGCTGCTAGAGTTTCGATTAAGGACTGAGCTAGAGCAGGGTGCCCGACGCATGTTATTACTGCGAGGTTGTTGGTCACTTTGCTTGAGAGTGTCCTCTATGTAGGATGATTGAGCCTTTAGTTTTGACTGCACAACCAATTAAATCAGTGTCGTTGTTAGGTAGAGGCAGTGCACAGGGTCATGAAGATGGTCCCCAGGGTTCTAGAGGTGGTTCGCAGAGAGGTAGGATAGGTGATCGGATAGGCACCCAATTTAGTAATAGACAAAGTTATTTGCATGTTGTTCCTGGTAAATTAGAGACTGAGGCTTCGGATGTTGTGATCACAGGTATGATTTACGTATTCCTTCAGCTATCTTCTTCTTTGTTTGATCCTGGTTCTATATTTTCATATGTTTTTGCATATTTTGTATCACGGTTGGGTTTATGTTTGGATTTCTTATCTGTGCCATTGTGTATAGCTGCCCTCATAGGTGATTCTTTTATAGTGGATCAAATATATAGATCATGTTTGGTGACTGTACGGGAGTTTGATATTCAGATTGATCTTATTTTCCTAGATATGGTAGATTTTAATGTGATTCTGGGAATAGAATGACTATCTCCTTACTCTACGGTCTTGGATTGCTTTGCTAAGATCATTACCTTAGCCTTGTCTGGCATACCTTCGGTTATGTGAAAGGGTTTTGTTAGCCGCGCACCAATGGGAAATTATTTCTTACATTCGAGCTAAGAGACTGATATTGAGGGGTTGTGAGTCATTTCTTGCTTATGTTTGGGATGTCAGTGCTTAAAGTCCATCGCTTGACTCCGTCCCTATTGTTCGTGAGTTTCTTAATGTGTTTCCAACCGACCTACCTGGCTTTCCTCCTGAGCATGATATAGAGTTTATTATTGACCTCGAGCTCGACACCCGACTTATTTCTATGGCTCTATATCATATGAATCATGTTAAGCCAAAAAAGATGAATAGTAAGCTTCAGGATCTTCTAGGTAAGGGTTTTATCAGACCGAGTGTATCGCTTTGGGGTGCTGAGGCACCTTGGTATATTGAGCATGATATTTGCACCCAATATCCCTACTTGTTTAAGCCTTCAGGTATTTCCTTATCATGTACTTTCGCGGACGAAGGTCCTTTTAGTAGTGGCTCTAGTACTGACCATACCATGTCTTGGGATGGATTCATTTGTATATTTGGTCCTTTTTTCTCCTCTCATTTTGATATATCATATATGTTCCCTTTTTGGTTTTCACTTACTACTATCGTTGCTATCATTATACGTGATTTTTTTTGGTTTCTACCTGTTAGCCCGTTACTTATTATTCCGGGCTATGGCTTGGCTTGCCTACTGGTGGGTTAAGGTAGGCTCCATCACGACTTAAGAAATCAGGTCATGACAGGTTGGTATCAGAGCCTAGGTTTTACCGATATTGTTGGTACTAGACCCGATATTTAGTAGAGCCCCGCAGATCGATACGAAGACGTCTGTATCCTATCTTCAGGAGGCTACGAAGCAATTTTAGGGAAAAATCTCATTTTCTTGATCCATTTTCGTGTGCGGGGTCTTAGTTGGTTTTTAATCTTTATTGGTTCACTCTTTACGTAGATGGCTAGGATGCAAGTTGCGGGAGCCGAGGATCGGGACCTCGAGTCTGCTGCTAGAGTTTCAATTAGGGGCTAAGCTAGAGCAGGGTTCCTGGGGCATGTTATAACTGTAAGGTTGTTGGTCACTTCTCCTGTGAGTGTCTTCGGCGTAGGATGATTGAGCCTTTAGTTTTGACTACCCAACCGATCAGATCAGTGTTGCCTTTAGGTAGGGGCGGTACGCAGGGTGGCGGGGATGGGCCCCAGGAGTTTAGAGGTGGTCAGCAGTAAGGTAGGATAAGTGGTCAGATAGGAAGCCAATCCAATAATGGACAGGGTCATTTGCATATTATACTAGGTAGATCAGAGACTGAGGCTTCGAATGTTGTGATCACAGGTATGATTTACGTATGCCGTCAGCCAGCTTCTTCTTTGTTTGATTTCGATTTCACATTTTCATATATTTTATCTTTTTCTTATCATGGTTAGTTTTATGTTTGGATTTCTTATTTGTACCATTGCATATAGCTGGCCTTGTGAATGATTCTTTAGTAGTGAATCAAATATATAGATCATGTTTGGTGACTATACGGGAGTTTGATACTTAGATTGATCTCATTGTCCTAGATATGGTAGATTTTGATATGATTCTAGGAATATGGATATCTCCTTCCTATGCGGTCTTGAATCACTTTGTTAAGACCGTTACCTTATCCTTGTTTAGCATACCTCCGGTTGTGTGGTAGGGTTCTGTTAGCCGCGCACCAACGGGAATTTTTCTTACATTTGAGCTAGGAGATCGATATTAAGGGCTTGTGAGTTATTTCTTGATTTTGTTTGGGATGTCAGTGCTTAGAGTCCATCGCTTGACTCCGTCCCTATTGTTCATTTCTTAATGTGTTTCCGACCAACCTACCTGGCCTTTCTCCTGAGCATAATATAGAGTTTATTATTGACCTCGATCCAGGCACCCAACCCATTTCTATGGCTTCATATCGTATGATTCCTGCTGAGCTAAAGGAGATGAATAGTCAACTTCAAGATTAAGGATTTTATCAGATCGAGTGTATCGCCTTGTGGTGCTGAGGCAACTTGGGAGATCGAGCGTGATATGTGTGCCCAATATTCCTATTTGTTTGAGCCTTCAGGTATTTTCTTATCCTGTACTTTTGCGGACGAAAGTCCTTTTTATAGTGGCTCTAGTACTGACCATACTAGGTCTTGGGAGGGATTCGTTTGTATATTTGATCCTTTTTTCTCCTCTCGTTTTGGAATATTATATATGCTGCCTTTTTGGTTTTCACTTATTATTATTGTTTCAATCATTATACGTGATCTTTTTTCTGGTTTCTGCCTGTTAGCCCGTTATCTATTATTTCGGGCTATGGCTTGGCTTGCCTACTGGTGGTTTAAGGTAAGCGCCATCACGAGTTGAGAAATCAGATCGTGACACAATATTATCTATTATAAAGTATACTAAACTATATACACTAGACATGATCCCTCGAGTTTGTACTTTACGAGTTCATACTTCCATCCCAAAAATATCAGATAAATATACACTAATGAAATACTCTGACTTTACAAGATAGTACTCATTTTTATCATAGTAACTAGTCAGCTTACGTCGTGCTACGCACGGCCCAATTTTGATCCTTAAAAATTTTACGTTATGTATAATTCGATCATTTAATTAAAAGCTTCATTTATTTGGTTGATAAATTCTAGGTTAGGCATATAATATTATATTTAGATTGTTGAAATTTGTATAACGATATTTTAAGTTGTTCAAACTTTTGTGATATTGATAGTCAATTATATTTTTTAAATAATTTAAGTTTTTAATTATTGAGATTTATAATATTTTTTCTTCTATTCTACGAATTAGAAGTGACGTAGTAAAATTATTACAAAAAATACTTGTGAATTTTTTTAAGTGGTCCCATACAAGGAGTCAAGTTAATTTAAAACATCAAAAATTAATTTATCATTTTACATCTATTTTACCTTTTTTATTAAATATTAGTAATTTTTTAATACCTAAATGACTTATAATAATTAATTATGGATAATATAGTAAAATTACGATTGAAGTAGTTGAAACAGACATGTCATGACTATCTATTTTAGTGTTTTATTAAATATTATTAATTTTTTAATACGTAAATGACTTATAGTAATTATTTTGGAATAATGTAGCAAAATCACAATTAAAGCAGCTGAAGCAGACATGTCGACCATGAGCAACCTGTTTCAGCTGCTTATTGTGACTTCTTATATAGGATACTAATAATATAATTTTTAATGCTTAAATAATCATAATAAGTAATTAGAAATGATACAGTAAAATCATGATTGAAACCACGAAGTAGACATGTATTAGAAGTGATATAACATAATAACTACAAAAAATTACTTGTGAAAAAGATCTAAGTGGGTCTCATATAAGATGTCAAGCTAATTTAAAACATCAAGAGTTAATTTATTATTTTATGTCTATTTTACTTTTTTATTAAATACTAGTATTAATATTTTAATACTTAGATGACTTATAATAATTAATTAGGGGTGATATGGCAAAATTACGGTTGAAGCAGCTGAAGCAGACATGCCAGAAATGTTTATTTTACTTATTTGTATTAAATATTATTAATTTTTTAATACATAAATAACTTATAATAATTAATTAGGGGTAATACAGTAAAAACACAATTGAATCAGCTGAAACAGGTATGTCGACCTGCTGCCTGTTTCAACATGAAATTCCCTCTTATATATAACTAACTAATATGCCTCGTTCGTCCTATTTCTTAATACGCCTTTTTTGAGAGGAATAAGATTAATTAAAGTGACTGAAATTACCAGTCCAAGAAGCACACAATTTACTCGAAGTGAAAACAAAAAAAAAAATTAATATAAATTTAGGGTAAGGTGAGGCAGCACGGAACGGGCACAGGAACAGTTGGAAGGGGCTTGAAGCTCCGTTTGACAACTCTCCATGAGCTGAAACAGTGATAAGTAGGAAATATATACAAGTACGTATAATGATGAGAGTCGGTGGTGGTGTAGGAAGCGTAATCGTCACGGGCAACAACAATCTTCCAACACTTCAATCATATTTTTCTAAATTTATATATATATTTAGCACGTGCTAATACATTCTACTTGGAACCCAATATCTACCTCTTCTTTTTCCTACTAGTTTTATTTTGCCCTTTTTGTTTGTGTCCTTATGCAAAAGATTGCAATTGCGACGAAGATATGACCTATTTCTGTTTTTTACACAAACCTTATTTATTTTTAATTATTTTTTAGCAACAAATACGGTGGTGGCTAGGGCTAACCCCTAATATACGATCCAGATGGCAGATAATCCATAACAAAAAAAAAGAAAATGTTCGTTTACAAAGCATGCTTTCAATGTACTTGACTCAAAAGTCCTATCGTTAATAGTTCTACAACCTAACATTAACCTGTATATGAGTTTATCATCCGAGAAAATAGAGGATTAGAAGCTTATGAATTTCTATCCCATAACAATCTAGCTCAGAATGTATAATAATAATTGGGTTTCTAGTCAAATATATGTGTGTGTGCGCGCGCGCATTATTGAGTATTATTGAGTTATCGTGAACCCATATGGTACACCCTAGATCCACCACTAATAATTACCCTCCTATAAGCCACAATTACTAATTGCGTATCCTTAAAAAGATTCTTGGACATTTCTAAGTGGACTTGCAATTTTAATTTTGAGGGTGCACTTTGATAATTATAGCTAAAGATGATTTCTTTAGGAAGGTGGAATCCATTAGTAAATTAGTTGAGGTGGTTAATTAGCTTCAAACATGAAAAGAGAATAAGAGAGGTTGAGTTCATAATTAGCTGATTCCCATCAATTAATTGTTATGATTCTTAATTTATTGGTTATAAGGTCGAATCATAGTCTTTTCGTTCATATAATTAAATCAATCTTCAACTATTAACAAGAAAAGTCCCCAACCTTTACCATTGATTAGCTACAAAACTCCATCCACGAGAGAACTTAAAGGGTTCAAAAAAGAGAAGAGTAAAGCAAATTTGCGCATAGTGAAATGCATGTTCTGTTATTTGTTACTGCAGTGAAATGATCGAAATCGATAGGACGTCATGCGAAAAGCTAATAATTGCAAATCATGATTGATAAATCAGATGACAAGAAAAAATTATACTAAAAAAATCATGATATATTAATATTATTTGGTCAAACAACCTAATGAAATCTAATGTTGTAAAAGTGTATAATTTATTGGGAGAATAATCTCTTCCTAAACGAAACTCTCTAAACAATTACAATGCAGATGTTATTGTGTTTGGGTGTGGGAAAATGGATATTCTATTTATAGAAGTCCAAAATTTTTCTCAAAAAATATTAATCAATTATGAAAAAAAAAATCCAATAAAAAAAATTTAAATCAATAAAACCCTATTAAGATAAAACACAACTATAATAAATTCACATAAACTAGAAATTCAGACAAATCCTAACATCATGAAATCATGTACTGTCTTTAGGGAGAATAAGGGGAGAATAGAATGAATGTTAGCTCGTTGGTTCAGATCCCAGTCACCAGAAAAAATTAATTAAGGGTGACAAAAAGGTTTCAAAATTAAAAGAGAGTGACACAAGTGTTAAAGTATTAAGTAGAGTTGACAATTTTAAAATTAGTGTTAATTACAATAATCTTAAAATCCTCAACTTTTATTATTTACATAAAGATTCGTATTTTCTCCACCATACCCCACCCCCTTCACACCTCTTCTATCATCGTCGTTGTCATCACCATCATCACTAGGGGTGTACATAGGTCGAGTTGGTTCAATTTTTCATTAAAATATAACCAAACCAATAATGTCGGTTTTCTAAATCTATAAACCAAATCAAACCAATTTACAATCAGTTTTTTAATTTTGGTTTTAGTCGGGTTTTTTTTGGTTTATAAACTTTTCGATTTTCTTAATTTTTTTACAATTATAATGTGATTGAAGAAAAAGAATAAATGTTCTCACTAAAAAGATTAAAAAAAAAACAATGATCATAGAGTAGTTCCAATAAAAATTAAGTTGGCAAATTACTAAGACGTCTAAACTACTATCTCATAAAGTAATATTATATGGATACCCAAGTAGTTCAATTTCTAAGTCACTAGTCACAGTAGTTTGTCTGAAAGTTCCCTTCACATAAAATGTGAGCATACGAAAGAACGAAGAATTGGAGACAACTTATTAAAAACTTAACTCCATAAAATAATTAATTATAACATAATTTCATAAAAAAAAAAAAAATGAGAAAGAAGAGAAACAAACCTAAATCACAACTTGACAAATCAGAAAAGTAAGATGAAAGTAAGATGAGGAAATAATGAGAACTCTCTGAAAACTTGGAAAGTAAACTGTAAAAAGTGAAGCAATTAAGAAGTTTTAGTTTTTTATATTAATATTGGGCTTTGTATTAATTTGTTATTCATGAAAAAATACTATAATTAAAGGCCCAAGAATATATATCTATTTTCTGAATATAAAAAAATAATAAAAGTAATTAGAAAGTAGATTATAAGTAGTATTTTTTTACATATAAAAAATTAAAATTATATATGTATTACGTCGGTTCGGTTTGTGTTCGATTTGATTTTATTTTTGCTAATACCAAACAAATCAAGAATGATCGTTTTTTTTTTGTCAACACCAAACCAATCAAACCAAACCATAAGTCGGCTTTTTTCCTCGGTTTGGTTTGATTCATCGGTTCGATTTGACTTAACGGTTTGATTTGTACACCCCTAATCATCACCTCTTCTTCCTCTACAATCACCACCACCACCATTGCCACCTCTTTCAGATCCGCCACCATTTCCTCCTCCTACACAATCGTCATCTATTTTTCTTCTTCTTCTTCTCCAATATCACCACTATCAATACCTCAACAACTATCACGTTCTTCTTCGACGTCACTACCAGCACCACCACCTCCGCCTTTACCATAAATACCATTTTCTTCGTGGGCTCTTCCTCCACCACATTTTTTTCGAGAAAGTAAGTAAATATTGAAGTTGTTGCAATAACAATCGTAGTTGTTGCAACAACTTCGATAATTATTGTAGCAACTTTGATAGTTACTACAACAACTACAATAATTATTGTAACTCAACAACTAATAGCAGTTGTTACAATATCGAAATTATTGCAAAAACTAATAGTAGTTGTTGCAGCAACTACTGTAATTGCTGCAACAACTACTAACAATTATCGTAGTTGCTTAATTTTCTGCATTATTTCTTCAATTATTTTTTTAATTAAAAACGTCTTTTCAAATTTCTCAAAATTAAAATAAAATAGTCCATAAAAATTATTAAAAGAAGAAGAACGGCGATGAAAAGAGAGAAAAATAAAAGAAGAGAAAATGGATAAAGAGAAAAATATGGAGACAGAAAGAAAAAATAAGAAGAAGAAGATAGAGGAGAAAGAAATTTGGAGAAAATAAAGAGATTGAAAAGATGAGAAGGAAAATATTCTAAAATTTGAAATTTGGAATGAGAGAAAATATTTCTTAAAAAGTTTATAAGTTTTTAAAAATTACACTTTATACCATAATTAACTTAATCAGAATTTAAATAAAGTTTTGACTTTAGCTGGTCAAAGTTATCACCATTTTTAACTTAAAGACTTTTTTGTCAGCCTCTACTTAATTTTCTCCGGTTACCCCCTTTATTTGGTTCATATATCAAAAATAGATATAGCCTTCATTTTTCTTATCTGTTTTAGCAAATTAAAAAAAAAAATACCTTTTCTTCTCACACCTTTTTTTTATTAAATAACTACGTATATGATAGTAATAATCAATTTAGAATTCTGAAATATTATTAATAAGATTAATTTAATAAAATATATTTCTAATTAATATTTTTTTTCAAAATGTTTATTAGATCAATATGATCGACTCTTTTCCCTGCCCCCGGCCTCTCACTTCGTTTCGTTCTTCTTCTGTACCGTCGCTTGAATGAAGACACCCGATCGGCCCGACTTTCCCAAATGCCCCCCACCGGCCCTTCTCCTTTACGGGTCTGGATTTTTCGCGTCGTTTCAGTCGTCGTGGTCGAAGGGGAAGAAAGAACTGAATGAATGTTCTTTTGAAAAAATGTATAATAATACACCTACCGAGACGAAAATCAAAGGTGAGTCTCGTAGGTGGACGTATCGAACCGAAATAAGATCTACGGGAGAGTAATTATTGTAGAGAGGAGGGAGAATAACCATGGTCATGACTAGTTCGTCCACCTTTATTACCTCTTTTAAAAAGGAGAATATTGTCCAATCCTATATTTCTCTGCTTCAATACCGTGTCATTACGTCACCACCTTAATTAAAAAAACAAGATAATTCTTCTATTCAGAATTGTCGGATTAAAATTATATCGGAGTAAGCTCATTAATAAGAATAAGATAAAGTGTTGCTTCCTGCTAAGAGAACACTATTGGTTAAACATGAAAAGATTTCAATTATTTCACTGTAATTTCTCCGTTTTAATTTTTTGACATACTTTTTTTTAAATTCATTTAAAAAAATGATTCTTTTTCTTTTTTACAAAATTTTTATTATAATTTCTAATGTGGTATATTTAAGATCACAAAATTAAATAATATTTTAATATATTTAACATATTTTAAACTTAAAGTCATAATTTTTAAAAAATTATTTATTTTCTTAAACTTCATCATTTCGAGTGAAAATCAATTTAAAAGGGGTGGGGGTAATAGTTTCACTATTGTGTACTCACTGAACTAATGAACTTGAATTTTTGTAGGGTCTATGGGGAGATGGACCTGTTGAAATTGAATTAAGCTGCTGATTGGCTAGGTAGTGCTCCTTGACATCCCCCGTTTTACCCTCCTTTCATTATCATGAAATGGAACCGTTTTCATTACTTTCTCTCTTACTTTTCTTTTATGATATTGAAATAGAAAGAAAAATATTCTCAGCCGATCTCTATATAACAAAAAAAAAGGAAGAAAATAAAAGGTAAAAGAAAGTCATAATCAATGGTGGGTGAGTGGAGGTAGCAGTTGTCCACACGCTCATGCTTATTTTTCGCAACCTTTATTCGCGCCCAAAAGCTTTCCCAACAATTCTGCTACGTCAACCACAAAAATGACATCATATATGTCATCAATCAAATTTTACGCTCTACTAGTATTATTTGTTCTATTTCATTATTTCATTTTAAGGGTATAATTTTAAAAATAAATAAATTGTGCTATTGAATTAAAGATGTATATATGAAATAAATGATCACTGGATTTTGTAATCTTAGAATATAATGTTGATAGTTAATTAAAAATAAAATTACATCTATTTGAGAGTCAAACTTTTAAGCTTAATCGTAAATTTGGATATAAATGCTTTAAATTTTTCTTTGAAATAAATTTATGAATTTGAAATCATGTGAAAGATACTTTTATAAATTACAACAATTAGTATCATATGGAGTTTAAACAAGTAACAAGACTTAATTAGTTAAAGAAAGTAAGAAAGAGTTTTTAATCCTATGTTTTTTAACTAAAAATATTTGAAAACTAAAAAAGTATCAAAATGTCATTTAATAATGTGATCTTGGTCATATAATGTGGACAAAAAATAAATTGAAAGAAAGGAATTAATATTTTTCTTGAACAAACTAAAAAGAAAATAAAGACATGTAAATTGAAGCAGATAAAGTAAAGGTCCTTTAAATTATTATAATACTCCCTCTTTTAAAAAAGACGTGTATTTTTTTTTAGTATTTTTTTTTTGCAATACTTTAATTTCAACTTTTCACATAATATGTTTAGTATCATAAGATTAAAGCACATTTTAGTACATTTGATACAACTTTAATTTCAAGCAAAAAGATTCAAAGTTTTTTTATTTTCTTAAATTTTGTATCAATTCAAAGTAGATCATTATTTTTGAAACTGAGTAAATATTACATTATCCTTCATCATTAGGGCTTTTCTATGCGTGTGTTTGGTGGGGGTAACTTTATATAAGCATATTGGTTCATCGTTCTTCCATTCTCTTAGCCCTTTTCCATTTTTGTTCATCTGACCTTCACCTAGGGATCTGGTCCGACCGACCAGGAGAAGATCCACCACAATTCCCGAGGATTCAACTTTGAGTTCTCTCCCCTTTTTCTATTTTTAGTCTTTTTGTCTTGTCTTGTCTCTTGTCTTTTACCTCTTCTTGGACCCCTTTTCTTCACCTGGAGATCTAACTACTTACTTTTTTTTCACATAAACCCTATACTCTTCTCTGCTCAATTTCGACTTTATTCAGATCTGTGCGCTTGGATAAGGTTTGCATGCTCCATCTGTGAGATCTTTCCCCTTCTCTCTGTGCTTGTTTTCATTTCCTCTTAACAAATTTCATGTTCACGAGTTGAAGCAAATTCAGAATTTAAAAATATTGAGTTCTGAAACTGTACAGCATAAGTTGCATCCGCCTCTACGCTTATTAGTAATTAAGTCTAATTTGTTTTGGCTAATGAGGTTATAGGTTTTAAAATTAGGTGATGTCTTTGTACTTTTTGTGTGGTTTAATTTGTGAGATTTGAATGCGCAATCACTATAGTAGTAGTATTATATAGTAGCTACTGTAGATGCAGGGAACATACTACTCCCTTATTTTGCAATAGTGCTACTTAAGCTTCGTTTCAACTAACATTATTCATTTAGCCAAATTAACAAAAAATTTAAAAAAAGTAGTAGTAGTAGTAGTAATCTTGTATTCTAGTGTGATAAAAATCATTCATCTGTGATTTCTTTGATTTCATGTGTCTTCGTGATATTACCAATATTGCATTTTAAATTATGGCAACCATGATGATTGTTAGTTGTTACTCCACCAACACTATCATATGCTTCGTAATAATCTGCTTAGAGATAGGGGGTAACATTAATAGCCGTATTATTTTCTTTTTGGTTAATTAAACATAAGTGACAAGACTCGTAGATCGGAAATGGATTTAGCTGAAAAATTACTGATCCTACTATATGTTACTATTCTTTAAGAATAACATTAATCCAATTTGTGTAGCATGAAACAAAGATTTTTGTCCATCTTTTTATTCTTCCCCTGACCCGTTGAACTAAAATAAAGTCGAAGGACAGTAGATGCTAATTAAATGTGGACCTGAAATTCCTTAAATGCGAGTAGTAATATTTCATTTCATGGATTATACTATGATTAACTATCCTTAAGTGGCATAGACTCGATGTCAACTATCAAAGAATTGAACCATGAACCCAATCTATTTCAATCATGCACTTTAATTTGTGGTCGAATTGCAAGAATTATGACTTAAATCGCCAACAATTAACTACTATTTTTCAGTATTATCTTTCCCTTTTATCAATGTTCTTTTTCATTATCTAGTTAATTGTCTTTACTGGACGTTGTCAACGTGCAGTACAACCACTAACCAGCGTGAGGGGGATAGGTAGAATGGTCTTTGGTCAGGAATAATATTTGCTAGAAATTAATAGGATCTCTCAATCTAAGTTTTATTTAGTTTCCCAACTCACACGTTGATGAAATGTATTAGTCGGTTCAAGATTGAAGTAATAAATGGCTGGTTCCCTAATTGTTTAGCAAACTTATATTCACCTCAAGTATCAAGCACATTCAGTCCTAAGAAATGAGTTGATGAAAATATATAGTGTTATCTACCTTAGACCACTTCTATAAATTGACACTTCATCAAAACAAGTTGCTGTAAATATGTAAGCCTTATTATGGAAAAAATCTAAAATGAGATAAACATCTTTGGCATTACGAATCTAGAATTTCATTAGACTAAATGTAACGTGTGGCTCACAAAAGAAGGGAAAAGAAATGGGAGATGAATTCTAGTAATTGATTTTGCCTCTTTTGGTGAATTATCTGTCCTTCTCGTAATGTCCTTTATATATGATTCTTGAGTAGATAAAAGAGACGCCTTTTATTTGGCTTTTGTTACATAGAGAGAGAGTGGATAAGACTTGAGAGTTGAAGGGAATACAAATTTTATTACTTAATCAACGAACTACATCCTTTTCTTCCACATTTAATTTGTCTACTCCTACCTCTTTTGAGCAGGCCAAAAATGATATCTATCAGAACAAAACAAATAATTAAGGTTACGCTTTAGAGTTAATTAGCGAGGTAAACTACTATAACATTTTGTGTGTGTGGCAAAAAATAGGGTAGTATAATAAAAAGTTTTGGTCAGTGAAATATCATTGGCAAGTGTTTATAATTGATCAATGGTTCTACATGAATATTATGTCAAATTAAGATCACTTCATATCATACACCTGTTTTTTTTACAATTCAAAAGGCATAAATTGCGTGGTATATAGGACTTTAATATGGTGATTATAATTGCAAGCACAATATTGCATGAATTCAAACAATCAAATTTTGTAGCTAGGCAGTACTTCTCCAAGCATTGGGTCGATTCAAGAAACTAGGTGCATTTATTCGTGCTATTCTAATTAAATAGCTCATAATTTCGGAATTAATACGAAAAAGTTCAAAGAAAAAAAAGCAGATATAGAAGCTTTTAGTCTGCTGATATTCTTCTATTTTTGTGAATATACTTATAGGTGATATATACATTTGATTGCAAGATCATGAATGCATTTTCACATGTACCTCCCGGATTTCGATTCCACCCAACTGATGAAGAACTTGTAGATTATTACCTCAGGAAGAAAATAACGTTAAGAAAGATTGACCTTGATGTTATCAAAGAGGTGGACCTCTACAAGATTGAACCATGGGATCTTCAAGGTATTATATTATGATCAGACATTCCAAAAGATACTAGTAATACTACATATCAAACAATAATTGATTTGATTGGGAGAATATATATATTTTTGAATAGAGTTGTGCAGAATAGGGGCAGAAGAACAACATGAGTGGTACTTCTTCAGCCACAAAGATAAAAAATATCCAACTGGTACAAGAACCAATAGAGCCACAGCAGAAGGATTCTGGAAAGCAACAGGAAGAGACAAGGCTATTTATTCCAAACACGACTTGATTGGCATGAGGAAGACCTTGGTTTTCTATAAAGGAAGAGCTCCTCATGGTCTAAAATCTGACTGGATTATGCATGAATATCGCCTTGAGACGGATCCTAATGGTGCCCCTCAGGCAAGTTGTTCGCTAAACTTAGCATGTTTGGCCAAACTTTTCAAAATATGCTTAGTATCAAAGTGCTTTTCGGGAAATTAAAGTATAATTTTGGAAAGTAATAGTTTGTATTTGACTAATTATTTTGAAAAACACTTTTGCCGTTATTAGAGTAGAAATTTGTGTTTGACCAATGTCCCACAAGCACGCACTTTTGGTAAATGGCTTTTGCTACTACTAAAAATCCCTCATCTTTCCCCTAAATTCTATTTATTATGAACAGCAACCTTTAGTTACCTTTTCAATTACCAGATTGGATGAGAAATATTATTTTTCCCTTAATTTAGCACTTCAACAAATTAAATTGAATAACTCATACTTCTTTTTTCAATTGAACTACTTATTGATTGTTGATAAACTAAAACAGGAAGAAGGATGGGTGGTGTGTAGAGTTTTCAAGAAGAAAATGGTAAGCACGAGGAAAGAAAGTGAGCAGGAGTCACCAAATTGGTACGAGAATAATGATCCAGTTGCATTCATGCCAGACAATATTGACTCCCCAAAGCAACAACATTGTCAGTCTAATTACCCTTGCAAGAAGGAATTACTTGATATGCACTACCAAATCCCAGTCACACCATCTCATCATCAACAATTTCTTCAGCTTCCTCTTTTAGAAAATCCTAAGTTTCTTCCAGCACCTCCATCCACCTCAATTTCAGTGTTCGGCATTAACGTTAACAATAATAGTCACGGTAGCTCTAGTTTGCAGCAGTCTGTCTCCGTTCTCACACGAGAAAATGTTCATATGTATCCTCATCCCGACAATAGTACTAATGAACAAGTGACCGATTGGCGAGTGCTCCACAAATTTGTAGCTTCTCAACTTAGTCAAGAGGAGGTCTCCAAGGAAAATGTTTACTCAAACACCTTGCATGGTGCTACCAATGACTCGAATTTGGTGGTTCGAGATTTGAACAAACAAGAAACAGTCACAGAGAATAACTCCACGGCATCCTCCTGTTCTGAGATTGACCTGTGGAAGTGAAGTGAAATTCCTTGTAAACAAAGTAAATACTGATCATAGCAAAGTACAGTTCTTTAATTTGTACATAATAATACTACTAAGAAAAACTATATGACCTATAGTCTATTCAGTTAAGAGGATGAATTAACTGCTTAATGATGGAAGCATAGGTGAATTATGCAGCAAGTTTTAGCTGCTTGAGTTGTAATTGAAGCATTTTCATTATGTCAGGCAGGGCTATCGATGTTATGATATGATAGCTACTACTGCTTTTTTTATGTAAACCAGTGGATATTTCAAATGTGTTTAATGTGTTACATTATGTAGTGATCGAGTACTAGGATAATAATGGGTACTTCTCCAATAACTGTTTCAATTTATGCAACACAAACTATCTTTTTTACTCTATAAGAGAATGTCAACTATAAAATTTTCATTTTATCCTTAATAAAATGATTTATAGTCATATAAATGTCTATGCCTATTTTAGATGAAAAGTTTAAAAAATCGTCCTTGTTTATTAAGATTCAAATAGGACAAAATAAGTTTGGGAGGAACTCAAGGAAGAGATTTTATGTTTTACTAGTGACTCATGAATTTGATAATATTTTTTTAAAATTTCAAGTCAACAGAAGATATATTTACATAAAAATGTATAACTTTTAATTCTATGAATTGAACAAATCACTAATATAAGAGTTTTCTAGTGCTTATGCAAGATTGAGTACATGGGCGTAGCTTTTCGTATTTTCATATAATGTTTTGTAATTCTTTGAGTTTAAATATGCAGAACAACTTCCTTGCTCTTCTTAAAGAAAAAAAACAAACATCTTTTTTGCTTTCCTCATGAATGTTATCAAGTTAATTAGTATAACTTATAACACATTATAAATTTTAGAAAAAGGAGAAAAAAATACAAAGTAATTGGAGGTAGTAATTGGAGGTCATAGAGAAGTATGACATCAGCTAATCTATATTTTCAGATTGACACTCTTGAATTTTTTTATTTTTTTATTTTGAAAAAAGAAAAAACTCTCACATAATCGTGATCGATTGTACCTCTTTTTTTTCCACTTTTGTATTATATGATTTTTGTGTGAATTCAATAAACATTATCTAAGTTTAAGAATAATACCTTTTGCAAACATTATCCATATAATATGTTTTCCTTATTCTCCAATTCGTTATATTTCTTCTTCTTTCGCTCACTATGTTCTTTTCTTTTGTTTCACGTTTACAAAATATAATTATATGTGAATTATCAGTAGAATAATGATCATAAGCCCGTTGCATCCTAAAATAGTACTTAATAACATAATAGATATTTTATCACAAAAAATTACCTTGAAAAACTTTTACCTCCTTATATATTTTCACCTTTCTCGTATAATTTACTCATCGATTCAACCTACAACTATTTTCATTTGCATAAAGGAAGTACATAAATTTAATATTTTTAAAATCGAAATTGATTAGTACGTGAAAAAATTTGCCATAAGATCAATTGTAGAGAAGAATAAAAGATAGGAATACAAAAAGGAAAAGTTGAAAAATATAGAGTGATTCTAATAAATGCTAACTGCGTTAATTTCTAACCATATATGACAAATCTCATAAAACAATACGCAAATTATCAAAAAAGACATTTGGCGAAGTGTATAATATTTCATGAAATGCATAAATAGAAAAAATATGTACCTTTTCCAAATCTATTGTAAGCTCTTGATGTTGTTCTTGTTTCTACTTGTTACTTGTTTGCACGTTCTTGATTGATCAGTAATAAATTGACGATAACTAATACATTTATATATCCTTAAATACAAAATATTAGGCTGACTTTTAATCTTCTATGGAATTATTATTTTTCTATTAAATATTAGAGATAATGAATATTATTGTGACCCTTAATTTTAAGAATTATTTTTACTTGAATCTTGATTTTCCTTTGGTTCTTGAGTAGTACTAGTAACAACTACCATTTCTTACGTATGAATATTAATTAGGGGAAGAAATGTGTAACTAATAGAGTGACTTTTGAATTATTTAATATATAATACATTATTAGTACTTTAAAGTGGGAAAAAATTCCAAAAAAAAAAAACTCAAAAAATGATAAATAAGAATGGAGGTCATAAAGAGGTATCACATTACTTTTTCTATGTTCCTCCTTTATACACATATATGTATGTATGTGTGTATGTATGTATTAAGAGAGTTTAAGAAGTGATTTTTAATAATTTTTTTCTTACATAACACATAAATGAGAAAAGATTAATAGCATTGGTGATGAAAAGAATTTAATATGATTATCTTTAATGTTCTGTATAATGTTAAGGTGAATTTTTAATCTTTTGAAATTAAAAAATGGCTAAAAACCATAAAAAAGATAAATAGTAATGAAGATCATAGAGAGATGTCACATCACCTCCTCTATGTTTTTCCTTTATATATATATATATATTGATTAGTGTTCATCGAGGTATAGGCAAATTAAAAGGCTCCTAAATTAAATGGAAAATTAAGATCCATACTATTTTTGGTTCCCTAAACCAAAATTCATGTATCCACAGCCAAGTGGTATAAATTAAAAGGCAAACATCGGAAGATCCATAACTGATTAAATTCAGAAAAGACTTCCATGTGCATGAGTATGAACTCAATATAATTAACAAAATGGTGTCAAAAAACAACCTAGAAGTACTTCAAACTATTCGCGAAACTGATCGAGGGTGCGCTCAAAATATCTCCTCTAATCTGTTGCGTCAAAATATAAACAGGTCATGCTGAATTGAAAATACTACTCCCTCCATCTCAATTTACATGACATGGTCCGATTTGGCACACACAGTTTAATAAAGAAAGGAACTTTTTTAAAATTTATGGTCTAAAACAAACCTTGGACACTTGTGTCACTATAAATCATTTCATTATAGATAAAAGGGGAATTTAAAGGTTAAGTTTTTTCTGATTATAGAAAGGTAACATTTTTTTTTGTTATAGGAAAGTTTTTTTATAAGTATTTCCTTGATAGAGTTAAACCATTGAGGGTAATAAAGCATTTGCTACTACAGTCTACAAATATGCTTCATATTAATTGCTGATAGGCTAAGTCTGTCTTCTTTTTTTCTCCATTTTTTGGAAAGATATTTGTGATCCATCAGCAAAAATACAGTATTACGTAACTTTGAAGGGGAGACTTATACGTTGCTGTCTTTCATCAGTAGTACTCTTAGCACCTAGGATTGTAACTGCTTTGCTTAAAGGCTTCTTTTCTTCAGTCTTCGCAGAAAAGAAAGTAATCTAATAAATGATACCAGAAATTTATAAGATCACCATGACTCAGAATTCTCCTGCAAAACTTACACAACTTTATATCAAAGAACAAAAACAAAAAGCATTTTCTTTATACACCAACGGTGAAACCATGAATTTCACCAAGGATGTTTAATATTTAATATATATGTATAAAGCTAAATTTTTGGCTTATATAGACACATAATATAACTTTTTATAAATTTCGATAAAAGGTGTTCCTTCACTCGATCGATGTAACTATTCCACTGCATACCATGTAATGTTTCTTACAAGATCAGTAAATTTTAACCGTGATAGTGAATTAGTTATCATTTTTACCAGATTATCCATTAACTATATGTTTATTAGTGTTGAAGAATGAAAAAAAGATCCACATTTGTGGTTAATGTGATGGGTGGTCTCTTTATAAGACTTGGGCAATCCTCCTCCCCTTGACTAGTTTTTAGGGTTTGAGTTAGACCCAAAACCTAATTTTATAATTAGATATGGAGATTTATGTGTAATTATCTTGTAATCGTGTAATAGTATATATATATGGCAATTTATGTTATCTTCCACAATATGGTAGGGTATGCAGAATCTGTATATTGCAACAACAACTTCAACTAAAGTTCAAGTATATAACCAAGAACACAATGAAGTATATCAAATACCCTCAACACAAGATCAAAATGACCTTTCCAAGAGGTGTATTTTATTTTTCAGAAAAATAGATGAAATAGAAATGATTAAGACCAAGTCGTCCGAATTCACGGACTTTCCTTAAGGAATAATTCCCCTCACTGTACCCGAGGTTATGAAATCTTCCTCCCAGGATAAAATGGCCTTCAATCCGACTATAGCGGTACCTCAAATAGGCGGATTCTTCGAACGCACTGAACGATTTAATGATCACACAGAGTATTTGAAGACAAGAAGAATGTTTGTAATCTGAAAATTTTTGTTCCAAAATCTGTGGATGAAACCAGGTTTATATAGCGACAAGATGCCTCTTCAGAAAGGTGGCATTGGTTCAATTTAAAGGTGTGTGTCTTTTCTGAAAATGCATATTTGTTTACTTAAAACAGTGCATCATTTTGCTGAAACAGTACATACCAGTTCGTGTGAAACATTGTGTCCTTTCATCGAAACATTGCATCAGTTTGCTGAAACAGTGCATCAGTTCACTGGAATAGTGCATCTGTTTGCTGTAACAGTGCATCTGTTCACTGGAACAGTGCATCTATTTACGGAAATAGTGTATCTGTTCATCGAAACAGTGCATCTGTTTGCAGAAACAATGCATCAGTTCAGTTTCAATACTGCACTGTTTCGAAAAACTGCATGCATGTATAAATGGAAAATCAAAACACATTGTTGTATTTTACTGTTTGGTAAATTCGGATCATCAAATAAAATTTATCCAAAAAATAGATCTCATCGATCGTTCATTTGCCAAATCCAAATCCAAATCCGAAGCCGAGCCGAGCGGGCGACGGCGACGACGACGACGGTGCGAGGCATCTCTATTTTCTTGCCTCACTTATCATGTGGAGTAAGTGTTCATTAATATAAACACTACAAAGTTCCCGTCTCCCACCAATGTAGGAGAATTAGTGGACTTTCCAATTTGGGAGTATACTTTCTAAATTGGTATCTCCTTCCTTCCACCATTTTTTCCATTCACACTTCATTCATATACTCTGAACCCAACAATCCCCCACATGAATGGGGAATGACTATTTTTCATAAAACTTTTACGGAAAAGTATGTGATCATCAAGCAAAGACTGATTGCATCTAGATAAGTGGGTTTCCCTTTGAATTTTTCGTAGTGAACATGCATCAGATGCACTCGGTCAATCGGTAGATTTGATATCTTTGAACCGTCGATCTTTAATGTACACCTAAACAACACATGTCACACAACTAGCCTTTTACCGTTTATGGTTCTTACAGTTTTATTTTTTTCAGCCATGAACACGTCCCGGTTTTTGTGAGAGCTTAGAGAATAGGCCTTTACTAACATTCTCCTTGAAGTGGCTTCCACTTCATCCTCGCATAGGTGATTTATAAACGTTCAATCTTAAAGATTAAACTATTTGGTCAAATCTGCCAAATTTAGATAATCATTAAAAGACTTTTCACTTTAAGTCTTATCCTAGTTTACTATACATTGTCTACATCATGAGAATGGGTTGGGTAATTGACAATGTTGAACCTGTCAGACACAACTTTGTTTGATCTCCTTGAACTTAGATCTTGGGATCTCCAGTCTGTTAGGTAGAGTTACCGCCATGATGGCTTGTCCTAGGCCTTAAACCCATTCCCTTGGATGTCCTTTCTACTCCTTCTCTAGATAGGCCTTTTGTAAGTGGATCCGACATATTATCCTTTGACTTTACATAGTCAATAGTGATAATTACACTAGAGAGAAGTTCTTTAATGGTATTATGTCTCCGTCGTATGTGACGAGATTTATTGTTGTACATCATGCTCTCTGCCCTACCTATTGCCGCTTGGCTATCACAGTGTATACATACTGGTGCCACTGGCTTGGGCTAATACGAAATATCTTCCAAGAAATTCTGGAGTCATTCTGTTTCTTCACCGGCTTTATCTAATGCGATAAATTCAGATTCTATTATAGAGCGAGCGATACAAGTCTGTTTGGATGATTTCCAAGAAACTGCTCCTCCACCGATAGTAAATACATATCCACTTGTGGATTTTACTTTGTTCGATCCGGTGATCCAATTTGCATCACTATATCCTTCAATTACTGCATGATATTTATTATAATGCAAAACATAGTTTTGAGTGTATTTAAGATACCCCAAAACTCTTTTCATTGTCATCCAATGAGTTTTGTTGGGATTACTCGTGTACCGACTCAATTTACTAATAGTACAGACTATTTCTGGTCGTTTACAGTTCATTATATACATTAAACATCCCAATACTCTTGCGTACTCCAATTGTGAGTCACTTTCACCTTCATTCTTTTAAAGTGCAAAGTTCACATCCAATGGAGTCTTGGTAATACCGAATTCCATATACTTTAACTTGTCAAGTACTTTTTCGATATAATGAGACTGTGACAATGCTAACCCTTGTAGAGTTCGATGGATTCTTATACCTAAGATCACATCTGCAACTCCAAGGTCTTTCATATCAAACTTACTCTCGAGCATTCGTTTTGTTGCATTTATGTCAGAAATGTCTCTACTGATGATTAACATATCATCCACATATAAAAAAACAATGACTTGGTGATTTGGAGTGTCTTTAATGTAAACACATTTATCACATTCAGTTATCTTGAATCCGTTTGCCAACATGATTTGGTCAAACTTTGCATGCCATTGCTTAGGTGCTTGTTTTAGTCCATAAAGTGACTTAACAAGTTTACACATCTTATATTCTTTTTCTGGAACCACAAAACCCTCAGGTTGTTCCATGTAAATTTCTTCCTCCAAATCTCCATTTAGGAATACGATCTTCACATCCATTTGATGGATTTGAAGATCATATACCGCCGCCAAGGCAATTAACATTCGAATCGAGGTTATCCTTGTTACTAGCGAGTATGTGTCAAAGTAATCAAGGCCTTTCTTTTGTTTGAAGCCTTTTACTATAAGTCTTGCCTTGTATTTGTCAATAGTACCATCTGCCTTCATTTTCCTTTTGAAGATCTATTTAGAACCTAAAGGTTTATTTTCGGGAGGAAGGTCAACCAATTTCCATGTATGGTTGCTTAAGATTGAATCTATCTCACTATTGACTGCCTCTTTCCAAAAGGATGAGTCTGGCGATGACATCGCTTCTTTAAATGTTTGAGGCTCATTTTCTTAGAGAAATGTTACGAAATTCGATCCACACGAAGTTAACGTACTTTAACGTGTACTCCATCTTGGATTTTCTTCATTATGTACATTCTCACTTGGTTCATCTCGAGGTCGTTTAGATCCTCCACTAGACTGTTCATGTCTAATTTTATACGGGTAAATATTTTCAAAGAATTCAGCATTGTCTGATTCAATTATCGTATTTTCATTAATATCCGGATATTCGGATTTATGAACCAAAAATCGACATGCTTTACTACTTGTAGCATATCCTATGAACACGCAATCCACCGTTTTAAGTCATATCTTAACCCTTTTAGGTATAAACTTGAACCTTTGCTAGACACCCCCACACTTTGAAATATTTCAAGTTGGGTTTCCTTCTTTTCCATTTTGCGTAAGGAATTGATTGTGTCTTACTATGGGGAACTCTGTTGAGTATACGATTGGCCATAAGGATAGCCTCTCCCCATAGGTTTTGTGGTAAACCAGAACTTATAAGTAAGGCATTCATTATTTCCTTCAAAGTTAGTTTTTTCCTTTCCACAATTTCATTAGATTGAGGTGAATATGGGGTCGCAGTTTGATGGATGATTCCATTCTCTACACATATTTGTGCAAAGGGAGATTCATATTCTCCGCCCCTATCACTTCTTATCATTTTGATCTTTTTGTCTAACTTATTTTCAACTTCAATTTTATATTTCCTAAACGCATCTATTACTTCATCATTACTATTTAGCAAGTAGACATAACAATATCTAGTGCAATCGTCAATAAAAGTTATGAAATACTTTTTTCCACCACGTGATGGTGTTGACTTCATATCACAAATGTCAGTGTGTATTAAGTCTAAGGGATTGGAATTCCTTTCAAAGGACTTATAAGGATGTTTTGCATACTTTGATTCCACACACGTTTGACACTTTGATTTATTGCACTCAAAGTTTGGCAAAACTTCTAAGTTAATCAGTTTTCGTAACGTTTTGTAATTAACATGGCCTAAAAGTTCATGCCATAAATCATAAGACTCAAGCAAATTAGAAGAATTTGAACTTTTATTTATTTCAACAGTCATTATATTTATCTTATAAAAGCCTTCGGTTAGATAGACTTTCCCTAGATACATTTCTCCTTTGCTAATTACAATTTTTCCAGAAACGATTACACATTTGAATCCGTTCTTATCTAGGAGTGAAACAAAAATTAAATTCCTACGTAACTCCGGAATATATAACACATTGTTTAGTGTCAAGGCCTTGCCGGAAGTCATCTTTAAGAAAATTTTTCCTGTTCCCTCCACCTTAGCAGTAGTGGAGTTAGCCATGTAGATCATTTCTTCTACTTGAGCCTGAGCAAATAACTAAAACAACTCCTTGTTGGCACATACATGGCGGGTAGCACCAGAATCCACCCACCATTCGCGAGGATTCCCCATCAAGTTGCATTCTGAGAACATAGCACACAAATCATTGCATTCTTTGTTAGATTCAATCATATCTGCTTGATCCTTTTTCTTGCCTTTTTTCGGGGCTCGACAATATGTGGACTTATGGCTAATTTTTCCACAATTAAAGCATTTCCCCTTAAACTTTTTCTTGGGTTGATTGCTTCCATGTTCAACTTCCTTTCTTTTCTTCGAATTGGTTTGGTCATCTTCTACAATATGTGCTCCATTAATTGTAGAATTTCCCTTTGACCTTCTTTCGGCAGATTTATTGTCCTCTTTAATACGGAGTCGGACGATAAGATCTTCAACGGTCATCTCCTTGCATTTATGCTTTAAGTAGTTTTTGAAGTCTTTCCACAACGGTGGTAGCTTCTCAACTATCGCTGCTACTTGGAAAGCATCATTCACAATTAAACCTTTTGCTAGGAGATCATGTATGATGACTTGCAACTCCTGTACTTGAGAGACAACAGATTTGCTATCTATCATTTTGAAATCCAGGAACCAAGCAACAACGAATCTCTTAATTCCCGCATCCTCCATTTTATATTTCCGTTCAAGTGCCCCTACAGTTCCTTTGATGTATTGTTTCCACTATAGATATTGTAGAGGTCGTCTTGGAGACCACTCAGAATATAATTCCTGCAAAGGAAGTCCAAATGTTTCCAAGCTTCTACAATAACGAAGCGATCTTTGTCCAAGGTTCCCTCGGGCACCTCAGGAGCGTCTTCGCTAGTGAACTGTTGCATACATAAAGTGGTGAGGTAAAAAAACATCTTTTTCTGCCACCGCTTGAAGTCAATGCTCAAAATTTTTTTGGGCTTCTCCGCCGGTGCCATCGTTGGCGGAGCATTTGTGCGGCTTGATGAAGCATTATTATTTGCCCCCACAGTCGTAGCCACATCATGCATTTGAATTTCAGTTGTCATTTTTCCTGTCACCACAAGACAAAAAACTTAGTATTTTTTTCCAGAATACTATTTATAAAGTTAAATAACTTGAAACTCTTCTTCTTGTTTCTAGTTAACGATGAAGTTTTTATTACTTCGAATCGTCAACCGAGTGAACCTTAAATTGTGATGAAGATTTTATGTCTTCTAATCACTAGTTAAATTTAAGCGGAGTAGAAAGCTTAAGCTTTAATCTCCAAAAACAAGCAATACAAATTCTGTAGTTTAGGGATTATTCCTTAAGATTGTTATCTTCCACAATATGGTCGGGTATGCAGAATCTGTATATTACAACAACAACTTCAACTAAAGTTCAAGTATATAACCAAGAATACAATGAAGTATATCAAATACCCTCAACACAAGATCAAAATGACCTTTCCAAGAGGTGTATTTTATTTTTCAGAAAAATAGATGAAACAGAAATGATTAAGACCAAGTCATCCGAATTCACGGACTTTCCTTAAGGAATAATTCCCCTCACTGTACCCGAGGTTATGGAATCTTCCTCCCAGGATAAAATGGTCTTCAATCCGACTATAGTGGTACCTCAAATAGGCGGATTCTTCGAACGCACTGAACGATTTAATGATCACACAGAGTATTTGAAGACAAGAAGAATGTTTGTAATCTGAAAATTTCTGTTCCAAAATCTGTGGATGAAACCAGGTTTATATAGCCATAAGATGCCTCTTCAGAAAGGTGGCATTGGTTCAATTTTAAGGTGTGAATTTTCTGAAAATACATGTCTGTTTACTTAAAACAGTGCATCATTTTGCTGAAACAGTACATACCAGTTCGTGTGAAATATTGTGTCCTTTCATCGAAACATTACATCAGTTTGCTGAAACAGTGCATCAGTTCACTAGAACAGTGCATCTGTTTGCTGTAACAGTGCATCTGTTCACTGGAACAGTGCATCTGTTTATGGAAACAGTGCATCTGTTCATCGGAACAGTGCATCTGTTTGCAGAAACAATGCATCAGTTCAGTTTCAGTACTGCACTGTTTCGAAAAACTGCATGCATGTATAAATGGAGAATCAAAACACATTGTTGTGTTTTACTGTTTGGTAAATTCGGATCATCAAATAAAATTTGTCCTAAAAGATAGATCTCATCGATCGATCATTGAATCTAAATCCAAAGTCGAAGCCGAAGCCGAGCCGAGCGACAACAACGACGGAGCCAGGCATCTCTATTTTCTTGCCTCACTTATCATGTGGCGTAAGTGTTCATTAATATAAACACTACAAAGTTCTCTTCTCCCACCAATGTGGGAGAATTAGTGGACTTTCCAATTTGGGAGTATACCTTCTAAATTAGTATCTCCTTCCTTCCACCATTTTTCTCTCCATTTTTTCCATTCACACTTCATTCATATACTATGAACCCAACAATTTAGTTTGAAGTGTGTTATGCAAAAGAGCTCATTCGATGTAGTAGAGAGTTTGTTTTCTCTTCAATATGAACTTGCCAACCGTCACGTGGTGTAGTCTACATGTATTCTCTCACAAGAGACCTTTTCAATAACAAAATCATGAGGCAACAGTTCAACGTGTACATGTAACATATTTACGTTGTGAACATAGAACTTAGAAAAACAACTACAGTAGAAGCTTTCGTCTCAAACAAAAGGCATTTTAATTATTTTCTACTTGTATGTTCCTTTCAGAAAGGACAGGCAAAAAGATGAACACTGAGGTGGTCTTTTTTCCACAGGTAGACATGCACATGTCAGCAAACTGAAACTTACATATTTGCTATCTCTTATATATATATATATATATATCATTGATCGGCATGCTAGTCTCCCTAGAGTTGAAATTTGATGAAAAAACAAGCAGATTATAGAATATCAACTAGGATATATGTATATTCTACAATTTGCTATCTCTACTACGTGCTCTTGTAGATAACATTTTGAATTATTAATATTCTACCGAAAGGAGAAGAGCTTAAATTAAGATTGAACTAATCCAAATTAATGATACTTACGCAAACCTTTTCTCAACACTGATTGCTAGAAATCCTCCAAAGTTGCTGATAGAAAATTTGAAGTGAATTGAAGCCAGAGTTGATTGTAGAAATTGAATCTGTTTGATTAAATACCATGAAAAGGCAGGTAAAGTCCACCTTGTCTGCTAGCCATAATTTCGAGCTTCGAATTCCTTTTCAAGCAAAGGTAAAAAGAATTATTCCAAAAGGCATACTCATTTGGTACGTCTTTCCAACTCATAATTGACCTCAATCCTCGGAGAATTAAGACAAATAAATAGATGTTTTTGTTAAATGTGATATAATATCCTTTTCTTTTTTTACTAAAAAATAATACTCCATCTGTTAAAAAAAAGAAAGTCCTACTTTGATTTGACATGGAGTTTAAGAATGACCTACTTTGACTTGACACGGAGTTTAAGAAAATAAAGAAACTTTTGAATCTTGTGGTGTTGAAATAAAAGTATATCAAATGTACCAAAATGACCTTTAATCTTGTGATTTTAAACTTGTCACATGGAAAGTTGATCTTGTTGCGAAAAAAGGAAAGAAATCATACTTTTTAAACGAATTAAAAAGAAAAATATATCATTCTTTTTTAATCGGAGGGATTATACTTTTATTTAATTCTTAATAAGATAATTTATTAGGTTATTCAAATGATCTTAAATTAAGTCTTCTAAAAATATAGGATTATTTGAAATCTTGAAAAATAGATATGATATTTATTGATATAGCAATATATACACTTATAATATATTACCCTTAATTTTCTTTCTTGAGTTTGCTTCATATAAATTGAGAGGGAAAGAACTTCTTTTGATAGAATGGGATCCTAGGATGAAAAGAAGAATAAACAAGTCAATGAGTGTGAAAAGTGTGTCTAAAATACATAATTACTTCACTGATGTTGTCTGAGATTTTCAAAAAGACACCTAAACTTTGAATTCGACCCATTACCCCACCATTCTTACTTAATCCGTTGCAAACACACCATTTTTTCCTGAATCTCAGTCACAACAAGGAGAGTGAAATACACGCGCCAATTAGGTGCTGCCACGTGTCAAATACATTTAATTTATATATTTTTTATTTTTTTAATAAAATTTTATTTTTTATTTAATTTAACACCCCACCCCACCCCATCCAGCAGCTCCCCCAATAGCTCTCCTCTACTCCCCACCCCCATTCAGCACCCCCACCCCTCGTCCAACACCCCCACCCCATCAGCATCTCACCCAAACACCCCAACCCCTCCCTCTGTCACCATTCTCTCTCCCCGTCCATTTTTTTTTCCAAATCAATTCAAAAAATAATTTTATGATTGAATTGAGAGTTTTATGATTGAATTGAGTTTTAAAGATAATTAAATGATATGATTTAAATGAAAAATTGAGCTTTAATGATATGATTTAAAAAAAAACAAAGCTTTAATGGAGGAGCTTTAATGGTGACATTGTGTTGAAGAGCTTTAATGGTGTTGAAGAAGATATTGTGTTGAAGAAGAAATGGTGGGTAGTTAAATGATATGATTTAGTTGTAAAATGGAGCTTTAATGAATGATTTAAAAAAAAAAAGCTTCAATGGAAGCTTTAATGGTGAATTGAGTTGAATAAGAAAGAGTGGGTGGATTGGACCGGGGGGGGGGGGGGGGGCGGAAAGGGGGTAGGAATAATTTTAAAAAATAAATAATATTATTTTTTAAAAAAAGAATATAAATTATATATTAAATTATTTTACACGTGACAACTTTTAATTGGTCAAAAAAGTTAAATTCAAACTCTTTCACGCGCCTGTGGCGCGTGTATACACGCAGAGAGTCAAAATGGTGTGTTTTCAACGAAATAAAGAAGAATCGCGGGGTAATAGGTCGAAGTTAAAGTTTAGGTGTCTTTTTTGCAAATCTCGGACAAGATTAAGGAGTAATTATGTATTTACTCGAGTAAAAAACATAGATATACGCATGACATGAAGATGATGAGTATGTGGGAGTGATCATAACTAGGGTTATGATTGTGTGCGAATAAAGTTAACATCATTAACAGCCTCTCATGTGACTGCTATTATGCTCTTCCATCCACTCCACGAAAATGAAAATTAACCAGATTTAAGGCCTTTTGTCTTCACGAAAATGAAAATTAACCAGATTTAAGGCCTTTTGTCATGCTTTCTTAATTTGATTATTCTCTTCACTCAAGGATCAAAGATCCTTTAACTTTTTATTTTTATAGTCAACTCAACCTCTTTGTAAATTTGACATTTTATCCTCTAGTGAAGGGAATTCTAAACAACAGTCGGAAATAATTAGAAACACAATGTGTGTAACTTTATATGTAGACTCTGTTATCTCACATAAAATAAGAAACATATGTGCACATTGAAAAATATAAAACTTTTCCATCTTTTGATAGATGTCCAAAACCTTTCCTCTAAGAAAGAGGTTTGCCAAATATGAAAAAATATTATATTTTTCTTTCAAGAAAAGTAAAAGTAATTATGGTATTACTTTTATTTTTCTTCTAAGAAAAGTAAAACTTAAATTTGGTAAGAAAATCAGGACAAAAACCCTAACAGTTAAATTTGGTAAGAAAATCAGGACAAAAACCCTAACAGTTAATTAAGAATGAGAAGATACAGGACAAGGTAGGAGTGACATACATGGTGTACAAGATGAGGGAAGAGAGACTACGAAGGAGTGACATACATGATGTACAAGATGAGGGAAGAAAGATATGATGGTTTGGATATGTGTGGAGGAGGGGTGTAGATATCCCAGTGATGAGGTGTGAACGGTTGGTAATGGCGGGCGTGACGAATGTTAGAGGAAGGCTGAAGAAATATTGGAGAAAATTGACTAGATAGGACCTGATTCATCTTGATCTTACTAAGGGAGTGACTTTAGATAGGAGAGTTTGGAGGTCGTGTATCAAGTCAAAAGATTAGCTGGTAGCGGAACATTCTTTTGCTTCCCTTTGAGATAGGTTTGGTGGTCATTCATAGACGCCCCGTCTTTTTTTAGTATTGTTAGTACTATATATGCTTGTTGTTTCTTGATCTTTGATTTCAATTTTCACTAGTGTTTTGTGTGCCGATTATTGCATTATTTTATTTTAGTTATGTTTATTCTATTGTGTGTCGTATAACACTTTTCAGTTTGATTAGTTTATATTGTGGTTGTCCCATATTTGTATATCTTTTGTTAGATTGTTTGGAAGGTAAGTGAGACACCATAGATAATGTTTGCCTAATTATAGGACGTAACTACATTTTAATAGCTAAATGTGCAAATTAAAAATTCTATACACAAATTCACTTTACAGATTTGTATATGATCCCCAAAATTCGCATTGTATACAAATATAAATTTTAAGATATTTGTATATGAACCCCAAAATTTTCTTTATATACTAATACAAAAGTATATGAGTGTCCAAAAAAGATATTTGTCTATGAGCCCCCAAATATACAAATACAAAAGAAATGTATATTTAGATATTTAATCTAAACCTCTGCTCTAAATGATAATTATTTTAAACATTAACTACACCTAATAATTATGAGTTGATATTTTCTACTCTAATTTTTTATATATATTAGTGGTAAGGATTAAAATTTCAAACTCTTGATATGTTCATAGCCACCTATCCATTTCTTGTAGATCAAGTATGCCCTTTAATAATGTTGATGTCTATATTAGTATATTCCATAGTTCTGTGGAGGAGGAGAATTAGAGTAGAAGGTTAGTCAGAGTTAGGAGGTTGTATGTTTTGGGTGTATACTTGAAGTATCTTGCTTTGGGTATTATTGACGGTGTTATTTTCCATTGTATCTTATTTTATTGTTATTCCTTATCTTATCTTAGATTGCTTTATTTTATTCTTATCTTATCTTACTTTAGATTGTTTTATTATTTATTTTGAGCCAGGGGTCTATCGGAAATAACCTTTCTATCTTACTTTGAGGTAGTGGTATGGATTGCGTACACTTACCCTCCCCAGACCCCACTTGGTGAGAATATACTGGGTATGTTGTTATTGTTGCTGCATAGTTCTGTGAAAGTCATACGTGTGCTCATATGTTTCTACTTAACGAACAATAGTAAATATCACGAATACATTGATAAAAGAGCAAGCAGACAAAAAAATCACATCTATTATTATTTGTTTGGAATTGTTGAATTTAGATGTGTGATGATAGGCGTATTTACACGCCTAAAGTACTATAATTTACCCATATTTTAGCTAAGTTTTGAGGACAAAATATATAATTCATGCACTTTTAGTCCTTTTTCCTGTAAGTGAGCTAACAAACGTGATTAGCAAGTTTTCAGGTATAAATGATGCAGATTTCAGCATATTATGGATAACTTGACGCCCAAGGAAGCTTCACGAAAGAAGGAAGGGAAAGCTTGGACGCCACGGACCAAAAGTGACGCATGGAATATCTGTCCCGGGCAAAAACAACATTTCCAAAGACTTTGGGGATCAGCAGTAACTTATTAGGATTAGGATAATGATGCATTGACCTAGTAGGATTAGGTTAAGTAATGCAGTAGCCTAGTAGGAATAGGATATGGGTGTTATAAATACCCTATTTTGCTAGAGATTTTGATTCATTCTGGAGTTCCGAAAATAATTCTCTTTCAATTAATTACTTTCTCTTCATCTATTCAATTCTTAATTTCCACAACAAGAGAACCACTATTCTAAAAGGGAATTCACGCCTAACGCCATACCAAACCCTACTACACGTGAGATCTTTATTTTGGTATAATGATAAAGTCTATTGTGATTTCCGTTGCACTCATGAATAGCTAAACTTCTCTGTTGGGGTTATGGAAGCCTTATGAAATACTATCTATGGTTATGAGTTTGTGAGTTCGTGACTCGTATGATGCTTATATCATTATTCTCTTCATCTTAATGCAAATTCTTGTGGTTGCAAACGCATAGAATACGCCAGTATAGCATTAACTTGTTCGAAAGAAAAGTTATATGTCTGGAAAAGAGATAATGTCAAGGTAATAGGGCACCAACCCCTGTTAAAAAGTTAGTGCCGTAACTGGATTAACCTCTTGGAGAGTTCGTACCGTTAGACACACTTTAAGCTCGAAAGAGTTAAAGTGAAATAATCCTTGATGGTCGAAAGACGCGTGGATTTACCATAGAATACAACTCTCTATAAACACATGCATGTCTGAATTCCGCATAACTCATAGCCAATAGAGACGTATAACTCATAAGGTGAACATAACCCCAACTCTCAATTCTCATTGGTTAAACATCTTACTAAACATTCTTTTTTTTTACTTTGTTATTTTCTGTTTTTACTCTATTATTTTGTTTACATTATTGCACGCTACAAAATCCCCCCTTTTACGAGACTTGCACCAAAAGTCTAATAATCTTTGCTTACTTAGTGATCAAGTATTCTCTGTGGGATCGATACCCAACCCAATTGGGTTATATATTTGACAACGACCGCTTACACTCTTACGAGAGCTGTAGTTTGAACGTTATCAAAAATTGGCGCCGTTGCCGGGGAATACGGTTGTCAACTAAGTTTGTGATAGTTACTAGACCCTTTGGTCAAAAGTTCTCAGATTTTACTTTTAGCTGTTGTTTTTGTTCTATTCAAGTTCTATTGGCAGGATGGATGCACAACGTGACATTGACAGAAGGGCGGCTCAACAGGAGCAGGCTAGACTAGCTGCACTGGCAGCTGCTCAAGTGCATCAACAGAATATTGATAACCCAGGTCGGGCAACAAATCCTGATAATGAGGACCTGGGTGATGATGAGTTACTGAATCCTAGGCGTACTGATGAGGTGGCGGCACCTATGCATAGGAGAGATTGTCAAGCTAGAATGAGACCTGATCGCCGAGCTGTGCAGGCTCCTTTTGATGATGATGATGATGATCTGGATGGAGCTGGTGCTACAGGAGCTATTATTCCTCCGCCCTTGGCACCTGGAGCAAAGTTCAATATCACTAGCACCATGATTCAGCTATTGCAGCTCAAAGGTTTATTTGGTGGACTCGCAGGCGATGATCCGAATATGCACCTGATCAACTTCATCTCTACATGCAAGTCATTCGACAATCCAGGAGTTGGACAGAATGCAATTCGACTGCGCTTATTTCCATTGTCTCTATCTGGGGAGGCAACTCTATGGTTGAATGGGCTGACTCTTGATTCTATCCCCAATTGGAGGCAATTGAAAGACGCTTTCCTAGAAAGATTCTTTCCGCCATCCAAGAGAGCACAGTTGAGAGATGAGATCAGCAACTTCCGACAGCTTCCAACTGAAACTCTCCACGAAACATGGGAGAGATTCAAGAAGAAGCTTATGCGGTGCCCAAACCATCATATGACCAATGTCCATTTGATGGAGATATTATATAGGGCTTTGAACTCAGTGACTAAGCCAGTGGTGGATAATGCAGCTGGAGGATCATTCATGGACCTTAATTTTATTGAGGCAAGTGATATGCTAGATCGTATGACAAAGCAGAGCAGAGCTTGGCATACCAGGGATTCTGAGGTAGCAAGCTCTACTATATCTATTGGCATGACTGCAGAGCAGAGGCGAAGACAAGAGGAACGTGACCAAGATATGGCCCACATGAAAACACAGATTGATCTTCTTACCAAGCACTTATTATCCGGGAAAACCGAAAAGGTTAAGGCCGTTGTATCATACGGAAGAGATGAATCCGACTATGAGGAAGAAGCAAACTACTTGAATAATCAGGTGGGTTTCCGAGGCAATGCCCAAGAAAACCAAGGTCGGAACTATTATGATAAATCTGGATACAAGGACCACGATCAAGGTAGTTGGAAAAACAATACCGACAGGAGTGGTTTGTATGTTCCTCCTGGAAGACGTGACGTCGCTGCATCTGGTTCTGGAAATATGTCCATGGAAGATATGATGGCTAAGCTGCAGAAAGGAGTAGAGGCAACCAGCACAGGAGTAACTGAGGTAATAAATGATCTGTCCTCAATGAAGCAATTGGTTGACTCGCATTCCACTTCAATAAAACAGCTGGAGCAACAATTGAGTCAATTATCTGTGGCATTCAACCAAAGAAAGGATGGAACACTACCCAACGATACGGTGCAAAACCCAAGGAACGACGGATCATGCATGGCTATTACTACTCGGAGTGGTAAAGTGTTGGAAAATCCATCCAAGGACAAGCAGGTAGTTGATGATATAGCGGATAATGTTATTGATGCAGAATGTGAAGAGGCCGAAGAAGCTGAAGAGTGTGTTCATAACGTCACCCCTAGACGTTTGCAGCCTGAAAAGATTGATAGTTGGAAGATGGGTAAAAAGAAAGTGGTGGAGAAAACTATTCCCCTTCCACCACCACCTTTTCCGCAGAGACTGAAGAAGAAAGTTGATGATACCAGGTTCAGTAAATTCATGACTATGTTGAAGCAGCTGACTATTAATGTTCCTTCGGTGGAAGTGCTAGAGCAAATGCCTGGGTACGCAAAATTTATGAAGGATCTTTTAACAAAGAAGCGGGCAGTAAGCTATGAGCCGGCAGATAATATTCATCATTGCAGTGCAATTGCCACAAGGTCCTTAGTACAGAAGAAGGCAGACCCTGGTGTTTTCACTATTCCTTGCACGGTTGGATCTATGAATTTTGCTAAGGCATTGTGCGATTTGGGAGCTAGCATCAATTTGATGCCACTATCCATCTACAGAAAGTTGGGGTTGGGCGACCCTACACCAACCAATATGCGGCTCGTGATGGCAGATAGGCCGGTAAAACGACCTATGGGTATCTTGAATGATGTGTTGGTGAAGGTGTCTACCTTCATTTTTCCTACAGACTTTGTGATTTTGGATTGCAAGGTGGATTCTGAAGTTCCCATAATCTTGGGATATCCTTTCCTTGCAACAGGAAGTGTGCTTATTGACATGAGAGCTAATGAACTTTTATTTCGGTTGAATGACGAAGTGGTCTGCTTTGATATATGCAAAGCAATGAAGCAGCCCAGCGATATAAATGTGTTCTCCGTAGCTGATGTTCATTATGAGGATAAGAAAGCATTATCTGTAGAGAAACAGCTTACTATTGAGCCATTGTCTGCTGCGCTGCTAAATGTTGAGCATGAGGACGATGAAGATTATAAAGAAACTATGTGTGCTCTAACAGAAATAGGGTCCTATTCTCATACTCCTAAGCAGCCAGACCTTGATCTTAAGAATCAACCGTCACCAACAGCGAAGACTTCCATTGAAGAGCCCCCAGTTCTAGAATCGAAAGAGATCCCCAATTATCTAAGGTATACATGCTTGGGAAGTATAAATACACTTCCGGTGAGTGTGGCGGATAATTTAAGTGAACAGCACGTAGAGGCTCTCATCTCTGCTCAGAAGAGATACAAGAGAGCTATGGGTTGGTCTATTGATGATATAATTGGTATCCCTCCTGGGATATGTATGCACAAGAGTCATATCGAAGAAGATTGGATGTCTACAAGTAAGCATCAGCATCGTCTGAATCCATTCAGAAAACGATGCCCCATCTATCTCGATAAAGTCTAAGTAATCGAGATAGCTATGTCGTGCCGCGACAATAAATCAAGCTCTTGGTGGGAGGCAACCCATCGTTTTTAATTATTTTGTTTTCTTAAGATTTTGTCGAGCCACGACCAAAACTAAGGCGCTTGGTGGGAGGCAACGCATCGTTCTAATCGTTTTTGTTGTTTTTGAGTAGGTGTAGGTGCAAGAGGTATAAAGGAGGAGATTGGTTTCAAATCTTGATTTGGAAGAATTGCATGTTCAAGGTGGTAAGTTAGGATTGAAGAAGCAAAAGGCTATGGGTTGGGCATTGCGTATGAAAATATAGGCAAAGAACAAGGCAAGGCCTATGTAAATCTAGGCCACGAACAAGGCAAGGCCTATACTATGGCCTAAGCTCTCGGAATCTAGTGTTCCATAGCATAGGCGCCGTCCATGCCTAAGTGTGCCATAGCATAGGCGCCGCCTATGCAAAAGCATTTTGTCTCTGAATCTCATGTGCCATGGCATAGGCGCCGCCTATGCCTAACAATGCCATGGCATAGGCGCCGCCTATGCTCAACAATGCTTTGCAAAAGGCGCCACCTATGTCAAGCATAGGCAAAGCAAAAGGCGCCGCCTATGGTCACTTTTGGTCTCCAAATCCGATTTTAATTGGGTCAAAACCCGACCCAAGCTTGCCCTATAAATAAGAAACTTAGTCTTAGACCAAAAATACATTGCAAACCTAAGAAAAGCGCCGCCTACCTCTCCAAATTCTCTCAAAAATTTTCCTTTTGCTCTTTTACTTCACAAGAACATCTTCCAAAGGCATCAACCAAGTAAGTACTTCTTTGTTCTTTTTTTATATTCCGTAAGTACTACAATACTACGCCTACAATAAATTGTTAGATCTTGAAGTAGTGTTGGTGATTTGAATGTGGTTGATTTGTTGTGGTACTACTAAGTGAGTGAAAGAATACGTAAGGATGATTTTAACTTGTTTCCAACTTGTCTTTGATTTTCATACACTGTCATACTTTTCCGGAATTGACATGGACACGAAAATTGCATAATCTTGTAAATAGAAAGCTTACATGTTGGAATGACTTGTTCATCGAGATGAGAATAATGGTTAAACTACCAACTTGTGAGGTTGTGATTATTTCTAGATGTTATAACTTGATTCAATCTCTATGTAGTAGTCTTGATCAAAAGATGTATCAACCATGAAAGTATGGCCAAGATTTTTTTGGAAGTATGACTGCACTGATTATATTGTTGGAATATAGCGCCTAAAACGTATATCGATGAAGTCTGAGTAATCGACATCGTTCACTTCACTAGTCCGTACCAACAAACTAAGTGTGGGGTGGTTCCACTACTGCTTGTTCATTGATTGTATCCACCGAGATGAAGCTAACATGAATATTATTTTAATCTCAGGTACAATGGCACCAAAAGCAAGGCAAGGAAAGGATAAAGCAACCACCTCACAGAAAGGCCAGAAAAGGGGAAGAAAAGAGCAAGATGAATCCTCCTTACTACAAATACCTCAACGTACTTTTGGATTAAGTGGGTACAATTTGAGGAAACTCTGAGGATGACGACTCTGATGATGATTCCGACGCAGGGGGAATGACCCCAGACATAGAAGAGGAGTCCGACTAATCAGGTTTTCCGTATTTATTTTCCACTGAGGGCAGTGTGTCCCGTCTAAGTGTGGGGTGCTGGTATTCGTATGCTGTACTTCTTTGCCTACATTTATGGTCATATTTTTTTTGTTTTTCGTAGATTTTGATCCATGAAATTGTTCTGATAAGCGGCATGGTGTTATGACAAGAGTTTGTGCTAGAATCATTACTATTGAGATATTTAGGCTCTAAATGTGACTCATTATGTGATAAGTGTGTGGTTTAATTCCTTCATCTGTTGGGTCAAGAGTCTGTACTGCTCCCAATAAAGTCGACCATGTGCCTTGTGTGTGTGAGATGATAGTATATTCTATGTTTGTGACTGATGCTAGAACTTGCCTGGCGTGTGTGTAAAGCGAAATAAAGAGTGTGAGTTTAGGAGATGATTTAGGCATTTCTTTGGCAGCCTGTGATTGTTTACCTTCTGTTTACCTACCCGTGGACATTATCCTAGTCAACTCTTTTGAGCCTTTAAGCCATTTTCTTTGACAGCCTCATATGTAAGCCTAATCCATTTTTTTCAAGACCATAATTTGATCCAAATTCCTAAGTGCTTTAAATTGTGAAGTCATGTGACAAAATAAGAGGAAATTGGGTAAGAGTGATGCCTTAGAGTGTATTGGTACTTGAATTTGTCATGAAAAAGAGTGGCTATCATGGAGGTGTGTTATAAAAAAAAAAGAAAAAAAAAGAGAAAGAGAAAAGAAAAAGAAATAGAAAAACAAAAAGATAAATTGTGTTTATGATTAAATAAAAAGATAGTTATGCTTGAATGGCAAAATAGGTGAAAAGGGGTGATAGATGAAAGAAAGGTAGAAGGGTTGATTAAAAGAGAGTGTTAATGGCATAATGTGATGTATTAAAGCGCTTAGGAACATAGTCACTATTTCTGGCCAAAATAGTCCTACCTGTCCCTTAGCCTACATTACAACCTGTAAAAGACCTATTTGATCCTAAGCTTAGCATTCTGATATTAGTAGAGCATTACACTAAGGGAAAGCCTATGGTCATCAGTTGCAACATATGAATTCTTTGTGAGAGTGAGAGCAAGGATAATCTTATACCCATGTTCTGAAAAATGCAATATTTGAGAGTGATTATGGGTAATATCTTATGTGAGACACACATGGTTGATGAGTTTTGGGTAGTCTTGTATGATTCTTTGTGGCTTAACTTGTGGATACGAATTAACCATCATCACGAGTCTATATTAGAGGTTGAATTGTTTCTAGTAGTGATTAGAAAACTACTCTTTGTTAATAATTGTTGTGCCTGTCTTGATGAATATTTTGTGCTGTTACTGTGAAACCCTAAGTAGATGTTTATATGGACATGATATATTGTTCGAGGACGAACAAAGCTTTAAGTGTGGGGTGTTGATGATAGGCGTATTTACACGCCTAAAGTACTATAATTTACCCATATTTTAGCTAAGTTTTGAGGACAGAATATATAATTCATGCACTTTTAGTCTTTTTTCTTGTAAGTGAGCAAACAAATGTGATTAGCAAGTTTTCAGGTATAAATGATGCAGATTTCAGCATATTATGGATAACTTGACGCCCAAGGAAGCTTCACGAAAGAAGGAAGGGAAAGCTTGGACGCCACGGACCAAAAGTGACGCATGGAATATCTGTCCCGGGCAAAAACAGCATTTCCAAAGACTTTGGGGATCAGCAGTAACTTATTAGGATTAGGATAATGATGCATTGACCTAGTAGGATTAGGTTAAGTAATGCAGTAGCCTAGTAGGAATAGGATATGGGTGTTATAAATACTCTATTTTTGCTAGAGATTTTGATTCATTCTGGAGTTCCGAAAACAATTCTCTTTCAATTAATTACTTTCTCTTCATCTATTCAATTCTTAATTTCCACAACAAGAGAACCGCTATTCTAAAAGGGAATTCACGCCTAACGCCATACCAAACCCTACTACATGTGAGATCTTTATTTTGGTATAATGATAAAGTCTATTGTGATTTCCGTTGCACTCATGAATAGCTAAACTTCTCTATTGGGGTTATGGAAGCCTTAGGAGATACTATCTATGGCTATGATTTTGTGAGTTCGTGACTCGTATGATGCTTATATCATTATTCTCTTCATCTTAATGCAAATTCTTGTGGTTGCAAACGCATAGAATACGCCAATATAGCATTAACTTGTTCGAAAGAAAAGTTATATGTCTGGAAAAGAGATAATGTCAAGGTAATAGGGCACCAACCCCTGTTAAAAAGTTAGTGTCGTAACTGGATTAACCTCTTGGAGAGTTCGTACCGTTAGACACGCTTTAAGCTCAAAAGAGTTAAAGTGAAATAATCCTTGATGGTCGAAAGACGCCTGGATTTACCATAGAATACAACTCTCTATAAGCACATGCATGTCTGAATTCCGCATAGCTCATAGCCAATAGAGACGTATAACTCATAAGGTGGACATAACCCCAACTCTCAATTCTCATTGGTCAAACATCTTACTAAACATTTTTTTTTACTTTGCTATTTTCTGTTTTTACTCTATTATTTTGTTTACATTATTGCACGCTACAAAATCCCCCCTTTTACGAGACTTGCACCAAAAGTCGAATAATCTTTGCTTACTTAGTGATCAAGTATTCTCTGTGGGATCGATACCCAATCCAGTTGGGTTATATATTTGACAACGACCGCTTACACTCTTACGAGAGCTGTAGTTTGAGCGTTATCAATGTGCAAACAAGTGTGAAGAAATTTCACTATTAAGTGGAAAGATCAAAAGCATCCTTCATGTTAGAAATGACTAAATACTTTCTTCCTTTCACATTGTATCTCAAGGGGTCATTCACACAAAATATCCTTATTTTATTTTGGTGTGGTATCTAATTTTTGCCCTTCAAAATTGTTGGTCATTAATTTTCACCCTTCATAGATTTGAGTTGAAAAAAATGGCTGAAAATGCCTCTGACAACGAAAAATTAAAGAAAATCAAAAGTTATAAGTTCATAATGATATAAGTTATGCCTCGAGTATAAATTCAATGATATAAGTTATACCTCAGGACATAAGCTTAGTGACATAAATTATGCCCCAAGATAAAAAAACAAATAAGTCAAGACATAAGTTATATCCCAAGGCATAGTGATAGTGCATGGTATAAGTTATGCCACAAGACATAAATTCAGTGACAGAAGTTATGACTTAAGACATAAGTTCAAATTAAATGATAGAAGTTATGCCACAGGGTATATGTCATAAATAGAAGTGATATGTATGACCCTCGATGTGATTTTTAGAATTTTTTATTTTTTGACCATTTTATCCTTCTTCATTACTTCTCTATTTTATTTATAGTTGTGAGATGGTTTTCATGGTCCCCGATTCATCCAGGAAAGGTTTATATAAGTTTGTAATTTTGAATAGCCTTAAAGTAATTAGTTTGACTTTGATCAACATTTTGTTAGTTGAGCTTTAGATGATAATTCTAACAATTCCATTAAATTTGAAATGTTGACTTTGAGTTAATTACATGGTTAGATCGGGCTTTGAGCCATTAGTATGTATTTTGACCTCTTAATCGAAAACTAGTTGTATTTAACTTAGAAAGGGTTTGCGGGGTTAAATTTTTATAAATGGCCACTTAGAGTAAATTCAATGATTCCATTGGATCTGGAACATATTTTAAGATTGATTCACACTATTGATTTATGTTTATAGGGTTCTGAATGAGTTTCGAGGGACAAAATCAAGTTTTGAAAATTGTTGGTTTTCTAGTGCAGAGGTTCTTATTCGCGAACGCGATGGGTATACTCTGAACGTGAAGAAGGATCTTTTTTTTGACTGATAAATGTGAAAATATTTTCCTTACAAACGTGATGGGGGGTCCCACAGATGCAAAGAATAAATTTTTCACCTAGACAGTGCTAAAATTGGCAGATCTCAAAGTTTTAATATTTTTGACATTTCAAAAACTAGGAAGCTCCATTTTAGGCAATTCTCTATGTATTTTTCTCGTATAATCACTGACTATATTATTATGACTTCATATTTTTCATTTTTAAAAAATATTCATTTTATTTTTCATGAGTTCGATCCAAGGTTGAAATCTAAAAGTCCCATTCTACCATTTTCAAAGCATCAAAGCTCATTTTTTCGAGTTATAAAGTGGATTTTCAATATTGGAACTTTATGTGAGTTTCTAAACTAGTATTTCATTATTTTTCATTGATTAATTTATGTTTTCATCTTGAAATCTTTGATTTTAAACTTGATTTTGGGGGGTTTTATCCGATAGAGTATAAAATGAGTTTTTCCTTGGTTTCAACTCATTTTTATTGAATTTTTAGATTTAGACTCCTTTTGATATGAGAGACATGATTCTTAAATAAAGTTCTAATTTTACCCTTGATATTTTGAAAAATAATTTTTGAAGCAATTTTTAACTTGAAACTAAAATATATTGATATGGGTATTGATGAAATCTTTTTGACTTGTAGATATCATACTTCGTTTGATTGGATGTGTTGGTGATGATCTAATGGAGTGGATTTTCCTGCTGATGTTTTAAATTGTGTTTTGGACTTTCAGATCTTCTTTATGGTAAGTTGAGATGTATTTTGACTTTTTCTATAGTGTTTATGTGTTGTATGCTTGTGTATTGTGAATCGCTTAGGTTTGGGGGTCCCTCTTAGGTGAAATGACGAGCATCTTTGTGGGTACCAAAGTCTTTTGATAGATTATAGTTATATAGTTGCTTATCTTAGTTAGTCATGCTACTTGTGACTATGTTTAGAATAGACTATAGATGAATGGCTTATAGATCTAGAATAAATTAATAGTGGGTACCAATTTTAGAGCTTGAATCATATTTAGTGAACTTTATTATGATCAGGTCATAGTGATATTTTAGGAGATAATTATGTTATTATTTGTTATTTGATGGCATGATTGAGGTTTAGAATATACTTAGAGTGTAAATTGACTCATAATAGTTGATGTGATTATTGGAGTTTAGTGTAACTCCCCGTATTCAAGTACGTGGATTGGTCTTATTTATATGGAATCAATTTTTTTATTTTATTTATACCGGAATTTGCCCGTCGATGGTTCCATGCGAAGGTTATTGAATAAGATTTCCAACGATATAAAGATTTCTAAAAATGGATAGGTTTCGGATATAATCGAGCACGTTCGAAACTATAAAACGGTGGCCGGGATATTTGGGAATAGTAAATGTGCAGGAAAATTTCCTGCACACAAACTACTGAGGCCAGCCAAATTTTTGGGTCAACTTTGAATGATCATAACTACCTTAATATAATGAACTGGGAGATATTCCACCTATTAAAATAAATATCTTTGAGTCTTCTTTCCAATGCAATTAGTTTCATCCAAATCCAACTTCTGAGTAAGGAGTTATACTCGTTTTACTTAAGCCTATCAAAACAGATTTTTAGGGTCAACTTCAAACGACCATAACTCCTTGTACAGGACGAACTGGGTGGCCTACTTTATATGAAATGAAATCCCTTTGAATTATCCTTCCAACTATATCAATTTCACCCAAATCCGATATCGTAACAAAGAGTTATGGTCGATCTACTTTAGCTTAGCAAAACAGTCCACCAAAGGACATATTTGACATTATTTAAATTTTAAAGGCATTTTGGTCATTTCCTATTATATTATGGACGAGAATATGTGTATATATACATGTATATGAGTTCAAAAACTCATTTTCATCATCAATCATTGAGAAAGAACAAACCCTAGCCAAATTTGACCTTTAAATTACTTTTGATTCAACCGTAGAAATTCCAAAGTAATCTGATAACTGTGTTTCTCATCTCGAGAGGTTTGAACAACACCTATTATTTGTGCAAATAGGATTGCATAATCAAGAGGTGAATTCTAAGGTATGAATATTGTTTGCCTTTGTTTTTTTCCATATGTATATGTGTGATAGAGGATTATATGTATTGGTTGTTATTGAATGGTGATGGAAATAGGGTTATGGACTATTTTGCATGGTTTGGTTGTATTGAATTGAGGAAGGTGGATATGGTAATTGAGTTATGGAAGGTGGATATGGTGATATACTATTGAATTGATGATTATTTATGTCTATGGATCAATTTGATTTAATGGATTGGTTGGAAGGATAAATGAATCCAAACTTAATATTGGAGGATGTTGTATGAATATGCATGGCATGTGAATGTAATTGGAGTATAAGAGGGTTAAAGTGACACCCTTTATGGTGTAATTAAGTCTTACTACTTAACCACTAGTTTGGTGAATTCAAATAATTGAATTGTGACGTTTGGTTGCTAATACTAGATTGCTAGATATGTTCATTATAGATAAGTAATCCGAAAAGACGAGAAGTCCATTTGGGACTAGTATTGAAGGTTGAAAGTCAGGTATGTAAAACATACTCTATACCATATCTTTGGCATGAAAGTGAACAATTGTTCTATTAAGAAAGTTTTCAAAGTTATTCAATAACATGTGATCCATAATGGTTTTGTATGATGTCCTACGTTACCAATGAACTTGTTTCCACCCTACAAGATGTCAAGACATTCCAATACTTACTTTTTTTCCAATTCTTACATGTTTATTGCACTAATGAATGTCAGAAGGTATCCGGTTACTCAAACAAAATCCATGTGCTATTAATGACTCCAAAACGTTTCATTGATATACCAATAAGTTCCTACTTTATTGTTATGGCATTAATGACTCCAAAACGTTTCATTGATATACCAATAAGTTCCTACTTCATTGTTATGGAATTGATGACTCCAAAACTTTTCATTGATATACCAATAAGTTCCTACTTCATTGTTATGGCACTGATGACTCCAAAATACTTCATTGATGTGCCAATGAGTTTTTACTTCAGTGTTATTGCATTAATGGTCTATTTATATGTCTCTTATTGATGTATCATTGTTTGAAAGTATCAAAAATGTGGTGGCGACCGAAATAACAATCTCAAAGATTAATTGAACTAAGTGATGGAAGTTCTCTCTTATCGGGTGGTATCCCAGGGGCATAAGACTATCATGGGTCGATCCCTATTTATATGTTTATGGGTGGTATCCCAGGGGCATAAGCCTATCATGGGTCGATCCCAGTTGATATGTACTGGAGGCAGCCTAATGGTCATAGTACAGTACAGTAATGATCACAAAGATGATAAGAACGAAGGTAAAGTGATTGAATAAATACAATGTACAGGTTGTCACAAGTTCTAGTAAGTGTGGTCCACTCTTATTACGATTTATTCACTTGTTTCTGATTTCTATTGAGCTCCTATATCATATATGATTATCTACAACTTTACATACTCAGTACATATTTTGTACTGACGTCCCCCACGGGGGACCAGCATTTCATGCTGCAGGCATAGGTACCTCAGCTCATACACCGCACAAGTAGGAGCCAGGATATCCAACTGCTTTTGGTGACCTCCAGTTTTCTTCGGGGCTTTCAGTGTCATATTCAGTCACTTTTGGTATTGTATAGAAGTTAGTTATATGGCGGGGTGTGTCCCGACCTTAGTTAAACTCTGTGTATTGTCTAGAGGCTTTGTAGACCTAATGTACAGTCAAGGAGGTGTTTTGTTAATAGACGTGATGACTCCAACGTCCAAGTATTGTATATACATATATATATATGTGCTCGAGCTTATAAAGGTGATTATTTCCTTTTATATGCGACATGATGTTGTCCGAATTTCGGGTTGTCATAGAGGTATGCATGGGAAGTATAAGGTTATGAGCTGGTTCTCCCGGGCCTCCTCGGTTACGGGTGCCAGTCCGCCCCAATAGGATTTGAGGCGTGACAAAAGTGGTATCAGAGAAGTTCGTCCTAATGAGTCTACAAAGCAGTGTCTGTGTAGAGTCTTATTTATCGGTGTGTCGTGCACCGCATCTCTAAACAGGAGGCTATGGACATTTAGGAATTGTTTCTTTTCTTCATGTCTTAGATCGTGTGATAGAGCCTATATTGTATATGAAGTCATAGTTGACCACTGAATCCGTTTGTTTCTCTTATTATAGTAATGATTCCGGTTACCAAAAGCAAGAATATCGGTAAGCAATTAGATGTGGCTGCCGGAGAGGGGACTAGTAAGTCACCCACTATACCAGCTAATCAAAGTGAGGCTCCAGCTGAGCATGCATTTGAAACTTCTTCCACTCCGGAAGAAATAAGGGGGAAGAGAACTATATCCCCAGAGCCACCTATTAATGCTGCTGATCAAGATCTTAGAAATGCAGTGCAACTTTTGACTCGTAAGTTGCTGGGAAAGCTCAAGGGAAAGCCATTCTTACCACGGGTCCTAGTGGTACAGATAGGGAGGCTAGCCTTCGAACACAGGATTTTCTTAAGATGAATCCTCTCACTTTTACTAGATCAGATCTTAACGAGGACCCACAGGACTTTATTGATCAAACTCAAACGGCCTTAGATGTTATGCATATAACAGGTAGTGAGACAGTGGAGTTAGCGGCGTATCGACTCAAAGGGGAGGCTATATATTGGTACGAGGACTGGAAATGATCTAGGGGTATTGATGCACCCCCAGCTACTTGGAAAGAGTTCAAAGAGGCATTTCTTGATCATTATCTTCCATTCGAGATTCATCAGGCCCGTGCAGATCAATTTTTAAATCTTCGTCAGGGGAATATGAGCGTGAGGGAGTACAGTCTCCGATTTAATTCATTGTCGAGATATGCTCCTAATGTTGTAACTACTATGGATGATAGAGTTCATTAATATATGGATAGGCTGGATCCATATCTGGTTAGAGATTATACTATTGCAGCTTTGAACAAAGATATGGACACAACGAGGATCCAAGCTTTTGCATAAAAAATGGAAGATCAGAGGCAGAGAAGAAGAACACAGGAATTAGAAAGAGGATATTCCAAGAGGGCCAGACCTACAGGGCAGTTCATGGCATCCCAAGAAGGGTTCAAACCACAGTTTTCTGCTAGACCACCTAGGCCATTATATTCTTATTCTGCAGCTAGTGCCCCACCACAGTTCCAAGGGTTCAGAGGAAATCAATTTGGGCACAGAAGTGAGAGTCAGAGTTCGCGGACAGTGGGGTACCAAGGGCAAGGGAATATAATCCAATCGAGACCTCCTCGAGAGCCATGCAATAAATGAAAAAGGTATCATTTGGGCGCATGTCGGCTGGGGACCAATGTTTGCTTTTGGTGCGGTATATCGGGGCATATGATGAGAGAATGCCCACGAAGGGGCATAGGGGGTATGGCATGACCTACAGGGTCATTTGTTGCATCATCATCATCGATTCCTTATTTAGAAAGGGGTGCACAACCAATGGGTCGTGTTAGAGGTGATAGAGGAGCCACGAGTTCTAGTGGGGCTCAAAATCGTACGTATGCTATAGCGGATCGACAGAATTTAGAGGCTTCCCCAGATGTGGTTACGGGTACGTTGTCTATCTTTTTATTCGATGTATATGCCTTAATTGATCCCGGTTCTACATTATATTATGTTACTCCATTGGTTGCTGGAAAGTTCAAAAGAACACCCGAACTGTTAGTTACGTCATTTGAAGTGTCCACGCCGGTTGGGGAATCTATTATATCTAGAAGGGTTTACCGAAACTGCATAGTAACTACTTGTGGTCGTGATACGATGGCTGATCTTGTGGAGTTAGAATTGGTTGATTTTGATGTTATAATAGGTATGGACTGGTTGGCATCTTGTTATGCCACAATTGATTGCTGCACAAAAAAGGTATATTTCCATTTTCCAAACGAATCAGTCCTTGAATGGAAAGGAGAAATTGGCGAGCCAAGAGGTAGATTTATTTCTTATTTTAAGGCAAGAAGAATGATTTCCAAGGGATATATATATCATTTAGTTAGAATAAGGGATACAGAAGCGGATCCACCAACTCTCACGCTGTTCCGGTGGTAAATGAATTTTCTGATGTATTTCCTGAAGATCTTCCAGGTTTGCCTCCTGAACGAGAAGAAGAGTTTAGTATTGATGTAATACCAGGCACCCAACCAATCTCCATTCCTTCGTATAGAATGGCCCCAGTAGAATTACGAGAATTGAAAGAGCAATTGAAAGATTTGCTAGAGAAGGGATTCATAAGGCCTAGTATGTCCCCCTGGGGAGCACCAGTGTTATTTGTGCGCAAAAAGAATGGGTCGCTGAGGATGTGTATTGATTATCGGCAATTGAATAAGGTGACTATTAAGAATAAATATCCTCTCCCAAGAATTGATGATTTATTTGATCAGTTACAGGGCACCAAGTGCTTTTCTATGATTGATTTGAGGTCAGGTTACCACCAAGTGAGGGTCAAAGAGAAGGATATACCTAAGACAGCTTTCCGAACACGGTATGGTCATTATGAGTTTCTAGTTATGTCATTTGGGCTAACAAATGCACCCGCAGCTTTTATGGATTTGATGAATAGGGTGTTTAAGCCATTCCTGGATGAATTTGTGATAGTTTTTATAGATGATATTTTAGTTTATTCTAGATCAGAAGAGGATCATTCCAATCACTTACGACAGGCATTGCAGACTCTTCGTGATTGTAAGATTTATGCAAAGTTCTCTAAATGTTAGTTTTGGTTAAAGTCGGTGGCATTTTTGGGTCATATTGTATCTAGTGAAGGGATAAAGGTTGATGCTCAAAAGATAGAAGCTGTGAAGAACTAGCCAAGGCCCACAACGCCTACGGAGATTCATAGTTTTCTCGGGTTGGATGGTTATTATAGAAGGTTTGTTGAAGGCTTTTCTTTCATTTCAGCACCCTTAACCAAGCTAACCCATAAAGCATCCAAATTCCAATGAAATGATGTCTGTGAGAAGAGTTTTCAAGATTTAAAGAACAAGTTGATTTCTACACCCGTGTTGGTACTTCCAGAAGGCATCGAAGGGTATACAGTGTATTGTGATGCTTACAGAATTGGTTTAGGATGTGTATTGATGCAACATGGTAAGGTAATAGCATATGCTTCTAGACAATTGCGGCCATATGAGAAAAATTATCCTACACACGATCTTGAGCTGGCAACAGTTATTTTTGCTTTAAAGATATGGCGCCACTACTTATATGGGGTTCATGTTGATATATATACTGACCATAAGAGCTTGCAATATATTTTTAATCAGAAGGATCTAAATTTAAGGCAGCGGAGATAGCTTAAACTATTAAAGGACTATGATGTTGATATCTTGTACCATCCAGGGAAAGCAAATGTGGTAGCTGATGCGTTAAGTTGTAAGGCTATGATGGCGCCTATAGAAAGGCAAGGGATGATTAAAGATCTTCACCAGTTAGCTAGTTTGGGAGTTCGCCTTCTTAAAACTCCGGATAAAGAGCTTATCATACATAATGCTGCGGAATCTTCATTAGTAGCTGAAGTGAAAGAGAAGCAATATGCAGATCCTATTTTATTACAGCTTAAGGAGAACGTTCAGAGTGGTGCGACCAAGGCATTTGAGCTTACGCGAGAAGGAGTATTTCAGTGCCAAAACCAATTGTGTGTGCCAGATGTAGACGGGCTAAGAAAGAAGATTATGACAGAGGCACATTGTTCAAGTTATTCCATTCGTCCAGGATCAACCAAAATGTATCAATATTTGAAAGATATGTAATGGTGGAATGACATGAAGAAGAGCATTGCAAAATTTGTCGCTGAATGTCCAAATTGTCAAAGAGTTAAAGTTGAGCACCAAAAACCCGGAGGTTATATGCAATGCATTGATCTTCCAAGCTGGAAGTGGGACATGATCAACATGGATTTCGTTATTGATTTGCCTCGTACATCCCGGAAGTTTGATTCTATATGGGTGATTGTTGATAGGCTTACCAAATCCTCACATCTCCTACCAGTTAGGACCACTTACACAGTTGAAGAGTATGCGAAGCTGTACATTAAAGAGATAGTCTGATTACATAGAGTGCCAATCTCTATTATATCAGATCGGAGAACGTAATTTACCGCAAACTTTTGGAAGTCTTTTCAGAGGTATTTGGGAACACAAGTGAAGTTGAGTACAACTTTTCACCCTCAAATTGATGGACAAGAAGAATGTACCATCTAAACACTTGAAGATATGCTACGAGCTTGTGTAATAGATTTTAAGTCAACTGGGATGATCATTTACCTCTTATTGAGTTTTCCTACAATAATAGCTATCATTCAAGTATCAAAATGGCACCATATGAAGCTTTATATGGAAGGAAGTGTAGATCACCAATAGGATGGTTCGAAGTGGGTGAAACTCTTTTGTTCGGACCGGATCTTGTTTGTCAAGCCATAGAGAAGGTTAAAGTAATTCAGCAACGACTGAAAACAGCCCAAAGTCGACACAAGTCATATGCGGATAGTAGAAGGAGAGGGCTAGATTTTTTTATAGGTGATTGGGTACTTTTGAAGGTATCACCAATGAAAGGGGTAATGAGATTTGGAAAGAAAGGGAAGTTGAGTCCACGTTATATAGGCCCGTATAAGATCACTCGAAGGTTTGGACAAGTTGCATATGAATTAGAGCTACCCCAAGAGCTCTCATCAGTACATCCGGTATTTCATGTGTCAATTCTTCGAAAGTGCATCGGAGATCCATCACATATCACTTCTACTGAGGATGTGCATGTTGCGGAAGATCTTACCTATTAGGAAGTGCCTATTGCTATTCTAGATCACCAAGTTAAGAAGATGAGAAATAAGAAGATAGCATCTGTGAAAGTACGTTGGAGAAATTGTCAAAGGGAAGAGATTACATGGGAAGCTGAGGAAGCAATGAAATTTAAGTACCCTCATTTGTTCAAAGATGAAGAGGAAGTTCAAGAAATGAAGTTAGAACATTAACAAGTAAGTTTTTTTTATATATGCATAGTATTTATGTGATGATGTGAATATTAATGATGGACTTGAACTTGTTTCAGTTGAATAACTACGCTAACATTTGAGGATGAATGTCCTAAAGGGGGGAAGGATGTAACACCCAGTATTCAAGTACGTATATTGGCGTATTCAAGTACGTGTATTGGTCTTATTTATATGGAATTAATTTTTTTATTTTATTTATACCGGAATTTGCCCGTCGATGGTTCCATGCGAAGGTTATTGAATAAGCTTTCCAACGATATAAATATTTCCAAAAACGGATAGGTTTCGGATATAATCGAGCACGTTCGAAACTATAAAACGGTGGCCGGGATATTTGGGAATAGTAAATGTGCAGGAAAATTTCCTGCACACAAACTACTGAGGCCAGCCAAATTTTTGGGTCAACTTCGAATGATCATAACTACCTTAATATAATGAACTGGGAGATATTCCAAATATTAAAATAAATATCTTTGAGTCTTCTTTCCAATGCAATTAGTTTCATCCAAATCCAACTTCTGAGTAAGGAGTTATACTCGTTTTACTTCAGCCTATCAAAACAGATTTTTAGGGTCAACTTCAAATGACCATAACTCCTTGTACAGGATGAACTGGGTGGACTACTTTATACGAAATGAAATCCCTTTGAATTATCCTTCCAACTATACCAATGTCACCCATATCCGATATCGGAGCAAAGAGTTATGGTCGATCTATTTTAGCTTAGCAAAACAGTCCACCAAAGGACAGATTTGACATTATTTAAATTTTAAAGGCATTTTGGTCATTTCCTATTATATTATGGACAGGAATATGTGTATATATACATGTATATGAGTTCAAAAACTCATTTTCATCATCAATCATTGAGAAAGAACAAACCCTAGCCAAATTTGACCTTTAAATTACTTTTGATTCAACCGTAGAAATTCCAAAGTAATCCGATAACTGTGTTGGTCATCTAGAGAGCTTCGAACGACACCTATTATTTGTGAAAACAGGATTGCATAGTAAATAGGTGAATTCTAAGGTATGAATATTGTTTGCCTTTGTTTATTTCCATATGTATATGTGTGATAGAGGATTATATGTATTGGTTGTTATTGAAAGGTGATGGAAATAGGGTTATGGGCTATTTTGCGTGGTTTGGTTGTATTGAATTGTGGAAGGTGGATATGGTAATTGAGTTATGGAAGGTGGATACAGTGATATACTATTGAATTGATGATTATTTATGTCTATGGCTCAATTTGGTTTAATGGATTGGTTGGAAGGATAAATGAATCCAAACTTGATATTGGAGGATGTTGTATGAATATGCATGGCATGTGAATATAATTGGAGTATAAGAGGGTTAAAGTGACACCCTTTATGGTGTAATTAAGTCTTACTACTTAACCACTAGTTTGGTGAATTCAAATAATTGAATTGTGACATTTGGTTGCTAATACTAGATTTCTATATATGTTCATTGTAGATAAGTAATCTGAAAAGATGGAAAGTCCATTTGGGACTAGTATTGAAGGTTGACAGTCAGGTATGTAAAGCATACTCTATACCATATCTTTGGCATGAAAGTGAACAATTGTTCTATTAAGAATGTTTCCAAAGTTATTCAATAACATGTGATCCATAATGGTTTTGTATGATGTCCTACATTACCAATGAACTTGTTTCCACCCTACAAGATGTCAAGACATTCAAATACTTACTTTTTATCCAAATCTTACATGTTTATTGCACTAATGAATGTCAGAAGGTATCCGGTTACTCAAAAAAGATCCATGTGCTATTAATGACTCCAAAATGTTTCATTGATATACCAATAAGTTCCTACTTCGTTGTTATGGAATTAATGACTCCAAAATGTTTCATTGATATACCAATAAGTTCCTTCTTCATTGTTATGGCATTGATGACTCCAAAACATTTCATTGATATACCAATAAGTTCCTACTTCATTGTTATGGCATTGATGACTCCAAAATACTTCATTGATGTGTCAATGAGTTCTTACTTCATTGTTATTGCATTGATGGTCTATTTATATGTCTCTTATTGATGTATCACTATTTGAAAGTATCAAAAATGCGGTGGCGACCGAAATAACAATCTCAAAGATTAATTGAACTAAGTGATGTAAGTTCTCTCTTATCGGGTGGTATCCCAGGGGCATAATCCTATCATGGGTCGATCCCTATTTATATGTTTATGGGTGGTATCCCAGGGGCATAAGCCTATCATGGGTCGATCCCAGTTGATATGTACTGGAGGCAGCCTAATGGTCATAGTACAGTACAGTAATGATCACAAAGATGATAAGAACGAAGGTAAAGTGATTGAATAAATACAATGTACAGGTTGTCACAAGTTCTAGTAAGTGTGGTCCACTCCTATTATGATTTATTCATTTGTTTCTGATTTCTATTGAGCTCATATATCATATGTGATTATCTATAGCTTTACATACTCAGTACATATTTCGTACTGACGTCCCCCACGGGGGACCTGCATTTCATGCTGCAGGCACAGGTACCTCAGCTCATACACCGCACAAGTAGGAGCCAGGATATCCAGCTGATTTTGGTGAGGTCCAGTTTACTTTGGGGTTTTCCGTGTCATATTCAGTCATTTTTGGTATTGTATAGAAGTTAGTTATATGGCGGGGTGTGTCCCAACCTTAGTTAAACTCTGCGTATTATGTAGAGGCTTTGTAGACCTAATGTACAGTCAAGGTGGTGTTTTGTTAATTGACGTGATGGCTCCAACGGCCAAGTATTGTATATACATATATATGTGTGCTCGAGCTTATACAGGTGATTATTTCCTTTTATATGCGACATGATGTTGTCCGAATTTCTGGTTGTCATAGAGGTATGCATGGGAAGTATAAGGTTATGAGCTGGTTCTCCCGGGCTTCCTTAGTTACGGGTGCCAGTCCGCCCTAATTAGATTTGAGGCGTGACATTTAGTATCTCTTATTAGAACATATTGGTAACTAGAGTAGTTCTTCTTTCATCTATTTAGCTTTATAATATCATAATTAGGAAAGATGAGACATATTGTATGGAATAAGCTAAGGTTGAGTAAGTTATGCTATAATTTTTGTTCGATTTTTTATTATTTTTTTATTTTTCGTATGGGTGTTTGTGTGAATATTATTATTGACTCAAGAGACTATTATTATTGTGATACCCGAGTGAGAACTTGAATTGATATTACTGGCATTATTTGTACATTAATTATTGTATTATTATTGTGATGCTTGATTGGGGGTTTGAATTTATATTATTTGCTTTATTTGTACATTAATTATCTCATTATTATTGTGATATCCGAGTGGGGGTTTGACTTGGCATTCTAGATCTTATTTGAGTATTAAATTGCCTTATCTTTATCATGATACCCGAGAGAGGGGCTTGGATTGAAATGATGATATTGATGTCTTACATTACTATTTATTCTAGTGTGTCAAACGTGGGCTTATATTATGTATTATTTACATATTAAGTTGATTCTATGATTATTTTTACCTATATTGAATTGATTATCATCTTCATAATGATTAGTTGTGAGCATTATATATTCATGAGATACTGGTATCATTAGAAATATTTATTTATTTTTTAAAATGAGATACCTTATAAAATGCCTATACCGAGGAATGTGCTAGTAAGGTTGATTGAGAATATAAAAGTATATAAGTTGTGAACTCCTAAGGGTCCTATCTTGGAAGCACTGAGGTTCGAAAAGTGTATGCAAGAAGTCATCTCATGGCTTACATTATCATTATCCCACCTTCATTACATTTTATTGCATTGCATTGCATAACATCATTGTACTTTCCTTATGTGGTTGTTGTTGTATACTTAGTTTCCTTTATATTGTGTTTGACTATTCATTACTTACTTTTGTATTAAAATATTGCAATTGAACCTTATTTGTGATATTGTGTATTGAACTTTCATTTTACTACATTACATTATATTACACTACCTCTTGGTTGATTTGTGAGTTGAGATAGTTATAAGACATGGGTATGGCTATGTCTTGGTTAGTGAGACTTGCAGTGTCTTACCTATTGGTAGCATGATACACATATTATACACTCTAACTATTATATCCTAGATTATTGGTTGAATATATTGACTGAGCTTGATATTCTATGCTAGTGGGTTTCTCTTATAAATGAATTTCATTACTTGTTGATCATAAAATGAGTATTGTTGACTCATCTAGATTACTTTTCCTAGCATGTATATTAGTATTTCAATGATTGTTGTGTTGGGATATCCTGTTAGGATGATGTGGTATATTTGTTGGTTGCACATTGATTGGGGAAAACTTGGATCATTAGGGTGGTGGTTCTCACCATCTTGGAATTAAGATTAGTTATCGATGATACTTGTTGAGTAGACGTGTTTTATACTCACCCTTGAATCTTCTTTTTTATTATTATTTTCTGCACTCCGTGTAGGTACCGATTTAGGTAGTAGATGGTAGATTGTATTCCTTCAATGTTGACTTTGCAGAGATTAAGATAGTGGTTGACACTTTGCAGAGCTTTAATTATCTTATGCTTTATCTGTATTTAAAGATACTTTAGTTTATTGATATCATTCTGTATTTAACGTCTTATACTATTGATAACCAGACTCGGGATGTATTTTTGAAGTTATTATTTTATCTTTTAATATTTTTGGGTTATTCTATTCTTCTTCTTCTTTTTTTAATTTATTTTAAGTATTGAGCTTAGGTTGGAATTGATGATGAACCCTTCATGCTTAAGGGTTCCAAGGCTTAAAATTTTCACGAAGTGTTAAGGACTTTGTCATTTTCAAGACCCCTAAACTTCACAGATTTTTATTTTGGTCTTCCCGACCCTGAGACATTGGTTTTTGAGTTGATTCATGTTTAGGGAGGTTAATAGTATGTCTCGGGAGAGTTTTGGGACTTTCAGACAAGGTTTGGAATGTGTTTGGATAGCTGAAACAGTGAGCCAATGCGATAAGCCCGCAGCGCGTTGGTCTCTCCCATGGGGATGGGGTTCGCGACACATTTCTTTCTCCCCCGAAGTAAGTGACGCATCATGTTTATTTATCCCTGGGAGAGAGGTACATGGCGCGTTGATCACTCCCGTCCAGATCTTTGATTAATGAAATCAAGGGGCAAGTAAGTCTTTTACCCTCAACCCAATTGGTCCATAACACAATTTGGGGCATCCATAAGGGCTTTATTTTACCCTTACTCTCAAAATTACTCTCAAGAAACCCTCCTCCTTTGCAAGAACAAAATTGGAGCTCTTTATTCAAGAATCTAAGAGTTCAAGCTCCTAAGTCCAAACAATCTTCAAGAACCTAACAATTGAGGTATGTGGATATTCATCAATGGTTTTCTTTCACCAGTTGAACCCAAAAACCTTATCCTTGATTAAAATATAGGTTCTTATTTTATTATGGTATTTATATGTTCAAGATAGGTTAAATTCATGTCTTTCCTTAGTAATTGAACTCAGTTTTATGTCCACGTATGATCCTATGAAAGGTTAGGTTAATTCATGTTCTAAACTACAATTTCCCATGTCATGTTCAAGTGAATTTCATGTTATAGTATCAAATTGTGAATTTATCCATGTAATCATATTGTTTCCTCATGTTTAACACATTCCCATGTTCAAGTTCATGATTCTCACTCGTTTTATGAATTTTTCATGTTTGGGGTCTTTGGACCATGATTCCATACTACAGTTTTAAATTTTGATATTGTATTTTTATGATCATTCGGTGTTGGTGGGTTATTAACACCCGATACCAATGTGTTTTACATGATTTTAGATTTTTAAGTAATAAGTGAGTTAACCCATGAATCTTATCATTGTACTTATATATTTATGATCATGGTGAGAACTATCAGAAATAATGTTTAGTTAAACTTAGTTCAATTCAGTACCAGTATCAGTTCAGTTGGGAGTAGGATTTTGCACCGAGCGAGCCAGGGATGGGGGCTCAACTGCTGGTAGAGGGTTTGACCTTTAGTAGGAGTCTCTGAGTTCCATAACTACGAAGCCATCATAGTTTTGAGATATCTTCCTACCAGTTGAGAGTTAACGTATATCTCATGAGAGCACCTGCCAGTTGAGGGTAACTCTCTGGTCCTTCGGGACATAATTTTAGTGGACAACATAGCCATATGTCAGTACTATGGCACAATACTAATGCCCTTCTAACTGGGGTTACAGGTTGGACCTTGATTTGCTCAGATTGGGGCATGTCGGTTACATGATAGCTCTCACAGTCTCAGTCAGTATTCACTATATCTCAGCTTAGGTTTGCTTGACCCAAGCATATGGATTTTTAGTTATTCAGTTATACAAAATTTAGTCTTTAAGATTACAAATTATCTTAGAAATATGCTTATTCTTCGTCTTGCATTCTCAGATATTACATGTTTATACATTCATGTTCAGTTATCTCATCCATTTCAATTAGTCGTTACCTCACATACCGGTATATTCAAAGTACTATTCCCATACTTTTCTTTGCGTTATGTTGTCTTATAACATAGGTTTGGAAGCTTAGTTTCCCGACCATTCTTAGACAACTCAGCATTACCCAGCAGCAGTAGTGATGAGTCCTCATCCAACGAGGACATGATATGTTTTCTCCATTATTTAAGTATTTCCTAATGTTCAGTCAATAGGAGTCAGTTGGGGGTTTGTCCCATCAACTCCTCGTAATGTTTGGAGGCTTTCAGACAATCACTCAGTTCTTTTAGTTTTATAAGTTATTTCAGATAGACAGTTTAGTTTTTAATAGTTTATCAGATATTTCAAACACGCCATTTCTACGTATTTCAATATTCAGATTTACAGTATCTTATCAGCTTATCTTTTGCACATACGTTGTATCACTATTTTACTCAGTACTCACAGTAGGTGCTCATGGGTTAGCTTTTGGTCACTTATAGCCGTAAGCACTGTTGTCTCTACTAGGGATAGCCTCGGGTCGTGACAAAACTTGGTATCAGAGCCTAAGATTTTAAAGTGTCCTAGGGTGTCTGAAATCCGTGTTGAGTAGAGTCTTGTGCATGGGTGTGAAGTGCACCACATTTATGGGCAAGAGGCTACGAGAAGTTTTAGGAAAGTTTCTTTTCTTTCATTGTTCATGTCGTGTGAAAGAGCATGAGCTCTATTTAATTCCTCTTTCTAACTCATTCTTTATTCCGTTTACAAATAATGCCTCTTATAAGAAATAACGAAAGAAGGAACAGGGATCAACTTGCCCCACTACCTGTTCAGGAAAATCTCCTAAATAAGCATGTCTCTCACGCCTAATTTAGGGCCACTTTCACTACCCTAGACTATTCTATAGATGCTCAAAAAAATCAGTAGGCTATTTCCCCAGTCAATCTAGTGACAAATATAGCTGCAGTTAGGATTCAGGATTTCACGCGGATGAATCCCCTTTTTTGGGTCCAAGTCTGAGGAGGATCCGCAGGAGTTTTTGGACATGGTGCAGAAAGTGATAGATATCATGGACGTCACTTAAAGTGAGAGTGCAGATTTGGATACATATCAGTTGTAGGGTATAGATCACACCTAGGTTACGTAGTAGAAGGAGGACCGAGGTATTAATGCAGGGCCTGTAGAGTGGGAGGAGTTTTCCACAACTTTCTTAGACAGGTTCTTCCCCCTATAGTTGAGGGAAGCTAAGTTGTATGAGTTTATCAATTTAAAGCATGGTAATATGATCATGAAGGAGTACTCACTTAATTTCACTCAGTTTCACTTAGTTGGCAAGGTATGCCCCTACTATGGTGGTGGATAATAGGTCTAGAATGAGTAAGTTTGTATTTGGTATAGCTGATAGTGTGGTTAAGGAGTGTAGGACTGCCTTGTTGATTAAGGAGATGGACCTATCTAGACTCATGGTTCATGCTCAGCAGATTAAGGAGGAGAAGCGTAAGGTGCAGGAGAGAGAGAGAATAAGAGGGCCAGAACAGGTAGTTTCAACTTTTCTCAGCCAAGGTCAGAAGGCGGTTCTCAGTTCAGTCAGATAAATTTATCCCCAACTCTATCTTTATCTAGTGTACTAGTGCCTAAGTTCAGGTAAGACAGTCGATATAGAACGCCAGGCTCTAAGTCCCAGGACAGTGTAAACAGTGGTCATACTAATCCGGTTTCCCAAAAATGTGGTAGGAATAATCAGAGTGAGTGTAAAGTTTGTAGTGATGTGTGTTTTAGATGTAGCAAGCCAAGCCACAGTGTCAGGGATTTCCCAGGGGCTGGTCACAGGGTCAGTCCAATCGTTCTTTAGCTCCAGTGATCGCCCGACTCAGCAGGGTGCCACTACCAATACAACTAATGGGCAGTTCCAAAATAGATTTTATCCTCTCTAGACTCGACATGATCAGAAAAGTTCCCCTGATGTGGTTACGGGTACATTACAGGTCTTTCATCTTCATGTTTATATTTTATTAGACTCTAGAGCTTCACTTTCTTTTGTGACTCCTTATATAGCCGTCAACTTTGGTGTCAGTCCTGAAACATTACCAGAACCTTTCTCAGTGTGTAACCCAGTAGGTAAATTTATTATAGCCAGGCGGGTATGCAAAAATTTCTCGATCACAGTAACTCAGAAAATTACTTCAGTTGAGCTTATGGAGTTAGAGATGACAGATTTCGATATCATTCTCGGTGTGAATTGGCACAACTCATACTATACCTCAATTAACTATATAAATAGAGTCATTTAGTTCCAATTTCCTAATGAACCAGTTATTGAATGGATGGGTAGTACTTCAATACCTAAATGTCAGTTCGTTTCCTATCTGTGTCCAAGAAAGATGATATCTAAGGGGTGTATTTACTATCTTGTCTGAGTCAAAGACTCAAATTATGGGTCTTAGAGTCTTGAGTCAGTTCCAATTGTAAATGAATTTCTAGATGTGTTCCCTAAAGATCTTCCCGGAGTTCCTCCCGAGAGGGAAATTGACTTTGAAATACATCTCCCACCAGACACCCAACCTATCTCTATTACACCAAACAAAATGGTTCTAATTGAGCTTAAGAAATTGAAGAAATGGTTAAAAGATCTCTTAGATAAGGGTTTTATCAGGCCTAATGTTTCTCTATGGGGCACTCCATTCCTATTAGTGCATAAGAAAGACGATTCTTTCAAATGTGCATCGAATACCGTCAGTTGAATAAAGTCACAATCAAGAATAAGTATATTCTTACCAGAATTGATGACTTGTTTGACCAACTTTAGGGTGCTAGTTATTTCTCTAAGATAGACCTCAGATCCGGCTATCATGATCTTAGAGTCAAAGAATGTGACATCCCAAAGATAACCTTTAAAACTCGGTATGGTCACTTCAAATTCCTAGTTATGTCCTTTGAACTAACAAATGCCCCTACAGCTTTCATGGACTTGATGAATAGGGTGTTCAATCAGTACTTATACATGTCCATCATAGTCTTTATTAATGATATCCTTGTCTATTCCCGTAATGAGAATAATCATGAAAATTATCTGAGGGTTGTGTTGCAGACCCTTAGATATCATTTGTTATTCGCTAAGTTCAGTAAGTGGGAATTTTGGCTAAGATCAGTAGCTTTTCTTAGCCATATAGTTTCCAGTGATGGCATCCAAGTTGACCCTCAAAAGACCAAAGTAGTGAAAAACTGGCCTAGACCCATCTTTTCTTCAGACATCAAGAGTTTCTTGGGTTTGGATAGCTATTACAGATGATTTGTTAAAGGGTTTTCTATTATTTCTTCCCCTATGTCTCGATTGACTCAAAATAAAGTCAAATTTCAATGGTCAAATTTTTGCGAGAAGCGTTTTCAGAAGTTAAAGACTCGACTCACTTATGCCTCAGTCTATACTTTACCAGATGGTTCATATGGATTTGTAGTTTATTGTGATGCTTCCAGAGTTGGTCTTGGTTGTGTTTTGATGCAGAGAGGCAAGGTCATAGCTTACGCCTCTAGACAACTTAAATCCCATGAAAAGAATTATCCTACCCATGATCTTAAGTTGGCATCAGTTGTTTTTGCCTTGAAAATTTTGAGTCATCATCTTTATGCGGTTTATGTTGATGTGTTCACGGATCATAAGAGTTTATATTACGTGTTCATACAGAAAGATCTGAATCTCTATCAGAGAAGGTGGCTTGAGTTGTTAAAAGATTGTGATATGAGTGTGTTGTATTACCCAGGCAAGGCCAATGCAGTAGTGGATACCCTTTGTATATTATCTATGGGTAGTATTGCCCATGTCAAAAGTGATAATAATGAATTAGTTCGTGAGGTTCACCAGCTTTCTAGATTAGGTGTTCGGTTGGTTGATTCATCTGAAGGTAGCATATGGGTTCAACATGGTTTGGAATCTTTATTGGTTGTCGAAGTGAAAGAAAAACAAGATAGGGATCCCAGTTTGGTTAAGTGTAAGGAGGCAGTTAGAGACCAGAAGGCGAAGGTCTTCTCCCAAGGAGGATATGGTGTTTTTCTTTGTCAAGGTTGGTTATGAGTTTCGTGTGTTGATGGTTTGAGACAATGAATTTTAGAAAAAGTGCATGGTGCGCGATACTTTATTCATCCAGGAACCACTAAGATGTACTATTATTTGTGGGAAATATATTGGTGGAATGGTATGAAGAAGGATATTGCAGAGTTTGTGGCTAAGTGTCCAAATTGTCAACAGGTCAAAGTTAAGCACTAAAGGCCTAGAGGTATATTACAGGTGTTTAGTATCCCCACTTAGAGGTGGGAAGTGGTGAACATAGATTTTGTGACAAGGTTGCCTCGTACGCGTTATCAACATAATTCGATTTGGGTCAATGTAGATAGAATGTCCAAATTAGCGTATTTCTTACCAGTTCATACGTCGTATTCATCCAAGGATTAGCTAGACTCTATCTCAGAAAGTTGGTTAAGATGCATGGGATTCGTTTCTCTATCATTTCATATAGAGGTACTCAGTTTACCTCTCACTTTTGTAAGGCTTTTTAGAAGGGTCTTCGTACCCAAGTTCATCTCAGTATAACTTTTCATCCTCAGATAGATGGTAAGGTAGAATGGACAATTCAAACTTTGGAAGACATATTGAGGGCCTTTGTTATTGACTTTAAAGGTATTTGGGATGACCACTTACCTTTGATTGAGTTTGCTTACAATAATAGTAATCACTCCAGTATTTAGATGGTTTCATTTTAGGCTCTCTATGGAAGGAGATGTAGATTTCCTATTAGTTGATTTGAGGCAGGTGAGGCTACTTTGATAGTGTCAAATTTAATGTTTGAGGCAATGGAGAAAGTTCAGTTGATTCAGGAAAGGCTAAAGACAACCCAAAGCCGTCAGAAATCTTATGCAGACGTGAGGAGAAAGGATCGTAAGTTTGAGGTTGGTGATTTGATCTATTTGAAAAAATTTCCTATGAAGGGAATAAAGAGATGTGGAAAAAAGGGGAAGCTCAGTCCCTGCTATGTTTTCCCATATAGAATCTTGAACCATTTTGGGAAGGTATCTTATGAGCTTGAGTTGCCTGTAGATTTGATATCAATGCATCCGATATTTCATGTTTCCTAGTTAAAGAAATGAATTGGTGATTTGGCTTCTGTTGTTCCTTTAGAAAGTGTGGAAGTTAAGGATAGCCTTTCCTACGAAGAATTCCCAGTTGAGATCCTTGATGGTCAGATTCATAGGTTAAGGAATAAAGAAGTTCCCTTGGTCAAAGTTCTTTGGCGAAATCAGTCTAGGAGCTACTTGGGAAGAAGAAGCAGATATATGAGCCAAGTACCCTCATCTTTTCTATGAAAACCCAGATTCAGCTTGAGGTAATGATTTTCCATAAATTGACCCTTTTTCGTTCTCTGTTTTAGCTATGTAACCAATCTCATGTCCTTGCATGCATCCACGAAATCAGTTTAGTTCATGTATCTTGCTTCAGACTCAGTTATGTAATCATGTTCCAAGTCATGAATGTTCAGTATATGGTCTCAGTTTCCTTAGTATTCTCAGTCTAACCAGTCTCATTTGAGGACAAAAGTTCCCAAGGGGGAGATATTATAATACCCTGTAAGATCCTAAGCTCGGTTCAGTCGTAGTTGTATGCTTAAGGGGTCCAAAGCTTGAAATTTTTACTAAGTGTTAGGACTTAGTCATTTTCAAGACCGCTTTCCCGATCCTGAGACGTTGGTTTTTGAGTTGATTCATATTTAGGGAGGTTAATAGTATGTCTTGGGAGAGTTTTGGGATTTTCAGATAAGATGGGCGTGTTTGGATAGCTAAAATAGTGAGCCAACGTGATAAGCCCGCAGCGTGCTGGTCTCTCTCATAGGGATGGGGTCCGTGATGCATTGCTTTCTCCCCCGAAGTAACTGATGCGGCGCGTTGATTTCTCCCCCATAGAGAGGGACACGATGCATTGCTCTCTAACGTCCAGCTCTTTGATTAATGAAATCAAGTGGCAAGTAAGTCCTTTACGCTCAACCCAATTGATCCATAACACGATTTGGGGCATTACTTGCCCCTTCCTCTCAAAATTACTCTCAAGAAACCCTCCCGCTTCCAAAGAACAAAATCCAAGCTCTTTCTTTAAGAATCCAAGAGTTCAAGCTCCCAAGTCCAAGCAATCTTCAAGAACCTAACAATTGAGGTACGTGGGTATTCATATATGGGTTCCTTTCACCCATTGAGCCCAAAAACCTTCACTTTGATTAAAATATGGGTTATTGTTTCATTATGGAGTTTATATAATCAAAAAAGGTTAAATTCATGTCTTACCTTAGTAATTGAACTCAATTTTATGTCCACGTATGATCCCATGAAAGGTTAGGTTAATTCATGTTTTAAACTAGAGTAAAGACATTTTTTCCCTCCTGAGCTTGTCCGCTCAACTTACTTTAGCACTTAAACTAAACGTCTGTTTATTTACCCCTTTAACATCTTTAAAGTGTATTAATTTCACCCCTCAAAACTGAATACCACTCTCACATCGGAGAGTATGTTATACTAGTCCACACATCAGTGCCACGACAATGCCATGCAAGCAAAATATTTTTTATATATATATAAAATATAAATAAATATATATATATAAAATATTTATAAATATTTTAAAAAAAAATACACTTCCCCTTTTCTATCTTCGTCAAACCACCCCTTCTTTCTTTCTTTATACACCCTCATCCACCCCCACCCCTGCAGATTATATACACATAAGAGGAGAAACCATGAACGAGAAATTGTAAGAGAGGGCGAATGAGCCGTTATTGCCTCCAATAACTATTAACGAAAATTACATACACATAGGAGGAGAAACCATGAACATACCAAGCTCTAACTTCCTCCACTTCCACTTTCCCACCAATCGTCTCCAAACTTAGCACCTCTTCTTGCAACTTCTCAGCTCCGACAACCACCACAGCTGTCACCACCACGGCGGCGGTTGCCACCACCAAAATTACAATAAAGAATTTCATAAAGCTTATTGAAAAAAAGTAAAATATGTATTAAAATGTATAAATTATGTAAATTTAAGTACAACCCAATTCAAGAAACACTAAAAAGATTGGATTTTTGTAAAAAAAAATGATGAACAAGTACAATAACAATAATCTTTATTTTGGGTTTTGTGCTTTCAAGAGAGAGAAAGAGGTTGTCTTGTTAGTATGTTTTTTTCTTTTTTTTAAATTAAAAAAATACATGAACACTTATATACTGTTATAGTTACAATACAATTACAATGTTTGGTACACTTATATGGAGAAACTTGTCCATTGATGCAAAATCGACCCTCACATCCATTGATATCACCCGTGAACACCAGAAACAACATCCAAAATACTCCGTCCATCATCGGAACTCATTGTTCCAGTGAACCAACTCTGGTGCCGCCCCCTAAACTATAAAATCACTGACCAAAAAACCGATCCATTGTTCCAATTCAGTTGACTCTCGCCGAAAAACAACAAAAACTAGTTGACCACTAGCCATCTCCTTTCGCCTCACCGAAAAATGCACAAAACGAGTCGTTCATGTATCTTAAAGAACAAGAAGAAGGAAATTTTTTAATTTATTTTTCTTTTTCTATTATATATATATATATATGTAATATATATATATAAGTATGTATGTATGTATTTTAATAGTTTTTCTTAAAAATAAGTCACGCATTTTTTTTCCTTTTCTTTTTTTTTAAATGCCACATTAGCTTTAGGGGTTATTTTAAAGATGTTAAGGGGGTTAAATAAATATAAGTTTAGTTTAAGTGCTAAAGTAAGTTGAGCAGACAAGTTCGGGGGGGGGGATAATGTCTTTTCTCTTTAAACTACAATTTTCCATGTCATGTTCAAGTGAATTTCATGTTACACTATCAAATTGTGAATTTAGCCATATAATCATGTTGTTTCCTCATGTTTAACACATTCCCATGTTCAAGTTCATGATTCTCACTCGTTTGGTGAAATGTTTATGTTTGGGATCTTTGAACAATGATTCCATACTACCATTTTAAGTTTTGATGTTGTATTTGTATAATCATTCAATGCTGGTGGGTTATTAACACCTGATACATATGTGTTTTACATGATTTTAGATTTTCACGTAATAAGTTAGTTAATCCATGAATCTTTTCATTGTACTCAAATATTTGTGATCATGATGAGCACTATCAGAAATAATGTTCAGTTAAACTTAGTTCAGTTCAGTACCAGTGTCAGTTCAGCTGGGAGCATGATTTAGCACCGAGCGAACCCAGGGATGAGGGTTCACCTGCCTGTAGAGAGTATGACCTTTAGTAGAAGTCCCTGAGCTGTAGAACTACGTAGCTAGCATAGGTTTAAGATTTCTTCTTATCGGTTGAGGGTTGACTCATATCTCATGAGAGCATCTGCCAGTAGAAGGTGACTCTCTGTTCCTTTGGGACACCAATTTAGTTAGATTCACACAACCATGTGTCAGTACTCGTGGCATGGTACTGACGCCCTTCCAACTGGGGTTACAGGTTAGACCCCAATTAGCTCAGATTGGGGCATATCGGTTACATAATAGCTCCCATAGTCTCTGTAAGTATTCAGTACCCAAGCATAAGGATTTTCAGGTATTCAGTTATGCAAAATTCAGTCTTTCAGGTTACAGATTATCTCAAAAACATGTTTATGCTTGGTTTTGCATTCTCAGATATTATATGTTCATGCATTCATGTTCAGTTATCTCATGCATTTCAGTCAGTCCTTATCTCACATACCGGTACATTTAAAGTATTGATCACATACTTTTCTTTGTACTATGTTGTCTTATATCATAGGTTCGGACTCTCAGTTTCGCGATTATTCTTAGGCAGCTCAGCGTTACCCAGCAACAGTAATGGTGAGTGTTCATCCATAGAGGACATGATATGTTTTCTCAGTTATTTTGGTATTTTCTTATGTTTAGTTAGTTGGAGTTAGTTGGAGGTTTATCCCATCAACTCCCCGTGATGTTTAGAAACTTTCAGATAATCAGTTAGACAGTCAGTCAGTTCTTTCAGTTTTTATCAGTTGTTTCAAATAGACAATTTTGTTTCCAGTATTTTTATTAGATATTTCAAACATACCATTGCTACTTGTTTTAGTATTCAGATTTATAGTATCTTATCGGCTTATCTTCCATACATGTGTTGTATCATAATTTTACTCAATGCTCACAGTAGGTACCAACTTATGGGCTAGCTTGTGGTTACTTGTGGTTGTAAACATCGTTGTCTTGACTAGTGGGTAACCTCGGGTTGTGGAATTTATGCTTGATATATTTTGAAAATAATTCCTCAAAAGTGCTTTATGGTCATAGGTCTTAAGTGAGTATAGAGGGAAATGTCTAGAGTGCCCTTCATTAAGAGTTGAAAAATTATCGCCAATAACTATGGGTCACTGTATGACTCATAAGAACTCACTATGACTTATCACTACGATTCATAGTCTGGACAGTAACTGAGGGACTCCTCTCTGGTGACCCTATGACTCACACCATACGACTCGTCAAAAGACCCTATGACTCGTAAAGTCCTAGTCATACCCAAGACAGAACTATTTGGGGTACACACTAGTCACCCTACGATTGGTACACTACGACTCGTGTAGAGTCATTATGGCTTGCAACCCCTAGTTATAGTCACAATATATACTCCAGGCTAGCACACTGGTCACGCTATGATTGAGGTCTTAAGACACGTATAGAGACCTCGTGACTCTTAAGGAGAGTCATAGGTTGGACAGTGAGTTCAAAGACTCTACACTTTTCAAGGACCAAAAATCTGGTTGTTACAAAAAGAGTGTGATAGGTGTTATCACATACTCTATTTTTTAATAATACAAATTAGTATCAGAGCCTCAGGCTAATTGGTCCCATTAATACAAATCGAGTTTGATAGAGTCTTGTGAATTAGTGTGGAGATGTCTATTATCTATCCTCGAGAGGCTACATGACTTTAGGAGAAATTTATTTCTTCATTCTATGGCGTGCGTTCCTTGCCTTGTATAACAAAAACTTCTAATTCACTCTCTCACAGATAGTGGGAATGGATTCTTTCTTAGCTAAAGATTCATTGCCCATGCCTTTGATATGTGACTGGGGTAGAGGTTGGATAGGAATATCCAGGATTGATAAAAGTCAGGTAGGGATTGCCTCTTTATTTTTTAGAGTTTTTAGTGATGTTGGGTCTATCGAGTTAGAGGGGTTGAGGATAGTACATACATCAATTGTGATCAGGATCATACATATGCTTGAGGATTGCTTGATACAAGTGTTAGATTTTCTTTAGCGGGTGGATCCTACTTTTATTCGACATATTACTTTGGGGCTTCATTCTTTAGATGCATATTTGACTACACTCTTTTAATATTCATATGATATTACTGGGGATTGCTCCACATATAGTAGCCTTACCTTTTATCCATAGAGGAATATAGTAGGTATGTAAGGTTCATAAGGACAGATCCTTCTCGGTTCAATAGAGATCCTAGGTTTAATACTTATATATTCTTCTTTGATTGAAATAAAAGATTACACGGGTTGAGCTTGGAGAATTCTAATGGAGTATATTTCACTGCCTTTTATTTATTTGGATCAATTAGATGATGGTGGATGACTTTTTAAGAGAGTGGACCAGTTGGATCACCTCATCTTTTATGGGATCAGTTTGCTCGAGAGTTTCTAGAGAAGTTTGAGTGGAGATATAAGAGACTTATGGTCCAGAGGCCTCATGGACTTGATGGATATAGCAATATATTTGGTAGAGATAGAATTCTTATGGTTATTCTTAGAGAGAGTTAGGTTGTGTTGGTCTTTTAGGTTCTTTAGGTATTGTTCAACGGACCCCAAATTATTTAGGTTACTTCTTACGTGGAGATCTTGAACACTATAGAAGGGATTTCCCACAACATAGATTGAAAGATATCTCATTAATTTCTTAAAGAGATCACAAGTTTCAGTATTATATTTCACAAGATGAACTCAAGGTAGGAACTTCTGGTATATTTATAACTATATGATTTTGGTGTGTCTTTGATTTATCTTGGTAGTGTTTGATTATGGGTCAATTTTCTCCTATATGTTTATTTATTTGACATTGAGTCTTGATATTATTGTGTGTTTTGTTGGGTTTATTGATTTACTATCTTGTGAATGATTCTTTAGTATGGACTAGGCATGTCAATCCTCTATTGTGACTCATTTAGAGTGTATCATTGTGTTACGTTTGATTTATTTGAGCAGTGTGGATTTTGATATCTTTTATTTAAGATCTTTTTCATGATTTTGTTATTGAATACTGACGGATCAATTCTAGGTTTTGGTATATTTAGATTGTACAATGGATTAGACTTGTTGTGTGACTAATTCGAAAGGATTCCAAGTAAAGAATTTTGGTTGGATGAGGAAAGATTTCTAGGCATCCTTGTCTTGTAATTCGTTACTTCCTTAGTGATTAACTTTTCTTGCATAAAAAGGCTTTTGGGTATTGAACACTCTTCGGTTAGACTTGAAGGATTTTTGTCTATAAGAAATTCTTGCTTTGATTCGGAAAGAGTGTCTAGTGGAAATGAAACTTGCATGTAACATTTGTTACTTTAGTATCTAAGCAATTTAATAGAATATTTTTGGCTCATGAGTTGTGATTAGGCTATGTGTTAGCATTCTATGGTCTTCGTGTTAAGGAATCTTGAATGGGAAGTGACTTTAGAAAAGATAAGGAACTTGCACATAAGGAATTTGGGTTAAAAAAAGTTCAGTTATTGGTTTGAGTTAGAAATTTGAAGTCTTGATAGTGTAGCTCATCAATGTCTTATGAGTAGTCGTCTAACAATGACTTTTTCGAGGTTTGATTTGTGATTTGAACATCCATCAATGAGATATAGTGATTGTTTCACTTCTTATATAGATTGATTGTTCATGATGTGACAAATTTCTTATGTTTGCTAATCAAAATGGACTTTTCATTCTACTAAATTATTGAGGACTTCGAGTTGATTGATATCACTTGGTTTTTGTGAATGAGTTACTTGGGAGTTTGATTCCATTTAGAGTGTTCATGTCTGTGGTATATAGAGTTTTACTATGATATTCGATTGCCTCAAAGGGGTGAGCATAAGGATGTGACTATTTAAATAGTGATCTAAGCGTGCTAAGTTTGACTTTTGAAGTTTTGTGCGGTATTGATGTTTATTTCTATCATAGTTGCTTCATCTTGAGAATACAGTGCTATCTGATTCAATGGTTATGGTAACAACCTTGAGTAGGTTTATTCAATATTTTAATGAGTGGCTATGTGGTTTCATAGGTTCCTTGGCATTTTGTAGATTTGAAGATGATTTTTGGTTTCATGGTGCAATCAGTGACATATGGTGTCTTTGACAAATTAGGTTAGTTGGGTATGATTAGAACTTCTATTGCGAATGACTAAGTTTTTTGATTTAGAGGATGTTCAAAAATAAAGAAACTGCTTCATTGAGGAATTTGGCCGCAGGTGCTAGTATTATGACCTTCTGAGTCATTGTGTGAAAGATTGTTGGTCCAATAGTTAGATAGGTAGTTCTATATATGCGACTCTACTTTGGAAGTGCTTTCATGAGGTATACAAGGGTATTTATCTATCCTTGTCTGTTTTGGCTTTTTTCTTGCTTGTACATTTAAGGACGAGCGTGACTCTTAGTGATGAATAATGTAATGACCCTGATGTGATTTTTAGAATTTTCTATTTCTTAACCATTTTGGCTTTCTCTGTTGTTACTTTATCTTATTTATGAGTTCTGGAAATGATTTATATGGCCCGCAATGCGTTTGAGAGTAGTTTATATGACTTAGTAGATTTAAATAGCCTTGAGGTGAATAGTTTTACTTTGGTCAATATTTTTTATCTAAGCTTTGGTGTTAATTTTGACAGTTGTATTAGATGTAGAATGTCGATTTCAATTTAGTAGCATAGTTAGTTTGAGTCCCGAGCCTTTATTTTACATTTTAACCTCTTAATCAAAAATTAATTGATATTAGCTTAAAAAAGGAAACCTGCGGGTTAATTATTATAAAATACCTTTATTGATAAATACAATAATTTCATTGAGTCCAAAACATAATTTATGATCAATTTTTACTATTGGTTCATATTTATAGGATTTCGAATAAGTTTTGAGGGTCAAAACCAAATTTTGAAAATTACTAGTTTTCTGGGGTGGATGTTCTTCTTCACGAATGCGATAAGAACACCAACGCGAAGAAGGATCATTTTTTGACCGGTCAAAGTAAAAATTTATTCTTCATGAACATGTTCGGAGTACCATAAATTCAAAGAATAAATTTTTCACCTGGACAGTGCTGAATTTGACAGATCACGTTTAGTATTTTTGATATTTTCAAAGCGGGGAAGATTCATTTTAGGTGATTATTGATTTTTTTTCCTCGTATGGTTATTATCTATGTGATTATGCCTTCATATTTCTCATTTACAAGAATATCTATTCTATTTTTCAAGATTTCTATCAAAGTTTGAGATTTCAAAAGTCCATTCCACAATTTTCAAAGCTTTCAAAATCATTTTTGAGAGTTTTAAAGTGGGTTTTCAAGATTGAACTTTAGGTGAGCTTCTAAACTAGTGTTTCATTATTTTCATTGATTAATTTATGTTTTCATTTTCAAAGCTTTGATTTTAAACTTGATTTTAAAGGTTTTATTAGGTAAAGTTTAAAATACATTTTTCTTCGATTTAAAAATCGATTTCAACTCATTTTTATTGAACGTAAACTCCTTTTAATATGAAAAAAAACATTTTAAAATAAAATCTTGATTTTACCCTTGTATTTTTGGGAACAACTTTTGAAGTAATTATTAATTCGAAATAAAAATATATCGATATGGGTTTCGAAGGACTTCATTTGACTTGTGGATATCATATTTGGTTAGATTGAATGTGTTTGATGATTATTCGAGGTAGTAGAACTTCTAGTTGATGCTTTGGACTGTGTTTTATCCTTTCGTATCTTCTTTAACGCAGATTGAGACGTACCTTGACTTTTTATTAAGTGTATATGTGTTAAATTCTTGTTTACTTGTGTATTGTGAATCACTTAGGTTTTGGATATTTCAATTAGGTGAAATGACGAGTATCTCCACATATAGTTATATAATTGCTTACTATAGTTAGTCTTGCTACTTGTAATTATATTTAGAGTAGACCATAGATGGATAGCTTATGGATCTAGAGTAAATTAATAGTGGCTACTTATTTTAGAGCTTGAAACATATTTTGTAGACTCTATAATGAGGATTAGGTCTTAGTGATGTTTTAGAAATAATTATGTTATTGTTTTCTATTTGATGAAATGATTAGGGTTTAGAAAATATTTAAGTGTAAATAGACTTATAATAGTTGATGTGATGTTTGAGTTTAGTATTTCTTATTAGAAGATATTGTTAACAAGCGTAGTTCTCTTTTTGGTTATTTAGCCTAATGATGTCATATTTAGAAAATATGAGACATACTGTATAGAATAAGATAAGGTTGGGTAAGTTTTGCTATAAAATACTTACTTGATTTTTTATTATTTCTGTGTTGTCTGTGTAGGGGCATGTGTAAATATTATTGTTGACGTGAGAGATTATTATTATTATGATGTCAGAGTAGGGGCTTGAATTGATATTATTGGTCTTATTTGTATATAATTATCTTATTATTATTGTGATGCCCGAGTGATGATTTGAATTTATATTATTGGCCTTATTTGTACATTAATTGTCATATTATTATTATGACATTGGAGTGAGGGCTTGACTTGGCATTGTAACCCTTATTTGAGAATTAAATTGCCTTATCTTTATCATAATGATCGAGAGAGGGGCCTGGGTTGAAATAATGATATTGATGCATTACATGACTATTTATTCTGATGGTGCCGAGCGAGAGTTAATATCATGTATTATTAAGATATTGAGTTGATTCTGAGCTCATTTATACGTATTTTGAATTAATTTTTATCTTAGATTGATTGTGAGCATTAAATTCTCATTTCATACATACATATTCATGCGATATTGATTGAAAATATTAATTTTTGAAAGAAAATAAAACACTTCATAAAATCCTTGATCGAGGAACGTACTGGCAAGGTGATTGAGAAATACTGATTTTATAAAAAAAATAAGACACCTTATAATATGCTTACACTGAGAGATGTGTTGGTAAGATTTATTGAGATATGAGAATGAGATCATTAAAATATATGGATTGCCAACTCCCCATGGGTCCTGTCTTGAAAGCGATGAGGCTCGAAAGATGTATACGCAAAGTCATGCAATGACTTACATTATTATTATTCCATCATCATTGCATTGCATCATTGTACTTTTATTGTGTGGTTGTTGTCATGTACTTGATTTCCTTTATATTGCATTTGATTATTGATTACTCACTTTTAGATTGAAATATCACGATTGAACCTTATTTGTGATATTATATATTGAGCATTCATTTTACTATATTATATCACATTATACTACCTTTTGATTGATTTAGGAGTTAAGATAGTTATGAGACATGGGGTATGGTTATGGCTTGATTAGTGAGACTTGTAGTATCATACCTATTGGTAGCATGATATACACATAATTATACACTCTCACTGTTGTATCCTTGATTATTGATTGAATATATTGACTGTGCCTGGAATACTGTGCTAGTGAGTCTCTTCTATAAATTACTTCCTTTACTTGTTGATCATAAAATGACTGACTCATCTTGATATTTTAATAATATGTTGGATACCCAGTTAGAATAATGTGGTATATTTGTTAGTTGTAGATTGATTGGAAAAAAATTGATCGTTGGGATAGTGGTTCTTGCCATCACTTTAAATTAGGATCAATTATCGACGATGCTCATTATGTACTCGTGTTTCTACTCACCATTGCTTCTTCTAACCTTTTTTTTCTTCACTCCATGTAGGTATTGATTCTAGTAGTAGATCATAGATTGTGCTTCTTCAGTACTGACATTATGAAGATCGAGGTAATGGTTGTCGCTTCGCAGAGCTTACCCAGATCTCTCTTTGTTTATCTTATATTTTTCTCATCTAAGATATTTTAGTTATTGATATTATTTGTATTTATAGGCTTATGCTATTGACTATCAGAGCTGGAATGTATCTTTGAAGTTATTATTTCATCTTTAAATATTTTGAAATTATTCTATTCTTCTTCTTTATTTCTGATTTACATAAAGTATTGAGTTTAGGGTAGAATAGTGTAACGCCCCGAAATTTCAATCCCGAGATGTCACACGGTGCTTAGGGTTACACGTAGCCCAAAGCTAACCCTTGGAGCCAGACACTACCTCAAGGAACTCAATTCAACAATATATATTGAATGTCTGTACATACCATCCCTCAAGTCTGACAAAGCCTCTATACATCAAAATCAAGGAGCCTTTGGGACAAACCCCCAATTGACTCTATAGTACTGAAAGCCATAACAACAAAACGATATCACAAAAATATAGACACGGTCCTCGAACCATGAGGACTTACCACTGAGGAAACATAGTGAGGCACCCGAATATCGCAAACACGGCTGCGGCTGAGTACCTGAACCTACATTATGAGAAAATGTAGCCCATAGGAAAAATATGTGGGTCAGCACTTTGGAATGTACTGAGTATGTGGGGGTGCATGCAACAATGTAAATATCATCATCAATTTCATGAAAATATGCATATGTACAATGATGGCTCACTTGGCTTGAGTTAGATTGAAACATACTTTTCATGATCTCATAGTAAATAAATCATATGATAAAAACCTGATAAATCATCATAAACAACTCAACTCTTCACCTCAAGACTCGGAGTGACTAATTCAAGAAACTCAACTCTTATGGACATGGGAGGTTCTTATAACCGACATAAACCATGTGAGTTACATGAAGTCCAACATTTTTCCCTCCTAAGGAGAGAACCCCACATTGGCGGGAGCATCGTACTCTTGCCAGGGAGTACAACCTCAATTTAGTGATCACAATCTCATACTCGGCCTATGGACCACAAATATCAATACCAATTCTACGGTGGCACGTAGTTTTGGGGGAAATACCACATTTCCCGCTCGGTGCTAAATACTACTCCCAGACAAAAACTCAGAACGCGTTAGGAAATAGACCACAAACATCATAAGGGTCTATCATAAAGATCAAATCTCTTTCTCATTTATCAAATCATAATCAATTTATGGATTCCTAACTCAACTCAAATCAAATCAATCTTTCTCAATATCAAAATGTATCAATTCATTAAATCATGGAAACATCAATAACTTTGAGAAAATATCAAGACCCATTGTAACAACTCAATATCATGAATCAATATACTCAATAATCCAATTTGTCATAAGGAAGCTTAAAGCTTGATACATATCTTGAAAGCACTTGAAATATCAACTTATGGTAAAAATATGAAATTCACAATATTAAATATCAAGTCATAACTTGGGAATAGTAAAATAATCATGTATAACAAAGCTTGAACAATTTATATTTTCATAGTCTCATTATGAAGTAATTTGAGTATAAACCCACTTGCAAAATCATATAAATCCATAATAGAAATCAAAGCTTTGAGCACAAGAACAAAAGGATTGCTCTTGTTCAAAACCCCACATACCTTAATCTTTGAAATTGAATGAATTCTAGTGCTTGAGACTCAATCCGTACTTGTAATAAATTATTCTCGAAGCCCACACTATGAGGAACTTGGTTCTTGAAAAAATCTTGAAGATTTATGGATGATTTTTGGAAGATTAATGTTTTTGAATGAAACTCTAGATATATTTTCTTAAGAGAATTGGAAGAGAAAATAAAGAAATTAGGGTTAGGATGGGGATTCTCATATATATAGGGGCCTCCAAAAGATGGAAAAGGACCAAAATACCCTTGCAAAAATGTCCTTTAATTACTGGAAAAAAAATAGCTGACGACATTTGTGACAAGTCGTCACGAAATGTCGTCACAAAAGGGTGGAATTTATGACTTTCTGCTTAAGGTTGACGACATTTTGTGACAAGCCGTCAGACTTGTGACAAGTCATCACAAAATGTTGGAATTTGTGACTTTCTGCTTAAGGTGACTATATTTTGTGACAAGCCATCGGACTCGTGACAAGTCGTCACAAAATATCGTCACACAGTTTCCAGGCTGACGTGCTGGAGTAAAATAGGCATAACTTTTTGCTCCGATACCAGATTTGGATGAAATTGGTACAGTTGAAAAACTAATCCAATTATCTATCTGTTGGTGGGTCATGAGATCAAAAATTTTTGTGTAACAAGAGATATGCTCATTTGAAGTTGACTATGCCAAAATCCTTCTCATGAATTCAATCGGTAAGGGATGTTTTAATTCACCTAATCGCTAGGACACTTTGAGGCCTTAATACACATCACCCTTGATCAGTAAATAACCAAAGTACTATAATTTATTTCTCATGAGCTTGAGTCATAGTGGCACTATTGGTTAGAGTTCTCGGGGTATTACAATATCTCCCCCTTGGAAACATTCATCCTCGAATGTTGCCAGATAGGCCAAGAATAAGAAAAAAATGAGGACGTATAGCTGGAATAACTCACTCAAAGGACTTACTTCACTCTATACCTTCAGATACTATATAAAATGCATGAATTCGTGATGGAAGTAGACACACAACTGAATCTTTATTAAGAAGGAGGCGGAATTAAGAAAGAATGGTACCTTCTGCTCGCTCCGAACTCACAGAAAAAAGGTGAGGGTACTTGGCTAGCATATTAGCTTTGGCTTCCCAAGTAGCACCCTCAACAGATTGATTTTTCCAAAGCACTTTAACCAAAGTAACTTCTTTGTTCCTTAGCCTACGGATCTGAAAATCTAAAATCTCAACCGAAAACTCCTCGAATAAAAAGCTATCCTGAATATCTAAGATTTTGGAAGAATCAACCATGACAGAATCACCAATACACTTCTTAAGCATAGAAACATGGAATACCGGATGAATGCTAGACAACTCCGCAGGTAACTCCACTTCATATGCTACTTTCCCAACACGGCTCAAAATCCTGTATGGACCAACATAACGGGGACTAAGCTTTCCCTTCTTCCCAAATCTCTTCACCCCTTTCATGGGTGAAACCTTCAAGTACACTAAATCATTAACATTAAACTCAAGATCTTTTGTTCTCACATCCGCAAACAACTTTTGATGACTTTGAGAGGTCTTCAATCTTTCTCAAATCAACTTAACTTTTTCCATAGCCTCGAACACAACATCAGGACCAATCACAGTTGCTTCTCCTACTTCAAACCAACCTATAGGCGATCTATATCTTCTTCCATACAAAGCTTTGAACGGGGCCATCTGAATACTATCATGGAAACTATTGTTATACGCAAATTCGATCAATGGCAAGTGCTCATCCCAACTACCTTTGAAATCAAGCGCACATGCCCTCAACATATCCTCCAAAGTCTGAATAGTCCTCTAGGACTGACCATCAGTCTACGGATGAAAAGCGGAACTCAAATGAACTTGGGTACCAAGACTCTTCTGAAAGGCTCTCTAAAACTGTAAAGTAAACTGAGTACCCCTATCTGAGATGATAGACAAAGTAACTCCATGCAATCAGACTAACTCATGGATATACAATCAAGCATAATCCTCAGTTGTATAGGACAAATATACTGGCAAGAAATGAGCTGATTTAGTCAACCGGTCTACAACAACCCAAATCGAATCATGATGACGATGAGAAAGAGGCAAACCAATTACGAAATCCATATTCACTTCTTCCCACTTCCAAATTGGAATGATAAAATCTTGCATTACACCACCGGGCCTTTAGTGCTCTACCTTAACCTGTTGACAAGTTGAACACTTCGCCACAAATCCTGCTATGTCTTTCTTCATACCGTTCCACCAATAGATTTCCAGCAAATTGCGGTACATCTTGGTAGCACCGGGATGAATAGAATATCGCACACCATACACTTCAGCTATAATTCTCTGCCTTAGATCATCAATATTGGGAACACACAATCTACCCTGCAATCTCAACACGCCATCTCCCCTTAGGAGAAAACCTCTACCTTTTGGTCCTTAACTAACTCCTTCAGTCTGACCAAACTAGGATCCCTGTCTTGTTTCTCTTTTATCTCTGAGACCAAAGAGGACTCGGAACTACTCTAAACTAACATACTCTCTTCGGTGGAATCAAGCAATCTAACACCCAACCTAGCCAAATGATGCACATCACGAGCTAATTCTTTCTTATCATTCTCTACATGAGCTACACTACCCATAGATAACCTGCTTAGAGCATCTGCCACAACATTGGCCTTGCCCGGGTGATACAACACACTCATATCGTAGTCTTTTAGCAACTCTAACCATCTTATTTGCCTAAGATTCAACTCTCTCTGAGTAAACAAATACTGCAGGCTTTTGTGATCAGTAAACACATCAACATGAACACCATACAAATAATGTCTCCAGAATTTCAAAGTAAAAACTACAGCTGCTAATTCAAGATCATGGGTTGGGTAATTCTTCTCATGAGGCTTCAACTGTCTAGAGGCATAAGCTACAACTTTAACCCTCTGCATCAACACATAACCCAAACCAACTCTAGAAGCATCACAATACACCACAAAACCATCAGTACCATCGGGTAAAGCTAACACTGGGGTTGAAGTGAGTCAAGTCTTCAACTTCTGAAAACTCTTCTCACAGGCATCTATCCACTGGAACTTAACTTTGTTTTAGGTCAACCAGGTCATAGGAGATGAAATAGAAGAGAAGCCCTCAACAAAATGACAGTAGTAACCATCTAGACCCAAGAAACTCCTAATGTCAGATGGGGAAGTAGGTCTAGGCCAATTCTTTACAGCTTCTATCTATTAGGGATCGACTCTAATGCCATCGGCAAAAATAATGTGACCCAGAAAAGAAACTAACCTTAGCCAAAATTCACACTTTCTAAATTTAGCAAATAATTGATGATCTCTAAGAGTTTACAAGACAATTCTAAGATGGTCGGCATGATCATCCTCTCTTTGGGAAAACACAAGAATATCGTCTATGAATACAATGACAAACATATCAAGATATTGCTTGAACACAAAATTCATGAGGTCCATAAAGGCTGCTGGAGCATTGGTTAACCCAAAGGATATCACAAGAAACTCAAAGTGACCATAACAGGCTCAAAAGGCTGTCTTTGGAATATCACACTCTCTCACTTTAAGACGATGATAGCCGGATCTAAGGTCTATCTTTGAGAAATAACTTGCACCCTGTAGCTGATCAAATAAATCATTGATTCTAGGAAGAGGTTACTTGTTCTTGATAGTTACCTTGTTGAGTTGACAATAGTCAATGCACATACACAATGTACCATCTTACGTATGCTTGAATAGAACAGGTGCACCCCACGAGGAAACACTGAGTCTGATAAAGCCTTTGTCTAAGAGATCTTTGAGTTGCTCCTTCAACTCTTTAAGTTCTGCGGGAGCCATACGGTACGAAGGAATGGAAATAGGCTGAGTGTCGGGAAGGATATCAATCCCAAATTCTATTTCTCTATCAGGTGGGACCCCTGGGAGATCTTTTGGGAAAACATCGGGAAACTCATTAATAATGCTAACTAACTAAATAGTCAGAGTCTCGGACTTGAGGTCTTTAACTCGAAATAGGTGATAGATGCAACCCTTGGAAATCAACTTCCTAGCTTTGAGGTAGGATATCAAATGGGTCTTCGGAGTTACAGAACTCTCAAACCACTCAAAAATGGGCTCGTCAGGAAACTGAAACTTGACCACTCAGGTACGACAATCTATAGATGTATAACGCGACTGAAGCCAATCTATACCCAGAATGACGTCAAAATCAACCATATCTAGCTCAATCAAATCAACACATATGACCCGATGAAGGACATTGACAGGACACTTCTTATACCCTCGCTTAGCAATAACTTATTCTCCTACCGGGGTGGAAACATGAATAGGCTCAGGAATCCATTTAGGGTCCATCTCAAAATTTACAGAAACTAGAGGTGTCATATAAGAGAAACTCGAACCGGGGTCCATCAATACATACACATTGAAATGAAAGACACGAAAAATACCAGTGACAATATCTGGAGAGTCATCCAGCTCCTGGTGAGGTGGTATAGCATAGAAGAGATTCTGGCGCGAACCGCCAGCAGTACTACAAGAGGCTCCCTGAGGAGGAACTAGGTAGACTATAGGAGCGAGGGCACTGGTAGCCTGACTTTGGGGATGAGAATCTCGACTACCCTGTCTAGCATACAGACAATCTCAAAGTCGGTGGCCCAACTTTCCATAACCAAAGCAACCCCTCTGATCAACAAAACACTCGCCAAAATAATCTCTACCATATTTGACACATAAAGGAGGACGAGGCCTGTTACTTACACTTTCCTGAGACCTAGATGGGATAGGCATGTTCCCCTGCTCCTGCCTGCTTCTAGGTGCTGGAGCACTAACTGGGGAAGGAGAGATCATAAATGGACGTCTCTGGAATTGAGGGTGGTTCCCTCCATAGAATCCGTACTGACCGAATCCCTGCTGCTCTGATCTATCTCTTTTATTCCCTCTTATTCTCTCCCTCTCTTTCACCTTATCAGCTTCAATCGGTTGGTCATGTATAATTAACCGAGAAAGGTCTATCTCCCTATGAAGCATAGCAGATCTACACTCTTTTACAATATAACTCAACTCGCCGATCACAAACTTGCTCATGATAGTCCTGGAGTCAGCCATCATACTAGGATCATATTTGGATAACTGATTGAATCTAAGATAATACTCCTTAACAGTCATGGAGCCTTGTCTCAAATTCATGAATTCCTCTATCTTTTCTTCCCTCATCTCAAGAGGAAAGAATCTGTCCAAGAATATATCCTGGAATAACTGCCAAGTCATAGGAACGGCATCCTCCCCTCTACTCTCCCTCCACATCTCCACCCAATCATATACAACATCTTTCATTCGATAGGCATCCAATTCAACACTCTCATCCTCAGTCATGTGCATAATCTAGGTGATCTTTCTCACTTTATCCAAGTACATCTGTGGGTCTTTACCTACCTTCAACCCATAGAACTCAGGCAGATTCATCCGCATAAAGTCACGAACTCGAGGTACAGCAGAATTATTCTCTTGCAGAGGCAGAACAGTAGCCTGGGCATTAGCTTGAGCATTGGCGGTAACTGCCTGGGCTAGCGCCTGAAAAGCTACCCAAAATTCCGCATGAGACACATGCTCGTTCAAGGGATCAATGGGTTGCTCGTTGTTTCTACAAGCTCGATGAGGAGGAATTTTTTGTTATAAGAGAGCACGAGTTAATCATAGATAAAGAGACAGTTGTAGGCACGATAAACTTTAGGAAAAAAGAAATGACTTTTCCTAAAATGTTCCATAACCTCTTGCTCATAGATATGGCACGCTACACACCGATGATAAAGACTTTACGTAACGCATCTTGTCAGACTCCCTAGAATATAGGACTCCTTAAAATTTAAGCTCTGATACAAAGCTTTGTAACGCCCCAAAATTTCCATCCCGAGATGTCACACGGTTATTAGGGCTACACGTAGCCCCAAGCTAACCCTCGGAGCCAGACACTACCTCAAAGAACTGAATTCAACAATAGTCATGCATAATAAAGATATATATCACATCGGGTTCAAGAGAGATACTGGAGAATACTAAACTGTACAACCAAAATATATATTGAATGTCTGTACGTATCATCTCTCTAGTCTGACAAAGCCTCTATACATCAAAATCAAGGAGGCTTTGGGACAAACCCTCAACTGACTCAACAGTACTGAAAGCCATAACAACAAAACAATATCAAAAAAATATAGACACAGTCCTCGAACCGTGAGGACTCACCACTAAGGAAACATAGTGAGGCACCCAAATACGCTAACGTGGCTGCGGCTGATTCCTGAATGTACATTATGAGAAAATATATCCCATAGGAAAAATATGTGGGTCAGCACTTTAAAATGTACTGAGTATGTGGGGGTGCATGAAACAATGCAAATATCATCATCAATTTCATGAAAATATGCATATGTACAATGATGACTCACTTGGCTTGAGTTAGATTGAAACATACTTTTCATGATCTCATAGTAAATAAATCATATGATAAAAGCCTCATAAATCATCATAAGCAACTCAACTCTTTACCTCAAGACTCAGAATGACTCGGTAATTCAAGAAACTCAACTCTTATGGACATGGGAGGTTCTTATAACCAACATAAACCATGTGAGCTACATGGAGTCCAATATTTTGCCCTCCTAAGGAGAGAACCCCATATTGGCGGGAGCGTCGTACTCTTTCCAGGGAGTACAACCTCAATTTAGTGATCACAATCTCATACTCGGCCTCTGGCCCACAAATATCAATACCAATCCTACGGTGGCACGTAGTTTTTGGGTAAATACCATATTTCCCGCTCAGTGTTAAATACTACTCCCAGACACAAGCTCAGAACGCATTAGAAAATCGACTACAAATATCACAAGGGTCTATAATGAAGATCAAATCAAATCTCTTTCTCATTTATCAAATCATAATCAATTTGTGGATTCCTAACTCAACTCAACTCAAATCAATCTTTCTCAATATCAAAATGTATCAATTCATTAAATCATGGAAACATCAATAACTTTGAGGAAATATCAAGACTCATTGTAACAACTCAATCTCATGAATCAATATACTCAATAAATTTGTCATAAGGAAGCTTAAAGCTTGACACATATCTTGAAAGCACTTGAAATATCAACTCATGGTAGAAATATAAAATTCACAATATTAAATATCAAGTCATAACTTGGGAATAGTAAAATAATCATGTATAACAAAGCTTGAACAATTTATATTCTCATAGTCTCATGATGACGTAATTTAGGTATAAACCCACTTGCAAAATCATATAAATCCATAATAGAAATCAAAGCTTTGGGCACAAGAATGAAAGAATTGCTCTTGTTCAAAACCCCACATATCTTAATTTTTTAAATTGGATGAATTCTAGTGCTCGAGACTCTACCCGCACTTGTAATAAATGATTCTCAAAGCCCACACTATGAGAAACTTAGTTCTTGAAGAAATCTTGAAGATTTATGGATGATTTTTGGAAGATTAATGTTCTTGAATGAAACCCTAGATATATTTTCTTAAGAGAATTAGAAGAGAAAATAAAGAAATTAGGGTTTGGATGGGGATTCTCATATATATAGGGGCCTCCAAAAGATGGGAAAAAAACAAAATACCCTTACAAAAATGTCCTTTAATTGCTGAAAAAAATAGCTGACGACATTTGTGATAAGTCGTCAGACTTGTGACAAGTTGTCACAAAATGTCATCACAAAAGGATAGAATTTATGACTTTCTGCTTAAGGTTGACGACATTTTGTGACAAGCCGTCAGACTTGTGATAAGTCGTCACAAAATATCGTCACAAAAAGTTAGAATTTGTGACTTTCTGCTTAAGGTGACGATATTTTGTGACAAGCCGTCAGACTTGTGACAAGTCATCACAAAATATCGTCACACAGTTTCCAGGCTGACACGCTGGAGTAAAATAGGCATAACTTTTTTCTCCGATACCAGATTTAGGTGAAATTGGTACCGTTGGAAAGTTAATTCAATTATATATTTGTTGGTGGGTCACTAGCTCAAAATTTCTTAGTGTAACAACAGATATGCTCATTTGAAGTTGACTAGTGTAAAATCCTTCTCAAGAATTCAATCGGTAAGGGATGTTTTGATTCACCTAATTGCTACGACATCTTTGAGGCCTTAATACACATCACCCTTGATCAAAAAACAACCAAAATACTATAATTTATTTCTCATGAGCTTGATTCATGGTGACACTATTGGTTAGAGTTCTCAGGGTATTACAGATAGGCTTACCTATATAGGAGGGTGTGACAAGTGTCATCACGTACGCTATTTTGGATTGTGACATTATATCTTAATGGACTTCTCGTGGGAGAGTTATTTAGGGAAGAAGAAGAATACAAACTTTGTATAGGAAAAACATACGAATTGAATATTTATTAGAAAAAATTTCATAAAAGCACAACTCAAGGTACAAAAATACTAAAAATCCCTTCAGTTCTTAAAAATTACTAAACTATTTTGCCCATTTTAACAAATGTTATAGATACATCCTAAAAGAAGCTCATTTTTTTGGATTCAACTAAGTGGATTGAACCTAGATATTTCCTGCTCTATCAACAACGTTTTTGTAGGGGAAGTTTCTTGCCACAATTCTCTCTGAATCTTCAAAATTTTGAAAAGAGCTAGTTGCCCCCAAATTCATCTTCACTCTTATTTTATAAAGTTCAACAATTTATATCAAAAATAAAGTTAATCTTCATCTAAATTTTTTTAAAAATTATTCCATTAACATTGTTGAATAAAAGCTTAGTTTATTAATGAAAAGATATATTGATAAAATAGGAAACTTCAAAAATGTAGGGCATTAATAATGCCTGGTGATTTTCATAAAAATAGATTCAAACACCGAAATGATCCCATAGTGATGAAGAAATTGCGTGAAAAGATGGTAAAAGAGTCTAAGAAAAAAGGTGCAGTTCCAGAGGCATAGTTCGTGCAAAAAAAGAAGAATCGTTGAAGTACAACTAGAGAAACCCTTTCAAATGTATTGGATGTTTGTTAGTAATCAATAATCTAGGCCGAGATACGTGTTTGAATACATCTGATACTTTTTTTTCATTTTGTATCTTTGTGTATGTAACAATCTTCATTTATGTATCTCTTTTTTGATATATTTCACTGTAATATGTGTATAAAAGATACAATTTATTAATGTAAGAGATACATATTTGATTGTATAATATTGTATGCATCTCGTACAAGCTTTTAAAAATGTATTTGTTATGTAGATACATGTATCTTTAAGTTAAATGAAAGTTGAAGTGTTTTGTTTGAATAGTGTGTTTATTTTAGAAGTATTCCAATTGTAGTACATATTGATTATTAATAAGTATTCCAGCTGAAGTATACCAGTTTAGTATTATAAGTGTTATTTCAAGAAGTATTTCAAGTGTTGTACATATTACTTATCTATAATTCGTATTTTGATTGAAGTTTTTATTGCAAGTGTTCTACAAGTAAATGGTTATATCTATCAAAAATAAGTTTATAGCAAATAAACATATGTGACAGATACATATTTACTTACATCATTATCATTTTCTCATTTTGTATCTCTCTGCCCGTTAAAACTTTGAATAACATATGTTATTTTAACACATACATAGTAGTCTAATAGATTCATGTATGTGAATTACCAATTAATCTACATAATACTACACTACATTATAATAGATACATACTAATATAATCAATCATTATATGTGACACATATTATCAAAAAGAGATATAACTATAAGAAATCAAGAGATACATAATAATACAATCAACTATGCTATGAGATACATATTAATAAAAAAGATACAAGAGTTTAAAAGAACAGATACATAAACAATATTCAACGAGATACATAATTCACTTTTCAAAATATGAGTTATGTTATCAAGGAGGTTCCACCAACTCTTTTACGATTTGAAATCTCCTGAAATGCCAAGTTCATAGATGATTATAATGAGCTTATTGAAAAGAAGTAGTTGAATTATTTAATTCGACTACTTTGATTTTTATCTCATGATCCCGTTATCCAATTACATAGGATAAATTACAAAATATTTACAGATTATTAGTTTTTGTTGGTGAGTCTATTTTTCAAGTGCAACATTCTTATGATATTCGTACATATAACGTTAATGAAATATCATGCTAATGTAAAATAAAGTTTAGGTATCTATAGGTATGTAAAGTACAGGGATAACAATAGTCATATTCCAACAAACATTATTCATCAACGTTTGAAAAGTAACAAGAATTCCATAACCGATTATTCTAACAAGGAAAAAATAAATCTCCTAGTATATAGTAATAGAACTCAATTTGATACAGATCGGATCTCACTCCTATTTTCTTGGGATAAACGTGATTGACTCAACAATGTATCTGGCTTTAATTTTTTTCTTATTTCATCAATTTCAAATTCTGAAGTAATGAATGAAATCAATTTTTCATATGTTCATTAATTACAATGTTATAGCTCTTATATCCTTCATACTTGACATCCGTAACCCAAACATCAAAATATCATAATAAGACCAAGATATTCATGGTAATTGTTACAAAAAGTTGAAAAAATAAAAGGTGAGACAAGATGAATGTTTCTGAAACGTTATTGAGTAGAAGAAAGATCTAAAAATTAAAAGAATAATTGATTACATATTAATGAGGATTATTTACTATTAATGTAAGGTTAACAAGCGTGATTGACTCCTAATTTAAGTAAATAACCGTTAATTTTCATATTTAGTGCGGTAGTTCAATTATAGAAAATGTATCAGATATTATGTTTCTCTTTATAAAAAATGTATTTGAAAATTTTAAAAATGAAAATTTCCTTTAATTTTAATAAAAGATGGGATAAGGTGTAATTAGAGGTAAAAATCAAGGAATTTATGTAAGTTTTACTATTTGTTATTAGTAGAATTCAATTTTTCAATGAGAATTATGAGTATAATGGATAATTGGTGAAAGAGATTTTTAAAAAAAAATAGAAGAACAAAGTCATTGTTGGGAATATAGAGGAAGAATGAAGAGAGATATTAAAGGCAATCTTTTAGAAAAAGAAAGAAGAAAAATACATTAAAATGGTAAAATTGAAAAAATAAAGAGATAATAAAGGAGAGAATAAAAACTACATGACATAATAAACAGAAGCTTTTAATTATGACACGTAACAATAGTTAAAAATAATTATCTGATGCGACAATTGTACCATTATTTAGGGGGAGTCATCATAACTCAGATACATTTGGAAGACCATCAATCTCCTTGTTTCACATCTTATTTTCCTTATTAATACTTTTTGAAATCTACCTCGCTCCTACTTTTCTAATCTTTTGCCAATGTATACACATCACCAAATTCTACATGATGTAAATAATTTATCTCTCAAAATTGTGTTTTTCATAAAATCAAGTAATCAACATTAGATTTTCTAAATTGGTACTATATCTATTAAAATCAAGTACCAAGTAACTATCCATCTAATTTAGCTTATTGATTTTAAGAAATGGCCAGAGGCCCAAACTAGTAAATAAGAGCCCCAACAAACTCGGTCCTAAATAAAAAATCCCTTAGGTTTTCTAAATTGGTACTATATCTATCCAATTTAAGAGAGTATTCAATTTTTTTTTCTGAACCGCCTCTGTCGCACCAAAATGTCAGTGTGTTGTCAGAGAAACTCTCAGCTGTTTTGAACCCTCTTGTGGGTCATTTTCAAGAGCGGGCCCATCTTGAAATAGTTGAAGCTCTGTCTATCACCTTCATTGTTACCTAGTATATATCCTCTTTTCTTCTGTATTTCCTTTATCTTTTTATGAACTCACACTTGTGTAGGTGTTCAAGATTTATCCCAAAGGGACTAAAGAAAAAGGCTTGAAGTTAGTTTCTCTTGAATCTCTAGTAATCCACCAACCTTATTCTTCAAATGTGTGATAATTATTCCTTCTCCTTTTGTATTGACCTTCTTATTTTCTATTGACTTGATTATATAAAGTTGCGTTGGTAGAACTCTTTCTTCAACCTTATGTGAACTCCAGTAGTTGTGCAAGATCCAACTGCCTATTTTTTTATAAAGCTTTTTGATAGCTAGAGCATGTCTTTTTAGATTTTATTACAACTATAATGTCTCCTTTCGGGCATACACTATTAGATTCATATTTGTGTATTATGGTTTCATGGTGTAGATAGATTCTGTAAATATATATGTATTATGGTTTCATGGTGTAGATAGATTCTGTAAATATATATGTCTGCCATGTGCAGGCTACTTCTGACTACTTTTCCTGTTTTGCTAATGCTTGACTTCTCTTAATTTTGAATGTCAATTTGTCTAATTCAGATGCTCAATGTTGGAATTTGTGCTTTGTCAAGGTTTATTTTCTTTCTTATGTTGCTTGGAAGTTCCATAAAACTATTTTATTCTTTTGTTTGCTTAGTATTGTAAGACCCCGTAAGATCCTATCTCAATTCAGCTTACCATTGTATGTAAAAGGGGTCTAATAGTTAGAAAATTTCACTAAGTATTAGGACTTAGTCATTTCTAAAGCCCTAAACTTCGGTTATTTTATTTTAGACCTTCTAGGCATCTGAAATATAATTTTTAAGTTGATTCATAATCGGGGTTATCAATAGAAAATCTCAAGTGAGTTTCAGAATTTTTGGACGAGCGTAAGGGCATGTTTGGAAGTCCAAAATAGTAGCAGCACCGGGATAAGCCCACGGCATGAACTCCAGTGCACTGCTAGGGGTACCCGCGGTAAAGCCCACGGCACGGGGCTTAGACCGCCGGTCTAGAGACTGTGGCGCCCGACTCATCGCCCGCCCCTATTTTTCCAGCTTTTGATTCCATTTTTTCAAGGGAAATTGGGTCTTTTCCCTTCACCCATTTGGTCCATAACATGGGATTAAGGGTCCCAAAAGGCATAATTGGTCATTCTTTTCTCAAAATCTCTCAAAAGATAGTATTCTCTCTCAATAACAAACCCTAGCCTCTTCATAAGAAATAAGGGATTCAAGCTTAGTTCTTAAGAGACCACCAAGAACTTTCACTAATTCATCAATTAAGGTACGTGTGATGTTCATTCATGTGTATTTTTTACCCATGGAGTCCAAGAATCCATTTTCAAGTTTAAATCCATGATTTTTACATGTTAGTATGAGTTATCTTCATGAAGCTATTATGAACTTCGATTTCAATTATGTTTACCATGTGTTTTTGTTAGAATTTTCCCTTGGCACATTTGAATGGTGTTTTTTGCATATTACATCCTCAACCCATGATCTTAGTATTGCGATTATATTATTATCACATGATTTAACTATTTCCAAGCTTTAACTTATAACCCTTATGTGTTTGATGAAATTCCTAAGTGTTGAATGTTGAACAAGGATTTACATCTTGATTTCATAGTTTTCATATGGTCCTATTGTTATTACTATCAAGTCCTGGGGTTTATGAATACCTGAAATTTAGTTGTTTACTTAGTCTCAGTATTTTCAGAATAGTTTCAGACACGTATGAGTATTGTCAGTTCATTTAGTTAGCATGTCTGTCAAACTTAGATCAGTTCAGTAATCAGTGTCAGTTTAGTTGGGAGTGGGATTTAGCACCGAGCGAATCAAGGAATGGGGACTCACCCTCCAGTTAGGACTGGGTCCTTAGTAGAAATCCCTAAGTTCCAGAACTACGTAGTCGGCATAGGTTTAAGATATGTCACCCTCCAGTTTAAGATTGACATTCTCTCGGGGATCACCCGCCAGCTTAGGACTGATCTCAGAGGTCACCCGCCTGTTTAGGACTAACTCTATAACCATTATTAGTACCCGTGGCACGGTACTAGGACCTTTCCAACTGAGGTCATAGGTTGGACCCCTATTAGCTCGGATTTAGGGAATGTCTGTTAGATAATAGCTCCCACAGTTTCAGTCTCAGTTTAGTATTCAGTATAGAATTGAGTTTCAAGTTTGCATTGACCATAGCATACAATTTATCAGTTATTCAGTTAGCAGATTTTAGCATTTTAGTTTACAGACTATTTCAGAATTATTTCATATGCTTGATCATGTATTCTCATATTTTATAGCTTTCACGTATTTTATTCATCAGTTATCTCACGCTATTTATTCAGTCATTATCTCATGCACATAAACCCATGTATTTTAGCCTAACCTCATCTCTCATACCAGTATATTCAAATTACTGATCGCATACATTTTCTTTGCGCTATGATGTCTTATACAATAGGTTCGGACGCTCAGTTTTCTGACAGCGCTTAGACAGATTAGCCTATCAGCAGCAGTAGTCGTGGTGAGTCCTCATATATCGAGGACCTCTCATGTTTATTTTAGTATTTCAGTTCAGTAGTTAGTCAGATTTAGTTGGGGTCTTGTCCCATCAACTCCTCAGTCAGTTTAGAGGCTTTCAAACACTTCATACAGTCAGTTAGTTTGTCAGTCCTATCAGTCAGATTTCAGTATTTCTGCATATGGATTAGTTTTGTAGATTCAGTTGTATCGTTTTCAAAACATAAAAACTTATGGCGTTTTTCATTTAATTTTCGCACATGTCATTGTTATCAGTTTCATTCAGTGCTCATAGCAGGTACCAGCTCATGGGTTAGATTGTGGTCACTTGTGACCGTAAGCACCGTGTGGTGTCTAGGGTCTACTCCCGGGGCGTTACAAGTATCCACCACTTCATTTGTCAAAGAATCTACAACATAGTTATGTTTTTTGAATGTTAATGATTTTTTGATGTAGATAGGTTCTGCAAATATATATATATATATATATATATATATATATATATATATATATATATATATGTGTGTGTGTGTGTGTGTATTTCATGTGCATGTTGCTTCTGACCGCTTTTTCTTCTTTGTTAATGCTTGTCACCTCTTAATTTTGAACGTCAATTTTTCTAGTTCTGATTCTCAATATTGAAATGTGTGCTTTCTTAATATTTATTACTTCCATATGTTGCTTTCTAGTTCCACAAAATTTTTGTATTCCTATATTTTCTATGAATCCATCACTTTACTTTTAAAGAATCTACAATAGAGTTACCTTCTTTAAATATATGAATAATTTGTGAATCTAATTGGTGTAGTCTCTTGCTTATGACCTCCACTCTTTCAACTAGTTTCCATGGTATCTTTCACTTCTCTATTATCATCTTCATGAGTCTTAACAATTCAGTTTCAGTTGTGACCACTTGAATTTTCACTAACTCGGCCTTTATATTTGTAGCAATGCCTATCCCTCTTGCTCTAGCATATACAAGGTCTCCTTGAGAAATCCTTATACAAAATCCATATAAACTCAATCCTAAATTTTCTTCAGATGTCCATCAATGTTTCACTTCAACTTAAGTCCTGCTAGTGGCCTCCAAGTAACATTGAGATAGCTAATTTGGTTTATACAACTTAAGCTTTTGAACTATCTTTGGACACAATCTTCTCTTTTGTATATCCATGGGTATAAGAATTTCACCAATCTCGTTACCAATTCTTGTACATGCATTACCATTCCACCAAAGGAGGTGTTCGATAATGCTCAACTTACTCCATTACTTTGGGGAAAGGCTATCATTGTCAATATAATAACCCAACTTAGGTTGGGGTCAAATCCATGAGGAGCGTAATTTAGTCTTCGAATCATATGTGTGTTGAAAGTCTCTAAGCATTGCAATGTATACTTAAAGCAAAACATAAATCAATTAGGGGGTATGTTTCAAAACAATGTTTGAACAAAATTACTTTGTGACACTAAGTGAGAGAAACAATGTTGATTAAAATCCAATAAGAGAAGAGTCTTGGGGTTATACCTATCCTAGGGGTCATACATGCATAGGTGATTGAGGGTTAGTCCAATTTTTAGTCAAAGGTTTGGGTAGGCTAGATTTAACTCTTAATGTGAGCCTTTCAACAACTCACCAAGTTGCACTCATGGATTCTTTTGAATACCTCATGAGTGTGCCAATTTTACCTATTCAAAACCGTAACTAAACATCCCTATTTCTAGGATGATGTCAATCAATCTAGCTACATCACCTAACATCTTTATATCTAAGCCAATAACTAGTATCAAATAAGTGTTCACTACTACTCATAACACATATCCCTCTTTCAAGGATGATGTGGGATTCAAATCAATTGGGGTTTTCACCCACAGTTGTTAATTCAATCGAAGAGTATTAGAAAAACCCAACATCAATGACTAATAATATGGACTCAGAATCAACACCTATACACTTTACACCCTATTTAAGCATAACTCAAAGATATTTATTTAGCTACTCATGAAATTGGAGAAAAGAGAATTACCTTAATTGACATCCATTGCATCCATAGAAAATAAAGCAATAATAATCCCAAAGCTCCAATCTTAAACTAAAACTAAAAAATTATCTCTTGGATATTTGATAACAATTGTTCCTTTCCACATTTTTAAGAGTTTCTCTCAATACAAAACTTAAAAATTAGTTGGAAGATGACTCAATTGTGTAAGGATTTTGCCACTTTTGAGAATTGGACTCAGTTGTGTGAAAGGATGAAACTTCCCTTAGGCAGTCAGATGCTCCATCGTGATCACATTCTTTGTATTGTGATTGCTCTTCCGCGATAGCGTGGCATCTTACCGCAATCATGGTATTTGAGGGTCTTCTGATCCCTGGTTAATTAATTGCGATCGCAGTAGCTGAGGGTCTCCTTTTCTCCAGGTTTTATCGCTTTTTGCCTACTTTTCTTTTCTTTCATCTTAATTTCCATTTATCTTCATCATAGGACCTACAAGATCAAAAAAATGGAAATTAGTGCATTCCGATAGGGAATTAGGCTCATGTACACAATTTTAGCCATAGTAGTACATGAATTTGGATGTCTACGAATGGTAAATTTGCCATTCATAAACACCCCTAACTTAAATCTTTGCTTTTCCTCAAGCAACACTACTTCTTACTCAATGAGCCTATGCAATTATCAACTCATTCATACAACCAAATGATTATAATGATTCCAAACTTAATTAGCACCAACAATTAGACTTCAAGCATGGCAAAAACTATTCTCACAACTCCCCTCAAACTAAATCACACTCTCAAAGATGCAAAAGACTTTAAAGAACAATTAAGCAACAACGACTAACTCTCTAGAAGTGACTCTCCATCAATAGTGATACATCTACACTCTTTTGCCTCATTTTCGAAAGATGAAAATTTCACCCGCCTCACTAAGTCTACATGCCTCCTTACAAAATAAAATCCCACACACCAAAGTATCTATCATACAACAAGGGATTAAATTGAAAGCGTTCACGCTCGCAAAGAATCTCTCAATGCGAACAAGTATCTACCATATGCTTGCCCTTATTTTCAATCGCCACTAACTTGAACACACTTGATTGGAGATCTGAAAGGACTTTTCAAGATTGTAATGTAGGCTTGGGGAAAGGGTATGATATCATTTTGGAAAAAAGTGACTACACCCTCCTTAATCATCTACATCACACTATTCGATTAAATTTCATACTATATGCCACTACATTTATTTTCAACTTACACAAGTGCCTACTTTCACTATCTTCATTCACCCATATTTTTGAAAGAATTTTCTTTTCCTTTATTTCTTTTTCACAATCTATGCCTTTCAATTTTTTGATAATTCATTTTTTTTACTTGCTTTCTTTACTTAGCTTTTAGGCAATCACTTACAATATCATGGCCCAAGGTCACCTCTTCCAATACTCACCACACCCAACTTAGGCTTTTGGCCTCAAGTTGCATTTTTGACATGACCCAACTCGGGGCCTTATCGTAATGGGCGTCCTAAGTCCGACTGGGACCGGACACCACCCCCATTACCCGACCCAACCTCCAGTCGCCAGCCCTGAGTTGGTTGAATTTCAAACACAGAAAAATATAATGTAACTATCCAAATTATAGACTCTAGGATAAGACTATTTTCAAGACCAACCCAACCGAGTCCAACCGTCCGAACCCAACCAATATCTAAACCGACCAGACCATAACCATATGAGTTCCATAATAATTAAATATAATCCCAAAATAAAAGAGGATGGAACATTGAGAAATTTAGTCCTTCGGTATCAACCCTATTACCAATGCCAATACCAAGGCTGACACCAATACCGATCCTACCCATACCAACCCATAGTAGTTCCATAAAAGCCTCTAACCAAAAAAATACCAAAATCCATTGGGACATGCCACTAAACATAGCCAAAACCAATATCCATAAATAAACCAAAGTATGAAATAACATCCATGAATGGAGCCTTTTAGAAAGAATGAAGCTCACCACTTCTATCCAATAGCTGATCCTGAATGTCCAATAGCTAAGCAGGAGGGGTAGCACGGCCAGTTCCTACATCACATGGGGATACATCTTCCTGAAGATGGGTTAGCAGGTAAATGCTAGTATGAACTTGGGATAAGGATAACATAATGCCAACCAGTAAAATCAAGTGAACCAACCATATGCATACAAACCATACATATATATAACCATGCCAGAAAAAAATAGGTTTATCATGCATTTAAAACCATTAACCTGGGTATGTGTAGCTTAACCGTCCTTAACCACCCACGGGCTATATGGGTCCAGTATAACCACCTGAACGGGCCCCGATATATATAGCCGCACGAACCAGAGATACCATAAGAGTAAGGGATTACCAAGTACCTGCACTCTCTATGATACATATGTACAATGTACTTAGAGAATTCCCACGTACCTCATGGTATCATAAAAGGGTCGCAATGAGCTACCCCTTATGTCGGCAAACATGAGTTTCCTGTATTCGTTCATTGAACTCCCACCTTCATGGTTATCTATCACACTCTGCCACTATTGCCCAATTAAAACCATTTCCAACTAACTAATCCATTATTCCATTTATTATTAACGAAGTCTATTAATAGTGGTATCGTCATACCGACTATAACTTGAAACTATTATCCTTAGCCAAATCTTAAGAGGTTAAGGGATTCCCATGTACCCATTTACCAAGTTAACTTAAGGGAGTCCCATGTAACCCAAAAGTGTCCCATTATGTTTGCTTAGGGGAGTCTCATATACCCCACAAGTATTTCATTATGTTTGCTTGGGAGAGTCTCATATACCCCACAAGTATGCCATTAACAAGTTTACTTAGGGGATTCCATTGTACCCCACAAGGATGTTTATTAAACCAAACCATTTAGGGTTCTATTACCAAGTTTAAACCATGCAATAGATCCATTAGAATCCAACAATGTAATGAAAACATTCTCATATGCATTTTATCAAACATATTGGGGGCATAGTATTTCCAAAATCGAAGCCAATTACCAAATAATCATTCCCATGCAATCTATTATTCAAAACCACCATTAAAGCATATAAAAGCATAATTAAAATATGGGAAAACCATAACCAAGCATTTATAACCAAAACCCCCAAATTATATTTGAAAATCCAAAACCATACAATAATCAAACAATGAAAACATTGTATAAAACCATGTCTTTAGTTGGAGCTAACAATGAGGGAAGAGAACATGCCTTAAATTAAGAAGATGATGGAGAGAAATCACCAACACAAGCCCCAAATTAATCCTTAAGATAAAATCCTACCCTTTCTTTACCCAAAAGCCTTAGAGTGAATCGTAGAGCGTTTAAGAGAAGTTTCTTAGTGTTAAGAAATAGAATAATAGGGCAAATAACCTCCCAAAAGGAATATAAGTTATGGGGACTTATTAGGTTAAGTGGGAAAGTGTCCAGACTACCCTTATTTAAACTCCCAAAAATCCCGTTAGGTGGGTATGACTATCCATACCAGTCGTACCCTCCAATATGAGCGATACCCACCACTCATACCCAAGACTATTTTCCTTGGATCCAATACTTTCCAAGGTACGATTCACCCCCAAACCATGTTGTATCCAAGTATAAGAGTAGTACCTATGATCCGTACCCCTAGCAGAATAGAATCCCAAGAGGATTGAACACTGACCACCATATGAGTCCATGGTATGATCTGTACCCTCGCTTACGGATCTTGGTCAGCCACTCATACTCAGATCCAACTTAAGTTACCAGGCCTATGATTAACTGAAGTAGCCAAACAACTATATACACTGATAAGACTCGTACCACCCATGTCGTACCCATTCTAGAAACCAAATCTAACCCACCAACCAACACTAGTCAGCATACGACTAACCTATACCACTTGTATCCCAGTGTATAAGTCATTTTCCCTAGTCGTATCCTATCCAGAGACAAAATATCCAGGAAATTTTCTAAGGTCCAGAAACCCAGGGTGTTTCAGTCTCCCTCATCAGGAACATTCATCCTCGAATAACGGACAAGGTAGGGTAATAATAAGCACGATTCATTTGAATTATCAAATATCAATCCAACCTTTAACCAAGTTAGAAAACACAGATGCAAAGATATTAATCTTTCCTTTCACAAACTCAAAAAATAAATATGTGTTCAAGAATGCATACCTTCTGCTCGAATCCTCGGAGAAGAAAATAGATGTGGATACTTGGACTTTATGTCCTCTTCCATTTCCATGTATCCCCTTCCACCTTATGGTTCCACCATAGAGCCTTAACAGAGGCCACATCCTTGGTCTGCAATCGATGAACCTGCCAATCCAGTAACTCAATTGGGACCTTTTCATAAGATAGAAAATCTGAGATACCCAAGAACTCCAAGGGAACCATGAAGAAAGATCACTAAGACACTTTCTCAACATGGAGACATGAAATACCGGATGAATGGAGCTCAACCCAGAAAGCAACTCCAATTCATAATCCATATTACCAACCCTCCGCAAAATCGCATAAGGACCAACAAACCAAGGACTGAGCTTCCCATTCTTACAAAACCGCATTACTCCCTTCATTAGAGATACCTTTAGAAATACCTTATCCCCAACCTCAAACACCAAGTCTCTACACCTTACATCTGCATAGGACTTTTGGCGACTTTGGACAGCCTTAAACCTATCCCGAATTACCTTTACCTTTTCCATTGCCTGCTAAAATAAATCCAGACCAAATATCTCCGCCTCACCAAGCTCAAACTATCCAATAGGAGATCTACACCTCCTACCATACAATGCCTCAAAAGGGGCCATACCAATACTAGAATTATAGCTATTATTGTAAGAAAACTCTACCAAAGGTAGATACTCAACCCAATTGCTACCATAATCAATCACGCATGCCCGAAGCTTATCCTCCAATGTCTGAATAGTCTTTTACGCTTGTCCATCCATCTGAGGATGAAAAGAAGTACTCAGACTCACTTTAGTACCTAATCCCTTCTAAAAAGACCACTAGAAATGAGATAAAAGTTGTATACCATGATTAGAGATAATCAAAATAGGTACCTCATGCAACTTCACAATCTCCTAAAGATACAACTTCTTATAATCCTCCACTAAAAAGGTAGTCCTCACTGGCAAGAAATGAGCAGACTTTGTCATCATATCCTTAATGACCCAAATCAAATCAAGTTGGTTTTTAGACTGAGGAAGACCGATAGCTAAATCCATATTGATCACCTCTCATTTCCACTCGGGCAAATCAATTTCTTGATACAACCTTCCAGGCCTCATGTGCTCAACCTTAACTTGTTGACATACCATATACTTGACTATAAAATCAGCCACGTCCTTTTTTATACCATTCCACCAATATATCTCTTTGAGATCATGATACATCTTCATAGAACCAGGATCAACAATATAGTGTGATTTATGCGCCTCAGCCAAGATCCTTTGTCACAACCCATCGATGTCAGGAACAGACAACCTCTCTTGGTACTGTAAAGTACCATTACCACTAATCTCAAATACCATTACCTTTTGCCCACCTACATCACTCTTGATTTTCATTAAGATAGGATCTAGCACTATCTTCTCCTTAATCTCTATATCGAGAGATGAGCTAACCGGTTTCTGTACCAACACACCACTATCCTCAAAGTCTAAGAGATAAACTCCAAGATAGCCAAGCGGTGAATATCCTTCCCCAATTCTCACTTTTCCTTCTCCATATAAAACAAACTCCCCATGGATAACCTACTAAGAGCATCAGCAATAACATTCGCCTTATTTGGTTGATAGTGAAGACTCATATCATAGTCCTTAAGAAGCTCCAAGCATTATCTCTGCCTGAGATATATCTTTTTCTGAGTAAACACATACTGTAGACTCTTTTGATCAAAAAATATGTCTATAAGCAATCCATACAAATAATGCCGCCTTATTTTCAAAGTAAAAACCACTGCCCACAGCTCTAAATCATAAGTATGATAATTCCCCGCATGCACCTTTAACTGCCTGGAAACATAGGCAATCACCTTCCCATTCTGCATCTAAACACAACCAAGTCCCACCGTAGATGTATCACAATAGACCACAAATTCCTCATTGCCTTCAGGCAATGTCAAAATCAGAGCCAAAGTTAGCTTATCCTTAATCTTCTAAAAACTCCCTTCACACGCTTCCGACCAAGACAATTTTAACTTCTTCTAAGTTAACTTAGTCAAAGGAGCCGCTATCAAAGAAATGTTTTCCACAAACAGCCTATAAACCCCAGCCAAACCCAAGAAGCTCTGAATGTCGGTTGGAGTTGTGGGTCTAGGCCACCTTGTAACCATAACCACCTTTTGAGGATCCACCATTATCCTCTTACTAGAAATAATATGACCCAAGAGAGTTACAGAGTTCAACCAAAACTCACAATTGGAGAATTTGGCATACAACTGTTGTTCTATCAAGGTCTGCAACACCACATGGATATGATTGGAATGATTTCCACCTCACTTTTACAATACAACAAGATGTCATTAATGAACACAATGACAAAAAGATCCAAGAACTTCCTTAAAACCCTGATCATTAAATCCATAAATGTCGTGGAGCATTTGTCAAGCCAAATGACATAACCAAGAATTCAAAGTGCCCAAACCAAATACAAAAAGTTGTCTTAGGGATATTCTCCTCCCTAATCTTAAGCTAACGATACCTGGACCAAAGGTCTATCTTAGAAAAGAACTTGTCACCTTGAATCTGATAAAAAAAATCATCTATCCTTGGAAGAGGATACTTGTTCTTCACTGTTACCTTATTCAACCACCGAGAGTCAATGCATATCCAAAGGTAACCATTCTTCTTGCGCATGAATAAAATAGGTGCAACCCATGGGGGTACACTCAGATGAATAAACCCCTTATCCTGAAGATCCTTAGGTTGCTTCTGGAGTTCCCTTATCTCATCCAGAGATATTTTGTAAGGAGAAATAGATATTGGATAAGTTTCTGAAACCAAATAAATACCAAACTCAATTTCCATATTCGGAGGAACACTAGGAAGATCATTCGAAAAGAACTCTGGGAACTCATTTACCACCAAAACCAAATGAAAAAAGGGCCCTTCGAGTTAGAATCTTTAACCCAGACCAAGTGATAAAGACAACCTTTGGAGATTAATTTCTGAGCTCTAAGATAAGATATAAACCTCCCAATAGAAGCTAGGAAACCACCCTCCTACTCTATAACTGGTTCACCAGGGAACCTAAAAACAACCTTACGAGTCTGAAAATCTAAGGACACATAACTAGAGTGTAACCAATCAATCCCCAAAATAATATCAAAATCCACCATATCCAACTCAAATATATCTACCTAGGTCTGCTTGCTACCAATAGATATCATACCCCCATATAGTCTCTTTTAGCAATAACCAAGTCACTTACTGGGGTAGAAACAGAAAAAGGATCTGAAACAACCTCAGGATAAAAATCAAAACATACAGCACACATATGGGGTCACATAGGAAAGAGTGGACCCCGGATCAAGCAGAAAATACATGTCATAAGAAAAGAGTTGTAACCTACCAGTCACAACATCAGGTGATGCCTTAGATTCCTGCTGATATGTAAGAGCATACAACCTATTCTGGCTCGGGTCAGTACCAAAAGTATGACCAGATGCAGAAGCAGAACCACTAGGTACAGGAGCAGAAGATGAAGCAACCGAAGCCTTGACCGCTCCTGAAGCACTGTTACCAACTGGACAATTTTTAAGCATATGGCCTTGCTGACCATATTTAATATATCTGTCCCTTCTTTTATCACAAAATCCCTAATAAAGATGACCACAAAACCATCAAGGAGGACACGAAGAAGATATTGTCCCCCACTCACCAGAGGGCACCTTGTGCCAAAAAATTATCACCATCTTACTAGCGCCTGTCACCCGACTACTTTGAGTAAGTAGTGCTAGCAGAAAAAAAGGAACTAGAACTCCCCCATTTCTTCTTTGACCATTTGTGGCCATCCCGATCACCCTAGTGCTGAGCACCTCCCTACTCAGAGAACTTGTTCCTCTTACACAATCTTTTCCTAAACTCTGCCTGTTTTCTCTTTTCATTCTCCACCTATTGCATATGAATAACCAACCGCGAAATATCCATATCCTTGACTAGAAAGCCTGTCTATCCCAAAAGTGAACTTTTTCACCCTCGCTCTCATACGGATACCAAATTTGGAGCATAACTTGACAGCTGATGAATTTTCAAGGCATATTCCTTGACAGTTATATTTCCCTACTTAAGATACATAAACTCCTCCGTCTTTTCTTTCCTCAGCTCCTAAGGAAAGAAGCGATCCAGAAAAGCATTAGAAAAGGCCAACTATAAGGACAACTCCTTAACATCACCTTTTTCCCTATCCCACTCCTCGTACCAATAGTACGTAATATCTTTGAGATGATAAGCTGCAAAATTCACCCCTTCCATGTTAGTGGCCTGCATCACTCTATATATCATTGCTATTTCATCCAAGTAACCCTGAGGATCCTCTGTCACCTTCACACCAGTAAAAGTAGAAGGATTCATCTTCATGAACTGACCAACCCTTATATCCTCAGCACATAGAACACTAGATGCATACCGCTTAGTTGGAGCAGCAGCCAACTGAGCAATAGTATGAATCAACTGAAGTAATTCCATATTAGTCACCTCACCTAAAGGAGGACTAGTAGAAAATTGGAGAAACTCTACAACAATAAAGGATAGGACCCTGAGATCGAGTGTGAACTCCAGGTGTAGGGCGTACTCCATTAATATCATCCCTTGATAGGACAGAAGGATTTCCTTATGTTCCAGATCGATGAGGAATGATCTAAAAAGTGGATAAACAAGGATTAGAGGAAATTCCAGGACTTAGACTCCAAGCTTGAAAATAGAATACCAAGAAAGTGAAACATTTCTAAATGTCCTATAGCCTCGCTCTTATGAGTGTGGCGTATTACACACCCCTAAAATAGACTCTACTAAACATGGCTTGGTGGACTCCCAACTGAACATGAACCTAAAGTTATGATACCAACTTGACATGACCCAACCCAGGGCCTTGTCGTAATGGGTATCCTAAGTCTGACCGAGACCGGAGAGCTCCCCCATTGCCCAACCCAACCTCCAGTTGCCCGCCCTGAGTTGGTTGAATTTTGAATGTATAATAAGGTAGTGTAACTATCCAAATTACAGACTCTGGGATAAGTCTAGTTTTGAGATTGACCCAACCGAGTTCAACCGTTCGAACCCAACCAATAGACAAACTAACCAAACCATAACCATATGAGTTCCCTAATAATTAAATATAATCCCAGAATAAAAGAGGATGGAATATTGAGAAATTTAGTCCTTCGGTATCAACCCCAATACCAATGCCAATACCAAGGCTAACACTAATACCGATCCCGCCCATACCAATCAATAGTAGTTCCACAAAAGCCTCTAATCAAATGACTACTAAAATCCGATTAGGACATGCCCCTAACCATAGCCAAAACCAATATCCATAAATGAACCAAAGTATGAAATAACATCCATGAAATAGAGCTTTCTGAAAGATGGAAGTTCACCATTTCAATCCAGTAGCTAATCCAGTAGCTAATCCCGAATGTCTAATATCTAAAAAGGAGGGGTAGAATGGACGGTTCATGTATTGCATAGGAATACAGCCGCCTGAAGATGGGTTAGCGGGTGAACACTAGCATGAACTCAGGATAAGGATAAAATAATTTCAACAGTAAAACCAAGAAAACCAACCATATGCATACAAACCATACATATATATAACCATAGCGGGAAAGGGAACAAGGTTTAGCATGTATTTAAAACCATTAACCTAGGTATCTATAGCTTAACCATCCTTAACCACCCACGGGCTATATGGGTCTAGTATAACCACCTGAATAGACCCCAATACGTGTAGCCACATGAATCAGAGATACCATAAGAGTAAAGGATTCTCAAGTACCCTCACCCTCTATGATACATATGTACAATATACTTAGAGGATCCACGAGTACCTCATAGTATCATACAAGGGTTGCCATACCCGACCCCTCATGTTGGCAAACATGAGTTTCTAGTATTTATTCATTGAACTCCCACCATTACAGTTAGCTATCATACCCCCTCACTATTGCCTAATTAAAACCATTTCCAACCAACCAATCCATTATTCCATTTATTATTAACCAAGGCTATTAATAGTGGTACCGTCATACCGATTATAACTTGCAAGTATTACCCTTAGCCAAACCTTAAGAGGTTAAGGGATTCCCGTGTACCCATTTACCGAGTTAACTTAGGGGATTCCCATGTACCCCACAAGTGTTCCATTATGTTTTCTTGGGAGAGTCATATGTACTCCATAAGTGTTCCATTATGTTTGCTTGGGGTAGTCTCATGTACCTCATAAGTGTATTATTAACAAGTTTACTTTGGGGATTCCACTGTACCCCACAAGGATGTTTATTAAACCAAACCATTCCATTTAAATTTTCTAAATTTTCCCTAAAAAAGACTCAAGCCCTATCATTCCATCATACATTCTACAATTCTGAATTATTGAATATTATTATAGTTCTTAGCCTCCATGCTTGGAGGAGAAAATATTATATTAATTTTGGGTGAAGAATACATTAGAATAGCTTCCAAGTGAAGGATTAGCTAACTCCCATTGAAGATTTATGTATATTCAAAGTTTGAAGTAATATTCACTTAGTCTTTCATAGATCTAATCAATGGAGGTCATTTGGTATATCTTACTTACTATTTCTATATGTAACTAGTTATTTCTCTTGGGATTATGCTAGATTAGTGTGTAAAAATGTGTGGGATGTAAGTTGTTTGTGCATTCACTAGTTTGTGATGTTGGGTTCTACTATTGCTTCAGTAAATTGGTTAGGATTTATAAGTGAAAGATCCAAATACCCAAATGGATTTTGATAGATAAAAATCTCAAGCTCTTAAAAGCTCAAACCATCCTTGAAAGAGGGGTTTGGGTGATATATAGGAACCCTCATTATCCTTGAAAGAAGGATGTGGAACCAAGGAAATAGTAGACAATTATTGGGTTTAGTTTGCTAATTTTCACTATCTTAGACATAAGGGTGATTATGAAGTGACTATACTTAGGGTGCCATTCTATAAATAGGGGTGTCTAACTGAGGTATTAGGTGGTTTTGATTGAAGAACTCATTAGGTACTCGAAAGGTTCAATAAGTGATACCCTTGAGGTTTTGTTGACAAACTAGTCTCAAGGATTTCTAATCTAACCTACCACATTACCAACATTTAGAATCTATATCATGTTATCACACGCCATGCATAAGTCGCACCTAGAAAAGCATAATCTCAAGATCCGTGCCTAATTAATTAGACTCTTATTATTTGTAGCCCCGAATTAATACTTGAAAATCCTAAAAAGAAATATTAGCTGTGATATTTTCCAAACCCCTAATATTTTATCTTCTTGTACACTAGATTTGAATTTAGCAAGTATCCATTGTTCCGGGCTAATTTTATAGTCACTCACATTGTTCCTTGTGGATTTGACCCCTACACAAAAGTTAGGTAAATATATTGACGATGACTGCCCTGTACTTAAATTGACGTGTAAGTTGAGCGTTATCAAAAATGGCGTAGTTGTTGGGGAATAATTTGGCGTAGTGAGTTAGTATGGAATTTTAGCTTACTCGCTTGAATTCAAATTTGTAAATAAGTGCTTGTGATTTTATTTTGTTTATTGTGTTAGGTGGATTTTTGTTTTTATTTAATTTTCTCTATGGAATCTCAGGACTACTATGATTTTGGTAGTTGGAAGTCCTATCTTGACGGTCCATGTCCATATTATGATAAATCTCACTTTCTGAGAGATTATAGATATGCTTCCTGGAGAGAGATGGAATATCAATATCGATCCTATTGGGAGTATGGTTGTACTTTTTGTGGTGGTTGAGATGGACATTGTAGTGAGTGTCCAAATGCCCCCTCCTCCCGTTATGCTAACCCGATTACTAGTTCTTCATATGAGCTTGACAGATATCATGATCTGACAAGGGAAGAACAACAAGCCAAGTCCAATAGTTATGAAGCAATGCTTCAAACTATTTTGGATCGGGTAACTACAATAGGAGAGAATATACAAGAGATATATCAATCCATGGGGGCATGTAAAGACAAGATAACCAAGATAGAGAACATAGGCAAGGAAACAAATCTTGTAAATACCATCACCTTGCCCACATCCCAAGAGGAGGTGAATCAAGAAGATAAACCAACTTATATGGTAAATGATGAGTTTGGTAGCAAAAAATACTCAAAGATTTGCCAACCAACTGAAAAACATATTTTTGAAGATGTCAAAAGTGATGAAATAGTGCTAGAGTCAAAAGAAGAAGCCAAGTAAATCTCTTATGAAGAATCTAGCCCATCTCGAGTGAGAATGCTAAAAGGGATGTAATTTTGGAATTAGGGGATGGATCTTATTCAAACAATGTTTTAATGTTGTGCTTAGTGGATTTGATAAAAATCTATCCACTCGAGCAAATAATAAAGTTTGGGAAGAAGGAGCACCACCCCTACATTTTGGAGTTTGATATTCCTAATGATCACATGGGCAACCCGCACTCCAAGTCCAAGGATCTCAACTTCTGATATTCAACTAATGGCCTATTGATGTTCAATCCTTACCCAAGAAACCAAATTGAAAGTTTTATGAGAAGTTGGGTAAAAGGTTTAAGTCTTCAAAGTGGCGAGATAGAAGCTTCATCGTCCTGTCCCTACCTCTATCTATCTTTACCTTAGAAGATTTGAATCTTCTGTCCCTGCCCCTCAACTCAAAGTAAGCAAAAGTTGGGACCGAGATTCAAATCTTCTAAGTGGAAACACAAATGATAGTAGGAGGGGTGCCTTACCACGAGAGATAAGGAACAACCCATCATGTCATAAAAGTGGCTTGTATCCTTTCATTTATGCATGATAGAGTACATATTAGTTTTGTTTATGTTCATGCATAATCCATGAAATATTGGTGCTAGAAGGAGTATTGATTGAAATTGAAAAAAGAAAAGTGTTAAGTTATCATGTTTGGACTGAGCAGGGAAATGCAGAGGACTTAAAATTGGTCTCAGTTGCCGTGATCATGGTGGTCGCGTCTCCACAATTGTGAGCATCTAACCGCAATCGCGGCCAATGCAGTTTAAAAGATCGTCGGACTGCCTATTCTACCCTACGCTTCTTTTTCAAATTCTGTCAAAATTCTCTAAGGCTGAAGTATTTGTTGAGTTTCCACATAGTTCATTTCTATTCATCCTCATCATATAATATTGTAAGTGGTCCAAACTCCCTTGTTTTGATGTTATTATAGACTTAGAATTGCATTTTAGTAAAGGTCTACAATAGTGTTTTCAATGCTAAATCCATGTTTGTGTGTGGTTATTATGGTGGTTAACTACTGTAGTCGGTTTACACATTACAGGGGAAGTCTGAAGTACCTGTATTTATTATTATAAATGATAGAATTCATGTGTACACCATATGATTGATTAATTGCCCCAATAAAATCCGTGTTAGTACATTTGAGTTTTGAGGTCAATAATTTAGCATTGAGGGTTTAAGTTTCATGAGCATAATGAGAATTGATATATTGGAACTTATTTTGGATTTAAAATTTGGTGTCTTGGTGATGTGCAGAAACTTGTCAAAAATGGTCCCAGTTACCGCGGTCACGGTCATCAGGACCGCAATAGCGGAATTGAAATCGTGGTCAATGGTCCGCGACCGTGGAAACACGACCACGGTGAAAGGCCCATAATTTCCATAACTGAGACCAACTTTCATCTGAGTCCAAAATTTCTGCATATCCATTTCTTACCCCAAAACCGATTACAACATTGTCGCATAAGTTTACCAAATTAATCTAACATGGTTTTGGTGTGAAATTTCTAATGACGGTCTGGATTATGTTGCCTATCGGTACTCAACATGGGAGACTATGACCACGTCCATTTCATGGCTCCTGAATGTCACAACCAGTATTATAGTGACCTTTCAAGGTCCAAACTACTTCTAGAGAGAGGCATCTTCATTGACAAGGTGCCAGAGCAGTACCCAGGATTCTTTAATAGGCTTGTTTCTTCTGGGTGGATATGCTTTACCCCGGACCCCTATGAGGTTAATCAACACTGGATGTAAGAGTTTTACGTGACTCTCAGTGTAGTCTCACTCCCAAACCCTGTAATGATGATTAAGGGAAAGGAAGTGTGTTTTGGTGCAGAACAAGTAAATGAAGTTTATGTTCTTTTGAATGCAGACATAGCGGACTTCCAAGCCAAAGTCTATGAGCCAGGCCCTTAGATAGTTGGCATACTGTGCTCTAATAAAGAGGTCTCCTGGGCTGCCTCCAAAAGAGGGATCTCCATGAACGACTTCACAGCAGAGGCCAGAATCTGGTTGAGCATTATTTGCAGTAGAGTTTCACCTTGAACACATATGACCTCTATCATTGATTTACAAGCTCACATGGTATCCTTTCTAATGTCTGGTATTATTCTGAACATGGGCCATATTATGCTTGAAGAATGGAGGCATTTGAAGATTCAGGGTGGTACACTTCTTCCCTTTCCTTCTCTTATTACTGAATTATGTAAAAGGGCCGAGTTAGAGTAGTATCCCATAGATACTAGGATAAAACCCAACCCCCATATCACTCCACTCAAAATTTGAGGATAAAGCACATTTGGCCAAAGTAAGAAGAGAAAGGTCGACTTGGGTAAGTCGACAACCGAGGAGCCCAAATCTTGTAGAGCATCTACTGTTGGGCCCCTGTAAGACATTGGTATTGATATTCAGGAAATCAAGAAGCTAGTATCGGGTTTGCCTTAGGGTCCAGGAGATTCATCCACCAGGCATCACGCTTATGTGTCCTTCTCAGACTATGAAAAATATTGAGAGAAGAAGAAGAAGTAGAAAGCTATAGTTGATAGGGTTGAGAGGGCATATTCAATACTGGTAGAGTCTCACAGGGAGCTTTATATCTCCCATGATAAGATGAAGAAAAGGGAGAAAAAGAGAGATAATTTCTTCAGCAAAATATGGAAAGGGGTCAAGGGCCTGTGGAAGGTCCTGAAACCTCGTGAAAATGGAGTCTTCAGGAGAGAGGAGCTCTTGAGATAAATTCAGGAAGCATCCTTTTACCCTTGCTTTATTGTTTATGCATTGAGGACACTGCTATCTCTTCATATAGGGGTACTTGTTTCTGGATCTATACTATTTTGATACATTTTTGGATATTTGGTATTGTTTTGATGACATTGTGGATAATTTTTGTTTTGTTTTTGGATTGATACATTTGGGCACTCTAATGGTGCCTACATTTCATGGATTAGTCATTTTGTTTTGATTTTTAGATTTTTGTTTTACTTAGTTTTACTTTGATTATGGTGATGCATGACGAGATTTTTCCTATGATAGATTAAGTGATGACATTTTTAAAGGGAAAGTGTCATCATTGGGTTTTGAATTTAGATGCAGGGGAATTTTGAGTATCTGTGGCATCAAGGTCATAAATACAAGGACAGTCTGAGTACCTGTAGCATTATGAATTTGGGATTGCACTCTTTCCATTGGCGAAGTCTGAGTAGCCATATGTTTGTTTTTCCCATATTGAGACAAATTTAAAGACAGAGGTTTGGATTGTTGTCATAAGTTAGAAAATTATGCGTGGTGCAAATACAAAACAAATAACCCCCTCCGTCCAAAAACATTTTCACAAATCAAGGGCATGGACATGAGCAACCTTGTAACAAAACTTTTTCTCTTTTTGTGACCCTAAATTTTTGGCTTATACATATTGATAGATACTCTATGTTTGTATCTTACATGAGGGGCAGGTTGAGCCTCCTAGGCGAGTTCACATGCCATGTGCAGTGAGTTTGTTTGATTAAATTTCATGTATACTTGTGTCATCTCGAACTTGCCTCATTAGTCTCTCAAGGCTAATTTTTATTGTATTTGAATGGAGAAATGATCCTAGGCTATCTTTGTGACTTTTAGAAGCCCACTTTAGCCTAAAAAGTCTACCCGTGCATAAATGTTATCCCTAGTCACCCACTTTGAGCCTTTACTCTTTTCTTTGGCAAACACTTTACCAACCACGATCCATTCAATTATTATCCCTATTTTGAACCATACCCTCTTTGAACTTAGAAATGCAACTTGAGGCTAAAAGCCTAAGTTGGGGGTGGTGAAGATTGAAGGAAGAAACTTTAGGCCACGAAGTGTTAGTGAATGCCTATGGGCATAAGCATTGAAACAAATGAATAAAAAAAAAGGAACCAACAAAGGAAGTAATTGCATAAAATTTGCAAGAAAAAAAATGAAAGAAAATGGATGAAACAAGGAAGCAATAGTAGGCACTTGTGTAATCAAAAGAATAAAAACAAAGGGAAGTGGCCCATAGTCAAATGATTGATCAAATAGTGTGATGTAGATATTCAAGGAGGGTGTAACTATGTTGTTCCTAAATGATATCCTACCCTAACCCAAACCTGTGTTACAAGCTCAATAAGTCCTTTGAGATCTCCAACCATTTGCTTTCATTGTAGTGGCGATTGAAAAAAGAGGCAAGTTTATGGTATAACACTTGTTAGCATAGAGAGTTCTTGTGAGGGAGAGAGTTTTTCACTTAAAATTCCTTGTTGCATACTTGATAGTTTGGTGTGTGAAATTTTTCTTCTTGTGAGGAGTCACATGAACAAGTTGAGTTGGGTGATTTTGTAACCTTCCAAGAAATGAGGCAAAAGGAGTATAGCTTAGTGATGGTCAAAAGTGAGTCATTTCTTAAGTATTGGTTGTTATTGCATTGTTTCTTTATGAAATCTTTTGCATCCTTAGATAATGCTTTTTATGTAGAGGGGTGAAGTGAGAATAGCTTGGCCTATATGCAAAGTTCTACTTGTAGTGGTGACTAAGCTTAAAATCAATGTGATCGTTGGGTCATCTATTTTGGGCATAAATGTGGATCGTCTCTTATTAAGAGGTAGTGTTTTTGGAGGACAAGAAAAGCTTTAAGTTGGGGGTGTTGATGAGTGGTGAATCTACCACTCAATTATACTCCACATTCGTGCACATTAACATGCTTTGAATGAATAAATGAGACATAATTTGTGATTAAATGCACTAATATTCACATTTTATAGGCACCAAGTTGATAAGATGGAAAGATATAGATTAGAGCTAAAAAGGGAACAAAAGGGAGAAAACAAGTCTAGCAGAATACCTGGAGCAGAACATGGCCTCAGTTATCGCGACCACGGTCCTGAAACCATGGTCGTGGTTAGTCAGGATGATAAAAATACCATGATAATGTGGCATTTCCCAAATTCATGATAGACACGATCACGACGAAACTGGTGTGATCGCAACCTAGCAGAAAATCAGCCCAAGGGCAAGGATGTAAATGCACACAACTATCCCCAAATTTTTCTTAAATAAGACTCAAACCCTATCATTCCATCATTCATTCTACAATTCTAAATTATTGAACATTGTTCTAGTTCTTAGCCTCTATACTTGGAGAAGAAAATATTATATTAATTTTGAGTGAAGAATACATTGGAGTAGCTTCCAAGTGAAGGATTAGCTAACTCACATTGAATATTTATGGATATTCAAAGTTTAAAGTAACATTCACTTAGTTTTTCATAGATCTAATCAATGGAGATCATTTCATATATCTTTCTTACTATTTCTATGTGTAGCTAGTTCTTCCTCTTGGAATTATGCTAGATTAGTGATACGCCCAAATTACAACTCTCTTACAAAAGTGTAAGCGGTCGTTGTCAAATATATAACCCAACTAGGTTGAGGTCGAATACCATAGGGAATATGGTGATAATTAAATTGTATGCAGGTTAGTTGACTTTTAATCATTTGTTTCCGTAAAACAAAAAGGGGAAATTTGATTGAGTTCACAAATTAATGGTTTTAGTTTAACAAGATGAGATATGTGTAGTAGTATTCGAATTCAGAGAAATAGCAAGCTAGGGTTATGTCCACCTTGTAGTTTTGAATACTTTCTAACTATGGGCTTTACGAATTCATACATGCATCGCGCTTACAGAGAAACGTATTGTATTTAATTATATAATCCCAGTGTTTCTCAACCATCAGGGACTAATTCACTTTAGTTCTCTCGAATCAAAAGTGTTTACAAAAGCAATACAAAATGTCCAAGTAGTTAATCCTGTTAAGTCATTAACATATGAAATAGGGGTTGGAAATCCTATTTTCTTGTCACTACTCTCTTTTCCTAACCTCAACCTTTCTATCAAACAAGTTGAGTTTTAAGAGACATCCTTTATGTTTGCAACCACGAGAATTCAAAATAAACGAAGAGAGTATGATGTAAACAAATCAATGCATAATGAATTCAAAAACCCAAAGTAATAGATTGTATGGTACAAGGCTTCCATAACCCTAACTAATAAACTTAGCTACTCATGATTAAAACAGGAATCACAATAAAAATATTCATCATACCAAAAAGTAAACACAATCTTGGCGGAGAAGAAGAAATTATGTTTCTCCCTTCGTGCTAAGCCTCCCCTCTCAGTGCAAAAATAATACAGAATATTGAATAATACGTGACTTTTCAGCCTTAAGTAGTTTTAATAACTTTTCTCTCATAATTTCCTTCTAAGTCCCTAGACTAACTCTAAATGACAAATTAGTCTTGGACATAGTTTTTAGGAACCACGTTTGGTCCAGACTGCTACTCTCTCTTGTGTTATATGCCATCTGTATTTCATAGTCCCATTATGTCTTCATCTGCCTCATTAATACCTGAAATTATGCTAATCACATCGGTTAGCTCAATTACATAGAATTAGAGTAAAAACATAAGAAACTAGGCACTTTGTTCTCTAAACTTAGCTAAAATATGGGTAAGTTATGGTGCTTAGGCGTATAAATACACCCAAGATCAGTTAAGGTGTAAATATGTGTGGGGTGTGATTTGCTTGTGCATTTACTAGTTTGTGATGTTGGGTTCTACTATTGCTTAAGTAAATTGGTTGGGATTTATGGGTGAAACTCCAAATACCCAAATGGGGTTGATGGATGAAAATTTCAAGCTCTTGAAAGCTCAAACTATCCTTAAAAGAGGTGTTTGGGTAAACTATAGGAACCCTCATCATCCTCGAAAGAGGTATGTGGGAACCAAGGTAATAGTAGATAATTATTAGGTTTAGTTTGCTAATTTTCACTATCTTAGACATAAGAGTGATTATGAAGTAACTATACTTGGGGAACCATCCTAGAAATAGGGGTGTCTAATTGAGGTATTAGGTGGTTTTGATTGAAGCACTCATTAGGTACTCGAAAGGGTCAATGAGTGAAACCCTTGAGGTTTTCTAAACAAACTAGCCTCAAGGATTTCCAATATAGCCTACCACATCACCAACATTTAGAATTTGCATCAAGTCATCACACGCCCATGCCTAAGTTGCCCCTAGGAAAGCATAATCCCAAGATCTGTGCCTAATTGATTATTCGTAGCATCAAACTAATTCTTGAAAACCCCAAAAAGAAATATTAGTTGTGATATTTTCCAAACCCCCATTTTTTTATCTTCTTGTACTCTAAGTTTGAATTTAGCAAGTATCTATTGTTTCGAGCTAATTTGATTGCCACTCGAATTGTACCTCGTGGATTCGACCCCGACTCAAAAGTTGGATAAATATATTGATGACTACCACCTTGTACTTAAATTGACGTATAAGTTGAGTGTTTTCAGGGAGTACACCACTCACCCTATAATTAGCATAGTTGGCATATCATGGTTCAACATTCCCCAAGATTGACATGAGTAGCTCATTGGGAAAGACGTCGTCAATCTCAATCTCACCATGTTTTTCATGATTATCTTCAAGGCGTGAAAGATGGTCAACCACTTGGTTTTCGTAACCCTTTCGGTCTTTTACCTCAAAATCAAAATCTTGCAAGAGCAAGATCCATTTAATCAAGTATGTTTTAGCTTTTTTCTTCACCATGAGGTATTTTAGAGTGACATGATCCATGTGCATCACCGTTTTAGTGCCCAATAAATAGGCATGAAACTTCTCAAAAGTATATACCACCTCCAATAATTCTTGCTCTATAACCGTGTAGTTATGTTGAGCATTATTTAAGGTATTGCTTGCATAATAGATTGGATAAAATAAATTTTCTTTGCATTAACCCAACACTGCCCCTAATGCAATTCTGCTTGCATCACATATTACCTCAAATAGAGATGACTAATCTGAAGCCACAATGATGGGAACCAATATGAGTAACTCCTTGAGAAAATTAAACGACTTCAAGCATTGATCATAGAAATTAAAATTTTCCTTCTTTTCAAGAAGTTTCCATATTAGATAAGCGATTTTGGAGAAGTTCTTAATAAATCACTGATAGAACTCGGCATATCCAAGGAAACTTCAAACACCTTTTATGAAGGAAGGAGGTGTAACTTGACAATTACCTCTACCTTAGCTTGATCAGCTTATATACCCTTCCCCGAGATCTTGTGACCCAAGACCATACCCTTATTGACCATAAAATGGCATTTCTCCCAATTGATTACAAGGTTGGTTTCCACACATCTCTCAAGAACTTTGCTTAGATGCTAAAGTCATTACACAAATAAAGTTCCTACTATCGAGAAATCATCCATGAAGACTTCCATCGTATCCTTAACCATATCTGCAAAGATTGCTAGCATGCACAGTTGGAATGTTGTCAGTGCATTGCACAAACCATAAGTCATATGCTTAAATGTGAATATGCCATAGGGGAAAGAGAACATTATCTTCTATTGGTCTTTCGGGGAAATACAAATTTGGTTATACCCTGAATAACCATCTAAGAAGTAATACCACCCCCACCTGGCCAATCTGTCTAGAATTTGATCCATAAAGGGCATGAGGAAATTGTCCTTCTCGGTCCAAGAATTCAACTTGCGTCGTCCATGTGCACCCTCTATCCCATGACCAGCTGGACGGGAACAAGGTCATTCTTTTTGTTCAAAACTACCATAATGCCACCTTTTTTAGAACACATTGCACCAGGCCTACCTATATGCAATTGAAGATTGGATAGATGACTCCCGCATCAAGCCACTTTATAATTTCTTTCTTTACTACCTCTTCCATGTGTTGATTTAATATCCCTTGATGTTCCACACTTGGTATATGATCTAGTTTTAGCTTGATCTTATGGGAACAAATGTCGAGAGATATGCCTATGATATCCGTAATTCACTATCCGATGGCATGAATGAACTTTTTCACTATCAATATCAAAGCCTCCACTTGGTAGGGTTTGAGATCACTTACAATAATTATAGGCAAAGTGTCACCATCACCCAAGAATATATATCGAAGGTGTGGCGGCAATGGCTCAATTTAATTTGAGGTGGCTCAAGGATGGATGGCTTTGCGGGTGGACTCTCATGATTTTTTAGATCAAGGTCTAACTTTACCAGGTCTCGGTGTAAGATCCAAGCCCCGTTAAATATGAAACCACTTTATCGAATGCTTCAACTTCATCACTTTTACAATTCCACAAGACTCCCACTAATGGGTCAATTCACCAAACTCACATTAATCTATTGCAACACCTCATCATCGATGGCATCAATCACTAAAATCACTTGCAAGACCATTGGTTGTTTCATAGACTTGTATACAGTTAAAGAAACTTCTTCATCATTTAGGCAGAACTTTATATCACCATACTCCACATCCACTAATGCCCTCCTAATGGCTAAAAATGGCTTTCTGAGAAAAATAGGGATTTCATGATCTAATGTACAATCAAGGATCTCAAAGTCAGCCAAGAAAATAAACCGGTCGAAATTAACTAGCAAAATATAAAGATCCCAAAAGGTTTCTTGATTGTCTAGTCGACCATTAATAATCTTATATTGGCAAGTTGTAGTTTCACCAACCCTAGCTTGTGAAATATGACATATGGAATTAAATATACTCACTCTGAGGTCATACAAGGGCTTTGTAAAATTAAAAATTCCGATGGTGCAAGGGATTGTGAAAGCATCGGGGTCTTCCTTTTTTCTCCATCGTGCTTGACATAACTTCACTACAATATGAGTCACTTTTATTTTCTCTTCCTCCACAAGCCACTTTTTTAGATTAATTCTTTCAAAAACTTAGCATACCCTGATATTTCTTGCAAGGCTTCTATCAATGAAATATTGATGTATAGGTTGCTAAATTTATCAAGAAACTTCTTCAACTCAGCATTTTCCAATTTTTTCTTGAGCCTTTCAGGAAAATGGGGAAGAATTATAATTGGTGGCATGGAGATCATTTGAGATTCTTTCACCTTTGAATTTTTAATGATAACTTCATTTGGCTTTAACTCATCATCATTTGGCCTCTTTCTTTTCACATTTGTCTAGTTATCATTTTCTCTTTCGCCGGGGTCATCATCAAGCTCTATGCCCTTTCCAAGAGTTTTCCCACTTCTAGTGACAATAGCATTTCTTACCATACCACTCAGCATCTCTCCATTTTGTCTTTTAATGAGGTACATCGATATTTGATTCAATTTTGCCTCTAATTATTGGATGGTAGTTGAATGAGACTCTACCATTTGGTATAACTTAGAGAAGTCACTCCTCATTTCCCTCACTATCATGTCGGTCCCCTCGACTCCTATTAAGATTTGTGCCAAGATGTCTTCATTTATGTATCCTTCCTAGGGCTGTACAGATTTCAATTTAAATTGTTAACCCGAACTGAGAATTTGGTTATCGGGTTAACGGGTTGGATTTTTTAGTTAGCGGGTCAGGTGTTGGGTTTAAAAAATTAGTTAACGAGTTGTTGGTTCGGGACTTGGGTTCCCTAAATTTTTTATCGGGACACTCAATAACCCAATTAATATTAGACCTAATTACATACTGGTCTAGCCCCAATTACAATTCCCACCCATAACCCATTACCGGTTCCACTAGCCCAAATCCCAAGCCCAAATTCCCACCCATTACATTACCTGTTCCACCCATTACTCATTTATGACTTAGGGTTTTCACTCTGCCTCACTCGAGTACTCAACAAAATTTACTGCCTCACTCGTTTATGATTTAGTGCTTCTACATCAATATTTAGAATTTTTGCTCAATTTTTGTTGGCTTCTCTCTTAATATTCAGAATTTTTGCTCAAATTTTATTGAAATTTTAGTATTGAAGCTCAATTTTTGATGATATTTTGTACAGACCAAAGAAGATTTTTGCTTTTGCTCTTAATAAGTAAGAATTTTTTACTTTTTCTCAAACCTCGATCTCATTCTTAGAAGTCTTCTTCTCCATCTTCAATTTCTATCCAACTTTTTTTATATTCTGCTAAGGACGATCTCATTTGCATCATTGATTCATTGCATAACCTATTATCCTTAGATGTTGTCATTCGTGTAACTTGAATAAATAGATATTAATGTTTTGTGTCAACTATCGAGCTTGTACTCTTTGTTGTGAAATTGCTCTTTGTTGTTGAGCCATGTACTCTTTGTGTCGAGTTTGTTATGATTGTGAATAAACAGCTATTTTATTATGAAATTCTTTTAGTATTGTGAATATGATATTGGTACTGGTAGTGCTCATGCAGGTGTGTGTGGTTGAATGAATTCTTACAATTTATGAATATAATGTTGGCACTGGTAGTGCTTCTGCAGATGGGAGGGGGGGTTGAGTGAATTCTTGCAGTATTGTGAATATGATGTTGGTTGGAGTTTTTTTTTATTTGAATGAATTCTTGAAAGTATTGTGAGTTTGGTACTTTCTTGGTATGAATGTAATTGTAAAAAGTTGGTATTTTTATGGAGTTTTGAGGTTGTTTATTGTGAAAATATGGTGACTTTTAAATGAATTCTTGAAAGTATTGTGAGTTTGGTGCTTTCTTGGTATGAATGTAATTGCAAAAATTTGATATTTTTATGGAGTTTTGAGGTTGTTTATTGTGAAGATATGATGACTTTTGAATGAATTCTTGAAAGTATTGTGAGTTTGGTGCTTTCTTGGTATGAATTTATTGCAAAAAGTTGGTTTTTTATGGAGTAACTCACTGCTTAATTCTTATATGCTGATATTCTGAGGTGTGGTCTATTATTCTCAATGCACATTGTCAAGTTTTGGTGATTTGGTCATGTTATGTTGTAATTTTATTGTTGGCTTGTTGTTTGATTATTTTTCTTTTAAAGTAACATCACGTTGATATAACAAGATGTCACAAAATACTAGAGCTAATAAAGTGATTGGTGAGAGTATAGGTTCTGATTCGAATGTGGTGAATCAAAGTCCAATAGTTGAGTCTAAAGCAAACAAATAAAGGAGAAAAGGATCTATTGCGTGGGATTATTTTACTCCTAAAGTTTATTTGGAAGAAAAGAAAAAGGTTGTGTGTAATTATTGTAAACAAGAGTATTTAGCCGATACAAAAGAACATGGTACGATGGCAATGCTTGGTCATATAAGAAAATGCAGAAAAATACCTTGTAATGTTGATACTAGGCAATCAAAGATAGCATTTCAACCGGTTACAGGGGTAACAAGGGTGATATATCAATTGTTTCATGGAAATTTGATCAAGAAGAGTGTAGAAAAGCATTGTGTCGTATGATAATTCTTGATGAGCTTCCTTTTAGATTTTTTGATAAAGAAAGTTTTAAACAATTTATGAAAGTGGTACAACATTTATTTCGAATTCCTTCTCGTACAACTGTTACTCGTGATTGCTTTGATCTCTTTGATGAAGAAAAAAATAAAATGAGGAGAATTTTTAAGAAAAATCAATAAAGAGTGTGTATAATGACTGATACTTGGACTTCTGTGCAAAGAATTAATTATCTGTATTACTGCTCATTGAATAGATAAAAATTGGACTTTGCATAAAAGAGTTATCAATTTTTGTCCAATTTCTAGCCATAGAGGTGAAGATTTAGCAAAAGGTATTATTAATTATTAGCATAAGTGAGGATTGCATCGTATTTTCACGGTTACTGTTGATAATGTTATTTCAAATAGTGTGTGTCTGGCTGAGTTGTCTAAGAAATTGACTAAGTAGGGGACCAATCTTATGGGCGGTAAGCATATTCATGTTAGGTGTATGGCGCATATCATAAACCTTGGCGTTCAAGATGGTATAAAAGAAGCAACTATTTTAATTGAATGAATTAGGCAAGCAGTGAGATACATTAGGCAATCTCCTGTTAGATGGAAGAACTTTTAGGAATGTTGTGTAGATGAAAATCTTGCAAAAAAAGTCTTTATGCTTAAATGTTCCCACAAGGTGGAATTCCACCTACTTGATGGTGATAGTGATATTGTGGATGAAGAACAACCTGCAAGTACACTTTTGAGTAGTGATTGGGATAGCATTAAAAGAATTGCAAAAAAAATTTAAATTATTTTTTAAGCTCACTTTGAAGGTTTCTGGATCATTGTATATTACATCAAATATTTATTTTCTTGAAATTTGTCAAGTTGGTTTTTGCTTGATAAAATTGATATCAAGTGATGATAGTGTATTGGCTTAAATAAAAACAAACATGAAGAAGAAATTTGAAAAATATTGGGGTGATCCAATAAAAATGAATAAGATGCTTTTTATACCTTGAATTTCTGGAATTTATAATTTTGCACACTGAATTTCTATTTTCTAATTTCTGGAATCTGCACACTGATTTTCCGAACATAATTTCTAGTTTCTAGAATCTGGAATGCATGCATGATTGTTGGTGTATGTTGAATTTAAACATACTTTCTGGTTTCTAGAATGTGAAATGCATGCATGATTGTTGGTGTATGTTGAATTTGAACATATTTTTTGGTTTCTAAAATCTGAAATACATGCATAATTGTTGGTGTATGTTGAATTTGAACATACTTTCTGGTTTCTAGAATGTGAAATGCATGCATGATTGTTGGTGTATGTTGAATCTGAACATAATTTCTAATTTTTGGAATCTGGAATGCATGCATGATTGTTGGTGTATGTTGAATTTGAACATAGTTTTCGGTTTCTGGAATTTGCACAATGAAATGAAAATCTGATTTCCTCCTAAATAGGATCTAGTGAGGACTTCTTCTTTGATTTGGCGGCTATTCTATTGATCAAGTGAGTTGCAGTACAACTTATTGTTATACTGTACAGAATAAGATACTGTATAGATCAAGTGAGTTGAATTCTATTCTTTTTCTCTATCATCTCATTCTGTACAGCATCTTTCTGTACAACTTATTTGATGTTGTTGAGGTATAGAAGTACAATAAGACTTTCTCTATACTTTAACATGGTGTAGCAGTACTGCTAAATAGGATTTTCTACAGTATAATAAGTTGACTTCTACGTTTTTTCTCTATCATCTCATTCTATTGAGGTGTAGCAATACAACTTATTTGATGCAAAATGCCACGACTGGATAGAAAAGTACTGTAGGTTTTTTTTTTATTTATCTTATATAGTTAAAGTTGTTTGGGGTATTTCTAATATCTTTGTTTCTCTATTAATTAGGTTTCACCATGTCTCAACATCATGGTCCTAAAGTTCCATCACCTGTTTGGAATCACAATTAAAAGCTTGAAGAAGGTGATGATGGAGGATGCAAAGTGAAATGTATTCATTGTGGTAATGTTTATAATTACCATCCACGACGTACAGGGATATTTTACTTGAGGGCTCATGTTGGTCATTTTTTGGAGAGGATGGACTATCATGCTCGTAGCATAAGACTAAGTAGTAAATAGTATTAATACTATGTTTGAAATTTGAACTTAATTTTTAAATTGTGTGGCTGTTACTTTGGATTTTTTCTATTCTATTTGTGCTAGACCAGTAGACAGTTTTAAATTTGTGAGTTGTGACTTTAGTCTTCGTCTTTCTATCTTGTGGGATTGTTAGAACTTAGCAGGGCATATTTTGCTTTCAAAGTAAGATGATTTGCTCAGGTTTGTACTGCCAAATTATGTGCCCACTACCTAGGCATGTTTATACTTATGTGCTTCTGTTGCATGGCATATTTATACTTATATGCTTTTATTTGTACTGACTAGTGCCCAGTTATACTTATGATTTTCTTATGTTTGGAAAATATTTTGAATGTTAATGGTTTAACCCAATAACCGAACCAATAATAATATATAACCAATAAATTGATAACCGATAAGTCGATAACTTAATGGTTCTTAATGGTTTAGCTTTTTTACAAACCCATAATCAATACGTCAAACCGATAAACTTCAAAACCGAACCGAACCAACCGATATGCAGCCCTAATCCCTCCATTTAAATAGGGAACATGTCTTAATTCTCATTGTTCTCACCTTGATTACCACCTTACCTTTGGTAGTCAATGTAGAAACCCCCCACATTTCTTGGAAACAATCTCATCTCTTCATAATGTATCTCCCTTTTTTGCTTCTTCATATACACTAGCATTACTTGAATTTATAGCATTGACTCCTTCAAAGAAAGTTCCTATCACATATTGAGTAAGAAGTTCAAGGTGTGATCTCACCTTGATCATATTTACGTCTCCTTCCTCCTCTTGCTTCCTTTGACCTTAACTCACAAAGGATGCAAAGGGATCCCCCACGACCACCTCGGTATCCTCTGTGAGCCAACCTCTATCTAACTTAGTCGCTTGATCTAACACGTTTGATGCAACTTCATAAGGTAACTTGATAAGGGACCTTCCGGATTTGTTGTCAACCATGGTTCTATTCAATTAATCTGACGTCTGATAAAATATTTGGAAAAGCATCTTCTCAGGAACTTCATGGTTTGGGCATTTAATGAGTTTTTCATTAAATCTCTCCCACACTTCATATAGAGGTTCTCGATTGAGCTAACAATAATTTATAATTTTGTCTCGCAATTGAAAAATCTTTGAAGGAAAGAAATATTGATCCAAAAAGGCATCTTTAAGCTCGACCTAAGATATTATGGACTCGGCGAGTAGAGATCTCAACCACAACACCGCTCCACCCGTTAAAGAGAATGGGATAAGGAGAGCATACTTCAATAAAGTTCTTTAAATGGAAATTGGAATCTTCATGTGATTTACCCTCAAACAACCCTTTCATATAGAGAAAGTGTAGCATCACACTTGTGACATATAATTCTGTATTTCCCTAGGTAGATGGAATGCAGATGACACTAGCATACTCCTCATTACCAAGATGACCCATGACCTTTGCACATTCATATGATGAGTTGTTATAGATCCCTTCTTAACTCATGGTTACTTATAAGCAATAGTAGTCACCTAATCAAAACACCAAAAACAATAACTAAAGTAAAGTGCAACACTACAAGTAAACCATCAAATCCTTTCAACACCACACAAGCAAAAACTAAGTTTCACTCCCTGACAGCGGTAATATTTTTGATAACGCTCAACATACTCCATTTTTTTGGGGAAAGGCAATCATTGTCAATATACTAACCCAACTTAGGTTGGGGTCGAATCCACAAGGAGTGTAATTTAGTATTTGAATCCTATGTATTTTGAAAGTCTCTAGGTTTTGACCCTCAATGTATGCTTGAAATAAAACATAAATTAAATTGAGGGGTATGTTCAAAACATTGTTTAAAAAAAATTACTTTGTGACTCTAAGTGAGACAAAAAATTGTTGATTAAAATCCAATAAGATAAAAGTCTTAGGGTTATACTTATCCTAGGAGGAATACATGCATAGGTGATTGAGGGCTAGTCTATTTTTTAGTCCAAGGTTTGAGTAGGCTATATTTTAACTCTTAATGTAAGCCTTTCAACAACACACCAAGTTGCATTCATGGATTCTTTTGAATGCCTCATGAGTGTGCCAGTTTTACCAATCCAAATCCTTAATAAACATCTTTATTTCTAGGATGATGCCAACCAATCTAGCTACATTACCTAACATCCTTATTTCTAAGAAAATGCTAAAAGAATAACTGGTATCAAATAAGTGTTCACTACTACTCATCACCCACATCCCTCTTTCAAGGATGATATGGGATTCAAATAAATTGGGGCTTTCAACCATAATTATCAATTCAATCAAAGAGTAGTACCAAAACCCAACATTAATGACTAATAATTTGCACTCACAATCAACACCCATAAACTTTACACTCTATCCAAGCATAACCCCAAGATAATTATTTAGCTACTCATGAAATTAGAGAAAAGAGAATTACCCAAATTGAAATCCATTGTATCCATTGAAAATAAAGCAAGAATAATCCCAAAGCTCCAATCTCAAACTACAACTAAAAAAATATCTCTTGGAGATTTGATAACAATTGTTTTTTCCATGATTTTAACAATTTCTCTCAATAAAAAATGAAAATTAGTTGGAAGATGACTCAATTGTGTAAGGGTTTTGCCCTTTTTGAGAATTATAATCAGCTGCATGGAATGATGAAACTACCTATGGATAGTTAGTCTCTCCATTGTGATCGCGTTCTTTGGATCACAATTGTGCTTTCGTGATCGTGTAGCATCTTACCGTAATCACATAATTGAGGGTCTTCTGATTCCTGGTTAATTGACTGCAATCGCGACTTTGATTTTTCCAATCGGGATAACTGAGGGCCTCCTGTTCTCCGGCTTTTGTCTCTTTTTGCCTATTTTTCTTTCAGCTTGATTTCCATTCATCTTCATCATAGGACCTGCAAGATCAAAAAAACTTAAAATTAGTGCATTCTAATGGGGAATTAGGCTCATGCACACAATTTTAACCATAGCAATTTATGAATTTGGTTGTCTATGAGTGGTAAATTTTCCAGTCGTCAATGTTTCCTACAAGTTTAATGTTAATCCTCTTCTTTTATATAGTCCACATAATTATTTAAGGCATTGCTTTGTACATTCCTTGTAGTTTTGGTGACATTGTGTTTTCAGCAGGCTATTATTAGTTGTTTTAGGTGCATTCCCTATATTTTTATACCTGCAAAAATAGCAAACTGCCTCCAAATCTTATTGGCTATGGAGGTAGTTAGAAAAATGTGTGATAAGATTTTCTCCTCCTTTGTTTGACAACATCAATATCTTGACACTAAATGGATTTTCATTCTCTTTAGGTTATCATTAGAGGGGATTTTTATTTTCCACATCCTTCATAGGGAAAAATTCTCCTTAAAAGAAAGTTCTTTGGTCCAAATATACCCATAATCTACTCTGATCTCTTGATTTTTCCTTATTATCTTCCATGCTAAATTAATAGTGAACTTTCCTTAAGTATTGTCCATCCACCAAGGAATATCATTTTTATAATCATTGTTAAGGGGTCTTATACACTCCATAATATACTCCACTATTTCATTTGACACTTTTGTAAGCAATTGATGTTCGTTCCATCCTCCTCCTATGATGAAATCCTTCACTTCTAAATCTTTCTCCATGGCAGTATCACCTTCATATAAAGCCTCCTCTTTTTTCCAGTTATCAAATTAGAAACTGAAATTTCTTACCTTAATTAGTCACCCAATGTTGTGTTCCAAATCTTTCCTTACTGTTGCCATCTTTCACCATATGTGTGAAGCATCCCATCCTACAGGTATAATTGGATGGAAATTTTTATAATACTTGTTCTACATGTAAGAACTCTACAAAGATGACGTGGTTGTTCTAACATTCCACCAAAGAATAGCATAAAGATCTTTGGATACATCATGTAAAGATTTAAACCCCAGTCTTTCTTTTTTTGGATAACACATATCATCATCCACATGTAATGATTTTTTTTATTGAGGATTTGTTATTTGAGTTTCCTATTTGGTAATAAAATAGCCAGTGCAGATTATATCTGTGATTTTAGGCTGCATTAAAGATCTTTTTCATTTTTAACATATTTAGTTACCTGAGATTTACTCTCTAATCTCTAATCGTATTTGTATTTCTTTACTTAAGTAGTTGTATACCTACCAAGATTATTTCTACATGATTGAATTATGAAAATGTTTGTAAGGACCCTTTCCATCGTTACGTATAAGTCTCTCATTTAAAAATTTGGGTTAAGATTCTTCCCAGATTTGAAGTTAAAAATTTTAAGCTAGCTAGTTTCATACAAAATCTAATCAAAGTATGGTCTAGGATAATTTGAAAATGAATTTGGTAAGTGTGATAGTGTATGTCTTACTTTTTAGTTATCTAAGACAATAAAAAATATATGGGATTTTACAGATTTGAATTCGGGTAGGAATAACTCCCGGAATTGATCTTAGCATAAAGGATATTGTTTGGGATGTCTTAGATTTTAGGAGTATTGTGACAAAGGAATTTTTTGGAGAAAACTAAATATTTTTTCCTATAGTTACATGAATATCACTTTAGCAACATGTCCAAAACCAGAGAAAATCCTATCATAGGAATTGGTAAATGCTATCAAAGGCCACTATAACAATGATGTATGTCGTTATAGCGATATAAATCGTTGTTTTATCCAAACTCCCCTCCCCCAAAAAAATAATTTATTTTACTCATAATTTTGGGCAAAGAAGAGGTAATTCTGAGCTAAAATCACCAGTTATCTATTTTTTTTGTTTTTTTAAGTTAAGGAATCAATCCTCGTTAAGCAGTAAATTAATAATCTAGCCTTAGAATTGCTAGTTTCCATAGTTTCTCGAGGGTTAGGGGTTGTTTTAGTTGATTTTCTATTGCAAAAAGTAATTTAAGTATAAAATCATTGGGTTTTGATTTATGATCATGAAATTACCCTAAAATGTTGCTAATCCAGTAATTTATCCATGAAATTAGAAGTTTAGGTTAATTGTGATAAAAAAAAGCCCTAGAACTGGAAGAGAATGATCATGAACTTGGATTTAGGGTTGGAAATGATTTATAATTCCCAAGGCGATAGATTACATTGATTATGTGTTTTATATTTATCTTTAGACCGAAAGCAAGCAAAAATTACCCGAAAAGGAATGGCTCACACTTAGTTGAGTTGTGAGAGCTTGGATTGAGGTGGGTGATAGTTATATAGTTTAATCCAATTTATGTTATATGTGCATACTAACTATTTCTTAGTGTTGCTTGTTAGCGCATGATAATTTGGTTGTGATCACTTTTCAAATAAACTTATACGTAAAACTTGTGGATATTGCAAGTGTTGAATGGTACCTTGTTTTATATAATTTTTTCATATTCTATGGTTGTTTATGGAGTATTTCGATAATTTAACATTCTCACAATTTATTAGTGGAATAAGGTTGGCAAGCACTTGTGTCTAGGATTAGGTACATAAATGGAACTTATCCCTTGTATGGCATGACTAGTGGGTGGTTATGATACGCTTAGCATTTATGTACAAGGTACAGGTAAGTTTGATGGCTTCATGAGTGAATCGTTCATTGATCTAATATGTTGTGATATTTTCTAACTTGACTTTTCTTGACTGAGTTTCATACTTGTAGATGTCTTTGAATTGTTGCTAGGAATCCTAAACAGCTTAAATGTCATATGTTGCTTAAAGGTGTAGTTAGGACAAGCATGTATTAGCTTGTTTTACTAAGTTGTGCTTGAGTATTCAAATTCTCATTATGGGTTAGCCAAATGACTCAACCAGTACATTGTTGTTTACTTATGTTATGTTACTACACCTGCTCTTAGTTTTATTGAGTGCAGCATATTCTAGCGGCTCATGTGAGACCTCATTTGTGATTCTAGTGTTGGACTTCGGATTCAAGGGTGAGTAGCATGTTTCGGGCTACCATGAATCCCTCTTGGATGATTTAGTCCTTTATTCTGGACTTATATTTACCTTTTATTTTTTAGGCTGCATTCCCTTCTTGACATTCTTTAGTAGTTTTGGTAAATTGACTTTTGGGTCCTAAGGATGGTTATTTTATTTAGGAGTATGTTCTACAATTCTCCCAGATGTTCTAGACCTTGAATTTATTTTTATATTATTAATGGATTAGTTACCTTTATTTCTTAAGTGTTGGTTAATACTTTTGGGGTTATTGGTTCTCCCACCAGAGAATAGCATAGGTGGCACTCACGTCTATTTAAGATCATGACAAAATTGGTATCAGAACCTAGGTTCGTTGATCTGTTTGTACCAATATGGCTCTACTAGAGTCTCGTGGAATGGTATAGAGACGTCTGTATATTTCTTTGAAAGGCTAGAGAACTTTAGGAAAACTATCATTCTTGTTTCTTATGTGCTATAACTTGATCCCAATTAGTAGTCCCAATTAGTATTTAGTGGTCCAAATCGGTGTCTAATATTTTTTGTTTTTTCCATCAATGGTGACTACTAGGTCAAATAGAACTCGAGCAGCAGCCCCTGCACCATCCAGCTGCGAGGGTAGGGGATGAGGAAGGGAAAGAACGACACCCGCCAGGGTGAAGCTCAAGCAGATACTGACCAGGACCATGAAAGATCAGTATCCCCTCCCCCACCTCAGGATTATTTAGAGTAAGGAAACACAGTATAGGAGCAGGCAATGAAGCTGAAAGTGGTGGTGCCAATTGGTGGTGCAATCTTACCCTTATTTTTATAGAGGTAATTCATCAAGTGTTATCTTTTCTTAGTGGACAAGCTAGAACTAGAGTCACTCCTACTATACTAGCTATTTAGGTTCCAGGTACTTTTGCTACCATCGCTATGACTGCTAGAATGGATGAGGCTTTTGGGATAGATACTTTTTCTTATTCAATTTTAAGTTATGCAATGACTAGTACCGAACATCAAATGTCGACCAAGTTTTAGAAAATTAAACCTCCATTATTCAAGGGTACTGAGTCGGAGGACACGTTTGAGTTCATTATTGATTTATCTAAGCGGTTACATAAGATGGACAGTGTGCATCAGTATCAGGTTGAGTTTGTGATCTTTTTATTGGAGAAGGATACAAAATAATGGTGGAGAGCACATGTTGAATATCATCCACTAGACTTATCTCCATTGACTTGGGAATAGTTTCATGTTATGTTCATGGAGAAGTATATGCCTAATACCCTTTGTGATCGTAAAAAGGATAATTTTTTAGCTTTGAAGCAGGGTGACATATCATTTGTAGCCTATGAGGCTAAGTTTCATGCCTTATCTCGTTATGTTACTCAGTTGTTGACTACTGAAGAGGAGATGGTCGATTTTTTGTCAAAGGTTTGAATTATGATCTTTAGGTTTTGTATTTTCATATAACTTCTGTAGGAAAAGAGTTTAATGAGGTTTCAAATTATATGAAGAAGTTAGAAGGGGTCACACAAGTAGGTCAGGCTAAGATGTTAGCTAAGAAGTTCCTTACTATTGGGAATTTCATTATGTCTTACTCTAAGGGCCCCAGTCAGCAAGCCTACCCAGCTCGCCCTATACAGTCAGCATTATTAGCTTCTACTGTAGGTCCAACTAAGGCCTTTTCTCAGTTGCAGCTTATGAAGAGCCTAGAGGTTTCTTACTCTTCTACTAGTTGGTCTTCTGTTAGGTGGAGATGCTATTATTATGGTTTTATTGGTTATTTTAAGAGGGAGTACCTATTTAGATAGGTAGGTAGTCAAATACAGTAGTAGACTCAGGCAATAATTTTGATAAGTGGAGGATGAAGAAGGAATGATAAGGGCCATCCCCAGAATGGATGGGGGAATTATAAAGATGGTCGGGTTGATTATAAAAAAAGGTGTTGTAGGTGGAGGAATGCAGCCCGATGGGAGTTAGAGTAGATCTAATAACTTGGCTCATTGTTATGCCTTTCCAGGAAAGACTGACATTGAGGCTTCTGATGCGATAATCACAGGTACCATTTTAGTTTGTGATCGAATGGATTTTATTTTATTTTATTTTATTTAGGGTTTACTTATTCTTATCTATCTGTCAAGTTTTCAATGGGTCTGAAATTGGTTTATGATGTACTTAATTGTTCTATATATGTATCTACCCCGATTTATGAGTATCTAGTAGTAACCTATGTTTATCGTTCTTGTATAGTGTTGTTTATAGGATTTCAAACTTGGGTAGATTTGATTATTTTGGATATGTTGGACTTTGATGTAATTTTGGGTATGACCTAGTTATCTCCTTATCATGCTTCTAAATTATATTGCTAAGATAGTGACTCCAACTATCTCTGGAATGGATGAACTAGAGTAAGAGGGAATGCATAAGGCCAAATTGGTGAAAATTATATCATTTTTTTGGACTAAAAAGTTAGTAGGAAAGGGGCGTTCAACATTTTTAGCTCATCTCTGGGATATGAGCGTGGGGCCTCTTTCTATAAAGTAAGTTCTGAGGGTCTTCGAATTTAAGAATATGTTTTCTTTAGACTTACCAGGTAAGCCTCTAGATCGAGACATTGATTTCTGCACTGAGTTAGAGTCAGGAAATTGCCCTATTTTTATTCATCCGTATCTAATGACTCAATCAGAGTTGCGGGAACTCAAAACTCAATTGTAGGAGCTACTCGACAAGGGATTTATTCATCCAAGTGCTTCACCTAAGGATGCTTTAGTCCCATTTGTTAAGAAGACATATAGCAGCATGAGGATGTGTACTAATTATAGGCGACTGAATAAGGTTACCATCAGAAATAAATATCTTTTTTCCTTGCACAAATGATCTGCTTAACCAGTTACAAGGTGCAATGGTATTTTCCAAAATTAACTTGCAGTCAGGTTATCATCGGCTAAAAATTAGATTGAAAAGATATACCAGAGACAGCTTTTAAAATTTAGTATAGCCATTACGAGTTTCTAGTGATGTCCTTCGAGCTAACAAATGTGCCTGCAGCCTTTATGAACTTGATAAATGGTATCTTTAAGTAAGTCTTGGATTCCTTTGTTATTGTATTTATTGATGACATTCTAGTTTACTTCAAGATTAAATATGAGCATGCAGCTCATCTTCGCATAGTATTAGGATTTGAAAGGAGAAATAATTATAAGCCAAGTTTTTGAAATGTAAGTTTTGGTTGTCTTTGGTTTCCTTCTTGGGTCATGTTGTTTTAAAAAAGGGTGATGGTGGATCCCCATAAGATTGAGGCAGTTAAGAGTTGGGTTCGACCTCATTCAGTGATTGAGGTAAAGAACTTTGTGGGTCTTGCCAGTTATTATTGTGGGTTTGTCATGAACTTTGAATCCATTGCAACGTACTTGACACGGTTAATGCAGAAGGAAGTGTTATTTTTTTGGTCAAATCAATGTGAGGAGATCTTCCAAAAGCTCAAGACACTTTTAATTAACGCTCCTATCTTTCTCTGTCAGTTAAAGGTAAGGACTTTATAGTGTTTTGTGATGTTTCACTCTTGGCCTTGGGTGTTGCGTTAATGTAGGGTAGGCATCTTATTGCCTATGCTTTGAGGCTACTGAAGCCTCATAAGAAAAACTATCCAAGCCATGATTTAGAGTTGGCAGAGATAGTGTTCGTACTACATATTTGGAGGCACTATCTATATGGTGTTGAGAGTAAGGTCTTCATAGACCACCATAGACAAGATAATGTGTTTACTCAAAGATATTTGAATCTAAGACGATGGAGATGGATGAAGTTTTTAGAGGATTATAATATAACTATTTAGTATCTTCCAATAAATGCAGATGTGGTGGCAGATGCATTGAGCTGAAAGGATGTAAATATGGGTATATTGTCCTTCTTGAGGGTGTCCAAGCAACCTATACCTAGAGAGTTTGAAACTCTAGTATCTCAGTGTATACAGTTTAGTGTTTTAGTCAAGAGTGGAGTGTTGGCTAGTGTTTAGGTGAAATTAATAATTCTAGACTAAATTAAGTCCAAACAATTTGAGGGAAAGAAGTTGAATGCACTCTAAAACACGGTGGTGCGTGGAGAGGTAGAGGAATCCACTCTTGATGTAGGTGGAGTGTTGTGGTTTAAAAAAAGGATATGTGTTCCTCGGATTGGTGATTAAATTTGTGATATACTTTCTAAAGATCACGGTTCGCATTATTCTAATCATTCAGGTGCAACAAAAATGTAACATAACTTGAAACAGCTTTATAGGAGGCCTGAGATGAAGAGAGACATAGTAGAGTATGTATTCAAGTATCTCAACTATCAGCGTGTGAAGTATAAACATCAAAGTCCTATGAGATTACTTCAGAAAATGCCTATACTTGTATGGAAATGAGAGAATATCTCTATGGACTTCATGGTAGATCTTTCTAAGACCTTGAAAACGTATGATTCCATTTGGATAATAATGGAATGGTTGACAAAATTAGCTCACTTCTTGCCAGTTTGAATAGACTACAGCTCTGAGAAACTAACTAAAATCTATATAAAAGAGATAACGAGGATTTATAGAGTTCCCCAAACCATAATTTTTTATAGAGATGGAAATTATACTTTTAAATTCTAGGACAGGTTGTACGAGGAGTTGGGTACTAATCTCACATTTAGTATAACCCTCCATTCTAGAAATTGATGGGCAGTCAGAGAGGACGGTATAGGTTCTAGATAATATATTGAGAGCCTGTGTGAATGACTTTGGTGGTCATTGGGACCAATTCCTGCCATTTTGTGAGTTTTCAAACAACAACAGTGATCACTTCAGCATCGGTATAGCACCATTTGAGGCACTCTGTGGAATGAGGTACAGATCACCTATTGGGTGGTTTAAGACTGGAGATGTTAAACAATTAGGCACTAACTTTATGAAAGATGTTTAAGAAAAGGTAAGAATTATTCAAACCATGTTGTAGGCTACTCAAAGTAGATAGAAAAAGTGTGTAGATGGTAAGGTAAGAGACATAATTTCAAAGATTGGTGAATAAGTGTTGCGCAAAGTGTCTTCTATGAAGGGAGTCATGAGGTTCAATAAGAATGAAAGATTAGCCCTCAGTATATTAGTCTCTTTGAGATTATTGAGGATGTGGGTTCAATTGTGTATAGACTAACACTACCATCGGGGTTGTCGAGAGTTCATTTGATAATTCATGTACCATTTTCAAAAGATACCATAGAGATGGAGCTTACAACATAAAATGGGACTTATTTCTATTAGAATAGGATTTGACTTATAAGGAGGAACAAATGGTGATTCTAGATCAGGATGTTTGAAAGTTAAGGATGAAGAAAATGCATTTGGTTAAACTTCAATAAAAGCATCATTCCATTAAATAAGCAACTTGAAAAATTGAGAAAGATATGTGAGACAAGTACCCTTACCTATTTGAGGATACAAATTCTTTGTGAAACACCCCAGATTTTAGTCCCTAGAAATTTCTAAGTTTTTAAACCGACTGTCCAGACTACGACTCACTGTATGATTCATAGGGTGTCGTTATGGGTCTTAAGGACCAAATCGTACTAAGACTAGTGTGCTAGTCTGATGTTTTTCTTATGCCTATGACTAGGGATTACGAGTCATAAATAATCTATACAAGTTGTATATACCCCTCTGTAGATAAGTCAGTGTGTGCCCTAAGTGATTCTGTCCTGGTTATGACTAAGACCCTACGACTCGTAGGTCTCTTAACGAGTCGTATAGTGTGAAATATAGGGTCACCATAGAAGGGTCCTCTAGCTACTGTCTTTACTATGACTTATGGTGACGAGTCGTAATGTGTTCTTACAAGTCGTAAAATGACCCGTAGTCACTGGAAATAATTTTTTATCTTTTAATTAAGGGCACCTTGGACATTTCCCCTTTTCCCCAATCATGACCCAAAACTTAAAACACCTTTAGGGTATATTTATCAGTCTAAAACAAATCAAAATAACTTCTAAAATAATCTTAAATCTTCAAGGTCAAGAGCACTTAGGGTTTCTAAAAAGTTGATCAATTAGGTCTCTCAGGGATGATTTCTCTCCACAATTATGATACTCTCAGGCATGTTACTCTTCCCCAAATCTTATTTTCTAAAAAGCATGCATTTTAAATAGTTTAATAGTATGGATTTGAATGTGGGTTTTGATATGGTTGAGGGTTTTGGAATGGTTGATCCTTGAATTATTTTCCCATAGTTTTATCAGTTATTCATACTTTAAAATTAATGTTTTGGACTAATGGGGTGCATAGGTGTGGAAATTGGAATGAGGGTCAAGGTAATCCCCCAAATTGATGTTTTGAACTTGGAATTAGTTTGAATAATTGTGTTCCCTCAACCCACTTATGTAAATGGCTTTAATTATGGATTTTGTCACATGATTTGACTTCCTCACTTATACTATTACATTGCATAATTTGCTAAACAATGAATATAGATTTTTGAGGCCTTAATGGCTATGTTTTGATTTAATAAAGCTAAAGGAGGTCGAGGCATTCCTTCTATTTGATTTAATGAACTAAGGGGGTCGAGGCATTTCCCCAAGTTAATGTAATTGTTATGGCATAGAGATAAGCTTGCAAGTGTAAGGGTATGATGATACCCATGGTGTTCCTTAATGGTTAATCCTTTGGTTAATGAATGGGTTATGTGAAACTTGTTTAAATTGGACTTAATGGGGGTTATGTAACTTAACCATGAAGGTATGGGTCTTGAATGACTTGTATTGGAAACTTATGTTTACCGACATGAGGGTTGGTATTGATGACCATTTGCATAGTTCACACTATTGATATATATTTGTATCTTGGATTGACGTGGGGTCGGGGCATTCCCGGGTCTTTTTTGTTACCTTCGGTTCATGTGGCTACATGCACTAGAGCCCTTTCAGAACAGGGAGATGAACCCATATAGCCTGTGGGAGCCTGTTTATAACGGTTTAGCTACATAGTCTAGGATAAAGTTTTACTTCATACTAAGCCTTGTTCCCTGTCCCACCATGATATGTTATATATGATTAAATGCATTGGTTTGAATAATTTTGAAATATGGATCTTGGCATTATTTTATCCTTTATACCTGAGTTACATATTTTAGTGCTCAACCCACTAATCATCTCTAGACGCTATATCCCCACACGATGTAGGGTCCAAAGGTAATTCTACTTCTCATGTTCAATGTTAGGTAGATCAGTTTAGTTCATAGATCATTAGCGGTGAAGTGGTGAGCTTTCATTCTCTGAAAGACTTGATCATTTAATTGGTTTCCTTCCATGACTTAGAATTGAATACTTTACATTAATATTATCATTATCATTATCATTGTCATTGTCAGAGTCGGGGGTATGTATCGACATTGGTTGCTTACGAATTAGTAGAGGTTTGGTGGATATTGTTGTGGATTGGGTATTGGTGTTGGAACTCTTGGATGCCTTTAAGTTTATTACTTTTCTATCCTGTTATATGTTCTAAATTTAGCTATTTTTAGGTGTGTTGTGTTCTATTTGGCTAGGCAAATGGGGTGGTCTCCGATCTTCGGTGGACGTGAGATACCCGTCACGGCCAAGCCCTGATTCGGGTCATGACAAAGTTGGTATCAGAGCCAGGTTTGGTGTCATTAGGTGTCCACAAAAACATGTCAAGTAGAGTCTCTTTTATGGATTCGTAGCGTGCCACACTTATAAGAGAGAGGCTACGAGGCATTTTGAGATATTTACCTTTTATGTGATCTACTTTTGGGCTGTAAAGTCTAAGGTGTTGAAATCACCTCTAATTCCTATTTGTTCACTTTAAAATCATACCTCTCAGAAGATCTGATACTCATGGAAACTTCTATGTCCCACTTGAGGACGATGTGACTCATCCTACTTATGGGGTTCAGATATGATCTAGGGTCGCTTCTTCTGATTGCCTTAGTGAAGTCTACCAGTCTCCATTGATCCTTTTCCTACTTGTGACACTTCTGCTCCATCACCTCTTAGGCATATTACTAATGCTGAGTTCCGCCATTATATTTATCTGCTGACCTAATTAGGGATATCTCAATTATGTCAATCGGGTCTTTCCGATGTTGTTGTGAGTTCTTCTAAGGCTACTAGGGTTTGCCAGTTTATGAGGATGAATCCTTTCCCTTTATTGGCTCTAAGGTTGAGAAGGATCATCAAGGGCCCATAGATGAGATAGAGAAGATTTTTTATGTGATGCATGGTTCTGACTTTGAGGGAGATTAAGTGAGTTGCATACTAGTGAAGGATGTAGTGTATCAATGGTATAAGGAGAGGGACTAGACTAGGGGTGATGATGTAGAGTTGGCATTATGGGATGATTTCTCTGGTCCTTTTCTTGATTGTTTATTTTTTTAAGAGTTGAGGGAGGTGAAGGCTAAGGAGTTCATTAATTTGAAGCAAGGAAATATGACTGTGAAGGACATATGCCTTGAAGTTTCATCAGTTTTCCCATTATGCTCCTGAGCTAGTGTCTAGCATGAGGGATAAGATGAGGAAGTTTGCTTTGGATTTGTCCCAAGACTTGGTAATGGAGTGCAAGGATGCCTTGTTGAATAGTAACATGGATATCTCTAGGCTAGTAGTGTATATATAGTAGGTTAAAGATGAAAAAAAGAAATAAGATGAAATAGGGAGAGGTAAAGTAAGAGATCCAGGTATTCTGAGCAGAGTGGAGGCCAATAAAATAGTCTTAAAGATGGAAGGCAATGGTTTCAGAAAAAGGGGGGAAATTTTAGTTCTTATTCTACAGCTAGTGCTACGTATCCTAAGTCATCTGGTGATCATCGTTTCCAAAGCAATAGTGAGTTTAAGGCACAAGGTGCCCAATATCAGACCAGTGGGGCTCAGTCAGATTCATCGCATCCTATTTGTAGATTTTATAGACAGTTACACCATGGCTTTTGTGATGTAAAAGGAATAAGCATTTCAGATATAGACAGTCTGGCCATATCCAGAAGAATTGTCCTTTAGGTGATGTTACTACTGGTGATAATAAGGTTCCGATTTTTGCTACTTCAGCTCCTTCACCAAAAGGTGCTACTTCTGGCTCCAACACTAGTCGGAATCATTTATATGCTTTTACTATCCATCAAGATTTTGATGCATCTCCTGATGTTATTACTGGTATACTAAAATTTTCTCTCATGATATATCACGTAAAGATACAATGTCCAGAGATGGTACACCACAAGACAATAAACATCACAAGAGACAAAATACATCAATTTCTCTCCTGATTTATATTTTTTCTTAGGGTGGTCCTCCCGTTAGAGAAATTGATTTTGGAATTGATCTTTTTCCAAACACACGTCCTATCTCTATCCCTCCCTATAAAATGGCTCCGGCTGCATAGAAAGAACTTAAGGAGCAATTGAAAGATCTCCTTGATAAAGGTTTTATTTTCCCTAGTGTCTCTTTGTGGAGCACTCCGGTACTCTTTGTGTGTAACAAGGATGGTTCCATTCGGATATGTATAGATTACCGTCAGTTGAATAAGGTGAACGTGAAGAATAAATATCCACTTCCTAGAATTGATGATCTCTTTGACTAGCTTCAAGGTGCTAAGTATTTTTCTAAGATTGATCTTCGGTCTGGGTACCATCAGTTGAAGATTAGGAAGGTAGATATCCCTAAGACTGCTTTTCGAACCCGGTATGGTTATTTTGAGCTTTTGGTGATGTCCTTTGGTTTGACTAATGCCTCAGCGGCATTCATGGATTTTATAAACTGGGTATTCCATCAATTCTTAGATTTGTTTGTAATTGTATTTATTAATGATATTTTAGTGTATTCCAAGAGTGAGGTGGATTACCGATCACCTCTTCATAGTGTTGCAGACCCTTAAGGATTAGTGGTTATATGAAAAAATTTCCAAGTGTTAGGCATAGTTGGATGTTGTTACCATTATGGGTCATGTTTCGTTTAGTAAAGGGATCATGCTGGATCCACAGAAAGTTGAGGCAGTTAAGAAGTGTCCTAGACCCACGACTCTAATAGATATTTGGAGCTTCTTGGTTTTAGCTGGTTATTATAGAAGGTTTGTGGAAACTTTCTCTTCTACTATTGCCCCATTGACTAGACTGACTCAGAAAAAGGCAAAGTTCTTATGGTCGGATTCTTGTGAGAGTAGTTTTGAGAAGTTGAAGGATAAGTTGACTTTGGCTCTAACTTTGACTATACTCGAAGGTACCGACGGTTTTGATGTTTATTGTAATGCGTTCTGTATGGGACTAGGTTATGTGTTGATGCAGAATGGTAAGGTGGTTGCATATGCTTCTAGGCAGTTGAAGGTGAATTAGAAGAATTATCTAACTTATGATCTGGATTTGTTGGTTGTGGTCTTTGCTTTGATGATTTGGCATCATTATATGTATGTGGTTCATGTGGACATCATCTTAGACTATAAGAGTTTCCAATATGTGTTCACCCTGAAGGAGTTAAATCTCAAGCAAAGGAGATGGCTTGAGTTGCTTAAAGACTAAGACATGAGTCTCAATTATTACCCAGGTAACGCTAACAAGGTTGTTGATGCTCTTAGCAGGTTGTCCATGGTAAGCTTGTCTTATGTTAATAAGGAAAATCAAGGTTTGATGAAGGATATTCATCGATTGGATAGCCTTGAATTCGCCTTTTGGACTTTGAGGATGGAGGTGTGATTATGCAAGAGGTTGTGAAGTCATCTTTAGGTGCTGAGGTGAAGGAGAAGTAGGTATTGTATCCTCTATTGATTCAGATCAAGGGCGATGTGGGTCACCAGAGGGTGATGGCTTTTGATATTGGTGGTGATGGTATCTTGAGATACCAAGGCAGACTATGTGTTCCTGATGTTGATGGGCTGCAAGAAAAGATCTTGGTTAGGGCTCATAAATTGAGGTACACTATTCATAATGGTTCTATGAAGATGTACCATGATTTGAAAGAGATCTATTAGTGGAATAACATAAAGAAGGATGTGTCTAATTTCATAGATAAGTGCATGGTGTGTCAACAAGTGAAGGTTGAGCACTTGAGGCCAGGTGATTTATCTAAAGAGAGTGAGTTGCTCGTATGAAAATGGGAAGTGATTAATATGGATTTCATCACCGGTTTTCTATGGTCTCACCATCAGTTTTATTTGATTTGGGTTATTGTGGATAGGATGACCAATTCCTCTTATTTCCTAACTATAAAGACTAATTATTCGCCAGAGAATTATGCTAAGCTTTTCATTCAGGAAATCATGAAGTTGCATGGTACTCTAGTTTCCATCATATCTGATCGAGGTACTCAATTCTCATCTCACTTTTGGCATTTCTTTCAAAGAGGTTTGGGAACTAAGGTCAACCTTAGCACCGCTTTCCACCCTAATACGGATGGACAAGTGGAGAGTACGATACAAACTTTGGAGGATATACTAAGGTCTTTTGTGGTTGATTTTTATGGTAGTTAGGTTGACCATTTGCCTCTCATAGAGTTTGCATATAATAATAGCTATCATTCCTGCATCAAGATGGCTGCATTCGAGGCCTTGTATAGTAGGAGGTGTAAGTATCCCATTGGGTGGTTTGAGGTTAGTAAGAAAAGGTTGTATCATCCAAACTTGGTTCACCAAGCTATGAAAAAGGTGAAGGTGATTGGGATAGGCTTAAGGCCGCCCAAAGTCGCCAAAAGTTCTATGCGGATATAAGGCGAAGGGACTTGGAGTTTGATATGGATGATTTGGTATTCTTGAAGGTGTCTCCCATGAAGGGAGTGATTCAGTTTAGGAAGAAGGGGAAGTTTAGTCCCTGTTATATTGGTCCATATCGTGTTTTAAGGTGAGTGGGAAATATGGTTTATGAGTTGGAATTGCCTTTGAGTTTGGGTTCCATTCATTCGATCTTTCATGTTTTGATGCTGGAAAAATGTGTGGGTGATCCCTTCTTGGTTGTTTCTTTAGAGAGTGTTAGTGTCGTGGATTCCTTATTACATGGAAGTCCCGATGGAAATTTTGGATAGACAGGTCCGACGTTTGAAGACTAAAGACGTGGATTCAATAAAGGTTCTACGGAGGAACGAAAAGTGTGAAGAATCTACTTAGGAAGCCTAAGAGGACATAAAGTTTAGATATACATTCTTATTTCCTGCTTTGGAAAATCATGCTTGTAGTATGTATATTCCTTAATATCATTGTTCTCCATCTTTGTTAGGGGTAAGTATGGATATGCTTTGTGTTAACTCATGCTAATAAATGTCTTGTCTTATCATTTGGGGATGAATGATCCAAAAGTGGAGAGAATGAAACACCCTAAATTTTGGTCCTTGGAAATTTCTGAGTTTTTAAATATACTGCCCAGACTACTACTCACCCTATGAGTCATAAGGTGTCGTTATGGGTATTAAGGACCCAATTGTAGTCAGACCAGTGTGCTAGTCTGATGTTTTAGTTATGACCATGAATAGGGTTAATGAGTTGTAAAGACTCTATACGAGTCGTATAGTCCCCTCCTTATCCAAACCAATGTGTGCCCCAAGTGTTCAATCCTGGTTACGATTAGGACCCTATGAGTCGTCGGATATCTTAACGAGTCGTGTGGTGTGAACCGTAGGGTCATTAGAGAAAGATTCTTTAGCTACTGTCTTGACTATGACTCATAGTGATGAGTCGTAATGTATCCTTACAAGTCGTATAGTGACCCATAGTCACTAACAATAATTTTTCAGCTTTTAATTAAGGTCACTTTGGACATTTCCCTTTTTCCCCAATCGTGACTTACGACTTAAAACCCCTTTAGGGTATCACTATCACTCCAAAATAAATCAAAATAACTTCTAAAACACTCTCAAATCTTCAAAGTCAAGAGAACTTAGGGTTTCCAAGAAATTGATCAATTAGGGCTCTCAAGAGTGATTTCTCTCCATAACTGTGATACCCAGGCATGTTATTCTTCCCCAAATCTTATTTTATGAAAATCATGTGTTTTAAATAGTTTAATTGTGTGGATTTAAATGTGGGTTTTGATATGGTTGAGCATTTTAGAATGGTTGATCCTTGAATTGTTTTCCTATGGTTTGATGAGTTATTCATGCTTTGAAATTAATGTTTTGAACTGGAGGGGTGCATGGGTGTGGAAATTAGAATGGAGGTCAAGGTAAACCCCCAAATTAACGTTTTGAACTTGGAATTGGTTTGAATAATTGTGTTCCCTTAACCCACTTGTGTAAATGGCTTGAATTATCAATTTTTTCACACGATTTGACTTTCTCACTTATACTATTGCATTGCATAATCGACTAAATAATGAATATGGATTTTTGAGGCCTTAATGGCTATGTTTTGATTTAATAAATCTAAAAGAGGTCGAAGCATTCCTCCAATTTGATTTAATGAACAAAGGGGGTTGAGGCATTTCCCCAAGTTAATGTGATTGTTACATCACAAAGATAAGGTTTCAAGTGTAAGGGTATGACGATACCTATGGTGTGCCTTAACAGTTAATCCTTTGGTTTATGAATGGGTTATGTGAAACTTATTTTAAATAGGGATTAATAGGGGTTATGTAGCTAAGTTGTGAAGGTATGGGTCTTATTTTAAATAGGGCTTAATAGGGGTTATGTAGCTAAGTCGTGAAGGTGTGGGTCTTGAATGACGTGTATTGGAAACTAATGTTTGCCGACGTGAGGGTTGATCTTGATGACCGTGTGAATAGTTCACACTATAGATATATATTTGTATCTTGGATTGACATGGGGTCGGGGCATTCCGTAGTATTCCTTGATACCTCCAATTCGTGCAACTAACACGCACTGGTCTCTTTCAGCAAGAGAAACTAAACCCATATAGTTTGTGGGTGCCTGTTTATGACGGTTGATCTAAATAGTCCAGAATAACATTTTACATTATGATAAGCCTTGTTCCCTGTCCCAGCACGATATATTATATATGATTATATGCATTCATTTTAATGAGTTTGAAATGTGGATTATGGCATTATTTTATCCTTTATCCCTGAGTTACATTCTAGTGCTCAACCCACTAACCTTCTCTGGACATTGTATCCTTATGCGATGCAGGGTCCAAAGGCAATTCTACTTTTCCTACATAGTGTTAGGTGGATCGGCTCAGTTTGTCGATTATTTGCAGTAAAGTGGTAAGCTTCCATTCTATGAAAAACTTAACCATTTCATTGATTTCCTTGCATGACTTAGAATTGAAGATTTTGCATTAACATTATCATTATCATTGTCATTGTCATTATTATTTTCAATAACACCCCGGGTTTTGGTCCCTAAAAATTCCTTGATCTTTGAACTTATGTCCTCATTACAACTTACCCTACGAGTCGTAGGGTATTTTGACGGGTTGTAGGACCTAAATCATAGGGTGACTAGTGATTTTTTCCTGAGTTACAGCCTTGGTGAGGACTTAAGGTCATGAGTCATCAAGACTCTTTACGAGTCGTAGTGTTCCAACTCATAGGGAAACAAGTGTACTATCCTAAGTTCCTATTGTGACTACGAATATCGTGTTACGAGTCATAATGTCTGAGTACTAGGCATATGGTATGACTCGTATCCAAACCATTGTAGGTGTCCAAGGGAGTTATCCAGACTAAGACGGGACTAGATAAGTCATACGGTGACCCTACGAGCTGTAAGGTTACTCGTAATGACTAGGCACCATTTTTCAATTCTTAAATTGAAGGAACTTTGGAAATTTCCCCATTTTACCCACTTATACCCCATGAACATAAAATGCCTTGGGGTCATTATTTCCCATCCCTATTAATCATGAAAACTCTCTCAAACTCACTAAATTCTCCAAGGTCAAGATACTTAGGGTTTCCAAGAAGTTAATCAATCAGAGCTCTTAAGGGCAAAATTCCTTCATAATCGTGATCCTTTAAGGCATGTATCTCTTCCCCAAAAGTTATTTTGTTAAAAGCAAGTGGTTAAATGGTTACCCATGTGGTTTAAATTGTAAGTTTTTGGTTATGGGTTGAGGGTTCTTGAATGATTGTTGTTTATATGATGTTTCATGTTTACTTATGCATCATTTATGCTTTAAATGGTGGTTTTGAACCAATTGGGCACATGGGCATGTGAATTGAATGGGTAATATATTTTTCCCCAAGTTTAATGGATTAATGATTTGGAAGTGGTAATAACCTCAACCCAATCTTGTGAAATCGGCTTTGAACATGAAATTATGCATATTGAAAGTATTTTGAAGCCTTGCACAGTGTAAAAGAGTAATGGAACATGAAGTGACTTTTAAAGAAGGCTTAATGGCCATAGATTGAATTTGAATTGAAAATTTTGGAGTTTTATTGGCCGAGGGGTTAGAGTCCTACTTGCCTAGATGATTGGTTCCTATATGGGACTTTGGATTCCCATTGGCTAGTTGGGTTGGAGTCCCACTTGGCTACATGGTTTGGTTCCTATGTGGAACTTTGGAGTCTTGTTAGCTGATTAGGTTAGATTCCCCATTGGCAAGTTGATTAAATTAGTGAACTGACATGTGCTTGCAAGCTATAGTCGGTATGACGGTACTACTTTATAATGCCTTAATGAAAGACTCCTTGTTTGATGATTGGGGATGTCTGAAAAGTATTTTAATTAGTATTTAATGAGGGTTGTGTAGCTGTGCCGTGAAAGTGAAGGTCCCAAAGGACCATCACTGAAAACGCAGTTGCCGATGCAGGGGTCTAAATGGCCAGGTGGTTTGAGTCCCCCATATTATAAGACTGAGTTCTTAAGTCACTCTTGATATAAGTTAGGAGGTTCGAGTCCCCTTTGGTACATATGTATATGTTATTAATCTCTAGTTCATGCGGCCACATATACTAGGGTCCTTTTAGCTAGGGAGAGCTTCACCCATATAGCCCGAGGGTGCCTTATTATGACAGTTATGCTACATAGTCCAGGTTAAGGATTTTTAGAGTTCATGCTAAGCCTTGTACCCTATTCCAGCATTTGATATATATATATATATATGTATGTGATCGTGTGTATTGGATTTTGATGAATTGTTAAACTATTAATCATGGCATTATTTTACCCCTTACCTCTAAGTTATATGCTAGTGCTCAACCCACTAATTATCTTCAGATGTTGTAACCCCACGTGATGTAAGCACCGAAGGCAATTCTACTTTTCCTGCATAATTTTAGATGGATCGGCTCAGTTTGTTGGTCATTTGTGGTGAAGTAGTGATCTTTCATTCTCCAAAAGACTTGATCATTCCATCAGTTTCCTTGCATAAACTAGAATTAAAAAGTTCACCTTAACATTATCATTGTCATTGTCATTGTCAGGGTTGGGGGTATGTCCCGACTTAGATTATTTTTAACTTAGTAGAGGCTTTGTGGATATTACTGTAGATTGGATATTAATGTAGACACTCTTAGATGTCTTTGAGTTTTTTTTTACTTTTCTATACTGTTATATGTTTGGATTTTAGCCAATGTTAGGAGTGTTATGCTTTTTTGGCTAGGCAGAAAGGGGGTGGTCTCCCATCCTCGGTGGACTTGAGATACCTATCACGGCCAGGCCCTGGTTTGGGTCATGACCAATGGTATCAGTTCCTAGGTTTGGTTTCATTGGGTTTCCACAAAGCCATGTCAAGTAGAGTCTCTTTTATGGGTGTGTAGCGTGCCACACTAATAAGGGAGAGGCTACGAGGCAATTTGAAATGTTTCCCTTTTCATAAGATCTATTTTTTTGCCTATAGAGTCTAAGGTCTTGAACCAACACTAATATCTATTTCTTCGCATTTCAGATCATGCCTCCCTGAATATCTAATGCTTATGGAAACTCCTTTGTCCTATTTGAGGATAATGTCGATAAAACCTGTCCTACTTATAGAGTTCAAACTCGGTCTGGGACCGTTCTCCTATTGGCTTTCGTAGGGTTCCCCCAAATTCTACTTTTCCCCTTCGGTGTCCTTGGGATGATGTGACTAATATTGAGTTTTGTCAATCGATTTATTTTCTTACTTAGTTGGTGGCCTCTCAATCTCTCCAGTCTGAGCGTGAGGATATTGTTCCTCTTTCTTCTGAGGACACTAGAGCTAGCAAATTTATGAGACTTAAACCCTTGGTTTGACTGATTCTAAGGTGAAGAAAGATCAAGAAGGGTTCATTGATGAGATGGAAAATATTTTTGAGTGATGCATGCTTCTAACTCTGAAGGTATGAAGTTTGTTGCATATCAGTTAAAGGATATGGTGTATCGGTGGTATAATGAGTGGGAACAGTCAAGATGTGATGATGCTGATGTAGCCTTGTGGGATGACTTTTCAAGTTCCTTCATTGACCATTTCTTTCCTTAAAAGTTGAGAGAAGTATGCCTTGAAGATTCACCAGGTGTCCCATTATGCTCCTGAGTTTGTGTCATCCATGAGAGAGAGAATGAGAAAGATTGCTTCTGGGTTATCCCATGACTTAGTGTTGGAATGAAAGGTCGCCTTTCTGAACAAGGACATGGATATTTCTAGATTGGTGGCATACATGCAACAAGTGGAGGATGAGAAGAAAAGGCAGGCAGAAGTTGAGGAGAGGCAAAGTAAGAAGTTTAAGTACTCAGAACAGGGTGAAGGTCAGAAAATAGTAGTGGTGGTGGTGGTAGAAGGAAGTGGTCTAAGAAGAAGACCTGGGGAAATTTTGGTTCTTATTTTACGACCAGTGCTTCATACCCTAAGTCGTCTGGTGATTGTCATTTTCAGAATAGTGATGGTCCCAAGGCATAGGGTTCCCATTCTAAGTCTAGTGGAGCTCCATCGGCCCGATCTTATCCCCTTTGTCATTTCTGTGGGCAGGTACATTATGGATTTTGTAAGGAGGGGAGGAATAAGTTCTTCAAGTATGGTTAGTTGGGTCACATGCAGTGGGATTATCCTTCATTCAAGGTTGTTATTGGGGCTAATAAAGTTTGGATTACCACGTCTTCAGCTCCTGCACCAAAGAGTGCTACATCTGGCTCTGTTACTGGTCGGAATCGCCTTTATGCTCTTGCCACTTTCAAGGAATTTGAGGCAGCTTCTAATGTTGTCACAGGTAGTTACGACTCTTTTCCCATGATGTGTATTGTCTTCTTGACTCGGGGTATACTCTTTCTTATGTGACCCCGTATATGGCTATTCGTTTTGGTTTTGTTCTTGAGAGTATTTTGGACCTCTTTTCTGTATCCACCCCAATGGGTGACTCTATGGTTGCTGGAAAGATTTATAGGGGTTGTGTGGTATCTATCTGTAGTAGGAAGACCTTGTTAGATTTGATAGATTTGGACATGTTAGACTTTGATATGATCTTAGGGATGGATTAGATGCACTCGTGCTATACGTATCTTGATTGTGGGACTCGAAGGTTCAGTTTCTAATTCCCTAATGAATCTGTCATTGAGTGGGAAAGTAGTTTCGTAGTGCCTAAGGGAAGATTCATATCTTATCTTAGATCCCGGAAGTTGATTTCCAAGGGGTATATCTATCATTTGGTCTGAGTTAAAGATTCTAAATCAGAGAGTCCTTCTTTACATTTTGTTCCTGTGGTCTACGAGTTTCCTGAGGTGTTTCCTGATGATTTTCCTGGTGTTCCTCTCGATAAGAAAATAGATCTTGGGATTGATCTCCTTCCGGACACTCGTCCTATCTATATCCCTCCTTATATAGTGGCTCCAGCTGAGTTGAAAGAACTCAAGAAGTAGTTGAAAGACCTCGTTGATAAAGTTTTTATTTGCCCTAGTGTTTCCCTGTAGGGTGCTCCTATGCTCTTCATTCTTAATAAGGATAGGTCCCTTCGAATGTGTATAGATTACCGCCAGTTAAATAAGGTGACTGTGAAGAATAAGTACCCTCTTTCAAGTATTGATGATCTATTTGACCAGCTTCAAGGAATGAAGTATTTTTCTAAGATTGATCTTCGGTCAGGTTATCATTAGTTGAGGATTAAGGAGGTGGATATCCCTAAGACTGCTTTTCGTACTCGGTATGGCCATTATGAGCTCTTGGTCATGTTTTTGGTTTGACTAATTCCCCGATGATATTTATGGATCTTATGAATTAGGCATTCCGTCAATTCTTAGATTTTTTTGTAATTGTATTTATTGATGATATTTTAGTGTATTTTAAGAGTATGGTGGATCATGTTGATCACCTCCGCATAGTGTTGCAGACTCTTGATTAGTGACTGTATGCTAAGTTTTCTAAGTGTGAGTTCTAGTTGAATATTGTGACCTATCTGGGTCATGTTGTTTCTAGTGAGGGTATCATGGTGGATCCACAAAAAGTTAAGGCAGTTAAGAAGTGGCCTAGACCCACGACTCCAACTGACATTCGGAGCTTCTTGGGTTTAGCCGGGTACTATAGGAGGTTTGTGGAAAGTTTTTCTTCCATTGCCACCCTATTGACTAAGGTGATCTAGAATAAGGTAAAATTCTTATGGTCAGATGCTTGTGATTGTAGTTTTGAGAAGTTGAAGGATAAGTTGACTTTGGCTCAAATTTTGACACTACCCAAAGGTACTAATAGCTATGTTGTCTATTGTGATATGTATTGTATGGTACTGGGTTATTTATTGATGTAGCATAGTAGAGTAGTATCCTATGCTTCCAAGAAGCTGAAGGTTCATGAGAAGAATTATCAGACTCATGACTTGGAATTGTTGGTTGTTTGAAGATTTAGCTTCACTATTTATAAAAGGTACATGTTGACATCTATTCCAATCATAAGAGTTTACAATATGTGTTCACCCAAAAAGAGTTAAATCTTAGGCAAAGGAGATGTCTTGAGTTTCTCATAAATTACGACATGAGTCTCTATTATCATCCAGCTAAAGTTAACATAGTTGTTGATTCTCTTAGCAGGTTATCTAAAGGAAGTTTATCTTATGTGGTGAGGAGAAGTGAGAATTAGGGAAGGATATTCATCAGTTCGCTAATTTCTGAGTTCGTCTCTTGGACTCTGGGGATAGAGGTGTGATGGTTCGAGAGGTGGTGAAGACATCTTTGGGTGATAAGGTGAAAGTAATGGCTTTTGAGATTGATAGAGATGGTATCTTGAGGTACCAATGGAGATTGTGTGTTCCCAACAATGATGGGCTAAGAAAAAGAATCTCAATAGAGGCTCATGAGTCGAGGTATACTGTTCATCCTGGTTGGACAAAAATGTACCATTACCTGAAGAAAATTTATTGGTGGAGTAACATGAAGAAGGATGTGGCCAAGTGTATGGTTTGTCAAGAAGTGAAGGTGGAGCACTTGAGGCCTGGTGGTTTGTCTCAAGAGATTGAGTTGGCCATGTGGAAATGGAAAGTAATTATTGGATTTTGTTACTGGTCATCTGCGGTATTGCCAACAATTTGATTCCGTTTGGGTCATCGTGGATAGATGACTAAGTTCGCTCACTTCGTACCAGTGAAGGGTAATTATTCGGCAGAAGATTATGCTAAGATCTTCATTCAGAAAATCATAAAGTTGCATGGTTCTCCAATTTCCATCATATCTGATCGAGGTACTCAATTTTCATTGCACTTTTGGCGTTATTTCTAGAGAGGTTTGGGGACTAAGGTGAACCTTAGCACCGCTTTCAACCCTCAGACGAATGGACAAGCGAAGAAGACTATTCATACTTTGGAAGTTATGCTAAGGTATTATGTGCTTGACTTTAGTGGCAGTTGGGTTGATCATTCTCCCCTCGTAGAATTTTCATATAATAATTGTAATCACACTAGTATTGGGATGGCTCCTTTTGAGGATCTTTATGGTAGTAGGTGCATACCTCCTATTAGATGGTTTGAGGTTGGCGAGAATAGGTTATACGGTCTTGACTTGGTTCACTAAGCTATGGAGAAGGTGAAAGTGATTCGGGATAGGATTAAGAATGCCCAGAGTTGCCAAAGGTCCTATGTAAGGCGAAGGTATTTAGATTTTGGTGTAGGTGATTTGGTGTTCTTAAAGGTGCCTCCCATAAAGGGAGTGATACAGTTCGGAAGAAAGGGAAAACTTAGTCTCCATTATGTTGGTCAATATCGTATTTTGAAATGAGTAGGCAGTGTGGCTTATGAGTCAGATTTTCCTTTGAGCTTGGATTCCATTCACCTGGTCTTTCATGTTTCAAAATTAAATAAGTGTGTGGGTAATCCTTCCTTGATCGTTCCTTTGGAGAGTGTTGGTGTTTCGGATTCCTTTTCCTATGAGGAAGTTCTGATGGAAATTTTAGATAGACAAGTCCGTCGTTTGAGGACAAAGAATGTGGCTTTAGTGAAAGTTCTATGGAGGATCCAAAAGTTTGAATAAGCTACTTGGGAAGCTAAAGAGGACATGAAGTCCAAGTATCTCTTCTTGTTTCCTGTGTTGGATAATCATGGTTGAGGTATGTTGTAATGCCCCGAGTTTGTACCCCAGACGCTACACGGTACTAGCAACCCCGAAAAACCACCAGATAACCCATAATTGGTACCTACTGTGAGCACTAAATAATAATAACACTGTAATAACAAAATAACTGGTATAAATACGAAAGTTAGGCTGAGAACGCCATAATGTTCATAACTGACAAAATAATCAATACTGAATACTGAAACAACTGTCTGAAATACTCTAGTCCAAAAGCCTCTAACTACCTGAATTATGGAGTTGATGGGACAAGCCCTCAACTAACTCCGACTACTGGAAACTATACTGAATTACTGAAATAATACTCTTTCCTCGAACTATGAGGACTCACCACTAAGTCTACTGCAGATAGGCTAGGATTCTAAGTACGGTCAGGAGCCCGTGCGTCTGAACCTATGATATAAGACATCATAGCGTAAAATAAAAGTATGCGCCAGTACTTCGAATGTACTGGTATGCTAAGTAAGGTAGGCTAATATGCATGGGTTCATATTCATGAACAATAACTGGTTGAGTACATGAACATAACTGAATGAGAGTACATGCATGAATACATAAACTATAACTGAGGTCATGATAACACTGGATACTGAGTTCTGGATTACTGATTCACTGATATATGAGTTACTGATAATGTATAACTGATAACTAAGTGACTGTATCTGACAGTCCTAATTCTGTAGAACTGATCTGAGCTCTATACTGATCTGAGTTCTATACTAATCTAAGTGACTGTATCTGACAGTCATAAATCTATAGAACTGATCTAAGTTTTATACTAAGCTGCGTGACTGTATTTGACAGTACTGATTCTGTAAAACTGAACTGAATTCTATACTGAGACTGAAACTAAAACTGTGGGAGGTAATCATCTAATTGACATGCCCTAAATCTGAACTGGTGGGGTCCAACCTGTGACCCAGTTGGAAGGGTGCTAATACCGTACCACGGGTACTAACACTGAAAAGACCAGGATGCCAAGCCTAACTAACGGGTGACACCTGGGCGAAGCCAAGACTAATCTGACGGGTGACCCCTGGGAGGTAGTCAAGCCTAGTCTGATGGGTGACTCCTCATCCAGCACTGGCTACGCAGATTTGGAGTACAAGGATTGCTACTAATGACTCTACCTACCTGATGGGAAAGCCGTCATCCCTGCTCGCTCTCGGTGCTGAATCCTACTCCCAACTGAATAGACACTGAACTGATTCTTAGACTGTACTAGACTTGATTTAGCTATTACTAATCGTACTATCTAACTGAACTGAACTGAGTTCATTGGGTTTCGCTATATGACGGAATACGACTGTGTTCTGTTAACTGACTGAGTTCACTGAGTTCTAAACTAACTATTGAACTAAGACTGGGACTAATTACTGAGTACAATTGTTCGTGACACTACTGAGACTGTTTTGTAACTACTGTAGTTCTAGGTAAATATCTAAATTGCCGGGTATTGAATACCCCCAGGACTCAATAGCATAAATTATAAGACATAGCACAATCTTGATACATGATAACAAATTTCTTAATCATAAATCATTCATTGAGGAATTTTGAAAAACACTTGCATGACATGAACTTATATACATACTAGCATGATATGATTACGCTGCTCAAACCACATGAACAATTCATTAATCACTTGAAGAGTATTATTATGCACATGACTGTAATATAACATGCAAGCATCATAATCATAACCCAAACTCACAATTCAAAGGGGTTTTTAACATGAAACCATACAACAACCCACACATGCCATTTATTTCTCATGAACTTGTAAATTATTTATGGATTAAATCCCAACTAACATCATAGTCATGAACACAATCAAATTAAATCAAGAAAATTCATCAAATCAATCTACTTGAAGTTTTAAAAGAGTTGCTTGGACTCCAAGGGTGGAAGGAACCCTTGAATGAACACTTCACATAGCTTAATGCTTGAATTCATGAAGATTGACGGTGAAATTCTTGAGATTTAAATCTTGAATGGAAAGCCCTAGGGTTTGTTCTTGAGTAATTTGAGAGAGAATGAGTGTAATTTTCTTAAAGAGAGCAGAATTTCATATTTTTTAGGCTTAATAGTCGTGGGAAAAAGACCCAAATACCCCTGAGGACGTGGAATCTTAATGACAGAAAATTAACTTAGTGACGTACATATTGATGCATCGCATTGATGGGGTCAACACTATGGCCGACGCACCTCATCGAGTCTGTGTTGGTTCACTAGAAATTACACTGGGAGCTGGGGGAAAATATTCATCGATGTGACAGGCAACGCGGCATGTTAAGATCGCATCGATACACTGGTTTGGACTCCCAAAGGTGCCTCAAATGATGTTCAAAAAATCTGAAACTCATCCGAGAACACCTACTGATATTCCTGATCATGAAGCAACTTAAAGATCGACATTTAATTATCGTAAGGGTCGCAAAATAAGATCGTCAACTCTACAGGCTAAAATAACTCTAACCATGAATACTTAGCTAAAATTTTCTAAGTCTGGGACCCCTTAACAAGCTTTAAAGGACTGAATCAAGCTTAGGATTTTGTGGGGTCTTACAATATCTCCCCCTTGGAAACATTTGTCCTTGAATGAGACCGACTAAGATGGGAGAATTGATAAACTAAAAGTATATACTAGACATGCACAACTGAAGAATGTTTCATGGCTTAGACTACTGATATAATAAGTTATCATACTGAACATGCATAACTGATGCATGATTTCATAACTGATAATATTAATAAGCTCAGTTTGTATACTGAACATGCATATCTGATGCATGAGTACATGACTGAACTAATTCATGAATGCATGACTGAGTATGCAACGTTACTTGATACCAAGTTAGTAACTACATCCGAACATGAAACTAAATAAATTTAAGGAATACTTTTACCTTGAGCTTAGTCTGAGTTTGCAGAGAAGAGGTGAGTATACTTGGTCCGCATATCTACTTCTACTTTCCAAGTAGCTCCCTCAACGGACTGATTCTGCCAAAGAACTCTGACTAGACGGACTTCTTTGTTCCTCAGTCTGCGAATCTGATAATTGAGGATTTCGACTGGAACTTCTTCATAAGAGAGATTGTTCTGAACATCTATGCCCTCTATAAGGACTACAACAGTTGGGTCACCTATGCATTTCTTTATTAAGGAGACATGAAACACTGGGTGCACTGAAACTAAATCTGAAGGCAACTCAAGCTCATAAGCTACCTTTCCGAAACGGCTGAGAATTCGGTAAGCACCAACATATCGGGGACTGAGCTTCCCCTTTATACCAAACCTCTTCACTCTTTTCATAGGAGAGATTTTCAAATATATATAATCACCAATATCGAACTCGAGATCTTTTCTTCATACATCCGCGTATAATTTCTGTCGGCTCTGAGTTGTCTTAAGCCTCTCCCTAATCAACTAAACTTTTTCTTGGGTATCAAAGACCAAGTCAGGACCTACCACTACGGCCTCACCCACTTCAAACCAACCAATATAAGATCTATATCTCCTCCCATAGAGCACCTAAAACGAAGCTATCTGAATGCTGGAATAGTTACTGTTATTATATGAAAACTCAATCAGTGGCAAATGGTCATCCCAACTGCCCTTAAATTCAATGGCACACTCCCTTAACATATCTTCTAGAGTCTGGATGGTTTTTTCTGCTTGACCATCTTTCTGAGGGTGGAAGGTTGTACTGAGGTGAACTTGGGTACCAAGACCCTTTTGGAAGGCTTTCCAGAAATAAGAGATAAACTGGGTACCTCTATCGGAGATGATGGATAAAGAAACTCCGTGCAATCTGACGAACTCTCTGACATAGATCTTGGCATAATCCTCGGCTGAATAGGAGGTATGGACTAGTAAGAAATGAGTTGATTTGGTCATTCTATCTATAATGACCCAAACTAAATCATGCTGCCAATGAGTACGGGGCAAACCCATCACAAAATCCATGTTCACTCCTTCCTATTTCCATATGGGAATACTGAACTTTTGTATGGACCCACTAGGTTTCTAATGCTCGATCTTAACCTGCTGACATATCGAGCACTTAGCCACAAACTCTGCAATATCTCTCTTCATCCCACTCCACCAATAGACTTCCCACAAGTCGCGGTACATCTTAGTGGCCCCTGGATGAATCAAGTAGTGCGCACCATGCACTTCTGGAAGAATCCGTTGCCTCAAGTCATCCACACCTGGAACACATATCTGACCCTGGAAGCGCAACACACCATATCCCCCTTGGGAGAAAACTTCAACCTTCTGATCTTTGACTGATTCTTTCAACTTAACTAGACTAGTATCCCTATCCTATTTTTCCTTCACCTCGAAAACCAGAGATGATTCTTAACTACTCTGTACTCATACATTGCCTTCTGCTAAATGGACTAAGAAAACACCTACTCGGTCAAGCTGATGAACTTTCTAAGCTAATTTTTTCTTATCATCTTCCACGTGAGCAACACTACCCATAGACATCCTACTGAGAGCATCAGCCACCATATTGTCCTTTTCTGGGTGATACAGGATACTCATGTCGTAGTCTTTCAACAACTACAACCACCTTCTCTGACGGAGGTTTAGATCTTTCTAAGAAAATATGTATTGCAGGGATCTTATGGTCAGTGAACACATCCACGTGCACTCCATACAAATAATGCCTCCAAATCTTTAAGGCAAACACTACTGCTGCTAACTAAAGATCATGAGTGGGATAGTTCTTTTCATGGGGCTTAAGCTGTCTAGAGGCATAGACTATGACCTTACCTCTCTATATCAAAACATAACCCAAACTAACTCTGGAAGCATCACAATATACCACAAATCCGTCTGAATAGTCTAGTAAAGTCAAAACTGGGGTTGTAGTGAGTCAAGTCTTTAACTCCTGAAAACTCTTCTCACAAGAATCTGACCACTAGAATTTGACTTTTTTCTAAGTCAATCGGTACATAGGGGATGGAATAGACTAAAATCCCTAAACAAACCATCAGTAATAGTCGGCCAAGCCCAAGAAACTCCTGATATCTGATAGAGAGATGGGTCTGGGCCAGTTTCTCACTGCTTCGGTCTTTTGGGGATCAACTCTAATGCCATCACCGGAAATGATATGGCCGAGGAAAGCGACTGACCTTAGGCAAAATTTGCGCTTACTAAATTTGGCGAATAGCTGATGGTTTCAGAGAGTCTGTAACACTGTTCTAAGATAGTCTGCATGATTATGTTCACTACGGGAGTAAACAAGGATGTCATCAATGAAGACTATGATGAACATGTCCAAGTACTGCTTGAACACACGATTCATCAAGTCTATAAAAGTTGTTGGGGCAATGGAAAGACCAAATGACATGACTAAGAATTTGAAGTGACCATACCAAGTTCTGAAGGCTATTTTTGGGATGTCATCTTTCCTGACTCTGAGATGATGATATCCTGATCTGAGGTCTATCTTAGAAAAGTAACTGGCACCCTGAAGTTGGTCGAACAAGTCAGTGATTCTAGAAAGTGGATACTTATTTTTTACCATGACTTTATTTAGCTGACGGTAGTCTATACATATTCTGAGAGAACCGTCTTTCTTACGCATGAATAGAACTGGTGCACTCTAAGGGGATACACTTGGTCTGATGAATACCTTATCTAAGAGATTCTTCAACTGTTCTTTTAATTCTTTGAGTTCTATTGGAGCCATTCTGTATGGCCAAATAGAAATGGGCTGAGTATCTAGAAGAAAGTCAATTCCGAAGTCAATTTTACTCTCGGGAGGAACTCTGAGAAGATCTTTGGGAAACACATCTGGGAACTCACATGTTACTGATACTGACTCGAGAGTAGGGTTTTTGAACTAGAGTCTTGGACTCAAACGAGATGGTAGACACATCCCTTAGATATTATTTTCCTTTCCCTAACGTAGGAAACAAGCTGACCCCTAAATGTTGAAGTACTACCCTTTCCACTCTAGGACGGGCTCATTCGGAAACTAAAATTGGACAATTCTATTTTTGTAGTCAAATGAGGCATAGCATGAGTGAATCCAATCCATGCCGAGAATGACATCAAAATTTGTTATCTCTAATTCTACTAAGTCTGCTGAAGTGATTTTTCTGAGATATCATAACCGGATAGTTCCTGAATACCTGCCGGGCTATGATAGATTTACCCACTTGAGTAGAGATTGAAAAAGGCTCTGCTACGATTTTGGGACTGACTCTGAAGTCGACATCTATATACAGAGTTACAAAGGACAAGGAAGCTCTTGGATCTAGCAAAGTATAAACATGTAAATGATAAACTTGTAACGTACCAGTGACCAAATCAGGAGAAATTTCCTGATCCTATCAGGAATGAAGTGCATAGAGTCTGTTTGGGTGTTGCCTATGGGTAGCACTGGAAGAAGCACCCTGTTGAGTTAGGCGACCAGCTGGAATTAATGACTGATGAGACTAGCCCTGTTGGTGCAACTCCCTACCTTTCTAAGCAACTACCCGATACTTCTGAATCTAATGCCTGGCTTCCCACATCCGAATCACACACCACTGTCAGCTATACACTCGCCCTGATGGTTTTTGCCATATTTCTGGCAATGAGAATTCATTCGGGCACTGCTAACACTTTCCTGGGGTTTAGGGCATCAGGGGGCCTGATGCCCTATCTCTATTGCCATTCCTGAATTTTGGCATAGGAGCACTGGCTGAGTATGGAGTTGGGACTGAAGATTTCGGGTGGAATTGAGAATGATTACCACCCTCTGACTTAAACTGAGTAAAGTTGAAGCTACATGTTCTAGCTCTCTTATTCTCCCTCTTTTTCTCTTTATTCTTAGCCTCCTCTATCTGCTGAGCATGGACCATGAGCCTGTATATGTCTATCTTCTTAATCAGCATGTTGGTTCTACACTTCTTGACCATACTGTTAGATACACCAGACACAAACTTACTCATCTTAGATCTGCTATCTACTACCAGATGAGGGGCATAGCTAGCTAACTGAGTAAACTTTAGAGAATACTCTTAAACTGTCATGTTGCCCTACCTCAGATTTATAAACTCCAAAACCTTAGTTTCCCTTAAATCCTGTGGGAAGAACTTATCAAGAAAAGCAGTGGCAAACTCCTCCCATTCCACAAGCCCTGCATCTGCGACCCATTCTACCTTCCACTTCTTGAACCATGAGTGAGCCACATCCTGCAACTGATATGTAGCCAACTCAGCACTCTCACTAGCAGTCACTCCCATAATGTCTGTGACTTTTTGCACCTGATCAAGGAATTCCTGCAGGTCCTTATCTGACTTAGACCCATTAAAAGATGGAGGGTTCATTCTGGTGAAGTCTTGAATCTTGGCTGCAGCAGTATTGGCCACTGGATTGGTCGGAACGATAGTTGGGCATTTATTTTGGGCTACTAAAGAATGAGCAAAGGTGGTGAAAGTTGCTCTGAATTTTGCATGGGAGACATGCTCATTCAGAGGATCTGCCTGGGCGGGCTGAGGGGTTGGCCGATTTCCTGTTCTTCTTTTAATATTCTTGGGAGGCATGTTCTGTAACAGAAGAAAGAAAAGGATTATACTAAGATTTTATTATGAGTTTATACTCACTCGCACGACAGGAATACTGAATGAAGGGAAACTTTTCCTAAAACATCTCGTAGCCTCCTGTCCATAAGTGTGGCGCGCTATACACCTATGCACAAGACTCCACTAGATGCGGTTTTCAAACTTACTGGGACTCTATTGAATCTTAGGCTTTGATACCAAGTTTGTAATGCTCTAAGTCTGTACTCCGGACGCTACATGGTGCTAGCAACCCCAAAGGACCACCAGCTAACCCATGACTGGTACCTACTGTGAGCATTGAATAATAATAACACTATAATAACAATATAACTTGTATAAATGCGAAAGTTATGCTGAGAATGCCATAAGATTCATAATTTACAAAATAATCAATACTGAATATTGAAACAACTGTCTGAAATACTCTAGTCTGAAAGCCTCTAACTACTTGAATTATAGAGTTGATGGGACAAGCCCCCAACTAACTTCGGCTACTAAAAACTATACTGAATTACTAAAATAATACTCTGTCCTCGAACTATAAGGACTCACCACTAAATTTACTACTGATAGGCTAGGATTCTAAGTGCGGTCAAGAGCCCGTGTGTCTGAACCTATGATATAAGATATCATAGTGCAAAACAAAAGTATGCGTCAGTACTGTGAATGTATTGGTATGCTAAGTGAGGTAGGCTGATATGCATAGGTCCATATGCATGAACAATAACTGGCTGAGTACATATACATAACTGAATCATATTACATGCATGAATACATAAACTGTAACTGAGGTCATGATAACACTGGATACTGAGTTCTGGATTACTGATTCACTAATGTCTGAGTTACTGATACTGTATAACTGATAACTGAGTGACTGTATCTGACAGTCCTAATTTTGTAGAACTAATCTGAGTTCTATACTAATCTGAGTGACTGTATCTTACAGTCATAAATCTGTAGAATTAATCTAAGTTTTATACTAAGCTACGTCACTATATCTGACAGTCCTGATTCTGTAGAAATGAACTGAATTCTATACTGAGACTGAAACTAAAACTGTGGAAGGTAATTATCTAATTGACATGCACCAAATCTGAACTGGTGGGGTCCAACCTATGACCCCAGTTGGAAGGGTTCTAATACCATACCACGGGTACTAACACTGGAAAGACCAGGATGCCAAGCCTAACTGACGGATAACACCTAGGCGGAGCCAAGCCTAATTTGATGGGTGATCCCTGGGAGATAGTTAAACCTAGTTTAATGGGTGACTCCTCATCCTGCACCGGCTACGCAGTTTTAGAGTACAGGGATTGCTACTAACGACTCTGCCTACCTGACGGAAAAGCCGCCATCCCTTCTCGCACTCGGTGCTGAATCCTACTCCCAACTAAATAGACACTGAACTGATTCTTAAACTGTACTAGACTTGATTTAGCTATTACTGATCGTACTTTCTAACTGAACTAATTTCACTGGGTTCCGATAACTAACGGAATACTACTGAGTTCTGTTGACTGACTGAGTTCACTTAGTTCTGAACTGAATACTGAACTGAGATTGTGACTGATTATTGAGTACTACTATCCGTGACACTACTGAGACTATTTTGTAACTACTGTAGCTCTAGGTAAACAGCTAAATTGTCGGGTATTGAATACCTCCAGGACTCGATAGTATAAATTATAAGACATAGCAGAATCTTGATACATGATAACAAATTTCTTGATCACAAATCATTCATTGAGGTATTTTGACAAACACTTGCATGACATGAACTTATATATATACTAGCATGATATGGTTATATACTCAACCCACATGAACAATTCATCAATCACTTGAAGAGCATAATTTATGCACATGGCTGTAATATAACATGCAAGTATCCTAATCATAACACCAACTCACAATTCAAAGGGGTTTTTAACATAAAACCATACAACAACCCAAACATGCCATTTATTTTTCATGAACTTATAAATTATTTATGGATTCGAACCCCAACTAACATCATAGTCATGAACACAATCAAATTCAATCATGAAATTCATCAAATCAATCTACTTGGAATTTTATAAAAGTTGTTTGTACTCTAAGAATGGAAGGAACCCTTGGATGAACACTGCACATACCTTAATTGTTGAATTCTTGAAGATTGATGGTGAAATTTTTTAGATTTGAATCTTGAATGGAAAGCCCTAGGGTTTATTCTTGAGTAATTTGAGAGAAAATGAGTGTAATTTGCTTAAGGGGAGCTGAATTTCGTGTTTTGGGGGCTGAATAGTCATGGGGAAAAGACCCAAATACCCCTGAGGATGCGGAATCTTAATGACTGAAAACTGACTTAGTGATGCACAGATCGACACATCACATTTATGGGGTCGATGCTATGGCCGACGCGCCGCATTGAGTCCGCATTGGTTTATTGGAAATTGCACTAGAAGCTGGGGGGAAATATTCATCGATGCGATAGACAACGCAGAGTGTTGAGATCGAGTTGATACACTGGTTTGGACTCTTAAACATGCCTCAAATAATGTCTAAAAAAAACAAAACTCATTCGAGAATACCTACTGACATTCCTGATTATGAAGCAACTTAAAGATCAATATTTAATGGTCGTAAGGGTCGCGAAATAAGATCGCCAACTCTGCAGGATAAAATAACTCTAAGCATGAATACTTTGCTAAAATTTTCTAAGTCTGGGGCCCCTTAACAAGCTCTAAAAGACTGGATCAAGCTTAGAATTTTGCGGGGTCTTACATATGTGTATTCCTTAATATCTTTGTTTTCTGTCTTTGTTAAAGGTAAGTGTGGTTGTGCTCTATATTAACTCGTGTTAATAAAATCTTTCTCTCATCATTCGAGGATGAATGATATTAAGTGGGGGAGAATGTAACACCTCGGGTTTTGGTCCCTAAAATTTCCTTGATCTTTGAACTTAATGTACTCACTACGACTCACCCTATGAGTCGTAGGGTGTCTTGACAGGTCGTAGGACCTAAAGCGTAGGGTAACTAGTGAGTTTTTCCTGAGTTACTGCCTTGGTGACTACTTGAGGTCACAAGTTGTCAAGACTCATTACGAGTCGTAGTGTTCCGAATCGTAGGGAAACCAATGTACTATCCTAAGTTGTTGTTATGATTATGACTATAGTGTTACGAGTCGTAATGTTTGAGTATGATTCGTATAGTACAACTTGTAGCCAGGATAGTGTGGGTGCCCAAGGGAACTGTCCAGACTATGACTGGACTAAATGAGTCGTAGGGTGACCCTACGAGTTGTAAGGTCACCCGTAATGACTTGGCGTCATTATTTAGTTTTTAAATTGAGAGCACTTGGCACATTTACCCTCTTTACCCACTTATACCCCACATACATAAGATGCCTTGGGGACATTATTTCCAACCACAATCAATCATGAACACTTTCTCAATCTCTCTAAATGCTTCAAGGTCAAGATGCATAAGATTTCCAAGAAGTTAATCAATCGGGGCTCTCAAGGGAAAATTTCTTCCATAATCGTGATCCTTTTAGGAATATATCTCTTCTCCAAAGTTATTTTATTAAAAGCATGTGTTTAACCACCCATGTGGTATAAACTTTTGGTTTTTGGATATGGGTTGAGAGTTCTTGAATGATTGTTATTTATGTGATATTTCATGTTTATTTATGCATTTTTTATGCTTTAAATGGTGTCTTTGAACCAATTGGGTGCATGGGCGTGTGAATTAAATGGGGAATATATTTTTCCCTAAGTTTTATAGGTTAATGATATGGAAGTGTTAATAACATCAATCCAATCTTGTGAAATCGGCTTTGAACATGAAATTATGCACATTAAAAAGTATTTTAAAACCTTGCACAGTGTAAAAGAGTAATGGAACATGAATTGACTTTTAAAAAGGCTTAATGTCCATGGATTGAATTTGAATTAAAAATTTCAGAGTCTTATTGGCTAAAAGGTTAGACTCTCACTTGGCTAGATGATTGGTTTCTACATGGGACTTTGGATTCCCGTTGACTAGTTGGGTTAGAGTCCCACTTAGCTACATGGTTTGGTTCCTATGTGGAACTTTAAAGTCTTATTGGTTGATTGGGTTAGAGTCCCATTTGTAATTTGATTGAATTGGAAAAGTGACATGTGCTTGCAAGCTATATTCGGTATGACGACACCACTTGATAATGCCTAAATGAAAGACTCTTTGTTTAATTATTTGGGATGTGTAAAAAGTGTTTTAATTGGGCTTTAATAAGGGTTGTGTAGCTGTGTCATGAAAGCGGAGGTCCCAAGGGACCATCACTGGAAATCATGGTTGCCAACGCAGGGGTCTACATGACCGGGTGGTTCGAGTCCCCCATATTATATGACTGGGTACTTAAGTCACTCTTGATATATGTCAGGAGGTTCAAGTACCCTATAGTACATATGTATACGTGATTAATCTCTGGTTTGTTTGGCCATACGTACTGGGTCCCTTTTAGCTAGGAGAGAGCTGGACTCATATAGCTCGTGGTGCCTTATTATAACGGCTATGCTACACAGTACAGGTTAAGGATTTTTGAAGTACATGCTAAGCCTTGTACTATATCCCGATATTTGATATATATATGTATATGCATGTAATTGTATGCATTGGATTTTGATGAATTATTAAACTATCGATCATGGTATTATTTTACCCCTTACCCCTGTTGCTCAACCCACTAACCATCTTTGGATGTTGTATCCCTACATGATATAGGCACCGAAGGCAACTCTACTTTTCCTGGACAGTGTTAGTTAGATCGGATTGGTTCGTCGGTCGTTTGCAGTGAAATGGTGAGCTTCCATTCTCCGGAAGACTTGATCATTCCATTAATTTCCTTTCATGAACTAGAATTAAAGAGTTCACCTTAACATTATCATTTTCATTGTCATTGTCAGGGTCAGGAGCATGTCCCGACTTAGATTATTTTCAACTTAGTATAGGTTTTGTGGATATTACTATGGATTGGGTATTGATGTAGACACTCATAGATGTCTTTGAGTTTATTACTTTTCTATCTTGTTATATGTTCAGATTTCTGCCGCTGCTGGGAGTGTTATGTTTGTTTAGCTAGGAAAAAAAGAGTAGTTTCCGATTCTCGGTGGACTTGAGATACTTATCATGGCCAAGCCTTGATTTGGGTTATGATATTATCACTGTCATTGTCAGAGTCGGGAGCATATCCCGACGTTGGTTGTTTTCGGATTAGTAGAGGCTTGATGGATATTGTTGTGGATTGGGTATTGATGTTGGCACTCTTAGATGCCTTTAAGTTGATTACTTTTCTATCTTGTTATATATTCGAAATTCAGTCACAGCTAGGTATGCCATGTTCTGTTTGGCTAGGCAAAGGGGATGATCTCTGGTCCTTGGTGGACTTGAGATACTCATCATGGCTAGGCCCTAGTTCGGTCATGACACTTTATTTCACCCTAATTTTCTTATTTGATTGTTCAGGGATGAACAATGGATAAATTGATATCTGTTGTAACGATCTTTTCCATCATTATGTTTAAGTCTCTAATTTAAAATTAAAAAATGGATAAATATATCCACGAACTACGATAAATGATATGTATATACCTTTTTTCATACTTTGGATACACATATGTCCTTAACATTAATGAAATAATACGTATATACCCCTTACACTAACGGTAGAAGTATATGTGCACCCAAAGTATGGTGGGGGTATATATGTACCATTTATCATAGTTTAAGGATATATTTGTTTCTTTTTTATTCTACTTTTTTATTTCATATAATTAACCCAAGCCCACTACCCAACCCAATAAACCCATTACCCAATTCGATCTCAATTAAAATCCAAGAGACACCTATCTGACAGACACATTTTTTTACTCTTATAACGATATACACACATAATACAGTAACACTCGCTACTACCAATTTCAAAAAAATCATTAACCTATAACACCCAAAAATAACATCAAATAAATTGAACCTCACACGTGTCAATTTTTAGTGATATTTCACCGGGAAAATGCTACCCACCACTAGTCAACACCACATATCAACATTCTCCGTCGAATCAAAAATACCGCACTGACAAACCATTGCCTCACCCCTAGCTCCGGCCACCTCCGACATAACCTCCACTCCCTCCAACAAGTAAATATCAACTAGCAGCAGCGATCAATTTGATTGAGGTTCACATTTAAGAGAAAAGTAGAGGGAGTATTGAGTTTGGAATAAAAATTAGAGGTTGGGTCGAGTTGGTTTGAAATCAGGTTTGATGAGTTGATTGAATCGGATAGTGGATTTGTCTTAGTTATTTGAGATAAAAAATTAAATAAAAAAAGGATAAATATACCTCCAAACTATGATAAATTATACGTATATACCCTCTATCTACTTTGGGTATAAATATGTCTCTGGTCGTTAGTATGAGGGGCATATACTTACCATTTCATTAACGGTAGGGGAATATTTGTGCCCAAAGTATATAGATGGGTATATACATATCATTTATCATAGTTCAAAGATATATTTATCTCTTTTTCTTGTAAAAATTCAAATTCAAATTCTTTTCGGATTTGAAGTTATAAATTTCAGGCTAGGCTAGTTTCGCATGAAATCTGAGCAAAGTATGGTCTAGGATGATCCGGGAATGAATTTGGTAAGTGCAGTAGTGTTTGAATTAATTTTTAGTTTGCTAAGATGATAAAGAATCTGTGAGATTTTATGAAATTGAATTCGAAAAAGTAGAACTCTTGAAACTGATCTTAGCGTAAAGGATATTATTTGGAATGTCTTGAATTTTAGGCGTATTATGAAAAAGAAAATTTCTAGGGAAAATTGAACATTCTATCCCTTCAACGTCGCTATAGTGACTTACATGTCACTATAGCGATATTTTCAAAAGCGGAGAAAGTCTCACTATAAACATCGATCAATGCGGTCAAAGGTTGTTATAGCGACATAAATCATTGTTTTATTCCAAAAAAAAATTAAAATAATTTTTTTTTTTAAAACACATGTTTGGACAATGGAGAGACAATTGTAGATGAAAACTGTCAGTTATCCATCGTTTTTCTTTGTTAAGGTAAAGAATTCATTTTCGTTAACCATTAAATTGATAATCTAGCCTTTAAATTGCTAGTTTGTATTATTTGTGGGGTATTAAGGGCTAATTTTAGTTGATTTTCTGGTGAAAAAGAGTAATTTAAATATAAAATTATTGGGTTTTGGTTAATGATCATTAAATTACCCTGGCATATTGTTAATTTACTAATTTATCCATGAAATTAATAATTTAGATGAATTATAGTAAAAAGGCCCTAGAACGGGAAGAAAATAATCATGAACTTGACCTTAAGGGTTGGGAATGAGTTATCCCAGTGGGGTAGGCCATTGCATTGATTATATATTTTGTATTTATCTCTAAATTAAAAGCAAGCGAAAATTGCACTAAAAAGCAAGGCTCAAGCTTAGTTGAGTTGTACAAGCTTGGATTGAGGTAGGTGATGATTACGTTGTTTAATTCAATTTGTGTTATATGTGCATGTTAATATATTTCTAGTGTTGCTTGTTAATGCTTGTTGATTTGTGTGTGGTCACTTTTCAAATAAATTATTTGTAAAACTTGTGGATATTGCAAGTGTTGATTGGTATCTTGTTTTATATGATTTTGTTATATTCTATTATTGTTTGTGGAGTATTTTGATAATTCGACATTCTCACAATTTATTGGTGGAATAAAGTTGGCAGACACTTGTGTCTGGGATTAGGTACATGGACGGAACTTATCCCCTGCAGGTCATGACTATAGGTTAATTATGATATCCTTAGCGTGTATGTAAGGTACAGGTGAGTTTGACAGCTTCATGAGTGAACCGGGTGTTAAACTTATATGTTGTGGTATTTGTTGACTTGACTTTACTTGACTAATTTGCATACTTGTAGATGTCTTTGACTTATGCCAGGAATCCTAAACTGCTTAAATGTTACATGTTGCTTAAATGTGTAGTTAGGACAAGCATGTATTAACTTGTTGTACTAAATTGTGGTTGAGTGTTCATATTCTCATCTTGGGTTAGCCAAATGACCCTATCAGTACACTTTTATTCTTTTATGTGTTAATACTATAACTGCTCTTACTTTTGTTGAGTGCAGCGCATATTCTAGCGGCTCCTGCGAGACCTCACTTGTGAATCTAGTGTCGGACTCTGGATTCAAGGGTGAGCAGCACGTTTCGGGCCACCGTGAATCCCTCTTGGATGATTTAGTCCTCTATCCTAGACTTATATTTTTCCTTTTAGTTTTTGGGATTGCGTCCCCTTTTTGATCGACTTTTGAGTCGTAGATATGATTATTTATTTAGGAGTATGTTTCGCAATTTTCCTAATTGTTTTAGATCTTGAATTTATTTTCGAATCATAATCTTTTCCTAGTTTTGAACCTAAAAATTATAAAGATTTGAATTGCATGAATCTATCATAGGATCCGAACCCCAAAATCTATTCTTGATTTTGAACTTACAAAGGTGTGAACCCCACAATGCTTTCTTGGATTTGGAACTCCAACAAATCTTTAAATCCCGTGAATCATTTCTTATCTTTGAACTTACAAAGATTTGAACCCCATGAATCAACCCTTGGTTTTGAACTTGATGAAGTTTTCCTTGTATTCCACTTGTTAATCCTTTAAATTTTAGTTTGGGAATATTTTCATTCAAAACTGTTTTAAATTTTAGTTTGGGAATACTTTCATTCAAAACTGTGTCAAGAGAGAGCCGACATGTTAATAGCATTTAAAATAGTGGGCTAATATTTGATAGCAAGATATTAAAAGTGGCTATTTACGTATTTCATACATCTTATACACACCTAGAATAGTGGTAACTCGTGTTTCTGGTTCAGGACTTCATTGCTTCAAAGGTGGGGTGTGAAAAAGCAAAGTAATTGGACTGATGCTCAACATCAAAAATGGATGACTGAAGAGAATCACAGAGGACAGAAGAAGCAGAACACAGAGTCTTTTAAAACCTCTTTTGTCATTTTGTTTATTCTGGTGGAGGATATGTACGTTTTTGCAGAGTTTTTTGCTTTTGCTTTTCAAATGTTTGTAGTATCCAAATGAGTAATTTAATTGGCTTTAAAAAAATAGGTAACGAAAATGAGGGAGTATGGATGACTGGTGAGTAAGCCTAAAAAGGAAAAACGGTTCTGTATTGAGTAAAGAAAAATATGTGGAGTAATGTGTGTTCATATGTTACCCACTAACTGGTCAAGCTTATTTTACACTAAGCGGGTATTTAGCTATATTTTATTGTGAAGTTTTAAAGAAATAATTTTATTTTCAAAATAAAAATAATATTTAAATTGGAATTGTATTTGATCATGAATATAAATTGGATTTGTTTTAGAATTTTGCAATGATCAAACCTCTACATATTTTGCTAGCATGTTAATATAACTTGACAGCAGCAAGAGGCTGAAAACTACCAGAAAATAACAATAGAATGGCATGCAACTCTATCTGAACAGATCGAAGAAACTAGAACTGGAAAATGAACATATAACAATTGATCCAAAAGTAGAGGATAAATGATAACAACCCGAAGGGTTGGGCACCATCACTATGAAGTAATTGAACCAAAGAATGATGGATCCCACAGGTTAAATACTGTCAGTAAGTTGGCTTCACATAATGCACAATTTTTTTTTCAGAACAAATGAAATAGAAGGGACACTGTGCAAACTAATGTTAATCAACTTTCTCAAGGTTTAAAAAAAAGAATAAAAAACACGAATCCTATCAGCTCATCGTCCTACAAGAAAGTGAATTCCCAGTTCTGGCTGTTTAAATATTTTCACCAACTGAAGTAGCACTCTAGAATAGAAAACTGATAACAGCAGAGAATACCAACAGCAATGTAAAATATAGCTCTGAGCTTCCAAATATGGTTGTCGCTGAAGATGCTTTCTGTTTCCTGAAATATATGAACGATAAATTAGGGGTGCATTAAGAGTAACCAAAACCATGTAACTGACGAAGAGATGATATCATACTTTTGCTTAGATGCAAGGGCACCACAATAAAGAACGTTTTCAGGCACCGGCATTTCTGTCTTGTTGCTGTGATCTTCAGGATTGATGATTCGCATATACGTCTCCTGCCCTAAATACCACCTGTCCAGGTTTTCTGCTCTGAGGTTCCACACCCCAACATTGTCGAGAGATACCAAAACTGCTGTCCATCCTCCAGGAAAAACCTAAACAAACAGGAACAAGTAAATAAATCCTGCCCTGTTATAGGGAGCTCGCGAGTTCTCAAACTAAATAAGAAAAGACTACTGTACAAGACAAACCTGAGTTGTAGACCGGGAAATTGCATCCCACCTATTATAAGATCCCCTGTTGTTCTCTGTCCATTCTCCAGAACCCATCCTGCAGCAAATAGGCAAATAATTACATTAACATTCACTCACTGGGAAGATACATTCAACTAGAATGATACTTTTTTAAGCAGAAGCTATACCCAGCAACAAAAAATGAGTAGCCATCCATGTGAAAGCTCTGGACTACCGTGTCATTGTTCTGCAATACAATTTCTATAAATCCCTTGTATGTGGCATTGATAATGGACGTGTCCACCTTGGGTGGTCTATTCATTGGCTTATTCGGGAAATCAAGCTTGTAGTCACCCTTCACATAGTATACATCAGCAAGCCTCATTGGAGTGGCAGGATTTTTAAATGAAATCCCATTAAAGGTAGCTCGAAGCTTTCCATCAATTGACACTGGTGGCACACTCTTTAGAAAATAAACATCTGTGACATTAATTTGACCATAATGGAAAGATCCTTGAGGATTCGGCCGAGCTCCACTTGCAGAAACATTTTGCCTACAGAACATTGCATCAGATTATTCAATGGCATGAAACAGCAAAATTAGTCATCTAATCAAGTAGAACAATTTGTATTGCTTGAGATGCCCTGGGGAGTATTGCCAAATAAAAGACATGTGAGCCTAAAGCATCCAATGAAAACATACATGGCGTCCAACTAAGTATATGCCACAAAATTCAGTTCGCTGATGTTGAAATAATTCCTTCTTTGTCATGGCTATCCATTTTTTTAGTTTCAACGAGCTAGTTTCCAAATTTTTAAGGAAGCATTTATCCAATTCATTAAATGAAATAGTGAAATCAATAAGTATAAAAAGGAACCAGTAAGAAACCTGATGGACATTGCCTGATTCAGTGCATAAGATGTGTCATATACATCATTTGGAGGGTCTGGAAGTGGGCCAGCTGCCTTTCCTTTGGAGTTGGAATAATGCAAAATACCAACACCAGTTACTTTTTGCCAGATTGTTTGGTTTACAAACCTAGCACTCGCCACAATGTAGTAATCACTACTTGCATTCTGATCCATGGTAACCAGAAATGTGTAAGACTGCCCAACATGAATATCTACACTAGTATAATTCTGCTGTGAAGTGTAATATCCCTCCGTCTCCACCAAGAGTAGATTATGATTTTGAATCCTAAAATTCAAACAAGTAGAGACTCCAACATTGTGCACCCGAACCCGATAGGTTTTGCCTGCAGTACAACATATTTTCACACACATAGGGTTAAGATTTATGTCAAACAGCAGAAACATTCATATTACTTGCTTTTTGATAAAATGTTAATGTAATATAACAAGGTTAAATGGTTAATCTAACAGCTTTCACAGATCTTCTACTTCGCAGAGTTTACATGCCATCAACTGCTCTTCGACTTTCAACAAGCTTGATAAAGAATGAACGCTGATATACAGGTTCAAAAAGGACAACAAAAGTTGAACATCAAAAAAATCCAAAAGAATTGTAATCACTTCCCTAATGTGAAACCTTGTGTTATACTCAAGAATGCATAGGCCCCACTTTGTGGGAATACACTGGGTATGTTGTTGTTGTTGTATACTCAAGAATGCATAGGCTGAAGACCACTAAAGGTCATCAGAGAACAATCCCAAGTGGACAGATCAATTTTGATGAACATCATAACTAAATAACTAAGCAGCCAATTTCTGTCAAATTGCCAGGACAAGGACAACCAATCAATTATATCAAGTTGAGACTTAGATAGCAAGCTTTAAAGAGCTTGACCTGGATCAACATCTATTTTATCGTGGTCAATCCCATCAGGTACAAGTGTCGTGTTGTATCTGTATGGGCCTTTTCCATTAATAAGTACTCCATCTGGCATCCCCAATTGCTTTCCGTCATCAAGGTCCTTCCTCAAAGCCTATAATTTGAAAGTAAACCAGAATTGTTCCTAGAAAATTCATACGCCATACTTCTTGAAAGAGAAATAGAACTGGAAAAGATACTAACCTTATGGCCGCGAGTGTACCAATCGCCAATAATTATCACTATATCTCCATCCGGAGGGCTAAAGGGAATAGGGATAATATTACGGTTCGTGACAATAAAAGAACCGAAACCACCAGCTGCCCTCTGCAGGTTGATGGAAGGAAAATAGAAAAAACTACCAATCTGATCCTTTACTTGAAACTGGTAAGTGAAGTTCCATCCAGCAGGGATGGCGCAATTTGTACCAAGAACCCCATCTTGCCAGGAAGTGCGTCGCATCTGAATTCCGGACCTGCAAAGATTCAAAGAAAAAATAAAAAAACAGAAGTGAAGATCACTTAATATCACATAATTCAACACTCACTTTTCCTATGTGTGGCAACTACATTTAAGATTATACTTGAAACTTACCAAGTGACAAGAAGATCTTCATCCAATTTGTTCCTCACGTCCACCACAACATTATAATTGGTTGTAACGTTAAGGACAGGACCTGGAAATTTTCCATTCACAGCTATAACCTGCAATTATATGTCAAATCATTGGTCTATTAAATAACAAAACGGGAGCTCGCCAGGGACGAAGCTAGGTTATGCCCGAGGGGTTTCATCCGAACCCCCTTAAGTGGAAAATTACAAGAATTATAAATGGCTAAAATTACTTTTTATGTATAAAATAGAGTAGATGTTGAACCCCCGTTAACTTGGTGGTGTGCTTGCTTCTTCATATTTTGAAACCCCTAGTTAAAATCCTGGGTCCCAAAATCCACCATTGGAGTTCATATCCAATTTATAATCACATAACTAATGTAGAAACTATGCGAGAAAATTGCGTAGAACCTTAAATCAATTTTTAGATGAATCCCAGATATAAGGTAAACTAAACAAATCAAAATTACTCTGAGTATTTTGATCTCAAAACAAAAATAATGGAAAGAATGGACTGTAGACCTCAATTTACTAAATCAGGATTATCAAAACATTAGGCAAAAGACTCCCAAAACGAGACCCTAAGTGGTCCCTTCAAACTTTTCCCACAAAATGAAACTACTGCATAAAGAACAAAATCATAAAGAAAAGTATCAGCAAAAAATTGAAATTGACATGTATCTCGAATAAGACCCCAATCCTTTTCATCTACTGAAGCATCAACAAAACACTAAATTTTTAAATTAAACACACACACACAACCCATAAGTTGAAACCCAATAGTCCAAGACCAAAAAAATAAAAATAGAATTCGATTGGGTTGCTGATATTGGGAACATTCTGGGGAGGAGGAAAATGATTATTTTGTAAAAATGTTAGTTGCATTAAAATGAAAGAGGGAGGGAAAAGGGGGGATTAACCTGCTGGGGAACGCCAAGAGGAGAAACAGTGATATAGGTGTACTCCAATTTAAACTCAGCAAACGGGTCAGCGGCGAAACAGAGAGTGAAAAGCAAAGCAATGCAACAACACACGCGGTGCAGCACAAGTCTGGAACGCATAAAAAAAGAAGCCATTGTTGATTCAATGCTAAAACAAATTGGGCAGAAAACTATGGGTTTTTCTTATTTTTTTACAGAGAAATAATTTGGTAACAGATTTCTTGAGTGTGTGAAAACAGTCCTACACGAGCTTGGTAGCGGGTGTAGAATAGTGGGGATAATATCTGAAATGAAAGTGTGAAGAGTCACAGTGGAGAGAAGAAGCAGGACTGAGTCTTTTAAAACCTCTTTTGTCTTTTTGTTTATTCTGGTTGGGGGTATGTGTGTTTTGTAGGGTTTTTTACATTTCCTTTTCAAATGTTTGTAGTATCAAATGAGTAATTTAATTGGCTTAAACAAATAGGTAGAGAGAGGAAATGAGAGAGGATCGGTGAGTAAGCCAAAAAAAGGAAAAATGGTCGCGTATTTGAGCTATAGAAATATGTCGCGTATTTGAGCTATAGAAAAATGGTTGTGTATTTTAGCTATCCACGGAAACTCATTTTTTCTTCTTTTGTAATTATTGTATTCCTTCTCCATTGTTGCATGTTTTTTTAGGATCCACCATGAAAGTTTTCCAATTTTTTTTAATTTGAAAATAAGTGTTTACTCATAAAAGTTTTAAATATGATTTAAAATTATATTTAAAATTTTAAAAACAAGTAAAATCTTATTTTTAGTTTTGCTTTTTTTTAATTTTTTATTTTTTTTATAAATAACACTATTTAAATTAGATTTCATGCTTAAATCAAATATACTATTTTTTAAAAATGCATTTAAATTCTACGTTTTTAGTGCAAAAAGTATGATCAAACACGATTCTAACTCCAACTACAACTTTAATGATTTCAAATAAAGTAATTTTTTAAAATAAAAATTATGACCAAATGCTCACTTAGTGTTTTCTTCCTTCTCTTTTTTCTGGACATTTCTTCTTCTTAGTTACTTCCTCCAATCACTTTTACTTGACACTATTTTGCTTCTCGAGGTCAAACTGCATAAATTTTGATCAATATTTTAAGATTTATTGTTTCATCGCATTAATATGAAAAATGTTATAAATCGGACAGTATTAAGCAATCACAAGCAAAAGAATGACAAGAAGAACACACAGATTTACGTGGAAACTCTTGCAGGAAAAATCATGAGCAGAGGCAGAGGAGTGCAAGATGGAGACAATAGTCTCAATTTCGTGTATATAAAACTACCCGAAACAACCCACTAAACACACTTATATAATACGTGCATATAAATAAGTCCTAAGCACAAAAACATACTGGTCCATACCGCGGGGACTAGGCCCCCGCACCCCAATAGGATAAGTGGTGGGCTCCAAGATCGGGCTTATGGCCCCGATCCCTACGCTACCACCACAGACCCCACAAAAAATCACAAACATGGGCCGCATCTCGAAACTGGCAGGGCCGGATCAACAAAATTCACGGCATAACTCTAACAAAAAAAATTACAATTTATAGCATTTTTCGTATTGTTTTCAACCATCTAAATTTTAAATATTAAATTAATCAACTTCAATTTAGTTTTAAAATCATGCCAAATTGACCTTGAGAAACGAAACAATGACAAGTAAAAGTAAACGAAGAAAGTACTTCTTTTTCTGGGTCTTTGGTATAATTCTTTTCTTCAAAAGACGGTAATGATAAAATAAATGAATCATTATTCTTAAGCTATTGGATTCAACTTCAAATAAAAAACATTCAACATAAATAAAGATAATAATAAAAAGAAAAAATAATTATGATGATTCAACTGATAAAAAGTAATCTATTTTAGACGTCTACAAAATAATTAAGCAAAAATTATTTAAACATACACTACCCAAAAAAAAAAAGATAGTAAAAAGAACGATATAAAAACAATTAAGAAATAATATCTCAAAACAACTGAGCAAAAGATACTTCGTGGAAGAAAAATAAAATAAGAAGAGTGGAATGAAAATTTAAGAAAAGGGGCCTAATAAGTCTACTTGGCAAGAAATTAAATGTCTCCCACACGTATTGCGTGGAATGTGAGGCATATAGGGTAAAATTTTCCGGCGCGTAATGTGTGTTCATATGTTGCCCACTAAAATATGGTCAAGCCTATTTTACACTAAATGGGTGTTTAGCCGTATTTTATTATGAAATTTTAAAAGATAAAGTTTTTTTGTTTTTAAATGACAAATAATATTTGAAATTGGAGTTGTGTTTAATTATCAATTAAATTGGAGTTTTTTAAAGATTTTGATGGAATGAAAAAATAAAAATAATTTTTTGTTGATTCATTTTCAAAACTCAACTCCAAAAATGTTTTCCTCAGTTCAACTTATGTATTAAGAAAAATAGTAAATTAAATTATTCATTATATTTATTTTAATATAATTTTCAGTGATTTTACTCTCGTTTAAGTTACAACAGTTCTTTATACTCGGACGTACTAATGGATTTTTATTGATACAATTTTTGTTATTTTATTTTCTTGGACATATTTTGTGTTTATGGGGGAAATATACAGTAAGATAAAATAAGATTCAATATTTTTTCTGATTTAGGTAGCAATTATAGTTATTATGTACCAAAAGTAACCTCAAACGCAACTTATCTTCACCAAATTTAGAAAATGTGGAGTGATATGCAAATCTTTTAGTCTCTGTTTCATTTTCATCGCAAAAGCAACCGTGTATGCCAGTGAGACAAGTTAATCGCCATTCATATTAGGTTTCTCTTATTTCTTAGTAAGAAATAATAAATGAAAAGATAAGTTTATTATATTATTATTTTTAACTAAATGCTCAAAAATGAATACTTCATTAACAAAAATAAAATAGATAAAAAATAATAAATTATATTTTAATTTTTAAAATTAGACAATTAAAGTTAGATGAAGGGATTACCCCTTCAGACAGTTTTAGTTTTTCTTTTACTTTTATTTGTTCGTTTTATGTTTTGTACGTTTCTTAAGAAATAATAATTAATATGTGTTTTATCATAATGTTTATTTAAATTAATGTTTAGTATTAAATTTTGAAAACTATTCGAAGAATAAGTAATTAACATTAAGGATCAAATATTATAAAGAAACAATTATTTTTTTATACGTTAAAAGTAATAAACTAAAATTTTATTTTTTAAAATTAATGGGCTTGAGAAGGAAACAGAAGCAAATGAATAGGAAACAAATTTCCTTCCCACAACGTTCATATCTTTTGCCAAATCATTTTAAGGCCCCACTCAAATGTGGTCCCATCCACCCTACGCGAAAAACACACGCTCGTTTTGCACTTCTCTTGTGAAGAGGAACCAACACACACACTTTGATAAATTTTGCATGGTTTTTGTTGCCAACTTTACTTGCCTTTGTTTTTTTCTTTTTCTTTGAAACGATTTTCAATAATTAACTTTGAAGAAACTTACATATATTTGGATAAAAGAAATTGTCAAACCTGGTAATTACAAAAGTGATTTATACTTTTAATATGCAAAAAGGGTTGAATTTATCATTGAACTATACGAAAATAGTTTAGATTTTTTTCTTTTTTATCTCATTCATTTTTTACCAATTTCAGTATTTTACTCATTTTAATCTTTTTAACCAATAAAAAGCTCTCAGAGTACAGTTGGTAAATCATAAATCATTTTTGCCTGGAGAGCGTAAAACAACAGCGTACCTGTTCTATGCCAAATTAACAAAGGAAGGGTAGACATGTCATTTCATGTAAATAAGGAGGACATATTAGTATATATTTATAGGAGAGAGAATAGTTAGCCAGTTTGTACGCATAATTTCCGATGGTGGACATATTAGTATTGATAAGAGGAAGTTGTTCGGATAGTAAGCATTCCTCACTTTCAATTCGAAGGTTATGAATTCGAGTTATTAAGAGAGTAAAATGGGTGAAGCTCCTAGAGAGAGGTTAAAAAAAGTTTTTTTAAAAAACAATAATTTCATGAAATTCTTGTCTTGATAGTTTATTAGTGAGAAATAATACACTTCTTGCTTTTCTATCTAAGAGGATATTTGGATTGGTTTATTTTTAAGTGTTTTTGAATTTTAAGCTTTTCTTTTTGGAGGTATTTATTAAAGAAAAAAAGTTTTTAAAGCACTTCACTTTAAGCTTTAAGGGGTCGTTTGGTAGAGTGTATTGGAAAGTTAATGCATGTATTAGTTTAATGAGTATTACTAATACCTTGTTTGGTATATTTTTTTGCAGCAAAATGGCTCAGTGGACCCCTGTACTATGTCGATTTTGTAAACTGAATACTTTTTACTTACATGTTTATCATCTAGACCCTTGAACTCATTAAAAAACAACATTTTAAAACTTTTTGGGTGAGTGTAACACACTCTCCCCACGTCAGCTGCCACGTCATTTTCAAGTATTACATGTAATTCCAAGTCATTTTTTAAATGCTACATAATAAATTAAATAGTAAAATTAATTTAATTAAATAAGAAAAATTTGAATAATCATGTTTTTATTTTTGCTCACAAATTAAACATCAAATTCATTTCGAATAATTAAAATTCTTCTCCAACAAATTTAAATTTTTAACTATAAATTCATATATACAAACATTATGAATTTTTTATTTTTAAATTTGAATATCTTTAACAATTTCAAATTTAAATTTTCAACTATAAATTCTAATACACAAACACAATAAATTTAATTAAACATCAAATTTATTTCAAATAATTAAAAAAAATTCCAATTAATTTAAATTTTTAACTATAAATTCACATACACAAACATAATGAATTTTCAATTTTTATTTAAATATCTTTAACAATTTGTAAAAATTTACAAAATTAATCCTAAACAAAATGAAAAATTTTAATTGAGAAAGTGAATAAAAAATTAAAAAATTAAAATAACAACAATTTTTTTTTTGACAATGAACAACAACAACAATATAAATCACAGCAAATACCCTCTTGATGGATATATATAATTTATTTATTTTTGACAATGAACAACAACAACAAATCAACCACGATAAAATTTTTGTTTTTGGACAATGAACAACAACAAATCAACCACAACAAAGACCCTTTTGAGGGATATGTGTAATTTTTTTTTTTGACAATGAACAACAACAACAAATTAACCACAGCAAAGACATCTTACTATTTTTTTAGAGAATTTGGGATATATAATGATCTTGGCCTATTGTTGTTGTTGGAATATATGATGAAGAAGAAAAATAAGACGAAGAGAGATCCTTAGGGTTATGGGGGTGGGGGCGTTAATAGTGATGGTCATGACAGCCATGGCTGGACGAGGGGACGGGGGTGAAGGGTGGGGTGGGGGTGGCTGGACGGAGAAGGGGGTGGGGGTCTGGACGGGGGTGAAGGGTGGGGTGGGGAGTGTTGGGATGGAGTTGGGTGGGGTGAGGGGTGTTGGGATGGGGTTGGGTTGGGTGGGGGTGCTGGGACGGGGGTTGGGTGAGGTGGGGGTGCTGTGACGGGGTTGGGTGGGGTGGGGGGTGCTGGGACGGGGGTTGGGTGGGGTGAGGAGTGTTGGGATGGAGTTGGGTGGGGTGGGGGAGTGGATGGATATGGAGAGGGTGTTGAGGTGGCCTTCTTTTTATTTTTTATTTTTAAATTTATTATTTTTAAATTTTTTAAAATATTTTTAAATTAAAAAACTGAAAAAAATTGAGCGTCTCTTTTTTATTTTTTATTTTAAATTATTTTAATATAAAATTAATCAAAAATTGATCCCCACTCGCACCCCAGGCGTGTGACTACATTCACTTTGTCCTAGTCAGATATTTGAATTCCACATAGGCTCGATCAACGGTCAAAGGAAGCAAAATATTATTTTTTAATGAGTTCAAGGGTCCAGATGATAAACATGTAAGTAGAAATGTCCAATTTACAAAACCGACATAATACAAGGGTCCACTGAGCCATTTTGCCTTTTTTGCCCTATGTATAACTAATGCTTGTATTAGTTATACACTCTATTGTGTATTGAGGTGTGTATTACTAATACCTCAAAATTCATGGTATTAGCAATGCAATGGATCCAATGCATGTATTAATATGATTAAGGACACTATTATCCCTCAAAAAATATTTTCGCATCATTTCCAACATATGGTGGTATTGTGTAAAAAAAAAAAAATTCTTTAGAAATTATGTAATTCATGTTATTTTTAATACATCAAACCAAACACTGTATAAGAAAAATACAAGTATAACTAATGCAAGCATAGCTAATACAAACATTATTAATACATCATATTTTGCATTGTTCTTATACACTCTACCAAACGACCCCTAAAAGTATTAAAAAAAAACTCAAAAGCTAAAAGTAAGTTGTACCTACTTTTTGGCTTTTGACTTTTAACTTCCAAGTCACTTAAAAAAAGTTCATCTTAACACTAACTTAAAATTCCATTATTGCAACTCTATAGTTATTCTTCTTTGAGCTTTCTAAATAGGTATTTGGACATAATAGGTATTTGGACATGCGATTTCAAATTATGAGATGAATGAATTCTTGTATTGATAGTTTATTAATGAGAAATAATATACCCCCTTCTTTCTAACACCAACTTAAAATATCATTATTGCAACTCTATAGTTGTTCTCAGCTTTTAAAGTAGGCGTTTTAATATGCAATTTTAAATCATGAGATGAAATATCAAATTTATTGAAATTCTTAATTTGAAAATTTCATATCATGATTTCATCCTTTTCAAATATTGACCCACAAGTTTATACTTTGTAAAAAAAATCTTCATCATTTTAAATTTTACAAAAGGACTAGTTACTATATTAAAGAATAACTAGTTACTGTTATTGTTCACTAGTGGATCTTCATAAAATTATGTATATTTAAAAATTTGTAATCGCAAATATTTATTTATAAAAGAAATATGGAGATATGCAATTTATAATGAGAAAAGTCATTATTTCACCCTTGAACTTGTAGCCACAACTTACTTTAGCACTTAAACTAAACTTTCATTTATTTACCCGCTTAACATCTTTAAAGTGAATTAATGTTACCCCTAATGCTGACGTGGATTTTTTTTTTAAAAAAAAAGAAAAAATACGTATTTTATTAAAAAATAGACATGGTCTCACTTTTATATAAATATATATATATATATATATATATAAATATTTTTAAAAAATAAGAAACTCGCCTTCTTCATCTTCTTCGTAACCCCACCCCACCAACACCCCGTTTCTTCATCTTCTTCGTAGCCTTCCCCCACCCCGTTTCTTCATACCCTCCCCCCACCCCATTTCTTCATCTTCTTCATACCCTCCCCCCACCCGATCCCGTTTTTTTCATACCGCCTCACTCTCTTCTTCATTTCAAATCTTTTATTAAATTTATTTTGCTGATCTCTTTCACAATTTCAAATCCTTTACTTGATCTCCATTACTTCAATATTTCTCACCTCTGTATCGTCGTTCTTGATTCTCATATTTGTTCAAAAACCTCATAAATTGCAGCAATGTTGGTTTTCATTAACTGGAAATACGACTGGTATTTTTCTAGCGAACAAGGTCATCGTCAACTTCTTGTTAATTTTCCTCAGTTCTCGCGTTTTGTGCTTATCAAAAATTCACAAAATTCGATGAATTCAATTTCATATAATTAAGTGAATGGGTGGGTGGATTCGTTTGTTGTTGAAGAAAATTTGATGTCGTTGTTCATTGAGTTGATGCCTATTGAGGTATTTTGTTGAATAGGTGGTGTGCTAGATTCGAATTTCGTTGAGGCATTTCGTCGAACAGGTGGTAAGTCTAATCTGTCGTTGAAGAATTTTTCTATATTTGACTTCAATGGAGAACGATTGCAGATGAGGGGAAGTGGGTGTGCGGGTTGAAGAAGAAACATGTTGGGGGGATGGGGCAGTTGCAATTTTGCAGATAGAGGGGAAGGGGTGGGGGTTGAAGAAGATTTCTTTTTAATTATATATATATATGAAATTATTTCTAAAAAATAATTTTTTTACGTGGCTCCGATGTGGCGCTGATGTGTGGACGCGTGTAATACACTCTCCATATTGTGAGAGTGGTGTTCAACCTTAAGGGTTAAAATTAATTCACTATAAAACTGTTAAGGGGGTAAATAATTATAAGCTTAGTTTAAGGACTAAAGTAAGTTGAGCGGACAAGTTCAGGGGTGAAATGAAGTCTTTTCTCATTTATTAATGAAGAGTCTTAACATTTTGTGATATTCTATTTATGAAGTATAGGTTGCTCATTTGATAACATTATTTAAGAATTGAAATTTTTTAATAGTTTTCATAACTTGTGAGGTTTTCATATTTATGAGAAAACACATAACTTAAAAAGTTGCATGTTCAAATAAAACTTCAACTTCATCTCAAATTATTTCATATCATAATTTGAAATTATGACTTCATATCGTATAGCCAAATGGGTCCTAAAATTGCAAATCTAGTACTCTTCATTGAATACGTAATATTGATATCAAAGTCATTCAATTTGTGGATAAGCAAAGATGTACTACTATAGAAGATGATATCTACTATGAAAAGTTTGTATGAGATCTTGATGATGTCAAGAAATCAATTGTTGGTCTAATAGAAGCATAATCAACTTCTTAATGAGATAAAACAGATGTTAATTTTCTCATGTCCAAAATTTAAATTGTTGATCATCGAACTCTAAATATACTTCTGCAACTTCAAGAATTAGACGTCGAAGTACTCATGACGCTTGAGGAAGTCATATTTCAGAAAATATGTTAGTACTTTTTTACCAACCTTCTATAATTTGAAAAGTTGAAAAGATTACAAACGATTTTTACAATATGAAGGATGTAATTATTGAAAGTGACGAAAAATTTTAGCTAGATAAAAGAGACATGAAGTTTTGAAAATGACCAGAAAGTTAAAAAAGAATAGTATGACTCTTGATTTGCTAATATTGATGAAGAATATGAGGAAAATGTAAATTTTTATGGCCCACATAATTAATTAATTTATTGGTTTGATAATAATTGAATAAGTTAAATCCTTAATCTATATGGAAAGTTACGTAGTAGGATAATTACTGACTCCTAGTAGGATTGGATCCACAATTACTGACTCCTAGTAGGATAATAATTGTATCCACCAATCACGTTGATGGAACGTGAAAACATAACTGACTATTCTCATTATAAAAGGGGTCATCTCTCTGCCAAGAGAAAAATAAGCTCCATCACAATTATTCTGAAAGTAAGGTAAAGAGAGAGAAATAATTCAGTGCTTCTGCTATTACGCTTTTGGTTCCGCTAAAACCATAGAGAATTCAGGTAAGTAATTCTTTATTGAATTATTGTTATTATGTGTATGTGAAAATCATTAAGTTCAACGTTCCTGAATAATACAAAAGATTATGGATAGGATTGTTTAAGTATAAGATTATTTAAGTTTATATAATCCGTTTTATGCTTACATGTGGTATCAGAGCCTGGTTTTCAGAACAAGTGATTTTCCATTAAAATTAATGTTTCTCCAGATCATGTGAATTTTAATTATGTTTGTTAGAAATTTCACAATTATTGAATAACGAAATTTAAAATATTGATATTATTATAATTGATTCTATTTAAAATAACATGAGTTTAATCTTTGTTATTTTAAATATTAACGAAACAACTCTTTGTTGTTAGAACGTTGTAGTATGCAATAATAAAATTTATTGTTTCTTAATATAACTTAGAATCATATATGTAAGATTCGTTAATCACCAAAGTGGTCGAATTTTTATGAAATTAATTCCAAAATAAAGGTTAAAGTTTAAATTAATTACCCATTAATCTTGATGCTTATAATTGATCTAATAATTATGGGTAAATTAAATTTTTGGTCATAAGACATTTGTGGTTCACCCAAAGGTTGATTGTTTGTTTGTATGACCAATAAATATTAAAGAGATAATTTTGATGTATCGTTAGTTTTATTTATTTATCCAAAAATGATAAATATTATTAATTGATGCATTAAATATTATCGTTTTGTGTTAAATATATTTTTAAGCATCATTATGTTTAAAGTTGTATTTTGATGTTTCGCCCAAAGGAGAGCATCAATATACATTTAAGTAAGTTATTTCTGAATTTGATAATGTGTTTAAACTCGTAACTCAAAGTATTAACAAATGAGCATGTTTTATTTCAGCATTTGCCCTTCATTCGCACTCTGCCTCTATTACGATTTTTAATGGACTTAACTTTTCAGATTGGTGCGAACAAATCAAATTTCATCTTGGGGTTTTAGATCTTGATGTTGCACTTTACTCTGAAAAGCCAACTGCTATTACTGAAGCTAGCAGTGATGAAGAAAAGTCTTATTATAAGCACTGGGATCGGTCTAACAGATTAGGCCTAATGTTCATGCGAATGAATATTGCGGGCAACATTAAGACTGCTCTTCCCAAAACTGAAAGTGCGAAAGAACTTCTGAAACTTGTGGAAGAGTCTTCCCAAACTGCTGATAAGTCTCTTGCTGGGACACTAATGGGTACTTTGACTACCATGAAGTTTGATGGTTCACGTACTATGCATGAGCATGTCATTGAAATGACAAATATAGCAGCAAGACTTAAGTCATTGAAAATGGAAGTGGAACAAAATTTCCTTGTGTAGTTCATTATCAACTTATTACCGTCTGAGTATGGTCCTTTACAAATGAACTACAACACCATGAAAGACAAATGGAACATGCATGAATTGCATGATATATTGGTTCAAGAGGAAATTAGGCTAAAGAATCAAGGAACCCACTCCATTAATTATATAAATCATCAAGGAGCTGAAAAGAAATGAAAGAAGCATGGTAAGAGACAACAGAAACAACTTAATGTTAATCAGTCCTTATCTCAAGTACATAAGAAAGGAAACAAGAATTAAAAGTGTCATTTTTGTGGAAAATCTGGACACTTTCAGAAAGATTGCCTGAAACGTAAGGCATGGTTTGAGAAGAAAGGTAAGCCTTATGCTTTTACATGTCTCGAATCAAACTTAACTGAAGTTCCTTATAATACTTGGTGGATTGACTTTGGTTGTACTATTCATGTTTCTAATACTATACAGGGATTCCTTACAATCCAAACCATAAACAAGAATGAAAGATCTGTTTACATGGGGAATAGAGTGAAGGCTTCAGTTGAAGCTGTCGGGACTTATCGTCTGATTCTCGATACTGGGCGTCACTTAGATTTAGTTGAAACTTATTATGTTCCTTCTTTTTCGATAAATTTAGTTTCTTTGTCTAAGTTGGATAAGACTGGATATTCCTTTAATTTTGGTAATGGATGTTTTAGTTTGTTTAAGAATAATTATCTCATCGGTACTGGTATTCTTTGTGATAATTTATACAAATTAAATCTTGATAATCTGTTTGCCGAAACACTCCTAACTCTGCATCATAAATGTTGGAACCAAACAAAGTTTGGTGAATGAACAATTCGCTTACTTGTGGCATAAACGTTTAGGTCACATATCTAAAGAAAGACTGGAAAGATTAATTAAGAATAAAATTCTTCCAGATTTAGATTTTACTGACCTTAATATTTGTGTTGATTGTATTAAAGGAAATCAAACAAAACACACAAAGAAAGGAGCCACAAGAAGCACACAACTTCTTGAAATTATACACACTGATATATGTGGTCCTTTTGATATCACATCTTTCAATAAGGAAAATATTTTATCACTTTTATTGATGAATTTTCACGTTATGGATATAGCTATTTGTTGCATGAAAAATCTCAAGCGATTAATGCCTTAGAGGTATTTATTACTGAGGTTGAAAGACAACTAGATAGAAAGGTGAAAATAATCAGGTCTGATAGAGGTGGTAAATATTATAGAAGATATGATGAAAGTGGACAACACCCAGGTCCATTTGGTAAATTCCTCGAAAAGCGTGGCATATGTGCTCAATACATAATGCCTGGAACACCACAACAAAATGGTGTGGCAGAAAGGCGTAATCGTACATTAATGGATATGGTTAGGAGTATGTTAAGTAATTCATCTTTATCTCCTTCTTTATGGATGTATGCTTTAAGGACTGTCGTTTACTTGTTAAATAGGGTTCCTAGTAAAGCAGTCCCAAAGACATCTTTTGAACTGTGGACTGGTAGGAAACCTAGTTTGAGGCACTTGCATGTTTGGGTTGCCCGACAGAAGTTAGAGTTTATAATCCACAAGAAAAGAAACTGGATTCAAGAACAATCAGTGGTTTCTTCATTGGTTATCCAGAAAAATCAAAGGGGTATAGATTTGACTATTCTAATCATAGTACGAGAATAGTTGAAACTGGAAACGCTAGATTTATTAAGAATGGCGAAGTTAGTAGGAGTGAAGAACCACGTAATGTGAAAATTAAAGAAATTAGAGTACGAATTCCTCTACCCTGTACTTCTTTTAAATTTGTTGTTCCTGAAGATGTTGTACAACAAAGTAATCAACAAGAACAACAAATTAATATTCCTATTAATAAAGCCATAATTGATGAACTTGTAGTAGATGAACCACAAGAAGTAGCATCAAGAAGATCTCAAAGACAAAGGAGATCTGCTATTTCTGATGATTATTTGGTATATCTACATGAGTTAGAAACTGACTTGGGAATTGATGATGATCCAGTTTCATTTTCACAAGCCATTGAAAGCAATAATTCTGATAAATGGATAAATACTATGAAACATGAGTTAAAATCTATGGAACAAAATGAAGTTCGGGACCTTGTTGAATTACCCAAAGATTGCAAAAGAGTTAGGTGTAAATGGGTTTTTAAGACCAAACGCGACTCAACTGGCAACATTGAACGTCACAAGGGCAGACTTGTTGCCAAAGATTTTACTCAAAAAGATGACATTGACTATAAAGAGACGTTTTCACCTGTCTCTAGAAAAGATTCACTCAAAATTGTAATGGCCTTGGTAGCTCATAATGACTTAGAGCTACATCAAATGGATGTGAAAATGACTTTTCTAAATGGAAATTTGGAGGAAGAAGTTTATATGAATCAACCTGAGAGTTTTTCTATTAAAGAAAAGGGACACATGGTGTGTAAACTTAAGAAGTCAATATACGAACTTAAACAAGCTTTCCGACAATGGTATCTTAAGTTTAATAAAACGATTATCACCTTTGGATTTATAGAAAACACTGTTGATCGGTGTATATATCTGAAGGTCAGTGGGAGTGAGTTTATTATGTTAGTCTTGTATGTTGATGACATCTTGCTGGCTACTAATGATCTTGGTTTGTTGCATGATACCAAGAAATATCTCTCTAATAACTTTGAAATGAAAGATATGGGTGAGGCATCCTATGTGATTGGAATAGAAATATTTCGAGATAGATCACAAGGATTGTTGGGATTGTCTCAGAAAACCTATATTAACAAAGTATTAGAGAGATTTAGAATGAAAAAATGCTCATCAAGTCCCGTTTCAATTCAGAAAGGAGATAAGTTTAGTCTCAATCAATGTCCAAAGAATGACTTGGAACGAAAGCAAATGAAAGATATTCTTTATGCATCAATAGTTGGGAGTCTTATGTATGCCCAAACATGTACAAGACCAGACATTAGTTTTGTTGTTGGAATGCTGGGTCGATATCAAAGTAATTCTGGAATGGATCACTGGAAGGCTGCAAAGAAAGTGTTGCGATACTTACAAGGAACGAAAGATCATATGCTCACTTATAGAAGATCTGATCATTTAGATGTGGTTGGATATTCAGATTCAGATTATGCTGGTTTTGTGGATACAAGAAAATCCACATTTGGATATTTATTTCTATTAGCTGGAGGAGCAATATCATGAAAGAGTGTGAAGCAGTCTGTTATAGCCGCATCCACTATGGAAGCTGAGTTTGTGGCATGCTTTGAGGCCATAGTCCAGGCTAATTGGCTGCGGAATTTTATTTCAAGACTTGAAATAGTCGACAATATAGACAGGCCGCTGAAAATTTATTGTGATAATACCGCCACAGTTTTCTTCTCTAAGAACGATAAGTATTCAAAAGGTGCTAAGCATATGGAATTGAAATACTTTTCGGTTAAAGAAGAAGTCCAGAAACATAAAGTGTCAATTGAACATATGAGCACTAAGCTTATGATTGCTGATCCTTTGACGAAAGGATTGCCGCCCAAAATATTTATTGAACATGTTGAAAGGATGAGTCTTATTGATAGCAACGAATGATTTTATGTAAAGACTTTATTATGTTTATGAAATTGACACTTAGAGCACAAATTATATATGTTTCTGTTGTTACCTGTTTTCTCTTGTATATATGATATTGTGAATAATGATGACAGATTCTGACTTAGATAAAGGATTCTAAGTATTATCGTTGGACCCATTATGTATTTGAAAGGTTATGTTAGGTAATAGACTAATATTGTAGTACATGGAAGGAACTATGTCAAGTAAAGGGACATACAACCGCCATGACTCATTTTAGTTGATTTATTTAACGATGACAAATGATGTTGGATTTAACGTTAATAGTGCACATGATTGACGTACCTATTAAACCATTAAATTAACATTGTGTGTGCCAAGTGGGAGAATGTAAATTTCTATGGCCCACATAATTAATTAATTTATTGGTTTAATAATAATTGAATAAGTTAAATCCTTAATCTATATGGAAAGTTACCTAGTAGGATAATTACTGACTCCTAGTAGGATTGTATCCATAATTACTGACTCCTAGTAGGATAATGATTGTATCCACCAATCACGTTGATGGAATGTGAAAACATAACTGATTATTCCCATTATAAAAGGGCTCATCTCTCTGCCAAAAGAAGAATAAACTCCATCACAATTATTTTGAAAGCAAGGTAAAGAGAGAGAAACAATTTTGTGCTTCTGCTATTACGCTTTTGCCTTCACTAAAACCATGGAGAATTCAGGTAAATAATTCTTTATTGAATTACTGTTATTATGTGTATGTGAAAATCATTAAGTTCAACGTTCCTGAATAATATAAAGGATTATGGATAGGATTATTTAAATATAAGATTATTTAAGTTTATATAATCCGTTTTATGCTTACAGAAAAGACCAAGAAACTAAAAAATTTATTGTCTAATAAATCACAGAAAGGAAAACCCTTAACTTTTTTATCCTTAATTCTCTTTCTAAAATCCACTCATGAATATATATCCTAATTGCAGATTTCATTAAATAACTGGTATGTGTTTGATGAAATGCACAAGACAAATTTGTTTGATAGTTGTAAACTCAATTACTAAAAGAAATGTTCCTGACTTGGTACAAGGTACTGAGAATGACATTAATGGTATTGCCCAAATTTAAATACATTTTTCATATCTAATAACAAGAAATAAATTGAAAAGGAATAACAAGACTGAGTTGTTTGATCCTTTTAATTAGGGAGAAATAAGTTGTGACTATTAATGTGTCAGAATTTCACCATAATTGCGACATTTAAAACATAAAAAATTTGTACGTTCTTAGTATGTTATAAATCAAATAAGAGAGTCCAACCTAAAAGACTAGTCTAATAGGTGGGAGAACCTTAGCATTTCTCTTTTTTCCCAATATGGGACATTAGCTTATTACAATCGTCTCCGCTTGAGAACCAACGACCTCGTTGGTCACGGCTATGCCCAGTTGGTCACGGCTGGCACCCCTCCTGGGTCCAGGCCACTACTACTGACACACAGGCCACCACTCCGAGACGTGGCTCCACACGTGGTTTGTTCCTCGTTGGTCACGGCTGGCACCCCTCCTGGGTCCAGGCCACCACTACTGACACATAGGCCACCACTTTGAGTCACGGGCTCCTCGTTGATCATGGCTATGCCTAACCCAAAAGACTAGTCTTAATAGGTGGGAGAACCCATTGGCCTATAACCCCTTAGCGTTTTTTTTTTTTGTCCAATGTGGGACATTGGTTCATTACAATCGCCTCCGCTTGAGAATCAACGTCCTCGTTGGTCACGGCTATGCCTAGTTGGTCACGACCGGCACCCTTCGGGTCCAGGCCACCACTACTGGCACATAGGCCACCACTCCGAGTCACGGGCTCTTCGTTGGTCATGGCTATGCCCAGTTGGTCACGACTGGCACCCCTCGGGTCCACACGTGGTTTGTTCCTCGTTGGTCACGACTATGCTCAGTTGGTCACGGCTGGCATCCCTCCTGGGTCCAGGCCACCACTACTGACACATAGGCCACCACTTTGAGTCACGGGCTCCTCGTTGGTCACGGCTATGCCCAACCCAAAAGACTAGTCTTAATAGGTGGGAGAACCCATTGGCTTATGGCCACCACTCCGAGTCACGGGCTCCTCGTTGGTCACGGCTATGCCCAACCCAAAAGACTAGTCTTAATAGGTGGGAGAACCCATTGGCTTATAACCCCCTTAGCATTTTTCTTTTTTTCCAATATGGGACATTGGTTCATTACAATCGCCTCCGCTTGAGAACCAACGACCTCGTAGGTCACTACTCCGAGTCACGGCCCCCACGCATGGGACTCTCGATGAAAGCACCAATGTTATAAACCAAACAGGAGAGCCCAACACAAAAGACTAGTCTAATAGGTGGGAGAACCTATTTGACATCTAAACCCCTTAGCATTTCTCTTCTTTTCCAATGTGGGACATTAGTTCATTACATAGTATATATAATGTGTTTTAGTGTGTCCGTTGCTGAGAAACAGATTTTGAAAGTACAAGTGAAAAAACATGTTGAAAACTGCTAAGTCTGACTAGTGAAAGCATATTTACAACTCGTGAACTAAAGTTATTAATGAGACTCACATAAGGTGATAAGATAAGTGTAAACTCAAGTTGATACCACAACACGATCAATGACTCATGAACTTAGAGTACTAGTCATACTGTTGTCCATAGAAGGAGATCTGAAGATGTGCAAATAGCTCAGTTCTCACGAGTCAATCTATGACTTGTGATGTAAAATCATGAATTGTTTTGAAAGTCATACAATCCATATCTGAAAGCGTGTAATTGTGCCTCAAGACCATGAATCATGAAATAACACGTGAAAACCTGAAGAAGTTTCACTAATTTTTGCAAGCTATGATATGAGATCCACATACCACGAGTCGTACTTTCATACTTCGACTCATGAATTGTTGACGGACCTACAATTCTATTTTATTTAGGACATGATTTATTTTGTTTATAGATCAGAAGTTTTTATTTATAGTTTACACACTCTTATCATATTATTACATATTGTGCTGCTTAGAGACAAATATTCGTTGGCTTTTGAGTAATAAACCTACTTTAATTTTTAGTTATTGACTTTGTTTCACAATTCAAGATTTCTATTCATCGATCATGTTTTCTAGCATAAATTTTATTTTTTTCTTATAAAGATGAGTAGCTAAATCTCCTAAATAGGGTTCAGAAAATCACAATGAATTAATGAAGTAGGCTAAAATACTTAGTGATTTTTTAATGATGATCAAGCATGCATTGTTATCTTTTAAAAAAAAAATATTATTTTTTAATAGTTACAAATGTTAGAACTCGTCTTAATCTCCACTTTCTTAAAATAGAGGTAAAGAATAGAAAAAAAGATTAACAACAGATGTTTGAGGGTATTAACACTACAAAAAAATTGTTAAATTATGTCCGTTTATTTATAGGGGTCCTAAGAGACCCCCGCTACACGTTCAATTTATGGCGTTTGTGCCAACCTCCACAAAATAGTTCTTTTTGTGGTATTTTTACTTTGGAGGTTCTAAAAGACCCCCACTATACGTTCAATCTGTGGTGTGTGTTTCAACCACCTCAAATTAATTATGTTATGGCGATTTTTTTACAGGTTTTAACAATACAAAAGAACGAAATAATTTTAATGATTTAATTTTTAGTATACAAGCGGTTTATAATCATTATAATGAACTTAAATGATGTGTTTTGATGCCAACACAATCCCTTTCGCCGTTATTACTAATATGAATGTTTCAAAAAACTCGTAAAAAAATATGTGCGCTTGATAATAGATTATATAACTTGAAACTGTCATAAAATTCACATTTTATATAAGAAAAATTTAGAATTAGTTTTTAGGAAATAAATGAGACGACATAGCTAAAGTTGATTTAAATATAGGACGTATCTACACTTTAGTAGCTAAATCTATAAATTAGAGATTGTATTTTCAAATACAAATTCACTTTAGAGATTTGAATTAGCCGAAAATTCGTTTTGTATGCAAATACAAATTTTAGAGATTTGTATATGAGTCGCAAAACTAGAGCACCCCCCCCCCCCCCCTCAAATTAGAGATTTCTCAATACGAGCCTCGAAATATATAGATATACAAGTACAACAGAAATATATATTTAGCTATTTAATCTAAATTTAGCTGCAAATAGTTATTATTTTAAATATTATCTACGCCTTGTAATCATGACTTATTTTCTATTCCACACAATTTTTTATTTTTATATAATCTATTATAATTGTATAAAATAATATTTTAACACTTTCACTTTGAGCAATTAGCAATTTTGTGATACCAAATTTAGATTCTATTTTACACCTTTATGAAAACAATCATTATTCACGATATTTTTTAACACTTGAAAGGATTAAATGAGTAAATTGTTCATATCTAAAACATACGTGTCCCAAAAAATACATTAAGATTTAAGTTGGGGTTTCAAAAGTAAAAAAATAAATTGATCCTAATAATCAATATATATATATATATATATATATAAAGGAGAAATATAGAGGAGGTGATGTGACACCTCTCTATAGCCTTCATTGCTATTTATCTATTTTCTTCTTTTTTGACATTATTTTTATTTTTTCTTAATTATAAATGAAAGAGTTAACAATATTCTACACTATTTATTGAGTATTATTAATAATTGGTGTAGTTAAGCTAATGAAGAATTGAAAAGTCCCATCATCTTTTAATTTTGTCCATCATGCCTTAAGAGTGGTTTAAAAATCTTTTCCTCTCCTACATTTAAGAGTGACTATTAAGTTTTTTTTTTTCCTTTTTTGTTATTTAAAGAGATTCATCATTCTCTTATGCACCAAATAATGCTCCATATCTATAAATTTAAGATCTTTATATGCTATTCCTACCACCATCTTCATAGCTCATTCATGATGGCAATTATCACTACATTTTCCTCCCTCATTTTTTTCATAGTAAGATTTTCCTATTTTTCATAAGAAATTAAACTTCTTCTTTTTGAGGTTTTTGTCCATCATCTTTAAAGTTTGTCCATCATCAGTAAGATGCATGCGAGTGTCCATTATCAGTAAGAAGCATTCTTGCATGATACGTAACACATCTTTGATTCTTAAGAGTTTTAAATCACTTTCAAATTTGTCCATTAGTAACACGCATTCTCGCATGATTCTCCCATTTTTATACTAAAAAAGATGGGCGAGTTCGATTTGAGTGTTCATTGAACCAATGGATCTATATGCTTCGGAGTATTGAGACGAGGTGCAACGCATTTTGATCAACACATCTTTTTTAGATATAGAGGGTGTTGAATGGAGTTCCTTCGTAAGATCATTTCTTTCAGGAATATAATTACAAAATGATGTTTATCTAAGAAAATTAACTAGCCTAAAATGTTAGCAACTAAATTTTAGAAGCTATATTGATATATTAAAAGATTTCTTTGCCTTGTGTTATAAATAATATAGATGTTATAGGAGTTTTTATGATTCGACTTATATTTTTTGTTTCTTTTGAGTCTTTTAGAATGATAAGCTACAAATTATATTTTCTTTCATTATCTTATTTTTCAACTTCTTTTTGATATGATATAAGTTACATTATGTCATTATTAAAAGAAATCTCTTAAATTCTTAACAATCTCACCTAAATTCAAGAAATCACTTATTATCTTTGTTCCTTTTTAGTTGTGAATTAAGTTTTGCACAATCAATAGTTAGGAGTGTAGTTTAACTAATATAAATCTTTATTAATTCTTTAATTTTGTCCCTCTAAACACTAAAATAATTAATTTTTTTATTAATTTTTAAAATTGATAAGTATTTAAAAACATCTATAGTTAAAATATACAACAATTAAAAAGAAACGGGGGAAATGTCATATGAAAATTTCTCTTTTCATTTTATATGTTACTTAATTCACGATTGGTGAAAAGAATTAAAAACTATTAGACAAAAAAAAAGTGATAGATCACAACATTAGATGGTATTCTATTTTATTTTTATTTTTTCTCACCTTATTTAAACATCTCAAAAGTTATCAAACATTAGTATTAATAAATTATTATGATAATAAAAGTAGAAAATGAGAGAACTCATGCAACTCTTTTATTATGGACTATAACGCTTACTAGAGACTTGAGACTACAGTATCTATAAATGTTATTTATTACATAATTAATATCTTATTTATGAAAAAATAATTAAATAATAACGGATAAGATGAAAGAACTTATGTAAATTTTTAATAATAGTAGACGAGAGGGTTTATATAAGACAAAAAATTCTTTATTTATGTATAGAGGTTACTTAGTACAATAATTATAAATATTTTTATTTACATAATTAATGTTTTATTTATGAACAACTAAATAAAAATGGACAAGACAATGATTTACGTAAATTCTCTATTACTAATAAATATTATCATTTATAACAATTGAGTAATATTTATAAATATTTAAATATGAATAAGAAGTCAAAAATCTGTGTATCCTTCTTCTCAATAACTCATCTTCATTTAAATGTATGATTTCTCATAACTTTACCATTATAAAAATATTATGTAGAGTATATAAATTCAATCAGTTATTGATTATCGTGCAAATCTGTTCACTAGTGATTACTAATTGACACTAGCTCTATCTCCATTATTACTTCTATCGAAGGATCTTCTTGGTGCAGTTGGTGGATAAGTAACCCATCTACAAAATCAACTTTGATCTTGACCTGGAAGTTCGAGTCTTTCTCTTTGATTTGAGTATCTTTACGTCAATATGGTTATTATTGAATTTATTTAATCCTCTATGTACACTTTTGAATAGATCAAACGTATCTGGAAGCTTGATGAGAAGACATGACCGATAATTAAACCTTTCGAGAGTCACTAATCGGATGTGCCTTCTTAACACCGACCGTAGAGATCCAAAACGATCCATCCAAAAAGAAACATGGATAACTTAGGTAACAACCATGATTTGTGATCCATAAGTAAATTTTCTTTAATGGCTAATTTTACTAACTCTCACGGTCTAATTAGTCCTGTACGACTAAAATAGGTGGATTTAAAAAAAAAAATATTTTTAAGTATCTCAAAAAAGTTCACTTTTTCACAGTCGTACTATCTAATTTTTCATAGGATTACTCATAATTTTACCACGAGTCTTTGAAAACAGAATTGCTCATCTATGCCCGTTAACAATGTCCATCATCTAATCTAGGAGAACCAGCACGAGAATCTTTGTGTGTGTCAGTGTTATTTTGTCAATTATTTACTTAATTATTCACACATCTAATTATAGTGTTATCGTTCATTCATTTTATGAAAGAATTAACTCAATTTGAATCAATTATATTGCTTGTGACCTCATTCAAGTAAATGTGACATAATGACCTAATAATAAAATTTTACATTAAATAATTATTAATTTTAATTTATTTTATTTTATCTAACTGATGATATTTTGCAATTTAAAAGTTAAAAGAATTATTTTAACAAATTTTATTAGTTTATTCTCTATTTACTTCTACTTTATTATTTGGTTGGATATTGTTTTTCATTGTTTTTTATATTTTGAGAGAATATATATTGATTATGTTTATGAGACAGTATTTCTATTAATAAGTTAGTTCCATTTCGTAAATTTTTTTAAAATTTAAATACTAAAATAAAATAAAAGAGAAAAATAGGAGAAATTGAAATGCTGTAAATGATAATAGTGTACACCATCTTTTTAGGTTTTAATATGTTAATTAAGAGGGTAATTAGTAAATTAGACTAAAAATTATGCGCGGGGAAATTTCCTCTTTTTCCCTACCTTTTCGTTTTCTAAAGGGCACGATTTTCTCTCCCACTCAATCCATAATCCATTTGCTCAACTTTCTCTCATCATCTTCTTCTCTACAATTGGGACAACGAAGGTTTGTACTTTCAGCTATAGAATTTATATTTGAATTCAATATGTTTTTCGATCTATGTTTTGTTACATACATTTGGTTATAGTTTTAATTTGTTCGATACCTTTGTTTTTGATGTCTGGTTCCAAGGCTTATCCTTTTAAGAATCATTGTTGTGGGGAAGATAAGTGATTGCAAAATTTCTTTGATAGATTTTTGTCTTTTATGGTTAATTGAGTTTTCTGTATTTTAATTGTTGTATGAATTGTATTTCGAATCATAAACCATAAAGAACAATTCAATGCACTTTTTATTTGTCCAACTAGTTTAGTCACTAGTGAATTTTGGTTCTGATATTTGAATAATTTGCAAGTTAGTTTCAATTAACCTTTAAGCCACTCATTTATTGAGTCAACTCAACATGCTCACTTGACATTGCTAATAGAAATATTGAAAATACAAACTATAAGGTAGAGTTATGAATTATTTAAAGTAAGATCTTATAAAGAAAGAGGATCAAGTACCCTAAACAATTGGATAATTTAATTCAAGACTTTAAGGTGTTTGGCTGGGCCACTTTGAATAGACATTGATTTAATGAACACGTATTGAGATGCTCAGCAATATATTTTGTGGAACTCGATGTACATGAGGTAAAATTTTCTTGCATACAAGTTCATAATATAGAGTATCTAAAACTTTTCTGATGCAAGGGGTTGACCTGCATCTCTAATGTTCAAGCTCTTGGTGTCTATGGCTGGAGCGACATATGTGAAATGATAATAGGATGGTTGGAAGACACTTTCCAAAATGGGGTTTGTTTAATTTTTTGAAATTTTTGAACAATTTGAGGCTTGCATGTCAAAGTTTATAGTGAGTTCTGATCCTATTCTCGTGTTTCATTAAGATTCATAAATTGTTGACAGGCCTTCCAACTATTCGGTCATTGGTAGCTATTGGTTCTAGTGCAACAAAGTTGGTGTGTCTTCCTGTGAAGAGACATAAGAAGGATGATAAATTGCTGAAAGTAATGCAAAGAGGTAACGATAATGAATTCTATCTCTTACATCCCTGAAGAATACATATAGTGGAAGAGATAAAATCCCCTCCAGTATGTTTAGTGAATCTTGAACTGATTAGGTTCTTCGATTGTGGAGTGCTTGTTTATAGGAACTTAAATTGTGCACTTTTTGTTCTGCTAAAATTTTTGCACTGTTTGATATTGTAATTCTCATGCAAAGAGCTTAAATTATAGAATGTAACAACAGAATCATGGTAGATAGACAGACATATATATGTAAATATTTATGAGAGTGTATATGTGTGTGGCGTGTATTAGCATTTGTGAGATATTTTTGTTTCTTTTAACTTATTGCAGCAAATATAATACAAAAGAAATCTAATTTATTCAAAATTCATTGATGAATTGTGAGAGATCAAGACTATTCCCAACTCTAGTCGCGCTTCTTCTAGCTTCACGTTCATAAATATACACAAACTCCAATATTATTTACTTGTTTATTAGCTTTCTTTGCTTGCTTACTATTTTATCTACTCGTGCATGTGTTCATATGCTTTTATAGCTAACTATAGAAAGAGAATCTAGTTTAAATAAAATGGTTAAGTAGAAATACAAGGTAAAGTTGTGTACAATGGTTCAGTTCTTCACTGAACTCCGCACCTAGTGTGATCTTGAGTGCACCGGAATGTCCTTTGATTTAGTAGATAAAATAGTCCAATGAACTGTGCTTGTTCCATGCCTATTTATGTAATCAACAATTTAATCTATTTATTTTTGAAATTTGCTAGTTTAAGTTTGAAGTACTTAGAACCTAAACAAGATGCTCTCATTTAGTCGATTTATTAAGGAATTTGCGAGTGAGGTACTTGACTAGGCACATACAAGAATTAGCCTAACCTTGCTTGTTTATTGTGCAATAGGTGTTTCGAAAATGTTATTTGTACTCAAAATACCCGATATTAAATCTATCTTGTTGATATTATTTAGGACTAGGTCTTCTAGCCAAAAGATGTCACTAATTGATAGCATATTTTTTCCTATTAATATGGCCATTAGTTGGATAAATTGCTAGAAATACTAGTTAGAGGAGTATTAACTAGTTTCAGTACTTCTTTCATTCTTAATGATATTAGCTTCATGTTTTTAACTAAAACATGTAATGTTAAATATACATAGTAAGTGCTAGAGGTACATCTTTTGATGAAAAAATGACTTTAGTTTTTTATAATATCGTTAGATTGAACTTTCTAGCAACTTCAAATCAATGCATTGTTAAACCAAGGAACAAACTTTTTTGTAAGCAGATTTAGAGCTTTCGTTTATTTATGTATCTACATTTGTTCTAATTTATAAAATGCTAGTCATTTATAAAAAATTTATTAACTATTTATCCTCCATTGTTTCATCACAACACTATGGAGAATAAGTACGTTTTCACATGTGGATATAAGCATGTATATTATCAAGAGATATCAAAACAAAGCACCAAGCAACTAGTCAACAGTTTTGTATATTTATTTATTTACCACGGAGCTACATACTATATTATATATTATTTTAAGTCATCATATATGTGGTTGTACAATTTTAGTTTTATGTGGATTTTAATTGGTAATATTTCTTGCCTTGGATTTTGATATTGGAACATATATGAGTCATTTAATAAAATTATTTTTTGAATTTTCGAATAAAAAATTTCAAATAGAAAAAGATGATTTAAAAAAAAAAAACAATTAACGTGGCAGTCATAAACTGCCGCAATTATATTTTAAAAAATATTTGAGATAAATTGAGGGGATTATAAATTTCCACAGATTATTATTTTTAAAATATTGAGATTATATTGTGGGGGTTAAAAATTGTCATTAATTGCATTTAAAAATTGCCAGAAATTAAAATTTTATTTTGCGACGGATGTAATGGAGGTTTTAAAAAATTGCCACAAAATCGCTCGTGGCAAGACTTATTGTAGCGTTTTTTGAAATCGCCACAATTTATTTTGTGGGGATTCAAAACTGTCACAAATCGACAAAAAAGCCGCCCATTCTCATTAATTGATTACAGACAACATTATTAATACTATGTTACTTACTCTACTTGATACTGCAAATTGTTACTTGTGACTATAAAATTTTTCTAAAATAAGTTACTACTAAGTTAAATTACTACATTGATATGATTTCTAGTCATATTTTCTGTGAAATCGATTTCAATCTAGTTGAATTATATAATTGATCAACAATCACATTATGCTTCATTGCGAGGCGTAATTTGAGTGATATCAACTATGCAATTCAATATAATAAGTCAATAGTGTATAATAATTCTATACTCACTAAAGAATTGAGAAAAGATTTATTGTTACATATTCAAATTCATCAATTTTCTGGGTGTTCACTATTTTCATTTAGTCCGGATGAAGTCAAATTAAAAGAGAGAGACATCTAGGGTGATGATGAGAGTTCGGAGAATGAAGGATTTACAACTTCTTTCAACTTGTTTGATCAAAGGACTACGAAAGTAAAATATTTTTAACTATTGAGGATTATTTCTTCGGGAACTTATTATTCCAGTATGATCAATTTTTATTTCTCTATTATTTATATCTTAGAGTTCTTGAAAATTAATTGCCCTTCATGTACCAAGAAAAACATATAAAAATTGAAAGGATGGACAATATGCAAAAGTTACGATAAAAAATAAATTATTATATAGATCAAATAAGACTCCTCTACTTCTGTTAATATTAAGATAAGAGTTCAATTATTTTCATGTTACATATGACGAGGAGACACATCAAGAGTATTAGATTTTGAGAAGAAAATCGTGACAACTCAATATTTCATAGATGAAGTAGATTTTATAATAACTTTTCATGTAGGCTATTTTATGATGTTTGATTCTGTTTGCATAGCACGTTAAGCAACAATAAATTTTACACAATGCAAGAAGGTCCATCTATTCAATATGTCAAAATTGAACTTGGTTTTAACTCAATTTCCTATATTGAGCATTTTGTTTTAGAGAATGAGGTGTTGGGATTAGCTAAAGAAAACAGATGGTCACGATTGTCTTTAGGTGCATCAGATATAAATCTTTTCAAAAAGCTAAGATGTGTCTATATTAGTGACCTTTATTGACTTTCATTTTATTCAGATAGAGTAATTCTATATTTGATAGTTGATGATGCTTCAATCATTTCAAACTTATTAGTTTCTCTTTCTTATATTTATACATTGATTTGGAAGATGAAGCAGCCTCGAAAGCATATGATCATTCTGGTAGTTCTACCAAATGGTTCAATTACCTATTAGAAGATAACACTAGGATAAAACTCATTTTTTTCAGCTGTAATTTCTTGATCTCGTCATAAGAATTTTTAATAGGGGTATCTGTTATATGTCAACTTAATATAAGTAGATAATAGACATGCCATTTCATTAAAAAAGGAGGACATATTAGACATTGTTGGAGAAAAATTTGTTTAGGCAATTAGTAGACATAAGTTTAGAGAATTGTTGTATTGATAATTCATTGCTAAAAAAATAATATACTTCTTATTTTTCTCTCTAATATTAATTTAAAACTCCATTATTGTAACTTTGTTAAGAAGTTAATCTTCTCATCAACTTTTCACGATTGCAAATCACTTGCTCTTCATTGAGTACACAATAGTATTACCATCACAAATAATATCATACATTTCAGTAAAGTCAGTGACCAAAAAAAATATTTAATAGGAGACATTAAATATATACACAAATAATAATAATAATAATAATAATAATAATAATAATAATAATAATAATAATAATAATAATAATAATAATAATTAGAGTCAATTTTTTTATTCTTTTATGTTAATTATTTTTAGTATAGTATTTTCAAAAGACAAAAGGTCCACTAACTTGAGAAAATTGAAGGAAAGGTGTCTTTTAAGTCTTGAATGAAGAATTGGTGGCATTGACCAACTTAAAAGGTCAAACATAATTAAAAAACTTGATTAGGTTAATTGTGGACTTGATTAATATTTTTCAAACTTTTTAATCTTTTAAAAAATACAAATTAACCCACACCCACAAAACTCCCCACTCTGCAAATCAATCTCTCTTCTCTCTTTCTCTCGATAGTTTCTCTCTCTAACTTCTCCCAACCAACAACTTTCCAAATTTCTCCCTTCAATCTTGTGCTACTTCAGCCTCTGGCAACAAATAGTTTTGAGTTTTTGCCCATTCCTTTTTTACTTTCAACCGTCAGTCGATGTGACAACATTCTCCGGCGACAACAACTTCGAGTTCTTCATCATTTTTTTCGATTTTCACAGGAAAAAATTAGGGCTTTTAATTTATGACGAAAACGAGGAACTTGATTTGTTGGTGTTTGTTATTTTTTTATATTTTTTGTTATTTTTTTTAATGTTTGTTATTTTTTAGTTGAATTTCTCATCTGGATGTATCTGTTATTGCTATTTTTTAATAATGGATAAAACATGTAACGTAAATCCAACAGATGAGTAATCTGTTGCAACATGCATGACTAATATGTTGCACATATTAGTAATCTATTGCAACATATATGACTAATATGTTGCGCAAATTAGTAATCTATTCTGTTGCAATATATATGACTAATCTGTTACGCAGATTAGTAATATGTTGCAACATATATGACTAATCTGTTGCAACATATATGACTAATCTGTTGCAACATATATGACTAATTTGTTGCAACAAATGAGTAATCTGTTGCAACATATATGACTAATCTTTTGCAACATATATGACTAATTTATTGCAACAGATGAGTAATTTGTTGCAACATATATGACTAATCTGTTGCAACAGATTACTCATCTGTTGGATTCATTTTTTAGTGTTGTAACATAAATCCAATATATGGGTCATCTGTTGCAATAGATTAGTCATATATTGCCATAGATTACTCACTTGTTGCAATAGATGACTCATATGTTGGATTCATGTTACAGGTTCTATCCATTGTAGCAGTAACAGATACACCAAATAAAAAAATTCAACAAAAATCATAATTTTACTTACAAAATAATCTATGAAGTAATGTCCAAGTGATATACGAACAAAATTTTGACCTAAATTTTTTTTTTTTAAATTTCAACAGGGGCACAATGAATAAGTAAAACACATGAAAAATTTCATGAAACAGGTAAAGAAGACAAAAATAATATATCATACATCAAATGCAAAAGGATCAAGGGGACAAACGTTTGAGTTCTCCTAAAAGTGTTTAAGTTCTCTAGTATTTTAATTGCTTTCTAATAGTTGACCCATCTGTTACAATAAATTTTCTATCTGTTTGATAATTTCTAATAGATGAATCATATGATGCAACATGTTAGTCATCTGTTGATTCAAATTAAATAATTATTAGTAATAACTAAATTGATTTAACTTAAATTAAAGACGTCTCTACGACAATGGGACAAACATTTGTGTTCTCCTAAAAATATTTGAGTTCCCTAGTATTTTAATTATTTTCCAACATATTATCTATTTATTGCAACAAGTTAGTCATCTATTGCAACAGATGTTTATAACAGGTTAGTCATTTATTTATTCAAATTAAGCAATTATTAATAATAACTAATTAATTTAATTAAAATTGAAGACAAGTCTTTAATACAAGACCTTAGACAAGGGGACAAATGTTTAAGTTCTCCTAAAAATATTTGGGCTTTAGTATTTTAAATTGCTTTTCAACATATATCTTGTCTATTTAATAATTTTCAATAGATGAGTCGTATGTTTCAACAATTTAGTCATCTGTTGCAACAGATGTCTATATTTGTTTGATAATTTTCAATAGATGAGTTAGCTATTGCAATAGGTTAATCATCTGTTGCAACAGATGTCTATATCTGTTTGGTTATTTTCAACAAGTGTCTTTAACTGTTTGTTTTTTCCCAACAGATTACTCATCTATTGCAACATGTTATTCATCTATAAGCCATTATTAATAATAACTAATTGATTTAACTAAAATAAAATATGAATTAATAAGTTCAATTACAGTTTCAATTAATCTCATGGTAATTATACGATCAACTAAGTATGTTCGGCCTGAGTAGAGTGATCAATTGACCAATTTTACTTGAAATGATTCAAACTAATTCATTATTAGAAATAACTATATTGATTTAACTAAAATTAAAGATAAATTAGTAAGTTCAATTACGATTTCAATTAATCTCATAGTAAAAATGGTGTATTGATAAATGATGATTTATTATTATTTCTATTGAATAAATCTTGCTATTGATTTATTTTTTCAACAAATAAACAATCTGTTGCAACAAATGAACAATCTGTTGCAATAGATGAACCATATGTTGCAAAAATGAATCAATTACTCCAACAGATGAGTCATATGTTGCAACAGAAGGGTCATTTGTTGTAACAAATGGACCATATATTGCAACAAATAGATCATCTGTTGGAAGAACTCAAGGGTCACGACTTTTCGAGCATTTAATTAAAAAAATAATTCGTAAATAAATAATATGAAAAATATGATAAACACAATTTTGTAGCTATTTAATTTAAATAACTAAAACACCAAAAAAGATGAAAAGGTATGCTTTTCACCTTTTTTTGTATTTAAGTCTATTTTTTAATTTAAATAATCGAAAAGTCACCAAGTTCGATTTAATTATTAAAAAAGAGGTGAACGGTCGTGATTTTTTGCCTAACACACTGCACTACTCACTCATTCAATCTTTTATAAATAGATCTCCTCAGCTCCATCTCTTGCATCTTGTCTTGCATAAAACCGCCATTATATCTTCAATCACTTCTCTTTCAAAAATAAATTTCTTGTTCGTCCGTTGAGGTATGTTTTACTTTCTTGTTCTAATATGAAAATTATTAACACGCATCTATTTTCTAGTTAAGTTTCACATTTCTAGTTAGTCATCTATTGCAATAAATTGATAATCTGTTGGAAATGACAAACAGATAAAGTCATATGTTGCAACAAATTGGTCATCTGTTGAAAATGGCCAACAGATAAAGACATTTGTTACAAAAGATGACCGATTTATTGCAACATATGTGTATATCTGTTTGATAATTTTCAACAGATGACTCATCTGTTGCAACAGGTTAAATCTGTTGCAATAGGTTATACACTTAAATGATCATGTAATTACTATGAGATTAATTAAAATTATAATTATTAAATCAATTTAGCTATTACTAATAATGACATAATTTGAAGCATTTTAAATAAATTAGTCAATTGACCACTCTACACAAAACGAACACACTAAGATGATTGTGTAATTAATATGAGAATAATTGAAATCGTAATTGAACTTATCAATTCATCTTTAATATTAGTTAAATCAATGTTGTTATTACTAATAATGTCTTAATTTGAATCATTTCAAATAAAATTGGTCATTAACACTTTACTCAAGACGAATACACTTAGATGATCATGTAATTACTATGAGATTAATTGAAATCGTAATTAAATTATCAATTCATCTTTAATTTTAGTTAAATCAATTTAGTTATTACTAATAATTGCTTAATTTTAATTATTTCAAATCAAATTGGTCAGTTGACCATTCTACTTAAGACGAAACACTTAGTTGATCATGTAATTACTATAAAATTAATTGAAATTATAAGTAGGGATGACAATGGTGTGGTGCGAATTTTTTCTAAACCCGCAAGTTTTATAACCGCACCACACCACATCACCTTTAAACCTGTATAAACCCGTCCCACATTCATACCCACGCATAACCGCACCGCCCCATATTTTTTTTTTAAATCGTAATTCCATTGAAAATCATAATATTTTTAAATCTACAACTAGGAAATAATAACTAATTTCTATTATATCACTTTTCACTAAAAAATTATCAAAAAGTATAACGTGTACAAGTAATGATCAAATAACATATTTTTATTTAAATGAATAGAGATGTTAAAAAAGCTACAATAAAATTATTTATTTGTAGTGTTATACATGTCATTTTAAGTATCATCAATTTTTAAGTAAAGAATACATATAATTTTAGGTATATTCACGAGAACAATACTATTTTTTAGTTTTTTTTTAATTTAAAACCGCATATACCCGCAACCCGCACCGTACCGCACCATTTAAAAAAAATTACTTTAACCTGCCCCGCACCCACACCGCACCGCACCGCATAACTTAAAACCCGCACCGCACCACACCCGCCCTGCTCCATTGCCATCCCTAATTGTAAGTGAATTTACTAATTCATCTTTAATTTTACTTACTAATTCATCTTTAATTTTAGTTAAATCAATATAGTTATTTCTAATTATGGCTTGGTTTGAATCATTTCAAATAAAATTGGTTAATTGATCACTCTACTCAGGACAAATACACTTAGTTGATCGTGTAATTAGCATGAGATTAATTAAAACAGTAATTGAACTTATTAATACTAGTTAAATCAATTTAGTTATTACTAATATAATGACTTAATATGAATCAATTGATGACTAAGATGTTGCAAAAGATGAGTAATCTGTTGAAAATGACCAAACAAATAAAGACATCTGTTGCAACTGATTAATCATCTATTGCAACAGATTTGTAATCTATTGGAAATAACAAACAGATAAAGTCATATGTTGCAATAGATTGGTCATCTGTTGAAAATGACCAACAGATAAAGACATTTGTTACAACAGATGACTAATCTATTACAACATATGTGTCTATCTGTTTGATAATTTTCAACAGATGACTCATCTGTTGCAACAGATTAAATCTGTTGCAATAGGTTATACACTTAAATGATCATGTAATTACTATGAGATTAATTGAAATTGTAATTATTAAATTAATTTAGCTATTACTAATAATGACTTAATTTGAATCATTTCAAATAAAATTAGTCAATTGATTACTCTACTCAGAACGAACACACTAAGATGATCGTGTAATTAATATGAGAATAATTGAAATCGTAATTGAATTTATCAATTAATCTTTAATTTTAGTTAAATCAATGTAGTTATTACTAATAATATCTTAATTTGAATCATTTCAAATAAAATTGGTCAATTAACACTTTACTCAAGACGAATATACTTAGATGATCATGTAATTACTATGAGATTAATTAAAATCGTAATTAAAATTATCAATTCATCTTTAATTTTAGTTAAATTAATTTAATTATTACTAATAATTGTTTGATTTTAATTATTTCAAATCAAATTGGTCAATTGATCATTCTACTTAAGACGAAACACTTAGTTGATCATGTAATTACTATAAAATTAATTGAAATTGTAAATCAACTTACTAATTCATCTTTAATTTTAGTTAAATCAATATAGTTATTTCTAATTATGGTTTGGTTTTAATTATTTCAAATAAAATTGGTCAATTGATCACTCTACTCAGGACGAACACACTTAGTTGATAGTGTAATTATCATGAGATTAATTGAAACTGTAATTGAACTTATTAATTTATGTTTAATTCTAGTTAAATAAATTTAGTTATTAATAATATAATGGATTAATATGAATCAATAGATGACTAACATGTTGCAAAAGATGAGTAATCTGTTGAAAATGACTAAACAGATAAAGACATCTGTTGGAAATGACCAAACAGATAAAGACATTTGTTGAAAATGACCAAACAAATATAGATATATGTTACAACAGATGACTAACCTGTTACAATAAATGACTCATCTATTGAAAATTATCAAACAAATATTGACATCTGTTGCAACAGATGACTAAGTTGTTGCAACAGATGACTCATCTGTTGAAAACTATCAATCTGTTGAAAATTATCAAACATATCGGATATATGTTGGAAAATAATTTAAAATACTAAAGCTTAGATGTTTTTAAGAGAACTCAAATGTTTGTCCCCTTGTCTAAGGTCTTGTCTTTAATTTTAGTTAAATTAATTTAGTTATTACTAATAATTACTTAATTTGATTCATTTTAAATAAAATTTATCAATTGATCATTCTATTAAGGACGAATACATTAATTGAAATTGTAAGTGAACTTATCAATTCATCTTTAATTTAGTCAAAATCAATTTAGTAATTACTAATAATGACTTAATTTGAATCATTTCAAATAAAATTGGTCGATTGATCACTCTCCTCGAGACGAATACACATAGTTGATCATGTAATTACTATGAGATTAATTGAAATTGTAAGTGAACTTATCAATTCATCTTTAATTTTAGTTATATAAATTTAGTTATTACGAATAATGACTTAATTTGATTCATTTCAAATAAAATTGGTCAATTGATCACTCTACTCATGACGAATACAATTAGTTGATCATTTAATTACTATGAGATTAATTGACATTGTAAGTTTATCTTTAATTTTAGTTAAATCAATTTAGTTATTACTAATAATGATTTAATTTGAATTATTTTAAATAAAATTGGTCGATTGATCACTTTACTCGAGATGAATACACTTAGTTAATCATGTAATTACGATGAGATTAATTGAAATTGTAAGTGAACTCATTAATTCATGTTTAATTTTAGTTAAATCAACATAGTTATTACTAATAATGGCTTCATTTGAATCATTTAAAATAAAATTGGTCAATTAATTATTCTACTAAGGATGAAACACTTAATTGATCATGTAATTACTGAGATTAATTAAAATCGTAATTGAACTTACTACTTCATCTTTAGTTTTAGTTAAATCAATATAGTTATTTGTAATAATGGTTTAATTTGAATTATTTCACATAAAATTGGTCAATTAATCATTCAACTCAGTACGAAACACTTAATTGATCATGTAATTACTATGAGATTAATTAAAATTACTAATTCGTCTTTAATTTTAGTTAAATCAATATAGTTATTTCTAATGATGACTTAGTTTGAACCATTTCAAATAAAATTGGTCAATTGATTACTCTACTCTGGACGCACATACTTAGTTGATCGTGTAATTACCACGAGATTAATTGAAACTGTAATTGAACTTATTAATTCATATTTTATTTTAGTAATCAATTTCGTTATTACTAATAATGACTTAATGTGAATCAATAGATGACTAACATGTTACAACAGATGAGTAATCTATTGGAAATGACCAAACAAATAAAAACAGTTGTCTAAAATGACCAAACAGGTATAGACATCTGTTTCAATAAATGAATCACTTGTTGCAATAACTAATTAATCTGTTGAAAATTATCAAACAGATATAGACATCTGTTGCAACAGATGACTAAGTTGTTGCAACATATGACTCATCTGTTGAAAATTACTAAATAGACAAAATATGTGTTGAAAAATAATTTAAAATACTAAAGCTCAAATGTTTTTTAGGAGAACTCAAACGTTTTCCTCCTTGTCTAAGGTCTTGTATTCAATTTTAGTTAAATCAATTTAATTATTACTAATAATTGGTTAATTTGAATCAACAAATGACTAACTTGTTATAAGCATTTATTGCAACAGATGACTAACTTATTGCAACAAATAGGTGATCTATTGGAAAATAATTAAAATACTAGAGAACTCAAACATTTTTAGGAGAACTCAAATATTTGTCCTATTGTCTTAAAGACTTGTCTTTAATTTTAGCTAAATCAATTTAGTTATTACTAATAATTGCTTAATATGAATCAACAGATGACTAGCATGTTGCAACAGATGATTCATCTATTGGAAATTATCAAACAGATAGAAAATCTGTTATAATAGATGAGTCATCCATTCGAAAGCAATTAAAATACTATGGAACTTAAATATTTTTAGGAGAACTTAAACTTTTGTCCCCTTGATCCTTTTGCATTTGATGTATGATACACTATTTTTGTCTTCTTTACCTGTTTCATGAATTTTTTCATGTGTTTCACTTATTCATTGTGCCCTTGTTGAAATTTTTAAAATTTTTTTAGGTCAAATTTTGTTCTTATATCACTTGGACATTACTTCATAGGTGATTTTGTAAGTATAATTATGATTTTTGTTGAATTTTTTATTTGGTATATCTGCTACTGCTACAATGGATAGAACCTGCAACATGAATCCAACATATGAGTCATTTGTTGCAATAAGTGAGTAATCTGTTGCAACATATAACTAATCTGTTGCAACAGATGACCTATATGTTGGATTCGTGTTACAACACTATAATACGAATCCATCAGATGAGTAATTTATTCCAACAGATTAGTCATATATGTTGCAACAGATTACTCATCTGTTGCAACAGATTAGTCAATATGTTGCAACAGATTACTCAATATGTTGCAACCGATTACTCATCTGTGCAACATATTAGTCATATATGTTGTAACAAATTACTCATCTGTGCAACAGATTACTCATCTGTGCAACAGATTACTCATCTGTGCAACAGATTACTCATCTGTTGGATTCACGTTACATGTTTTATCTATTATTGAAAAAATAGTAGTAACAGATACACCTAGATGAGAAATTCAACTAAAAATTATAATTTTACTTACTAAAATCACCTATAAGTAATCCTAAGTGATATACGAATAAAATTTGATGTAAAAAAATTTGATCAAGTAGCAATAGTAGCGGTAACAACAATGTTCAACAATAAGAAAATGATGATGATGAACAAGAAGAGATAAAAATGAAGAACAAGATGATGATAATGAAGAAAAAGATGATGAATAAAGCAACAACAATGAACAACAAAAATCATGAAGAGAGAGAAAACTCCAATAAATGAGAAGAGAGAGAAACGTGTCTTTTTCACTCCATTTCTAGTTATATTAGGTTTTACATTAGATCAAAGTGTAAATTAAAAAACTTGTGGGTTATTTTCAAACTTTTCTTACTTTCTTAATCCTTAATAAAGTAATTGTCACCTCTACTCAATTATTAAGACTTGTGTCACCCACACCTCATTTTAAAACTCTTTTGTCACCTAGAGCCCAAAGCCCCCTAACTTCATAATATTTTTTGGGGTAAACTGTGAAAATTTACCATACCAATTAATCAAATAAGTATATCTAAGGAGCCCCTAATGCCTTAACCTCCATTATAGCAGTAGTTAAAGCTCAATTAGGTCTCAAACAACTAAGTAAAAACTTTCTAAATGAAACCTATACATTTGCTGGCTTATTTTGATCTTATAATCATCTGAGTCCTAATTTGAACTTTATTTTTAACATGATGCATTACAAACTTTGTAGTCACTTTTTGATTCTTGAAAATGCTTCTATTATTTCTTTGTAAAATGCTATATACAACTGCTTCAATTATAGCAGTGATGATCTCGTTCTTAAACTGCACCAGTGCCTTCTCTTGATATTCAAAAATGCATTTGTAATTGTACTCTGCAGTATTGGCTAGCCTGTCAAAGAATGTATATATTTTCACAACCTTTTAGTCCAAGACTATTCCATACAGAGATGCTGCAAATCCTCAGGACTATAGGCATCAGATAGCACACACCCAATGTTATCACAATTGATACCCATAACAATTATTCTATCCTTAGTCAAGAGTTTTTATTGCACTGCTAACCACAGTATAACCCTGTTTTTAGGTTGCAACACCTGACCCCATATCAAATTTGCAAAAAGTCATTTAGGTTTATTGTAACGACCTAAAAATTTAATGAAATATATGAATTTTTAATCTAACTATTTTATCCCTCTCCGTAATTGTATTATGGTATTTCTGGGGTATGGAGGTGAATGACACAATTTTTGATGCATTTTAGTACCATTTATGTGATATTGTTATTTTTGGTGGCTTCGAGAGCCTTATTTTGAACTTATGGGGATATATTTTGATCTGTGCTATAGATGACTAAACGAAATTATAATATTACCAGCATATCTAAAATATTGATTGTAGGGGGGTAACATATTTGGTGTGATTTTACGTCTTTTAAATCTCATTTCGACCCTCGATTTAAAAAATTGTTAACTTTTTGAAAAAATCTTTTTTTTTTAAATTATAATATTTCCATTGAGTTTGGAGCATTGAATTTAATATGGTTGCATAGTTTATTTGCGTATATCGGACTCTGAATGAATCCTGAACACCCTGTTGACGTCCGGATTGGACTTAAAAACGAATCTGATTTTGCAAAAAGCTGGTGCAGTATAAAAACAACTCTTTTCTTTCCCATTTTTCCCATTCTTTCACCTTGTCTCTTGGAAGTTAAGACCTAAAATAGTGTGAGATCTTAACATTGAAGCTTGTGGGAGTTTTGGAAGCTAGATTAACATCTATTTCTTGATTCTATTACAAAATTAAGATGAGATTTCATCCCTTCTTACTCTAATTCTTGATTAATTTCTCAAAATTTCAAAAATCTCAGGGCTTGATTTTTAACTATAATTTCACTCCTTTTTACTTGAATAATATTTTAATCCTATAATTACTAGCTTTCATCAATTTAATCTTCAAAACAACTTTGATTCTTAATTTTAGCACAAATTTCAAAGATTTTATTTGGTAAAGCTCAAAAATGATTTTTATTCAATTTGAACCATATTCTTTTACTCGATTTGACTTGGGTTTTCATCTTTAGATTCCTAAAAATATGGGAAAGTAAAGTTATGATTTTGCTCTTCTTTTTTGAAAACCCAGTTCGTGGGTTCGTTTTGATCCCAAATCAAAAGTAGTCAATATATGTATCATTAGCTTTATTTTGATGCATAGATTCTATATTTCTTGATTTTAGTTAATTTTGAGACTGTTCACAAGAAGTAGGGCTTTGTGGTTGAAGTGTTGCAGATCGATTCTGGTATTAGAGGTAGGTTATGGCTTAACTCTTTCAGACTAAGTTGGGTAGTAAATGATGGTACAAAATAAATGTTAATGGTGGAAACTAATTATGAAAAATGATTATCTATGTGTTGTACCCATGTGGGGGCCTATATGTGGTGTAATTATTAAAATTGAGATATTATGTGATTTGTATGACCGTGTGGAGTCCTCTACGATGTTGATGGCCTTTAATACATGTGAATAATTGAGTTGTGTTATTGCAAATGCCTATTGTGGTACCTTTGGTGTATTGTGATATATATTCATACTTTTGGCATATGAAACATATGAAAAGTCACGGATGAATGGAAATAATAGGTGGATATTTGCTCACGTGGTTATGAAAATATATCATTATGGTTGATTATGGAAATATATCATGTGGTTGATTGTAGAAATAATCATTGCGATTGGTTGTGAGCATTACATCCTCATATCATACTCATTCATGAAATAAATGATACCATCGTGGCAACACCAGAGAAACACTGACAATACCTTTTTATGATAAAAAATATGACATCTTATAAAATCCTTCTTGAGGGATATGCCGGAAAGGAGATATATATATGGATATATGGATTGTATATGGGTTGACGAACCCCCCATGAGTCCCACGTTGGGAGGCTTGCTTTCTTGGGTGTATATGGAGGTTGTGTGACAACCTCGTGCATCATCATCATCATCATTATATTCATTGTACTTAATTTATTGTGTTTATGTTATGCTTGTATTGCCATATTGATTTGCCATCTATCTACTTGTTCTATATCCTGACTTGTTAATGTCTAACTGTTATGTCTTCCTTTATTTGTACATGATGATCTTGATTATACATGTTCCTTTTTTTTTCTACTTTTATGTGATATTATTTAGATCTATCTAGTTTGTTGTTGTATTATGTGTGGATATTGTAGAGTTGTTAGTGCAAGCGGAGTGAGCTACCATTATGGGATATTTTCTGATTGCAGGTGATGTGCCCTTAGTGTATATTTTCTATGCTTTATTTACTACTTTGCTTGATCAATCTATGATACCTGCTGAGTACAAGTTAATCATACTCACGCTTACTACACCCCTTCGGTGTTGGTCCTAGTTCGAGTGCGCCTCAAATTGGTTAATTTCGAGTGGCTTCAGATTACTCAAGGTAGTAGTTGGACATTTATGCGTCTGGAGTTCACCCCTATCTTTCTACAGTAGTTATGTATTTATTTGTATTCGGAGACAGATGTTGACCTTGTGTGGATATTTCTGATGTATTTGTATCATGGTTTATATTAGTAGTTCTTACGCTATTGACACATGGTTTTGGATATGTTTCTTTCTGCATTATTTATACTTATGTGGTTTGACTTTGTTCTAGAAGCCCACCTTGAGGGTATTTCTGTCTTTTTTCTTTTTATATCAGTTTGGGTGATAGGCTTACTTATCAAGGTACATCGTGGAAAGTGACTTCATGACCCTCATTTTTGAATCATGACAAATTGGTATTAGAGCAACCAAGTTTCATTGGTCTCAATGATGTAAGAATGGGATATATAATAGAGTCTTGCGAATTAATACATAGATGTCTGTATCTATTTTTGAGAGGTTATAGGATGTCTTTAGGAAACTTTTTAATTTTATTTCTTACCATGCGATGTTCTTTCATATCTTGTGTTCTTAGTTGTGTTTCACTCTTTCCATGCAGATCGTGTTGACTAGGTCCGGCGAGGTCAGTGATGAAGAGCCTGCTTCTAGAGAAAGAGTTCAATCGAGAAGGCGATCCTTAAGTTGTGGACGGACTCGAGGGAGGGGACGGGCTCGTGGTTCAGCCCCATCTAGGAGGAGTGCCAGGGGACTCTCCCCTGAGCCTCGTGTTGAGCAGGTTGGAGGAGTAAGTTCTACTCCAGTTCTTCATAGTTCATCTGCCCAGTGTTGGAGAAAATATTGGTCTGTTTGCTGACTCATTTAGAGGGTTCTGTTTTTGGTTATATTAGGTATTCCTCAAGTTCATAGTATGTATCCTCCTATTGTACCTACTTCTATTTTGGATACTCCTCAGACCTCGAGTCCTAATCCTATTTCAGCACTAACATCTGAGTATGGTGTTCCAGGACCAGGTGTTCAACATTCATCTATGTTACCTCCTCAGATGAGATCTCAGCCAGCTAGACTCACTATGCCCCATCTTACTGGTAGTGTTGTTATGTCTTTGAGGATAAAAAAAATTTCAAGAGATTCACTCGTTTGGGTCCTCTTAGATTCAGTGGCGTTGTGGATGAGGATGCCTATGAGTTTTTGATTGATTATTGAGAGAAGTTACATAATTTGGGTTTATTGTAGTCGCATGAAGTGGCTTATACTACCTATCAATTGAGATATACGACTAGAGATTGGTGGAGGTCAGTTATTGGTTGTAGAACCATTGATGTTCTTGAGATGTCTTTGGATAAGTTTGTTGATGTCTTTCTAAGGAGGTTTATGCCTTATAGTTTGAGAGATCGGGTGTGTGATGAGTTTAACCGCCTGAAGTAGGGCTCTATGACTATAGAAGAGTATGAGGCACACTTCTATGCCTTATTCAGATATTTCTATGCTGGTATTTTCACTGAGTTTTAGAAGATTAGAAAGTTTGTGAAGGGTTTGGATGTCTTCCTTCAGTTGGCTACGTCACAAATGGTCGTATTTGGGGCATCTTTTTAGAGTATTGTATATCAGGCTAAGATGACTAAGGGTATTCTTCGGGCATCTTAGGGAGGCGCAAATAAGGCACGCTATTTTGGTGAGTTTAGAAGCCAGTCTTCTCATGGTAGAGATTTTAAAGGTTCTCATGGATATCCGGGTAGGTTAGTACAGGCAGCTTGGCATAGTTTTGGTGGTAGATCTTCTGGTCCAGCTGTTCAGGGTGTCCGTTTGGGCCCAGATGTATTTTCTTCTATTGATGCGAGCTATAGAGGGTTTTATATATGTGATAAAATTGGTTATGTGGCTAAGGACTGTCCCCAATGTGTGATTAGGGCTACTTCTATTTCTATTATGAGAAGTAGGAATGCTACTAGAGGTGTGAGGGGTAGAGGTAGTGGAGCTCATGGGGGTGGTCATGGGGTCACTTAGGCACTTGGTGGTCGTGGGAAGTGCTATGTTATCCCTTCCAGACCTAAGGTAGAGGCTTCTGATGCTTTAGTTAAGGTATCGTCCCCATTTATTTTAGATATGTATCTGTATTATTTGATCCTAAATCAACTTTTTCTATGTGTCTATGTATTTTGCTTCGGGTTTTGATTCTGTTAGTGAGCCTCTTGTCATGCATATTTTTGTATTTGCCCTGTAGGTGATTCTTTAGTGGTGGATTGGATGTACCGATCTTGTGTTGTGACTTTTGTTGGGCATGCGACTTTGGTAGATCTGTTTGTGTTAGATAATGGTTGATTTTGATGTTATTTTGGGTATGAATTGGTTGGCTTCTTTTCATGCTGTCTTAGATTATTTTGTTAAGAATGTGACTTTAGCTTTGTTGGGTGTGCTAAGGATATCTTGGAGGGGTGCACTTTATTCAGGACCCAAGAGGGTCATATCTTATGTTCAGGCTCGTAGATTGATTGAGAGAGGATGTTTAGCTTATTTGGCTCATTTTGTGATACTAGTGTTGTTTCATCTCCTTTCTTAGATTCTGTCTATGTTGTTCGTGAGTTTATGTATATGTTTCCTCTGTATTTGACTGGTGTGCCTCCGGATTATGATATTGATTTTGCTATTGATATTGAGCCTGATACCAAGCCCATTTCTATTCCTCCTAATAGGATAACCCCAACTGAGTTAAAGAAATTGAAGAATCAGTTGCAAGAGTGTTGGATAAGGGATTTATCCGACCTAGTGTATCGCTTTGGGGTGCGCCTGTCTTGTTTGTGAAGAAGAAGGATGGGTTTATATGAATATGTATTGATTATTGCCAGTTGAACTAGGTGACAGTTCAGAATAAGTATTCTCTTCCTCGTATTGATGATTTATTTGATCAGCTTCACTAAGCCGCAATGTTTTTGAAGATTGATTTGAGGTCCGGTTATTACCTATTTAGGGTTAGATCTTCGGATGTTCTAAAGATATTTTTTCGAACTCGATATGGTCATTATGAGTTCTTGATCATATCTCTTGGGTTGACCAATGCCCCTGCCGCATTCATGGAGTTAATGAACCGAGTGTTTCAATCATATCTCGAGGTTTATTCCAAGAGTGAGGCTAAGCATGAAGATCATTTGTGGATTATGCTTCAGAGATTGAGGGATGAGAATTTGTACGCTAAGTTCTCTAGGTGTGAGTTTTGGTTGGAGTCTATTTTTTTGGGTCATGTGGTGACTAAGAAAGGTATCATGATTGATACAACCAAGGTTGCACGGGTTCGTGATTGGGATAGACCTACTTTGCCCACCGAGATTTAGAGTTTTATTGGCTTGGCAGGTTATTATCATTGTTTTGTTGAGGGTTTCTCATCTATTGCAGCTTCTTTAACTAAGTTGACTCAGAAGAAGATTTCTTTTCAGTGGTCTGATGCTTGTGAGGCAAGATTTCCAAAGCTCAAGGATTTGTTGACTTCAACTCCTACATTGACTTTGCTCAAGGAGAGCATAGGTTTTACCTTGTTTTGTGATGATTCAGGTGTTGGATTGGGTATTGTGCTGATGCAAGAAGGCAAGGTGATTGCTTATATGTAAAACTCTAATTTTCTATAATCAGAACGCCACACGGTGCTCATGACCCCGAAGGACCACAAGCTAACCCTCTTCTAATATCTTTACCTGAGCACTGCATAATGTAGGTAATAAATGCGAAAAACTGGTGGAAACTTGCCATAAGGTTCAAAACGTCTAAAATACTCAAAACTGGAAACTGAACACTGATACATCTGTCCGAAAAGCCTCTAAACTGTCTGAACTATAGAGTTGATGGGACATGTCTCCAACTAACTCCATCTGCTGAAAATAAACTGAATCTAATGCAATAGTAAAATACGGATCATCCTCAAATGAAGAGGACTCACTGCTACGTCTACTTCTGCTGACTGAGTCTGGACTGCTATGGGTACTTTGGATCCCGTACGTCTAAACCTATGGTATAAGACACTATAGAGCAGGAAAGTATACGTCAGTACTTTGAATGTACTGGTATGCTAGATGAGGTAAGGATGAACAAGGTCTTATGCATGAACATAACTTAACTGAATAACATGAGAGTACTGAATGAGGATACATGTATGGACTGAATACTACCTTCTGAATACTTAAACTTCTAACAACTGAGTGTACTAATACTAATATCTGCGTTTACTAACATTGAGGGTCTAAATAACTGAGTCTACTGATAACTGAACTCTGAGCTTACTAATATCGACTGATTGAAACTGAGATCAAACCTATCTAGCGAATGATCTTCAAATCTAGTAATAATTATAAGGAATGATTGAATCTGAGTTTGAGATCAGGCCTTTCTAGAGAGCGATCTCTGAATTGATTAATATTGATACTGGTTTACTTCATGTGAGACCAGTCCTTTCTAGCGGGTGGTCTATAAATCTATGGAACTATCTAAGTTTATCACTGAGCTGAATGACCGTATCTGACAGTCTTGATTTCTGAGTGCTACTGTGATGACTGAGACTGAACTATAATTGTGGGAGTTCTCACTTAACCGATATGCCCCAAATCTAAACTAGTAGGGTCCAACCTGTAACCCCAGCTAGAAGGGTATCAGTACCGTGCCACGAGTATAGACACTACTATGGTCAAGCCTCTCTAATAGGTGACCCTGAACAGAAAGTCAAGCCTAAGGCAACGGGTGACTCCTAGAAGGTAGTCAAGCCTTAATCTAGCGGGTGACTCCTGATCCTACGCTGGCTACGTAGTTCTGGAGTACAGAGATTGCTGCTAATGACTATACCTCTCTAATGGGGAAGCCGCCATCCCTGCACTCGCTCGGTGCTAGTTCTTACTCCCAACTGAAAGACTCTGAACTGAACTTAGACGGAGCTGAATCTATTATTAACTATATTACTTGACTGATCTGACTGAGTTTTCTTGGTTCCGTTATCTGATGGAATGCCACTTAGATTCTACTATCTGGCTAAATACTACTGAATTCTTGTTAGCTTACTAAGTCTCATTGAAGTCTGAGCTGAATACTGAATACTACTGAGTACTACTGAATACTGATTACTTCTGAATACTGTTGAGTCAGAACTGGATACTAAGTCGGATTAGACTGATACTGAGACTGGATTGCACTTATACTGAGATCACTGAATTTTGTTAAGTTTTGTAACTGTCTGAATTCTACTGATCATAGCTCGATTGAGAGTATCTTGAAGCTGTCACTGGCTCTAGACTTCCAGCTAATTTGTCGGGTATAAATACCCCCACGACTCGATAACATAAAAGTTAAACATAACCTTTCTTGAATAACCATGACAATTGACTTTCATTCACCATTACAATCACTAAAGCATTTCAACAAATATTTGGCATACATAAATTTATACACAATTTGGGAATTTTTTATCAACATGTATAATGACCCTATTTCCTTCACACAAGCATTTTATCAAACATATGGGGAACATGCTTTGGTTATACAATAAATACTACACCTAAGTATCATGATATCATCAACCAACATGCAACTTGAAGAGGGTTTATCATGAACATCACACAATTATTCACATTCTAGAATCAATTCTTAATACCTGTAGTCTAAATCATGAATTAAAACTTAACAACACATAATCATGAACTTCAATACACATAAATCATGAAATCTCATAAATACATAAACTTTGTGATTTTGAAAAGGATTTTTGAACTTCTTGGGTGGAAGAAACCCAAGAATCAACATCTAACATACCTTGGAAGACTCTTTCTTGAAGGTTCTTGGAGAGATTCTTAGTTTTTTCAGTTTTCTTGAAGAAGGGTTTTGATCTTGTTCTTGGGTTTTTGATCTTGAAAGAAACCCTAGCTTTTGATGTTATGGATGAATAATGAAGCCCTCAGCTTCGTTCAGGATATATCTGAGTGTTAAAAGGGTAGGAAAAGATCAAAAATCCCTTTTAAAAGTGACTTAAAATTACTGATCGGGACATGCGACGGTGGGGTGCGATGGTCCATCGCTGGGTCAACGGTCCGTCGGACTGACCGTCGTACCTGGACCAAAACTGGGACTTACTGTCTCGTCTCGACGGCCTAGAACGATGATCCATCGCTAGCTCAATAGTCCGTCGGTCCTGACCGTCGCACTTGGCCAGTGAATGAGACTACTGCCTCAAGGCGATGGCTATGGGCAACAGCCCGTCGGCCTGCCCGTCGCACCTAGGCAGTTCAGACAACTTTTTGTAAAATGTCCATAACTTTTTACCCCGACATTGGATTTTGACGAATTAGGTATCGACGGAAAGCTTATTCAATTATCCACATGAAAAAAGTCAATATTATTGAAATTCTACATGGTTTTAAATATTTCTCACTTAGGAAGTCCGCCCTTACTCTTCTTAAGGATGAAACTCGACTTAAAGAAAGTTCAGGGTATTACATTATACGTCTCGTCAGTTGAAGCCCTATAAGAGGAATTATACTACCCATGATTTGAAGGTGTACACGACTGTGTTTGCTTTGAAGTTATGAAGGCACTACTTGTATGGAGTCCGTTGTGAGATATTCTTTAATCATCATAGTCTTCAGTACTTTTTCACCAGTGAGATCTTAATATGAGGTAGTGATGTTGGCTTGAGGTTCTTAAGTATTATGACTTGACTATTATCTACCATACTTGCAAGGCTAATGTGGTTGTGGATACCTTGAGCCGAAAGTCGACTAGCATGGGTAGCTTGGTGCATCTTTTGACCCAGGAGAGACCTTTAGCCTTAGAAGTTCAATCTTTATCTAACCAGATGGTTAGGATTGATATTTTAACACCTGGGTGTGTTTTGGCATTTGTGGAGGCTAGATCTTTTTTGTTGGAAAATATTTAAGCTCATCAATTTGATGATGTGAGATTGAGGTCTATTCGAGATAAGGTGTTGAGTGGAGAGGCTAAGGAAGCCTCACTTGATTTGAATGGAGTTTTGAGGATTGAGGGTCGAGTTTGTGCATCAGAAGTGGGTGATTAGATTAGGTTTATCTTGGAGAAGGCCCATTGCTCAAGATATCCCATCCATCCAGGTATGACTAAGATGTATCGTGATTTGAGACAACAATACTAGTGGGTGGTGAGAGAAAAGATGTAGCATATGTTATGGCTCGTTACTTATGCTATTAGCAGGTGAAGGCCAAGCATATGAGACTAGTAGTTTGCTTCAAATGTTATCAATTCCTGAGTGGAAGTGGGTATGGATCACCATGGACTTTGTGATTGGTTTGACTCATACATATCATGGTTTTAACAGTATATAGGTCATCGTGAATTGATTGACCACTTCAGCTCATTTTATTTTGGTTCAGGTCGGATTTAGTGCGAGGGGTTGGCCCGTATCTACATTCATAAAATTATGTATCTGCATGGTGTGCTGGTGTCCATTATTTCAAATTGAGGTTCTGTGTTCATATCTCACTTTTGAAAGACTTTTCAGGATGAGTTGGGTACCTAGGTTGATCTTAGCATAACATTTCACCCCAGACTAACGGACAATCAAAGTGAACTATTCAAGTTTTTGAGGATATGCTCCGAACTTGTGTGATGGATTTTGCTGGCTAGTGGGAGCAAAATTTGGCTTTAGCAGAGTTTTCATATAATAATAGCTACCATTAAAAAATTGATATGGCTCCTTTTGAGGTGTTGTATGGTAGGAATTGTCGCTCGCCAGTTTGTTGGTTAGATGTTTCTGAGGTTATACCTCGAGGTACATACTTGCTTCGTAAGTCTTTGGACAGAGTAAAGATCATTCAGGAGAGACTTAGAGTGGCTCAGAGTAGGGATAAGTGCTATGCAGACCGTAGACTTTGTGCCTTGAGATTTAGTGTTGGTTATCGTGTTTTCCTTTGAGTTTCACCTATAAAGGGCGTTATGAGGTTTTGGAGGAGGGGAAGGCTTAGCCCCAACTATATTGGCCCATTTGAGATTCTTCAGACTGTTGGTGATGTGTCTTATGAGTTGACTTTGCCCCCAGATTTGTTAGTTGTTCATCTAGTTTTTCATATTTCTATGCTTCACCGCTATATTCTTGACGAGTCTCATTTCATTCGTTAGGATTCAGTTCAGTTAGATGAGTGGTTGCCCTTTGTTGAGGAGCCGATCTCTATTTTGGCTAAGGATGTTAGGCAGTTATGCTCTAGAGTTATCCCTGTGTTTAAGTGAAACACCTTGGGTTTTTGGTCCTTGAAATATTTCTAAGTTCTAAGCTTCTGTCCTGGCAATGACTCACCTAATAAGTCGTAATGTGTCTTTACGGGTCATAAGACCCAGTCGTAATGAGCCTAGAAGTATTTGCCTAAGTCACTGCCTTGATAACGATTGGACTTAATGAGTCATATAGATTCCTAACGAGTCGTAAGAAGGGTATTTCATAATGTGTCCAGTGTAGTGCCTTTAATGGACTGTTGAGACTACAACTTGACCCTACGAGTCGTAATGTCTTATTACGAGACGTAGGGTGCCAGCCGTAGGGTTCTTAGTGAGAAGCCAAGAGGGTTCTGATTTGGCTACAACTGGAGGGTTTGAGTCGTAGAGTGACCATACAAGTCGTGAGGTCACCTGTAACGACTGACGGTTTAATTTCCAATTTTTAATAAGGGTATTTTAGACATCTCCCTCTTTCCCTAAACATAACCCATGACCTATAAACCCTATTGATACTTTATTCCTACCCATAACACAATCAAAACATAGCCTCTTCTCTCTCAAATTCTCTCAATCCAATCAAGCTAGGGTTTCTTCAAGATTGAGCATCCAAGGGTCAATTCAAGGTTTCTTCTCCATAATTGTGAATATTTTAGGCATTTTACTCTCCCCTCATTGTTAATTTATTAAAAATACATATTTTAAAGTATTATTCACGAGATATTCATGTTGTTTATATAACAAGGGTTAAAGGTTTTGAATGCTTATTGTTGAAAAATATTTTCCATGGTTTAATTATGATCATTTATGTTTTAAATATAATTTTGAACTTGTGGGTGCATGGGAATGATGATTAAACTGAGGGGTCATGAGTAAACCCTAATTTGATGATTTTGTCTTGATTATGGTTTTGGAAATTATATGCCTCAACATGTTTGTGAAATTGCCAATGAAAAAGGGCTTTTGTCACATAGTTTGGTTTATCCACTTGTAATAATGCATTGGTAGAAAAAATATATTGAATTATGCATCTTTTCCTTGAAAGGTTTGGAGGCCATGTATAAATGGTGGAATTGGAACCTTGTGGTTTCGGTTGATTAAATGGGTTCGAGTTCCGAATGATTGATTTTTGAATATCTTTTGACTTATGGGTTCGAATCCCAGTTAATTGAGTAGATGACATGGCATGATGATATTATCTTGCAAGCGAGGTTGATATGATGATACCAACAGGATGCCTTGGTGTATAATTGGTTTACTGAAAATTGAAATATGTGTTAAGTATTTTAATTGGGCTTTGTAAGAGAGTTGTGTAGCTGAGTCATGAAAGTGGAGGTCCGAGTGACCGACATTGAAAACTGAACTAGCCGGTGTGTATGGCTTGAGGGTTCGAGTCCCCTTGCTTGTGACCAGGTGGTTCGAGTCCACCTTATTGATATTATTATGATTGGAGGGTTCGAGTCACCCATATCACATTTCATGATCGGGTGCGTATGTCACCTTAGTATATGATTGAAGGGTTGGAGTCCCCCGTGCATATATATATATATATATATATATATATGATCTTTCTCCGATTCATGCGGCTACACGCACTGTGGCTCGACCAGGGGGTGAGAGCTGGGCCCCATATAGCCCGTGGGGACTATTATATGACGGTTGAGCTACATAATCCAGGTTAAAGTTTTAAAGTGCTTATTAAACCTTGTTTCCTATCCCGACATATGATATATATATATATATACAAATACATACATATATATACATATATATATATGTATATGCATTTGATTATGTGCATTGAATTTTGAATGAGTTTGAGACTGTTGATCATGGCATTATGTTATCCTTATCCCTGAGTTACATGCCAATATTCACCCCGCTAACCATCTTTGGACGTTGTATCCCCACCCGATGCAGGAATTGGTCATACTTCTACTTCTCTTACACAGTGATTTAGATTCGGGGTCAGTTCGTGAGTTGACATTGAAGTGGTGAGCTTTCATACATTGAAAGTCTACATTTTATGTTTTAGTCTCTTATGTCTTAGATTGTTTAGACTTATTTTGTCTATAGTCGGGGGAATATCCTGACACTTTATTGGTATTTAATTTCAATCGCTTGTTTAAAAGGCTTTGTTGGATTACTGTAGGCTTGGGTGTTATCGGTAGGTTATTTGGACGGTTTTCGGTTAATGAATTATAGACATAATTTAGATATCTTTAATCTTATCCTTATGTTACATTGTTATTAGGTGCAAGAGGGTGATCTTTGATTTCCAGCGGACTTGAGATACCCGTCACTGCCTGGCCCTGGTTCGGGACGTGACAATGGTTAAGGTTCAGTGCGACATCGATTATAGATGAGGCTACTTGAGAGATCGAGTCTGATATGCTTAGTTCCTATCCCCATCTCCTTGTTGATTCAGGTATTTCTTTGCCTTAGTTCGATGAGGAACTAGATTTTTAGTGGTAAATGAAGTAACGACCTAAAAATTTGATGAAGTATGTGAAATTTTTTATTAGTGTGATTTAACTGTTTTAACCCTCCCCATTATTGCATTGTGGTATTTCTAGAGTGTGGGGGTGATTGACACTGTTTTCAATGCATCTTGATACCATTTATGTAATATTATGGTTTTTGGTGGCTTTGAGAGTCTTATTATGGACTTACGTGGATATCTTTTGATCCGTGCGATGGATGACTGAACGAATTGCACCAGAAGATCTGGAACATCGATTTAAGAGTGGTAACATACTTGGTGTGATTTTATGACTTTTAAATCTTATTTCGATCATCGTTTTAAAAAATTGTCATTTCGGGTTTCTAGGGCCAACTTTATGAAAATGATATTTTTTGAAATTCTAATATCGCCATTGAGTCCGGAGCATCTAATTTAGTATGGTTGCATAGTTTATTTGTGTATATCGGACTCCAAAAAAAATTCGGGCACCCCGTCGAAGTCCGAATTGAACTTAAAAAAATCTGATTTTTCAAAAAGCTGGTGTAGCATAAAAATAACTTTTTTGTTCATTTTATCCATTCTTTCACCTTGCCTCTTGGTAGTTAAAACCTAAAATAGTGTGAGAGTCTAAAAGTGAAGCTTGTGGGAGCTTGGGAAACTAGATTAACATCAATTTCTTGATTCTATTATGGATTTAAGGTGAGATTGCATCCTTTCTTACTCTAATTCTTGATTAATTTTTCAAAATTTTAAAAATTTTAGGGCTTGATTTTAAACATCAATTTCACTCTTTTTCACTTGAATAATGTTTTAATCCTATAATTACTAGTTCTTCATCAATTTAACCTTCAAAACAACTTCGATTATTGATTTTAGCACGAATTTTAAAGATTTTATCTGATAAATCTCAAAAATAATTTTTCATTGATTTAAACCTCGTTTTTTTACTTGATTTGACTTGAATTTTCATATGTAGATTCCTAAAAATATAGAAAACACATTTTTGAAGTAAAGTTACGATTTTTCTCTTCTTTTTTGAAAAGCCGTTTCGGGAGTCCGCTTTGATACGGAACCAAAAGTAGTCAATATGAGTATAGTTAGCTTTGTTTGGATACGTAGATTCTATATTTCCTGGTTTTAATTGATTTTGGAACCGTTCGGAGAAGTAGGGCTTTGTGGTTGAAGTGTTGCAGATCGGTTCCAGTATTCGAGGAAGGTTATGACTTAACTCTTTCAGACTGGGTTGGGTAGTAAATGATGATACAAAATGCATGTTATGGGTTGGAACTAATCATGAAAAATAATTATCTATGTGTTGTGCCTGTGTGGGGGCCTATATATGATGTAATTGTTGAAATTGAGATATTATGTGATATGTATGATCGTGTGGGTCCTATATAATGTTGATAACATTGAATACATGTGAATAATTACATTATGTTGTCTCAAATGTATATTGTGGTACCTTTGGTGTATTGTGATATATATATATTCATACTTTTGGCATATGAAACATGTGAAAATTCATGGATGAATGAAAATAATAAGTGGATATTGGCTCACGTTGTTATGAAAATGTATCATTGTGGTTGATTGTGGAAATATATCATGTGGTTGGTTATGAAAATATTCATTGTGATTGGTTGTGAGCATTACATCCTCATATCATACTCATTCATGAAACAATTGATAACATCGGTGGTAACACCTGAGAAACATCGACAACACTTTTTTATGACAAAAAATGTGACATCTTATAAAATTCTTTTCGAGGAATGTACCAAGAAGAAGATATGAGTATGGATATATGGATGGTATATGGGTTGACGAACCTCCCATTGATCCCACATTGGGAAGCTTGCCTCCGTGGGTGTATACGGAGGTTATGAAACGACCTTGTGCATCATCATTATCATCATCATCATCATTATATACATTGTACTTTCTTTATTGTGTTTATGTTATGCTTGTATTGCCATATTGACTTGCCATTTATCTATTGTTATATATCTTGATTTGCTAATGTCTAATTATTCTATCTTCCTTTATTTGTACTTGATGATCTTGATTATACATGTTCCTCTTTTGTTCTACTTGTATGTGATATTGTGTATATGTGTATTCGTATCTGGTGTGTTGTTCTATTAAGTGTTGATATTGTAGAAATGTTAGTGCAAGCAGTGTGGGGTATCGTTGTGGGATATTTTCTGATTGCAGGTGACGTGCCCTTAGTGTATATTTTGTATGCTTTATTTACTAATTTGCTTGACCGACCTATGATACCTACTAGGTATAAGTGAGTCGTACTCGCACCTACTGCGACCCTTCAGTGTAGGTCCTAGCTCGAGTGTGCCTCAGATTGGCTGATTTCGAGCATCTTCAGATTACTCAAGGTAGCGGTTGGACATTAATGTGTTTGAAGTTCACCTCTATCTTTCTACAGTAGTTACATCTTTATTTGTATTCGGAGAAAGACGTTGACCCTATGTGGATATTTCTAATGTATTTGACTCATGATTTGTATTAGTAGTTTTTATACTATTGACACCTAGTTTTAGGAATGTATGATTTTGGATATGTTTCTTTCCACTTTATTTATATTTATGTGGTTCGGCTTCATTTTAGAAGTCCTACCTTGGGGGTATTTTTGTCTTTTTCTTTTTTTTTTGTATCAGTTTGGATGATAGACTTACTTATCAAGATACGCCGCGACAAGTGCCGTCATGACTATAGTTTTTGAGTCATGACATTTACTATCCATTAATGCATTATAAGCAGCAGTTACGGAGTACATTTCATTAACTGTTAGACTGTACTGACCATTAATATACCAGTCTATTAACTTCATAATATTAATATTAATAAAAGTAATGATTAATTCTAGTTAATAGGATGTTGGTCATTTGTTTGCAATACATTGACTTGGATGTTGTTATTACATTTTATTAATCAATAATATTAGCTATAAAGTTTGAGTTTTTTAATTCAAAGTTCTAAAATATTTTACTACTAATAAATAAATAATTTTTTTCTTTGTTTGTTTTCTATATAAATTTTGTAATTTTTTTTACAATCTTCAATATTATTTTAGGTAAAATTAAAATAATAAATTCACAATTAAAATTTTTTAGGGCTTTGATATATTAAAGGTCTAAAACAAACTTTACTAGCCTCGTATTTGAGCCACTCTGCTCATGCAAATCAAAGCAAATTACTACTAATACCTATGTTTGGCTAAAATATATATTGGCTAGGGGATAATAAAAACTTTGACAATGAATGCTGATAGCTAGAGGTGGGGGTGGGGGGTGTCAAAATCAAACTGAAATTGTTTAATTGGTCTAATTCGTTTAAGTTTGGAATAATTATGATCCGTCTATTTATTAGCTTAATTCATTTCATTTCAGTCCAATCTATCCCAATAAATTAAATATTGAGTGTTAAGTAGCTCAAGTTGATTTTTTATAAATCTTGTCAAAATATTTTCAATTTTTTTCTTATTTGATATGTTATATAAAGCCATAATAAAAATAAATAAATTTGTTAGGTACTAAATATTTATAAAAGGAAAAATAAAACGATTAAAACTTGCAAAAAAAATAAGCAGTTGAGTTATGACTCATTAACTAACCCGGTTTAACTCAAGCAAATTTGGATAGAATTGAGTCTTGATCCGTTTATTATCTTGATCCATTTTGACTCATCCAAATTTAATTTAACCGCCGAATTATCACTTCTAGGCTCTAGCTAGTGGGTTGTGGTTCGGCAGCTCAAAGAGCTTTATCAGATTAGGGTGAGACAAGAGAAGACAAGGGTGGTCGCACAAAATCTAGCACTCAGTTACCGATAGTGATAATTCCCGGCTATCGATAGCTCCATTTGGTTATAGATTTTGAAGTTGAAAATTAAAAATTTGAATTTTAAAAGTTGTAATTTTTTAAACTTGAAGTTGTGCTTGGACATGCATTTTTCTTTATAAAAAAATTGAAGTGAAATTTCTCTCGAAAGAGCTTGTACGTATTTTAAAGACAATTTTTTAAAAATCTAATCAAATTTTATAGTCAAATAAATATTTAAAGATAAAATTTTAAAATTTGATCCAAAATGTTTTATTAGCCTCTCTTATTTTGTTCATCAATTTTTGGTGAAAGATATATTTCTAGATCATTTATATAGTTTAGAGGTAAATATAACTCATTCTTATATTATAAATTTTAAATACGTGAAAATAAATCGTAATAATCAATTTCTTTGGTCAATGAAAAAATATATTCATTTTAGAGGTAAATTTAACTCATTCTTTTATTATAAATTTTAAATACGTGAAAATAAATCGTAATAATCAATTTCTTTGGTCAAGGAAAAAAATATATTCACTTTTGTAATAACAAGGGCAGATTCCACGCCAACTATTAACCAAGCGTACATCTAATATTCACTTTTGCTTACAACCCATCTCGTATCATGTTCATTTCTTTATTTTGAAATAAAATGTAATATGATTTCCAATCCATAGGCCTGCCAATCCAAACGACAATGAAGTCTTATATATATATATATATATATATATATATATATTTCATCAATATGATTTATGTACTACTACTATAAAGGTGAGGGACCACCACAACCAGCTGACCCCTCTCCGGTTATGCATGTTTTGTTGTCGACTTATCCACTGTCCCTAGCGTCACTTTTTTTTAGGTTTATTTATTTAATTTTTTTGACTAGTCATCTTCACACCACCAAATAATAGTAATAATTAAAAAAGAACAGAGAAAGAAAAGGAGGATCTTGCAAAAAGTCCGAAGACTTAATGAGTAATTTCAAGATGAAATGGCGTGATAGGTGGGGCATGTGATAGGAATGAGCAAGAAGACATAGGAAGAGAATAACTTAATATGGTTGGTTATCCGTTAATTTGGGCTTATACTATTTCTTTTCCAAATAATAAAAGTGAGAGGGCCTAGGGGTGTGTTTGGTACGAAGGAAAATATTTTTCCTAGAAAATGTTTTCTTGAAAAACAAGTTGATTTCTTACTTATTTTTTTATATTTGGTTGATGGATGGGAAATATTTTTCGGAAAATATTTTATAGTGTTTGATTGGTGAATGAAAAAAATATTTTTCAAAACATACATTCTAATATTTACCTAAAGCGTAAAAATACATTTAAAAAAAATAATTTTGATCTCAAAAATACCTTTTTTAGGGTGCGTTCGATATGAAGGAGAAAAAATATTTTCTAGAAAAATAAATTATTTCTTACTTATATTCGTGTGATCGCTATGCAAATTGGATAAGTGTATGTTTTCTAAAAGTATTTGTATATATTTAACAAAAATAATGAGAATGAATAGAATAAAAAGGATGGGATAAGAAAAAAGTTTTGAATTCATTTTAAAAAATAAATTAAAAAAATTATTTTTTTTTTGGAAAGGGGGTTGGGGTTGTCAAAATAGGTAATAAGGATGAGGTAAGAAAATAATTTTGATTTATTTAAAAATAAATTATTTTTTTGGGGGGTTGGGGGGCTAGTAGGGAGTGGGGGTCGGGTAGGGGAGTGAGGGTGGGGTAAGGAAAAAATTGAAATTTTTCAAAAAAATAATTTTAAAAAATTAATATTTTTTTTGGGGTGGGGGGAGGAGGTTGGTAGGGGGTCGGGTAGGGGAGGTAAGAAAAAGGTTTGAATTTTTTTTTAATTTTTTTTTTTGGAAGGGGGTAGGGGTTTGGGTAGGGGGTGAGGTAAGAAAAAAATTTATTTTATTTTAATAGGGGTGGTAGGGGGCAGGGTGGGGGTGGGGGTGGAGGTGGGGGGAGGGATTGAGGGTCAGAGTAGGGATGGATGATTTTGAGAGTTGTATGAATATTTCAACTTAAGAGTGAGATTGAAAGAGAGTTTTGGAAAATGTTTTCCTTACTTTTTGAAGGGAAGTCATTTTCCTTAGAATTGAAGAAAATAAATTGATTTGTAAAACATTTTTCAAAACCTTTAAGTCAATCAAACATGAGAAAAAAAATTTCTGAAAAATATTTTCCTTCGTACCAAACACACCCTAGATGTTTTACCAGTTTATGATGCTAAACCAAATTCTACTATATTGAAAATGGAGAATACTCAATAGTCAATTGTTTTGTCGAAACTTGATCGACTTGTTTGGCTTACGGTGTGCATTTCTTTTTAATTTCACAAAAATAATTATGTTAACTAATTTTGGATAAAAACTTACGTTGTTATTTACATCTGTCATGTATTTAAATATAGAGCTCTTTTGTTTAATCATAATTAATTGACATATACTTTTATTTCATTAAATCACATAAACATAAGATGAAATTTATTTAGGGTTTAAATCAGTGTTAGACATTTCAAATAAGAAATTAACATTTGATGATGCTAGGCGTTGGATTCGCACACTAAAACTTCACCCATGATCATGTTGGGTTCGAAATCGAGAGGGCGTCTTGCGGAAGCTAATTGTTGTAAATTATTGAGACGATAAATCAGACGACACATAAAATAATATTAAAAAAATAATATTATTATATAATTTGGCCAATTGGCCTACATATAAAACCTAAAATTTAAAACATAAAAACTAATGAGAGAGAAAATCTTTCCCTAAATGAAAATCTTAAAAGACTACATTGTGGATGCTATAATGTGTTATGGTATGAGAAGGGGGCCTTCTATTTATAGATGTCCAAAACCTTTCCTCCAAGAAAGAGGTTAGCCAAATATGGAAAAGAATTATATTTATTCTTTCAGGAAAAGTAAAAGTAATTATGGTAACTTTTATTTTCTTTCTAAGAAAAAGTAAAATTTAAATATAGTAAGAAAATCTGGGCAAAAACCCTAACAAATCTCCCCTTTTTGACTTGATTTTCTTCAAAATATTCTTGATCCTTCTTCTTCTTGTGCATGATCTTCGTTCTTCATATATATTTTTCATATATCACTGTTGTTTGACAATTTAAAAAATGGAGCTTTTGGGTTAAAAGTATATGAGGCCTTTTCGTGTTAAAAATATTGGAGTCCTTTTGCAGGGTTAAAAGTGAGTTTTATTTTCAAATATGTGACAACAAGATTGTTGAAAATATGATTGACAATTATCTTCACATGTAGCTTTTGGACATATATCTTCATTATCATCAAATTGATTGCAACTTTGTTCAACAATTAGACCATCGATTTATTGAACCGTGGGCACTGATACCACTTGTTGGGTTCGAAATCGAGAGGACGTCTTGCGGAAGCTAATAGTTGCAAACTATAGAGACGATAAATCAGACGACACATAAAACAATATTAAAAACATAATATTATTATATGATTTGACCAATTAGCCTACACATAAAACCTAAAATTTAAAACATAATAATGAGAGAGAAAATCTACCCCTAAACGAAAATCTTAAAAGACTACATTGTGAATGCTATAATGTGTTATGGTATGAGAAGGAGTTTTTCTATTTATAGATGTCCAAAACCTGTTTTTCTATTTATAGATGTCCAAAACCTTTCCTCCAAGAAAGAGGTTAGCCAAATATGAAAAAAAATTATATTTTTTCTTTCAGAAAAAGTAAAAGTAATTATGGTAACTTTTATTTTCCTTTTAAGAAAAAATAAAACTTAAATATAGTAAATAAATTAGGGAAAAAACCCTAACAGATCAATGAATGTTGACTTAATTCGTTTTTGTTTGTCTCCACTTCAATATGTCTCTTTATTTATAGTTTTCTTTCTTATGTTTTGTACTATATATGTTGGTCTCACATTCGGACTAATAAATACTTCCTCCATTTATTTTTATTTACTAGTTTAATTGCATATGTAACGTTTAGTTATTTGAATTTAAATAATTTTATTTATTGTGGAGATTTTTAATAAAGTGTAAAAAGTTCAAATCTCTTTTCAAAGACCTTTTACACTTTAATATAATAATATAAATATAAACATATATTTTAGTGTAAGCACATCTATATTTTACCACCAGAAGTATCAAGTGGTTGGTGGATCATCACTTATATATCCATGCAGTACCTCTTTCCCTTGCTGCCAGAAGCTAAGAGAGACGCATCAATTTGAACCATATTTGTGGTATGATTATTTTTTTTCTATATTTAAAATCTTTTCTTGTTTTTAAAGTCCAATCTTTACAAAATCATTGATTACATTCTTATTACGAAAAACTTTTAAAAATTTGATACTTCTTAAATTTTTCTTATTCTAACGCGTATATATTTATTTTTAGATTTTTTCAATCTCCTTAAATCAAATTTAGTTGATTTAAAATTTTTAAATTAATGAAAAAAATATTAGTTGTCATTTATTCTGATGACTTCTAATAAGAATTTTTTTTACCATAAATATATTTAATTAATTTTCAACTCTTAAATATTAAGAAAAAATAGTGAAAAAACGATTTTATCTAAAGCAAAGACTTTTAATGAAGGACAAAAAATTCAAATAATATTTCTAAGGCCCTTCACACTTTTAATATATTATAGATATAGATTATAGATTATAGATATAGATTATAGAATGTAGATATAGATATTTATTATATTAAAAATATTTTTTTTCTTTTTTTCGTTTAGTTTAAATATCAGAAGAAAGACAATTTTTTTTCGTATTTACCATTAGCATTAACTACTCATTTATAAAGTATTCCTTATGTCCATTAAAAACTATATACCAAATAATATGAGTATCATGATAAAATATACACATTATATTTTATTCCTTAATGGGTGCCCAAAATTCATATTGACCAAGTAAAGTGATCAAAGGAAGTAGCATAAAATTTTCTAAAAATTACACAAATACACAATTTATGTTTTTAATATTACAAAAAATCCCAACTCCCTAAACATATTACAAAAATTCCACATATACACAAAATGTTATGTATATGTCCGCTATGTTATGTATATTAATAGGGAGAGAGAGTAAAGTAATTAAAAAAGTGGGGGAGAGTGTAATTACTTTTAAAAGGTTGGTATTTATGTACACAACTTATGTTTTCAATATTACAAAAAATCTCATCTCCCTAAACATATTACAAAAATCCCACATATACACAGAATGCTACGTATATGTCGATTATGTTATGTATATTAATAGAGAGAGGGTAAAGTAATAAAAAAGTGGGAGAGGGTGTTTATGGTTAAGCATCATTATTTGAATCTTAAATCAAGAAATCATGACGGGCTAGGCTATCATAGTTACATTTAACGCAATTTGAGCCGGATTATATTATCTTGATTGAGACTCCCAAAACAAATGGATTATGCTATAATAAAGTAGTAATTAGAATTATTGAGTGGTCCACTTATGTCTTTTATGCTTTGTTTCTTCCTCTTAATCTTGTTTTCAGTGGCTTGGGCCACTAGGTCAGTGTCATGGAACTTAACCAAAGTATCAATTTGTCATCAATGGTACGTTTGTTGTTGTAGAAAAATGGGGCATTGGATCCAAGATTTTTAAAAGAGCGGAAACGGAAGATATGTTTCACGATTTGTTTGTTGTAATAGAAGTCATTTTTTAAAATTATTTAATAATATTTGATTATTGAAAAAATAAATCATATATAAAAATAGGGAAAATGATTTTCCTACTTATGGGCAGAATTCAATTTCGTAGAATTATTTGATCTTTTTTTTTTTTTTTAAAAATCAAGATTACCTCATATGGAATTCAATAAATAATTCTATTTTAAGTTTGTTTATGTTTGTTTGCAAGATAAGCCTTTAAGTATTGCAATTCTACCGGTTGACACACCCCTTTTTATCCGAAAAAGAATTGATTTTAGGTTCGAAAAGGGTTTTGTTTATTAAAGTGACTAAAATGTAAATTTGTTTCGAAAAGAATTTTTATAATTAAATTCAGAGTCGTCATTTAGCATAAATCTGGTGGGCCAAGTCACCTTTGAAAATCCTTTTTCAAAATAATTTTGACTCTTTAATACTGATCTGCGAATAGAGATTCCGGTTAAGGAATTCTATTAATCGAGGGAAAGGTGTTAGGCACCCCTTGGTCCCGTGGTTCGACCACGATCGCTTCATTAAGTTATATCGGCTAATATGACAATATGAAATGATAAACTCACATAGAACACATACTCAAACAAACAAACAATCAAAGTTTCAAAAAATAGTGTCCAGTCCAATTAATATAGATCAAATGAAAAAGTGTTGAAATGAAAACCTAAACTAATCTAACTATCCTAAACTATGCTCTACCCGACGCCTCGGGCCTTGATTACGAACATCCTCCACATACATGAATACATTTTCAATTTTTCGGTGAATAAGTATAATTTATCTGGGGACAACCCTTGTAAAATAAATACATTTTTAATTTCGTGCAATAAAATAAAATAATCTCAAACACAATAATTCAATCACTCAACAATCATCGATTTCTATAATTTGCCTACCCAACCTACCATTTGCCTACTAGTTTTGACCTAAAACATGATACTATCAAATGAGAGCGATATTAACACTTATCCAATTTAATCAACAACCAACCAATCAAAGCTAGCCAAACTAATTCACTTTTTATCAATTTTCAATCCATCCCGAATTTCATTCCCAGTCACACGATTAATTAGTTTTAAGATAAAATCAAACATTCAAGGCCACGATTAAAATTACTCAAATACACTATTAAAATATATCACCAAATCACATCATCAACCATGTTACGATAACAAAAAAAGGAGAATAGAGTTGAGAATTATACCTCGGTAAATCAGATCTGATTTTTTGATGACAGTGACTTAACCAAAACTCGATCGAAATCCCCAAACAAAAATTCTCAACAAAGAACCCACAAATCGAACAAACCCAACAAAAATCTAGAATAACCACGATCGACCTGACTAATCCATTTTCTATTTTTGGTTATTTCCAATAGAATTTCATCGAAATCGACTGAAATGGGTCAAGTTTAGTTGATTTGGTCGCCAATTTTGTTATTTCTAGTTGGATTTGAGCTGAAAACGGGGACGAAAGTGGATGTTCGGTGTAAGTTAGGTCAGAATGGGCAGTGTTTCTCGATGGATTTCATCAGATAACTGAAATAGGGGTCGCGACTGCCCAAATTTTGGTTGGATTTTCCAGTTTCACTGGTGGAAAGGAGATTTTGGTGAAATTTTGCCAAAAAGTTTGATTAGCATGAACTGTTATTCGATCCTTATTTCTCTCTCTTTATCTCGTTTTCTCTCCCGTTTCTTCCCTCGCTTCTCTCACTGTCTTTCTCTCTCTTCGTTTCTCATTGTTCTCCTTTATATGGTTCGTCTCTATGTGTGTGAGTATTTGTTACTGTGAACCTCTAATAGTAATGGGTTTTCTTTAGTTAGTGGGTATGTGTCAATGTATTATGAGGTCTTTGTATATGAAGTTGTGTATGCGTAATTAAGAAAAAAAAATATGAAGAGTAAGGAGGCTTAGGGGGTATGTGGGGATTGAGGGTGAGGGGGTGAGGTAGGGGTGAGTTGTCAACATTTGATAGGGTGAGGTTACTATTTTGTTGTGATTTTTGTTATTATTGATAAGAGTAGAAAAAATGTGTAGTGGGGTTATTATTTTTTTGTTTTCTTGTGGGGAAAATTATCAAATAGGCTGGGGTGCATGGTAAGGTGAGGAAAATGGGTAAAATTTAAAAAATGAAAGGGTCAAATTTACATGTCTACATCATGCCCCTCTTTGAGTGTAAACAAAATTTTTTTTTAACAAAGAAATAGACAACAACACATGATTTGACTCAGCAGTCATTATTCAAAAGAAAGAAACAGAAAGATAGAGTGCAACGAAGTCTTGATTTTAGGCATCCTACTAATCCTAGGTTATGTGGGCATCAGGTCACATTTAGTTCCCAAGGTTGAAAAGAAAGAGAAAATATACCGAGTTGGAGAGTCGAGTGAGGTCCTGTTAAGGTTTCAGTCTGCGTCTCTGTCATTACATCAAAAATAAAAATTATAAGTTAAAAAGATAAATCAAATTACAAAAGTCCGATCTATGCAGCTTCCCTGGAATCTTGACTTGAGTCTTCAATGCTCTCAGAAGTGATAAAATATCTTATCTTCTTTTGGTTGAACTTGAAAATAGATTTTTTTTCCATGCCAAATTTGGTATTGGTGATGAACTCAAAAATTGACTATGTGTTGCAGGTGGTACTCTAAACTTGAACTTGAAAATCTTCACCATATTCTCCAAGCAGGCTCCTAGCTTGCTATTTCTTCACCTTATTCTCCATGTGGGCTCCTGACTTTCAATTTCTTTATCCTATTCATTAGGCGGACTCCTGACTTGCTATTTCTTCATCCCATTCTCTAGGCTGGCTCTTAACTTGCTATTTCTTCACCCTATTCTCCAGTAGGGCTCCTGACTTGATCTTTATTCACCCTATTCTCTAGACAGACTTTTGAATTGCAATTTTTATTCTTCACCCTATTCTCCAGGAGAGATCCTGAACTCAAAGTCAAAACTAGAACAAAAGTTATCTCAAACAAAGATTATGATAAAGAAAGATCCCATTTTTTAGAAAATAAAATCTCATTTTCCAGGAGGGTCCTGAACAGAAAGTGACGTTTCAAATACCACGAATAAAACTATTTTCCCCCATTTATCATCAATTTTTTTATGAGGGTCAAACTAAATCACAAATACTTGCAAAATACATAATGCAAGGGTGAATCAAGCTCTGACCGATACATTCATCTCTTGAGAGCAAATTGAATGACCAATACTAGGAATTGTGTCTCTAAAAATTTAAGTGAGGGACTCTGACTAGAAAGTGAATCTTCTAGGAGTAAAGATTCAAGTTAAAAAGTGCATCACCTAACAAACAAAACTTGAAACACCCAGATAAGGAAATGTGTCTCCGGAGGGTTAAAATGGAAGCATTTAATTAGAAGGTGCGACTTCTAGAAGTTAAGAAGTGTATCACCTAACAAATGAAAACTGAAATAACAGTCAAGGACGTGAGTCTCCTAGGATTTAAATGGAATGACTCGACTAGAAAGTGCATCTTCTAGGAGCAAAGGTTTACGTTAGAAAGTGTGTCACCTAATAAATGAAAACTGAAATACCCAATCAAGGATGAGTGTTTCCTAGGGGTTAAATGGAATGATTTGACTAGAAAGTGCATCTTCTACAAGTAAAGGTTCAAGTTAGGAAGTGTGTCACCCAACAAATGAAACTTGAATTATCCTGACAAGGAAGTGCGTCTCCAAGGGATTAAGTGGAAGGACTCGACTAGAAAATACATCTTCTAGGAGTAAAGTTTGAAGTTAGGAAGTGTGTCACCTAACAAATTATAATTGAAATACTCATTCAATAAAGTGCGTTTCCTAGGGATTAAATGAAATAACTCGACTAGAATATGCATCTTCTAGGATTAAAGATTCAAGTTAGGAAGTGAGTCACCAAAAAAAGAAAACTTGAATTACCTAGACAAAAAAATATGTCTCCTAGGGGTTAAATGAAAGGACTTGACTAGAAAATGCGGCTTCTAGGAGTTAAGGTTCAAGTTAGAAAGTGCATCTCCTAACAAACGGACTTGAAATACCCAGACAAGGAAGTGCATCTCCTAGGGGTATAGGATGAATAGTTTTAACTATGATTGTGATTACCAAACTTGCGTACCAATACTTCCTTTTGCATTTGCAAAAGTGAGGAATTCCACCTTTTGATATTTAGGCTTTGAATATCTTGATTTGAAAGTAACATGTGTTCCTATTTCATACAAAGAAAAACTTGTGAGTTTAAAAAACATTGTGGTTGGTTTGTGGCTTTAGATTTCAAGGCAATCGAGCTTGCACTTGTCATATTTAACTTATTTCAGACTATTGACATGTGTCAATGACTTGTTGCACCATTAACTGAAACTCGGGCTATCAAGAATGACCCTTATGTAAATACTATAACTTTGTCTTACGGTGTCTCCATACAAACTGTAAACTTTGTATTTCCGTGAGTTCACAGCCTGTCAGTTGATGAAAATTCTTCGGATACTTTACTTCACTTTGGATCATGTTGTCTTTATATGCTGGACTTTTATCTTGATTTTGCAATTGAAGAAGTTGGTAGCAAGTTTTGAAATCTTTTTTCACTTATTTTGACATAGACTTGACTCAAAGACACTAGAACAATAATAATGATTTTCACTTTGATAACGAACAAAAGAAAACACAATATATAATCAAGAAGGGAAATAAAAGACAATAAATGTCTCTTTGAAATAACATAAAGAAAAACTTATTTGAGTGGGACAGTTGGCTTCAATGATTATGCCATGTATTTCAGATTAAGCAGTCTGATATTTTTATCCAAACTTTTTTCCAATTGTTATTGAGTTAATGACCCTGAAACTGAATTGCTTTCCTAAGCCCATTAGACTTATAGAGCTCATTCGACTAGTGATGCCTTAAAGGGGTTTTGCCAACAAACCTCTCTCATTTTTATTTTGCTTAACTCACAATCGTCTTACGGTGCCCATGAGAATTTTCTCCAATAAGACTCTCTCATTATTATTTCTCTCCTGGTTCCTTATGATAAGGAAGAGAACTAGTACCCAAAATGTGTCATCATATCCATTGCATGATTAGACTTAACATTTTCAAAGATTAATTTGAAGGTTTTTCTTTGATTGTAACATGACTTTTGAATAGAGTTTGAAAGAAAGAATGACATAAGGCTCAAATGACACTTGAAATGGGGTGAGACTTACAACTTTTGGAATCGACTCAAACAAACAAAGATTAACTCTTGCCCAAGTTTCTTTAACTGGGTGATTTAAAATAGTTTATTTGGTTGGACCGAACCTCAGAGTAGGTTGCCTACGTATCTTGTCGTAGCAAGAATTAGGTCAAACGTAGTTTCGGTAACTTGTTCTTTTGCATGATTTTGATTTCTTTTCCTTTATTTTTTCCTCCATAGGACTTTTATGACTCTATTTTCTTGACACTCTTATCCTCTTTGTTTTGACTCATTACTTTTTTTAACTATTCTGATTCTATTCTTTTGCTCGACACCTTTTTTGAATTTTTGTTGACTCCAACTTTATTCCAAAAGAGAGGTATGAAAGAAAAATAAAACTAAAGCTCAAATGAGGTAAACAAATGATGACCCCATATTTGAATAGCAAAATGAAATGCCTTCATCATATCAATCTTTAAAAATGCCAGTACAAAACATGCAATATGAAAGTGAAAGATAAAGATCACTTATGACATTTTTTTCAGAATGCTATAATTTAAACTGAGCATGCATGTTACTTCTTCCTCTATACTTGTCAAACATGAGGATCTCCCACCCACTGTTTGATCCAATTCAAAATGTTTGAGATGATTCTTTTAATTAACGACCAAGTTATTTTTGTGATTCTCAAAGTAGTTGCTTCAATCTATTCAAGTGAGGCTTCAACCCGATCACCAAATATCTCAATCCTCTACCTATTTTCTCAGATGCTCTTTTTTTAACTTTAACATTCTAATTCCAAGTTTCATGATTAAACTGGATTTTAAGATCTAACTGAAAATTTCGAAAGCATGCCATATCCCTAGAACCAATATAAAATATACTGTGTAAGAAGACAAACAAACAACATAAAATAAAATAGAAAAGGGACACTATATTTTATTCAAAGGAAAGATTGAAGGATTTAAATGCACACGATAAAGAAACAAAATAGGATAGATCCCAAACTACAATTCTGAAATAATTCGAATAACAAAAAATAAAAGAAAAAAAACTACTTAAAACCCTTCCTAGTAAGGAGAGGAGTGACTTTTCAATTGCTGAACTTGACATCTTAGCCACTGATTTGCATATCAGTATGACTAGAGCTTTCACCACTGTCAATTTCCTACACTATAATTGATTTATCTTGAATCATCCTTCATATTTATCTTTTCAAAGCACGATAATCTTCAATACTGTGATCCCGAACATCAAAATGATATGCACATCGTACATTAGAATTAAAATTTCTTAAATGTGGGTTAGAAGTATACCCAAGGAGAGGAGTGACCATGCCCTACTGCCTTAATTTCTGAAAAAAACTTGTATATGATTCTCCAATTGGAGTGAAACTATCCCTTGACTTCTGCCTCTTTTTATAGTTTAACTTGAACAAAAAATCAAGCCTAGAAAGGCTTTGGTATGTTTGTGGAGTTGGAGGATGACTCTGAAGAGTTGGTGCACTCTATTGTGGGTAAAAGAGGGTTGAACAAATGGTTGTGCTCTATATATTGGATATGGAGGTAAGGAAATAAATTATATTGGGTTTTGGGGAGGATAGTGATGTTGGGAGTGATTATATGGAGCTTGGGTATAACCTTGGGCTTAAGACTGAGGGTGATGGTGAGGTGATCTTCTTAGATGTACACATTGTTCGACTACAACAACATCAATATCTCCTTATTCTTCTTCCCTCCAATATTTGTTGACCCATTTTGAATTGCTTGAGTAGTTACTTTCAATGCTGCAAAACTCACAATGTGGCCAGCCTTAATCCCCCCCTCTATTATCTCCCTCATTTTGAGGACCTCAATAAATGGCTTGCTTAATGCTAGTAACAAATGTTGAAAATATGTTTCATTCTACGCTTGAATAAACTTCTCCACCATCTTGCTTTCTTTTATTGGTGGTTTCACCCTAGCCACTTGTTCACGCCATCTAATGGCATATTCCCTGAAACTTTTGACACTCTTCTTTATCATGCTGGTTAAGGACTTTTCATCGGGGACCAAGTCAATATTGTATTAAAATTGTTGCACAGATTTATTAGCTATATCATCATAATTATTCCATTTAACAATGTCTTGATCAACAAACCATTCAGAAGCTAAAACTGCTAGACTTTTTCTGTAATAAGCCATTAGCAATTCTTCTTTCCCTCCAGCTCCTATCAATTGATTGCAATAACATTTTAAATGTGCTGTGAGATCGCCGTGTCCATCAACTTCTCAAACTTTGACATATTAAAGCCAAGAGAAAGGTTAGCACTTGGAAACTGCACAAGTCCTTATATGAGACACTTTTGTACCCACCAAGTCTTTGTAAGTTTTTCATTGTCAGTTCAAAATTTTTCACCTTTTTAGTTATTTATTCTTACTTTTCTATCATAACAAGTTTCTCAGCGTTAAAGGGAACTTCAGTAGTTTGAGTGTAGCCATAAGGATCAGTCAATTTAAGCATATGATCAAGAGCATAATATTGATCACCAGAAATATTCAATATAGGATCACTTGCAATGTGGGGAAGCACAATCATTGGATGGACATTAGAATTAGGAACTTCATGTGGGGCCCCACAAAAATGGAAATTGCAGTTGGAGCCGAGTATGTGGTAATTTTGTGTTGAGGAGACAGAAAATAAATATTGAAAGTGTTGGGATAGTGTTGCCCCTGAGTAAAGCCCTGATGCATGTTGTGGCGTGTCAACAAAAATGAAAAATTGTGCATGAGACATTGGAGGTAAGCTAGAAAGATTTTTAGAATTATCAGTGGCAAATATAGGGGGAGGCAACCCATTAGCCCAAGCTTGATGCATTCCAACCATTTGTTGCTTTAATTTTAAAATCTCTTCTGAATTAGGTCCTAAATTCTCATTTCCCAAACTCCTTGTCTGATCAATGATAACAACCTCAGTATCCTTGTTGGCAATATCTATCTTTCTCTTGGACTTAGTGTAATATATGTGACTAGCCAGAATGCCACAAACCAACCACCTTAAACTAACTTAATAATAGAAATAATAAATATGTTAAAGCTCAACACTTTTTCCAAATTATCAGTGGGAAATGTAGGAGGAGTCAATCCATTAGTCCAAGCTCGATGCATTTCAATCATTTGTTGCTTTAATTTCAGAATCTATTCATTAGATCCTAAATTCTCATTTTCCGAACTCCTTGTCTGATTAATGATAACAACCTCAGTATCCTTTTTGGTCATAGTTTTCTCTTGGACTTAGTGTGATATAGGTGACTAGCCAGAATGCCACAAACCAACCACCTTAAAACAACTGAATAATAAAAACAACAAATGCGTTAGAGCTCAACACCTCTTTTTTTTTTTGAAAAGATCATCGAACTCTAGAAGGGCACCTACGTATCTTACCCCCATCAGAGGAGAATCAGATGTGCGTAGTTCGTGATTTTTTGGCTCAAAACGACCAATCAAACTCTTTTTTTTTTCTTTTTTTTCTCTTGAAACTTTAGAGGAAAAGAAGATGACACATTTTCAAAAGTAAACAAAAATCTTTTGAATTTTTCAGCTTTAAAACCCCTATGCAAAATGAAACCTATGATTACCAAGGAAAAATCTTTTTTGGATTTTCAATTTTAAATTTCATTCAAAAATAAAACCTAAAACTTATTAAAGATTTTTTTTTTTGCATTTTCTTTTAAAGATATATATAAAACACCTACGCTCAATGAAGCAGGAAGAAAATCTTTTTGAATTTTTTAAATAAGATCACCGAACCCAAGAAGGGTTGCCTACGCATCTCACTCTCTCGAGAGAAAAATCAAATGTGTGTAGTTCATCTAGATCAAACTATTAAACATTAACTAATTGATTGGACCCCGATTTGAGACATGATAAGAAACAAATGGTGAAACACATAAATAAAAATCATTTTTGAGTTTTAGATTTGAAACTTCATACAAAATGCAATCAAAACTATGAAAGAAAAATCTTTTTATGTTTTCATATGAAATTGTTCAAAATAAAGCACCAACGTAAAAATATTTTTGAAAGTTTTGACGTAGAAAACATGAAGGCACTAAAAGAAAAATCTTTTTGGCATTTTTATTATATAAAATGTATAAAACTTCAAAAGAAATCTTTTAAAATTTTTCTCTATATAAATGCAGAAAGCTCCTACCAAATATTTTTTTTTTAAAATTTTCAAGTTATGAATGCATGCTAAAGGAAATAAAAGATTTTTTTATTTTTTTTTAAGAAAAATATGCAAAAGGTAAAAAACTTCTTTTTTTAAATTTTGATTGTGAAAACAAAACCCACGGAGAGCTTATACAACTATGAAACTCTTTACATTCTTTTTTTTTTGCCTAAACACACTCTTTCCCTCGAATTCAATACATACTTTCCTAAATCAGTCTGTCAAATGAATTTTTTACCCTCAAAGATGCAACAAGTAGCACATAGAGATGTTTAGGGGTAAGTCACCTACAATGGACAAATGGGTCCCGCTAAGTCTCAAAATGATGCAAATAAAAATGACCTAGGTTGGGGTTCAACTAACAAGGCTGTTCAGGAGAACATATGGTCGATAGTGACTGCGATTGCTTTCCACCTACTCCATACATCCGACGGCTCTCCCTCCTAAAATAAAAGTGACTCAATAGAGGTTCATGTCTATGACATGTACTCTGAAACTTGTTTTGAAAGAAATGACTCAGGGTAATGCATATGATGAAAGATATAAAAAGGTAACACATATGGAAAAACTGTAAACAAAAGACCACGTAGGCATCCAACAATGATAAAATGATAACACGAATGATAATACAAATAAAATATTTATACACCTATAGTGCTAAACTAAGTTGATACAACTCAACATTGAAACTCAAATTCTAAGAAAATACCCCAATAAAATCGTCAAAGCTGTCACACACCTTTTTACCCAAAAAAGAATTGGTTTTAAGTTTGAAAAAAGTTTTGTTTATTACAGTGATTAAAAATGTAAATTTTCTTCGAAAAAGATTTTTACAATTCAACTCAGAGTTGCCACTTGGCATAAATCTGGAGTGCCAATTCACCTTTGAAAATCCTTTTTCAAAATAATTTTGACTCTTTAATATTCATCTGCGAATAGATATTCCGGTTAAGGAATTCTGTTGATCGGGGAAAAGGTGTTAGGCACCCCTCGGTCCACGGTCGCTTGATTGAGTTACGTCAGCCAATATGACACTATGAAATGATAAACTAACAAAGAACACACACGCAAAAAAGAAAAAGCAAACAAACAAATAATCAAATTTCTAAAAAATAGTATCCAGTCCAACTAATACAGACTAAAATGAAAAAATATTGAATTGAAAACCTAAACTAATCTAACTATCCTAAGATATGCTCTACCCGATGCCTCAGGTCTTGATCACGAATATCCTCGACATACATGATACTTCGAAGCATTCCCTAGTGGATAAGTACAATTTATCTTGGGGCATCCCCGGTAAAATGAATATATTTTCAATTTCATGCGATAAAATAAAACAATCTCAAACGCAATAATTCAATCTCTCAACAATCATCGATTTCTATAATTCTCCTACCCAACCTACCATTTGCCTACTAGTTTCGACCTAAAACATAATGCTATCAAAGGAGAGTGACATTACCATTTATCCAATTTAATCAACAACCAACAAATTAAAGCTAGCCAAACAAATCAGTTTTTATCAAATTTCAATCCATCTCAAATTTCATTCCCAATCACACAAATTTCATTCAAGGCCATGAAAATTAAAATTTCTCAAATACACTACCAAACATATCACCAAATCATATCATTAACCACTTTAAGATAAAAAAAGGGGAATAGAGTTCAAAATTAGACCTCGGTAAATCAGATCTGGTTTTTTGATGATAGTGAGTTAACCAAAACCTGATCGAAATCCTCAAATAGAAATTCTTAACAACAAATCCACAAATCGAACAAACCTAAAAAAATCTAGAATAAACACGATCGACCTGACTGACCCATTTTCTATTTTTGGTCATTTTCGATGGGATTTCGTCAGAATAAACTGAAATGGGTTGGGTTTAATTTATTTGGTCGCTGATTTTGCTATTTTTGGTGGGATTTGAGCTAAAAATAGGACGGGAGTGGCTGTTCAGTGTGAGTTTGGTCAGAATAGAAGGTGTTTTTTGGTATGTTTTGCTGGAGAACTGAAATGAGGGTCCCAACTGCCTGGATTCTATAGGGTTTTTCGGTTTCACTGGTGGAACGACGACTCCAGTGAAATTTTGCTAGAAAATTTGATTAGTATGAACTATTATTCGATCCTTATTTCTCTTTCTTTCTCTAATTTTCTCTCATTTCTTCTCTTCCTTCTCTCGGTAGCTTTCTCTCTCTTCGTTTCTCACTGTCTGCCTCTATATGGGTCATCTGTGTGTGTATTTGTTACTGTAAACCTCTAATGGTTATTGGTTTTCTCTAGTTAATAAAATGTTAGTAACAAATAAATAATTATCAAAATAAATTGAAAAGGTATGTAAAAATTTGTTTTTCATTAAAAGGTGAGCTCAGATTAAATTTTAAATATGCTATAGCTACAAAGAGGTTGCTCAATTGATTGACCGTCCTAAATCATCTTGCCAAAATAAGAATTGTAAAATTTTTTGTGTTCTTATAAAAGTTTCGTCATCGCCCAATTTTATTTATTTTTATTATGTATTTATATACATAATATCTGTCTCTTATTTGCAAAGGCCTCGAAAATTGATGAAAAATTTCTTCATCGGCTAGTGTCGGCCCTTAATATAAAATAATAAATTTGATAAAATAAAGTCCGTCTTTTGTAATGGGGTGGCCTCAAATATCCAGACAGAGGGATAATTTCATTGGCCAAATATTAACTAATATTAATAAAAATATCAACAAAATAAAAACGAAAAAAATAATCAAAATATAACTTTCAAGCTGCTTTTGACAATCTAAACAAAACAATATTAATATATAATAAAGAGAAAGACAAAAAACAAATCAAATATGGAGAAAACATACTCAACAGTAGGCAATATCCATCACAAAAGCATCCATTAAATTAGAAAATGTATATTACTATTAATCGTAATATAGAAACAATAACCATAGCAATGTTAGAAAAATAAAGCATTACAACAATGTAAGCTACTACAATACCAGAAAACATATCATAAAGAAAACACAATCAAACATGCAAAAATTAGAACCCAAAATAAAAAATAACAGTGATAGCATTAGAGTTCTCCATTTTGTTTCTTTCTACATTAAGTTCAAAGCTCCATATATCCCCAAAATAAACCAACAAGATCTTTATACTTTAACCAAATAATCAAGACTCAACAAAGTCAAAACTTCACAATATTAACTAAAAAAAAAGTCAACAAGAACTTAGATTCAAGACTTGTTCAAATTCAATCCCACCAAATCAAAATTCAAAATGAGAAGATGTGTGTGTGTTTGTGTTTTAGAGAGAAACAATGAGGTTAGAGAGAAAGAGAGAAATGTGTATATGTGTGTGTGCTTTGTGTTGTGTATTTAAAAAGGAAAGTAATAATAAAATAAATAAATATTAAATCTATCTTTTCCCAACATATCACTTAAATTGTGGATAGTAGATAAAATAAAGTCAAATATCTTTTTAGTAATGAGATGTTGACTTGATTGATTTATTACTCTGTGTATTAAAATAAATCGATGTTATTTCTATGGACTGTGTTAAATAAGGTACAAAAATAAAAATATCCATATATATAACTACAGAAAAATATAAACAAATATAATTATCTTTGAAAAAATGTATTACACTATAAACAATTAAAATTATAATATATAAAAAGAATTGTACTGTTATGTTATGTACGTATATAGATGATTGTTCAAAAATATTAAAACGATAATAAACTGATAAAAATCCTAAAATTTATGAAATTAAGGGTGTGAATGTTTGCGGTGTGTGCTTAGTGTGTTTATTATGTGTGTGGAGTATTTAAAAAAGGAAAAATAATAAAAAATAATATTCATATCTACTTTTTCCCAACAAGTCCCTTAAATTAGGGATAGTGAGTGAAATAAAGTTAAAAAATTTAAAAGTGATAAGACTTCGACTTGACTAATTTATTATTCTGTGTATTAAAATAATTAAATCGACTCACATATGTAAGTCGTATTATACAAAAAATATGAATGCCTATGTATAATTACAGAAAAATATAAACAACAAATAAAAAATATAATTGTCTTGAAAAAAAATATTATGCTATAAATGATTAAAATTATACTACGCTACAAAGAATTGTAGTGCTATATTGTGTGCGTATGCAGAGGACTGTGTAAAAATATTAAAATAATAATAAACTGATAAAAATCCTAAAATTTATGAAATTAAAGATAATTATCAATAAATCTGTAACGACCCGAGACTATCCCCTAGTCGTTACACGGTGCTTATGGTTCCGAGAGACCACAAGCTAACCCATGAGCTGGTATCTGCTGTGAGCACTGAATAAGATGATCATAAATGCGGAGGAATACTGACATGCCATAAGGTTTTAATAACTGAATTTAAAACTGAAATATGAGTCTATAGAAACAACTGACTGAATCTGATAAAATAAATATAAACTGGATCACTAACTGTAATATCCGAATACTGAATAACTGACTCTAATGTTTGAAAAGCCTCTATAACTGACTGACTGAATATGAGTTGATGGGACAGGCCCCAACTAACTCCAACTAACTACTAACTGAGACATGAAATAAAGTAAGCCTGTTCTCAAAGTATGAGGACTCACCACTGCTACTGTTGAGAATCTGATGAGTCTACTCATGAGCCGGGAACTGAGTGTCAGAACCTATGATATAATACATCATAGAGCAAAAGAAAAAGTATGTGATCAGTACTTTGAATGTATTGGTATTCTAAATGAGGTAGGCTGATATGCATGGTTTCATGAACATAACTAATGATTAACTGGATATGCATGTAAAACATGGAGTACTGAGTAGAGAACATGAAATCTGTAGATATTAATAATGCATGGAAATCTGTAAATACGGAGGATGCATAACCAAGAATATAACATAACTGAGTAAAATCTGTAAACTGAAATACTGAGATAACTGAAATCTGTATGCTTTGGTCAAACAACACTAAGACTGAATAACTGAACTAGGACTATAATTGAGACCATATCTGAGACTATAGGAGGTATCATCTAACCGACATTCCCCAATTTGAGTTAATCGAGGTCCAACCTGTAACCCCAGCTGGAAGGGAGTTAATACCATGCCACGGGTACTAACAATAGCTGTGTGGATCCACTAAACTGATATAATATCCAAAGGAATAAATGTGTCAAGCCTGAACTGACGGGTGATTTAAATCAGCGAATAATATTATTCAACATCACTTAATCATGATTTAAATCAACGAACAATATTATTCAAACATATGGGGTTTAGTAACAACAACAATTTCATGTAAACATGGTATAGAATCAAAATTCATGGGGACTCATGGTTAAAAATCATAATAACTTGTAAAAGATTATAGCTTTGAATTTGAAATTAGATTCTTGGACTCCATGGGTGGAAGGGATCCATGGATGAATATATAACATACCTTGACTGAGGAATTCATGAAGGTTCTTGATAGGTTTCTTGAAACTTGAGCTTGAATCTTGAAGGGCTAGAGTTTGTTCTTGAGAGAGGATTAGTTTCTTGGAGAAAAATTATGAGTAATGGAGCACATAATGCCCCTTTAGGGTTTTAATTCCATGTTTTGAACGGATTCGGGGCCATGGGAAAAGACCAAACGACTCCTGGAAATTAAATCGCGGAACTGAAAATCCCAATTTTTCTCTCCAGCGCGACAGCGCTATTGCGTTGTGCCACTGGAAATGGACAATCTCGATTTAGCACCATGGCGTGATGCGGTGCTATCATGTTGTGTTACTAAAAATGGACGAATGCGATTTTGCACTCCAACGCAACGCGATGCCTGCTTCCACTGCGATTTCTGGCGCGACACTTGCCAATCGCGGTGACATACTGGAAAAAAGACTAACGTGAAATCGCACCTTGGCAAGATTCAGCGCCATCGCGGTGCTTCATTGGAAAAGGACGAATGTGGTTTTGGCCATCACCGTGCGTGGCCTAATCGCGATGAACTACTGCCTCTCACTAAAAGTGTCGTAACTTCTCACTCAGATATCGGATTTAGGCAAAATTGGTATTGTTGGAAATCTAATCTAGTTTCCTACTATTTGGTGGGTCTTGATCTGAAAAATTCTTAGTAGAATAAAAAAATATGCTCATTTTAATTTGACTATAGCAACATTCTCCTCAACAACTCAATTGGTATGGAATATTTTAATTCATCTAATAGCTGGGAGTTATTTGAGGCCTTAATATACATCAAACTCACTCATAAAACTACTGAATAACTATAATGTACTTTGCATGAGCTTGAAGCACGGCTCTCTAATATTGGTTTAGATTTTTGGGGTATTACACCGAGATTTTGAGATATGTGATCTACTTCCAACATTTGTTGCTAACACACCTGCTGATCAAAAGTTGAAAAGGTCAGTTGATGAAGAGAAAACACGCGTTATTACTGCAGATGAAGACTTTGATGATTTAAGCATTATACCACCACAGGAAATTCTGATTAAGGCTAGTTTATCTATACCTTTATCATCTGAATAAGCATCAAAGAGAAGAAAGATAGTTATGTTTGAGGAAGAAAGTACAGGGGTGAAAGATGATGAGAAATCTACACGAGAACGTTCAGTGCGTCATGTGTCGGGCTCTTTTTCTAAAAATAAAGAGGATTCAATAGATAAGGCATCAACTCAATTTGAACATTGTCAGCAAGGACAATTTAGTGTATCTTCTGAGTATGACCAAGTCAAGTTTGTTCCTTCATCTACCACAATTCCTGAAGGAACTTCTAAGTTGACTTTAGACATAGAGGAGATAAAGGCTTACATCAAATACTATTTAAGTTAACTTTCTTATTGATAATTTTTTTTTAAAAGATTGAGCTGTTTCTAATATTATATTTTTTCTGTACGTTAAAAGGTTGATAAAAAGATTGTTGAGCTGGTTACAATAATATCTAATATACCTGCTGAGATTGTTAAAGTTTTGAAGAAAGAAGAAAATGAGGAATCACCGATATAAAAAAAAAATTCATTCAGTTTTTTATTACTTTGATAAAATGTTCATACAAGCGTATTGTTATTTTATAAAGGATGAGGAGATGGTTGATAAGGAACAAGATCGTGAAGAAGAATAAAAAAAATAGGGCAGTCCATCTATGGAGGATTAGCCGGTATTTTATTGTCAAACATGTTGGTTTGTTACTATAAATCTATCTTTCTACCATATGTAAACCTATTTTTTTCATTATTAAACAACATGAAGATGACGCCAAGGGTCCATTGACTTAAATCACAAATAATGATCCAGTTGCAATTAAACATATGGACACAAATATCCAAGAATGTGTGAACACAAATACTGAATGTACACCGGCATCTGACTTTCATAGCCATCATAAAGTATTTTTTATTTTTTTGAAAACTGATATGTATGAGTGATTTGTGTCTATATTAGAAATATATAACTTTTTTTTCATGTCTTTTCATCCTATATATGTATCACCTTATACATAAAAAATAGTTATGTATTACTGATTTGTGTAATGATATGTATGAATAACCTTATACATATATATGTTATGTATTAGTTATTATGTAATACTATGGATGAATCACTTTATATATATATATATATATATATATATATATATCTTATGTGTTACTACTTGTGTTTTTGCTATGTATGAATTATCTTATACATTTATTGGTTATGTTTAATCACCCTATACATATATAGGTTCTTTGCACTACAGTTATCAATACATAACATCCCTACCCTTCTGAACAACTACCCGACACTCCCGAATCCGATGGCCTGGCTTGCCACACCCGAAGCACATATCACTACCTGCTCTACACTTTTCCTGATGGTGTCTGCCACACTTCTGATTTAAAGGATTAGTGCGAGCACTGCTAACACTGACCTGAGACTTAGATCCTGGTGCCCTATCCCTATTGTTGTTTCTGGATTTAGGTACTGGGACACTGGCTAAAGAAGGTACTGGGGCTGAAGACCTCTAATAAAACTGAGGATGGTTACCACCTTCTGACTTTGGCTGATTGAAATTAATACTACCCTTCCTAGCTCTCTTGTTTCCTCTCTCCTTCTCCTTAATCTTTTGCTCCGCTATCTATTGATCATGGACTATCAGCCTAGATAAATCCATCTCACTAATCAGCATTGCGGTTCTACACTCCTTGACTACACTATCAGACATGCCAGACATAAACTTACTCATCTTGGACCTACTATCAGCCACCACATGAGGAACATATCTAGTTAATTGAGCGAACTTGAGAGAATACTCCCTCACACTCATGCTACCTTGCCTCAAATTAATAAATTCTAACACTTTGGACTCCCTCAACTCTAATGGAAAGATCTATCTAAGAAAGTCATGAAAAACGCTTCCCATTCTATAGGCCCTGCATCAACACCTCTATCAACTTTCCACTGCTTAAACCAAGTATGGGCTACATCCTGCAATTGATATGCAGCCAACTCGGCACTCTGATTAGACGTCACCCCCATAGCATCCGTGACCTTCTGAACTATATCTAAGAATTCCCATGGATCCTCTTCAGACTTGGATCTCATGAAAGAAGGAAGATTCATTCGAGTGAAATCCTAAATTCTAGTTGTAATAGTATTAGCCACTGGGTTGGCCGAAACAACAGCTGACCGTTCATTCTGTACTGCTATGGAGTTTGCTAGAGTAGTGAATGCAACTTTGAATTCTGCGTGAGAGACATGCTCATCCAGAGGATCTGCCTAGATGGGCTGAGGGGCTGGCTGAGTTCCTGTTCTTCTTTCGTTCTTCTTGAAAGGCATGTTTTGTAAACGGAAGGGAGAAACGGATTATACTGAGAGTTTCATTTAAGCTCATGCACAATCGCATGACATGAATACTTGAAAGAAGGGAAACTTTTTCCTAAACGCCTTGTAACCTCTCGTCCATAAGTGTGGCGCGCTACACACCCATGCACAAAACTCTACTCAACGAGGCTATTAGACTTCCTAGGATACTTTAAAACTTGGCTCTGATACCAAGTTTGTAACGACCCGAGACTACCCCCTAGTCGTTACACGGTGCTTACAATCCTAAAAGACCACAAGCTAACCCATGAGCTGGTACCTACTGTGAGCACTGAATAATATAATCATGAATGTAGAAGAATAACTAAATTGCCATAAGGTTTTAATAATGAAATAACTACTGAGTTATGAATCTGATAAAAATACTGAAATCTGAATACTCTGAATAACTAACTGTAGTATCTGAAAAAGCCTCTAAACTGGATACTGTGAGTTGATGGGACAGGCCCCAACTAACTCTACTAACTACTGAGATAAGAACATGAAGTAATATAATCTGTCCTCGGATGATGAGGACTCACCACTACTACTTTACTGCTGATAAATCTGAGAATCTAAGTGCGATTCGGGAACTGGGTGTCAGCGCTTATGATATAAGACATCATAGCGCAAAAGAAAAGGTATGCGATCAGTACTTTGAATGTACTGGTATGCTAAATGAGGTAGGCTGATATGTATGGTCTCATAAATAGGAATGATAATAATTAACTAGACATACATGTAAAGCATGGAGTACTGAATAAAGTGCATGGAATTGGTAGATACTAAAAATACAGGAAAATCTGTAAATACTGTGGATGCATGACTAAGCATATAACATGAACTGAATAAAATCTGTAAAATAATTTATTGAAATAACTAAAATCTGTATGCTTTGGTCAAACAACACTAAGACTAAATAACTGAGCTGGGACTGTAACTGAGACTATATCTGAGACTGTGGGAGATATCATCTAACTGACATTTCCTGATTTGAGCTAATCAGGGTCCAACCTGGAACCCCAGTTGGGATGGTGTTAATACCGTTCCACGGGTACTAACAATAGCTGTGTGGATCTACTAAATTGATATAATGTCCAAAGGTCTAAGGGTGTCAAGCCTGAACTGGCGGGTGACCCCTGCGAGATAGTCAAGCCTAATCTGACGGGTGACTACTCATATCCTACACTGACTACGTAGTTCTGGAGTTTAGGGACTGCTACTAACGACTCTGGCTAATTGACGGGTAAGCCGCCATCCCTACACTTGTTTGGTGCTAAATCCTACTCCCAACTGAAATACACTAAGATGCTAGATTGTTCTGAGTTGAATAACTGATATCTGACTATTTTGATAATGCTCATAATATAATCTGAAGACTATTCTTTAATGTACTGAGACTAGACTATATAAACAACTATGGTTTTTGGGTATTCAATACCCTCAGGGCTCAAAACAACAATACTGGAAAGACACTAAAGCTTGAAGGCCAAGACATGAAGTCTCTTATTAAATAAATCACTCTTGTAGGCATTTTATCAAACACTTATACTTCATAGTTTAGTCAATTCATGGGAATAGTATAAAATTTGAAATAATAGCATGACTTCAATATTTATAACACCAAATCATAATCTAATTAAAAAAATGATAATATTAAAACATGGGGGATTTGATAACAACGATAATTCCATTAAAGTATGGTATAAAAATCAATATTCAAGGAAGTTCATGGAGATTCATAGTTTTAAATCACAACTTAATATCATAAATCTTGAAAAGATGATAGATTTGTAATTAAAACGAATACTTAAGACTCCATGGATGAACATCTAACATACTTGGGATGATTTATTTTGAAGGATTGATGGAGAGTTCTTGAGATTTGACCTTGATTCTTGAGAGCTAGGGTTTCTTGTTCTTGAAAGAGAAAATTTTTAATTTGAGAGAAAGTGAATAATGATGAGTATTTAGGTCAATTAGGGGTTAAATTTCGTGTTTAGGGCGAGTTTAGGACTTAGAAAAAAGACCCAAATACCCTTAAACGAATTTAAAAACACAAGTTGGAAGCTGAAATCCCAATTTTTGGCCATGGTGCGACGCGCCATTATCCTGCTAAGCAACTGGAAAAGGGACAACTGGGACCTGGATAAACGCCGTGACGCACCACCATCGCGGTAAGCCTATGAATGCCATTTTGTCCATCTCCACGATGCGCCATGATCACGGAGGCCTACTGGAAATTGACAAACGGGAAATTGGCCTGCTCTGCGACGCGCCATTATCGCGGAGTCACACTAAAAATCGACAAATATCAAATCGACCTATGGCGTGACATGCCAGGATTGCCAACCCTTACTGGATTTTTCCAAATGGGAGATTGGCCTGCTCCACAATGCGCTAGAGGTTAAAATGACGGTGTTTTGCGACTGAAACTTAAAATCGCCATAGTTTCTTACCCGATTATCAGATTTGAGCGAATTTTATATCGTTGGAAAACTAATTGAATTTACTATGCTATGGCAGGCTCTAAACTGAAAAATAATAAGTGTTTTAAATATTTCATATACAAATACTCATGCACTGGGACTTAGATTATGCTAGGGAAATACGGGGTGTTACATACTTGCATCATACATATGTTTTATTCTTCCATCATACATAAAACCTAATATTTCATCATACCAAAGTTATTGTCAGAAACTAAAGTAAAATTCTGCATCATATATAGAAGCTGAAGTATAATACTTTATCATACATGTATTACCAGCTATTCATGAAATATTGTAAAATAATGTACATATCTCTAACCTTATTTACAATAGTTGTACATACATATTACTGTGTACAATCATCTCATAAAATAATCATTTTTAGAAACTTAAGTTATTGTAAGAAACTGAATTAAAAGTTTGCCTCATACATAGAAACAGAAGTATAATACCATATCATACATGTATTACCAGTCATTCATATATTACTGTAAAAATTGTACATATATCTAACCATCTTAAAACAGCTACATATATACATATTACATTATACAATAAATATTTTTTTCCAACCATGGAAAATAATTGATCTTCTATTTTCTATTCTTTTTTTATCTGTCAAGCATATTTTCTTATGTCGTCTCATCTCATTATTTTTAATCTTTCATCATGTTTGCTCATATAATATTTAGATATGATCTTCTACCATTTGAGAAAGAAATTAAAGATGCAGTTGAGTAAAAATTATAGATATACAACAATCAGTTACTTCTTCAAAACTATATCGAGAAGACATATCATCGATATTATCCAGATGCATCATACGTTCATACCACTACGCAAAAACATTATGCTGAATCATGTGTTGTGACTATGAATGAAGAATCAACTACAAACACAATTAATTTTTGTATACTTGTTGGATTACCGTGGCATATGGTTGATGAGATCTATGTTCCAGTAAAATGTAGCAAAAAATTTCACTGGGTGTTGGCTGTAATTATGTTGAAAGAGAGAGTGATAAGTGTCTATGACTCATTATATGGTACAAGGAAAAGGGACCCTTCAGATGAAATACAAAAGTTGGCAGTGATGTGCCTACTTACTTGTCAGATAGTGTTTTTTTTTGAAAAGATAGAGCGAACTGACTGACATCACTGGATGCGTATAAAGACAAGCTTGGTCAGCGTACTCAACTTATTAATCAAAATCCATTTGATGTTGACTACGTTCAAAACATACCACAACAAGCATCTGCTAGTCTGTAAGTGATTTTGTTTAGTTTTTTTATTACATGTATAATCATGTTATAATTATTGAACAACCTATTATTTCATATTTTTTTTTCAATTCAGGAACTATGGCGTCTTCGTGGCTGCATATGCTGAAAAATTAAGTGAAGGACTGAAAGTGCATTCATGTGGGTTTGAAGCTGAAAGTCAACGTGGATGCTTTGCTTCTTTACTATGACATTATGGAGTGAGAAAGGCAAAGTAAGAATACACAAGTGATAATGACGATCCTCCTTGTCCACGGAATAGTTATCTCCAATCAATTGATGAAAGTGCAATTGTTACTTTAGAGTAACTCTGTTTTTAATAGTCTGCATGGAAACATCTAATTGTTGTTTTAGTAGTTGATGTTAAACAATTAACCGGCTTTTTTTTATGTTGGATTGTAATTTAGTTTTTTCTTATCTCTGTAATCTTCTTATACATACATATGTTATGTATTGTAAGTAGTTTTGGTTGGGACATTTTTTGGTTTTAATTAAGTGTATTGCAATGACGTAATACATATTGTATTGGTACTATCTTATTTGGCAGATATTACGTTGTAAGTACATTATATTGTATTGGTACTTTATAAATTGGCATGTATTACATTAAATAGTGATTTATATGTAACGTATAACAATGCATTATACATTAATGTGCTATTTTGTATCTAATGTATAATATTATCTAGTACAAAAATACTTTTATAAGTTTGCAACATATAATATCTGGATTAACCACAATCTCATTCATACATAGAACATTTGTCTCATACACGTAAATTAAACTATAACATATTATCAAACATATTGTTAAAAATTAATACCTAATACAAAAATAACGAAAATTTTAACATCATACATATAAACTAAAGTATAAATCTGTATCATACATTTATAACATTCTGTTATTTTCAAGCAATTCATACATTTAATCTTGGAAACACACAAAGTAATAAATGTAAAATACATTATCATACATATAACACATTATAGCAAAAACTATTTGTATTATACATATAAACTTAAGTATAATATATTTTCATACACAATACACATTATACAACGACCACTTAAATTTGAATTACATACCATACACAAGTGTGCCAAATTGTTTTTGTTTAGACAATAAACTCTACATGTGTTCAGTTATAAAAAAAGTTATACATTAAATAGATCAGACAGTTTAACATTTAATTATTTGTTATACAATACATATTAATGAATATTTACTATTATAGCTGCCATATTAGATATTTATACACCTGTATGTACATTATGAAGGTAAATAGTAAAGGAATCCAATATGATCTATGTATAGTGTAGAACATTGTTGTGACAATATCAAACATTTATTAAGAATTAAACTTCATATAACAATATAAAACATATTTCAAAATTATTCCAGTGTATCAACATAGACAAAGTAAAGTGATTATTAAAAAAAATCAAACTAAGCATCAACATATGAAAAAACAAATTATATTCTTCACGTTTTCTTTGAGAAAATATCGCACTCGGTTGTGACCTACACGTCCGCATTTAGCGCAACATTTTGAACTTGAAGAAATTGATTCACTTGATTTCAAATGTCTCCTTTCTTTGGCCTACCCGAAGGTCTTTTGTATTTGGACGGCACAACTTCTCTATCTTCTACAAATTGAGGAACACTCCAATCCTTCATGTCTGACATTTGGAACTATCGAGAATTCATACGTCTTGAAAATGATGTTTGTCCTGTATAATTCAAAGCAGTAACGACCATAATCTTTTACATCTATATTTTTACTCTTTAATACAACAAATGCATATGGACAAGGTATTTTATCAATTTGATAGCGGCCACAGTTGCATGTGCCACGCTCAATATCGATAATGTACCTCCTTCCTAATTCATACACACAGTAAAGATAACTTGTAGTTGCCTTAACCTGTTAGAAACAAATGATTAAATACATATGCTGACATAAAAATATGTAACGAATAAAAAAAATAGTTTCAAAAATATTCTAATACATACCGTCATCCGCAAAGCCTTAGCCCCGTTAAGAGTCATAATTTTTTTAAATCTTCTCCCAGTGTTGTGTTGGTATAAGATGCAATTTCACTATTCTTACAATTCTATGCGGCAAATTAAATTATAACTTTTTCAGGGAATCCTAAAATAGGAAGTTCTCCAACCTTTACCAAGAAACCATAAATACATTCGGCTATATTAGATATCATCATTCTACCTCTATTAACAGGCGAGTGACATCGAGACCATTTTTCATATCCAGCTTCTTCCAGGTATTCTTTAACCCTGTTATCAACCTTAGCAACCTTTGACATAAAGTAATCAAAATCTTCTTTACTATAAACTTTAGCCATAGAATAATAAAGGTCATTAAATCTATCTTTGTTTTTTCTAAAATATGTGCAAACATTTTTTCATAAATGCTAAATACATGCTAGATGGGGAATATTAGGATAAACAATACTCACACCTTTTATGATACTCTTATTTCGATTCGATACAACACACATGTTGTCCCATTCCCCAAATATTTCCCTAAACTGATGAAAAAACTAAGTCCACGCATTGTCATTCTCCGAATCCACGACACCGTAAGCTAATGGCAGAATATAGCCTAAATAAAAAAAATAATTCAATAAAATATGTGTAGGTCAAAATCATAGGTACTACTTTTTCAAGTCTTTAAATCATTATACATACAACATCAATGTATAAGCACATCCAATACATAGAAAACTGCATATAATCACGCATTCAAATAGAAAAGTGAAGAATAATACATGTACCATCAAGTGTGGTTGTTGATACAAAGGGTCCTTTGTATGATCCGCTTAAATGAGCACCATCAATAACTACAACAGGCCGACAAAACTCAAAACCCCTTATCAGGGGAAGTAAGGCAATAAACAAGTATTTAAACTCATTATTTATTGCCTTATGCATCCGAATGTGCAATTCAGGATACACTTGGTTCAGCATATAAATATAACTGTCATTTTTCAATATCCATCTGCTGGTCCACCTCTAAGCATCATAATTGCTTTCTCTTTTGCGTGCCAAGCCTTCATGTAGTTAATATAAACTCCTTAAACAACCTTCATCTCTTCAATTATGTCCGTTGGTGTGTGTATTCTCTTGTGATTAATTAATTTTGGTGCTGTAAATTCACTTACAATAGCTATTGTCGCAACCAAGTTTTTCAGTACTCTATCACTAAGACTACATGTATGTTTAGCATCAAATATTTTTATCACAAATATTTCTGATTAATTCATACAAGGCTCCTTGAGGATCCATTTATAGTATTTGTTACGACTGTGCAGTACATAGCTGCATCAAATATAAATAAATAGTCAATGTATTATAATATAGATATAAAATTCACAATTTTAATTAAAATACTGAATTTGCATTTGTTACGTTTTTGTTATACATTGGTCCGAATGTATGAGATATATTATACATTACTAATACTATTTTCAAAAAAACAAAAATAACACGAAAACAATAATTTGTACAAAACTTCTGTTCGATTATAACGATACATTAACCATTCAACACATTAAAATAAAAATTTGGTTTGTACCTTTGTTTGTCAGATCGTTTAGCTTTGGTGTTGAAGCCATTTGCTAACACATGCTTTGCAATTACCGCAATCAGAGTTTGCTTATCCTTATAAAGTTGATCAACCTTTATTTAGGTGTTAGTACAATCAGTAATGAAGTTTTTCACTTCAAATTCTGGAACATATATTGAATACTGATTTTGCATTTCAACAACTGATAACACAACAAAATCAGTTTCACTACCTTCAATACAACAAACAACCCCTATTTTACTATCAAACTCGATATCCTTATTTGATTTGTCAAAAGTTGAAATACACAGCGAAAAATTAACAAATCCTAGAGAATTTTTCTTCAACTCAATGTAAAACCTCACATCATTGTCATTCCTTATGATAATTGGAGAGAAATTACCATCCACAATGTATTTTACTTCAATTTTTTTACGAACTTCATCAATATTCAATTCCTTCACGATCATCGAAATCAATTTCAAGAACGTTATACTTTCTGAAACAATAATTCCATCACTTTTATAGGATTGATAAATAATTTTTGACTCACAAATATCTGAATGACGCAATAAAATTGGGATGTTCATATTGATTTTTGTAGAAGTGAAGAAATCAGGTGTCGACCTTTTTTCTATCCAGATCGTAATGCAACAAAAAAATAAATTAATGGTGATGTTTAAGATATTTTTTGAATTTGAATTTCAGTTACTATATTAAATCATACACCACATAATGATAGGTAATTAATGACATTAATTAAGGAACAAAAAGATAGTATCTGATTTCTCTTTTCATGAATATAGGCTAATCTGTTTTATCATACATTCCAGCAGTGTATGAGGATCCACGACATGTATAAGTATATTGCCAAAAATCGGGAGAGAAAAAGGCAGCAGAGATTTTAAGTAAATACTTTCATTAGGGAAGGGATTTATGTGGTTTATACTATTATTAAAGGATGGATAAGACTGCATACAATATAACCTTGTGGTGAGACCCTTCTTCGGACCCTGCGCATAGCGGGAGCTTTAGTACATCGGGTTGACCTATTATTATTAAAGGATGGAATGTTTATTCAATGATTTATGGGAGATTAAAATATGGTTGGAATAATCTTGACAATAAACTTCATCCACAAGTGACCTAAAATCTTGAAGGCATTAGTCCTAACATGCAGAGTTCTAAAGAACTTCAAGATTAGGGTCACTTAAGATTATTGATTAGCGTCTAAAAGGCTTTGAGGCAAAAAGATCTGGGCTCAAAAGGACCTTATAATTAAGTACAAATAATTCTTTTAGTTCAATCCATGCCCATTAACAATGATAGTTATACAAAATAGTAAAAATCAGTGGGAGATGTTGTTAAGTTTAGGGTTTTAAACCAAAGCTGTCACTTTTTAAGATATTGGAGTACTTTCACTATTCACTTTTACTAGTCACGCTGTGAATTGATATATTCATCAAAAAAATAATAACTAATATGACTATTTTACCTTACTATTCCTATTAATTAATATCTAGTGAGTAAATATTAAGTATTGAAAAATGATATGGAGAATGAGTAATTAACACTAAAAATAAAACATGAAAAAAATATTTTTTATTTATATGTCAAAAGTGATAAATAAAAATAAAAATTTGTTTTAGAAACAAGTGACATAAAAATTAACGGAGAAAATATTAAAGATTATATACGTCAAGACTCAACAGAAAATCACCAAAATGATCCAATTTCATAAAGGACTTTCTTGGCCATCTTCTTAAGGCCCTTAGGAATACCCCCCCCCCCCAAAGGTAAATAAGAGCCAAAAGACATAAGTTTAATTTCTCTCTTTCTTTGATCAACTTCCCATTTAGTGTTTGTTTGATTCTCGATTTGAAGCTCGATTTATTCAAATTTGTGCGGAAAAGTTTATTTTGGGAGGTAAAATACTCCCAATTAGTAGATGCAGCTCTATCAACTTGTCGAACATTGAAAAGAAGAGGACTCAATCGTAACTAATATCATATGAGTAATAACCGATTGAAATGGAAATGATAAAGTCAATGAAGCTTGTTGGTGTAATATGTCACAATAATTAAATTATAGTTGAAAATACAAAAAGTGAAGAAAATAAAATAATCTTCTTCTTGGCTGAGGTGCGGATATATCCCTCTTTTTAAGGAGGTTCAAGCCCACTGCGGCATAATCTATACCGATCCAGTAGTATACCTCTTGACTTGTCCCCTCTAGGATACAACAGTCCATCAACGATATAAAACTTAAGCAACTCCGGATTAGTTGAACAGTCCAAAGCTCCACTATAAGAATATCTTCCTTCAACTTATAAAAACTCTCTTTGTATAGTGAATATAGTTAAAGACTTGGAATATTTTCTTTGTCTCAACTCTCTCTTTCACTAATATAATTACTCTCTTTTGTATAGTGAACATAATTGAATACTTAGAATATTTTCTCTATCTCAACCCTCTCTTTCACTACTACACATGATATTTTTCACACTTAACATATTTCTCATACATCCTCTTCTCAAACACAAGGAAGAAACACTACTATTTACAAGTGTAGAATTCTTCTATGTAATGAATATGAAGTAATGGAGTAGTAAATGGGTAGATGAATAGATTGAATGTTACATGAGTTACTAACACAATTACATAACATAATGGGAAAATAAAGATTTAGTGGTTATAGGAGTTTCAATAAAACTTATGAGCACATTCCTACTCTAACAAATGTGAGTAATAATACTCTTATGCACAATTTATATCCACTAACATATGCACTTAATATTTTAATTTACTAATAAAATGTATATACACCAATATTTTCTCACTCATTTTAATATTAAATTAAGAGAGTATTTCACCAAATTACTTGAAGGTAGACTATTATGCATAATGAATATGTGCTCTGTATTGAACCTTCACTTAATAAAACAGTAAACTTTACTCTAGAGTAAGTAGTGGTCTCAGACTTGAACTATGACTTCTTAAGGGAAATAAAGAATCACTTCTTACAAATAACAATCAAGGTGTTGACATAAGCTTGAATAGCCAACACATTATAGTCATGTGATATCCCAATTTTTCATGAGTATTTTTTAGAATAAGCCCAATTCTCATAAGAAGCGGCCTATTTCCACACTCACATAGGTGAAATCTATCAAGGGTGACCCTGTAATTTTGACACCCCACTCATACGAGATATATAATTTTATTAAGAGTTCTTAGATTCAACCTTCATAAATCATTACAAGAATAAAATGCACTAACATCATAGGAATGATTAAACAATAGTGCACTCCACACCTAGTCATCATATGATTTGTTCTTCCCATTGAACCTGGTTATAGAATCTCTATTCCCCAGGTTGGATTTCCTCATATATGACTCGTGATTTTAATAGGCTTCCTCCCCCCCCCCTTCCTCGATGCGTTTCAGACCCTTTATCTTGCCAAGGCCTTAACTAGTTCATCTACAAGATTATCACAAAATTAACACAATTAATATCGGTATACCATTGATCAATATGATCTCACAATATTCTATTTTTCTCCTCATGGTCTGAATTTATCATTATAATAATGATTTATATTCTATCAATAAATTTTGGTGTTATCATAATAACTCAAAATTAGAGAAATCAATTTCTCAACATAAAAGTGATTGATCAATTTACTTTTTCACTAGTTGAAGCTAAAATAGTTAGTTCAACCTCCATTATTGAGTTAGAAAATCATAATTTATTTCTTCATTTCAGTAAATAGCTCCAAGTTATTTTTTCATTTGCATCAAAAATACTTTTAAGTACACCACGATTTATCTTAATAAAACAAGCCACAATTTTTTTCAACCAAGTAAATATACCTAATTTGCTTGTATAACCTGATTAAGTACTTTTACATAATTTCATGCGATATCTCATATTTTATTAGGCTACCAATCTCCTTTTTTATTTATCATACCACTTTCACATATTTGAATCAAAAGGAGTTGCATGACTCATACAATCAATAATTGTATTTCATAATTTTTCCTTTTCACCATAATGTGACATGTCAAAGAAACATTCATCACATGATTTAGGTATTTTTCATTCCTAGAATGAAATTTATCTCACCTAAATATTTAATGCTAAATGGCTACTCAATATTTTTTTATCCTTTCTTTGATAACTTGTTAGAGATAAATTTAAAGACATCAAGTCATATGCAAATAGTAACATGCATGTGATTTATTCCAAAACTAATTATGCACTTGTGACACTTTTTTTAACACATTCTCAAAACTGTAAATATCACATTTTTTATGATTATATTTTTTCTCATTTCATTAGCCCCCACTATTTCAAGAATTTGAATACCACTTTATGTTCATGAAAAGTAGTATCACTTTAGTTATTAAAAATATTAGGTGAAAGGTTTTTCATCTTTCTTCCGCAAAGAGTAGAAAAATTCTTTTACCTATCCTTCACTTGAGTTAAGCAAGTAGAAAAATACTATACTCTTCATCTCTTTCCTTCCATCTCTTGAAGGGACTTGTGACATTGAGATATTGAGATCTCTCATCTTGATATCCGCGGTTTTTCAAACTGTAACAAAATATGAATCGCCTTAAAATTATTGGTGCAATATACCACAATAATTAAATTACAGTTGAAAATACAAAAAGTGAAGAAAATAAAATAATCTTCTTCTTAGATAAGGCGCAAATCTCTCTCTCTCTCTTTAAGGAGATTCATGCCCACTGTGACATAATCTACATCAATCCAGTAGTCTCTTGATTTCTCCCCTCCAAGATAAAACAACCCATCAACGATGTACAACTCAAGCAACTCCGGATTAGTTGAATAGTTGAAATTTCCACCATAAGAACACCTTTCTTCAACATATAAAATTTTTCTTTGTATAGTGAATATAATTAAAGACTTGGAATATTTTCTTTGTCTCACCTCTCTTTAACTAATATAATTACTCTCTTTTGTATAGTAAATATAATTGAAGACTTAGAATATTTTCTTTCTAAACTCTCTCTTTCACTACTACACATAATATTTTTCACGCTTAACATATTTCTCATACATCCTCTTCTCAAATACAAGGAAGAAACACTACCATTTATAGGTGTAGTCCATGTAATGAATATAAGTAATGGAGTAGTAAATGAGAAGATAAATAGGTTGGATGTTACATGAGTTACTATTGGTTTTAATAATGTTAAAAAATGAAAATAGAGATGAGTTAGAAGAGAAGAGACACAGAGAAGTTTATTTTTCTTTTTTTAGAAAAGCTTCATATTTTATTGATCATCAATTCCTTCTTAAATAGTGCTATTATAACTAAAAATAGATTAAACTTACCATAAAAGAAAAGCTATTTGCTATAAAAAATAATAACTAATCAGTTTCTTACAAAAAATAGAAATTCCAATTTAACTGAGAGTTGTATATAAAAAAAATTGAAGAAAAAAATAAATAAATCACATGTATTATTCCTTAAAGCTACTTTTAACACTCCTCTTTCTTTAGTTACTACAAAATTTTAGTCTACTGTCTTGGGATCTCCACACTTGATAACCGAAAATGTCCTTGTGAATATATCGGCAGATTCATCTTTTGGCTTGCAGTGACGTAATACCCCATACTTTTTCCTAGCTTAAAATCATCTCAAGAATGTTAGAAACTTACTTTGAAAGATGAAACCACTTCTGTACATGTGGTATTTTCAAGATTTTCACTTTTTGTCATGTGGAAAATTCAATAAGCTTTCCATAGATATAAAATTTGCCTAAATTCGATAACCAGGTAAAAAGTTATGACTATTTCAAGTTCCCGTCGTAAAATAGCTACATATTGGTCAGTGGCGCACCGTGCCACAAGCTAAAATAGCAATTGTTCTTTTCCAGTGTCTCATCGCAATTTCCTCCGTGTCACGCCAAAGTTCTAGGTCGCAAAAGAAGGGGCAATGCGATGGCTCAGCATCGCGCCATCCCTTAGTTTCCCAATTGTCAAAATCCATTGATAGGGCGCGATAGCGCTGCGTCGCGCTAAGGGTACAATTCGGGAAATTTTCACTGAAATTAAATGACGTGTCCAGGGTTAAAAGGGTCAACTTATCACCCCTATTTAAGCCCTTTAACACGTGATTCAGCCATTTTTCACCGAAAATATACTAGTTTCTCTCAAGAACAAGCTAGGGTTTTCATAAAAGATCTAATTTCAAGAAAGTTTCACCGTCAATCTTCAAAAAATCATGAACTAAGGATTGCGTTGTGTTCATTCATGGATTCCTTCCATCCATGAAGCACAAGAACCTTGTTTTATCTATAAATCATGATATTTATGTTGTGGGTTATTTGTAATCGTGTTGTTGACGTTGATTGATTTCAAAGTTGGAATCTTTGTGTGTTTATCATGATATTATGTTACCATGCAAGATAAAATCCATGAACTTAGTTGCTTATGATGTGTAATTTGATGAATTCACTTATGCCCTAAGTTGTGCATGCAAGGTGGTTGATAAAATGCTTGAAAAAGTAGAAATCATGCTTTATAGCTCAAGACATAAGCTAAATGTGACATGCTTGTCATCCTACTATGTTTAAATGGTTTCCATGCTATCATTGTGAAATGTGTATGCTGTTGGAATAGACATGATATTAGAATATGAGATTATGATATGATTATCAGCATTCTCGTCCATGTTAGATAGTATGATAACCCTGTACTTCGTGAAATCCACAACTTATTAAATTATGTATTATTGATGTGGGTCTTGTACTTGATAAAGTCATGCTTAATCAGTTCCCTTCTATCGAGTCCTGGGGGTACTTGTACTCAAAACATTAGCTGTGTGCCTAGAGCCATGTCATATTTTCACGATACTCTCAGTCAAGCTATGATCCTTAGACTTCAGACAGTCTTATGACTTAGGAAATCTCCATGATCTCATGAACTCAGTCAGTTGTCAGATATCAGTAGTATTGCACTAGTCAACGAAATTCAGTAACTCAGTCCATGTTCAGTTCAGTAAATCATGTTTAGTGTCTATTCAGATAGGAGTAGAAATTAGCACCGAGCGAACCCAAGGATGGGAACTCACCTGTTATATGAGGGTGTAATTCTTAGAAGCAATCCTTGCATTCCAGAACTATGTATCCAGCATAGGTTGAGATATCGTATCCTACTATATAGGGGTAGATGAGGTGGCATAGCCTGCTATGTGAGGGTTCCCACCATTCTCACTAGAGTTACCTGTTATATTAGGGTCACTCACATGTTGTCCTTACCAGTGGCGCGGTATAGACACCCTTCCAATATGGGCATAGATTAGACCCCAATTAAACTGTAATGCATTATTTAGGGGCATGTCGGCTAGATAACTACCTCCCACAGTTTCAGTATCAGTCTCAGTAAAAGAACTAAAATAGTTTTTCAGAATTCAGGACTGTCAGATACAGTATGGAACTCAGCTAGTTCCATCAGATTCAGGACTATCAGATACAGTCACTCATGTTATCAGTTATCAGGATTTAGTCATTAGTCATGTTAGTCATCAACATACTCATGTTATCACGATTTCAGATATAGTTACTATGTATGCATGAATCTATTCTCACGTTCATATTAGTTAGCTAGCTAGTATTGTTCATGCATATGAACCCCATACATTCAGCCTACTTCACATGCATACCAGTATATTCAAAGTACTAACACATTTGCGCTATGGTGTCTTATACGATAGGTTCAGAGACACGAGCTCCAGAGCATCAGTAGATTCTAGATATCAGTAGTCGAAGTTAGCAGTGATTCCTCATCATTCGAGGACATGATTATTTCCCTATTATCTCATTAATTAGTTTATTAGTTGGAGTTGGGGATATGTCCCATCAACTCATTACTCAAATAGTTCAGTCAGTTAGAGGCTTTCCAGACTATTATGTTCAGACAGTTATTTCAGTTGTTTTGGGTATTTCATACCCCATTTAAATGTTATTTTTTACTTCAGTTATGTGAACCTTATGGCCTTTCAGTTCATATTTTTGCATTATTCAGTATATTATGTAGCATACAGGTAAAGATATCAGTCAAGGGTTAGTTTGTGGTCCTTCGAGGTCATGAGCACCGTGTAGTATTTTGGGTACCAGATTTGGGGCGTTACAAACTTGGTATCAGAGCCTAAGGTTCAATAGAGTCCTAGAAAGTCTGAAAGTCGCATCTAGTAGAGTCTTGTACATGGGTGTGTTGCGCGCCACATTTATGTGCAGAAGGATATAATATGTTTTAGGAACAGCTTCCCCTCTTTTAGTATTTATGTCGTGCCAGTGAGCATAATCTCAAGTCAATCTCTTAGTCTAATCTATTTCTCCTCATTATTTCAGAACATGCCTCCCAAGAGAAGAACCCAACCTGTCCAAGAAGATCCCTTGGATGAACATGTTTCTCATGTGGAGTTCAAGGCCGCATTCACTACTATTGCTCAATCAGTTGCTGCTCAGAATGAATAACCAACCGTCATTCCGGCTAACCCAGTGGCCAATTCAGCTGCAACCAGGATTCAAGATTTCACCCGAATGAATCCTCCATCCTTTCTTGGGTCTAAGACAGACAAGGACCCTCAGGAATTTCTAGATTAGGTGCAGAAGGTTACAGACATAATGGGGGTTACATTTAGTGAGAGTGCTGAGCTAGTTGCATATTAATTGCAGGATGTGGCTCATATTTGGTTCAAGAAGTAGAAGTCAGAGAGGGCAGACGATGCAGGGTCAGTTGAGTGAGAGGAGTTTGCTTCAGCGTTCCTTGATAGATTCTTTCCCCCATAGCTTAGAAAAGCTAAGGTGCTAGAATTCATCAACCGCAGGCAGGGTAATATGACAGTGAAAGAGTATTCTCTTAAGTTTACTCAATTAGCCATAGATACCCCTCATGTAGTTGCAGATAGCAGGGCAAGGATGAGTAAGTTCGTTTTAGGGGTGAATGATAGCGTGGTTAATGAGTGTAGATCCACCATGCTGCATAGTGACATAACTTTAGCCAGGCTCATTACTCTTGCTCAGCAGATAGAGGAACAGAATATTAAGATGAGGAAGAAGCAGAATAAGAGAGCGAAGACAGGTAGTTTCAACTTTGCTCAACCTAAGTCAGAAGGAGGAAACCTTTCTCAGTTTCATCCTAAGTCATCAGTTTCATCTCCTTCTTAAGCCAGTGCTCCAGTTCCTAAGTTCAGAGAGGGTAACAAAGATAGAGCACCAGGCTCTAAGTCCCAGGGCAGTGATAGCAGTGCCCGCACCTATCCTCTTTCCCTGATTTGTGGCAAGCACCATCAGGGTATTTGCAGAGCTGACATTGGTATTTGTTTCAGATATGTCAATCTAGGCCACAAAGTCAGAGACTATCCTTAGCAAGGTCCTCAGGGTCAACAGAATCGCTCCTCAGCTCTGTTCGGTCGCCCAAATCAGCAGGGTGCCACCTCCAGTGCTACTAGTGGGAAACACCCAAATTGTCTCTATGTTCTTCAGTCTTGACAAGATCAAAAAAATTCTCCTGATGTGATTACCGGTACATTACAGATCTTTCATGTGTATGTTTACGGTTTGCTAGATCCAGGAGCTTCTTTGTCATTTGTCACTCCTTATATAGCAGTCGATTTCGGAGTCAGATCCGAAATTCTAGCAGAGCCCTTTTTAGTCTCTACCCTAGTGGGTAAAATCATCATAGCTCAATGGGTATACAGGAACTGCCTGATTATGATATCTCAGAAAGTCACCTCAGTAGACTTTGTTGAATTAGAGATGACTGATTTTGATGTCATTATCGGCATGGATTGGATTCATTTCTGCTATGCCACAGTCGACTGCAGAAATAGAATAGTCCAGTTTCAGTTCCTAAATGAACCCATCCTAGAGAGGAAGGGTAGTGTATCCTCTTTCAGAGGTCAGCTTATTTCCTACCTTCGGGCAAGGAAAATGATATCTAAGGGATGTGTCTATCATCTTGTTCATGTTAAGGATTCCAGTTCTGAAACTCCCAATTTTGAATTCGTTCCAATTGTGAATAAATATTCAGATGTCTTTCCTGAAGATCTTCTAGGAATTCCTCTTGAAAGGGAAATAGACTTCGGTATTGATCTTCTTCCAGATACTCAGCCTATCTCTATTCTGGCATACTGAATGTCACCAGAAGAACTCAAAGAACTGAAAGAACAGTTGAAGGATCTCTTAGATAAGGGATTCATCAGACCCAGCATTTCCCCATGGGGCGCTCCAGTATTATTCGTGCGCAAGAAAGATGGTTCTCTCAGAATATGTATAGACTACCGTCAACTCAATAAGGTCACGGTCAAGAACAAGTATCCTCTTCCCAGAATTGATGACTTGTTTGACCAACTTCAGCGTGCCAGTTATTTCTCTAAGATAAATCTTAGATCCGGCTATCATCAGCTCAGAGTTAAGGAATGTAACATTCCAAAAATAGCTTTCCGAACTCGCTATGCTCACTTCAAATTTCTAGTCATGTCATTTGTTCTTACCAATGCCCCAACCACTTTCATGGTCTCGATGAACTGTGTGTTCAAGCAGTATTTGGACATGTTCATCATAGTCTTTATAGATGATATTCTAATCTATTCCCGCAGTGAGCGCGATCATGCAGACCATCTTGGGACAGTACTTCAGACTCTCAGAGATCATCAGCTATTCGCCAAATTCAGTAAGTGCGAGTTTTGGGTACGGTCAGTAGCATTTCTTGGTCACATCATTTCCGGTGATGGTATTAGAGTAGATTCTCAAAAGACCAAAGCAGTAAGAAACTGGCCTCGCCCTGTCTCTCCATCAGATATTAGAAGTTTCTTGGGTTTGTCTAGCTATTACAGATGGTTTGTTGAGGGATTTTATTCTATTGCATCCCCTGTGTCCAGATTGACTCAGAAGAAAATCAAGCTTCAGTGGTCAGATCCTTGTGAGAAGATTTTTTAGGAGTTGAACACTCGACTCACCTCAGCTTCAGTTTTAGCTCTTCCAGATGGGTTTGTAGTGTATTGTGATGCATCCAGAGTAAGTTTGGGTTGTGTCCTCATGCTTCATGGTAAGGTCATAGCCTACGCCTCCAGACAACTTAAACCCCATGAGAAGAATTATCCTACTCATGATCTTGAGTTAGCCGCCGTAGTATTTTCCTTAAAGATTCGGAGGTATTATCTCTACAGAGTTCATGTAGATGTCTTCACAGATCATAAGAGTCTTCAGTATGTCTTTTCTCAAAAAGATCTTAATCTTTATTAAAGAAGGTGGTTAGAGCTCTAGAAAGATTATGACATGAATGTTCTCTATAATCTGGGAAAGGACAATATAGTGGTTGATGCTCTCAGTAGACTGACCATGGGTAGTGTTGCTCATGTGGATGATAGTAAGAAGAAGTTAGCTCAGGAAGTACATCAGTTTGCCAGACTAGGATTTTACTTAGTCGATACAGATGAGGTTGATATATGGGTTTAGAGTAGTTCAGAATCATCTCTAGTTTCCGAGGTGAAAGAAAAGAAAGATAGAGATCCCAGCCTTGTCAAGTTGAAAGAGTCAGTTCAGGATCAGAAAGTAGAGATTTTCTCCCAAGGGGGAGATGGTGTTTTACGTTGTTAGGGTCGTCTCAGTGTTCCAGGTGTAGATGACTTAAGGCAGCGAATTCTTGCAGAAGCTCATGGTGCGCGCTACTCTATTCATCCAAGGTCCACAAAGATGTACCGCGACTTGCGGTAAGTCTATTGGTGGAGTGGGATAAAGAGAGATATTGTAGAGTTATTGGCTAAGTGCTATACTTGTCAACAGGTTAAGATAGAGCATCAGAAGCCTAGTGGTCCTACCAGGAGTTCATTATTCCTACTTGGAAGTGGGAAGAAGTAAACATGGACTTCGTGACGGGTTTTCCTCAAACTCGTCATCAGCATGATTTAGTCTGGGTCATTATAGACAGAATGACCAAATCAACCCATTTTCTTCCCGTCCATACCTCTTATTCAACCGAGGATTACGCCAAATTCTACATCTGGGATTTGGTCAGATTGCATGGTGTTCCGTTATCTATTATCTCAGGCAGAGGTACCCAGTTCACCTCTTATTTCTGGAAAGTATTTCAAAACGGTCTTGGTACCCAAGTTCATCTGAGTACAGCCTTCCATCCTCAGACAGATGGTCAACCAGAAAGCACCATTCAGACTCTAGAAGATATACTAAGGGCGTGTGCAATTAATTTCAAGGGTAGTTGGGATGACCACTTGCCTTTGATTGAGTTTGCATACAATAACAACTATAATTCCAGTATTCACACGACTCTATTCGAAGATCTCTACGGTAGGAGATATAGATCTCTAATTGGTTGGTTCGAAGTTAGTGAGGCCTCAGTTATAGGGCCTGACTTGGTATTTGATGCCTTAGAAAATGTCTAGTTGATTAGAGAAAGACTCCAGGCTGCTCAGAGCTGATAAAAGTCTTATGCAGATGTTCGTAAAAAAGATCTCAAGTTCTAGATTGGTGACTATGTCTATCTAAAGATCTCTCCCAAGAAGGGAGAGAAGCGGTTCGGCAAGAAAGGAAAACTCAGTCCCCGATATATTGGTCCCTTCAATATTTTCAATCGATTCGGCAAGGTAGCTTATGAGCTCGAATTGCCTTCAGATCTAGCCTCAATTCATCCAGTCTTCTATGTCTCTTTTCTCAAGAAGTGTATAGATGGCCCAACAGTTGTAGTCCCTATTCAAAGCATCGATGTTCAGAACAACCTCTCTTATGAAGAGATTCCAGTTGAAATCCTAGACTATTAAACTCGTAGATTGAGGAACAAAGAAGTCCATCTAGTTAAAGTTATTTGGTGAAATCAGTCCGTTGAGGGAGATACTTGGGAAGCAAAAGCAGATATGCATACCAAGTATTCTCACCTCTTCTCTGCCAACTCAGATCAAGCTTAAGGTAACAGATCTCCTTAAGCTTACTCAGTTTCATGTTCGGTGTTCATCACAGACTTGGTATCAAGTAGCATTGCATATTCAGTCATGCATTCATGTATCAACTTAGTTATATAATTATTCATTAGTCATGCATTCTCATTGTGAGAAACTTAGTTCATCAGAACACCCAGTCATGCATTCATGAATCAGTTACACATGCATTAGATATGTATGTTCAGTATGATATGTTCAGTTATCAGTTATGTCAGTCATGAGATCATGTTCTAATTATTCATGTTCAGTATGTATGTCGGTTATCTTATCCCCTCACTCTCAGTCTCATTCGAGGATGAATGTTCTCAAGAGGGAGATATTGTAATACCCCGTACTTTTTCCTAGCTTGAAATTGTCTCAAGAATGTTAGAAAATTACTTTGAAAGATGAATCCACTTTTGTACATGTGGTATTTTCAAGATTTTAACTTTTTGTCATTTGGGAAATTTAATAAGCTTCCAATCGACATAAAATTCACCTTAATCCAATAACCAGGTAAGAAGTTATGACTATATCAAGTTCCTATAGTAAAACAGCGTCATATTGGTCAGTGGCGCACCGCGCCAAAAGCTAAAATGGCAATTGTCCTTTTCCAATGTCTTAGCACGATTTTCTCTGCGTCACGCCAAAGTTTCAGGTCGCAAAAGAAGGGGCAATGCGATAGATCCACGTCGCGCCTAAAATAACATTTCTGAAGACTTTTGGGACTAGCAGTAATTTAGTAGGATTAGGATAATGATACATTAACCTAGTACAATTGGGTTAAGTATTTCATTAGCTTATTAGGATTAGGATAATGATACATTAACCTAGTACAATTGGGTTGACCATGTGCCTTGTGTGTGTGAGATAATAGTATATTCTGTGCTTGTGGCTGATGCTAGAACTTGCCTGGTATGTATGTAAAGCGAAAATAAAGAGTGCAAGTCTAAGAGATGATTTAGGCATTTCTTTGGCTGATAACGCTCAATCTACAACTCTCGTAGGAGTGTAAAGCGGTCGGTTGTCAAATATAGAACCCAACCTGGGTTGGGTATCGATCCCTCAGGGAATAGCTTGGTCAACAAGTAAGCAACAATTACTAGACTTTTAGTGCAAGTCTCGTAAAAAGGGGGGAGTCTTGTTGTGCAAGTAATGTAACCAAATAGTAGAGAAAAAACGGAAATAGCAAAGTAAAAAGAAAGAATGTTTAGTAAGATGTAAACGATGAGAATTGAGAAGTTGGGGTTATGTCCACCTTATGAGTTGTACGTCTCTATTGGCTATGAGTTATGCGGAGTTCAGACATGCATGTGCTTATAGAGAATTGTATTCGATGGTAAATCCAAGCATCTTTCGACCTGAACAAGGACTATTTCACTTTAACTCTTTCAAGCTTAAAGCGTATCTAACGGTACAAATTCTCCAAGAGGTTAATCCAGTTACGACACTAACTTTTTAATAGGGGATGGGACCCTATTACCTTGACATTATCTCTTTTCCAGACATATAACCTTTCTTTCAAACAAGTTAATGCTATACTGGCGTATTCTATGCGTTTGCAACCACAAAGAATTTAGATTAAGATGAAGAGAATAATGATATAAGCAATATACGTGTCACGAATTCACAAACTCATAGCAATAGATAGTATCTCATATGGCTTCCATAACCCCAACAGAGAAGTTTAGTTACCCATGAGTGCGAAGGAAATCACAATAGACATTGTTATTATACCACAATAAATATTTCGTGTAGCAAAGTGTGGTAGGCGTTAGGCGTGAATTCCTTGCAAAGTAACGTTTCTCTTGTTGCGGAAATTAAGAATTGATTAGATGAGTAGAAGAAGAAAAATAGAATTAATGGGTGAATTAGAAGAAGAGTTGTAGAGTAATAGAATTTATTCCCCCCCCCCCATCAAAATCTCTAGCAAGATAGGGTATTTATAATACCCATATCCTAATTCTACTAAGCTAATGAAATACTTAACCCAATTGTACTAGGTTAATGTATCATTATCCTAATTCTAATAAGCTAATGAAATACTTAACCCAATTGTACTAGGTTAATGTATCATTATCCTAATCCTACTAAATTACTGCTAGTCCCTAAAGTCTTCAGAAATGTTGTTTTAGCCCGGGACAGATTTTCCATGCGCCATTTTTAGTCCTTGGCGTCCAAGATTGGCTTTTATCCTTTCGTGAAGCTTTCTTTGGCGTCAAGTTATCCATAAAATGCTGAATTCTGCATCATTTATACCTGAAACTTTGCTAATCATGTTCGTTAGCTCACTTACAGGAAAAAGGACTAAAAGTGCATGAATTATATAATTTGTCCTCAAAACATGGCTAAAATATGGGTAAAATATAGCACTATAGGCGTGTAAATTCGCCTATCATCAACACCCCAGACTTAAAGCTTTGTTCGTCCTCGAACAAAATATCATGTCCATCGAAACATCTACTTAGGATTTCACAGTAACAACACAAAATATTCATCAAGACAGGCACGACAATCATTAACAAAGAGTAGTTTTTTTATCACTACTAGAAACAATTTAACCTCTAACATAGACTCGTGATGATGGCTAATTCGTATTCAAAAGTTAAGGCACAAAGAATCATACACAACTACCCAAAACTCATCAATCATGTGTGTCTCACTTAAGATATTACCCATAATCACTCACAAGTATTGCATTTTTCAGAACATGGGTATAAGATTATCCTTGCTCTCACTCTCACAAAGAATTCATATGTTGCAACTTATGACCATAGGCTTTCCCATAGTGTAATGCTCCACTAAATATCAGAATGCTAAGATTCGGATCAAATAGGTCTTTTGATGGTTGTAATGTAGGCTAAGGGACGGGTAGGACTATTTTGGCCAGAAATAGTGACTATGTCCCTAAGCGCTTTGATACATCACATTATACCATTAACACTTTTCTTTCAAACAACCTTTCTACTTTCTTTTACTCTACCACCCTTCTTCTCCTCTTTTGTTTTTCAATTTTTAAACATAACCAACTTTTTAGTTTTCCTTTCTTTTTTCTTTTCATAACATTCCTCTTATGATAGCAGTTCTTTTTTATCATGAATTCAAGCATCAATACATTCTAAAGCATCATATTCACCCAATTTCCTCTTATTCTGTCACATGACTTTTACACTTTAAAGCACTTAGGAATTTGGATCAAATTATGGTCTTGAAAAAAAATTGGATTCGGCTTACATATGAGGCTGTCAAAGAAAATAGGCTAAAGGCTCAAAAGAGTTTTATCTAGGATGATGTCCATGGGTAGGTATAAAGAAGATAAACAATCATAGGTTGCCAAAGAAATGCCTAAATCATCTCCTAAACTTGCACTCTTTATTTTCGCTTTACATACATACCAGGCAAGTTCTAGCATCAGCCACAAGCACAAAATATACTATTATCTCACACACACAAGGCACATGGTCGACTTTATTGGGAGTAGTATAGACTCTTGACCCAACAGATGAAGGAATTAAACCAAACAATATCACATAGTGAGTCACAATTAGAGCCTAAACATCTTAATAGTCATGATTTTAGCACAAACTCTTGTCATAATCTCATGCTTCCTATTAGAATAATTTCATGCGAAGCTAAGTTAAAAAAAAAATTTAACTACTGAAAAAAACAATTAACTACTAACAAAACAAACAAACATAAATAAATGCAAATGTGGATAGAGAAGTATAGCATGCAAATATCAGCACCCCACACTTAGACGGGACACACTATTCTCAGTGGAAAATAAATAAGAAGAACCTGGTTAGTCGGACTCATCCTCTATTTCTGGGGTCATACCCCTTTCGTCGGAATCATCATCAGAGTCGTCATCCTCAGAAGATCCTCATAAGTATCCTACTTAATTCCAGGAGTGAGTCGAGGTATTTGCAGCTTGGAGGGTTCTCCTTGCTCTTTTCGGCCTCTTTTCTTGCCTTTTTGTGAAGTGGTAGCCTTATCTTTGCCTTGTCTTGCTTTGGGTGCTATTGTACCTGAGACTTAAAACAATGTTCATGTTAGCATCATCTCGATGGATACAATCTATAAACAAGCAGTAGTTGCACCACCCCACACTTAGTTGGTTGGTACAGACTAGTGAAGTGAAAGTGGTCGATTACTCAGACTTCATCGACATACGTTTTAGGTGCTCTATTCCAACAATAAAATCAGTGCAGTCATACTTCTTGTAATCTTGGCAATACTTGCATGTGTGAGATATCAAGACTACTACATAGAGATTGAATCAAGGTATAGCATCTAGAAATAATCACAACCTCCTATGTCGGTAGGCAACTATAATTCTTATCCCGATGAACAAGTCATTCCAATATGTAAGTATTCAAGTGACAAGATTATGCAATTTTTGTGACCATATCAATTCCGCAAAAGTAAGACAGCGCATTAAATTCAAGTTGGAAATAAGTTACGATCATCCTTACGTATTCATTCACTCACTTGGTTGTATCATAACAATTCAATCACTTTCAAATCATCAATACTACTTCAATATTTAGCAATTCATAATAGGCGTAGTAATGTAGTACTTACGGAATATAAATGAAGAACAAAGAAGCACTTACTTGATTGATGACTTTGGATGATGTTTTTGTGAAGTAAGAGAGCAAAAGGAAAATTTTTGAGAGGATTTGGGGACTATAGACGGCGCTTAAGCTAGGTTTACAATGTGTTTTTGGTTCAAGGCTAAGTCTCATATTTATAGGAGAAGGTTGGGTCGGGTTTTGACCCATTTAAAATTGGATTTGGAGACATAAAGTGACCATAGGCGGCGCCTTTAGCTTTGCCTATGCTTGGCATAGGCGGCGCCTTTTGCAAAGCATTGTCTAGCATAGGCGGCGCCTATGCCATAGCATTTGGTGAGCATAGGCGGCGCCTTTTACATTGCATTTGAGATTCAGAGACAAAATGCTTTAGCATAGGAGGCGCCTATGCTATGGCATACTTGAGCATGGGCGGCGCCTATGCTATGGCACACTAGATTCCGAGACCTTAGGCCATAGTATAGGCCTTGCCTTGTTCGTGGCGTAGTTTTACCTAGGCCTAGCCTTGTTCGATGCCTATATTTTCATGAGCAATGCTCAAACCATAGCCTTTTGCTTCTTCATTCCTAACTTACCACCTTTAACATGCAATACGTCCAAATCGAAATTTGAAACCATTCTCCTCGTTTTATACCTCTTGCACCTACATTTGCTCGAAAACAATAAAAACGATTAGAACGATGGGTTGCCTCCCATCAAGCGCCTTAGTTTTGGTCGTGGCACGACTCTTATTTTTGGATTTTTATTTATCAAAAACAAACACGTAATAGAACGAAAGAAAAATGAAAAAATGATAAACGATGGGTTGCCTCCCATCTAGCGCTTGATTTATTGTCGCGGCACGACATAGTTACCTCGAGTACTTAGACTTCGTCGAGATAGATGGTGGATCATTTTCTGAATGGATTCAAACGATAATGAGGCTTACTTGTAGGCATGTAATCTTCTTCGAGATGACCCTTGTGCATGCCTATCCTAGGAGGGATACCAATTATATCATCAATAGTCCAACCCATAGCTCTCATTTATCTCTTCAGAGCAGAGATGAGAGCCTCTACGTGCTGTTTACTTAAATCATCCGCACTCACCGGAAATATATTTATACTTTCCAAGAACACATACCTTAGATAATCGGGGAGCTCTTTCGATTCTAGCATTGAGGGTTCTTCAATGGAAGTCTTCGCTGTTGGTGACGGTTGATTCTTAAGATCAAGGTCCGGTTGCTTAGGAGTATGGGAATAGGACTCTATTTCTGTTAGAGCACCCATAAGTTCTTCATAATCTTCATCGTCCTCATGCTCAACATTCAGTGGCACAGCAGACAATGGCTCAACAGTAAGCTGTTTCTCTACAGATAATGCTTTCTTATCCTCATTATGAACATCAGCTACAGAGAACACATTCATATCGTTGGGCTGCTTCATTGCTTTGCATATATCAAAGAGGACCACTTCGTCATTCAACCGAAATAAAACCTCATTAGCTCTCATGTCAATAAGAACACTTCCCGTTGCAAGGAAAGGATGTCCCAAAATTATGGGAACTTCAGAATCCACCTCGCAATCCAAAATCACAAAGTTTGCAGGAAAAATAAAGGTAGACACCTTCACCAACACATCATTCAAGATACCCACAGGTCGTTTTACTGACCTATCTGCCATCACGAGCCACATATTGGTTGGTGTAGGGTCGCCCAACCCCAACTTTCTGTAGACGGATAGTGGCATCAAATTGATGCTAGCTCTCAAATCACACAATGCCTTAGCAAAATTCATAGATCCAACTGTGCAGGGAATAGTGAAATCACCAGGGTCTGCCTTCTTCTGTACTAATGACCTTGTGGCAATGACACTGCAATGATAATTATTATCTGCCGACTCATAGCTTACTGCCCGCTTCTTTGTTAAAAGATCCTTCATAAATTTCGCATACCCAGGCATTTGTTCTAGTGCCTCCACCAACGGAACATTAATAGTCAGTTGCTTTAACATCGTCATGAATTTGCTGAACCTTGTATCATCCGCCTGCTTCTTCAATCTTTGAGGAAAAGGTGGTGGTGGATATGGAATTGTTTTCTCCACGACTTTCTTCTCCTCTTGCTTCCGAATTTTGGTAGTTTCAGGCTGCAACCTACTGGGGGTGACGTCATGGACGTCTTGGTCAGCTTCTATGGCATCATCATCTTCCTTATTTTTGGCCACTTGCTTGCTTTGGGATGAATTTTCCAGCACCTTACCACTCCTGGTAGTAATAGCCCTTCATGATCCGTCGTTCCTTGGATTTTGCACAGTGTTGCTAGGTAGAGTGCCAGTCTTTCTTTGATTGAGTGTTGCTGAAAGTTGTCTCAATTGCTGCTCTATTTGCTTTATTGAAGTGGAATGTGAGTCAACCAATTGCTTCATTGAGGACAAATCATTTATTACCTCCGTTACTCCCGCGCTGGTTGCTTCCACTCCTTTCAACAGTTTAGCCATCATTTCTTCCATATTTCCCGACCCAGATGCAGTGGTGTCACGTCTTCCTGGGGGAACATATAAACCACTATTGTCATTCTTGTTCTTCCAACTACCTTGGTCCTTGTTTCCAGATTTCTCATAGTAGTTCCGACCTTGGTTTCCTTGGGCATTGCCTCGGAAACCCCCCTGATTGTTTAAGTAGTTGGCTTCTTCTTTCGAATAAGATTCGTCTCTTCCTTTTGACGCAATGGCTTAGACTTTTTCGGTCTTCCCTGATAATCGATGCTTTGTAAGAAGATCCACTTGTGTCTTCATGTGCGCCATATCTTGATCACGTTCTTTTTCTCTTCTCCTTTGGTCTGCAGTCATGCCTATAGATAAAGTGGGGCTTTCTACCTCAGAATCCCTGGTATGCCAAGCTCTACTTTGCTTCGTCATACGATCTAGCATATTGCTTGCTTGACCAAAGGTGAGATCCATAAATGATCCTCCAGCCGCATTATCCACAACTGGTTTAGTTATTGAATTCAAGGCTCTGTAAAGTATCTCCATTAGGTGAACATTAGTCATGTGAAGGTTTGGGCACCTCATTAGCTTCGTCTTGAACCTCTCCCATGTTTCATGAAAGGCTTCAGTTGGAAGCTGACGAAAGTTGCTGATTTCATCTCTCATTTGTGCTCTTTTGGATGGCGGAAAGAATCTTTCTAGGAAAGCGTCTCTCAATTGCCTCCAATTTGTAATAGAATCAGGAGTCAGCCCATTCAACCATAGAGTTGCCTCCCCAGACAGAGACAATGGAAATAGACGTAATCGAATTGCATTCTGACCAACGCCAGGATTGTCAAACGACTTGCATGTTGAAATAAAGTTGATGAGATGCATATTCGGATCATCTCCTGCTAGTCCACCAAATAATCCCTTGAGTTGCAATAACTGAATCATGGTGCTCGTGATGTTGAACTTGGCTCCGGGTGCCAATGGTGGAGGAATAATGGCTCCTGTGGCTCCGGCTCCATCAAGATCATCATCATCATCGTCGAAAGCTGGCTGCATAGCTTGGCGTTCAGGCCTAAACCTAGCTTGACGATCTCTTCTGTTGGCAGGTGTTGTGATCTCAGCGGCATGCCTAGGGTTTAGTAGCTCGTCATCACCTAGATCTTCATAGTCAGGATTTGTTGCTCTCCCAGAGTTATCAATATTCTGTTGATGCACTTGAGCGGCGGCTAGCGCAGCTAGTCTCGCCTGTTCCTGTTGAGCAGCCATCCTTTCAATTGCGTGTTGTGCCTCTATTCTGTGAATACGTTGTGGTTCAGGATTGATAGGTAATAACGGTTGACCAGAACTTCGGGTATGGGGCATGCACTGAATAAAACCTGCAGTAAACAAAAACAAAAACTAAAAGTAAAAGTACGAGAATCTTTGACCAAAGGGTCTAGTAATTCTTACGAACTTAATTAACACTTGTATTCCCCGGCAACGACGCCAATTTTTGATAACGCTCAATCTACAGCTCTCGTAGGAGTGTAAAACGGCCGGTTGTCAAATATAGAACCCAACCTGGGTTGGGTATCGATCCCTCAGGGAATAGCTTGGTCAACAAGTAAGCAACGATTACTAGACTTTTAGTGCAAGTCTCGTAAAAAGGGGGAGTCTTGTTGTGCAAGTAATGTAACCAAATAGTAGAGAAAAAACGGAAATAGCAAAGTAAAAAGAAAGAATGTTTAGTAAGATGTAAACGATGAGAATTGAGAAGTTGGGGTTATGTCCACCTTATGAGTTGTACGTCTCTATTGGCTATGAGTTATGTGGAGTTCAGACATGCATGTGCTTATAGAGAATTGTATTCGATGGTAAATCCAAGCGTCTTTCGACCTGAACAAGGACTATTTCACTTTAACTCTTTCGAGCTTAAAGCGTATCTAACGGTACAAATTCTCCAAGAGGTTAATCCAGTTTCGACACTAACTTTTTAATAGGGGATGGGACCCTATTACCTTGACATTATCTCTTTTCCAGACATATAACCTTTCTTTCAAACAAGTTAATGCTATACTGGCGTATTCTATGCGTTTGCAACCACAAAGAATTTAGATTAAGATGAAGAGAATAATGATATAAGCAATATACGTGTCACGAATTCACAAACTCATAACAATAGATAGTATCTCATATGGCTTCCATAACCCCAACAGAGAAGTTTAGTTACCCATGAGTGCGAAGGAAATCACAATAGACATTGTTATTATACCACAATAAATATTTCGTGTAGCAAAGTGTGGTAGGCGTTAGGCGTGAATTCCTTGCAAAGTAACGTTTCTCTTGTTGCGGAAATTAAGAATTGATTAGATGAGTAGAAGAAGAAAAATAGAATTAATGGGAGAATTAGAAGAAGAGTTGTAGAGTAATAGAATTTATTCCCCCCCCCCCATCAAAATCTCTAGCAAGATAGGGTATTTATAATACCCATATCCTAATTCTACTAAGCTAATGAAATACTTAACCCAATTGTACTAGGTTAATGTATCATTATCCTAATCCTAATAATCTAATGAAATACTTAACCCAATTGTACTAGGTTAATGTATCATTATCCTAATCCTACTAAATTACTGCTAGTCCCCAAAGTCTTCAGAAATATTGTTTTAGCCCGGGACAAATTTTTCATGCGCCATTTTTAGTCCTTGGCGTCCAAGATTGGCTTTTATCCTTTCGTGAAGATTTCTTTGGCGTCAAGTTATCCATAAAATGATGAATTCTGCATCATTTATACCTGAAACTTTGCTAATCATGTTCGTTAGCTCACTTACAGGAAAAAGGACTAAAAGTGCATGAATTATATAATTTGTCCTCAAAACATGGCTAAAATATGGGTAAAATATAGCACTATAGGCGTGTAAATTCTCCTATCATCAGCGCCATCCCTTAATTTCCCAATTGTCAAAATCCAGTGACACGGCGCGACAGCGCCGCGTCGCACCAAGGGTCCAATTTGGAATTTTTTTACTGAAATTAAATGATGCATTCAGGGTTAAAAGGGTCAACTTCCCACCCCTATTTAAGCCCTTTAACATGTGATTCAATCATTTTTCACCCAAAATATACTAGTTTCTCTCATGTTTCTCTCAAGAACAAGCTAGGATTTTCATAGAAGATCCAATTTCAAGAAAGTTTTACCGTCAATCTTCACAAAATCATGAACTAAGGTATGCGTTGTGTTCATTCATGGATTCCTTCTATCCATGAAGATCAAGAACCTTATTTTATCTATAAATCTTGATATTTATATTGTGGGTTATTTGTAATCATGTTGTTGACGTTGATTGATTTCAATGTTGGAATCTTTGTGTGTTTATCATGATATTATGTTACCATGCAAGATAAAATCCATTAATTTAGTTACTTATGATGTGTAATTTGATGAATTCACTTATTCCCTAAGTTGTGCATGCAAGGTGGTTGATAAAATGCTTGAAAAAATAGAAATCATGCTTTATAGCTCAAGACATAAGGTAAATGTGACATGCTTGTCATCCTCCTATGTTTAAATGATTTCCATGCTATCATTGTGAAATGTGTATGTTGTCGGAATGTCCATGATATTAGAATATGAGATTATGATATGATTATCAGCATTATCGTTCATGTTAGATAGTATGATAACCCTGTACTTCGTGAAATCCACAACTTATTAAATTATGTATTGTTGATGTGGGTATTGTACTTGATAAAGTCATGCTTTGTAGTTCCCTTCTATCGAGTCCTGGGGGGTACTTGTACCCAAAACCTTAGTTGTGTTCCCAGAGCCATGTCATGTTTTCACGATACTCTCGATCAAGCTATGATCGTTAGACTTCAGAGAGTCTTATGACTCAGGAAATCTCCATGATCTCATGAACTCAGTCAGTTGTCAGATATCAGTAGTATTCCGTCAATCAACGGAATTCAGTAACTCAGTCTATGTTCAGTTCAGTAAATCATGTTTAGTGTCTATTCAAATAGGAGTAGAAATTAACACCGAGCGAACCCAATGATGGGAATTCACCTGTTATATGAGGGTGTGATTCTTAGAAACAATCCTTATGTTCCAGAACTATGTAGCCAACATAGGTTGAGACATCATAGCCTTCTATATGAGGGTAGATAAGGTAGCATAGCCTGCTATATGAGGGTTTCCACCGTTCTCACTAGAGTTACCTGTTATATTAGGGTCACTCATATGTTGTCCTTACCAGTGGCGCGGTATTGATACCCTTCCAATCAGGGCATAGATTGGACCCCAATTCAACTGTAATGCATCATTTGGTGGCATGTCGGTTAGATGACTACCTCCTACAGTCTCAGTATCAGTGTCAGTAAAAGAACTCAGATAGTTTTTCAAAATTCAGGACTGTCATATACAGTCAATTCAGATACAGTACGGAACTTAGCTAGTTCCATCAGATTTAGGACTGTCAGATACAGTCACTCATGTTATCAGTTATCAGAATTTAGTCATTAGTCATGTTAGTCATCTGTATACTCATGTTATCATGATTTCAGATATAGTTACTATGTATGCATGCATGTATTCTCACGTTTATATTAGTCAGTTAGCCAGTATTGTTCATGCATTGAACCTCATGCATTCAGCCTACCTCACATGTATACCAGTACTTTCAAAGTACTGATGCATTTGCGCTATGGTGTCTTATACCATAGGTTTAGAGACACGAGCTCCAGAGCATCAGTAGATTCCAGATATCAACAGTCAGAGTTAGCAGTAAGTTCTCATCCTTCGAGGACATAATTATTTCCCTATTATCTCATTAATTAGTTTATTAGTTGGAGTTAGTTGGGGACATGTCTCATCAACTCCTTACTCAGACAGTTCAGTCAGTTAGAGGCTTTCCATACCATTATGTTCAGACAGTTATTTCAGTTGTTTTGGGTATTTCACACCCCGTTTAGATGTTATGTTTTACTTCAGTTATGTGAACCTTATGGCCTTTCAGTTCATGTTTCCGTATTATTCAGTATATTATGCAACATACAGGTACAAATATCAGTCATGGGTTAGCTTGTGTTCCTTCGGGGTTATGAGTACCGTGTAGCATTCCGGGCACCAGATTCGGGGCGTTACAAGTGAACTAAATTCACTTCTCGTCTTGAATACAACCCTTGACTATTAAATTCTTTTGGCATGTCTTTCTATTTCATTTGTATCTTGAATTTAAACTTACCTATTTTATTTTTTTGAAACATAGATAACTCCTCATTTGCTTCAATTCCTTTAGGAACATTGAAATCTTCTTTAAACTTAGGAAGTTCACATATTGCTTGTGCTTTTTCAATTAGATAATCATCTTCTAATTTTTCCAGCCTATGATCTTTTTCTTGTTCTATAGAAACATCTTCCATTGGATCAAATGAGAAATGTTAACCTTGCATCTTAATGTTTAAAACTTATTTTCCAGCAACATCATTGATGAAGCAATGTTTATCCTCAAAGGATACTTTGTATCCTTTTTCTACTAACTGAGAAATACTCAACAAGTTTTGATTAATATCAGGTACATAAAGAACATCTGAAATTACTTTATTACCTAAACTTGTTTTTATGACAATAGTTTCTTTTCCATCAACAAAAACTTGGTCACCATTTTCGATCCTAACTTTGAATATTTCAGTAGGCTTTAATTCTTTCAACAAACTCTTGTTATAAGTCATGTGGTTGGTGCAAACAATATCAATTAGCCAAAAATTTGTTGAAACCTTACTTGAGATATATGTTGCAACAAAAAGATAATTTTCTTCTTGTTCGTTTATCAGTCGTTCATCTGTTTCATGGTTCTCAAATTTGCTTTTGCAAATCACTGCTTCATGTCCAAGTTGATTGCACTTGTTTCACTTTGCGTCTGACCTTTTCCAACGTCTTTATAGTGGATGACCCATTTTTTCACAGTGCTCACAAGTTGGGTAATATTTTAAAATTTTTACCCCTTCTTTGAGTTTTGTGGTTTGCTACTAAGGTCACTGCAACCATACCATCTTGCCTCATAAGTTTTCTTTGTTCCAGTGCCTGAAAAGAACTTAACAGCTCTGTCGAGGTAATCTTGGAAAGATCTTGTGTATTTTTCAAGGTAGTTATACATGTTTCATATCTTTCAGGTACTGTAACAAAAAAAATTTCAACAATTCTTGAATCTTTAAATTCAATGCCTAGTAATCTTACCTTGTTAACAATGCCAAGTAATCTGTCCGAGTACTCTTTTACAGTCTCAGAGTCTTTCGTTCTCTGCAACTCGAACTCTCTTATTAAATTCAATATTTGCATTCCTCAGATTCTTTTATCTCCAGCATATTCTTTCTTTGGATAATCCCAAATTTCTTTTGGTGATGTGAGAGACTTAATTCTTGTAAAAATAGTTGTTGAAACAGAAGCAAATAGAGTTTTCTTCGCCTTAGACTTCGTGGTTTTCTTTTCTTTGTGACTCTTGATTTGGGCTATGATGGGATTATTTAGCAGCGGATTGATTTCATAATCCTGTTCCACAGCTTCCCATAGATGAGGAGCCTCCAAGTAAGTTTTCATTCTCATGGCTCATAATTAATATTTTCACCATAAAAACGGGTGGATCCATTCATGAAAAACTATTTTCAGAAACTTCACTCATAGTTCCCTCAAGAAAAATAACTCTAAATATCAATTGTTGATTTTAATACTGTTAAAAATTGAAAATAGAGATGAGTTAGAAGAGAAGAGATGCAGAGAAGTTTATTTTTCTTTTCTGGTAAAGCTTCATATTTTAGTGATCATCAACTCCTCCTTAAATAGTGTTATTATAGCTAAAAATAGATTAAACTTACCATACAAGAAAACCTAATTGCTACAAAAAATATTAACTAATCAGTCTCCTACCAAAAATAGAGATCCCAATTTAACTAGGAGTTGTGTGTAAAAAAAACTGAAGAAAATCAATAAATAAATCACGTGCATTATTCCTTAAAAGTAACTTTTAACAATTACTAGCATAATTACATAGCATAATGGACAAATAAAGATTTAATGATTATAGGAATTTCAAGAAAACTTATGACCACATTCCTCTACTAATAAATAGCACAATTTATACCCATTAATATATAATATATTAATTTACTAATAAAATACACATACATCAACAAAACTAACTCAGGTTAGAATAATAAATGCACAAGGAAGAAGCTATGTAAAGATTACGTAAAGCAATTAGCACGTCCTGCCAGTTTATTCATTCAATAAGGATCCGTTTATGATACCAATAAACCTGTTTTCGCATTTAAATGCAAAATGAAAAGAGAAAGAACTAATGCAAAAAGGAAAGGCAAAGAAAGTAACATAAACTACAGAATATTATATCAAGTCGAGCCAAATTCTATTTAATGAGAAGAATGGTCCAAACGGTTCTGCTAAGTCTATATATTTTCATAATATAATATTAGAGCTTTTCCTTTTTGTCATTAATATTATAGAATAGCAAAAAACTTTCGATCATCAGTTTAAAACTTTTAAGAGTGTTTGTTTGACCACTTTAGATTAAGCGGGAAAGAAAACGTTTAATATGTAATATATGTTATAAAATAATAAAGAATAGAGAAGAAGAGTAGAGAGAATAGAGAGAGTAATTTTTATTTTTCTTTAGGATCATTTACAATGAAGAAGTCCTTCTATTTATAGAAAAATTTACTCCTAGTTTGAGTAAAAGACAGATGCTTCAAATCCTAATAGATATCAAAGTAGATCTTGATAGACATTCACCATAATGTAAATACATTTATAACAATATAAAAATTATAAGTAAATCTTTTCTATTTGAAAAATGAGAAATCATCAATCAGTGTGGTGTATAATTAGATATTGGAGAAATTACTATCATATCATAATTTAATATATCGTAACTACATAAAATCTCAACTTTAAATTGTGTATAATTAGATATTGAAAAAAATTACTATCATACCAGAATTTAATTTATCATTACAATCTAAAAGCTCAACTTTTTTAAAAAATATTTAATTTTACTTAAAAGTTTAGATAAATCACTAAAGAATGTGATGCATTCGTGTAAAATTAAATGATATATCTGACAGAATGTGATATATCCATGTAAAATTAAGTGACGTATTATGTGGACTAAATCAGACATTTTAAATAATTTTTTAAAAAATTAAGATAAAAAATAATTAACTCCAAAAAATTTAAATTCATGATACTTTTATTGGATATTATTCTGAGACACACTCCGCAAGATGTCCCAAATTCATCCAAATAACCTAGGCCTGAATTTTGTTGCTAGTTGGTGGCCCAAGAATCGCTTCAAGGTAACGGGCTCTAAGTTGCTGGGCTAGTGCCTTGGATATTATTGGCATTCCTTACATAAAAAATTGCAAGTTATAGCAATTCTTTCAACTTTGTAAGTTATAGCAAAAGATCATTTATAAAAGGAAAAGAAATATTTTTTTATGATTAAAAATAAGAAAAAGAAAAATTTCATATACGAAAAATATATTATATACCCATAAAAAGGGGATTACAGTTATGACAGATATCAATCATCCCTTAATCTTCTCTGAAACGATTTTGTTCCAAATTGATTAACGTAAAACGGTTCTATAGCTATATTAAGTCATGTCTCTCCTCTAATACCTCTTCTTCTTCTTCATTACATCTTCTCTTTTTCTCTATTTTTTTTTTATTAATGTTCATCAAGTATACATCGAATTCACAGATTATAACAATTAGATAACAAAATTTTGGTATATCAACTTTTGTAATTATGAATACTGAATGTGAGCATTTAGAAGATTCGGTTTTCAATTAGGAGTGCATAATTTTGTAATACACATATTGCAAATCATTAGCAAGCCACTTGATTTGGTTGACTGATTTGAGGCTCTAGGATTGAAAAAAAGAAGAAGGAAAATTTAACTTAGAGTTGCAAAATTAGGGTCTTAATTATTCGATTTAAAGAAATATAAAACTTTCAAAAAACTAGCAATAGTGTTTTAACAAAACATATATAAACACAGTAAACACACCAATCACATACAAAAAACATACAATTACCTTGTCGCATATATATAGTAAAAATATAAGAATGATATTTACTACACATATAATTATGTTGTTACATGCATTTTGCATGTGTATGTTATTGTATATCTAGTGATACATTGAATATACAAATAACATATATTTGGCATACAATTATTCCACCACCGGCAATGAAAGAGACGGATGTTTATTTGACGTATGTTAAGCGTATATCTTATGTATCACTGTACATACACTTACTTACGTATCACTGTTTTTAGTGTATGAAACTAGTATAGTACAAAATGCAATATTCATGAAATTTAATAAATTGCGTTGAAATCAGTTTATATACTCACTTCATACTTAAGTAATTTTTTTTGAGTTTTCAATGTATTAAATTGATATTAAAATTGATATCGATGAAGTTTCACATATGTCACATACATTTGTATTGAATGAGTTTTATGAATGTGACAATCGATAAAAAAATGTTTATGTTACATAACCTATATAGTGTATGTAATGGATATTGCATGAAAAACTATAACCGTACATGTTGAAAATAAATTAATTGATAATTGTTTGATGTCAAATAATTTTTCATTGCAATAAAAAAATAATCAATATTAGCCATGATTGATATTGGTGTTTACTTTCTGATAGAAGAAGATGAAGAACGTTATATAAATACTACGTTAAATACCAAAACTAAACTTTGCTCATACCAACAATCTTAGAAAGACAAAGAGTAATGAACACAAATAAACATCAAAATACAATACTCATGACAAATATTACTAATTGCAGAATCAAAAAATCTATAATTTGATGTAGTTGATATCAAATTTAACAATTAGTTCATATCATTTTCATCCAACGATGTAAAATGCTAAACAAGTGTTAAAGTGGCATAACATTATATAAATACTACTTAAATGCAAAAACTAAACTTTGTTCATAGCAACAATCTTAGAAAAAGAAACAGCAGTAACCAAATAATTAAACATCAAAACACAATGTCTATGTCTATGTATGCCTCCACACTTTTGATTTGAGTAATGAAATCTCATCCTCAAAATCGGAGTCCGACACTTGCTCACTAACCATATTCTTTCTCTTATAATTCCTCTTATCTTGAGGAATAACAACCTTTTTGTTGAGATTTTTTTTCCAATATGTATGTTTAAATTGAGCTTCTTGGATGGTTCATCAACAAACGGAACTTCAATTTTATCGGGCAAGCACTGATTTTGCTTCTTGATGTAAGACACACTTTCAACAATTTTTTTTTACACTTCGATAGAGGAGATGGAGTGAAACAACCTAAATCAAACAAAGGTTTAGAAAGATGAATGAGTCTATTATTTTTTATTATTACAGGACTTCTACGCGAAGGAGTAGAATCGAATTTTGGTTTAGACATGATTCACAATGGAGAATGAAAAATCCAAATATATCAATTTTGTGTTTTTACGGAAAAAAGAAAAATATTATCTGAAGCCCAATTTTTATCTTGAGTATATTAATGGAGAACCGATTTTCAATAAAGTTTTGAAGATTGAGTATTAGAATGGAGAAAGGTAATAAAGTTTTAAAGGTTAGAGTATTTGAATGGAGAAACAGAGAGGTGCTTCAAAAACTTTTTTGGATAATTAAACAGGTTTTAACGTCATCTTCCTTCAATAAATTTATCTGATAAAAGTGTGCAATCTATTAAATAAAAATATAATATATATTTACAATAATTATCAATACACAATTTAAGGGGAATATTGATTACAACCCTATAAATATAGAACTATTTTAAAATTATATAATTAAAAAATAAATTTTGAAAATACAATAAAAATAATATATATTTTAAGTGGCTATAACTTGCAATGAAATTGCTATTAATGCAATTATTTAAAAGTGTTGCTAAAATTTGTCATTTTAAATCTAATAATACTACATAAGATAATTTTCATAAAAGGTTAATTTACCCAAACTCCACGTGTAGGAGCTATTTACTCATCTCCACAACTTTGCAATATTTATAAATCACACAAAAAGGAACATTGATATATTAGCAATTAATCTAAAAAATTAAATTAATTAAATTTCTTAATATAAAGCAAAAATCAAGGTATGTAACTTTGTTTGATTAATTTCATTTTGTTACTCTTTAAAATAATAAATTCATTAATTTCATTAATATTAGACGAAAATATGTATATTTTGATTATGTCATTTGATTAATTTCATTTTATTATTCCTTAAAATAATAAATTCATTAATTTATTGATGAATTTTGATACAAGAAGGATACAAATAAATTCATATGTATCATAGACATATAAGCACTAATACATATAATTTTTTTTAAAAAGTTAGAATAGGAAATAATTAGCTCCAAAAAAATTGAATGTATGTAACTTTTACTGATATTATTCTGAGACACACTCCACAGGATGTCCCAAATTCATCCAAATAAACTTGGCCTAAACTTTGTTATTAGTTGGTGGCCTAAGAGTCTCTTCGAGGTAACAAGCTCCAAGTTACTGGTGGGCTAGTGCCTCAGATATTATTGGTGAAAATTATCTTATACACATTTATTGGATCGTTAATTGCAAGTTATAACAACACTTTTCAATAATTATTAGATTAAAGAAATAATTGCAAGTTATAGTAATTTTAATTTTTTGAAAATATTAAAAAAAATTCATATTTAATATTCACATTATATCCTTATTTATAGCCTTTAATATTTATCATTCTTCATTAAATCTTTTGATAATTATTGCAAATGTTATTATTGATATCAACAATTTTTTTTTTAATTTTATTAAATAAGTTACAAAATTTGTTCTTAAATTAAGGAGTCAAATGTGGTAAAGATATTTTTTTAGCATTGGTACAATATATTTGACTTTTTAAACTTTATTAATTAACGCAGTAGTCTAATTTTTACACGATATTCAATGTAACTTTATTGATAAATTTTTTTCAACCATGAATTTATTTTCTTTACCATAAATTATTTTTTTTGCACTTCTTTTTCTGTCCTTTTCATATTCATGCATGTGAAGTTGGATTTTCCAACATTCATTACCTCTTTCTGATTAAAAATTCCTTCAATTTAGTGTTATTTTTTTTCTTGAGCCATGTCTGAAAAATGCTCAAAAATTATTAAGAATTTAAAAAATAATTTTTCTTCTTTTTTTAAAGTAAAAATAACTCCTTTTTTAGAGTTTAGTATTTAATTTAACCTTAATAACTATGTTGATAATTATGATAATTATGAAAGAAATAAAATCTGGTCAATATTATATCTTCATTTATTATCCTTCAATTTATATATATTAGTATATAAAAGAATCCTAGTCATGCATTCAACAAGAATCTAAGTGCATCCAACTAGATTGCAAACTATAGTTATCACGAAATTAAGGTAAACTATACCACTGTAGAAATGATAATTAATATAGAACTGTGTATCAAAAAAATGAAAAACTTAAGTAAAATTAACAAGAATTGCAGATAAGAAAATAGTGCCTAGGCGAAAAGACATATGAAGGACTGCATTTGGTTTGTTCAACCTGAGTCGCTAAGAAGTGCTAATGACTTATACACATACATATATATATATATATATATATATATATATATATATATAGTATAACATAGTACTTTGTTGATATGAAAAATTTATTGGTATTAAAGGTGATATCAACTGAATGAAATTGCTAAATTGTCAAATATATGATATGGTCTATAAATAATAATTATTTTTTTTACTGAATGAGAATGATCGTTTGTACTAGATTTGATATAAATAACTTAAAATTGTTGAATTTGTGAACTTATGCTTTGCGATATAAATCATATTCCACTATATTTTATTTATATCAAGAATTTGTTTGGTATTAAAATTGATATCAGATGTCTGAAATCAATAATTATGCATTTTTAATATTTTATTATCGGTTATCTACTCCCGTTTTTCCGTATACATATGTGTGATAACAATATATATCAAAATTTACTTAACATATTAAGTCTACAATTTCAGAAATAAAAAGATTACATTATTGAATTTAAAGATGATATTTTTTTTCATAAAATCAACAAAAAATATATTTTAATATCTGAAACATTATGCAGAAACATAACAAAGGCTTAACATGACTTTATCATCGTGTATGATCATTGATAAAAGTTCTTTTTTTATCTAGATACATCATGACTCTTGTATCATTTTGTATTATCATTGGTGGGCATCTAGCAATCAAGAACATAATCTCAATTTGAATTGAGTTGATGTCGATCTTGAGTTATTTTGCTATTGCATTTAACAATCTTTTATACTTGGTATTTGCATCATACATATTTCATCAACAGAAAAATCTTTAGGTCAATCTGCAAACATAATACAAAATTGTTAAGTAACTAATACTCATTAATCGGTAAAGACAAGTTATTAGAAAATTACAACAAATTTTAAAACTCACAAAACATACACATCAAAAAAATAAAAAATAATAAACATATGAATTTGATAATTTCAACATATGTTAATACTGACAAAACATACATAATAAAAATAAAAAAATAAAAAAATTCACTGAAACAATAAATATAATATGATAATAGGTTTTTGAATGTAATATGACCGAATGAAAACATTTGACAACAAATAATCAACATTTGACAACCAATAATCATACACCTATAAATTGATTGAACAATATATTTTTTTTTTTAACTTTTCATCATATTCTCGCGAAAAATCAACATGTCAACATCACATAATCGAAAACAAATACGTATAAAAAATACTATTAACTTTTTCTCTAAATGTCTTTTTCTTAATCAATAATAAGACAATATATATTTCAAAAAGGAAAAAAGAATTAACGCAAACTATCAAGTTAATAATCATGATATACCTATGGCATCCCATCTCTCTCCATGATGTATCATTATTGAATGCAAATTATCACAATCCATATTGTGAGTCACGTTTTTTAAATTTGAAAACTCAAGAAATTGATTTTCACATAAAATGATGAACTCACCTTGCCCTAAAATATCAACTAAATAAAACTATTTTTCGGAATATTATGTCACGACCCAAAAATTGATAGGTCATGATGACACTTGTCGTGACGAACCTTGAAAAGTAAGCCTTTCATCAAACTGATACACATGGAAAAAAGACAGAAATGCCCTCAAGATAAGGCTTCTAGAATGAAGCCAAATCACATAGATATATTAAGAGCGAAAAGAATAAAATTAACACCTGCAACCATAACTTTCAAAATCGGGTGTCAACAGTATAAGAACTACTAATACAATTTCGGAGTCAAATACATCAAAAAAATAACCACAAAGAAAAATATTTATTTCAAAACACTAATAAAGACATAACTAATACAAAAAAATAGAGGTAAACTCCGGATGCATGAATGTCCAACCACTACCTTGGAAGCTCCAACAATCGCTCGAGTCAAGCAAGTTGAGGTGCACTCGTGTTAGGACCTACACCGAAAGGGCGCAGTAGGCATGAGTATGACCCACTTGTACTCAGTAGGTATCATAGGTCAACCAATCAAAGTAGAAAATAAAGAATACAAAATACATACTAAGGGCACGTTCCCTGCAATAAGAAAATATCCCACAACGGTAGCCTATACCACTTGCACTAACAGTTCTAATATATCACATATATTGTAATATCACATCAAGATAGAATACAAGTACATATTATAGCATATTTAAGTAGTTTAAAGGAGAACATGCATATACCAGATCATCAGATACAAGTAAAGGAAGATAAGACAAATACATAAAATGACAAGTCAATATGATAATACAACACAAATAAACATAATAAAGTAAGTGCAATGTATATAATGATGATGATGATGCACGAGGTCGTCACACAACCTTCAGGATCGTCGCATAATCCCCGTATACACCTACGGAGGAAAGCCTCCCAACGCAGGACCCATGGGGGGTTCGTCAACCCATATACAATCCACACATCTCATATCTTTTCAGAACATCCCTCGAAAATGGTTTTATAAGGTGTTACAATATCTCCCCCTCCGCACATCCCCCAGGAAAGGTTTTAAAAATATGTCGTCAGTGTTACTCAGGTGTTTCCACAATGGTACCAATGTTTCATGAATAAGTATGATATGAGATGTAATGCTCACAATTAATCATAATGGGTATTTCCACAATCAACCACATGGTATATTTCCACAACTAACCACAATGATACATTTTTACAACCAACAATAATGATATATTTTCACAACCATGTGAGCCAATATCCACTCATTATTTTTGTTTCATCTATGAATTTTTACATGTCTCACATACCAACAAATATGAATATATCACAATACATCAATGGTTCCACATTAGACACATCAATAATAAAATATAATTATTCATATGTATTCAAGGCTATCAACATCACATAGGACCCCACATAGTCACACACATCACATAATATCTTAATTTTGATAATTACATCATATATAGGCCCCGCACGGGCAAAACATATAGATAACTATTTTCATGATTAGTTCCCACCCTTAACATTCATTTTGTACCATCATTTACTACCCAGCCCAGTCTGAAAGAGTTAAGTCATAACCTACCTCAAAAACCAAAATTGATCTGCTACACTTCGAACCCACGATCTTACTTTCCACAAACAATCCCGAACTCTGCTAAAAATATCCAATATAAAATCTATGCGTCAAAATAAAACCAACGACACCTATATTGACTATTTTTAGTTCGGGATCAAAATAGATCCCCGAAATGAGTTTTCGGAAAAGAATGGCAAAATCGGAACTTTTACTTCAAAAACACGTTCCTCAGTTTTTTAGGAATCTACAACTGAAAATTCAAGTCAAATCGAGTAAAAAAATGAGGTTCAAATTGAAGAAAAAATATTTTTAAGCTTTACCAAAAAATCTTTGAAATTCGGGTTAAAATCAAGAATCGGAGTTGTTTGAAGGTTAAATTGATGAAAAACTAGTAATTATATGATAAATATATTATTCAAATAAAAAGAAATGAAATTGGAATTTAAAATCAAACCCTAAGATTTTTGGGGTTTTAAGAAATTAATCAAGAAATTACTAAGAAAATGGTGAATTCTTACCTTAAATCCGTAATAAAATCAAGAAATGGATGTTAATCTAGCTTTCCAAGCTCCCAAAAACTTTACTTTTAAGCTCCCACACTATTTTAGGGTTTAACTCTCAAGAAGCAAGATGTAAAATGAGCAAAAAGGGCCAAAAAAAGATATTTATATTGCAGATTTTTTTGTTTTTTTGCACCAGATTTTTCCCTCAAGTTCACCCCGGATTTCTACGGGGTGCTCGGGATTCATTCAGAGTTTGATATATACAAATGAACTATACAATCACACTAAATTTGATGTTTCGGACGCATTGACAAAGTCAAATTTTTGAAAAAATATCATTTTCAAAAAGTTGACTCCCAAAATTTGAAATCGTAATTTTCTAAATCGAGGATCAAAATGAGATTTAAAAGCAGTAAAATCACACCAAACATCTTACCATCCTAAAATCGACATTTTGGATCTGCTGGCGAAGTTGGATTTTCTATCCGAGGTCGTTTCGATCAAATGTGGATCCCACACCCATATTTCCAATTGTCTAACTTTTTGATCAATAGGTGAAAATAAGCTCGGGTGCACCGAGACCCGAACCAAAGGTTTACCTAGCCTAAATCCGATATTCTAGAGCTGTTGGTGTTGTCCGTTTATCCATTCATTGCACGGATCAAAAGATATCTCTATAAGTCTAAAATAAGGCTTTCTAAGCCATCAAAAACCATAATATCCCATAAATGATACCAAAATGCATAAAAAACCATGCCAATCACTCCCACACTTCAGAAATACCATAATGCAACTGTGGGGAGGGCTAAAATAGTCAAATCACACAAAATCACAAATTTCACATATTTCATCAAATTTTTAGATCGTTACATCATCCACCACTAAAAATCTAGTTTGTCCTCGAACTAAGGCAAAGAAATACCTAAATCAATGAAGAGCTGAGGATAAGAACTACGCATATCAGAATCAACCTCCCAAGTAGCCTCATCTACTTGGTGATGTCGCTACTGAACCTTAACCACAGGGATAACTCTAGAGCGCAATCGCCTAACATCCCTGGCCAAAATAGAGATCGACTTCTCAACAAAGGACAACCGCTCATCTAACTGAACAGACTCCCAATGAATGACATAAGACTCATTAGGAATACAACAACGAAGCATAGAATCATGAAAAACTGGATGAACAACTGATAGATCAGAGGGCAAAGCCAACTCATAAGCCACATCACTAATAGTCCAAAGAATTTCAAATGGACTAATATACCTGGGGCTAAGCTTGCCCCTCTTCCCAAAGCTCATCAAACCCTTCATGGGTAAAACTCAAAGGAAAATACGATCACCAACACCAAATCTCAAGGCACGAAGTCTACGATCAGTATAGCACTTCTGCCTACTCTAAGTCGCTCTAAGTCTATCCTGAATAACCCAGACTCTATCCAAAGACTTACGAAGCAAGTCCGTACCTCGAGGTTTCACCTTTGAAACATCAAACTAGCCCACTGGGGAGCGACAACGCCTACCACATAACGCCTCGAAAGGAGCTATATCAATACCGAAATGGTAGCTATTATTATATGCAAACTCTGCTAAAGGCAAATGCTGATCCCACTGGCCACCAAAATTTATCACGCATGCATGAAGCATATCATCCAAATCTTGGATAGTTCGCTCTAACTGGCTAACAGTCTAGGGGTGAAACGTTGTACTGAGATCAACTCGAGTACCTAACTCATCCTGGAAAGTCTTCCAAAAGTGAGATGTGAACACAAAACCTTGATTTGAAATAATGGACACCGGCACACCATGCAGACATATAATCTCACGAATATAGATACGGGTCAACCTCTTAGCACTGAATGAGACTTGAATCAGAATAAAATAAGCTGACTTAGTCAATAGATCCACGATGACCCAAACATTATCATAACCATGAGATGTATGAGGCAAATTAGTCATAAAGTCCATGGTGATCCGTTTCCACTTCCACTCGGGAATGAGTAACCTCTGAAGTAACCCACCATGCCTCATATGCTCGACCTTCACCTGCTGACAACATAGGCAACAAGCCAGAAAATCCGCCAAACCTCACCTCATACCACTCCACCAGTAATGTTGCGTCAAATTATGATAGATCTTAGTCACACCTGGATGGATAAAATATCTGGAACAATGGGCCTTCTCCAAGATTAACCTAATCTAATCACTCGCTCTCGGCACACAAACTCGGCCCCTAATCCTTAAAAATCTATCTGAATCAAGTGATACTTCCTTAGCCTCCCTACTTAACACCTTATCTCGAATCAACCGCAATCCAACATCATCAAATTGATGATCTCAAATCTACTCTATCAAAGGAGATCTAGCCTCCACAAATTCCAAAATATACTCAGGTGTTGAAATATCAAGCCTAACCATCTGGTTAGCTAAAGACTTAACCTCTAAGGCTAAAGGCCTCTCCTGGGTCAAAAGATGCGCCAAGCTACTTATCCTAGTCGACTTCTGGCCCAAGGTATCCGCAACCACACTATCCTTGCCCAGATGGTAGAGAATAGTCAAGTCATAATCCTTAAGCAACTCAAGCCAACAGCCCTACCTTATATTAAGATCTCCTTGGGTAAAAAAGTACTGAAGGCTACAATGATCTGAGAATATCTCACAATGGACTCTATATAAGTAGTGCCTCCACAACTTCAAGGTAAACACAACTGCGCATAACTCCAAATCATGCGTAGGATAATTCCTCTCATGAGGATTCAACTGACGAGATGCATACGCAATCACCTTGCCCTCCTGCATCAACACAACACCTAACCCAACACCTGAAGCATCATAAAAGATGGTAAAACCTATGCCCTCATTGGGAAAAGTCAAGATAGGAGCTGAAGTCAACAAATCCTTGAACTTTTTGAAGCTCACCTCACAAACATCAGACTACTAGAAGGAAATCTTCTTCTAAGTCAACTTAATCAAAGGAGCTGCAATAGAAGAGAAACCTTCGACAAAACATCAATAATAACTGGTCAAGCCAATAAAACTCTGAATCTCGATGGGCGAAGTAGGTCTAGCCCAATCGCAAACCACTGCAACCTTGGATGGATCAACCATAATACCTTTCTTAGTCACCACATGACCGAAGAAAGAAATATACTCCAACAAAAACTCACCCTGAGAGAACTTAGCATATAACTTTTTATCCCTCAGTCTCTGAAGAACAATCCGCAAATGCTCCTCATGCTCAACTTCACTTTTGGAATATACCAGGATTTCATCTATAAACACAATAACAAAGAAGTTGAGATACAGTCGAAACACCTGATTCATTAACTCCATGAATGTGGCACAGACATTAGTCAACCCAAAGGACATGACCAAGAACTAATAATGACCATATCGAGTCCAAATATCTTTAGAATATTTGAAGCTTTAATCCTCAACTGGTGATAACCAAACCCCAAATCAATCTTTGAAACCACCGCAATACCCTGAGGTTGATCAAGCAAATCATCAATATGAAGAAGAGGATACTTATTCTTAACCGTCACCTTATTCAACTGTCTATAATCAATATATGCATAGACCCTTTTTTCACAAACAAGACAGACGCACCTCAAGGTGAAACACTAGGTCGGATAAATCCCTTATCCAATAACTCTTGCAACTGATTCTTCAATTCTTTCAACTCTGTTGGGGCCATCCTATACGAAGGAATAGAAATAAGCTTAGTGCCCGACTCAACATCAATAGAGAAATCAAAATATCGATCTGGAGGCATACCAGGAAAGTCCTTAGAAAATATATCCATAAACTCACTAACAACACAGATAAAATCCAAGAAAGGGGGCGATACAACATTGGTGTCACGAATATGATCCAAGTAAGATAAACATCCTCTCTCAACCAATTTACGAGCCTGAATAAAAGATATAATCCTCTTAGAACCCGAATGAAGTACACCCTTCCAAGCTATTTTTTGTACACCCGGTGAAGCTAAAATCACAGTCTTAGCAAAATAATGCATGATAAGGAGCTAACCAATCCATGCCCAAAATAACATCAAAATTGACCATGTCTAACACAAACAAGTCTACCAAAGTCTCACGCCCAGCAAAAGTAACAACACAAGATCGGTGCACCCGATTCACTACTAAAGAATCACCTACCGGGGTAGATACCCAAATAAGAATGGCAAGAGTCTTATTAACAGAATCAAAACCCAAAGCAAAATACATAGAAACATAGGAGAAAGTCAACCCGAGAGCAAATAATACAGATGCATGTCTGAAATAAATGGAGACAATCCTTGGCCACATGACTAATCTCATCACACACATAGAAACCTCTATGACCAGCCTCAATAGGAGAAGGTACAATTGGGCCCGAACGGCCACCCTGAACTTCTGAACTATAAGATCCACAACCCAAACTCTATAAAGTCGCCTGCACTGGACTATCATGGTATCCACGAGAACCTCTAAAATCTTTGCCTCGAGTGGTCTGACTCCTAAACTCACCAAAATATCGTGCCTTCTTGGTGCCTCCTGGAGATGCACTAAGAATACCCTCTGTGATCTTAGCATGATCCACGATACTCTAAAAAAAACCCCAAACATAACCATCTAAGATGTAGCCAACTAAAGAGAGACATCCAAACCTTTCACAAACTTTTAAATCTTCTCAGACTTGGTAGAAATGCTATCATAGGAATATCTGGACAGGGCAGGGAAGCGTGCCTTATACTCAGTAACTGTCATGGAGACCTTCTCTAAATGATCAAACTCACCCCGTATATAATCTCTCAAACTGAAAAGCATAAATCTCTCTCGTAAAGCCTCAGTGAACCGATTCGATGACAACTCAGGAGCATCAACAGGCCTACAACCGACAAATAATCTCCACCAATCTCTCACAGCATATCTTAATTGATAGTAGTATAATCCATACCATCCACGCAGAAAGAGTAAAACACAACTTAGAACACAAGGTATGAAAGAACTTTGCACGATAAAGAATAAAATGAGGAAAGTTTCCTAAAGACATCCTATAACCTCTCGAAGATATATATGAACGTCTACATACCGATCCGTGAGACTCTATTAGACATTCTGTTCTTACACCATTGAGACCAATAAAACCTAACTGCTCTGATACCAATTTGTCATGACCCAAAAATCTATAGGTCATGATGACACTTGTCATGACGAACCTTGACAAGTAAGCCTTTTAACCAAACTAATATACACGGGAAAAAGATAGAAATACCCTCAAGATAAGACTTTTAGAATAAAGTCAAACTACATAGATATATTAAAAATGGAAAGAATAAAATCAACACATGCAGCCATAACTCCCAAAATCGGGTGTCAATAGTATAAGAACTACTAATACAATCCCAGAGTCAAATACATCAGAAAAATAACCACAAAGGAAAATATCTATCTCTAAACACTAATAAAGACATAACTAATACAGATAGATAGAGGTGAACTTCGGAGGCATGAATGTCCAACCGCTACCTTGAAAGCTCCAACAATCGCCCGAGTCAAGAAAGTTAAGGCACACTCGGGCTAGGACCTGCACCAAAAGGGCTCAGTAGGCATGAGTATGGTCCACTTGTACTCAGTAGATATCATAGGCCGACCAAGCAAAGTAGAAAATACAAAATACAAAATATACACTAAGGGTGCGTCACCTGCAATAAGAAAAGGTCCCATAATGGTAGTCCACACCGCTTGCACTAACAGTTCTAATATATCATATATATTGTAATATCACACCAAGATAGAACACAAGTACGCATTATATCACATATAAGTAGTTTAAGAGAGAACATGTATATACAAGATCATCAAATACAAGTAAAAAAAGATAAGAAAAATACATAGATGACAAGTCAATATGGCAATACAACACAACATAAATTCAATAAAGTAAGTGCAATGTATATGATGCTGATGCTGATGCAGCTGATGATGATGCACGAGGTCGTCGTTTAACCTTCAGAATCATTGCATAATCCCTGTATACACCTACAGAGAAAAGCCTCCCAATGCAGGACCCATGGAGGATTCATCAACCCGTTTACAATCCACATATCTCATTTATCATTTTCGACACATCCCTCGAAAAGGATTTTACAAGATGTTATAATATCTCCTCCCCGGCATATCCCTCGGGGAGGGTTTTAAAAAAGTGTTGCTAGTGTTACTCAGGTATTGCCATGGTGGAAGAAATATTTTATGAATGAGTATGATATGAGATGTAATGCTCACAACTAATCACAATGGGTATTTTCACAATTAACCACGTGGTATATTGACACAATGATACATTTTCACAACCAACCGCAATGATACATTTTCATAACCATATGAGCCAATATCCATTTATTATTTCTGTTTTATCCATGAATTTCCACATGTTTCATATACTAATAAGTGTGAATATATCACAATACACCAATGGTTCCACATTAGATATTTCAACAACACAATATAATTATTCACATATATTCAGGCTATCAACTTCACATTGGACCCCACAAATCACACACATTACATAAATCTCAATTTCGACAATTACATCATATATAGGCCCCCGCACAAGCAAAACACATAGATACCCATTTTTATGATTAGTTTCCACCCTTAACATACATTTTGTACCATAATTTACTACCCATCCAGTCTGAAAGAGTTAAGCAATAACCTACCTCAAAAGTCAAAATCGGTCCGCTACACTTCGAACCCATAAACTTACTTTTCATGAATATCCCAAACTCTGCTAAAAATATCAAATATGGAATATACATATCAAAACAAAACTAATGACACCCATATTGACTACTTTTGGTTTGGGATCAAAACGGATCCTCGGAATGAATTTTCAAAAAAGAAGGGAAAAATCGAAACTCTACGTCAAAAAAATATTTCACATATTTTTAGAAATTGATCGCTGAAAATCCAAGTCAAATTGAGTTAAAAATGAGGTTCAAATTGAAGAAAAACATAAGCTTTACCGGGTAAAATCTTTGAAATCCGGGGTAAAATCAAGAATCAGAGTTCTTTTGAAGGTTAAATTGATAAAAAAACTAGTAGTTATCAGATAAAAATATTATTCAAGGGAAAAGAAGTGAAATTAGGGTTTAAATCAAGTCCTAAGATTTTTGGGGTTTTAAGAAATTAATCAAGAAATTACTAAGAAAATGTTAATTCTTATCTTAAATCTGTAATAAAATTAAGAAATGGATGTTAAGCTAGCTTTCCAAGCTCCCACAAACTTTACTTTTACTCTCCCATACTATTTTAGGGTTTATCTCTCAAGAGACAAGATGAAAAATGAGCAAAAAGGGCCAAAAAGGGTATTTATATTGTAGATTTTTCTGTTTTTTTTGCACCAGATTTTTCCCTTCAAGTTCACCCCGGATTTAGATGGGTGCCCGGGATTCGTTCGGAGTACGATATATGAAAACTATGTAACCATACTAAATTCAACATTCCAGACGAGTTGGAGAAGTCAGATTTTTAAAGAAAATATCATTTTCAAAAAGTTGACCCCCAAAACCTGAAATCACAATTTTTTAAACCGAGGATCGAAATAAGTTTTAAAAGACTAAAATCACACCAAGCAGATTAACACCCTAAAATCAATATTTTAGATTTGCTAGCAAAGTCGAATTTTTCATTCGAGGTCGTTTCAATCAAATGTGGGACCCACACCCATATTTCTAATTTTTTAACTTTCCGATCAATAGGTGGAAATGAGTTCAGTTGCCCCAGGACCCAAACCAAAGATCTACCTAGCCTAAAATTAATATTTCAGAGCTGGTGTCATAGTCCATTCAGCCATCCATCGCACAGATCAATAGATATCCCCATAAGTCTAAAATAAGGCTTTCAAAGCCATCAAAAATCAAAATATCGCATAAATGGAAAAAAATGCATCAAAAATTATGTCAATTACTTCCATACTCCAAAAATGTCATAATGAAACTACAGAGAGGGGTAAAATATTCAAATGACACAAGTTCATAAATTTCACATATGTAACGACCTGAGACTACCCCCTAGTTGTCACACGGTGCTTACAGTCCCGAGGGACCACAAGCTAACCTATGAGCTGGTACCTACTGTGAGTGCTGGATAACATGATCATAAATGTGGAAGAATACTGACATGCCATAAGGTTTTAATAACTATATTTAAAACTGAAATATGAGTCTATAGAAACAGCTGACTAAATTTGATAAAATAATGATAAACTGGACAACTAACTGTAATGTCTGAATACTGAATATCTAACTCTAATGTCTAAAAAGCCTCTAAAATTGAATGAATGAATATGAGTTGATGTGATAGACCCCCAACTAACTCTGCTAACTACTGAAATAGAGATATAAAGTAAAATAATCTATCCTCGAATGATGAGGACTCACCACTGCTACTGTACTACTGATAGCCTAAGAAGTAAAGTCTAAGCGCGCACTTTGAATGTACTGGTATGCTAAATGACGTAGGCTGATAGGCATGGTTTCATGAATAGAACTAATAATTAACTAAATATACATGTAAAATGTGGAGTAGTGAATAGAGAACATGAAATCTGTAGATACTAAAAATATGAAGAATCTGTAAATACCGAGTATGCATGACAGTCTATAAATACTAAAGATACGTGAAAATCTATAAACACTGGGGATGCATGACCAATCATATAACATGGACTGAGTAAAATCTGTAAACTGAAATACTGATATCTATATGCTTTGGTCAAGCAACTCTAAGACTGCATAACTGAACTGACACTATAACTAAGACTATATCTGAGGCTGTGGGAGGTATCATCTAACCGATATTCTCTAATATGGGCTAATCGAGGTCCAATCTGTAACCCCGGTTGGAAGGGTATTAATACCGTGCCACGGGCACTAACGATGGTTGTGTGGATCTACTAAACTGATATAATGTCCAAAGAACTAAGGGTGTCAAGCCTGAATCTGATGGGTGACCCCTGCGAGATAGTCAAGCCTAATCTGACGGGTGACTTCTCATACCCTACGCTAGCTATGTAGTTCTGGAGTATAAGGACTTCTATTAACTACTCTGCCTATATGACGGGGAAGCCGCCATCCCTATACTCGCTCGATGCTAAATCCTACTCCCAACTGAAAGACACTAAAATACTAGACTGCTCATCTGACTGGTAACTAACTATTCTAATAATGCTCATAGTATGTTATGAAGACTATTCTGTAATGTACTGATACTAAACTAAGTAAACAACTATGGATTTTGGGTATTCAATACCCTCAGGACTCAAAACAATAATATTAAAATGAAACTAAAGGTTAAAGGACAAAACATGAAGGCTTTTATTTAAATCAATCACTCGTGTGGGCATTTTATCAAACACTTGTAGTTCATGGTTTAAAACAACCATAGGAATGCTATGGAACTTACAAAAATAACATGAATTCAACATAATAGTACTAAATCATGGTTTAATTCAATAAATAATAATATTACCACATGGAGAATTGAATAGTAACGATAATTTCATGGTAACATGGTATAAAATCAATAGTGCATGGAGATTCATGGATGAAATCAATATTTAAAATATAATAACTTGAAAAGATTATAAATTGGTGATTAAAATGGGTTACTTGGGCTCCATGGATGAAAGAAATCTATGGATGAACATTTAAGATACCTTAATTGATGAATTTTCTGAAGTTCTTGGTGAGTTCTTGAGGATTGGCCTTGAAATTGGAGACCTAGGGTTCTTGATTTGGGAGAGAAAACTTCTTGATTTGGGAGAAAATAATTAAAATAATGAGTTTAAAAATGTTTTTAGGGCTTAAAAGCACACCTGGGCGGATTAAAATTAGGGGAAAGGACTGTTTTAACCTTGGGCAAAACTTTTAATTTTCGTCAAATTTTTCAAAAATGGGCACCTGACACGATGCGTCGCTATCGCGCCGTGTCACTGGAAACTGGGATGACGGCACGATGCAAAGAAATTGCGGTGCCCCTTTGATTCTGATTTTCACCATTGGCGCGACGCACCATGATCGCGCTGCCTCACTGGAATTGGACAATTATGAACTAGGCCTACGACGCGATGCACCACTATCACGGAGCAATACTAGAAATTGAAAATTTCTATTTACACTGACTCCGCGATGCGCTAAGGTTCAAAATGACGGTGTTTAATGACTGAGACTTAAAATCATCATAACTTCTTACCCCGTTATCGGATTTGGGAAAATTTTATATCGTTAGAAAGCTAATTGAATTTCCTACGGAACGTCAAGCTGTTAACTGAAAAATAATGAATGTTTCAAAAATTTTATATATGAATACTAATGTATTGGGACTTAGATTATGCTAGGAAAATACGGGGCGTTAGAATATCTCCCCCTTTGGATCATTCATCCTTGAATGAAACTAGTTAAGATGAGGAAAACTGCTAGACTGAGCTTACACACTGAACATGCATATCTGATGCATGAATTACATGACTGAATTGATTTGTAAATGCACGACTGACATGAACATGATGTGCAACTGAAACCTAGCATGATAGAGAGAAATCTTAAGAAGATTAGTACCTTATACTGAATCTGGATTCATAGAGAAAAGAAGAGGGTACTTGGTCCGCATATCTGCGTCTGCTTCCCAAGTGGCTCCCTCAACGGATTGATTCCTCCAAAGAACTTTGACTATTGGAACTTTTTTGTTCCTTAGTCTATGAACTTGATGATCAAGAATTTTGACTATGACTTCTTCAAAGGAAAGACTGTTCTGAATATCTACACTCTCTAAGGGAACCACTACAGCTTGATCACCAATACACTTTTTCAACAATGAGACATGGAACACTGGGTGTACTGAGGCTAAATCTGAAAGCAACTCAAGCTCGTAAACTTTCTTACCGAAATAACTGAGAATTCTGAAAGGGCCGACATATCGGGGACTGAGTTTCCCTTTCTTGCTGAATCTCTTCACTCCTTTCACGAGAGAAATTTTCAAGTACACAAAATCACTGACCTCAAACTCGAGATCCTTTATCCTCACATCAGCATATGATTTCTGTCAGCTCTGGGCAACCCTAAGCCTTTCTCTGATCAACTTAACCTTCTCTAATGCATCAAACACAAAGTCAGGCCCTACTACTGCGGCCTCTCCTACTTCAGACCAACCAATTGGAGATCTACATCTCCTACCATAGAGAGCCTCAAATGGAGCCATATGGATACTGGAATGATAGCTGTTATTATAAGCAAATTCAATCTAAGGTAAATGGTCATCCCAACTACCCTTGAAATTAAAAACGCATGCTCTCAACATATCTTCTAGAGTCTAAATGGTCCTTTCTTCTTGGCCTTCTGTTTAAGGGTGAAAAGCTGTACTGAGGTGGACTTGGGTACCAATACCCTTTTGGAATGCCATCCAGAAGTGAGAGGTAAATAGGGTACCTCTATCAGAGATGATAGACAATGGAACTTCGTGTAACCTGACCAACTCTCTGATATAGAGTTTGGCATAGTCCTTGTCTGAATAAGAGGTATGGTGTAACGCCCCAATTTTCTGAACCGAAATTCTACACGATGCTCATGACCCCGAAGGACCACAAGCTAACCCATGACTGATATCTGTACTTGTAAACTGCATAATATCTCATAAAATATGCGAAAACATGAACTGTAAGGCCATAAGGTTCAATACTGATACATATCTGAAAAACATGGTATAACAATACCAAAAAGAAACATAAATACTGAAGTCTAAGCATCTAATCTGATATCTAGTCCGAAAGACTCTAACTGAACTAAATAAGGAGTTGATGGGACATGTCCCCAACTAACTCCAACTACTGAAATAAATTGAAAACTGAATTAGAAATGAAATCATCATGTCCTCGAAGAATGAGGACTCACGTCTAACTCTGACTGCTGATCCTGGAATCTGCTGCTAATTTGGAGCCCATGCCCCTGAACCTATGGTGTAACATAAGAGAAAGCACCATAGCTCAAATATGTCAGTACGTCTGAATGTACTGAGTATATGAGTGAGGTAGGCTAAATGCAAAGGGTTTTATATGCATGAACAATGCTGACTGATATAAACGTGAGAATATATACATACATATGTAACTGCAACTAAACTTGTGGTGATACTGACTACTAAGTCTGAATACCAACAACATGAGCTTACTAATGCTGAGATACTGAATGACTGAGTTTACTGATATTGATATACTGAATGACTGAGTTTACTGATATTGATATGTAATTCACTAATAAGTGAAGAACTGATACTGTATTACTGAATACTGGGAGACTGATACTATATTACTGATAAAGGAATGATTGTTTCTAATAGTTCTGATTATGAAGAACTGATTTGATTAATCGTATATAAAAGTCCTGAAACTGAGCTCGTGATAACATGACTACTGAGGATGAATATTGATGACATGTATTTACTGATAACACATTATGAATGAAAATTGAATTCTGATAACTGATATATCTAATAATATGAGTTCTGATAACTGATAGCATGAATGACAGTATCTGATAGTCCTAAATCTGATGGAACTAGCTGAGTATCATACTGCATTTGACAGTCCTGATATCCTGAAGAACTATCTGAGTTCTTTTGCTGAGACTGATACTGAAACTGTGGAAAGTAGTTATCTTACTAACATGCCCCAAATATGCTATAATAGCTAAGCTGGGGTCCAATCTCTGCCCCGACTGGAGGGGTGTCAATACTGCGCCACTGGTAAGGACAGTTATGAGAACCCTATACTGGCAGGTACTCAAATGAGAACGGTGGTAACCCTAAACTGACAGGTTAAGCCACCTCATCAACCCTAATCTGACAGGTTAAGATATCTCAACCTACGCTGGCTACGTAGTTCTGGAACACAAGGATGACTACTAAGAATCACACCCTGAACTGGCAGGTGAGTTCCCATCCTTGGGTTCACTCGGTGCTAACTTCTACTCCCATTAATAACTAAGCTGAACTAAATAACTGAACTGAACTGATTAGCTGAACTGATATTGATTAACTGGATTGATACTAGTGGTATTGTTTAGCGGAGCTAAACTAAGTTTACTGGATTCCGATGACTGAGGGATTGTACTGAGTTCTGAGGAATGGTTGAGAGTACTAAAGTTACTGAGATTGACTGTGAATACTGAGGTTACTGAGGTTACTGAGCACTGAGATTACTGAGATTACTCTATTACTGAGATTACTAAGATTTCTGAGTTTTCCTGAGTCACATGACTGACTGAATTCTATAGATCATGGCTTGACTGAGAGTATCATGAAAACATGACATGGCTCTAGGCACACAACTATATTTTTTGGGTACAAGTACCCCAGGACTCGATGGAAGGAAACTGACATAACTTGAATTTCTTGAGTACACGACCATCAATAAAAATCTATAATACATGAGTGGGGATTTCATGAAGTTCATGGTCATCATAATATCTATCATGAATAGGAATGCTTATAATCAAGTCATAAATCTCATATTCTAATATCATGGGCATTCCGACAACATATACTATTCATAGCAATGGCATGGAAACCATTCAAGCATAAGGGAATGACAACATGTAACGTTTAGTTCATATTGTAATGATTTGGGGATATTATACTTCATGTATTTATTATAAATCTCAAACATGGTAGGGAAAGCTTGGATATAATTCACATACATAATTCATATCTTCATCATCATACATGCTTCATGCCACTACCCTAAGAATACATAATTAGCATGGAAATTCATATTGAAGTGTATAGCTAACATGGACTTATCATGTGATTATCATAGAATCATGTAAATAGGAATTTCTAGTATCCTAGGCATTTTATCAAACACCTTGCATGCCTTCTTTAAGGCATAGGTGGATTTTATACTTGCATTATATTAAACCATCCAAAGTTCATGATTTTCAACCAACAACCACATATATTTCATGAAAAGACCTTAGATATCATCTTGAAACTTAAACATCCATCATCAACATGTACATATTCATATCACCACAAAAAGTTTACAAAACAACATTTAAAAGCATGATTCTTGAGCTCTATGAACGAATTGAATCCATAGATGAACACTACGCATACCTTGGAAGGGAGGTTCTTGATGATTGACGGAGGAATTTCCTTGAAATTTGATCTTCAAGCTTAATTATGCAACCCTAGTTGTTTTTCTCTTTTAGTGCTCTTGGATGATGAGCTCTGAGATGTTAATAGGGTTGTAATATGTTTAGAAGCTATATATTTCATAGGGTTAAGTTTAGGGACCTGTAAGGAGTGTTTAAAGACTTAATTACCCTTAAAATGACTCAAAACGGAGTGTTTTTGGCACTTGGAACTGACTTAGGCGGCGCCTAACCAATCGCCTAAGTTTGGTTGGGCGGTGCCTAACCAATCGCCTATCCTTATTGTCTCTCACGAAAATGGGCATAAATTTTCGCTTGGGTATTGGATTAAGGATAAATTGGTATCCTTGGAAATATAATTCGATTCTCTACAATTTGGTGGGTCTAAATATACAGAAATGCCATATGAACATCGAGTTATACTCATTCAAATATGACCCTTACGAAATCGAACACTAAAACTTGATGGATTCAAAAACTCTTAGCTTGTATTACCTTAAGTGACTCATATGAACATGCTTAATGCATCATAAGCTATCTTATCGCTAGGATACTCATTGTAAGTCATGCACTAAAATGCTACTCACAGGATAGGAGGTTTCATACGTAGGAAAAATGGTTCGTCTCCTAGCTTAGAAACATGCGGGGTATTACAATATCTCCCCCTTGGGAACATTTGTCCTCGAATGGAACTGACTGAGAGGGGAAAAGATCAACTGAGCATGAATAAATGAAACATGATCTCATGACTGACGTGACTGATGAACTGAATATATCATACTGAACATGCATATCTGATGCATGTATAACTGATTTATGAATGTAGGACTTAGTGTTCTGGTGAGCTGAGTTTCTCAAATAGGAATGCATATATGATGCTTAACTGATAAGGCGGATCCATACATATCTAATACATGATTATATGACTGACATGATACGTGAATGCATTACTGAAAGTACTGATGAGCTGATCATGCATATTTGATGCGTGAATTCATGACTAAACTTACTCATGAACATGCAATGGTAATGGTACCATGTTTGAACTGAAAACTGATCATGGAACTGAATACCAAGTTTGGTACTGAAATATGAACATGAGAACGAGTAAGTTTAGGGAAAACTGTTACCTTGACCTAAGAATATCGATAAGTTTGAGATTAATTACTCCATATGCATGATCGGAAACATGAGAACATAACTTAGTATGGGACGTGGTAGATATACTGAATATCATGATCTGAACTAAATCTTGAAAACATGGCATACGACTGAAGTTGGAGTTTGAGGGTTAACTTATGAGTACCCCTTCTCCAAACTGGATTCATCAAAAAAAAAGAGAGCAGCATGTTTATGTCATGAAAGTTTGGGGGTATAATGTATCTCCCCCTTGGGACACTATATCCCTCAAAGAATATGACTTGGATAAGCTACTGAGGGGAATTGGGGCGATGCGCAAGACACCTAGGAACTGAGTCATGACTGAATAGCTAGGATCTGAAACTAAGACATGATACATAAACTGAGCTGAACACGAGTGCATAAATATACTAACTTATCTGATTAACTGAATAACTGATAGTTGAATACTGGATCTGCAAAGCTAAACTGTACTTAGTCTGAATAGCTGGGCTGATATTTTTGAGTTTTATGAGAAGAAGATAAGGACTAACTGAGTAGAATGAGGTATCTGAGCATGGATTCATGAAGTCTGTATTATTTTCGAATGCGAGACCAAGCGTACGACATGGTTCTGTGGTGTTCTATAAACTGGGGTACTGAAACACTGATAACTGAGTACTGACAACCTGAATGCTATGGTCAAGCATGTCTGGAATTGAACTGAGTTTCAAATCTGGTTACTGAGCTAAAAATGTCATTATAACTAAGCCTATAGCTAGTACAGAAGTACTAAATTCTGAGGCTAAGTAACTGGTAACTGAAGCCATGGTCCTGTAGGACTATCTGAGTTATTTACTGAATATTGATTTTTGAACTATCATTGTAACTGAGTTTTAGACTGATACTGAAGTACTGAATTCAAGGACTGAACACTGATCACTAAGTGCTGGATATGGAAACTATAATTGAGTTGGAAACTGAGTTTTTGATGGCTACATGTTGGGGACTGACATAAGTCAAGGATCTAAATGTACACTTTAACTTTGTACTTTCCCAACTTCTAAATACAACCCCTTGCTAGACGTTTACTTGCACATTTATCATGACATTCAAGCCTATCTTCACAACTACACCCTCGTGCAAAGCATGCAACAATCTTTTCTTATTTAAACAACTGCTCATCACTACACTGTTCCATAAGGAGAGCTAACTGGAGGAGTAAATCAGGAGGACCTGAAACATGAATAGATACAAACTAAACTTGACACATGAATGAAACTTTGAGGAATAAAATATCAACAACATGGATTTACCACGAAGGTCTGAACTGAGAATATACATGATGTGGTATGAATTTATCTGATCTGTAGGGGCATAGCATGAGTCATGAAAGCTAAGTATACTGGAAAGCATGATATGCGTACATGAGTCATGAGCTGCATGACCTGAGTCTAGAGTTTGTGTACTCGTGGGACATGATTCATAATACTAAGGGAGCTAGAACTGAACCCTTTATACTAGGAAATGAAGGCGCACATAATCCCATGGAAAGTGTGTGAAAGTAGATTGTGCTCATAGAACATGATTCGTACTGCGGAGTAAACTGGGACCCCTTATACAGGAAATTGAATTCATACATGATTATGGAAAAAGAGATACATGAGCATGGTTCGTGACCATAGAGTTGGTATGCAATGCCTGAGTTGGTTTCGTGATAGCTGAAGTGAAAAACTCTGCACTGAGATGAGAATGGGTTAAGAATTGCCTTCCCTTACTACTTTCTATACATACTGGCTCTACTACTGGAGTATGAGGGATTGACTTGGTCACTTGATCTATTATCACATACCTACATTCTGTTCAACACCTACTTGTCTTACTAAACACATCATCTGATTCTGTTTCCTCACATACTGCTAATATCACATTCACACCTTTATGCTTAATTTCAAGTCAATAAACTTAAATTCTTGCTTGCCTACTAGCACTGTTCAAACTTACTAATTTATGTTGGTACAACTATCCCCATGAATACATAATCTAATCAGACTAGATAATACTATCCCAACTCATCTACTGCTAAACTCTTGGGTCCATGCTTAAAATTCAAGGTCTATACTGTCATAGGATTCTGAGAAGGGATCTAACGGCATATAAAAAATTGGATTTGAGTTTACAAAGGAGTTCTCATGATCATAAATAAAATCTGTACAACTTTGGAACATGACTGAACTGAGGGGATATTGTCTGAGCATGTGGCAAATCCCATAACTATCTCCAGGGACTGCATGAGAAAGTCCTATCTTTAGGACTTGAGCTTCACTATTTCTGTTACCTTGAAAGTAAGGTAAAGTTGACAAGAGGGGAGCCTGATGTGAATCTACATGGGTTCCTTAGAGAAACTTGTTATAGCATGATCTTGAGATATGAAAGAAGGGAAACTATTCCTAAAACATCTCATAGCCTCCTGCACATAAGTGTGGTGCACAATACGCCCATGTACAAGACTCTACTTGATGCAGCTTTTAGACTTCCTAGGATACTGTTGAACCTTAGGCTCTGATACCAAGTTTGTAACGCCCCAATTTTCTAAACCGAAATGCTACACGGTGCTCATGACCCCGAAGGACCACAAGCTAACCCTTTTCTGATATCTGTACCTGTAAACTGCATAATATCTCATAAAATATATGGAAACATGAACTGTAAGGCCATAAGGTTCAATACTGATACATATCTGAAAAACATGGTATAACAATACCAAAAAGAAACCTAAATACTGAAGTCTGAATATTTAATCTGACATCTAGTTTGAAAGACTCTAACTGAACTGAATAAGAAGTTGATGGGACATGTCCCCAACTAACTCCAACTACTGAAATAAACTGAAAACTGAAATAGAAATGAAATCATCATGTCCTCGAAGGATGATGACTCATGTCTAACTCTGACTGCTGATCCTAGAATCTGCTGCTGATTTGGAGATCATGCCCCTGAACCTATGGTGTAACATAAGAGAAAGTACCATAGCGCAAATGCGTTAGTACATCTGAATGTACAGAGTATACGAGTGAGGTAGGCTAAATGCAAAGGGTTTTATATGCATGAATAATGCTAACTGATATGAACATGAGAATACATACATACATACGTAACTGCAACTAAACTCGTGGTGATACTGACTACTGAGTCTGAATACTGACAACATGAGCTTACTGATGCTGAGATACTGAATGACAGAGTTTACTGATATTAATATACTGAATGACTGATTTTACTGATATTGATATGTAATTCACTAATAAGTGAAGAACTAATACTGTATTACTGAATACTGGGAGATTAATACAATATTACTGATAAAGAAATAATTGTTTCTAATAGTTCTGATTATGAAGAACTAATTTGATTGACCGTATATAACAGTCCTAAAATTGAGCTCGTGATAACATGACTACTGAGGATGAACACTGATGACATGTATTTACTGATAATATATCATGAATGATAACTGAATTCTGATAACTGATATATCTGATAACATGAGTTCTGATAACTGATAGAATGAATGACTGTATCTGACAGTCCTAAATCTGATGGAACTAGTTGAGTTCCGTACTATATTTGACAGTCCTGATATCCTGAAGAACTATCTGAGTTCTTTTAATGAGACTGATACTGAAACTGTGGGAAGTAGTTATCTAATCGACATGCCCCAAATACGCTATAATAGCTAAGTTGGGGTCCAATCTCTTCCCCGACTGGAAGGGTGTCAATACCGCGCCATTGGTAAAGACAGCTGTGAGAACCCTATACTAGCAGGTACTCAAATGAGAATGGTGGGAACCCTAAACTGACAGGTTAAGCCACCTTATTAACCCTAATATTACAGGTTAAGATATCTTAACCTAAGCTGGCTATGTAGTTTTAGAACACAAGGATGACTAATAAGAATCACACCCTGAACTGGCAGGTGAGTTCCCATCCTTGTGTTCACTCGATGCTAACTTCTACTCCCATCTGAAGGACACTGAACTGAATAACTAAGCTAAACTAAATAACTAAACTGAACTGATTAGCTGAACTGATACTAAATAACTGGACTGATACTAGTGGTATTTTTTAGCGGAGCTAAACTAAGTTTACTGGATTTTGATGACTGACGGAATGTACTGAGTTCTGAGGACTGGTTGAGAGTACTGAAGTTACTGAGATTGACTGTGAATACTGAGGTTACTGAGCACTGAGATTATTGAGATTTTTGAGTTTTCCTGAGTCACATGACTGACTGAATTCTATATATCATGGCTTGACTGAGAGTATCGTGAAAACATGACATGAATCTAGGCACACAACTATATTTTTTGGGTACAAGTACCCCCAGGACTCGATGGAAAGAAACTGACACAACTTGAATTTCTTGAGTACACGACCATCAATAAAAATCCATAATACATGAGTGGGGGATTTCATGAAGTACATGGTCATCATAATATCAATCATGAATAGGAATGCTTATAATCAAGTCATAAATCTCATATTCTAATATCATGGGCATTCCGACAACATATACTTTTCATAGCAATGGCATGAAAACCATTCAAGCATAAGGGAACGGCAACATGTAACGTTTAGTTCATATTGTAATGATTTGGGGATATTATACTTCATGTATTTATTCAACATCTCAAACATGGTAGGGAAAGCTTGGATATAATTTGCATACATAATTCATATCTTCATCATCATACATGCTTTATGCCACTACCCTAAGAATACATAATTAGCATGGAAATTCATATTGAAGTGTATAGCTAACATGGACTTGTCAAGTGATTATCATGGAATCATGTAATTAGGAATTTCTAGCATCCTAGGCATTTTATCAAACACCTTGCATGCCTTCTTTAAGGCATAGGTGGATTTTATACTTGCATTATATTAAACCATCAGAAGTTCATGATTTTCAACCAACAACCACATATATTTCATGAAAACATCCTTAGATATCATCTTGAAACTTAAACATCCATCATCAACATGTACATATTCATATCACCACAAAAAGTTTACAAAACAACATTTAAAAGCATGATTCTTGAGCTCTATGAACGAATTGAATCCATAGATGAACACTACGCATACCTTGGAAGGGAGGTTCTTGATGATTGACGGAGGAATTTCCGTAAAATTTGATCTTCAAGCTTAATTATGCAACCCTAGTTGTTTTTCTCTTTTAGTGCTCTTGGATGATGAGCTTTGAGATGTTAATAGGGTTGAAATATGTTTAGAAGCTATATATTTCGTAGGGTTAAGTTTAGGGACGTGTAAGGAGTGTTTAAAGACTTAATTACCCTCAAAATAACTCAAAACGGAGTGTTTTTTGAACTTGGAACTGACTTAGGCGGTGCCTAACCAATCGCCTAAGTTTGGTTGGGAGGTGCCTAACCAATCGCCTATCCTTATAATCTCTCACGAAAATGGGCATAACTTTTTGCTCGGGTATTGGATTAAGGATAAATTGGTATCCTTGGAAATATAATTCGATTCTCTATAATTTGGTGGGTCTAAATATGCAGAAATACCACATTAACATCGAGTTATACTCATTCAAATATGACCCTTACGAAATCGAACACTAAAACTTGATGGATTCAAAAACTCTTAGCTTGTATTACCTTAAGTGACTCATATGAACATGCTTAATGCATCATAAGCTATCTTATCGCTAGGATACTCATTGTAAGTCATGCACTAAAATGCTACTCACAGGATAGGAGGTTTCATACGTAGGAAAAATGGTTCGTCTCCTAGCTTAGAAACATGCTGGGTATTACATATGGACTGGGAATAAATGGGCTGATTTGGTCGTCCTATTTACAATGACCCAAATAGAATCATGATGATGATGGGTACGCGGCAAACCTATCATAAAATCCATGTTTACTTCCTCCCACTTCCAAGTAGGAATACTGAACTCCTGCACGGACCCACTAGGTTTCTGATGCTCAATCTTAACTTGCTGGCATGTAGATCACTTAGCTATAAACTCTGCAATATCTCTCTTCATTCCATTCCACCAATAGATCTCCCATAAATTACGGTACATCTTAGTGGCCCCTGGATGAATTCATTACCTTAAATCATCTACACTAGGCACACACAATCTACCCTGACAACGCAAAACACCATCTCCCCCTTGGGAGAAAACCTCCACTTTTTGGTCTCTGAATGATTCTTTTAACATAACTAGATTGGGATCTCTATCTTGCTTTTTCTTCACCTTAGAAACTAGAGATGATTCAGTGCTACTCTGTATCCACACACTACTCTCTACTGAGTCGACTAAGAGGATAACTAGTCGGGCAAGCTAATGAACTTTCTTAGCTAACTTCTTATTACCATCCTCAACATGAGAAACACTACTCATAGAAAATCTACTGAGAGCATCAGCTCCTACATTGTCCTTGCTCAGATGATACAGAACACTCATGTCATAATCCTTTAATAACTCTAACCACCTTCTCTGACATAGATTTAAATATTTTTTAGAGAATATATATTGAAGGCTTTTGTGATCTATGAACATATTTACATGTACCCCATACAAGTAAAGCCTCCAAATCTTTAAGGCAAATACTACAACTGCTAACTCAAGATCATGAGTAGGGTAATTCTTCTTATAAGGTTTAAGCTATCTGGAGGCATAGGCTATGAACTTACCTCTCTGTATGAGAACACAACCTAAACCTACCCTAGATGCATCACAATACACAAAAAAACTATTTGATTAGTCTAGTAGAGTCAAGACTAAGGCTGAGGTAAGTTGAGTCTTCAACTCCGGAAAACTCTTCTCGCATGAATCTGACCACTGAAACTTAACTTTCTTCTGAGTCAATCTGAACATGGGGGATGCAATAGAAGAAAACCCTTCAACAAATCAATGGTAATAGCCAGCTAAACCCAAGAAACTCTTGATATCTGATGGAGAGATGAGGTCTAGGCCAGTTTCTCACCATCTTGATCTTTTGAGGATTAACTCTAATGCCATCACCAGAAATAATATGGCCAAGAAAATCTACTAATCTTAGCCAGAATTCATACTTACTGAATTTAGCGAATAACTGATGAGCTCTAAGAGTCTGAAATACTATTCTGAGGTGGTTTGCACGATCGTTTTCACTACGAGAGTAAGAAAGAATGTCATCAATGAAGACTACAATGAACATGTCCAGTTACTATTTGAAACTTGGTTCATCAGGTCCATGAAGGTTATTGGGGCATTGGTAAGACCAAAGTACATGACTAGAAATTAGAAGTGACCATATCGGGTTCGAAAAGTTGTTTTTGGAATGTCACATTCCCTGACCCTGAGCTGATGATAGCCTGATCTGAGGTCTATGTTTGAAAAATAGCTGGCACCCTGAAGTTGATCAAACAAGTCATCGATTCTAGGAAATGGATATTTATTCTTGACTGTGACTTTGTTCAACTGATGGTAGTCTATGCACATTCTGAGAGAATCGTCTTTCTTACGCATGAATAGAATAGGTGCGCCCCATGGGGAGACGCTGAGTCTGATGAATCCCTTGTCTAGGAGACCCTTTAACTATTTTTTAACTCCTTGAGTTCTGCTGGAGCCATTCTGTATGGTGGAATATATATGGGCTGAGTATCTGGAAGAAGGTCTCTTCCGAAGTTGATTTCCCTTTCATGAGGAACTCCGAGCAGACCTTCAGTAAATACATCTGAGAATTTATTTACTACTGGAACTGACTCAAGAGTTAAAGTTTTTGAGTTAAAGTCTTTGACTTGTACAAAATAGTAAATACACCCCTTCGATATCATCTTTCTCGCTCTAAGGTATGAAATCAACTGACCCCTAAGAGCTGTGGTAATACCCCTCCATTCAAGTACTAGTTCATTTGGGAACTAAAAATGAACTATTTTGTTTCTACAATCAACTGAGGCATAGCATGAGTGGAGCCAATCCATGACGAGAATAGCGTTAAAATCTGTCATTTCTAACTTTACGAGATCAACTGAGGTAACTTTCTAAGATATTGTGATCGGAATGTTTATGTATACCTATCTGGATACAATGGAAATGCCTACTGGGTAGACACTGAAAAGGGCTCTACTATAGTTTCGGGACTAACTCCAAAGTTGACAACTATATATGGAGTTACAAAAGAAAGAGAAGCTACAGGGTCTAGTAAAGCATAAACATATAAGTGAAAGACCTGCAACGTACCAGTAACTACGTCAGGAGAATTTTCCTGATCTTGGCGGGACTGAAGAGCATATAATCTATTCGGACGCTGACCACTGGTAGCACTGGAAGCGGTACCCTGCTGAGTCGGGAGAACGAATGGAACTGACGACTGATGGGACTGGCCCTATTGGCGCACATCCCTACCTTTCTGAGAAACTACCTGACACTCCCTAATCCGATGGCCTATCTTTCCACACTCGAAACATACATCACTACCCGTTCTACACTCACCCTGATGGTGTCTATAATATTTTTGACATAGAGGATTTGTATGAGCACTGCTAAGACTGACCTGGGAATTAGAGCCTGTGCCCTATACCTATTGTCATTTTTGAATTTAGGTACTGGGGCACTGGCTAAAGAGGGTGTTGGGGCTGTAGACCTCTAATAAAACTGAGGACCGTTACCACCTTCTGACTTTAGCTGATTGAAATTAAAACTACCCATTCTAGCTATTTTGTTTTCTCTTTCCCTCTTCTTAATCTTTTGCTCCTCTATCTGTTGAGCATGGACCATCAGCCTATACAAGTCCATCTCACTAATAAGCATTGTGGTCCTGCACTCTTTGACCACACTATAAGATATGGCAGACACAAACTTACTCATCTTGGAGCTGTTATCAGCTACCACATGAGGAGCATACCTAGCTAACTGAGTAAACTTGAGGGAATAATCCCTCATACTCATGATGCCCTACCTCAAGTCGATGAACTTTAACACTTTGGCCTCCCTCAACTCCAATGGGAAGAATCTGTCTAAGAAAGCTGTGGCAAACTCTTCCCACTCTACAGGCCTTGCATCAACACCCCTATCTATCTCTCAATGCTTAAACCAAGTATGGGCTACATCCTGCAACTGATATGCTTCCAACTCAGCACTCTGACTTGATGTCACCCCCATAGCATCCATTACCTTTTGCGTCATATCTAAGAATTCCTGTGGATCCTCTTCAGACTTGGATCCTGTGAAAGAAAGAGGATTCATCCGGGTGAAATTCCAAATTTTAGTCATAGTAGTATTGGCCACTGGGTCGGCTGAAACAGTAGCTAGCCATTCATTTTGTGCTGCTATAGAATTGGCTAGAGTAGTGAACGCAGCCCTGAATTCTATGTGAGAGACGTGCTCATCCAGAGGATCTACTTGGATGGGTTGACTGATTTCCTGTTCTTCTTCTATTCTTCTTGTGAGTCATGTTCTATAAACATAAGGAAGAAATGGATTAGATAGAGAATTTAACTTGATCTCATGCTCACTTGGATGACATGAATACTGAAAGAAGGGAAACTTTTTCCTAAACGCATTATATCCTCTTGTCCATAAGTGTGGCGTGGTACATACCCATGCATAAGACTCTACTCGACGTGGCTTTCACACTTCCTAGGATACTTTAAAACCTTAGTCTTTGATACCAAGTTTGTAACGACCCAAGACTATCCCCTAGTCATCACACGGTGCTTACAGTCCTAAGGGACCACAAGTTAACCCATGAACTAGTACCTATTGTGAGCACTGGATAACATGATCATAAATGCGAAACAATATTGACATGCCATAAGGTTTTAATAACTGAATTTAAAACTGAAATATGAGTCTATAGAAATAACTGACTGAATCTGATAATATAATGATAAACTAGACAACTAACTGTAATGTCTAAATACTGAATAACTGACTCTAATGTCTGAAAAGCCTCTAAAACTGACTGACTGAATATGAGTTGATGGGATAGGCCCCAAACTAACTCTGCTAACTACTGAAATAGAGATATGAAGTAAAATAGTCTGTCCTCAAATGATGAGGACTCACCACTGCTACTGTTCTGCTAATAGCCTGAGAAGTGAAGTCTCAGTGAGGTTTAGGAACTGAGCGTCAACACCTATGATATAATACATCATAGCGCAAAAGAAATGTATGCGATCAGTACTTTGAATGTACTGGTATGCTAAATAGGGTAGGCTGATAAGCATGGTTTCATGAAAAGAACTAATAATTAACTGAATATGCATATAAAACGTGGAGTACTGAATAGAGAACATAGAATTTGTAGATACTGAAAATATGGAGAATCTGTAAATACCGAGTATGCATGATAGTCTGTAAATAATGAAGATACATGAAAATCTGTAGACACTGGGGATGCATGACTAAGCATATAACATGGACTGAGTAAAATCTGTAAACTAAAATACTGAAAAATACAAAAATTTGTATGCTTTGGTCAAGCAACTCTAAGACTGCATAACTGAACTGAGACTATATCTGAGACTGTGGGAGGTATCATCTAACCGACATTCCCTAATTTGAGCTAATCGGGGTCCAACCTGTAACCCCAATTAAAAGGGTGTTAATATCATGCCATGGGTACTAATGATGGTTGTGTGGATCCACTAAACTGATATAATGTCGAAAGTACTAAGGGTGTCAATCCTGAATCTGATGGGTGACCCCTGCGAGATAGTCAAGCCTAATCTGATGGGTGACTTCTCATACCCTACGCTGGCTACATAGTTCTAGAGTATAGGGACTTCTTCTAGCGACTCTACCTATCTAACGGGGAAGCCTCCATCTCTGCACTCGCTCGATGCTAAATCCTACTCCCAACTGAAAGACACTGAAATACTAGACTGTTCTGAGTTCATCTTACTGGTAACTGACTGTTCTAATAATGCTCATAGTATGTTATGAAGACTATTCTGTAATATACTGATACTAGACTAAGTAAACAACTATGGATTTCGGATATTCAATACCCCCAGGACTTAAAACAATAATAGTAAAATGACACTAAAGCTTGAAGGACAAAACATGAAGGCTTTTATTTAAATCAATCACTCTTGTAGGTATTTTATCAAGCACTTGTAGTTCATGGTTTAAAACAACCATAGGAATACCATGGAACTTACAAAAATAGCATGAATTCAACATAACAGTACTAAATCATGGTTTAATTCAATAAATAATAATATTACCACATGGAGAATTGAATGGTAATGATAATTTCATGGTATAAAATCAATAGTGCATGGAGATTCATGTATGAAATCATAATTTAAAACATAATAACTTGAAAAGATTATAACTTGGTGATTAAAATGGGTTACTTGGGTACCATAGATGAAAAAAATCCATGGATGAACATCTAACATACCTTAATTGATGAATTTTCTGAAATTCTTGGTGAGTTCTTGAGGATTGGCCTTGAAATTAAAGAGAGCTAGGGTTCTTGATTTAAGAGAGAAAGCTCCTTGATTTGGAAAAAAATAATTAAAATAATGAGTTTAAAAATATTTTTAGGGCTGAAAAGCACACCTGGGCGGATTAAAATTAGGGGAAAGGACTGTTTTACCCTTAGGTGAAACTTTTAATTTTCGTCAATTTTTTTTGAAATGGGCACCTGGAACGACACGTCGCTATCACGTCGTGCCACTGGAAACTGACAACTGGGCTGACAACACGACGCAAAAAAATCGCGGTGCTCCTTTGATTCTGATTTTCACCATTGGCGCGGTGCGCCATGATCTCGCTACCTCACTGGAATTGGACAATTATGAACTGGACTTACGGTGCGATGTGCCACTATCATAGAGCAACACTGAAAATTGATAATTTCTATTTACACTGACTTCGCGATGCGCTAAGGGTCAAAATCACGGTGTTTAACGACTGAGACTTAAAATCGCCATAATTTGTTACCCCGTTATCGAATTTGGATGAATTTTATATTGTTGGAAAGATAATTGAATTTCCTACACAACGTCAGACTCTAAAATTAAAAATAATGAGTGTTTCAAAAGTTTTATATACGAATACTCATGTATTGAGACTTAGATTATGCTAGAGAAATACGGGGCGTTACAACATATTTCATCAAATTTTTAGATCGTTACAGATTATGATTGAAAAGTCATATATTTTTGTTGAAAAAAACATAAGTTATTGAAGAAGATGAACCAGATTCGTGTATTCTTTAAAAAGTGAAAAAAAAATGGTTAAGGAGAGCTTTGGGGTGTGATTGGTATCTATCATTACCTGCAATCTATTTTGAAGGACAAGATATTTATTTTTAGTTATATAAAGTCTGTATTTTTCTTATTTGTATTGGTATTTACTTATTTTTTTTAGAAAATGAAAATTTATATCTTAGTTATCTTCGTTTTTTTAAAAAATAAAAGTTACTATAACTTGCAAACTTAAAAGTTTTGCTATAACTTGCATTAAACAATTTGATCTTGTATAATTAAGTTTTTTTTCATATTATTGACACCATATCATCAAGGGTTAACCTAAATTCCACATGTTTAGGAGCTATTTACTCCATCTCCACAACTTTGCAATATTCATAAATCACACAAAAAGAAATACATCAATTTTTTGATATATTAGCAACTAATCTAGAATATTAAATTAATCAAATCTCTTAATATAAGGCAAAAATCAATAAATATATCTTTGTTTGATTAATTTTATTTTACTACTCTTTAAAATGATAAATTCATTAATGTTATTAATATGATACAAAAAACATGTATATTTTGGTTATGTAATTTGATTAATTTCATTTTCTTATTCTTTAAAAAAATAAATTCACTAATTTATTGATGAATTTAGATACAAGATGGATACAAATAAATTCATATGTATCGTAAAAATATAAGCACTAATACATAAAATTTTTTGAATTATGATATATGTGCACACATATATATTCATATGTATCATGAACAAATACTAAACTTCATATTCCATATGAATTAGTAGACTATGATACATTGACACACAGACGCACTCATATGTATCATGAATAAAAAATAACACTCTTTTAACTATGATACATATGCACACAAATACTTTCGTATATATCATGAACAAAGAGTAAGCTTCATATTTCATAATAATTAATAGACTATGATACATTGACACAACACATTTATATGTATCATGAACTAAAAGTTGTATTTTTTTTTGAACTATTATATATGTGCATAGAGCTACATTCATATGTATCATGAATAATCACTAAGCTTCATAGATTTAGTAGACCATGATACATGGACACACAAATTAAATATATTTATATGTACCTAATATAAAAAATATACCAATATATCCATCAATTACCTCTGAGTTTAATCACTATCGAGCAACCGCCTCCCATAAAATCAAATAATAGCTATGAATTTTGTGGTTTTATGATGATTATATAACGGAGGTACATACAACCTTGTAGATTGAACAAATCTTGAATCATATGAGCTACCTTCTGGTTATATTATATTTGAATAATCGAGGATAATAGAAATTAAATCAAACTAATGATCAAAATTGTAGAAATTGAATCAGATTCATCAATTATTAGAGATGGTGGAGATGAACCAACAACCTCCGATGGTGATGTAGACAAAGAATGTTGAAGTGTCTGCATTGAAAATCCCTAATTACCAAGAGAATACATATTTTCACATAAAAATTCTGAGATTTTTGGGCGACGACTTGAAAAGATGGTTTTAAAGGAGTGAGCAATTCTTTTAGTATGAAGGTACGATGAAAGAAGGAGATTCTGCAATAGCATCAAGCCACGAGAAAATTGTGGTTGGAGAGAAGAAAGAAGGAGAATTTAGAGGAGAAAGAACAAGGAAGAAGTAAGAAAATAAATATTTTGGGTAAGTAAAATTTTGAAAGATAAACATGCGTTAAAAGAGCTGATTTTAGCGGAGGGAATGCGGTATAGATGGATATGTTATGTATCAATTTCTAAGGAGAAAAAAAATCTTAATTATGAAAATATATGTAATTATTTTGAAGATGTGGGAGAATATTTATTAATGATAAATATGTTTGAGTAATTATGTAAGTTACCCTATGATAAACCACAATTTTATGGGGTCTAATTACTGAATTCGATGATACTTTTCATATTTATGAAATCTAGCGACACTTTCTCTTCTCCCTCTCTCGCTCATCTCTCTCCCTATCTTGTAAAGATATTTGATATCAGATACATGTATTTGATACACAATTACATCTGTGTATTTGCTCTTTTTATACAACTTATATCTATTTCATAGCATACATGTATCAACTTTTAATACCATATAATATATCTTTTTTTCACAATTTTCAATTGAAGAAGATAAGAGATATACAATCATGTAGATATATATATTCAATATCAAATATGTGTATTCAGTGTATTTGCACATAGATACATGAGAAAGAGGAGAAGAAGGAAAAGGAAGAGGAGGAAAAGGAAGAGTAGGATGAGGTAGAGTAAGAAGATGCTATAGTTATCCAAAACAAGTATCTGGATCAATAATAGTCCAACAACATGTATTCGGTATCAAATATGCTTAGATACATTCATCACCTCACGATGCCTACAAAAGTTGCTGCCATCTAATAACAGATTCTCATATAATTATGAAGATTGCGTCTTTAATTTTCTCTACAACAATGAATTTGATCAATTTCATCTTTTCCTATATTCATGATAACATTTTCTACAATTTTGATTGATTAATCGATGATCCTGGAGACGAAAGAGGACAATAAAGAAAGATACTAAGAGATAGGAGGAGATGTAAAAAAAACAATATCCTGAGAGAGAAATAGGGAGAAGAGAGAGGTAAGCAAGAAAGGGAGGTTAAAAGTGTCGCTGAGTTTCATAATTTTTTTGAAAGTATCACTATGTTGTGTAGATATAATATCTATGCGTGCATAGATAGGTAGTTTTTTGATAAAATAGTTCAATTTTAAAAAAATGGTATTTGGTAGACAATATCTATGTTTCAAGCCACCAATTTTATATCTCATAACCAAAAAAATATTCCTTTAAATAATTTTAAATTTTCAAATTCCTTCTCACTAAGAATTTTATGTTCCACCATCACTTTAATTCCAAAGCTACCTTCTCCCTCATCCATTAAAGAATTTAGGACTATCTTGTGTTGTATGGTGCTATATAAGTTGATAACTAAATTTCTTACAAAGAGGCTTCAATGTGTGATGAACTATTTGATAGAACATAACCAAGAAGCTTTTGTTTCTTGGAGGGTCATCACTAACAATATTATTCTTATCCATGAACTAGTTAAAGATTATGAGAGGAAAGGTATATCACCATGTTGTATGCTAAAACTAGATATTGCAAAGACCATATGACTCCATGGAATGTGCTTTTGTGGAAAAAGTTTTGTAGGGTTGAATTTTCCAAGTATTTTGTCCCCTAGATAACGACTTGCCTAAAAATAGTTTCTTATTCTATTATCATAAATAACAGCCAACCATACTTTATCAAGCTAAGAAGGGGTTAAGTTAAGGGGATCTTATATCGCCCTTTCTTATTGTTATGGTCATGGATTATCTTAGTAGGTTGCTTAAAAACTTAGGGAGAAATCCAGATTTCAATTACCATCCGAAGTGTGCTAGAATGAACCTCACTTATCTTAGATTTGCAGATGACCTATTTTTGTTTTATAGAGGAGATGCGATATTAGTACAACTTTTTTTCTTACCAGTACCTCTAGAATGATTGTTAATACTTCTAAGAGTTCAGTATATTATGGTTGCATGACTAGTGAATAAGAAACAATAGTGTTGAACTTCTTGAGGTTTAATAAGGGTGAACTTTTGTTTAGGTACCTTGGTGTACCACTGTCATGATTCAAATTACCAGATTGTGACCACACCTACTCTAATCTACCTAGATAGGAGAATCTCTTACAATACTTTCAATGTGCTAAGTGAAAGTCTTAAGATAAGTAACAAAGTACCAAATCCTTATTACAACAGACTTTACAAATATATAAATGTGGAATCAAAACTACCGAAGGACCTAGTCTAAACAGGTATAAGAGATTCTAATAAACGAAGGACAAAACAAAACACAACTTTCACCATGAATGAGAGTAGTAGAAACTGCTAGAGATCACTATCCACATCATCTGTGAAATATCAACTGACTCTGTAACCAGACTATTCCCCCAAAAGGGTATAGAAAGAGTAGTATTAGTACAAATAACACATAGTAGTAGGTATCATCGATCGAATATGGATAGATAATATAAAAACAATATACAAATCACTAAAAGAAAATATGACAACTTATACAATAATTTTATTCATAACACTTTCATTCAGTTATGCTCTCTCTATCCTTTGTTTTGATTAAGACTATTTCTATTCTTATTCCAGTTGAACATTCATCAACTTTACATCATGTGTAATCCATACTAACTCTCACTTATTTAAACCAGTAGTTATTAAGTCAATCTATTTCACTTACGTCTCAATTAACCTCAATGATAAATGAAAACCAATAATCATCACCTTGTAACAAATACAACTACGAACACACATTATGATAAATATCTCAAGTTTATAACACTTAGCCTTTTCAGTAACTCTACAACTTCATCCAAGTACAAGTCAAGATACAACAAGTTATGTAAACCCATGACCAAGTCAACATCCCTGACTCTAACAAAAAAAAATCCAAAAATATATGTCAAGTAATCGGACCATACAAGAATCCCGAATATATCAAGCAACATCACAATTTGGTTTATGCAAGGAACCCACAACAACAATCACAATATAAATTGGTACCCTCATTTAACCAATATAAAAAACAAAAATAACAATAATCATATACTTGGTCCACTTAAGGAACCGTCACACTCATACATATCTTGTACATACATGTTACGGGTTTTATGGGTGCGTCCATTAGCTATGAACTGCACGAGATAAGCTCTGTCCATGTACCAAATCCAGACATCAAGTGCCCAAAAATCTCGTGAAGATGTCCAATTACCAATACATTTCATAAATAACCAATATAATATCACAATAATCTAAAAAAACAGTGATAACAACCAACATTTATAACAACCCTAAGTTTTGCATATAACTTTACTAAATGGTTTTATACTTAGAATGTCATTTTAAAAATACCTTCCTTAAGTATTCATTTCAATAATAGGAAATCACCCAAACACTAGGTCAACTCGAGTTAATTATTCCAGGTAAACCACAATCATACTTTAACACACCAAATCACAAGTAGATATAATTCTTTGGTTTCATTAATTATAGTATCTCCGAAGACCAACCCATGTCTTATTCAAGTAAGTATTATCAAGTTATATTCATTAAATTAAGTTACTTATTTAGGAGTGCCCATTCAAATCAAAGGACCCTAAACTCTAGTTCAACATTCATAAGTCCATTCACTGTCCAATCCCCTTTTATTTATACCAAGACTAGGGATTCTGCTATTATCTAGCAACCTTTACATTTAAGTCATTACTAGGTTCAAGACCCTACTCCATTACCCAATCATTAAACTCTATTCAACTTACAATCTAGTTTTAATCATACACCTTTGTGCCTTTTATTTCCTAATCCTTATCTTAACTTGACTTTAGGCTCTTAAGTTGAGTCACCGCCTCCTCATACCATAATCAGTTCTCATCTCTAACTTTAAGAAAGGTTATCTCATATTCCAACACAAATAATATTAAGCTCACCATTTTATGGTAATTAGGCTGAATCTTTAGATTATAAGCTCATAAAATCTCTTTGTCATTCTCTATATTCATATAATTCATATTACAATCCACCACTGACTCATACAAACGCACAACAAACATTAAGTGATAATGATCCTAGTCGAAGGTGACTAAAATTGATATTAAAAAGTAGAATTAAACAATAAAATTAAAAGATAATTAAGAAATAAGAGATGAGAAGTGAAGAAAAAAGACTCAATTGAACAACAAATAAACCAAGAGAGAAAGAAAACTTAATCAAATACAACATAAACCAAATTAAGTCCACAATATGATAACTCGATGATCAATCAAGCGAAGAAGATAACACAAATAATACAGGAGTCCACCCTAATCACTCAATCTAAGCTAAAAATTAGAATTAAACCCTAACCTAGAATAACTAAAACATCAAGTCTATTCATGACGATTCAATCATCAAAAATCTAATTGATGAAAATGGATAAGGCAAATATTTATAGTCATTGTATTTACAAAAATAGCCTATTAAAAAAATAACTCAAAAGTGATTATTTTACAACTAACCCACAAGGGACCTTCTTGATTGCCCATATGACATTCTGATTGCCCCTGACATTGTGTATCTATTTCTTCATGCCTTTCTTCGAGATCTAAGATATCATCCATATATGGAAGCCTCTACTAATATGCTCCAACCTAATCGTTCTCGTATGGTCCTCTACTTCTTCAAAAGGATTCACCCTCAAATTCAAACCTTGTAAAAATATTAGACGGGTAAACAACAAACAAATCCTTATAGCTTGAGGGTTAGCACAATGGTTAGCATTAACAAACCTATCTCTATACCAAGGGTGCACATATTTAACATATAACCAAGCATCAAAATAAGCCATAAATGGTTTGTAGCCCAAAAAAACAAGAGTTACTTAGCTACATAGGAAATATTGACAAATGGGTAAATCAAAAGAATCATGGTGTTTAGGCAACCACACATGCAAGTCCTCAATGGTTCTGTATTTAGAAAAACACAAATCCCTTTTTAAGTCAAGTAGCACATTATATCCCACATAGCTATGTGTCATGTCATAAACAAGGTCATCCCAAGTCAAAATTCCACTCATTGAACTAGCTATCTTCAAGAATGAGATTACTCCCAGTTCATTATCGAAATCAAATACAAAGGTATTCCCCATATAAGTTGACAAATATATCTTATTCAAACCCATAAGATCAAGTAATAACACCAAACAATAATCATATAATAAAAAATATTGCTACTATACTTATCACCATGCAAGACAACAACCTTACTCAAAACTTGCTTGTATTTAGACTAGGCATTTCATCATAAATGGCACTATTCAAATTATTATTGGGGTAAAAGGAAAAAAATCCATAAACATGGGTCAAGCATACACCTATTTGAACTATTGACACTTTTAACTCATACAAAATTACTCCACTCAAAGACAAGAATATCATCATATGCAAGAGAATAGTATAGAAAGGTGTTACTTAAATAAACTTCATTCAAGGTGTGCCTACATATATAATCACCCTTTAATACACAAGCATCAAGGCCTTGATAAAGCATGTCGTCACATAAGAATGAAGGGGTCATTAGAGAACATAAAACCCCTTTTTATAACCGCTAACCCCTTCAACAAATGTACTATCATCTTTAAAGAAGAGAGTTCCATCTTTAAAAAATGTGTCATCATATCATAGTGGATTCTTAATCAATTGGTAGCCTTCAACAGGGTCTACACTACTATCATACCAATACACACCATTGTGTATTTCACCTTCACTAATCATGTCAATATCAAACAAGGGATTATCATTAAGAACACATTCCACTTTAAAATCCTCATGAGAAGAACGAGGAATTGGATCAAAATTCAAGGATTCATTATTTTGGTGCAGTGATACATGACTATCTATATGACCAACTATAGTAATGCCAATATTAAATTGAGGTTCCTTAATTTCATCACAAAACTCCTCCCTTGGTGAGTCGTCATTACACACGAGTTGATCAACACCAATATCAATTAATAATGAACTATCTTTGAAAATAAATATATCAACACTAGATGGACACAAATTGATCTTACTAGAAAAATTAGTTTGGTCATTAATAGGATCAACTAGTGTATCTATATTCTCAACATGCACATTATCAAAAAATGAAAAAGAATCACATGACAATGTACTATCATTAACGACATAAGTGTCAACACTAGGTGGACACAATTGATCTTACCAGAAGAATCAATTTGGTCATCACTAGGATCAACTAGTGTATGAAAACTCTCAACAAACACATTACACTATGTGGAAAAGAATCATTAAGCTCATATGAAACAATATCACTTGCACTTAATTGACGACTAGTCACACAATGATCTTTTACTTTCAACAAAGTTAGGCTTAGCTTTGTTACCTCATAGATCACATGAATGATTATCTTCACCTTAGTTTTCAACATTGGAGCATAAATGTTCTTTTGGAAAGATTTTTAGTGCCTCATGATTCTTCATTGACCAAAGCCTCTCAATAGTCTTTCTTCCAAGGATACCTGCATACAAATTTAGACAACTAGAAAAGAAAGAGAGGTTACAAAAGTTAGTATAAGATTGTGATAATACTCTCACATCACTCCTCACAAACTTTTCTTTTTCCACTCTAGAGTTGTCACATATCACACCTTTACTACTCTCAATATTTTGTCTCTTATTTTATTATAGTTAGTACAAGTGCCAAGAATTCCTTGAAAAGGGTTTGGAGATCCCTTTACCTCTAACTTCTACTTTGGGTTCTAGGAACAACTTTTATTTCACTCACTAGATCCTCATCAAGCATATTTGTACAAGAAGTAGCTTGTTATACTTTTGACTCTTTAGAGACCAGAGATCTTATCAAGAGTTATTAGCATGGACGCACATAATTTGTTCATCCTCAAAGCAACAAGATCCTCAATTTGGAGTGGTTCATTGATAACTTTTGTTTTATGAATCCGCCTCTCTTAGTCATACACATCTTGAAATAATGAGTTTTTTTTACTTCTATGGGTCATTGATCCTCCAACCCTCCCTTCAATATCATTATCATATTGAGAACTAGTCACATTAGAATGAGGATAAAAAGTACAAGTTCTTGCACCACAAAAAGTAGAAAATATTCTATAACTAAGGTCCACACAATGTCTTTGAATTTGTACCATCCACACACCTATACACTCTTGGATAGGATATTAAGTAGCATAAGAAATAAAGGTAATTAATCCCCACGACTTCCCCTTATATCAAAATTCTTCTCAAAGAGTTCATAAGATATATGGGAGAAAGAATCATGCCTCATATTGTCCTCATCACCATGGTATGTAATATGAGAACCTCCATACCCTTCTTCTTCACCATCAAATTTATCATAATATACTTCTACTACTTCATGTTCATTATAAGAGCCATAAGCGCTATGCATCTCATGTTTGTCTCTGATATGGTAATTTTCATCACCATGTCGATCATAATATTTTGGACCATTATATACTTCATAGGATTCACTATGATACTAATGGTATTCATTACTTTGCTTATAATCACTCAAATAACTCCCACGAGGCTCATGATCACTATACTCATAGTTCATGTCGCTATATGCATAGTCAGTAAGGTCATCCCCACAATAGTACAAAACTATGAATGACATTCTCCCTTATATGACCTTTTGTACCTACAAAAATAGAAAACAAGTTAGTAATAAGATCCTTATGTCACTCTTTAAATGAACTCTCGACTCATCTTCTATGACTTCTTTTCTAAATTGATAGTGTTACTACCTTTGCTTAATCAATTCAAGGTTATCTATCCTTGTAGAGGAATAAATTTTATGAATCTTGAAAGCAGGATGATTCAATTAAATATTAAAGTAATTGAATCAAGAAATTTATGAATGAATTAAGATGAGAAAAGTTGAAGAAAAGAAGCATGAAAGAAAACACACTCAAAAAAAACTAAGTAACAAAAGTAGAAAATTGATTAAATATGTCAAATTACTTTTTAATTAGTTATGAAATTGAAGTAGAAAATGTTTTAAAAACGAATTATGAAAATCGGACACTTGGAAAACTTTTGAGGCCTTGAAGAAATTCATCACTTTAAATGAGTTTGATTGGATGATTAAAACTAGTTAACAAATAAATAAGGATGTTACTTACTTGTTAAATAGTTGAGAAATTGATGAAGAAAAAGAGCAGAAAAAGAATCACGAAATTCGAACACTTAAAAAACTAATTGAAAAAAATCTGCACACCTTGCTCTCTGAATTGGGCTCCACGCACCATGTGGCATGAGTAGGGAGGCTGGCTGCGCTGCCTAGGCAGCTGGTGATGATGTGGCACTGTGTTGGAAGTCAATGGCTAACTTTGACCGCTGACATGACATGCCTATGTGAAATTTAATTTTTAATTTTTTTTTTTGCAATTTTTTTTTCCAGATTTTGATTTTTTTTTAAAATTTTCACTAGTGGAGCCACTAACTTTTTGGCCAACTTTGGCTTGAAAATTTTGAATCAAAGTGTATCTTTTTTAATCTTCTTCTCCAAAAACAAGATGAAGTTGTTCAAGAACACCAACAAAAAAAAACCCAAACTTTATAAGATCATAACTTCTTCGTTTTTGCTTCAAATTTTATAAATTATTCACCCACGTGTTGCTCTCAACGCCACAAACAAACTCCACTAAGTCTTAGCCTTCAAAACCAAGCGAAAAATAAACTCACTTTTTCAAATTCACAAAGTTTCAAAGTTCAAAACTCTTTAATGGTATCTTCAAATCTACTCCTCCAAATCAAGTGAAATTCAAGATTGAAGCTCAAAAAACACTAGAGAATCAAGGTCTAGTGTCAAAAATAACAAATCAAAACAACAACAAAAATTAGATTTTTGTAAGATTTTTGATGTTTTTTTTTTAGATTCTTTGAATAGATCAAAACCCCAATATTAAGATTTGTGAAAACAAACCTTAATCTAGGATCTTGATACCAAAATGATAACTATCCTAGTCAGAGGTGACTAAAATTAATATCAAAATGTAAAATTAAACAATAAAATTAAAAATATTAAAAAATAAGAGATGAGAACTGAAGAAAGAAAAACTCAACTGAACAACAAATAAACCAAGGGTGAAAGGCAACTCAATCGAATTCAAGAGAAATCAAATTGAATCCACAATATGATAACTCGGTGATCAATAAAGAGAAGAAGATAACATAAGCAACTTGATCTAAGCTAACAATTGAAAATGAACACGATTACTACCCTAGCCTAGAGTAACTATATCAAGTTTATTCAAGATAATTTCATCATAAAAAATCTAAGTGATGAAAATGGCTAAGACAACTATGTATAGTCAATGCCTTTATAAAAACAACCTATTACAAAAATAGCCCAAAAGTGACTATTTTACAAATAACCCACAAGGGGCCTTCTTAATTGAACATGACCTTATGTATCTATTTATTCATGCCTTTCTATGGGCTCCAAGCTATCATCCATATACCGAAGCCCTTTCTAATATGCTCCAAGATAATCGTGGTCGTATCATCAAGGATTCATATACAATATAATAATACACAATTAAGTCTTTATTACATTAAATATATATTTTATCCATCCAAACTCCATGCCTACAAGCCTAATCATGATTTCTCCTATCAAATCTATTTTATAGATTACGATTACTAACCCCAGTCTACTACTCATAAATCATAATCTACCTGGAATCCAAGTTGTTGTAATAAATAAGACACATCATGGATGATCTTTCCTTTTTTTTTTCACCTTTTTGAAGGCTAAATCATCTAAAATGCAATAGTTAGAAGAGTAATATATAAACTATTCTTCAAACAAATATCTTGAAAATTCAAAGCAACAAATTTTATCCTTATTCATGCCTACAACTTTACCCAAGGACCAATTAGTCATCAAAATAGTTCTATCAAGCTGAGCCCAACTACACTAATGGAGTTTTAAAATTAAAGATTTCACCTTTATGGAATTCAAGGTTCCTTAGCTATCAACTTTTATGTTTTGAACCTTAATTTCATACTAGGAAGTGTTAATTCAAAAGCATAAATCAATTCTAAGTGAAATATATGCACCCATGGGTTTTCCCCCATAAATTCATGAATTTTGTATTCTAAACCATAAGAAACCATAAATTTTCTGTTCTAACAAAACATTATTAAAAAGGAGTACAATCTTACCTAAGCGAAGGATTTCCACTCCAATCATGAGCAAATTGCTCCCCTAGGGTTAGGAATGAACTATTTGTGTTTTAGGACTGCAATCCATTAAATAATCTTTTAAACTACCTTTGACATTGCTAAAGTGACTTGGGACCTATAACGCCCCATAAAAGTTGCATGTACTAGCCCCTAATAGTGTACTCTTAGCCTTGAAAACCTGAAAATATTCTAAGTGTCAAGAGACTTAGTCTCATTTTTAGCTCTTAAACTTCGGGGATTTTATTTTCAGTCCTCCCGACCTTCGATTTTAGATTTGTTTGTTGTGTTGCTATTGGACAAGGTCGTAGTACATCTCGGGTGAGTTTTGGAATTTTTAAACAAGTCTAAGGGCATGTTTGGTGTTCAATTCCACTAGCTCAGGGCGATAAGGAGGCACCGCCTGGGGTACCCTACCGAGCTAAGGCAGGCGCCGCCCGGGCTACTCCACCTCTTTAAGGTGGGCGACGCCTGGGGTACACCGATGCTCTAGGTTGGGCGCCGCCTGGCATATCATGCCCAGCCTATTTTCAGCACCCTTGTCCGTTTTATTAAGGGTATTTTGGGTATTTTGATTTCCTTTATCAACTTTAACACGGGATTAAGCTCCCAAATACCCACATCATTGATACTTTCACCAAAAATATTCAATAACACTCTCTAGGGTTCCATATTAGTAATCAAAATAAATCAAGATTTAATCGTGGGTTTTAGAAGATAATTGGAGATTTGGAATCCTCGCATCATAGGCTTCAAGAAACATCCACTAATTTTTGAAATAGAGGTACGTGGGGGGGGGGGTTATCCTAAAAACTACCTGGTCTTAAAACCATTAGAGCATGACTTTAATATTTTTGTGCATGAATTTCAAAGGGGTTTTGGAATCTATGTTCTAAGTTACATATTTCGAATGTTTAAATGTTACTATTGTTTTGACCTTGTGGTCTTATCCCCTAAATGGATTTACATGTATATGTATATGTATGGAATTTGAGTTTTAAGATTGTTTGAGAGCATAAATTATGAACAACCTCTCTTGTATTGAATTAAAGATTATGGTTTTGTGATTTAGAAGATGTCTTCGCAATATTATAGCATTTGAGTATGATTTGAAATTGTTGAGAGGGTGTTTCTGGATATAAATGTGTCCTTGTCTTTGAAATAAAAAATTGCATATGAATTGAGAACTTTCACATGACCACCCTGTGCTATTGAAATGCATGACAAAGCTGAGTCCTTTGCATGTGTTTACATGAGGTTTGAGAAAGAGTCTCTTTGAATTGATTTATTGAAATGGTGGTCCCAAACTTGTGTTTTGAAAACAAAGATTTATGATAGACTAATAATGGCTCAGAGATGTGACTTGTAAGTCAATGGTATGATGATACCATATGTATTTATGCCATGTTAGATTATGTTTTTAGAATATGTTTTTAGATGCATTATTAGAGCATGCTTTCAGAGTCTGCATGATTTGATCGAGTTTTAAAAAGTGGATGAAAGAGGGTTAGGTGGCTACCCGAATAAGGTACGAGTTTAAGCAACTCTTAGACTAAAACTGTATTTGCCGATACGGGTAGATTATTATTGTACGATGGCGACGGTCATGTGGCATAGTAGATTCAGAGACTCTGACCCTTGCGACACTCTTGGGTTGGGGGCTTCACTACCGAGTTAATGGCAGTTTCCATATAGCCCATGGAATTTTTCAGAATTGTAGGATATACCACCTAACGCAGAAGTAACACAGATTTTCTAGAGTTGTGATAATTTTTACAGTCTTTTAAAATGCCCATGTGATTTCTTACTATGTTATACGTTTGTGAAAATTGTTTTACATTACTCTCATATATGTTGGATAAAATTATTATTTTGGATTTGCTTTGCGTACCAGTACATATGTATTGACCCCCCTCCTCCCTCCAGGTTTTGAGGCTTAGTCTAGGGGTCCAAAAAAGCAGTAGCATTTATCAGATAGAGTTGCAGTGTCCAGTTGGTAAGCCTTCTCTATTTCGGAAGGCCTATCTTTTTAGATTATGCCATTTATTTCTGATTTGGTCTACTGAGGGCCTTGTCCTAGTTTCAGACAGTGTCAGATTTTCATATAGTAGAGATTTCGCAGACTGAGTCAGATGTATTTAGATGTAGTAGATTTATAGTTTCCATACTTATGTTGAATTCAGAATTGACCATGTTTTCATAGCAGATTTTGTTTCTGTATCTTCTTTATTTATATGAATGTTGTGCATGAATACCAGATAGAGAAGGGCGCCTGAGCCTTTATGGTTCAGGATGTTCGTCACGGCCATGCCCTAGTTCGGGTCGTGACAAACTTGGTATCAGAGCACGGTTCATGGTCCCAGGGTGTCTGCAAAATTGCATCAGGTAGAGTCTTGTTTATAGGTGTGTAGTGCGCCACACTTATAAGTAGGAGGCTACTAGGCATTTAGGAAATGTTTTGCCTTTTTGTGTTTTAGTTCATGCTTCAGAGTCTAATTTGTCCTCTAATCAGTGATCTCTTGCTTTTCAGAAAACCAGCTATGCCTCCCCGTCGCACCAACGTGAATGCTCAGGATGATGAAGTCCGTCCCACCCATGGGATGAAGACCCATAATGGGGCTCATACCCCAGAACCTGTTCCTACTTCGGGAGTACCCCCTGTACCGACCAGTCACCCCAGAGCTCCCCAAACAGGGGCCAATCGCACTCAGCCTCATGAAGGAGAGGTGTCCAATGCTGAGTTCAGACATTCCATTCACATCGTTGCATGGCTAGTAGCTGCACAGACTCAGAGGTCGGAGGATACTGGGTTTGCGTCTGTTACATCCGAAGTCACTAGAGTGGGCCAGTTCATGAGGATGAACCCGCCTAAGTTCTCTGGCGCTAAGATAGAAGAGGACCCGCAGGAGTTCGTAGACGAAATGGAGAAGATTTTCAAAGTAATGCATATTGATCAGGTGGACGGTGTTGAGATAGAAGCATACCAACAAAAGGATGTAGCGAATCAATGGTACAATGAGTAGGAAGATAAAAAGGGTGACAGTGCTGAGCCCACAATTTGGGACGAGTTCGTGGAAGCTTTTCTTGACCGATTCTTTCCTTTAGAGCTGAGGAAAGCTAAAGTAGAGGAGTTCATGAACCTTAAGCAGGGTAGGATGAGTGTTCAGGAGTATACTTTAAAGTTTAATCAGCTATCCCATTAAGCTCCTGAGATGATGAGTAGTATGAGGGCCTAAATGAGGAAGTTTGCTTCTGGACTTTCAGATGATCTGGTGTTTGAGTGTCAGGGAGCTATGCTGAATAGGGAATTGGACTTTGCTAGGCTGACAGTCCACATGCAGTAGGTTAAGGAGAAGAAGAAGATAGCTGAATCTAGGGAAATGGACAGGCAGGCAAAGAGGGCCAGGATGTCAAACCAGAGTCACAGTCAGCAGCAGAGTGGAAATTGGGGTAGTAAATGGCAAAAAAAAAAGAACTGGGGTAATGCACAGTCGGCAGTTAGTGCTCCAGTGTCCAGACCCGCATCTGAGCAGCGCACCTAGAATTTTTAGTATAGTCAGGGGCTGAGGATGTAGGGTACACAGTCGCAGGGAAGTATAGCTCAGACCTCTCGATCCTATCCCACTGTGGGAGATGCGGGAGGAATTATCCAGGGAGATGTCAGTTTGTGGATTTGGTGTGTTATTCATGCAGCTAGTCGGGCTATATCCAGAGAGATTTTCCGGCAACAAAGAGTAGTGTTGGGGGAGCCAATACACAGGTGAATTCTTCTACATCACCACCTCAGAAGGGTGCCACTTCAGCCGCCGAAAATGGCCACAACCGGTTGTACGCTTTGACCAACCGCTAGGAGGCAGAGGCCTCGCCAGATGTAGTTACCGGTATATTGCAAATCTTTTCTCATAATGTTTATGTATTGCTTGACACCAGGTCTACCATATCCTATGTGACCGCTTATGTGGTTGTTAGTTTCAAGTTTGAGCCCGATGTGATTCCTGAACCCTTTTCTATTTCCACCCCGATGGGGGATTCTGTTGTTGCTAGGAGGGTGTATAAGGGTTGTGTTATGACTGTTTGTAATTGGGATATGGTATCAGATCTCATTGAGATAGATATGGTTGACTTTGATGCTATCATAGGGATGGACTGACTCTATTTATGTTATGCCACACTGAATTGTATGACCCAAAAAGTCACTTTCTTTTTTCGAAACAAACCAGTTAAAAAATGGGAGGGCCATTCGTTAGCACCCAGAGGGAATTTTATATCGTATCTTAGAGCCCATAAACTTATTTCCAAGGGCTGCTTGTACCATCTTATTCGGGTTAAAGATTCTAATGCTGAAAGTCTTCCTCTTCAGTCTGTCCCAGTAGTAAATGAATTTTTGGAAGTTTTCCCAGATGATCTCTTAGGAATTCCACCTGATAGGGAGATAGATTTTGGTATTGATGTGTTGCTAGATACCCATCCTATTTCTATTCCGCCATATAAAATGGCCCCAACAGAGTTGAAAGAATTGAAAGAACAACTAGCAGATCTTTTAGATAAAGGTTTTATTCATCCTAGTGTTCCCTGTGTATGTGCATAGATTACCGCCAGTTGAATAAGGTCACACTGAAAAATAAATATCCTCTTCCTAGAATCGATAACCTTTTTTATTAGCTTCAGGGTGCTAAGTATTTTTCTAAAATAGATCTTCATTCGGGATATCATCAGTTGAAAGTTAGGGAGTCAGACATTCCTAAAACAGCTTTTCAAACCAGATATGGTCATTATGAATTCTTGGTCATGTCCTTCGGGTTGACTAACACTCTTGCATCTTTCATGGACCTAATGAATAGGGTCTTTCGTCAGTTCCTAGACCTGTTTGTCATAGTTTTTATTGATGACATCTTGATTTACTCTAAAAGTGAGGAGGACCATGCTAATCACCTCCGCATTATTCTTCAGACCCTTAAAGATCATAAGTTGTATGCGAAGTTCTCCAAGTGTGAATTCTGGCTGAATGCTATTGCTTTCTTGGGCCACATTATGTCTAGTGAAGGGATTAAGGTTGATCCCAAAAAGGTTAAGGAAGTGAGGAAATGGCCTAGACCCACGACTCCAACCGACATTCGGAGCTTCTTAGGTTTGGCAGGGTATTACAGGAGATTTGTAGAGAGTTTATCTTCTATATCCTCTCCACTTACTAAGTTGACTTAGAAGAAGGTTAAATTTTTGTGGTCTGACTCATGTGAGAACATTTTTGAGAAATTGAAAGATAAATTGACTACAACACCTGTTCTGACCCTTTCAGAAGGCGCAGAGGTTTTTTTTGTGTACTGTGATGCGTCCCATATGGGACTTGGGTGTGTACTTATGAAGAACGGTAAGGTGGTGGATTATGCATCTAGGCAGTTAAACGTGCACGAGTAGAATTACCCCACTCACGACTTGAAGTTAGCAGTTGTGGTGTTCGCGCTTAGAATTTGGAGACATTATCTTTATGGGGTGCATGTTGATATTTTCACTGACCATAAGAGTTTGTAGTATGTTTTATCACAGAAAGAACTAAACTTCAGGCAAAGGCGTTGGATTAAGCTTTTGAAAGACTATGACATGAGCCTTCACTATCATCCGGGTAAGGCAAATATTGTAGCCGACGCCCTCAGCAGATTGTCTATGGGTAGTCTTTCTCATGTTGATGAAGTTAAGAGAGAAATGGTGAAGGACATTCACTGACTTTCAAACCTTAGAGTGCAACTCTTATATTCTGAAGACGGCGGGGTGGTCGTACATGAGATAGCCAGATCATCCCTTTGAGCAGAAGTTAAAGAAAAGCAGGTCGAAGATCCCATTTTGATGCAAATTAAGAATGATGTGGGCCAACAGAAGGTGATCTCATTTGAGATTGGTGGTGATGGTATCTTGAGATACCAGGGTAGATTGTGTGTTCCTGATGTGGATGGCCTGCGAGAGAGAATTCTTGATGAAGCTCACACTTCGAGGTATGTTGTTCACCCAGGCTCTACTAAGATGTACCAAGATCTGAAATCGTGCTTGACTGTTTTTCGTGTCATCATTCAGGGACGAATGATCCCAAGGGGGGATAATGTAACACCCCATAAAAGTCATGCATGTACTAGCCCCTAGTAGTGTACTCTTAGCCTTGGAAACTTGAAAATATTCTAAGTGTCAAGAGACTTAGTCTCATTTTTAGCTCTTAAACTTTGGGGATTTTATTTTCAGTCCTCCCAACCTTTGATTTTAGATTTTCTTGTAGTGTTGCGATGGGGCAAGGTCGTAGTACATCTCGGGTGAGTTTCATAATTTTTAGACGAGCCTAAGGGCATGTTTGATATTCAATTCCAGTAGCTCGGGGCTAGACCCCGCCGAGTTAAGGCAAGCGCCGCCCGGGCTACTCCACCTCTTTAAGTCGGGCGACGCCTGGGGTACACCAATGCTCTAGGCCGGACGCCGCCTGGCATATCACGCCCAGCCTATTTTTAGCACCCTTGTCCGTTTCATTAAGGGTATTTTGGGTATTTTAATTCCCTTTATCAACTTTAACACGGGATTAAGCTCCCAAATACCCACATCATTGATACTTTCACCAAAAATATTCAAGAATACTCTCTAGGGTTCCATATTAGTAATCCAAATAGATCAAGATTTAACAGTGGGTTTTAGAAGATAATTGGAGATTTGGAATCCTCGCATCGTAGGCTTCAAGAAGCATCCATTAATTTTTGAAATAGAGGTACATGGGGTTTATCCTTAAAAATACATGGGCTTAAAACCATTAGAGCATGACTTTAAGATTTTTGTGCATGAATTTCAAAGGGGTTTTGGAATCTATGTTCTAAGTTACATATTCCGAATGTTTTAATGTTACTATTGTTTTGACCTTGTGGTCTTATCCCCTAAATAGATTTACATGTATATGTATATGTATGGAATTTGAGTTTTAAGATTGTTTGAGAGCATAAATTATGAACTCCCTCTCTTGTATTGAATTAAAGATTATGGTTTTATGATTTAGAAGATGTCTTCGCAATATTATAGCATTTGAGTATGATTTAAAATTGGTGAGAGGGTGTTTCTTAATATAAATATGTCCTTGCATTTGAAAGAAAGAATTGCATGCGAATTGAGAACTTTGACATGACCACCCTGTGCTATTGAAATGCTTGACAAAGATGAGTCTTTTGCACGTGTTTACATGAGGTTTGAGAAAGAGTCTACTTGAATTGATTTATTGAAATGGTGGTCCCAAACTTGTGTTTTGAAAACAGAGATTTATGACAAACTAATAATGGCTCAGAGATGTGACTTGTAAGTCAATGGTATGACGATACCATATGTATTTATGCCCTGACAGATTATGTTTTCAGAATATGTTTTCAAAATGCATTTTTAGAGCATGCTTTCAGAGTCTACATGATTTGATAGAGTTTTAAAAGGGGGCTTAAAGCGGGTTAGGTGGTTACCCAAAGAAGGCGTGAGTTCAAGCAACTCTTAGCCTGAAACCGTATTTGCTGATACGAGTAGATTATTATTGTACGCTGGCGACGGCCGTGTGGCGTAGTAGATTCAGAGACTCCGACCCTTGCGGCACACTTGGGTTGGGGGGTTTGCTGCCGAGTTAATGGCCATTTCCATATAGCCCATGGAATTTTTTAGAATTGTAGGGTATACCACCTAACGCAGAAGTAACACAGATTTCCCAGAGTTGTGATGATTTTTACAGAGTCTTTTAAAATGCCCATGTGATTTCTTACTATGTTATACGTTTATGAAAACTATTTTACATTGCTATCATATATGTTGGATAAAATTATTATTTTGGATTTGATCTACGTACCAGTACATATGTATTGACCCCCCCTCACCCTCCAGGTTCTGAAGCTCAGTCTAGGGGTCCAGAAAAGCAGTAGCATTTATTAGACAGAGTTACAGTGTCCAGTTGGCGAGCCTTCTCTATTCCGGAAGGCCTGTCTTTTCAGATTATGTCATTTATTTCTGATTTGGTCTACTGGGGGCCTTGTCCCAGTTTCAGACAGTGTTAGATTTTTATGTAGTACAGACTGAGTCAGATGTTATTTAGATGTAGTTGATTTACAGTTTCCATATTTATGTTGAATTCAGAATTGACCATGTTTCCGTACCAGATTTTATTTCCGCATCTGTTTTATTTATATGAATATTGTACATGATTACCAGATAGAGAAGGGAACCCAGGCCTTCATGGTTCGGGATGTCCATCACGGCCAGGCCCTAGTTCGGGTCGTGACAGGACCACTACAACAACCTCAATTTTTTTAGCATAAATAGTTTTAGTAAACCTACATAAATTTTTACTAATAAAGTAGATTAACAAATGGTCGGTTACGTTGGAAAGAAGACTCAGAGATATTTAATTTGGAGGATTAGGCCCCTAACTCCTTATATTCTACAAGGAGTGCTTATTTGAAGTTGACCCTAGTTTAAACTTAGCCTGAAAATAAATCGGTAAGGACACTTTCAACTTAACTTTGTGCTAGGGGTACTTTATGAACTTTGTAATGAACCTCCAGGTAATTTCCTTAATTTTAGTATATTTTTTGTTTTTTGATCCTTCTCATGATAGCTACCGGTAATTTATGACTTGTCGAAGTTGTCGGTTTTTTTACCTAATAGTTCATTTGGGTTTTATGTTTATTTTTATTTTTTTAGAGTTTTTGCTATTAAGGAATTGGTCTTAGATCAAAAATCCTAGTAAACAACCTCTAATGAGAATACTAATAGCTCTATCTTATCCAAAATGTTGATTTTAGGCTCGGGAGACCCTTGGTTAAGACTCTAAGGCTTGTGGACTCATTTTGGACTATTGGGTGGATTCTTTGAAAATAGAACTATTGGTATAGGCCTCATATTTCTTCAAAAAGATCTCGGATAAAAGTTTGATGGTTCTATTTAGTCCAGAATATCGATTTGGTATGGAAGCATAGTTTATTTGCATGCATGGTGTCTTGAACGAATCTTGATTATCCAGTCGAAGTCCATTTGGACTTAGCCAAAAATCTGGTGCTTGATATTTGGTTTAACCACTTTAGTAATCAAAGTCTTTTTAATGATCTTGAGCTTCTTTAACGTCCTTGGACATTTGGATGAGGTTTACTTTAATGGTTAAGGATCGATTAAAAGGACAACACATTAGAGGCAAGGAGACTGCTTTAGCAATGCCCACATTCCATCGCCTGCCCTCTTTAGCGGGCTTTTCCCACTTAAGTGGATAAGTGACTACTTTAGCGGCACCTTGGGATTGTTAAATCCTTTTTTGTTTATCTAATTTTACCTTCTTTCTCTATCATTTTCCACCATTCTGGGAGCATGATAAGAGGAAAAGTGTGGAAAATCATCCATTAATGTGAAGGTAAGTTAGCCTAACTGTAGTGACCCTTTAGGCCATTTCCTTAATTTATGTTCATTTTTAGTATTTTGAGCCTTCCCACAGTTTCTATAAGTCATTAATAACTTGTCGGAATTATCTGCCTTATTATCAGATAGTTCTTTTATGTTTTAGACTTATTTCTCTATTTTGGAGCTTTCACTATTAAGAAATAGGTCTCAAACTAAAACTCCTAGTAGGAAATCTTAGATAAGAATTTTGATTATGTCATTAGCTTTGGAATATTGATTTTAGGCTAGGGGGACCCTTGGTTCAAGTTTCAAGGTTTTCGAACTCATTTTGGGCTATTGGGTGTATTATATGAAAAATGGAACTATTGGTATGGTCCCCATGTTTAGTTGAAACAATCTCGGATTAAAAAGTTTTGATGATTCCATTGAGTCTAGAATGTTGAATTTGGTATAATAGCATAGTTCATTTGCGCACACAGGGTTTTGAATGAATCCCAAGCACCTAGTCAGAGTCAATTTAGACTTAGCAAAATCTAGTGCATGGCACTATCTGGTGAAACTACTTAAGCGGACCTTTGGTATCTTAAGCGGTGGTTGCTTACACAACTAAGAGATCGCTTTGAACATCTCCCTTGGACCCTGACAAATCTTTTAAGCAATGAACTTGCCTCTTTAAGTGGAGGTCACTTAAGTGGTACTCGACTGCTTAAGTAAATGATTGATACTAATGGGGGAATTGCTTAAGAGATCATGTGACCGCTTAAGCAGAGAAATCATTGGGTCTTTTTAGCGGCACCTAGAAATTTTTAAATGCCCTTCTTCACCTAAAATTCCCATTCATTTTCTCACTAGTTCCCCACCATTTTGAAAGCTTGAAGAAAAGAAAGAGTAACGTCTCATCCATTGAAGCTAAGCTAAGCAAGCCTACCATTCTTTGGTCATTTTCATTAGTTTTCCCATCAAATTACATCCCATTTCATTGTAAATTCTTATAAATTAGGTCATTAAATCCCTACACCATAGGGGCTAATTTGGGGCCTGATTATACACAAGTTATGCTCAAATTTTGAGCACAAATTCCCTGACCTTTGAGGGACCTTATGATGGATTCATTTTTAAATTCTAATTGTGAGTCTCGTAGGTTCGTTCTTGACCCATATTCTGACCCGACCCTTTATATAGTACTATGGGTCTCTTTTTACTCCTAATGATGCATAGATTACTATTTTGATACCGAGGCGGCATTTTGAGATCGTGGAGCATAGGTGGATAATTTATGGATAATTTAGTGACTTGCGGTGCATCGAGGTAGGCTCGGTGTACTCCTTTTTGCGAGATAGTGTTTGATATATATTGCATGTTAGGTGAGGATGTTAGGATATGATTATGGGTAAAACACCATGACTTAGCCTAATTTAGGAGTTTGGGGATAGAAAGGTGAATCGAACCTTAAGATGAAATAATTTTATGGCTATAGAATTATATCACCCTAGGTTACTAGTATGTTATCATAGTTGATGCTAAGGATCCTTAGTATAAGGTTTATCACTTGACTTCATGGATTAAATAATAGTTTCTAGGTTTATATTATTGATATATGATGGCTAATATACTATTGGGCTCAAGGCTGTAGTTACAATACCAATTAGTCTCCAGGTGAGTATTTTATCCTTATAAAGAACATGGTTTAGTTTGCAGACTCTTAGACACTTATGATGATATTGTTTGGATACTAGTGAGGGCATGCATAGATTATAGTACATTGATGCTCACTTAGTGGTATGATTCCAACCAAACCATGATTTTACTATTGTTTTTTAGAAAGGGATTTATTCTGATTTTTCACTCTAAAAATGGGTTTTTTACAAAAAGGGAATCATACCACCTTACTTAGTGATTTATGAGCTTTGTGAACTAAAAATGATGTTTTGGAAATTAGATCGAGATTGATTTAGGTCCATGATTTATCTAATTTTTTACCACTACCATTTACTTCGATCGTGAGAGGCTCTGACCATTTGCATATTATTATGATGATTTAGTCCTAGAGTTGATCTCGGGCAACGAATTAATAGGCTTACACTTTATAGCCATAGTTTGAGTCTGTGCATATATAATATATACATCTCTTTAGTACTGTATGGAGTAGACTGATGATGATGATTATTATGAATCCTTGATCGAGACTAGGTTTGTATATATGACTATTTTTAAATCCTCTAGGGGGCCCTTTGTCCGTGAGCTGTCATGTTGGAGAAGAGAGGTCACTATATGTCTTTCCTTTGTGGGCAATCGAGTTGGACAAGATGTATACATTTGGTATATTATGGCACTTGTATCGGTTGTGGTATTATGGATTTACTTTTCATTTATTCATGCATGCATATTTCTTATCGCTAGTATGTTATTTGGTGCTTATGTCTATAAGCCTTATGAGGGGTCGTATCGGTATAAGATATGATTGATGTTTGTTGAGTGTTGATTGAAACATTCAGGTTTATAGGGCCCTGGTTAGGTATTGTTTGTCTGTACTAGCCGGTTATGTTATTGTTGTTACTATGGTTAGGTTATGGCAGGTTGATTATGGGTTGATACTGAGGTTGGATGTATGATTTCAATTTCTTTCCTTTTTATAGTATATTACATTATGAACAGTATTCCTATAGATACATATATATCTAGCTATGATATTACCATATATACCTCTCTTTCCTTAGTTGTTCGTATTATATATGTATTCCTTGGCCTTGTATACTACTATATATCCTTCTTCCACTCTTTATTTGTATATTGTCTAGTGATATACGATATAGTACTTTAGCCCCCGAATATAGCTAAAATAGGATAACTTATCCTTATCGCCTCTCAAGTTTTATTGTGTTATCTTCCTGGATAGTTGCCTTTAACATATTCCTGCTTATATGTTATTTATATTTGGCAGTTGCCCACTGAGTACCACGTGTTTGGTACTCACACTACACTTCTGCAATCTACAAATTATAGTATGGGTTCTCTCCATTATTGTATGCATCATGCGAAGCAGTTATGGATTGGTGATTTGGAGTAAGCTCTTGACGTTTGAAGTACTAATATCCCCCTTCTTATGGTTTAGATTGGTCTCTATATTGTATTCAAAGGTGGGTTGTATTTGTATATATATTCAATATCTAACTTTGTACTCTTATTGTATTAAAAGCTCTTATACTAACTTTACTAGGTCTTAGGGGGGGTTATATATATTAAACCCTTTATTATATTTATTATGTTGTTTCTTTCATTTTCTTTGATAGTCCGTTACTAGTAGTTTTGGACTACGGGTTTGCTTACCTACTGGTGGTGCTATCATGACTTGAGTAATTGGGTCGTGACAGATTGGTATTAGAGCCTAGGTTTACCAGTGTGTTAGTATATGAGCTAAGTATCTAGGAGTGTCTTATGAATCGGTGCAGAGATGCCTATATCTTATCTTCGGGTGGCTACAGGGCATTCTTAAGAAGATTTGTTCTTGACTCCTTATCGTGTGTCCATATTTATATAAACCTCTCGTACATTCTTTAACTCTATTCTATTCTAAATAAATGATACGAGGTTATCGATAGATGTAGATAGGACTACAATATGCATTTGTAGAGTTTCAGTGCTGTATCAACTAGGGAATCAAAGACTGATATCAAAGATCTTCAGCATCAACCGAAGTATTTGGAACCAGCCTAGGCTTCGGTAGAGTTTCTGACTACTTCAGTCTTTCAAGATTCGACATTAGGGATTCTGAGCCTTTTTAGGATTTCTCACAGCAAGAGATGAGGTTCGGTTCTCCGATTAGTTCTTAGACTGGAGTTGGGTTTATTGGTATTCAGTAGGGTTCCTTGTCAGTTTTAGACTATGAGATTAGCTTGTAGCCTGATGTTTCATGCAGGTCACGTCTTAGGTTATGATGGTTCACAAAATCATCATGGTGTTCACAGCGTCCAGAGTTCTTGTCGGACCTGGCAAAATATTGGGTATGGATCTTTAGGCCACGACAGCTATTCTAGATTAGTGGGCGCAGTACCTTAAAGTATTCTAGGAGCTTGCCATGGTTGTGGTGAGGTTGTTTACTAGTCTAGAGAGTGCTCCAAATATGAGTCGGTTGTTTAGACAAATTTACCATATGTCCCTTTTCATCCTAGAGTTTCTTAGGTATCTTATGATTGTAGGGAGGATGGTCATTTCAACAGGGAGTTCCCCCAGCGTCGATTGGTCAGACAATTTAGGTCTACTCATATTTCTTGCTAGGTTAGAGCTTTAGGGGTTTACTGCGACTATACAGAGACCAGTTACTGGTCTAGATAGTGTATCTAGTGTGAGATTATTAGTTATTCATCTCATCCAGATTAGTCTCATAGTGTTCTGGCACCTTCAATTAGAGGCAGTGTACTTAGTACCTCAGTTGGTGACTCTAACACTCAGTCTGTGTTTGGACCTACTCAAATTCGTACTTCCTCAGGTACGTCAGGCGTGTGACTTTGGATTCTACCATTATAAGTACATATTTTATTTCTTGCCATTACCTTTTTATTTGAGTGTATTGAGTTTTCATACCCATCGATGATTATATGCCTTGGTATTTTTATGTTGATTGTTGTGTGCCTTGGTGTAGAGTTCATGATTATTTGACTACCCCCATAGAAGAATTTGTTTAGTAGTTGATAGAGAGGATCAATATTAATATTTCCCTAGGGGTGTAGCATTTGGGCTCGAGTCCTATTTACCTTGGTATATTGGCCTTCTTATGGCCCTAGAGTGGTACTTATTATCGATTTTCATTTTTGGTACCGCCTAATCCTTATATCGATGTTTATACTGCCATTGTTATTATCGTTGTTTGACATAGATTTATTCTTACTTAATAAATGTCTAGACTAACATTATCTAGTTAGAATTTCCTTCGTCCCAAATATTGTTCATTGGCATAGGCGACTAGCTTGGTTGGAGGATTTATCTCTTGTAGGGAGGTGAGATTAGTCATTTTCTTCTTCTGTTGGCTTATTAAATTGGTTGCTGAGTGGACTATTAAGGTTGAGGTAGGTTAGCCTTCTAAGGTTCTATTATGGTTTTGGAGTTCGCGAACTTGTTACATTACCCATTTTTGAGTTTTATATTCTACGACTTACCTTCTGGTTTGTTGTAATTTTAGCATTATCTATCCATCTCTATAACTTATTTCTGAGGTTGACCAATTTAGGATCTAATGTTCCGATTTGGCTAGTTCATCACTAGTGATAGTTTGATTCTTGTTGTCGAGCGGTCTTAGACTTATTCTTTAGGTTTGTTGGGTTTGTCTCTTGGTGATAGATTGACCTTGGTATTGGTGTTGAGTTGGGTACTCCATTTTTCTATGATGTTGTTTTTGTTCTAGTAAAGTTAAAAGAGATGGAGATAAGTGATCTTTTCCTGTGACCGCTTCTTGAATTGGCCAATCGAGATTTCCTTAGCTTGATTTACTTTATTCAATTTCTATCTAAGGTTATGTTTCTTAAAGTTTTTAGTATTTTGGTTATCTCTAGTACTATTTGTAGCTTTGGTGACTGCTTGGGTATGCCTTGGTGAATTATACCCTTCAACAAATATGGAGTTGATCGCTTGTGACTTCAGCCAGTGGTTTCCCTCTGTTATGATTTTGGTTCTTAGCTATATTTTAATTTTGTCTCTGGCAAGATCTTTTGGGGATTTGATTAATTTTGATAGTGAAGTTGTTTTGGGTATTTTGCCTTATTTTAGACTTGTCGACTTCAGTTTTGGATTTTGATGCCTTGGAATGGTAGTTTGTAGGTTATGATAAGTTTGGAGTATGAATAGTTACCCGTTATATGATTGGTTTTGACAGTTGGGATCGAATTGTTCGTCTTTGATATTGAAGTCATAGTTTTGAATTGAGTAACTTGGTTGCAGCCTCCATTCTCAGATTTGTGTCAGCTAAGAATTTATTTATAAGCTAGCTTACTCCTTATCTACCTATTCGATCTTCTTTAGTTCAGATAGGTGGTGGTTAATTGATGTCTATACAATATCCCATTGACACTTGATGATGGTTTCTTTTGCTCTTGACCTTGATTTTTAATTTTCATTAGAATTTTAGATATCTACTCAGCAGAAGTAGTGTGCACAAGTTAGGCTTAGCATTTTTCATCGTCAGTTGGTGGGACAGCCTGAAATGGATTGTTCAGTGATGAATGGTTATGCTTTGGACTCCCCACTGTTAGTTTCAAGGGTCATCCGGACTCATTATAACTTTGGCAGTAGTTTGTGGACATTGGTCATCACCTTTTGTGTGTCTAGGTAGCACCCTATGGGTTTATCTCATGAGTTTTATCATGGATTTTAGTGGATCAGCTTCAGTTCTATGAGTTTAGTATGATCGAATTACACGGAAAGGACTCAGATGAGCTTCTTCGTGATTTGGAGTGGAAAGAAAAAAGAAGGTTATCTTTGGATCTCGGAGTTGGTTGCATGATTCATACCTTGGATTACTTTTAGCTTGAATGAGTTTTTGTTTAGTTGTGATGGTATCAATGTATTATGGTTTGGATAAGCGTGCATCGGCCTTTCTCAGTTCAATTGATGGTCAGTTGTTGAGGTCAAGTTTTAGTTGTTTGGAAGGTGAACTAAGGAGTTGGTTGAAAAAGGGATACCTATGGAAAAATCCCTTGGAAGCATTATCTCTCCATACGGGTTTTATAAAAATTCTTGCTTGGAGCGTGTGGGGTCAATACCTCGTGCCTTTGAGATTTCATGCTCTTTCTATCCATTAACTTTCATGGATGAACGTCCTTTAAGTAGTAGATATTATAATGATCCTCTAGGTTCTTTACTCAATTTATGTACATTTCTAGAATTTTAAGCCTTTCTACAAATGTTACATGTAATTTATAACTTACCACAACTATCAGTTTGGTTATCGAACATTTTGTTTAGGTTTTGCTCATTTCTTTAATTTGGAGCTTTTTCTATTAAGGAATTTTTTTGGAACCAAAACTCCTAGTACGCGACCTTAGATGAGAATTTTGATAGTTTCATCAGCTCTGGAACATTGATTTTAGGCTAGGGAGACCCTTGGTTCAGGTCCCAAGGCTTCCAGATTCATTTTGAGCTATTGGGTAGATTATACAAAAAAAAAATAAAACTATAGGTGTAGGCCCACATTTAGTCAAAATGATCTTGGATGAAAGTTTCAATGGTTCCATTGATCTTGAATGTCCATTGTGTCTGCATGGGGTTTTGAACGGATATCGAGCACCCAGTCGTAGTCCATTTTGACTTATCAAAATTTGGTGCATGGAACCAACTGGTGCAACTGCTTAACTGGACCTTTGGTTACTTAAGCGATGGTTGCTTACACTCCCAGGGGAACGCTTTAGCGATTTCCCTTGGATCCCGCCCAACTGCTTAAGTGATGGCCTTGCCAATTAAGCGGAGGTCGCTTAAGCGGTACTCTACCGCTCAAGTGAAGGACAGATATTTATGGGGGAATCACTTAGGAAACATTGGGTCGCTTTAAAAGTACCTGGAGACTTTTAAATCCCCCTTTTCACTGGAAATTCCCATTTATTTTCTCATAATTTTCCCACTATTTTGCGAGCGTGAAAAGAGGAAAAAATGGGGAATCACCCATTGAAGCTAACGTAATCTAGCCTAACACTTTTTGGTCATTTTCCATTATTTTTTCCTTCAAATTTCATCCCATTTCCTTCAAAATTCTTAAAATTTAGATGTTTAAGGCCCTAGACCTTAGGTAGGACCTGATTTGGACCCCAATTTTTGCATAAATTATGCTTAACTTTTGAGGACACATTCCTTATCCTTCGAGGGATCTCGTGACAGATTAATTTTGTATTTTATTTGTAGGCCTCATGGGCCAATTTTTTACCCAAATTTTTACATGACTCTTTATATAGAAATATAGACCTCATTTTACTCCTAATGACATTTATAATACTATTTTGATAGCATGGCAACATTTTGGGATCGTGGAGCAAAGACAGATGATTTATGGATGATTCAAGGACTTGTGGTTCGGTATTGAGGTAGGTTTCATCCTACACTTCTTTATGAGACAGTGTATAATATATATTACATGTTAGGTAATTTTAGGATATGATTATGGGTAGAACACTTTGACTTAGCCGAATTTAAGAGTTTGGGGGATAGAAGGGTGAATCGACCCTTAAGATGAAATACTTGCTATGGCTATAGAATCGTATCACCCTAGGTTACTAGGATATTGATCTTAGATGATGATAAGGACCCTTTAGCATAACTCTATCACTTGACTTCATGGATTAGATCATAGTTTTTTGGTTTATATTATTGATACTATGATGGCTATATACAATTGGGCTCGAGGTCATGGTTATGATACCAATTGGGCTCCATGTGAGTATTTTATCCTTATAAAGAACGTGGTTTAGTTTTCAGAAACTTAGATGCTTATGATTGTATTACTTGGATGTAGTGAGGGCATATATATATTATGGTACATTTATGCTCACTTAGTGGTACGACTCCAACAAAACCATAATCTTACTATTGTTTTCTAAAAAGAGATTTATTGTGACTTTTCACTCTTAGTATGAGTTCTTTTACAAATACATAATATTACCACTTTACTTAGCGATTTACAAACTTTGTGAACTAAAAATGATGTTTTGAAAAATTAGACAAAGATTGATTCCGGTCCATGGTTTATCCACTCTTTTACCACTATCATTTACTTTGGTCGTATGATATTTTGACCCTTTCTCCTTTATTGTGATGATTTAGTCCCAGAGTTGATCCCGAGTAATGGATTTACCGACTTACACTTTTTAGGCACGATTTAAGTGCGTGCATTACATATACCTTCGGTACTGAATGGAGTAGACTGATGATAATTATTATTGAAAATCCTGAATTTGGACTAGGTCAGTGTGTATGAGTATTTCCAAATTCCCTTGGGGTCCCTTTGCTCATGAGGCATCATGCTGGAAAAGAGAGGTCGTCGTAGGTCCTGCCTTTGAGAAGCCTTTGAGGTGGAGGAGGTACATACACTGGGTGCGTGACAGAACTTGTATCCATTGTGGTATTATATATTTACTTTGTATTCATTCATGCATACACATTTCCTATCACCAATGTTTTGTTTGGTGTTTGTATCTATTAGGCTTATGTGGGGTTGTATAGGAGTAGGTTATAATTGCTGAGTGTTTATTAAACCTTTTGGGTTTATGGGGCCTGGTTAGATATTATTTTTTTGGACTTGCCAGTTATTTGTTGTTATTATTATGGTTAGCTCGTGGCAGGTTGATTTTTTTCCATAAAAAGTGAATTTTTTTCCACTTTTCACTTTTAGAATGGATTCTTTTTTAATGAGGAGTGTACTACCTTAATGGATGCTTTATGAGATTTTACAACTAAAAATGATGTTTTAGAAATTAGATCGAGATTGAATCTAATCCATGTTTTATCCACTCTTTTACTGCTACTATTTACTTCAATCGAGAGATATCCCGACCCTCTCTACACTTTTATGATGATTTAGTCCCAGAGTTGATCTTGGGCAATGGATTTATAGACTCACACTCTCTTATACACAATTTTAGTTCATCCATTTATTATATATACATCTTTCTAGTACTAGATATAATAGATTTATGATTAGAAATCTTGGATCAGGACCAGGTAAGTGTATATGGATATTCTCGAATCCCCTAAGGGCTCCTTCATCTGTGAGCCGTTATGACTGAGAAGAAAGGTCTCTGTAGGTCCTACCTTTGCAAACTTTTGAGCTAGATGGGTGTCTACATTTGTACATTATTGTTGTTCGTTAAGTATTGATTGAACCCCTCAAGTTTATGAGGTCCCAATTAGGTATTGTTTGTCCGGACTAGCTGGTTACTTTATTGTTGTTATTATGGTTAATTCATAATGGGCTTATTAGGGATTGATACTGAGGTTTGAGGCATGATGTTGATTTCTTTTCCCTTTATTATAATTTACATTATGGACAATATATTCATAGTTAGACACTTTATATAGGCCCTGATCAGGCTAGCATTAGCTTTTCTACATGGTTAGGATTTACTGGAGAGGTTAGATTGGCTACCTTAGGTTGTTACCTTTGAGTTAGTCTTGTATACCTATGTATATACATATATCTTGCTATGGTATTAGCATATATCTCTCACTTCTCTTGTTTATTCATATTGAATATGTATTCATTTGCCATATAAACTACTATATACCCTTCTTCCTCTCTTTATTTGTATATTGGCTAGTGATATACGGTATAGCACTTTAGATCTTAAATACTGCTCAAATAAGATAGTTTATCCTTACTGTCTCTCTAGCTTTATTATATTATCTTTCTGGATAGTTTCCAGTAGTTTATATTCCTATTTGTATGTTATCTATATTCGCACTATCTTTAGAGCTCAATCGCTATTTTCGTATTCAGTACCATATGCTTGGTACTCATACTACACTTCTGCATCCTGCAAATCATAGTATGAGTTTTCGCCATTGGTGTGTGCATCATTCAGAGCAGCTACGAATTGAATATTTAGGGTGAGCTCCTAACATTCAGAGCATTACTACTTCCCTTCTTATGGATTTGACTGATCTTTATGTTGTATTCTGAGATGCATTGTACATGTATATTCATTCAGTATTTGATTTTTACTATTATTGCATACTTTTATTATCTTAGAAGCTTTTATACTAACTTCACCAGGTTTTGGGGTTGCTTTATACATATTAGCCTATTTATTATATTTATTTTGCTGTATCATTCCTTTCTCTTGATAGTTCGTTACTAGAAGTTTCAGACTACGAATTGGCTTACCTATTGGTGGGTTATAATAGGTGCCATTATGACCTGAGAAATTGGGTCGTGACAAATTGCTATTAGAGATAGGTTTACCGATGTGTTGGATGAGAAAAGTGACACTGTCCATCACTTTTTTAGCGTAATTTTAATTTTTATTTATTTTTTTATTAAAATCGACGGCCAACGTCTTAATATCCGCCGTTTGTTTTTTTGCGAACTATTGTGCCAACTAATTAATAAATAATTTATAATTTTTTTTAATAAATGCGATGGATAGCGTCGTTATTTATTAAAAATAATAAGAATTAATTTTTAAAAAGCGACGTTGTCTGTCAATTTTTAAATTTAATTATTATTTTTATTTATTTTTATTAAAATCGACAGACAACGTTGCTATAATTTTTTATTTTTAAAATATTAATTCTAGAAAACCGATCCTATCCGTCACAATATTTAATTATTTTATTTTTCTGCATTATTAAAAAAAGCGACAGACAGTGTCGCTTTTATTAAAAATAAATAAAAAATTAACTTTTTGATAACAAGCGATGTTGTCCGTCGATTTTTAAATTAAAGTTTTATTTTTATTAAAATAGACGGACAACGTCGCTATAATTTTTTATTTTTAAAATATTAATTATAGAAAAGCGACGCTATCCGTCATAATTTTTAATTGTTTTTATTTTTTTTGTATTTTTACAAAAAGCGACGGACAGTGTCGCTTTTGTTAAAAATAAATAAAAATTAACTTTATGACAAAAAGCAACGTTGTCCTTTGGTTTTTAAATTTTATTTTTATTTTTATTTATTTTGGTTAAAATCGACGAACAACGTCTCTATAATTTTGTATTTTTAAAATATTAATTATAGAGAAGAGACACTATTCGTCGTAATTTTTAATTATTTTTTCATATTTTTTACAAAAAACAATGGATAGTGTCTCTTTTGTTAAAAATAAATAAAAAATAACTTTATGAAAACGACACTGTCCGTCGATATTTGATATTTTTAATTTACTACAAAATAAAAAAAATTATATTTTAAAAAAAATAAATGTATTCAATTATATATTGAATACATTGATATCATACGATCGATTGATCAAGGTAATAATATACTGTTGAAGTTATAATATATAATATAAGCTAAATTAAATGATAATTCATCAGAGTATATATGAAATACGTTGTATTACGAGGTAATATACTCGTGTATGTGATATATATAGTACATATTTTGAAGTTGATAGTCAATCAAATATATATATATATATATATATATATATATATATACTAGTCAAGTGTACGTGCTTTGCACGTGTGTCTCGTGTTGATAAATATAATTATATATTAAGAAATAGCAATTGAGTTGCAATAAATGTTGTATCTATTTAAAAGATATAATTTGACACTAAAAGTGTTTTATCTTAATCAATAAAACTACACATAAAATGAAAAATTTAATGAATTAAAAAAAAAATTCTCATCAAAGAAAAACATTTAGAGGAAAATTAAGCCACAAAGGAGCATTTGTTGTACATATACGTCATATTAAATTAAAATATAAATATTATTAGTACTCTATGATCCAATTTAGGATTGAGACTAATATTCATAATATAAAATATAACAGAAAGGGAGAAAAAAATCATAAAATTAAGAAAACACAAATTAAAAAAATACTTTGTAAGAATATATTATTATCTTTCAGTTTTGTCCAACATCACTCCTTTATCTTGCTACAGCTAATGATCGTACATGGACAAACTTTTTACTCTCTCCAATTACTCAAAATCAATATTGTATCTATCTTTAATAAAAGAATGTACATAATTAAATGTAAATATTTAATGATACACTTACGGCAACATCATGATGCATATTAAAACCTTTAACCTCAATTTTTTTGTGACAAATCAATTGACCCACATATAACCAATCAAAAAAATTATTGCGAGAATTATTTTCTCCTAAATAATAAATGTAGATAGATCATCTAACTTTCGAAAATAATAAATCATATGTTAATTAAATTGATAGAAGTTATACCTCAATTATCTGTGTTCTTTTGAAGCTTATATTTTGCATTGAATTTTTTTATCCTTACCGTATTCTTTAGGGTGAGGTCACAACCTATCAAACATAAATTATGATAGAATCTCAAAAATTAAGGATAGAATCTCAAAATATGACAAAGCACATGTAAAAAATCACATAATTAGGCAATGCCAACATTTAAAAGCAACGAACAATCAGTAGCTAATAAAAAAAAATTCAAAGTGCTAAGAAAATATAAATACAACTTAAATAGAAAAGTAATGAGACAAGGATCCATACAATTACTTGGATGCTAACATTAGAAAATAGAATTTACTTTTTTTTTTTTTAAATGAACATGTTCATTCAAGTGCTTTCATTTTACTTAATTTGTTTTCTATTTAAAGTAAAATTCTTGTCAAAATAACCGATCTATTTTTGTTAAGTTATTGTTAAAAAAGGACTCACAAATTCGATCAACAAATTTCACCGATATCCTCATGTTTGTTTTGATTTCTATGTTCCCTTATTTTATTTGTTTCGGAACTAATTTAACAAAGACTTTTTTTTTTTTTTAAAAAGTCAGTTGTTCCTTTATCACATGAAATAAGTAATTATTTCATGATTTAATTGTACAACTATCATGATGTTTTTCAATTTTCTTCCATCTCAACTTTTTGATTATTATCTTTTGCTTTATTTTTTCCTTTGTATTTTTTTTTATTTAAAGTGTTATAGTAAAGAATGTTGGAATTCCAACACAAATACAAATCGAATGTTCCTGCAAAGAAAAAACACAATAAGAATTTCATGAACATAAAGCAAATAGAAGAATTGTAACATAACATCATTCACATAGATTATTGATTTGAGGAAATATAATATTTGAAGATTAACTAGGTTGAAATATAAAATCAAAACCAAGTACAAAATTAAATCAAGAGCAATTCAAGCTAAACTAAGAAAAAATAGCATCCTATGAACGAAAGACAGATAAGTCAGCTACTCCTAATTATAGAAAGATTCATCTCTAAAAGATTAAAAAAAAGAAGAAAAACCTAAGGTGTAGTAAAAAAAAAAGACTTCTACATAAAAAGAAGTCCAAAATTAATTAATGAAAAACTATTTCTACATGGAAAGAAGACCAAAAATTTAGGATATACATCAATAGGGTAATTTAGCAAAATGATAAATGACAGTTTTGTCTATTATAAAGTGTTTTAATGAAGGATAAAAAGTTCAAATCACTTTTCTAAATGTCTCCACACTTTTAATATATTATAGATTAAGTATAAAACTTTTAAAGTATAACGTAAAATGTAATACGAATAAAAAAAAAAAGTTACCTCTTCACAATTAAAATCACAATTTTTTGAGTACCTTCATTTCTCTAACAACCTTCATGCTATGTAATAATATTTTTTTTCTTTCCTAAATACTTGTTGTAATTACTAAAAATATAAATAAAATATGAGAAAATTACCCGGATTAGCTACTATTGGGCTTTTAATACCACTTAAAGCCTAATTTTCAATTAATTATAATTCATAGTCCCCTCTTGCCTATTAAGTATTCCTAATTACAATTCATAGTCTTTCTCATGTATTTTCTCTCTTTTTCTATTTTCTATTATTCTCTTCTTTTTTTCCTTTTTCAATTTTTTTTTCTTCAGTTTTTCTTTTCCTTTTTTTTTGTTTTTTTCTTTTTCTTTTTTCTTTTTTTATTTTTTCTTTTTTCTTATTTTCCTCTTCATTTTTCTCCTTTTTTTCTTCGCTTTTTGTATTTTTTTCTCCTTCATTTTTTTCTCTCATTTTTCTCCTCCTTTTTTCTTTTCTTTTTAATTTCTCTCCTTCTTTTCATTTGTGCAAACTAGCAAACACAAATACAAGTGCGAACTAAAAAATACAAATACAAATGCGAACTATAGCATACAAATAGAAGTGCGAACTATAACATATAAATACAAGTGTGAACTATCATTTATATTTTTTAATTATTGAAAGAAACGATTGATTTTCTTTCTACGAATACTTGTTTGTATTTATTGATACTAGTTGTATTTATTTGTATCAACTCAAATTTTCTTTTTACGAATACTTGTTTGTTTCATTTGTCTGTCATTGTATTTGTATCAAGTGATATTTGTTTATTTACAAATATGAATGATAATTTTGATATACAAATACAAAACGGTACATTTGCATCAAATGATACATTACATATTTATATATTTTAGAATCACGAAAATACAATTAATGCACTTACTTGTTTGTATACAAATACAAATGATAAATTGTACATAGTCACGACTAAATACAATATACAATCAACTTACAAATACAAATATAAATACAAAATAATTTCTTAAAAATAAAAAGGTAATGAAGAAAATAGAATACAAATACAAGTATAATCCAAATATAATCTAAAAATACAAACATAATAAAACCATAATATAAATATAATCCAATATAATATGCAATCAATTATAACATACAAATACAAATTAGTTCTTTAAAATACAAGTGTGAATTATATAATATATAAATGATGGCGCAAATTAACAAATACAAATACAAATACAAGTGTGAACTATTAAATACAAATACAAATGTGAACTATAAAATATAAATACAAGTGCGAACTTTAAAATACAAATACAAATACAGTTGTATCAATAAATACAAAAATATAAATGGCGGTGTGACTACAAATACGATAAATAATTGTGGTATTTACGTTATCATTCGTGACTTGTGCTCGAATAGTCATATTTTTCGAAAATACAAAAAATATAAAATAGAACAAAAAAATAATAAAAAAAATAAGTAAAAAAAAGAAAAGAAAAGAAAAAAAATCAAAGAAGAAAAGAAAAGAAGAAAGAGAAATAAAAGTCAGAGATTAAAGATAGAAAAAAACAAAAAAAAAACAAAAAGAAAGAAACGAAAAAATAAAAGTAGGAAAAAATAGAAAAAAGAAGAAGAAAAAACGGGAAAAACACAAAATATAAAAAAATATAAAAAAAGATAATGGTAGTGTTAGGCAAGAAAATATTCAGTTCAACGAAATAAGCGTGATTGAGATTTTTTCTTTTTAAAAATATTGAATTTCATTTTTGGCGCGACTAAATAGGGATTATATTCATATTTTATATGAATACATACTATCTGTAAAACCGAATACAGCGGGCATAAATTGAATACAACGACTATAAATGGTAATTATGTAAAATGTGGCTATGAAAGGTGGGTTTTATAGCAAAATGCTGCTATTTTTTAAAGATCCCCATAAAATATTACTTTGTATAGGTTTTTGAGTTCAAGATTGCTATCTTAAACAACAATAACAACACATCCAATGCAATCCCACAAAGTAGGGTTGATGGTAGACCTTACCACTACCTCAATGATAGAGAGATTGTTTTTGATAAAATCACAATGAATTGAAATATGTAGTGTCGCGTCCCATTTTTCTTGCGAAAAGCGGGATTCGACATAACTACTCTTTTTGGGATTGTTTGGAGGAAGAGTGTGAAGAGTCACCACCTAACGTATTAAGGTGCTTAAGAAACCGGTCTAGGCTACTACGAACCTACTTTTTTTTGTTTATCTTAGTTTACCATAAATTCAGGTAAGGGTTCAAATTACCTCGAAAGGAAGGTGTTAGGCACATTTTGAGGTTCACAAAGGTGGTTTTCAGCCGAATTCGTATTTTTACGTGGAGATTCTACGTGATCAAATAAAGGTCCCTTATTATCATTAGCTTAATGTTTTAACTAAATAATGAAGCAATGAATAAAACAAACACACTATTTTTATTACCTCTAATTATTAATTATCTAAGTGATAAAAATCAATAAAACATGTAAATAAGACAAGCGAGGAGAAAGAAATAACATAAATTTACAATAAAGGGGGCTGCTTATGTAATAAACTAACCCAAATAAATGAACATGCAAGATAAATAAAAGAGTAAATTTGAAAATCAAACAAAGAAGGTTTTGGTTTCATTCGGATCAGAACCCCAATTTGTTTAATCATTACCCGATCCACTGGACGGATTCATAGACAAGCAACAATGTCATAAGTCTTACCATTAATATGTTGGAGATCATCACTTCCGAATGACTACCCGTCCCACCCCACCTAGGCTAGTTGATAAATCTAAAGGTGTTCTGCGACAAGAATAAAACTACCATCCTTAGTAACACTTATCGTCTCACCTATCGTCCAAGAGGCATTGGACTTTGCTATTTTGGTTTTGTGATCTAGAAAAAATAAAGCTATGTTTCCTAAGACTCGAAACGCGTAACAAGTAGAACGTCACGTAGCACATAATTGTCCCAAGTTTGCCTCTTGATTAATTAAAGTTGATTAATATGATTAGCATGCAAAGACAAATAATCACTTATTTTTTTATTTAGTTAACCTATAGGCATGGTATCTAAGTGTTCAACAATTGCTTAATATGACAAAAGACAACTATGGTTCATGTCAAAAGTAATGTTATAAAATAGGGCATGTTGAAGTAATGTAAATATGTCAAAGAATTGTGCTCACAAATTTCATTATGCAAGATGTGTTGTAAACTAATGATAGTGTCGGAAAATTAAAGTTACATGTTAAACATTGTTTTATTTTAAACTAGAAAGTCCATTAACATGCGGGAAATACATTCTTTAATGCTTGAGAGAATTAACATGCAAAATATATGTAACGTGAGCATGCTAAACACACATTGACATACTTGAATCTCATGCTAACAAAATGACTTAGTATGTAGGAAAATATGCTTGTCATACTAACATCCAAATTATCATGCTAACATGTTGGAAACTTATTCCTTAATACTTATTCTTATATGAACATACTAAAATTTAATATTTAACATGCTAGAAATTATTATTCATGCTAGGAATTCAATTAATGCTGAAATTGTATTAAACATACGAAAAATTCACTTAAACATGCTAAAAATATTATTGAACATACTGGAAAATATATTAATGCGCAAGGATTTTTAGCATTTCGTATTAATGCTAAAAATTCACTGTCAGATACAGTCATTCAATCTTAGTAATAGAACTCAGATAGTTCTACAGAATTCACGGCTGTTAGATACAGTCAACTCAAAATAGTGCGGAGCTCAACTAGTTCCATTAGAAACTAGATTGTCAGATACAATCGCTTAGTATCAGTTATTTTAGTTATACAATTATCAGTATCTCATGTTATCAGTACTCAGACTCATTAATCATGTTATCACGACCCTAGTTATAGTTATTATGTATTCATGCATTTATTCTCACGTTCATATTATTCAGTCAGTTAGTATTGATCATGCATGTAAGCCCCTTACATTCAGCCTACCTTACATGCATACCAGTACATTCAAAGTACTGATACATTTGTGCTATCGTGTCTTATACCATAGGTTCAAAAGCACGAGCTCCAGAGCATCAGTAGCATTCCAGTCTCCGTAGTCAGAGTTAGCAGTAAGTCCTCATCTTTCGAGGACATGATCATTTCTTTATTATCTCATTAATTAGCTTATTAGTTGGAGTTAGTTGGGGACATGTCCCATCATCTCCTTATTCAGACAGTTATGTTTTAGAGGCTTTTCAGACTACAGTATGTTTAGACAGTTTTGTTTTGGGCATTTATACCCCATCCCAGATGTTATATTTTATCGAATATTATGTTACAGTTTGAACCTTATGGACTTTTAGTTCATGTTTCTACATTAATTAGTATATCATGCAGTATATAGGTACAAATATTAGTCATGGGTTAGCTTGTGGTCCTTCAGGGTCATGAGCACCGTGTAGCATTCGGGTACCAGATTCAGGGCGTTACAAACTTGGTATCAGAGCCTAAGGTTCAATAGTGTCCTAGAAAGTCTGAAAGCTACATCTAGTAGAGTCTTGTACATGGGTGTGTTGTACGCCACATTTATGTACAGGAGGCTATGAGATGTTTAAGGAACCGTTTCCCTTCTTTCAGTATTCATGTCGTGCCAGTGAGCACAATCTCAAGTCAATCTCTCAGTTCAATATGTTTATCCCTTTCTTCTACAGAACATGCCTCCTAAAAGAAAAAATGGGAATTAGTCAGCCCCTCAGCCCAAAGAACCTTTGGGCGAACATATTTCTCATGCAGAGTTTAGAGCTCCAGCCACTACTCTTGCTCAGTCAGTTGTCGCTCAGAATGAACTACCAATTGTCGTTTTGGCCAACCCAGCGACTAATTCAGCTGCATCCAGGATTCAGGACTTCACCCGAATACATCCTCCATCCTTTCTCAGGTCTAAGTCAGATAGGACCCTCAGGAATTCATCGATCAGGTTTAGAAGGTTACTGATGTTATGGGGGTGCCAGCTGTCAGTTATAGGATGTTTCTCACACTTGGTACAAGCAGTGGAAATTAGAGAGGTCAGTTGATGCAGGACCTATAGAGTGGGAGGAATTTGTCACCGTATTTTTAGAGAGGTTCTTTCCCTTAGAGCTGAGAGAGGCTAAGGTGTTAGAATTCATTAATTTCAGGCAGGGCAACATGATGGTGAAAGAGTATTCTCTTAAGTTTACTCAATTAGCTAGATATGCCCCTCATGTGGTTGTAGATAGCGGGGCCAAGATGAGTAAGTTTGTTTCTGGGGTGAATGATAGTGTGGTCAACGAGTGTAGGTCTGTGATGTTGAATAGTGACATGACTTTAGCCAGGATTATGACTCATGCTCAGTAGGTAAAAGATCAAAAGTTTAAGATGAGGGAGAAACAGAATAATAGAGCAAAGACAGAAAGTTTCAACTTTGCTCAGCCCGAATCAGAAGGAGCAAACCGCTCTCAGTTCTATCCTAAGTCATCAGTTCCAGCTTCTTCTTTAGCTAGTGCTCCAGCTCTTAAGTTCAGGGATGGTAATAAAGATAGAGGGTCAGGCTTTAAGTCTCAGGGCAGTATTAGCATTGCCCGCACCTATCCTCTTTTTTAGACTTATGGTAAGCACCATCAGGGTATTTGCAGAGCTGGCAGTGGTATTTGTTTCGGATGTGGTAATCCAGGCCATAGAGTCAGAGACTGTCCTCAGCCAGGTCCTCAAGGTCAGCAGAACTTTTTCTCAGCTCAGTCCGGTCGCTCAAATCAGCAGGGTGCCACTTCCAGTGGTACTAGTGGGCAATGTCCAAATAGACTCTATGCTCTTCATTCCCGACAGGATTAGGAAAATTCTCCTGATGTGGTTACTGGTACGTTACAGATCTTTCATGTGCATATTTACGCTTTGATAGATCTAGGTGCTTCATTGTCTTTCATTACTCCCTATATAGCAGTTGATTTTGAAGCCAGACCTGAAAGTCTAGCAAAGCCCTTTTCAGTCTCTACCCCAGTGGGTAAAATCATCATAGCCTGGCGGGTATACAGGATATTTCAGAAAGTCACCTCAACAGATTTAGTCGAATTAGAGATGATGGATTTTTATGTCATTCTCGACAAGGATTATCTTCATTCCTGCTATGCCACAGTTGACTGCAGACATAGAATTATCCAGTTCTAATTTCCAAATGAACCCGTCCTAGAGTGGAAGGGTAGTGTATCCGCTTTCAGAAGTTAGCTTATTTCCTACCTTCAGGCAAGGAAAATAATATCTAAGGGATGTGTCTATCATCTTGTTCGACTTAAGGACCCTAGTTTTGAAACTCCCAGCCTTGATTCAGTCCCAGTCGTGAATGAATATTCAGCTGTCTTTCCTGAAGATCTTCTAAGAGTTTATCTCGAAAGGGAAATAGACTTTGGCATTGATCTTCTTCCATATACTCAGCCTATATCTATTCCGCCATACAGAATGGCACCAGTGAAACTCAGAAAATTAAAAGAGCAGTTGAAGGATCTCTTAGATAAGGGATTCATCAGGCCTAGTGTATTCCCGTGGGGTGCACCAGTCTTATTTATGCGCAAGAAAGATGGTTCTCTCAGAATGTGTATTGATTACCGTCAGCTCAATAAATTCACGGTAAAAAAACAAGTATCCTCTTTCCAGAATCGATGACTTGTTTGACCAACTTCAGGGTGCCAGCTATTTCTCTAAGATAGACCTCAGATTAGGCTACCATCATCTCAGAGTCAGAAAATGTGACATTCCAAAGATAGCCTTTTTCGTACTCGGTATGGTCACTTTGAATTCCTAGTCATGTCCTTTGGTCTTACCAATGCCCCAGGAACTTTCATGGACTTGATGAACCGTGTGTTCAAGCAGTACTTGGACATATTCATCATAGTCTTCATAGATGATATTTTGGTCTATTCCTGCAGTAAGCGTGATCATGCAGACCATCTCAGAATTGTACTTCAAACTCTCAGAAATCATCAGTTGATTGCCAAATTTAGTAAGTGTGAATTTTGGCTAAGGTCAGTAGCATTCCTTGGCCATATCATTTCCAGTGATGGCATTAGGGTTGATCTTCAAAAGATCGAAGCCGTAAAAAACTGGCCTCGACTTATCTCTCCATCAGATATCAGGAGTTTCTTGGGTTTGGCTGGCTATTATAGATGGTTTGTTGAAGGATTTTCTTCTACTGCATCCCCTATGTGCAGATTGACTCAGAAGAAAGTCAAGTTTCAATGGTTAGATCCTTGCGAGAAGAGTTTTCAGGAGTTGAAGACTCGACTCACCTCAGCCCCAGTTTTAGCTCTTCCAAATGGTCCAGATAGGTTTGTAGTGTACTGTGACGCATCCAGAGTAGGTTTGGGTTGTGTCCTCATGCACGCTTCCAGAGAGCTTAAACCCCATGAGAAGAATTATCCTACTCATGATCTTGAGTTAGCAGTCGTAGTATCTGCCTTAAAGATTTGGAGGCATTATTTATACAGTGTTCATGTAGATGTGTTCAAAGATCATAAGAGTCTCCAGTATTTCTTTTCTCAAAAAGATCTCAATATTTGTCAGAGAAGGTGGTTAGAGCTCTTGAAAGATTATGACATGAATGTCCTTTATCATCCGGGCAAGGCCAACAGAGTGACTGACGCTCTCAGTAGACTATCTATGGGTAGTGTTGCTCATGTTGAGGACAGTAAGAAGAAGTTAGCTCAAGAAATCCATCAGCTTGCCAGACTAGGCATTTGCTTAGTCGATACAAAAGAGAGTGATATACGGGTTTAGATTAATTAAGAATTATCTCTAGTTTTTGAGGTAAAAGAAAAGCAAGATAGAGATCCCAATCTAGTCAAGTTGAAAGAGTCAGTCAAGGAACAAAAAGTAGAAGTTTTCTCCCAAAGGATAGATGGTGTTTTTCATTGTCAGGGTCATCTGTGTGTTCCAAAAATAGATGACTTAAGGCAGTGAATTCTTGCAGAAGCGCATGGTCCGCGCTACTCTATTTATCCAGGGGCCACAAAGATGTTCCATGACTTATGGGAGATCTATTAGTGGAGTGGGATGAAGAGAGATATTGCACAGTTTATGGCTAAGTGCTCTACATGTCAGCAAGTTAAGATAGAGCATCAAAAGCCTAGTGGTTCCATGCAAGAGTTCCATATTCCTACTTGGAAGTAGGAAGAAGTAAACATGGACTTAGTGATGGATTTGCCTCGTACTCATTATCAGCATAATTCAGTTTGGGTCATTATAGACAGAATGACCAAATCAGCTTATTTCCTTCCAGTCCATACCTCCTATTCAGCCGAGGATTACGCCAAGCTCTACATCAGAGAGTTGGTTAGATTACACGGTATTTCGTTATCCATTATCTCAAACAGAGGTACCTAGTTCACCTCTCAATTCTGGAAAGTGTTCCAAAAGGGTCTTGGTACCCAAGTTCATCTCTATATAACCTTTTATCCTCAGAAAGATGATCAAGAAGAAAGGACCATTCAGACCCTAGAAGATATGCTAAGGGTGTGTGCAATTGATTTCAAGGGTATTTGGGATGACCACTTGCCTTTGATTGTGTTTGGATATAATAATATCTATCATTCCAATATTAAGATAGCTCTATTTGAAGCTATCTATGGAAGGAGATACAGATCACCAGTTGGTTGGTTTGAAGTTAGTGAGGCCTCAGTTATAGGACCTGACTTGGGATTCGATGCCTTAGAGAAAGTCCAATTGATCAGAGAACGACTCTGGGCTGGTCAAAGCCGACAGAAGTCTTATGCAGATGTGCGTAGAAAGGATCTTGAGTTCGAGGTTGGTGACTATGTCAATCTAAAGATCTCTCACATGAAGGGAGTGAAGAGGTTCGGCAAGAAGGGAGAGCTCAGTCCCCGATATTTTGGTCCCTTCAAAATTCTCAGTCGGTTTGGCACAGTAGCTTATGAGCTCGAATTTCCTTAGGATCTAGCCGCAGTTCATCCAGTCTTCCATGTCTCTTTGCTTAAGAAGTGCATAGGTGACCCAATAATTGTAGTCCCTATTCAAAGCATAGATATTCAGAATAACGTCTCTTATGAAGAGATTCCAATCAAAATCCTAGACTATCAGACTCGTAGACTGAGGAATAAAGAAATCCCTCTAGTCAAAGTTATTTGGTGAAATCAGTCCGTTGAGGGAGCTACTTGGAAAGAATATATGCGAACCAAGTATCCTCACCTCTTCTCCACTAACTCAGATCTAGCTCAAGGTAACAATTCTCCTTAAACTTTTTAGTTTTCATGTCTAGATTTTAGTTACGACTTGGTATTAGTCTCATGTTTAGGATTCCATTTTAAACTTGGTACTAAGCACCATTGCATATTTAATCATATGCTTATACATCAGATTAGTTATATGTTCATGCTTTGGATTAGTCATGTGTTCATGCATCAGACATGCATTCTCCTAGTGAGAAATTCAGTTATCAAAAATCTCAGTCATGTGTTCATGAGTCAGTTAAGTCATGAAATCATGCATCAGATATGCACGCTCAGTATAAATCCCAAAAATGTCAATCATGTTTCAATTGTTCGTGATCATCATGTACTTTAGCTCATCGTTTCTCCCATCTCAGTCAGTCACATTTGAGGATGAATGTTCCTAAGAGGGAGATATTATAATACCCCAAAGTTTCTTAACTAATTTCATCCAAAGAATGTCAAGTATTAGCTTCTAAATTGAATGATGTTTATTCCATGAGGAATTTTTAAGATTTTCATATTTTGTCATGTGGAAAATTCAATAAAATTTCAATCGATATAAGATTTACCCAAATCCGATAATCGGGTAAAAAATTATAACTATTTCAAGTTCATGTTGTAAAACAGCGCCATATTGGTCAGTGGCGCGTCGCGCCATAAGCTAAAATGGCAATTGTCTTTTTTGCCAGTGTCTCAAATTAATTTTTCCCACGCCACACCAAACTTCCAGGTCGCAAATGAAGTGGCAACGCGATGGCTCCGCGTCGTGCCATTCTCCTATTTCCCAATTGTCAAATTCCAATGAAATGACGCGATAGCGCCGCGTCGTGCCAGGGGTCCAGGTCAAGAAATTTTCACCAATTTTAAAAAATGCATCTAGGGTTAAAAGGGTCAATTTTCCACCCCTATTTAAACCCAATAACACGTGATTTCGCCGTTCTTTACCCAAAATATACTAGTTTCTCTCAATTTTCTCTCAAGAACAAACTAGGATTTCAATTGGGGATTCAATTTCAAGAAAATCTCTCCATCAATCTTCGCTAAATCAAGAACTAAGGTATACGTTGTGTTGATTTATGGATTTCTTTCATTCATAAAGCTCAAGAACCCTATTTTAAATTATGAATCATGATTATTATGTTGTGGGTTGCTCAAGTTATGTGGTGGTTGTTGTTTGATTCCTATGTTGGGATCCTTATGTGAAATTATGAAAACTACGTTAGCATATAAATTGAAATCCATGAATTTGGTGGTTTATGATTTGTGAAATTTGATGATTTCACCTATGCCTTAAGTTGTGCATGTAAGCTGTTTGATAAAATGCCTAAAGGGATAGAAATTATGCACTATAGCTAAATTGTGACCCAAATGACAATGTATGCTTTAACCTTATGTCCAAAATGACTTCCATGTTATTCTTATGTATTGAAATTGCTTGTGGGATTGCTCATGAGTTAGCCTTATAAAATTATGCTATGTATACATGCTATCTTATTCACGTACCAAGCTATGATAATCAAATGCCCATGAAATATCTCCAAATTGATGTATTATGAATTGTTGATATTGGTCATGTGTTCAAGAAATGTCATATTCTGTCAGTTTCATGCTATCGAGTCCTGGGGGTACTTGTACCAGCCAATATAACTGTGTGCCTAGATTTAGTGTCATGTTAACATGATATCCTTAGTCAATCTATGGTCCATAGAACCCAGTCAGTCATGTGACTCGGGAAAGCTTAGTAATTCAGTAATCTCAATAGTATTCCATCAGCTAACAGAATTCTATGAATTCAGTCTAGTCTAGTTCAGTTAATCATGTTCAGTGTCTATTCAGATGGGAGTAAGAATTAGCATAAAGTGAACCTAAGGATGGGAACTCACCTGTTATATGAGGGTATTATTCTTAGAAACAATCCTTGTGTTCCAGAACTACGTAGCCAACATAGGTTGAGATATCATAGCTTGTTATATAAGGGTAGATGAGGTGGCTTAACCTGTTATATGAGGGTTCCCACTGTTCTCACTAGAGTTACTTGTTATATGAGGGTTACTCACATATTTTCCTTACCAGTGGTGCGGTATTGATACCCTTCCAATTGGGGTTACAGATTGGACCCCAACTCAACCATAATGGCATATTAGGGGCATGTCAGTTAGATGACTACTTCCCATAGTTTTGGTTACAGAATCAGGACTATCAGATACAGTTATTAAGTCTCAGTAATAGAACTTAGATAGTTCTACAAAATTCAGGGCTGTCAGATACAGTCAACTCAGAATAATGCAAAACTCAACTATTTCCATCAGAAACTAGACTGTCAAATACGGTTCCTCAGTATAAGTTATTTTAGTTATACAATTATCCGTATCTCATGTTATCATTACTTAGACTCAGTAATCATGTTATCACGACCCTAGTTATAGTTATTATGTATTTATGCATGTATTCTCACGTTCATATTATTCAGTCAGTTAGTATAGATCATGCATGTTAACCTTTTGCATTCATCCTACCTCACATGCATACCAGTACATTCAAAGTACTGACGTATTTGTGCTATGGTGTCTTATACCATAGGTTCAGAAGCACGAGCTTCAAATCATTAGTAGCATTCCAATCTCCGCATTCAGAGTTAGCAGCTAGTCCCACCCCAGGATGCATCATCCAGTACTAGTGGCGATCAACGCCGGAATCAATTTTATGCTTTACCATCCCGTCAGGAGTAAGAGGATTCACCATATGTTGTTACTGGTATGCTTCATGTCTTTCATCTTGATGTTTATGTGTTGTTAGACCCTGGGTCGAGTTTCTCTTATGTGACCCTACTAGTTGCAATGAATTTTGAAATAAGTCCTGAAAAGATCCCTGAGCCCTTCTTGGTTTCTAACTCAGTGGGTGAGTCAGTTGTTGCCAAATAGATCTATAAAAAGTGTACTATCACTATCCTTCATAAAATCATATTAGCAGACCTAATAGATCTAGATATGGTTGATTTTGACCTTATACTTTGTATGGATTAGCTCCATTCTTGTTATGCATCCATAGATTATCGCACCCGAGTGGTGAAGTTTAAGTTTCTAGATGAGCTTGTCTTTGATTATGAAGAAATTCAGTGTCTCCCAAAAGTCATTTCATATCCTATATTAAATCCAGAAAGTTGATTTCCAAAGGGTGTATCTATCATCTAGTTCGGATCAAAGACACTAAGTCTGAGACTCCAACAGTTTAGTTAGTCAGTGTAGTCAATGAGTTTCCTAATGTCTTTTTCGAAGATTTGCCAGGGGTACCTCCTGATTGGGAAATAGAATTCGGTATTTACCTTCTCCCAGATACTCAGCCTATCTCTATTCCTCTATATCGTATGGCTCCAGCTAAGCTTAATGAGTTAAAGGAGCAGCTTAAAGATCTCTTAGATAAGGGTTTCATAAGGCCTAGTGTTTCTTCATGGGGCACTTCCATCCTATTCGTACGAAAGAAAGATGGTTCTTTGTGAATGTGCATTGTCTATCGCCAGCTGAATAAAGTTACAATCAAAAACAAATATACTCTTACTAGAATTGATAACTTATTTGATCAACTCTAAGGTGCAAGTTACTTCTCTAAGATAGACCTTAGATCCGACAATCATCATCTTAGAGTAAGGGAGTGTGATATTCCAAAGATAGCTTTCAGAACTTGTTATGGTCATTTTGAGTTTCTAGTCATGTCCTTCGGGCTAACCAATGCCCCAACAACTGATAACGCCCAAACTACAGCTCTTGTAAGAGTGTAAGCGGTCGCTGTCAAATATAGAACCCAACTGGGTTGGGTGTCGAATCCCACAGGGAATACTTGGTCACTAAGTGTTGCAATTATTAGTAGACTGTTGATCGAAAATTCCACGGAAAAGGGGGGATTGGATTATGGCGTGAACTAATGCTATCAAAGTAACAACAAAATGCTTTGTTTAGTATGATTTAATCACAGAGAAAAATAAGTTAGGGTTATGTCCACCTTATGAGTTCTACGTATCTATTAACTATGAGTAATGCGGAATTCAGAAATGCATGCACTTATAGAGATTCGTATTCTAATGGTAAATCCTAGTGTTTCTCAACCATCAAGGATTATTTCACTTTAACTCTCACGAGCTTAAAGCGTATAACTAATGGTACGAACTCTCCAAGAGGTTAATCTGGTTAAGGCATTAACGTGTAAACAGGGGTTGGTAGCCCTATTTCTTTGTCACACTCTCTTTTCCAAACATGTAACTTTTTTCTCGAACAAGTTAATGCTATAATGGCGTATTCTATATGTTTGCAACCACAAGAATTTAATTAAAACAAAGAGAGTAATGATATAAGTAGCATACGCATCAAGAATTCACAAACTCATAGTAATAGATAGTATATCAAAAGGCTTCCATAACCCTAACAGAGAAGTTTAGCTACTCATGATTGTAAAGGAAAACAACGAAGACATCATCATCATCATACCAAAACGATAACAATCTCACGATGGGTATGTATTGGCGTCACTATGAGAATGACGTGATTTCCTCTCTGGCCGTTCTTGTAGCGTTTTTTTCTGTCTAAAGTTACAGAAATTGTAACGTGAATAATACTAAAAGTGTCGACTGAATTATGAAAAACAATAATGAATGAATGAATGCTGAAAAATTCAGCAAATAAGGTTTTTATAACATCCTTGTCCTAGTCCTATTAAGTTACTGCTGCACCCCTAAGTATTTAAAATACTGCTATTGCCCGGGACAATTTCTCCATGCATCACATTCAGTCCATAAGCTTCCAAAAGCTTCCTTCCCTCTTCTGTGAAGTTTTTCTTTGCTGCCCAAAGGTCCACAAAGTGCTAAAATCTTCATCATTAATACCTGAAAACATGCTAATCACGTAGGTTAGCTCACTTACAGGAAAATGGACTAAAAGTGCAGGAATTATATATTTTATCCTCAAAACTTAGCTATAACATGGGTAAATTATGGTGTTTAGGCGTGTAAATACACCCAACATCAACAACCTTCATGGACTTGATGAGAAGAGTGTTCAAATAGTATCTGGACATGTTTGTCATAGTCTTTAGCGATGATATTCTTGTCTACTCTCGTAGTGAGGATGATTATGCAGATTACCTTACAATTATGTTGCAAACTCTTAGAGATCACCAGTTATTCAACAACTGTGAATTTTGGCTAAGGTCAGTAACTTTCGTCGGTCACATTGTTTCCAGTGATGGTATTAGGGTTGATCCTTAAAAGACTGAAGTCATAAGAAATTGGCCTAGACCTATCTCTCCGTCAAACATTAGAAGTTTTTTGGGTTTAACTGTGTACTATAGACATTTTGGTGAGGGTTTTTCTTCTATTGCATCTCCTATGTCTAGATTGACCCAAAAGAAAGTTAAGTTCCAGTGGTCAAATTTCTGTGAGAAAAGTTTTGTTATGGCATAGATGGTTTTATTAGGGATTATGATGGTTGGGTTTCATTTTGATGCAAAGAGGTAAGGTCATAGCCTACGCCTCTAGACAGCTTAAGCCTCACAAAAAGAACTACCCGACCCATGATCTTGAGTTAGCTGCTATTATGTTTGCTTTGAAAATTGAGAGATATTATCTTTATGGGGTGCATGTTGATGTGTTCACTGATCACAAAATTTTGAAGTATGTGTTTACTCAGAGAGAGTTGAATCTTTGACAGAAAAAGTGGTTAGAATTGTTAAAAAATTATGTATGAGTGTGTTGTATCATCCGGGCAAAGCCAATATAGTGGCAGATGCCCTTAGTAAATTGTTCATGGGTAGTGTTGCTCATCTAGAGAATGATAAGAAGGAGTTAGTTCGTGAAGTTCATCGGTTAGCTAGATTGGGTGTGAGGTTGGTTGATTCAGCTGAAGGGAATGTTTGGGTCTAAAGTAGTTTCAAATCTTCTCTAGTTTTGGAGGTGAAGGAAAAACAGGATAAGGATTCTAATTTGGTCAAGCAGAAGGAGTCAGTTAAAGACCAAAAGGTAGAGGTTTTCTCCCAAGAGGGAGATGGTGTGTTGAGATACCAAAGTTGGTTGTGTATTCCATGTATTGATGATTTGAAGTTGAAGATTATGGTAGAAGCGCATGGTGCACGTTACTTTATCCATCTAGGATCCACTAAGATGTAACACTACTTACGAGAAATCTATTGGTGGAGTGGTATGAAGAAAGATATGGCAGAATTTGTAGCCAAGTGTGCAACTTATCAACAGGTTAAGGTAAAGCACCAAAGACCTAGTGGTATATTGAAAGAGTTTCATATTCCCACTTGGAAGTGGGAATAGGTGAATATGGACTTTGTGACTGGATTATCCCATTCACATCATCATCATGATTCGATTTGGGTGATAGTAGACATATTGACTAAGTCAGCGTATTTCTTACCAGTTCACACGTCCTACACAGATGAAGATTATGCCAAGCTGTATATCAGAGAGTTAGTCAGATTGCATTAAGTTCCTTTGTCCATCATCTCAGATAGGGGTACTCAGTTTACCTCTCAGTTTTGGAAAGCCTTTCAAAAGGGTCTTGGTACCTAAGTTCATCTTAGTTCAGCTTTTCATCCCCCAGACAGATGGTCAGGCAGAAAGGACCATTCAAACTCTAGAGGACATATTGAGGGCATGTGTTCTTGATTTCAAAGATAGTTGGGATGACCATTTACTGTTGATTGAGTTTGCTTATAATAATAGTTACCATGATAGTATTCAGATGGCCCCATTTGATGCTATTTATGGGCAGAGATATAGATCAGCGATTGGTTAGTTCGAAGTAGGTGTGGCCACTTTGATTGGGCCATACATGGTATTTGAGGCTATGGAAAAAGTTTAGTTGATTCGAGAGAGATTGAAAGCAGCTCAGAGTCATCAGAAATCTTATGCAGACATAAGAAGAAGAGATCTTGAGTTTGAGGTTGATAACCTTGTGTATTTGAAAGTTTCATCCATGAAGGGGGTGAAGAGATTTGGCAAAAAGAGGAATCTTATTCCCCGATATGTAGGTCCCTTTTTTATTTTGAGCCACGTGGGAAAGGTAGCGTATGAGCTTGAGCTACCCGTAGACTTGTCCTCAGTTCATCCAGTATTCCATGTATCTTTGTTGATGAAGTGTATGGACGATTCAGCCATTATAGTCCCTCTAGAAAGTACAAATATTCAGAATAGCCTTTCATATAAAGAAGTTCCAATAAAGATCCTTGAAAATTAGATCCGTAGACTACGGAATAAGGAAGTTCCCATGGTAAAAGTTCTGCAGAAAAATCAGTCCGTTGAGAATGCTACTTGGGAAGCAGAAGCAGACATGCATACCAAGTATCCTCATCTCTTCTCCACGAACTCAGATTTAGCTGAAGGTAATAGTATTCCTTCATTCAGTTCTTTTCCAGTCTCAGATATAGCCATATAGGTATTAGTTCAGTAGCCCAGTATGTTTTAGATTCAGTCATACAGTTTATCTCAGATGTGCATGATATCTTATAGCCTTAGATTCCTCAGTATTCTCAGCTTAACTAGCTATATTAGAGGACGAATATTCCCAAGGGGAAGATATTGTAATACTCCATACTTTTTCCTAGCTAAATTTTGCTTCTAGAATGTCTAGGGTTATCTTCAAAAATGAATAACCTTTGTTACATATAGAATTTTCTAGATTTAGACCCTCAATTGTGTAGGAAATTGAATTAGCTTTCCATCGATACCAATTTCGCATAAATCCGATACTCGGTTGAGAAGTTATGGCGTTTTTAGTAAAGCAGTATCCCAACTGGGGAAGCATCTCGCTGTGGTGACTTGCAAATTGGCAATTATCCGATTTCAGTGGACTTCCGTGATAAGCCAACATCGCGGTGAAGCCTTATTTCCTAATTATCAATTTCTAGTAGCTCACCGTGTTAGTGGCCCAAATGGTATTTTAGTAGTCCACCATGATAGCTCCACATCGCGTAGAATGTCCCGTTCCCAGTTGTCGAATTCCAGTGAGCCATCGCGATAGTGGCGCATCGCGGTGGTATGCAAATTTGAAAATTTTCTCTTGTTTCCAGTTCTGATCAAATTTTAAAAGGGGCACTTTGGTAAATTCCCAAGCCTCCAATTCGTCCAAAATAAGGAATTAGGCATATTCTAAGCACTTTATGCTTATTTTCATACATTCTCTCTAAAAAATAAACCCTAGATCTCAAAACTTAAGCTCTAAGAAATTAAATCTCCTCCATTGTTTCTCCAAGAAAACCCAAAATTGAGGATTTCCAAATCAAGATAACCAAGAGTTCATCTTTAAGAGCACAAATAGATATTCAAGTTCAAGCTTTCTTAGAAATTTCATCAATTAAGGTATGTGGGGTTTATGAACAAAGATCTTTCTTTCATCCTTGTGCCCAAAACTAGATTTTAACTACAAATTTACATAATTTTCTATGAAATTACATGAGATTTGAATTAGGGTTAATACCCATTATTGCTAATTGCAAGATTATGAGATTTCAAGTGATTTAGAAATTGAATTGCATGTTTATTTTCATGTCTTCATACCTATTGCAGAAATTTCTAGATTTTGAGAATAATTATCATTGTTGTCATTACCAAGCATGATTATTATGATGTTTTGACATGAGATTGATGCATGGATTATTATCCCTAGATTGAACATTATTATTTCAAGAAAGATTATGCTTTAAGCATCAAATAAACAGTTTATTTTTAGATTTTCATTAAATATTTGATCTTTTGATCCTCAGATAAGATTTGGAATCCACTTTACAGATTTATTATAGATTTCAGAAGTCAGAATAGTTTTATTCGCAGATTGAATAAGATAAATGCATAATTGGTTTCGTAATAACCCTTATGCTAGTTTTTAAAGTGGATTTCTAACTGAATGAGCATACAAATTAAAGGGAGTAGTATTTATCACCGAGAGGGGAGTATGGGATTAGCGTGTCCTAACTTCCACAGAACTACGTAGCCAACGTAGGTATTGATTATCAAATTATTCTCATTTCTATATGGATGACAGTTACAGATGTGATCAATTAGATTAGGTTATACTCCTCAGCAAGAGTATGATACCTCTTCCCATCATGAGGTTTTACCTATAGGGGAACAAGACGTTGGACTCCATGTTAGCTCACATGGTTTATGTCGGTTAAAAGAACCTCCCTAACAGTAAAAGCTTTCAGAATAGTTTAAAGTATTCCCCTACTAGTAAAGAAAATTTTTAGAAAACTAAGTGTAAAGGCTCACAACTTTATTCATATTATGCTTTATAGAAAGATATTAGCTACATATTTCAGCTTTCAGATTTCAGATACAGAAGTGAGTCCTTTCTACATATAGGAAACATAATTTACAAACAGAACACTAGTATGACTTTTAGAACTAAATGTTATGACTCACTAGATTTACAAAGTATGATTTGTTATTCATGATTACAAATTTTAGTATTTCAGATATTCCAGCTTATGTGAGTCATTTATATTTGGCATGCATTGTTTTACAAACTATGAAGGTTATTGAGACTTTGTTTTACTTATGTATTCTACCCCCATATACTCAGTACATCCTTAAAGTACTGATCCATGTATACGTCTATGTGCTACATTGTCTCATAATGTAGGTTCAGGTGCTTAGTTTCAACAGCGAGAGTGATTTTAAGCATCTCCATCTATATCCCGATAGTTGGTGAGTCCTCATAGTTTGGAGACTTAGTTATTCAGATTTTCATCTTATTAGTATTAGATTATTCAGTATTTTCAGACAGTTCGAGTCAGCTGAGGGTTTATCCCAGTAGTTCTCTAGATATTAGTAGTAGAGATTTGTCAGACTACTAGTTTTGATTCAAATTATTCAGTATTGAGGTTTCAGACATTATTTTCAGATATTATATTCAAACAGTTTTTTGTATATAGTATGACTCTTATGTATATATTATGAGATTCAGACTTAGTAGAAGGTAGACAGGGTTAGCTTAAGGCTACTCGTAGTCTTGAGCACCATGTGACGTCTCGGGACCAAGTTTTGGGGCATTACATTATGGTTCTAGAATGGTATTTGTTATTGATTCTCATTTTTTATACCACATACTCCTTATACTGGTATTTTTATTGCTATTGTCATTATTTTTATGTTTATTGATTCTCACTTGATTAGCTACAAGACAATATTATCTAGTTAGGATTCCCTTCCTCGTGATTTTTGTTTGTTGGTCTAGGCGGCTAGCGCAGTTAGATGGTTTTCCCTCTTTTAGTAAGGTGAGGTTGGTAGTTTTCCTCTTCCATTGGTGAGGTTACGTTAGTTGTTGAGTGGTCTATGAAAGTAAAGGTAGGTTCGCATTCCATGATTCTGTTATGGTTCTAGAGTTAGAAATTTAGTTTTATTGCCCATTTCTGAGTTTGAGATTCTGGGACTTGCCTTTAGGTTTGTGTAGATTTTAGCATTATCTATCCTTCTTTTTATATCTCTATTTTGTGTTTGACAGTTTGGGATTTATTTTTTTTATTCGGCTGGTTCATCATTCGGTAGTGGGCATAAAGTTGATATTGAAAGGTCTTGGGCTTGTATTTCAGGTTTGTTGGGTTCATCTCCTGGTGATAGTTTATCTTGGTACTGGTATTGAGTTTGGTATTCCATTTTTGTCATGATGTGGTTCTTGTTCTAGATGAGTCAAGAGAGGTGGAGATAGACGATCTTTTCACATGACCACTTTTTAAGTTGGAAAATTAGAAATTTGTTATCTTGAGTTGCTTAGTTCATTTTTCAATAGTGGTCTTGACCATGACATTGACGTTGAGGTTGGATTACTATTTTATTGCGATGTGATTTATGGTTTATTTGGGTTAAGGTATTTTTACAGGGATGATTTTGGGAAATCCTTAAATCGATATTTGCTTGGCCTAATGAGACCTTATGGAGTGCTTCTCCTTGATGATGTGTTCCTATGGGTATTCATTGCTTTCGATAGAGTATTGGATTGGCTAGTTTCTAGCTAAGGTTGCATTTTTCCAAGTTGCTAGAGTTTTGGCTATTACTAGTACTATTTGCAACCTTGGTGAGTTCTTGGTTATGCCTCAATGCACTATACCTTCAACAAATATGGTTAACTACCTATTCAGTCTTCTTCAATTCGAATGGATTGTGATTCATTGATGTTCGAATGATAGCCCATTGACACTTGATGATACTTTTGGCCTTGGTTCTCAATGTTTTAATGTGGATTTTCTTATCAGCAGGAGTGTGCTAGAGTTGGACTTAGTATGGTTTTATCCTCTATTGGTGGTACATTCTAGAGTGGATCATTTGGTTCTGGGATTTTGTGCTTCATACTCCTGAATATTAGTTTTAAGGTCATCCAGACCAGTTATTGCATTGGCAATAGGTTGTAGACATTAGTCATCACTATTTTTGTGTCTAGTTAGCACCTTATGGGCTTATCATTATGTTGTCCATTATGGATTTTGGTGGATCAACTTTAGTTCTCCAAGTTTAGTACGATAGGGTTGTACAAAAATGACTCAAATTACTTTTTGCTTGGTTTGGCGTAGATAGCAGGTTTGAAAAGGCAAAATAAGGATATATTTAGATTTGGGAGTTGGTCAAATGACACAACCCAAACCAGGGCATTATAGTAATAGGCAATCCCAATGTAATACCCTACACTATTCTCAGTTTAATTCAACTTTTAATTGTATGCATAAGGGGCTTAAGGCCTAAAAATTTCACTAAATGTTAGGTTTTATTTTTGGTCTTCCAGACCCTGAGACATTGATTTTTGAGTTAGTTCATGTTCAGGGATGTAAAAGTATGTCAGGGAGGAGTTTTGGATTTTTCGTACAAGGTTTAGGGCATGTTTGGATAATAAAACCAGTGGGTTACCATGATAAACCCGTGATGCGACATTAGTCCCGATGTCATATAGACCGCATCGAGGGGGGAAATGAATGGCCACGATAAGACTACATAGCGGTAAGCTTGTTATGTCTAGTTCCGAATTTAAATGACAGTGGGGTAATTGGGCTTTTCCCCCTCAACCCAGTCGTTCATAACACGACTTGCGCATCAGTTAGGGCATAATTTTGCCCGTCTTCTCAAATTTTCCTCCCAAGAAAGCAAGTCCATTTCCCCCGAGAAATCAAGAATTCAAGTTCCCTAAGTTCAAGAACCTTCAAGAAAGCATCAAGAATAGCATTTTCCTTTCAAGTTAAAAGCTTAAGGTATGTGGGGTGTTCATCCATGGAGCCCCAAAACCCTCTTTTCAATTAAAGAATGGATTTTTCTATCATTATTATATTTTATATCGTTTAAGATGGGTTTAACTCATGCTTTCATGGTAATTTAAATGAACCTCAGTCCATGTATGATCCCATGCAAGATTTGAATTCCCTATACTATGAATTTCAGTTTTCCATGTCTTAGCCAAGTGAACTTCATGTTGTTGAATTCTCATGTTTAAAATACCCCCATTTACAAGTCCATGCTTTCCACATGGTTGATGAAATGCTCATGTTTTGAGTTGAACTATGATTCAATACTACAATTTAAGTTTAAATGTCATGTTTTAATGATTACTCAGTGTTGATGGATTATGAATACCCGATACCTACATATTTTACATGATTTTCATATTTTCAAGTATGATTTAGTTAAACCATGAATATCCTTACTTATTCAGTTATTATGATTAAGATGAGCACTATCAGAAATAATATCCAGTCAAACTTAATTCAATTCAGTACCAGTGTCAGTTCAGTTGGGAGTAGAATTTAGCATCGAGCGAACCTAGGGATGGGGGATCACCTACCAGTTAGGTTTGGGTCCTTAGTAGATGTCCCTAAGTTCCAGAACTACATAGCTAGCGTAGGCTTATGAGATGTCACCCTCTAGTTTAGGACAGACACTCTCTTAGGGGTCACCCGCCTGTTATGACTGACTCCCTAGTCCTACGGGAAATCAACCTTATGGATCCATATCGTCAGCCAGTGTTAGTACCCATGGCACGATACCGACACCCTTACAACTTGGGTCACATGTTGGAGCCCAATTAGCTTAGATTGAGGCATATCAGTTATATGATACCACCAACAGTCTCAGTACAATATTTAGTGTATATTTAATTCAGGTTTGCTTGACCAAAGCATACAAATTTACAGTTATGCAGTTATACAGATTTCAGTTTACAGATTATTTCAGAAATATGTATATGTTTTGTCTTACATTCTCAGATATTACAGTTTTCATTCATTCATGCTTAGTTATTTCATGTTGTTCAGTTAGTCCTTATCTCATGTGCAAAGTACCCCATGCATTTCAGCCAAACCTCATCTCATGTACCAGTATATTCAAAGTATTTATTGTATACTCTTCTTTGCTTTATGTTGTCTTAAAACATACGTTCGGACGCTCAGTTTCCCGACCGCTCCTAGATAGCTCAACGTACACAGCAGCAGTAGTGGTGAGTCCTCATCCATCAAGGACATGATTGATTATTCTAGTTATTTCAGTAGTTCTTTATATTTAATCACTCAGAGTTAGTTGGGGCTTATCCCATCAACCTCTCAGTCAAAGAGAGGTTTTTCAGGCAATCAGTCAATTAGACAATCAGTTAGACAACTTTTTAGCTTATCAGTTTTTTCAGTATTTTCAGTTCTTTTAAATTGGCAGTAAGATTTCAATATTTCATCTGATGTTTTAGACTTATGGTTGAACCACATCTTCAGTATTCATATTAGCATTACATTAAGCAGTTTATCTTCCGCGCACGTGTACTATTATTATTTTATTCAGTGTTTACAGCAACTACCAGCTCATGGGTTAGCTCATGTTCACTTATCACCTCAAGCACCGTTGTCGTGACTAGGGGGTAGCCTCGGGTTGTAAAAAAACTTGGTATCAAATCCTAAGATTTTATAGTGTCCTAGGGTATCTAAAATAAGTGTTGAGTAAAGTTTTGTAAGTGGGTGTGAAGCGCGCCAAACTTATGGACAAGAGGCTATAGGAAAAGTTTCCATTCTTTCAGTATTCATGTCGTGCGAATGAGCATGAGCTCTATTTAAATTCTCATTCTGACTCATCCTTCATTTCCTTTACAGACCATGCCTCCTATAAGAAACAACGAAAGAAGGAATGGGAACCAGCCCGTACCTCCACCTATTTAGGAAGATCCCCTAAATTAGCATGTCTCTCATGCCAAATTTAGAGCTACTTTCATTACCTTAGCCCATTTAGTAGATGCTCAAAACAACCAGTGAGCTTTTTCCCTAGCCAATTCAGTAGAAAATACAGTTGCAGTTAGGATTCTAGATTTTACTTGGATAAATCCCCCTTTATTATCGAGATCCAAGTCTAAAGAGGATCCGTAGAAGTTTTTTGATATGGTCAGAAGGTGATAGATATTATGGGCATCACTTTGGGTTAGAGTTCAGAGTTAGTTGCATATCAGTTGTAAGATGTAGGTCACACCTGGTTTAAGTAGTAGAAGAAGGACTGTGGTGTTAATGCTGGGCCTTTTAAGTGGGAGGAATTTTCCACGGCTTTTCTAGACAGGTTCTTCCTATTAGAGTTGAGGGAGGCTAAGATTCAGGAGTTCATTATTTTGAAGCAGGGCAACATGAGTGTGAATGAATACTCGCTTAAGTTTACTCAGTTGGCGAGGTATGCTCCTACTATTGTTTCAGACAATAGGTCTAGGATAAGTAAGTTCATGTCTTTTATAGCTGATAGTATAGTTAAAGAGTGTAGGACTGCCATATTGATTAAGGAGATGGACTTATCTAGACTTATGGTTCATGCTCAGCAGATTGAGAAAGAAAAGTTTAAGGACAAAGATATAGAGAGAATAAGAGGTCCAGAACAAGTAGTTTTAACTTCTCTCACCCAAGGTCAGAAGGTGGTAACAGTTCTTAGTTCCTTCAGAAATTTTTAGCCCTAGCTACATCTTCATCTAGGGCGCCAGTGCCTAAGTTTAGGCAAGACAGTTAGGATAGGTTTCCAGGATCTAAGAACCAGGGTAGTATGAACAGTGGTCACACTAATCCTCTTTGCCAGAGATATGGTAGGAATCACCAGGGTAAGTGTAGAGCTGGTAGTGATGTGTACTTTGGATATGGCAAGCTGGGACATTGGATATAGGTGTGTTAATTAGTTGCTAAAAAGGGGAAAGGATTCATGCCATTAGGGTCAGTCTAATCATTCATCAGCTCCAGCAGGTCGCCTGACTCAGCAGGGCACCACCTCCAGCGCAATTAGTGGGAAGCCTCAGAACAAGTTGTATGCTCTCCAGACCTGGCATAATTAGGAAAATTCTCCTGATGTAGTTACGAGTACATTACAGGTCTTTCATCTCCATGTTTATATTTTATTAGACCCCGGAGCTTCAGTCTCCTTTGTAACTTCCTATATGGCTGTCAACTTTGGTGTCAGTTCCGAATCTTTAATAGAACCTTTTTCAGTGTCTACCTCAGTAGGTAAATCTATTATAGTCAGGTAGGTATACAAAAATTTCCCGATCATAGTATCTCAAAAAATACCCTAGTAGATCTGGTGGAGTTATAGATGACTGATTTTGATGTCCTTCTCAGCATGGATTGGCTCTACTCATGTTATGCCTCAGTTGATTATAGAAATAGAGTCGTTCAGTTTCAGTTTCCCAATGACCTAGTCATTGAATGGAGGGGTAGTACCTATATGCTTAAGAGTCAGATTATTTCTTACCTTAAGGCAAGAAAAATGATATCTAAAAAGTGTGTTTACCATCTTGTTCGAGTCAAGGACTCTAGTTTTGAGAATCCAAGTCTCGAGTCAGTTTTAGTAGTAAGGGAATTTATAGATGTGTTCCCTGAAGGCCTTCCCGGAGTTCCTCCCGAAAGGAAAATTAACTTTAGAATAGATTTTCTTCTGGATACCCAGCTTATCTCTATTCCTCCCTATATAATGGCTCCAACCGAGCTTAGGGAATTGATAGAGAAGTTGAAAGATCTCTTAGATAAGGGTTTTATCAGGCCCAGTGTTTACCCATGGGGTGCTCTAGTTCTATTAGAATATGCATCGATTACCATCAGTTGAACAAAGTTACAATCAAGAATAAGTATCCACTCTCCAGTATTGATGACTTCTTTGACCAACTTTAGGGTGCAGTTACTTCTCTAAGATAAACCTCAGATCTGGCTATCATCAACTTAGATTCAAAGAATATGACATACTAAAAACATCTTTCAAAACTAGGTATGGTCACTTCAAATTCCTAGTTATGTCTTTTGAACTAACAAATGCCCCTATAACTTTCATGGACTTGATGTACAGAGTGTTCAAGCAGTACTTGGACATGTTTGTCATAGTCTTTATTGATGATATTCTTGTCTATTTCTGCAGTAAAAATGATCATACAGACCATCTAAGAATTGTACTGCAGACCCTTAGAACTCATCAGTTATTCGCCAAGTTCAGTAAGTGTGATTTTTGGATAAGATTAATAGCTTTCCTTGGACATAGTATTTTGGATGATGGCATTTGAGTTGACCCTCAAAAGACCTAAGCAGTGAGAAACTGGCCCAGACCTATCTCTCCATTAGATATCAGGAGTTTCTTAGGTTTGGTTGGCAATTAAAAATGGTTTGTTGAAGGGTTTTCTTCTATTGCATCCCCATGTCTCGATTAACTCAGAAGAAAGTCAAATTTCATTGTTCAAATTCATGTGATAAGAATTTTCAAGAGTTGAAGACTCGACTCACTTCAGCCCTAGTCTTGACTTTGCCAGATGGTTCAGATGGGTTTATAGTTTAATGTGATGCTTCCAGAGTTGGTCTTGGTTGTGTTTTGATGCAGACAGGTAAGGTCATAGACTATGTCTCTAGACAGCTTAAACCTCATGAAAAGAATTATCCTACCCATGATCTTGAGTTGGTAGCTATTGTTTTTGCCTTGAAAATTTGGAGGCATTATCTTTATGGAGTATATGTTGATGTATTCACTGATCATAAAAGTTTGCAGTATGTGTTCTCACAGAAAGATTTCAATCTTCGTCAGAGAAGGTGGCTTGAGTTGTTGAAAGATTATGATATGAGTGTGTTGTATCATTCGGGCAAAGCCAATGAAGTGGCAGATGCCCTTAGTAGATTGTCTATGGGTAGTGTAGCTCATGTTGAGGATGATAAGAAGAAATTAGTTCGTGAGGTTCATCAGCTTGCTAGATTAGGCATTCGGTTGGTTGATTCAGCTGTAGGTAGTATATGGGTTCAAAATCTTCTTTGGTTACCGAAGTGAAGGAAAAGAAAGATTGGGATCCCAGTTTGGTTAGATTAAAAGAAGCTATTAGAGATCAGAAAGTAGAGGTTTTCTTTGTGGGGGGAGATGGTGTGTTGCATATTCATGGTAGGTTATGTGTTCCATGTGTTGATGATTTCAGGTAGCGAATTTTGGCAGAAGTGCATGGTGCACTATATTCTATTCATCCAACTAAGATGTACCGTGAATTACGGGAAATCTATGGTGGAATGGAATGAAGAGGGATATTGAAGAGTTTGTGTCTAAGTGTTCAAATTTTCAGCAGGTTAAAGTTGAGCACCAGAGACATAGTGGTACACTGCAGGAGTTTAGTATCTCCACTTAGAAGTGGTAAGTGGTGAACATGGACTTTGTGATAGGATTACCTCGTACACGACGTCAACATGATTAGATATGGGTCATTATAGATAGAATGACTAAATCAGTTCATTTCTTGCCAGTTCATACTTTGTACTCATCTGAGGATTATGCCAGGCTTTATATCAGAGAGTTGGTTAAGTTGCATGGAGTTCCATTATATATCATTTTAGATAGAGGTACTTAGTATATATCTCATTTTTGGATGGCTTGTCAGAAGGGTCTTGGTACCCAAGTTCATCTCATATAACTTTTCATCCTCAGATAGATGGTCAGGCAGAGAGAACCACTCAGAACTTAGAGGACATGCTATGAGATTGTGCTATTGACTTTAAAGGTAGTTGGGATGACCACTTACCATTGATTGAGTTTGCCAACAATAACAACTATCACTCCAGTATTCAGATGGCTCCATTTGAGGATCTCTATAGGAGGAGATGTAGTCTCCTATTGGTTGGTTTGAAGCAGATAAAGTTACTTTGATAAGGACAGATTCAGTGTTTGATGCGATGGAGAAAGTTCATTTGATTAGGGAGGGTCTTAAGAAAACCTAAAGCCATCGGAAATCTTATGCAGATGAGAGGAGAAGAGACCTTGAGTTTGATGTTGATGATTTAGTCTATTTTAAAATCTCGCGCATAAAGGGAGTGAAGAGATTTGGAAAGAAGGGGAAACTCAGTCCTCCATATATTGGTCCTTATAGAATCTTGAACCATTTTGGGAAGGTAGCTTATGAGATAGAGTTGCCTGCAGATTTGGCCTTAGCCCATCCGGTGTTTGATGTTTCTCTGTTAAAGAAATATATTGGCAATTTTGCTGTTGTTATTCCTTTAGAAAGTACAAATGTTTAGGATAGACTTTCTTTTGAAGAAGTTCCAGTTGAGATCCTTGATCGTCAGATTCGTAGGTTGAGGAATAAAGAAGTTCCCTTAGTTAAAGTTCTATGGCAGAATCAGTCCGTTGAGGAAGCTACTTAGGAAGCAGAAGCAGATATGCGTACCAAGTACTATCATCTTTTATCCATAAACTCAGATTTAGTTTGAGGTAACAGTTTTCCTTAGATTGACTCTTTCCTATTCTCAGTTCCAACTACATAATCATTCTCATGTCGTTGCATGCATTCACGAAATCAGTTCAATTCATGTGTTATGTTTCAAACTCAGTTATGTAATCATGTTCCAAATCATGCATGTTCAGTATGTGATCTCAGTTTTCTTAGTTCAGTACTCTCAGTCTAATCAGTCTCATTCAAGGGCGAATGTTCCCAAGGGGGTGATATTGTAATATCCTGCACTATTCTCAATTTTATTCAGCTCTTAATTGCATGCATAAAGGGCTTAAGGCCTGAAAATTCCACCAAGTGTTGGGGACTTAGTCTTTTTCAAGACCCCTAAACATCGAGGGTTTTATTTTTGGCCCTCCAGACCCCGAGACGTTGATTTTTGAGTTAATTCATGTTCAGGAATGTAAGAAGTATGTCTCAGAGGATTTTTGGATTTTTTGAACAAAGTTTAGGGCATGTTTGGATCATGAAACCAGTGGGTTACCGCAATAAGCCCGCAACACGGCATTAGTCCCGATGTTATGCAGACTGCGTCACGGTGGGGGAAATGAATGACCGCGATAAGACCATGTCATGGTAAGATTATTACGTCCAGTTTCAAATTTAAATGATAGAGGGGAAATTCGGCCTTTTACCCCTCAACCCAATCATTCATAACACGACTTAGGCATGAATTAGGGCATAATTTTGCCCTTCTTCTCCAATTTTCCTCCCAAGAAAACCATTCCCTTTCCCTCAAGAACACAAATTCAATTCCTTTTCCCCACGAAATCAAGAATTCAAGTTCCCCAAGTTCAAAAACCTTCAAGAAAGCATCAAGAATAGCATTTTTCCTTTCAAGTTAAAAGCTTAAGGTATGTGGGGTGTTCATCCATGGGTCCCTTTCACCCATGGATCCCCAAAACCTTATTTTCAATTAAAGAATGAATTTTTCTATCATTATTGTATTTTATATCGCTTAAGATGAGTTTAACTCATGCTTTCATGGTAATTTAAATGCAACTCGGTCCATGTATGATCCCATGCAAGATTTGAATTCCTCAAGCTATGAATTTCAATTTCCTATGTCTTAGCCAAGTTAACTTTATGTTGTTGAATTCGCATGTTTAAAACACCCCCATGTACAAGTCCATGGTTTCCACATGTTTGATGAAATGCTCATGTTTTGAGTTGAACCATGATTCAATACTACAGTTTAAGTTTAAATGTCATGTTTTAATGATTACTCAGTGTTGGTGGGTTATGAATACCCGATACCTACGTATTTTACATGATATTCATATTTTCATGTATGATTTAGGTAAACCATAAATATCCTTACTTATTCAGTTATTATGATTAAGATGAGCACTATCGGAAATAATATCTAGTTAAACTTAATTCAGTTCAGTACCATTGTCAGTTTAGTGTGAAGTAGGATTTAGCACGGAGCAAACCTAGGGATGGGGAATTACCCACCAGTTAGGAATAGGTCCTTAGTAGATGTCCCTAAGTTCTAGAACTACGTAGCCAATGTAGGATTATGAGATATCACCCGTCAATTTAGGACTGACACTCTCTTAGGGGTCACTCGCCAGTTAGGACTGACTCCCTAGTCCTACGGGGACATAAGCCTTGTGGATCCACATCGTCAACCAGTGTTAGTACCCGTGGCACGGTACTAACACCCTTCCAACTGGGGTCACAGGTTAGACCCTAATTAGCTCAGATTGGGACATGTTGGTTATATGACACCTCCCACAGTCTCAATACAGTATTCAGTGTATATTTAGTTTAGGTTTGCTTGATCAAAGCATACAAATTTACAATTATCCAGTTATATAGATTTCAGTCTTTTATTTTATAGATTATTTAAAAAATATGAGTATGCTTGGTCTCGCAATCTTAGATATTATAGTTTTCATGCATTCATGCTCAGTTATATCATGTTGTTCAGTTAGTCCTTATCTCATGTGCACAGTACCCCATATATTTCAGCTAGACCTCATCTCATATACCAGTATATTTAAAGTACTGATAGAATACTCTTCTCTGCACTATGTTGTCTTATAACATAGGTTCAGGGGCTCAGTTTCCTGATCTTTCCTAGTTAGCTCTGCGTACTCAGAAGCAGTAGTGGTGAGTCCTCATCCATCGAGGACATGATTGCTTATTCCAGTTATTTCAATAGTTCTTTATATTTGGTCAGTCGAAGTTAGTTGGGGGTTTGTTCTATCAACTCCTCCATCAGTTAGAGGCTTTTAAGGCAATCTGACAATTAGACAGCTTTTCAGCTTATCAGTCTTTTTAGTATTTTTAGTTATTTTAAATTGATAGTTAGATTTCAGTATTTCATCAAATGTTTCAGACTTGTGGCTGAACCACATCTTCAGTATTTAGATTACAATTATATTCAGCAGTTTATCTTTCGTACACGTGTACTATTACTATTTTATTCAGTGCTTACAGTAGGTACCAGTTTATGGGTTAGCTATTGGTCTCTTGTGACCGAAAGCACCGTTTTCGTGACAAGGGGGTAGCCACAAGTCGTGACACCCAAGCCCAACCAGGACCAAAAACAGCCCCCATTACCCAACCTGACCACCAAATGCATACCTTGAGTCGGCTGATGTCCAAACATATAACAAGATAGCATATCCACCCATGTGGTAAATCTGGGCTAAGGTTGTATCCGAGACCAACCCAACCACCCAATGACCAACCAAACCAATACCAAAACCCATAAACCAAAACCAATTATAATAATCCAATGTATGTATATATATATAGAGAGATGAAACATAACTAGTCCATACCATACCCAAGTCCACATTTGTCCATATAAAGCCTCTAGACCAACCAAAGAATACCTAGTCGGGACATGCCCCCGACCATAGCCAAAAAAATAAAAGTATATGAAAGACAAGAAATATGTAAAGTAATCAATGACATGAAATAAATGCCTCTAAATTATGGAAGCTCACCACTTCAATCCAGAATCGACTATCCCTGAGTCCGATCACTAAGTAAGAAAAGTAAAATGGCCGGTCCCTGCATAGCATGGGTATAAAGCCGTCCAAAGATGGGTTAGTGGGTGAACACTAGCTTACACTCAGGATAAGGACAAACTAATGTCATTTATAAAACCAAGTAAAACGATCCATAATGTCTACAACCATACATATATATGCATATATATATAACCATTTCGGGAAAGGAAATCGGGTTTAGCATGCCATTAAAACCTTTACCTGGGAAGTGTAGCTTTGCCATCCAAAACCACCCATGACCTATATGGGTTCATCTCTCCCTGCTAAAAGGACCCCAATATGTGAAGCCGCATGACCAGGGAAGAAAATCTGGGATGACTAGTACATCCCCCCATGATATATGGTGTGACATCATGCACACGGTCTATAGGACCAAACCTCACATCGACAAATATGAGTTTCCATTTTAGATCCCCCCCCCCCCCCCCGGACCTTCAACTTCCTTGGATTTGCAACACATCCCTCATTTAAGCTTAATTAAAAACATTAACAAGAAACCAACCAAACCACTAACCATTTATTAACCAAGGATATTAGATAGTGGCATCATCATGCCAACAATAACTTGCAAGTATTTTCCATAACCAACCCTTATGGATTAAGAGATTCCCATGTACCCTTCCATTTACCATATTAAACAACTTTGGGGATTCCCATGTTCCCCCTAAGCATTATCAATTGAGCCATAACCATTAATCAAACTAATTTCATTAATGCATTCACTTGGGGAATTCCCGTGTACCCCGTAAGGTTTTCAAATAGACCAACCATGACCACCAAAACTTACCCTTTAAACCATTCCAAACCATTTTAGCCCATGATAAACATTTTAAACATTTATGTCATTAAAACCATTTAAGCCATGCAAAACCATCCAAATTCATTTAGGGTACCATTACCAAACCATACCATGCAAGAGTCCAATGAAAGTTCAACAATAGAGTGAAAATATTCTTTTAGGCATTTTATCGAACAAGTTAAGAGCATACTTTTACAAAAACCAAAACCAAAGTATAAACCACCATAATTAGGGTTACTCAAGACCCATTTGTTAAACCATAACCAACCAACACCCACATGTGCAAACCATTACCAAAAACATGTAAAAACATAGTTTAAACCAATACCAAACAATATGCATGAAAACCCTCAACATATGTTTCCAAAACCACCATTCATGATTCATAAAATCAATGTTTAAAACGTAATACGCATGCCTTTAATTGGAAATAACAATGAGGGAAGGAGTACATGACTTATACAAGAGGATTCTAAAGAGAAACATGACTCTTGAGCCCCTTTGAAGATTACTTGAGAAACCCTAGCCTCCAATCTTCAAGAATGAGTTTGAGAGAGTATTTGAAGTGTTTTAATACTTTAACAAGTGTTATAAAGGGCCACCAAGGATTATATAACATGAGGACATAAGGGATTTTAAGTAGGAAATGTTCGGACTACCCTTGACTTAAATTCAAAACAAACCACGTCCAAGGATACAACTCACCCATGCCATCCAAAGGTATGAGTGGTACCCCAAGTCGTACCCAAGACCTTGCCAAGACCCTACCTGCTGGTTTCTTTACAACTCACACCCCCTAACTTGCACCTAAGGGTATGAGTGGTACACCATATTATACCCACAAACCGTTCCATGGGCAGATTTATAAGACAAGCCAATCAAGAGTTATACGACTCGCCTTGCACCACTCGTATGTTCCTATACGACCCGTACCATAATGAGTCATACCTTGGGCAGTAACCAAGCCAAGCACACTGCCTAGCATACGATTGAACCCTTAAGCCACTTCACAAATACAAGGGTACCAATGGTACCCTTGAGTCGTACCAAGCCCAGTGAGTCTAAAACCAAAAGAAAATTTGCAAGGGTCCTATTCCTAGGGTGTTTTAGTCTCCCCTACTAGGATCATTCATCCTCGAATGATGGGTAAGGGTAAGGGAAAAGCATGAGGTAACACATTAATACCCAACAAACTTTTACTCAACCAAAATAGGAAGCAAGGACACACAACCAAGGTGAGAAGATCACTACATAACCCAAACCGATTTACACCCCAACACCCGTATTTCAACCTCTAACTAAGATAGAAAACAAAGATGCAAGAGGAACCATTCCTCACCTTTAACCATGTTAGAAAACAAAAAGATGTGTTGAAGATCACACACCTCACACATGAATTTCCAGAACAAATAACCAGCATAGACACTTGGACTCCATGTCCCCTTCCGCATTCCAAATGACTTTCTCAGACTTTTAGTTCCACTATGGAATCTCTACCGAAGCCACACCTTTTGTTTGTAACCGGTGAACTTACCATTCCATGATCCTTATCGGGACCCTCTTAAAGTAAAAGGAATTCGAGCTTCCAATACCACCTAAAGGAACCAATCAACCAAGGACCATCCATACCTTACCTACAATACAAACACATATATTACCGGATGAATGGACTCATGCTAGAGAGCAAGTCCATTCAACTTAGAATTTATCAAGACATATTACTACAAGAGCTTGAGTCTAAATATACACCACCAATTCCATGTTCAAGCCTATCCAAAACTAAAAGGAGTTAACTTAAGTCACCGGGCTCTACTCCTTACATGTATCCCTAAAACACTACTTAGCTTACATCACCATTATAATATGAACCCACAAGTAAAAGACATGGACAAACCCATGTCCGCACATTCTAACCAAAACCTCCATCCTATAATTGAACACCCAAAACCATACAATAATCAAACCATGAAAACATTGTATAAAACTATGCCTCTCCAAGCCCCTTAAGTTCCCACACAACTATTGGTATATCTAGCAACCACAACATTCAAGTCTACCGCTTATATACCCGCGGTATGATCAACCCATCAAAAGATCTAGCACCCTCTATCATTTCCATAAGGATTTTCACCACATATTCCTTTCCTAACCATTTCTCATGACAACAACTTTACCTCACTTTCCAAGGCCTTAACTTTTAGTAGTCACCCTAGATTCTCCCCTACTTAGGGGCTTCTAAATTTCCCATTTCAGCACATCACCATACTTCCCAAACCACTACCGTCCTGACATAAGAAGAGTTATTTAAGAAACCGAATTACAAGAGTCATCCATGCCTCCCAAGGTAAGATCCCAAAGACAAGACAAGACACTATAGGCATGCAGTAGTTCATATTCATTACCTAGACCATAAATAAAGAAACATCCCAACCAAACCAGACCATAAAAAGAGTCCTTAGACTGAACACCGAAAGAAACACAATCACACATACCATGAGTAACTTAACACAAGGTTAAGGCTCATATCTAGGGAACAAGGCAAATGCAAAATTTGAACCTAAATAATATATGCTATAAGAATGCATGCAACACTAGTAGAGTACCCTCATTAAGAGAAGAGTATCACTAGAATATGCAACCCAACCTTCCCTTGAAGTCCACTGATTTAAGATCAACCACCAACCCTAATCCCATCATATCTACGAACATAATTCTTCATTCTAATGGGTATTACCAAAGGCGTACACCAGGGATGCTTGGTTCTCCTATACCAAAAACCTCATTCAACCGAATACTACCTAGATCCCAACATAGACATACAAAAACCATGAGACAAAATTGACTCCAAGGTTTCCAATTAGACCAAAATCATTCAAAATCAAAACATGGCAACCAAGGCCTTGTTAAAATCATTTGAATCCAACCAAAACCAATTCATTTTCCTTTAACCTTTTATACAATGCAAAGATTTAAAAATCGTCAAACCATGTGATAAAATCATATTCAATGGCAACTTTACAAATAGTTTTGAGGACATATAATTTCTAAGACCAAAACCAAGTTATTGGGGAAATCCATAGTACCCTGAAATTCATCAACCGTTCCCATACATCCCACAGTGTTCATTCATAAACATTTGTAAAGCATGAATGATGCATCATAATCCATGGAAAATCACTTAAATGAGTAATCATGTCAAAGACCTCAATTGTGCCAAAACCTAATTTCAAAACCATGAATTTAATAATCATTTCATGTCAACAATAAAGTACAAGTATAGGGATAAGGATACATACAAGATCCATGATCTAACCTATCAAATGACTAGATCCCCAGTCCCTCTGTTCAACCTGAACTCGCGGACTATATGGAACAACTCTACCACTATTGTATTTACTAAATCATCAACATCTTCCAACCTACTAGTTTACTTCCACAACTCATGTATTGCTATTTCCAAGCTTATTATACTCCCTTTTATCAAAATTAAGCATCTTGATTCAAGCCTAGGATCTACCAACATCCATGTACTACTAGCAAAGTACCCTTATAGAATATACATAAACATGGTCTACCTCATAAGGAGGACACTCCAAATTCCTTAGTCACCTACCGACAATCTAATTTTTGGGGAACCGTCCCCCTTATACATGCTAGAGTGGAAACACTCCACCGAGAAACATTAAGACTGACGAAACCCTTACCTAAAGATCCTTTCATTGACCTTCAAGCCCCTTTAACCCAACCAAAACCATTCTATACCGAAGAAAAGAATTTGGACAAGTATCTGAAATAAGACCAATCCCAAACAAACCTTCCCATTAGAAAGACACCATGAGGGTTGTTATAAAGGAACCCAAGAAATTCATGCACCACCAAAATTGAATGCAAAGAATAACAACAAAGACATCCCTTTTGAAACCAATCTCCAAGTTATAAGATATGATACAACTTTTCCCTTAATAGCTAGGGAACGAAACCATCCTCCCATCCTATAATTGACTCACCGTGGAGCCTAAAGATAATTTTTTTCGAAATCGACAGCACAATGACACATAGTATGAGTGCAACCATTCCATTTCCAAATGACATTAAAAACCCTCCACTTATGAGTCAAATAATTTCACCAAGACCCTTTTATTACCAGTAGATACCACACACCCCCATTGACTCTTTTGACAATGTCAGAGTCACCTACTAGGGTAGAAATAGAAAATAAAAGAGTTTGAGGCAATCTTAAGACCAAAATACACAACCACAAATGGGGCCACAAAAAAGAGAGGACCCCAAACCAAGTAAACTTACACACCATAAATAAAAGATTTTTCAACATACAGGTGTAGGCATCACAAGATGCCTTGGACTTCCAAGGGATAGTAAGAACATTAAGATGATTTGAACTAATGTCAGAGCCAGAAGTAGCACCCCTGGGTGAAAGAGCTAGAGAAGTAGCAACCAATATTATATTTTCCCCAAGTGACAACCCTTATGGGAAACTCTCGATGTATGTGACCTACTTAACCACAACCAAAACACTGATTCCTTTCTCCTCACAACAACCATGGTGCGACCGACTATAAAATCTAAAAAAGAATAGAATGATGCGGATTGGGCCCCATTGGCCTGAGACTGGGCACGTTATGCACTAAAAAAATATACCAACATGAAATCACCCGCCTCCTAATAGATTCGAGCAGGGAGCACAAGCTATAGAACAGGAGTTAGGACTCACCAAACTCTTCTTTTTAGACTATTTACCACTACACCATTGGCCTTCTCTTTGGTCTAGGAAACCGAGACCCTTTATCTTGCCTATTTCCCAAACCTACCTTATTTCCCCCGTACTAATAGCATAGGACTGGTGTAACAGAGTTGTCACTCTGGGTCCATAGATTAATAGAATATCGAAACTCGGCACTGGTAATCCTCTTCTTAAGGTTGCCGAGAATGAGTGCCACCTTCTAAAATAAGGTCAGTAGAAATCGGTGGGACTCTACAAGGAAAACTAGAGGTTGCGACCTTTGACCGGGTTTGTTCCCTATGAGTTGGAAAAGGTCCAACCATGTTTCCCTCAAGTAGGATAAGTGAGTTTCCATGAACTTTAGATCATTGAGAAGACGTGATCCGAAGAGTGAAATAAGGAAGATTCAGAGAAAAGTTCAAGACCTTAGACTTCATAGCCCAAAAATAAACTAACCAAGAAAGTGGAACATTCCTAAATGCCTTGTAGCCTCTTGATTATAAGTGTGGTGAACAATACACCCATAAGAAAGACCCGACTTGACACGACTTTGTGGAATCTTTATGAAACCAAAACCTAAAGCTCTGATACCAACTTGACACAACCCAAACCAGGTCCTTGTTATAATAGGCAATCCTAAGCCGAACCAGGACCAGGAATCACCGCTATTACCTAACTCGACCACCAAATACATATCTTGAGTCGACTGAAGTCTGTACATCTAACAAGATAGCATATCCACCCATATTGTAATTCTGGGATAAGTCTGTATCAGAGACCAACCCAACCAAGTCCAACCATCCAATGACCAACCAAACCAATGGCAAAACCCATAAACCAAAACCAATTATACTAATACAATGTATGTATATATATAGATGAAACATAACTAGTCCATACCATACCTAGGTCCATAGTTGTCCATACAAAGCCTTTAGACCAACCAAAGAGTACCTATTTGGGACATGCCCCCGACCATAGACAAAAAAAACAAAGTGTATGAAAGATAAGAAATATGTAAAGTATACCATAACATGAAATAGATACCTTTCGAATTATGGAAGCTCACCACTTCAATCTAATATCGACTGCCCTCGAATTCGATCACTAAGTAGGAGAAGTAGAATAGACAGTCCCTCCATAGCGTAGGTATATAGATGCCCAAAGACGAGTTAGTGGGTGAACACTTGCATGCACTCAGGATAAGGATAAACTAACATTATTTATAAAATCAAGTTAAACCATCCATAAAGCATACAATCGTACATACATATATATAACTATGTTGGGAAAGGGAATTGGGTTTAGAATGCCATTAAAACTTTTACTTGGGTTGTGTTTCTTCGCCATCCTAAACCATCCACGGGCTATAGCTCCTCCTGTGGAAGGGGACCAGAGTGTGAAGCCCCATAACCATGGAAGAAAACCTGGGATTACTAGTACATAACCCTAAGATATATAGTTTGACATCATGCACACAGTCTGTAGGACCAAACCTCACATCAGCAAAAATGAGTTTCTAGTTTAGATCCTCTCGGGACCTCCACCTTTCACGACTTTGCTACACATCCGTCCTTTAAGCCTAATTAAAAACATTACCATGTAATAAACAAAATCAACAACAACAATAATAACAAACCCAGTGTATTCCCACATAGTGAGGTCTGGGAAGGGTAAGATGTACGCAGTTCATACCTCTACCTCTAAAGAAGTAGAAAGTAATAAACAAAATCATTAACCATTATTATACAAGGACATTAGATAGTGGCATCGTCATGCCAATAATAACTTGCATTTATTGTCTATAACCAACCATTTATGGATTAAGGGATTCCCATGTACCCTACAAGCAATATCAATTAATCCATAACTATTATTCAAACCAATTTCATTAATGTATTCACTTGGGGGATTCTTGTGTACCCCACAAGGTTTTTAAATAGACCAACCATGACCACCACAACCTTACCCTTTAAACTATTCCAAACCATTTTAGACCATGCCAAACATTTAAATCATTTATGTCATTCAAACCATTTAAACCATGCGAAAACATACAAATCCATTTAGGGTACCATTACCAAACCATAAAATGTAATAGTTTTAATAAAAGTTCAATAATAGAGTGAAAACATTCTTTTAGGCATTTTATCTAACATGTTGAAGGAATACCTTTACCAAAACAAAAACCAAAGTATAAACCACCATGATTACGGTTACTTAAGACCCATTTGTTAAACCATAAACAGCCAACACCCACATGTGCAAACCATTACGAAAAATATGTAAAAACATAGTTTAAACTAATACCAAATAATATGCATAAAATCCCTCAACATATGTTTCCAAAACCACCATTCATGATTCATAAAATCAATGTTTAAAATGCAATACACATGTCTTTAATTAGAACTAACAATGAGGGAAGGAGTACATGACTTATACAAGAGGATTCCAAACAGAAACACGACTCTTGATCCCCTTTAAAGAAAACTTGAGAAACCCTAGCCTCCAATCCTCAAGAATGAGTTTGACAGAGTATTTGAAGTGTTTTAATCCTTTAACAATGTTATGAAGGGCCACCAAGGATTATATAACATGAGAAAATAAGTGATTTGAAGTAGGAAATGTCCAGACTACCCTTGACTTAAAACTGAAACAAACCACGTCTAGGGATATGACTTACCCATGCCATCTGTATCCTAGGTTATGAGTAGTACCCCAACTTATACCCAAGACTTTGAAAAGACCCTACCTATAAGTTTCTATATGACTCACACCCCTAAATATTACCTAAGGGTATGAGTGGTACACTAAATTTTACCCACCAACCGTACCATGGGTAGATTCATAAGACAAGCCAATAAAGCACCATACGACTTGCCTTGCACCACTCGTATGTTCCTATATGACTTGTACGATAATGAGTCATACCTTAGGTAGTAACCAATCCAAGAACACTTCCTAGCATATAATTGAACCCTTAAGCCACTCCGCAAATCATATCTAAGGGTACGAATAGTACCCTTGAGTTGTACCAAGCCTAGTGAGTCCAAAACCAAAGAAAAATTTGCAAGGTTCCTATTCCTAGGGTGTTTAATCATATGATTTATGCTATGTATTTCATCTAGCCTAGTTGATTTTTTTTCTTGGTTATGCTCGTATTGATGTGATATAAGTGTGTTGTGGTTTGGATTTACATGCATCAACTATTCTCAACTTTGTTGTAGGCCAATTGGCTGTTAAGGTTGAGAATTAGTTATTTGTAAAGTGAAGTAAGGAAGTTGGTTGTAAAAGGGATACCTATAGAAAAATCCCTTGAAAGCATTGTCTTTGCATAGAGGTTATCTGGAGAGTCATGCTCAGAGCATACAGGCCTAATACCTCACCCCCTTCAAACTTTCATGCTCTTCCTCTCTATTGACTTCTGCAGATGAAAGTCCTTTAGTAGTAGATATTGTAATAACTCTGCTGGTCATTTCCTCGATTTATGTGCATTTATGGAATTTTGATCCTTCTAACAATAACTACAGGTCATTTATGACTTGCCGGAAGTGTCAGTTTGAATACTGGATAGTTTATTTGGGTTTTACAATTATTTCTCTATTTTGGAGCTTTCACTATTAAGGAATTGATCTTGGATCAAAATTCTTAGTAAATGACCTCTGATGTGAATTACGATAGTGCCATCAACTTTGGAATTCTTATTTTAGGCTAGGGGGACCCTTGATTCAGGTCCTAAGGATTTCAGACTCATTTTGGGCTATTCGGCGGATTCTATGAAAATGAAACTATCGGTGTAGGCTCTATATTCAGTCAAAATGATCTCAAATAAAAGTTTTGATGATTTCATTGAGTCTAGAATATCGAATTTAAAATGGTAGCAGAGTTTTTTTACGCACACGGGATTCTGAATGAATCTCAAGCACCCGATTGTAGTCGATTTAGACTTAACCCAACATCTGGTGTCTGATATCTGGTTTGACCGCATTAGCGACAATTTCTTTATTGAACTTGATTCGCTTTAGGGGCCTTGGATATTTGGCTACGATTTGTTTTAGCGGTCAAGGATCGCTTAATTAGATATTTGTGTAGCAGTTAGGATACCTCTTTAGCGATGCCCTTATTCAATGGCCTGACTGCTTTGGTGGGCTTGTGACGTTTAATCGTTATCCGCTTAAGCGGACAAGCGACATCTTTAGTAGAACATGGGAATTCTTAAAGCCCATTTCCTTATTAGATTTTTCCACCTTTTCTCCACCATTTCCACTATTTTGAGAGCTTGATAAGAGAAAAGGTGTGAAGAATAATCCATTGGAGCTAAGGTAAGTTAGTCTAACACTCCTTTGTCATTTTCCATTATTTTTCCCATGAACTTCCATCCTATTTCATTGTAAATTCTTGGAATTTAGGTCCTTAAACTACTAAAACTTAGGGGATGATTTGGGCCCTGATTATTCACCATTTGTGCTCAACTTACACATTCCTTTTTCTTTGAGGGACTTCATGATGGATTCAATTTTGGATTCCATTTGTGAGTCCCGTGGGCCCGTTCTTGACCCGAATTCTAATCCATCCCTTTATATAGCAATATAACTTGTTTTACTCTTAATGATATGTAAATTACTATTTTAATAGCATAACGGCATTTTAAGATCGTAGATCAAAGATGAGATGTTTATGGTTGACTCAAGATTGTGATTCGACAGCGAGGTAGGCTTCGGTCTACTCTTTTTTGTAAAATGATGTGTAGTGTAGATTGCATGCTATGTGGGTATGATAGGACATGTTTATGACTAGAATATACTGGCTTAGCCTAATTTAGGAGTTTGGGTATAGTAAGGTGAACTGACCCTTAATATGAAATGCTTGTTATAGCGATAGAAGCCTATCACCCTAGATTATAAGCATGTTAACCATAGTTGATGCTAAGTATCCCTTAGTATAAGGTTTACTACTTAACTTAATAGATTTGATCATAGGTTCTCAGGTTATAGTATTGATATTATGATCATTGTATACATTTGTGTCTGAGACCGTGGTTACGATACTAGGTGGCTCTAGGTGAGTATTCTACCCTTATAATAGCGGCGTGATTCTAGTTATGGTTGTTTATTCCCTTTATGTAATATTGTTTATTTACTGGTAATGGCATTCATACTATTATATGTGTTTCATGCTTATTTAGTGGTACGATTTCAGTCAAAATCATGTTTTTACTACTACTTCATAAAAAGGAAATTTATTCTCACTTTTCACTTTTAAAATGAATTCTTTTATAATGAGTACCGTACCACCTTGATTGATGGTTTATGAGATTTTGGAACTAAAAAAGATGTTTTTGGAAATTAGATTGAGATTACTTTTGGTCCAATGTTTTCCACACTTTTACCACTACTGTTTACATAGGTTGAGTGAGATTCTGACCCTTTCTACACTTTTATGATGATTTAATCCCTAATTTGATATCGGTCAATAGATTTATAAACTTACACTTTTTTAGCCACGGTTTAGGTCTATGCATTTATTATATATACATCTCTCAAGTACTTAATGTAGTAGCCTAATGATGATGATAATTAGAAATCCTAGATCGAGTATACATATATTCCTAAATCCCCTAGGGACCTTTTCGTTGGTGGGCTATCATGCCAGAGAAGAGAGGTCGACATAGGTCCTAATTTTGTTAGTTGTTGATCTAGAGGAGGTGTATACACTTGGTATATTATGACACTTGGATCGATTATGGTACTATGAATTTACTCTTTATTTATTCATTCATATGCATTACCTATCACCATTATGTCGTTTGGCACTTATATCTATCAACCTTATTATAACGCCCCAAAAATGGGTCCCGAGACATCCCACGGTGCTCAGACTATGAGTAATCTCAAGCTAACCCTGTAAGCCTTCTACTAAAGCTATAACTCATAATGGAGAAATATAAACATAAAATCGATGCCGAAGTTTGTCTGATCTAAGATAAAATTATCTGAACATAACATCTAAAAATATTCGACTCAAAAGACTGGATAATCAACATTGGATATCTGAATTTTAACTAGCAGCCTAATAAGCTTCTACTACTAATAGCTAGAGAGCCACCAGGACAAACCTCCAGTTGACTCGAACTGACTATAAATACTGAATCAACTACTTTAATAAGTTGGAAAGATGAATAAATGGGTCCCCAAACTATGAGGACTCACCAACTATCGGGATGCAGATGGAGATGCTCAAAATCACTCATGCTGCTGAAACTAAGCACCTGAACCTACATTATTAAACAATGTAGCACATAGACATATATGTGGATCAGTACTTCTGGAATGTACTGAGCATGTGGGGGTGAATGCATAAGTAAAACAATACCTTAACGGTAATATAAACTTGTAAAAAATGCATGTTAAGTGTAGATGACTCACATTGTCTTGAATAACTAAAAACTGAGAATCATAATCATGAGTAGTAAGGCATGTTGTATAAATCTTGTGAGTCATAACACTTAGTTTCTAAAAGTTGTATTTGTATTCTATCTATAAATCATGTTGTCTAAGTGTAGAGAGGACTCACTTTTTTATCTGTAAACTGAAAGCCGAAATCTCATGATCAACACCTTATGTGAAATAATAGCTGAAATGAATTGTGAGCCTTACACTTAGTTTCTAAAAACTTTTCTGTTAGGATTACTCTTTTCTGTAGAGAGGTTCTTCTAACCGACATACACTATGTGAGTTATCATAGTGTACAACGACTAGTTCCCTTATAGGAAAACCTCACGTTGGGGAGAGGTGTCATACTCTTTACAAGGAGTATAACCTAAGATAAGTGATCACAATCTGTATCTGTCATCCATATAAGTGAGAATAATTTGATAATCTGAACCAACGTTGGCTCGTAGTTTTGGGGCATGTCAATATACCCAATTTGGTGCTAAATACTACTCCCTTTAATATGTATGCTCATTCTGTAGGAAATCCACTTTTAAAACTAGTATGAGGGTTTACAATGAAAACCAATCATACATCTGTTTGCTTTAAATTGTAATAAAACTACAAAGTAGATTCCATATCATGTCTGAGATCAAGAGATCAAATCTTGATCAAAATTGGAATTTAAGTAATCATAGGGTGCTTAAAGTATAGTCATTCTTTAAATATCAATATTCAAACTAGGGCTTAATAACCCATGCATCATATTCATGTCAAATCATCATAAAGTTCATGCTTAATAATGAAAGTCTTGAAAATTTAATTCTAAATCTTGAAAATAAAGTCACACGCATAAAATACAAAAGTAGACATGCAATTCAACATCTAAATCACTTGTAGCATCATAATCTTCAAATAGTGATGAGTGCGTATAAACCCTAAACTGAAATTCATATAATTTCATGTAAAATTCAACTTTAAAACTAATTTTGGGCACAAAGATGAAAGGAGTGTCCTTGTTCATAACCCCACATACCTTAATAGATGAATAGACGAAGAAGCTTGAACTTTGAGTTCCTATTTGTGCTCTTGAAGATTGTTTTTTTGAAGATCTTGAATTGGGAATCTTGAATTTTAGATTATCTTGGAAAAAGAATGGTGAAATTTGGATTTCTTGAGGTTTATGATTTAAAGCTCTAGGGTTTCTTTGAGAGAATTTTGGTGAATAATGAGCGTATAATGCTTAGAATAGGTTTAATCCTTTGTTTTTCATGATTTGGGGGCTTGGGAAAAGACTAAGTTTCCCCTTGGAAAATTAAGTTTGAAACTAGAGTCCCGATTTTGCACCTCAGTGCGATGCGGCGCCACGCAATGGCTTACTAGAAAAAGGACGAGTGTGATTTTAGGCTCTGGCACGACGCGGTGCTATCACGTTGCATCACTGGAAAAGGGATGAGTACAAAATAGCACTTCAACGTGACACGGTGTCTGTTCCACCAAAATTTCTAGCGTGATACTGGCCAATCACAGTGAGTTACTGGAAAGGGACGAGTGTAATTTTGGGCTTCACCGCGATGCAGCGTAATCGTAGTGCTTCGCTGGAAAAAGGATGATTCTGAATCTGCACTCCACCGCGATATGGTGCTATTGTATTGGATTACTCCCTCACATAAAAGATGCCATAACATCCAACCTGGGTATCGAATTAAGGCAAAATTGGTATAGTTGGAAAGATGATTCAATTATATACAATTTGGTGGGTCTAGAGCTAGAAAATTTCATATGTATCAAGAGTTATACACTTTTAAATTTAGACCTTGACACACTAGGAGCTAAACAAAACTAATAAAAGTATGGGGTATTACAATATCTCCCCCTTGGGAACATTCATCCTCGAATGTGACTAGTTAAACTGAGGATACTGAGGAACTGAGACTATATACTGGCATGCACAACTGAAACAAACTGTATGACTAAATCTAAAACATATAAGTGATAGAACTAATCTATGAATGCATAATTTGACATGAAGATAATCAAATGGCTGAAACTAAGATTGAAAAGAACTGAATTAAGGAAGACTGTTACCTTAAGCTGAATCTGAGTTTATGGAGAAGATGTGAGGATACTTGGTTTGCATATCTTCTTCTGCTTCCCAAGTAGCACCCTCAATAGACTGGTTTTTCCATAGAACTTTGACCAAGGGAACTTCTTTGCCCCTTAGTCTACGGATCTGGTGATCAAGAATCTCTACTGGAATTTCTTTGTATGAAAGGCTATTCTGAATATCCGTGCTTTCTAGAGGCACTACAATGGCTGAATCATCCATACACTTCTTTAAGAAGTATACATGGAACCCTGGGTGAACTGATGAAAAGTCTGCAGGTAGCTCAAGCTCATACGCTACCTTCCCCACACAACTCAATATATTGTAAGGACCGACATATCGGGGACTAAGCTTTCCTTTTTTTTCAAATATCTTTACCCTCTTCATGGGTGAAACCTTCAAATAAATAAAATCATCAATTTCGAACTCAAGATCTCTCCTTCTTACGTCTGCATAAGATTTTTGATGACTCTAAGTTACCTTCAATCTCTCTCGAATCAACTGAACTTTCTCCATAGCTTCAAACACCATATCTATCCCAATCAAAGAGACCTCACCTACTTCGAACCAACCGATCGGTGGCCTACATCTCCACCTACAAAGATCCTCAAATGGGGCCATCTGAATACTAAAATAATAACTGTTATTGTAGGCAAACTCAATCAACGACAGCTGGTCATCCCGACTGCCTTTGAAATCAAGAACATATGCTCTCAACATATCCTCTAGGGTATGAATGGTCCTCTCTGCCTGACTATCTGTCTGTGGGTGAAAAGCTGAACTGATATGAACTTAGGTACCAAGACCCTTCTGAAAGGCTTTCCAAAACTGAGAGGTAAACTAAGTACCCCTATCTGAAATGATGGACAAGGAAAGTCCGTGCAATCTAACAAACTCACTGATATATATCTTAGCATAATCTTCAGTTGTCTTACATGTGAACTGGCAAGAAATGAGCTAATTTGGTCAATCTGTCTGCAATAACCTAAATCAAATTATGCCGTCGACACGAATGAGGTAATCCTGTCACAAAGTCTATATTCACCTCTTCCCACTTCTAAGTAGGAATCCCAAGCTCCTGTAATGTGCCACCGGGTCTTTGGTGCTCTACCTTAACCTATTGGAAAGTTGCACACTTGGCCACAAATTATGCGATATCTCTCTTCATACCACTCCACCAATAGATTTCCCGCAAATAGCAGTACATCTTGGTGGCTTCTGGGGGAATGAAGTAACGCGCACCATGCACTTCTTCCATAATCCGCTACCTTAAATCTTCAACACATGGCACACACAATCTACTCTAGTATCTCAACGCACTATATCCCCTTTGGGAGAAAGCCTGTACCTTTTGGTCTTTAACTGACCCCTTCAGTTTGACCAAACTAGAGTCTTTATCCTGCTTCTATTTCATTTCAGAAACTAGAGAAGATATTGAACTACTTTGAACCTAAACATTCCCCTCATCTAAGTTAACAAACCTCATACCTAATCTAGTTAACCGGTGAACTTATCGAACTAGTTCTCTCTTATCACTCTCCACATGAGCAACACTGCCCATAGACAGTCTACTAAGGGCATCTACCACCTTTCCTGAATGATATAACACACTCATGTCATAATTCTTAAACAATTCTAACTAGGGCTTAGTAACCCAAGCATCATATTCATGTCAAGTCATCATAAAGTTCATGCTTAATAATGAAAGTCTTGAAAAATCAATTCTAAATCTGGAAAATAAAGTCACACACATAAAAATATGAAAGTAGACATGCAATTCAACATCTAAAGCACTTGTAGCATCATAATCTTCAAATAGTGATGAATGGGTATAAACCCTAAATTGAAATTCATATAATTTCATGTAAAATTCAACCTTAAAACTAATTTTGGGCACAAGGATAAAAGAGTATCCTTGTTCATAACCCCACATACCTTAATAGATGAAGAATCTTGAACTTTGAGTTCCTATTTGTGCTCTTGAAGATTATTTCTTGAAAGTCTTGAATTGGGAATCTTGAATGTTAGATTGTCTTGGAAAAAGAATGGTGAAATTTGGATTTCTTGAGGTTTAAGATTTGAAGCTCCAGGGTTTCTTTGAGAGAATTTTGGTGAATAATGAGCGTATAATGCTTAGAATAGGTTTAATCCTTTATTTTTTACGATTTGGGGGCTTGGGAAAAGACTAAGTTTCCCCTTGGAAAATTAAGTTTGGAACTGAAGTCCTGATTTTGCACCTCAGCGTGATGCGACACCATCGCAGTGGCTTACTGGAAAAAGGACGAGTGTAATTTTGGGCTCTAGCACGACGCGGTGCTATCACGTTATGTCACTGTAAAAGGGACGAGTGCAAATGGTACTCCAATGCGATGTGGTGTCTGTTCCACCGCGATTTTTGATGGGACACTGGCCAATCGCGGTGAGTTACTAGAAAGGGACGAGTGTGATTTTTGGCTTCACCACGATGTGATATAATCGTGGTGCTTCACTGGAAAAAGGATGATTGCAAATCTGAACTCCACCACGACGCAATGCTACCATGTTGGCTTATTGCCTCACATGAAAAATGCCATAACTTCCCATCTGGGTATCGAATTAAGGTAAAATTGGTATTGTTAGAAAGATGATTCAATTATCTACAACTTGGTGGGTATAGAGCAGGAAAATTTCACACGTATCATGAGTTAGACACTTTTAAAGTTGATCCTTGACACACTAGGAGCTAAACGGAACTAAGAAAAGTATGGGGTATTATACTTATGAGGGGTTGCATAGATATAAGCTGTGATTGTTGTTTTCTAAGTGTTGGTTGAACCTTCTAAGTTTATGAGGCCCCAATTAGGTATTGTTCGTATGGAGTAACCAGTTGCTTTATTATTATTATTATAGTTAATTCATGGTAGGATGATTATGGACTGATATTGAGGTTGGAATTATGATTCTAATCCCTTTTCCTTTTACAACAATTTACATTATGGATAAGCCCTGATCATGGTAGGATTAGATTATCTATATGGTTAGGATATCCTGGAGAGGTTAGGTTGGCTACCATAGGCTGTCACCTTTTAGTTAGTCTAGAGTACCTATATATATATATATATATACATACATACATATATCTAGCCATGGTATTACCGTATCTCCCTCTCTTCTCTTATTTATTCATATTTTATGTGTATCTCTTCACCTTTTATACTATTATATACCCTTCTTCCACTCTTTATTTGTATATTGGCTAGTGATATACGGTATAGCACTTTAGATCCTAAATACTGCTCAAATAAAATTGTTTATCCTTACTGCCTCTCTAGCTTTATTGTATTATCTTTCTGGATAGTTTCCAGTAGTTTATATTCTTATTTGTATATTATCTATATTTGCATTATCTTTAGAGCTCAGTCGCTATTTGCCTACTGAGTACCATATGTTTGGAACGCATACTACAGTTCTGCAGCCTGTAGATCATAGTAAAAGCTCTCTCTGTTGATGTGTGCATCATGTGGAGCAGTTATGGATCACAGATTTGGGGTGAACTCTTGACATTCGGAGAATTATTACTCTCCCTCCAATGAATTTGACTGATCACTATGTCGTATTCAAAGATGGGTTATACATGTATATTTATTCTTATTGTATTAGAAGCTCTTGTACAAAATTTACCTGTTCTTGGGGTTTCTTTATATATATTAGTCCCTTTATTATATTTATTCCTTTGTTTTCATTCATTTCTCTTAATAGTCTGTTACTAGCAGTTTCGAGCTATGGGTTGGCTTACCTACTGGTGGGTTATAATAGATGCCATTATGACCTAAGAAATTGAATTGTGACATTAGTACATATCAAATGCACTCCTAGACTAAAGAATTAATCCTAACACTTATGACTAAAGAGAATCACAAGTCTTTACCTCAGATATGTTCAGTAGAGACAGAGTCAGTCATTATAATAGATACCAATTTACCATTCTTTCGTCCCTGAATGGGCATTGATAAAGAGAAACACAAGGTCGGAATTAGAAAGACACTACTTTTAAAGTTGCTTATTGAGCAATGTACTTACCCACTCTCTATCATTTATCAACTGAATTGCTCCAAATCTCCCTTTCCAGTCCCCAAAAGGATTATTTTTAATAACGAAATATTTTGAGCAAGAAAACTAATTAAACAACAATTTAACTCCCTATGGCGGGATTTTTTTGTTTTGGGGCATGTCACTCTATAGCGACATGGGTGAAGCAGAATGTCTGATTTTATTCACCCCCCTCCTTTTGACAATATACATTAACTTCACGATATCCCAAACTAACCCTTTTACGTCAAGATCAATATCCGAAGTTCTATTCACTCAAATTGTATTCTGAAAAGTCCTATGGGTTCCTTATCATTTTAGAAAAACTATATTCAAGAAAAACTTTATTATATCTATCCAATCTATTTTCGGATTGACCTAGACCATACCTCACTCAGATTTCATCCAAGACTAGTCTAGCCTGAAAATTCTAACTCTCAACCCGAGGAAAAACTTAACCAAAAATTTTGTATGCTAGACTTATCTGTAATGATGGAAAAGGCCATTAAAAAAATCACATAATGTCGGAATTCCATTAGAACTCACCCTAGCTTGAGATTTTAATAACTCTCAACCTAGGAAAATTTTACTCGGACACTTAGACCCTAACCCATGCTATAACGAAAACATCATTACCAAACATTACAACATGATTTTTCCTTTGTATATCTACTTTATGACTCTTTTTCATACCTTCATGAAGAACACACAAGAATGGATAATCTAGAATACAATCACTAACCAACACACCACTATAGGTTTCATTAACGCATAGTTCTCCATCATCACTTACATTAGTCTGCCTGACCCTCAGCTATAGATCATCAATTATAATCATGCTATCTTATTGCAAGGACCCTAGAAATTTAATTATCCTATTCCCAAGAGATACTATTAATTGATAATTATTGATCTATAGTAAGCAAATGGGCAATGTCAAACAATAATCAACCAATGACAAGTCATTTTATAATTGAATACACGAGTGACTATTTCCACCAATAGACAACTATAATTACAGTTTTCACAATTACAAGAAAACTTGATCCCACCATAATTTCATTATTTCTTCATCAACTACATATTATCATCACAGTGCAAGTAATTACTCAATCAATAGTAAAAACCACCAAGGCAAATAAAGTCGGATGTTCAAATAAATATATGTTACCTCAACAGATAACATCACCTACATCAAATATTTAACTTTCATGTCAAGGGATACCATATTCACCCTTTTGTTTACTTAAACGACAATCCCATCATCAATTTAACCTTAAAGTTGTCACAAAATTCAAAGACAAAATAATTTTTTCTTAAGTCACAATCATGAATTACCATAAATATTTTCTTACTGCAATTCCCGCTATCAAGCAAAAATAGCCCTTTGTCCATGGTACTTATTCACATACCAACCACTTAAAAATTAGTTTTCACAGTTATATATCATTTTTGCCTTACCATTTTGTTGGGTTCAAAATCGATAGAGCTTTATGTGGAAGCTATTAGTTTGCAAACCATGTAGATGATATAAATTAAATAATAAAGAAAATATAATACTAAAAGTATATTATTGATATGGTTTGGATAAATGACCTACATATTGAATATAATATTGAAAAACTTAAAACCTATTGGGAGAAAATCTTCCTCTAAACAAAACTCTCTTTGATAATTACATTGGATGTTATTATGTTCTTGGTATGAGAAGAAGGATATTCAATTTACAGAGGTACAAAACTTTTCCTCCAATAAAGGGTAGCCAAATATGAAATAATTTTATATTTTTCTTTTAGAAAAAGTATCTCAGAATGGAACGGGGTGGAATAGAAAGAACGTAAAGGGCTAACGCTAGTAAAAGTAATTATGATACTTTTATTTTCCTTCCAAGAAAAGTAAAACTTATATTTGATAAGAAAATTAAGACAAAAATCATAAAAAATCTCCCTTTTTAGCTTGATTTTCATGACATAATTTGATTCGACTTCTTCGAATGCATGATTTTTGTTCTTCACATAATCTTTATTTTTTATGCTTGCCATGGTTAAAAATATAGTTTAAAATATAATTGTTAAAAATGGATTAGAAATTAAATTTTTATTTATATTTTTAAAAATGTAGCAATAAAAATGTTGAAAATATGGTTGAAACTTCTTCTCCACATCTAGCTAGACAAAATCGTCATTATCATCAAATCAGTTGCAACTTGATTTAAAATCGCCTTGGATCTATCGTTAATTTTGTTTCACCAAACCATTGGACCATTAAACCATTGAACCAAAAACTTTAATATCACTTGTTGGGTTCAAAATCAATAGAGCGTCATGCAGAAGCTATTAGTTTACAAACCACAAAAATGATAAATCAGATCACAAAGAAAATGATAATGCTAAAAATATATTATTGATATGGTATGGTTAAACAACCTATATATTTAAAATAATATTGAAAACCTTAAAACCTATTGGTAGGAAATTTCCCCTAAATAAAACTCTTTTTGACAACTACATTGTGGATGTTATTGTATTCATGGTATGAGAGGAAAGATCTTTAATTTATAGAGGTAGAAAACCTTTCATCCAAGAAAGAGGATACCCAAATATGAAACAGTTTTATATTTTCATTTTAGAAAAAGTAAAAGTAATTATGATATTACTTTTATTTTCCCTCCAAGAAAAGAAAAACTTACATTTGGTAAGAAAATAAGGGCAAAAATTCTAGCACATTTATCAATGATAAGACCATGCCCAACATTTAGACTACTATTGATGTCGCCCAATTTAAAACTCCAAGAAAGTATAAAGCGCTCGCTAATCAAATATATAATCCAATCAGGTTGGGGTTGATCCCATGAAGAATAGGTCAAAAAGCTATCAAGAGCTTGTTGATGTAACTGGAAAGTGCGTAAAGTAAAAGGGGGAGGGGGGATCATTAACAATAAGAGTAACAGTAACAATGCTGGGTAGTTATGATTGTTACCAATATGAGATGATCACTAGTATTATGTTTCCCTGACTTCGTAACTCCACAGACTGTTCATGTTTGTCAAACGATCTTGGTGTTTTGCATGCAAAATCTAACAAGTTATGTATTACCTAACCGTCTCTCGACCTTGGTTTTATGAATTTCACTCATCTCCTCTCTATCTTAAAGTGTCGCATTACTAAACCTTATTTTATGATCTCAGATTAACTATCTCCACTCGATTTCAAATAAATTAGATGAAGGTTGATAACTTTAATTTACTGTTGTGATCTCTTTTTCCTATTCTCTACCTCTCTCTCGAGCAAGTATCAAACATGGGTTGGTTCCTAACTTTTGTAACCATTAAGAAAGAAATCAAGGAAAAGGAAATGCCAATACATGTAAGAACACCATTCTAGAATGACTTTGCACTTAGTCTATTTTGTTAATTTATCAGGGTTCTCACAACCCTAGTGGGGTTTAGCTACTCATGGTTGTAAGAACAAATATAGATTTTATAGATGAAAGAATAATGATGAACTTACGAAGAATAAGAATGAAAACCCAAAATCTCAAATTAATTGTAAACCATAAGAATCATGAACAATAATTTCAAGATCAATAATGTATCTCAGAACTCAAAATAATGTCAAAAGTATATAAAGTGCATAAACTGATAATAAAACATTCAAGGGATATTTATAGATACAAAAGAAAAGCTATCCTAAATAGTATAGGAAACAAGAGTCGGCATCAACTCACGATTTGTGGGTTGAGTCTAGGTACAACCCATGAATCGTGCATAGGGCCGTGGAAATCAAGGCACATCTTCATTTTTCAGAATCTTTAACTCACGATGCAACCTATGAGTCGTAGTTTCTACCTACGAGTCGTAGGTAGACTAGTGGAAATCAAGTACAACATAAGTCTTTAGAACTTCAACCTATGAAGGCTACTCGTGAACCGTAGGTACTATCCACAAGAGTAGGTTGACTCGTGGGTATCCTTTTCAGCAACTCTTTATCCTTTTTTCTCATTCTTTGCTCCAAACCTTGTTTTCCCACAAAATCAGCACAAACGCATATCATATCTGACAAGAATACCTAAGTTCGTGCACAATTTTCTTATTTTAAGCATCAACAGTGACAAGAAACCATGTCACATCAACCACTTTCCATGTAAATCACATAACAAGAATTTCTTTAGCTATTAACACATAATGAAGTTATCACCTTTCACAATTTTCAAAATTCACACAAGTCAATGAAATATAATCAGCTTAAGCATCACCTTTCACAGTTTTTAGAATTCATACATAAGTCAATCAAACACAATTAATATAAGCATCAACTTCATCAAACTTAAACACCAAATCAAAAATTCATGATACTACCAACCAGACAAGCATCAGACTTACTCAAATTCCTTCATACACGACAATATGCATAACAACTTATAATTCTTACCTATCACAATTCAAATTTAACCTAACAACTTAAAATCATAATGACAACTTCTATTACACCATCAAAGTTACAACCAACCAATTTCATCATAATTCATATGACAATCATAAGTTCCATCCTTTATAGATAGATACTAATTTGAAATAACTAGGTTCAAATTATGAACTCTTGAAGATACCAATTGGAATTGACTAGATTCCTATTATGATTGTAGGGATACCAATTGGATTCAACTTATACAAGCGACCATAGAAACACATGAGATGAAAGAAAGAAGTGCAATAATTTTCTAGAATACCTCATAGCTTCTCAAAGATTAGATATGGATGTCAACACACTAATCTGTATGACTCTACTCAATATTTGCTCTTGTACTGAGAGATTGATAACCTAGGATTTAATACAAAATTATCACGACCCAAATTATCGGACCATGAGGCACCTAAATCTAATCCATCTAGATAGGATAACCTCTTAAAACACTTTCAACATAATATGTGGATAATGAAGGCACCTACTATAATCCATATAGTTTAAGTCATACACCTTTGTTACTTTTACTTTTGAAACCTTAGTCGAACTTGACTTTAGAATCTTAAGTTATGTCACCATCTCGTCATACCATAATCAGTTCTCATCCCTAACTTTATGCAAGATAATCCCATATTCCAACACAAATAATATCAAGTTCACAATTTTTATGGTAATTAGGACGAATCTCTAGATTATAAGCTCATATAATCTCCTTGTCATTCTCTATATTCACATAATTCACATCATAATCCGCCGTGGAGTCATAAAAACACACAACACAGATTAAGGATTCATACATAATAATATATAATTAAGCCCTTGTTATATTTAATCCATATTTTATCTGTCCAAACTACATGCCGGCGGGCCTAACCATGACTTCTCACGTCAAATCTATATAATAGATACGATTACTAACCACAATATACTACTCATAAATCATAACCTATCTAATTTCAAGCTGGTGCAACAAATAAGTCATATCATGAATGATCTTTCTTCTTTTTCACATTTTTGAAGGCTAAATCATCTAATAAATAATAGTTAAAAGAGTAATTAATAAAATACTCTTCAAAAAAATATCTTAAAAATTCAAATTCACTAACTTTACCCTTCTCCACGGCCTACAACATTACCCAAGGATCAATTAGTCATCAATATAGTTCTTCTATCAAGCTCAACCCAACTCTACTAAAGGAGTTTTAAACCTAAAGATTTCCCTTTAGGAATTCAAGGTCCTCCAACTATCAACTTTTATGTTTTTAAATCTTAATTTCATACCGGGAAGAGTTAATTCACAATCGAAAATTAATTCTAGTGAAAATATATATACCCATGTATTTTCCCCATAAATTCATGAACTTAGGATTCTAAACCATAAGAATTTCACCATAAATTCTCCATTCTAATAATTCTAGAAGATGAATGGATTAAACATTGCTAAAATGGAGTAAAATCTTACCTCAATGAAGATTCCACCCCAATCCTGAGCAAATCGCCCCTCTAGGGCTTAAGAATGAGATATTTAAGTTTTTGGAGCTGAAACCCATAAAAATATGCTTTTAAACTGCTGTTGATGTCGCTGTAGTGACTTGGGCCCACCACATTAGCTCTTTCAGCAAGAATAATTTTCAATAAAACAGACATAACTTTTTACTCATAAAGCAAATTGACAAACGGTCGATTGCATTGGAAAGAAGACTCAGAGATATTTAATTTGGAGGATATTAGGCCCCTTCTAGGAAGTGTACTTGTTTGAAGATGACTCCAGTTTAAACTTATCCCAAAATTAAATGGTAAGAACACTTTCAACTTAACCTTGTGCTAGGAACATTGTATCACCTTAGTACATATCAAATGCACTCCTATAATAAAGAATTAATCTTAAAACTTGTGGCGAAAGAGAATCACATGCCTTTACTATAGATATTTTCAGTACCAGCTGAACCATTTGTTATAACCACTTAGCCCAAAATGAATCTCTTATACTCAGTGCCAACCCCTCTTTGATGAGATGCTTAGTAGACTTAAGCCTTGGACTACCAAATTTACCTCTTACGTGAGGAGAGCCCAATTGATTAAATATGTATATTTTCTATTCAAGTGTCTTAGGCCTAGGTGTTTGAGCTACCTAAGAGATTCATTAAGGCCATCGAAGATACATGTAGGAGTTCTTTGGATAGGTGGGGCTGAGCTGTCAAAAAAAGCCTTGTTAGCTTGGAGCGGAGTTAGTCAACCAGGGGGATTGAACATTTTAGACATAACTTCTTGGAATAAACTAGCTATCAACAAATTATTATGTAATTCTACTATATTAGAATGAACCTAAGTTTCAACATGTATGCTTAATGCCAATAAAAATAAAAACTGAGGGTACTCATGACTTTTCACATCTTCTTTTCTCAGGTGTCATTCATGTTGTGACTAAGTTTGCCACGTTTACTATTCTCATCTATCCTCTTCACCGATTTGGATCTCAATCCGTCTCTCTCCTTTTCGCTTTTTTTTTCTATTCAAACAAGAGAAGAAAAATTACTCCGTGCCTTCATCAATTGGATATGGAAATCCTTCAAAGTTCTCTTCATCAACAAAATAAATTATTTGCTTCTTCGACTTGGTCGTCCGTTATCTCCATTTCTCATGATTCTTCATTTTGTGTCACCAATTTCTTCGATTCTGCTAAGGCGACTGCTTGCTTTGCTTGTCATTGTTCTGCATCTACTTTTTTTTTCTATTACTAGGTGTTTTTTTGTTTGATTTTATGCTGGGGTATTTGTTATCTCTTGGATTTTTATGTACCGTTTTGTGTGATGTGCAAAGAACAAGAACGACACAAATTTGTCTACTTAGGCTATATGTTTAATATTCAAATAGTTAAAAGAAAAGTCAAAACTTTTGGTAGAAAGAGTCCAAATTTAAGGAGTAAAAGGAAAAGGGTTTATGTCTCTCCAATTTATAGCTTTGTCGCTGAAACATCAAATAACCAAATTTGTGTTTACCTGCTCATCATTCTTATAAAATTTTAAAAACAGTACATGTGATTCTTTTATCAGTTCTCGAGCTTGAAATCTCTCTGCTGTGCTTATTTTGGGGTTTGTGGTTTCTTTTTCACATACTTGCTCTACTTCTTTCTTGTTCAACTGCTTTGGATTTTCCCATGTAAGTAAGTTTCTACCCGTTTTACCTTTTCGGCCACAAAAAGGTAACAATTGATTACTTTAGAGCTATGTAGATACTTTTTATCGAATTTCTGCCAAGAAGCTATGAAGAACACAAAATCACAGAAGAAATCTGTAAATAGTATAGCATGTAGACATGAATAAATGATGCGATCATGAATATAGACAAGATTGCACTTTTCAATCATATATTATAAATAATACTCTCTCCGTCCCAAATTATGTGTGTTATTTTCTTTTTGGTCTGGTTCAAAATAAATGTTGTCTTTTCTTATTTGGTAAGTTTATAAAAACACAATTATAATTTTACCCTTAGTGGTCTCACTTGACTTTAAATACTATTATTTTTTTTAATTTTTTTCAATTAAAAGTAATCTCACTTAATTTTAAATATTATTAGTAATTTTATAAATTTAATAAAATTAAATTTATTTTTTAAATATCATGTCCGATTAAATGACGACATGAGACGGAGGGAGGGCATGTGCTAGCAGGGGCCATCACTGTATATTAGAAAGATCCTAATTTCAACATGCGTGCTTCGTTCCAATAAAAATGAAAGATGAGGGTATTTATGACTTCTTACATCTACTTTTCTTAGGTGTCATTCAAGTTGACTGAGTTTGCCACGTCTATCATTCTCATCTATCCTCCATCGATCTCACTCCATTGTTCTCCCCTTTACTTTTTTCATTTTCCTTTATTCTTCTCAAACGGTACCTCTCTGTATCACCAGATATCATCTAGATCGAGAGAGATTCAAACTTGCTACTAGGGTTGCTTGATTCTATGGTTCTAGCTTTTGGTGAGTTCAATCTGTTTGTTTTCTTTTTTGAATACTTTGGATGAGGTTTTCTATTTCATTTTTTTTCAATCCTACCAATAAACAAATAACAATATTTTCTATTGCAACTTCATCGACCTACCACACACCAGATATGGAGACTAAGTACACAGTCATTTATCATCAAGCTACAGAGTTTCACTTGAAGAGAACAAGGTCAGTTTATTCTCTACAAGAATATGTTGTCTCTTTTCATTATTTTGGAATTTGTTTTAATTCATAGTAATTTTTAATTGAGAATGTTTATTTGGGTTTCACTAATGACGGATAACAATTACTGAGCTCTGATGGAGATGGCCAGATTTACCATTGGATGAGAACAATGCCTTGCATTCATAAAGTTATTGATGAAGGTTCCATAAATGGTACAGCTCTTTGCACTTCGCCAAATGGAAGCTTGTTTGCTTTTGGTTCAGACAGTGGGATCGTAAATATTTTATAACAGACAAGAATTTTTAGGGGGAAAGAGGAAACCCATCAAGGCAATTGAGAATCTAACGACGAAAGTGGATTTTATGAAATTTAATCATGATGCTCAAATATTAGCTATCAGTTCTAGCATGAAGAAAAATAGATCCACATTCCATTATTTACAATTTTTCAAACTGGCCCTCTCCTAATCGGAACGTGCACTATTCGTGCTGCTTGGATTTTTGTCCTCATGGAGGATTCATGGCCATGGGAAATGCTGAAGGAGAAGTTTACTGTACAAGTTGTATCATTACCATGATGCATAGTTAGTTTGGATACTGTTAGCATTATGACCTACAAATATTTGTGTTGGCGTAGTGTGAGTTCAAAGGCATGCTTTATTTTTTTTCCTTTGAATTTTCTGATGTAACATATTTTCCGATGTATGCGCAGATTATATCTATGATTTGGTTAATTTTGGTAAAGGACTTTCTCTGTACTTTTATTTTTGTGAGACATCAGAGAAAGTAATATAGGCTTATATTAATAGTTACTTTCTAATTGGTTTAGGTGAAAAATATTGTTTTGGTGCCTTTTTTCCTTTTGCATATTGACAAGACTGCAAAACCACAAAGATACAGGGTTTATAGTTGAATTGGAGCTATTTTCCCTTTCCATATTGATAGGACTGCAAAACCACAAAGATAAAAGTTTACACTATGATTTTGGGTGTAATTCAAGCTCTGTCAAGTCAATGATCTTTTATTTCCATGTAAATTTCAGAGCTATCAACGCTTTTATTTTTTATGGTGTGTGCAAGAAACTAGGAGTTTCCTTATAGAATAAGTTGAACAGCACTTTGAAGATAACATTTTTAATAATGGAATCAAGCTAAACTGAACGCGTAAACACAAGTGGAACTCAAAATGAAGCTGGCCCGAGCATCAGTGCTTTGACTATAACAGAGTCAGCAATGAATTAATTATGCCTTTCTTTCTCTGTACTCAAGTGCGTGATCTAATGATATTCGCCAAGAGTAATGCTGCCTGTTTTGAATTTCAATTTCTCATGTGCTTCGATTGGAAAATTATTATCAATCCTCCTCCTTGTAACTTAAAGTCCTTACAAATTGAGTAGATGTGAGGACTTCAACTGTAAATTTGATCAGTAATGGCGGAGTTGATAGGCAGAAGCGAGGGCGACCACCATGTAGCCTGGCGGTGAAAGATCCGCCAGCGAAGAAACAACGAGAAGAGGATGATGACGTTTGCTTCATATGTTTTGATGGTGGTTCGTTTTTTCTTCGTGATCGTAGGTGAGTGAAACTTTTTTTTATCTGTTTTTATACTTTATTTTCCATTTTAAAGTGTTGTACATTTAGTTCACTTTTAGCTAAAAATGTTGAAAAAAATGTACTAGTGTTTCTGAAAATAAGCGTAATCTTTGTTTGATAAGCATAATTGTGTTACAAGTTATTTCTTTAATGATGGACAGAGGGTGTCCAAAGGCATATCATCCCGCTTGTATTAAGCGAGATGAGGTATTTTTTCACCCCAAGGCTAAATGGAACTGTGGTGTGTTTTCCCTTACTGTGTTATAGTTCGTATAGTTCTTTGCTGCTAGAGTTGTTTCTTTTTGTATTAATTCATTGTTTTTGTTTGTATTATTTTATTCTGTTGATGGGATAATTTAAATGCGGTAATTATTTTGGCAAGAGCTAAGTGAGAACTTAATAGCAGGCTAGCAAATATTTATGTAAACGTACTTGGTATAAATCTTGTTTCTCATATTTATTGAGTTTAGAACAAGTACATGAATAATTCACTCCACTACTTGATTAACTATGTAAAGATTTTCGCTGTTTGCATGTGGCTTCTCAACAATTTTGCATGTTTAACTCCCCATGAACCTGAGAAATTTGTACACTGGAATTTCTGATCTGTATTTTGGGTAAATCCATGAAATTTGAAACCTTTAAAAATAATATTCTTCAGAATAGGATATGTCGAAGACGACTTGTGAAATTGAGATTTGTCGTCACCTGTGGTCAACTATTTAAACGATTATTGGATGAAAGAGATGCAAAAGTAGAACCAAACTTCTCGTTGTTGCACTAATTATTGTTTAACTTGTATCTAAATAAATACTATTACTCTTTAACTGATATGCAGGGGTGACTCAACGAATTTGGTGGCCTAAAGCCACATCTTAACTGGTATATCCCTTTTCTTCTGGATCCATCAGATCCAGTTACATCTGCTAATGTTCATAAGATTTTTGTGAGTCTTGTCCAGAAGTGCAAGCGTATGGCACTAATTAATTGTACTTGTTCTTTTCGAGCTCAAGCTTTTGTATAGCTTTCAACCTTGTTATTTTCTTCCAGAATGCAAAAATAGGCTTTAGTGAAAAACAGATAGCTAATGTGTTGAAGATCCTGAAGCGGATGCTGACGACCCTATTCATAAGGCTGAACAAGAAGTGCAGGTGTGGGGAAAAAATGACCGTGACCTCCATGGCATTGCATTCTCCAGATAATGCAAATCGAGCAATCCTTGACTCTTGTTTTTGAATGGACTTTTTGAATTGAATTGTTACTTTTTGTGTTGCTACATTTAGGTTGGCATTGCTTTCAATATGGAAATAGCATGGCATGTAAACATGTGATGTAAATTATACAGCCAAAGATGCAAACAAGCACATGGCAACATGTAATATCTATTCGTAAATAATATATGCTTTAGCTAGCAAAAATATTTCAATGTTGGGCTCGTGCTAGCACGGGCCATCACTACCTAGTGTCAAAAGAAGGACAAACTACGGACAAGGTGGATTCATTGCTATTAGGGAAAAATATAAATTTTACAGATAACATCCCAAAACAAGCATCATGGATTTTGCAGAAAATTTTAAAGGTTGGAAAGTACTTAACTGACGCTAATTATAAAAAAGCAAATATTCAACATATGAGTCACTTCCCAATGAAAGGTCTATAAAGGAATCAGAGGTGTCTTCCCAAAGGTAGAATAGAGGAGATTGGTGTGCTATAATAGTGGATCTCCTAAATCGAATTTTGCCCTTAAATTGGTTGCAGACGGATAATTATTAACAAGGGACAGGCTGCATAAATAGGGAGTAAGCACTTCACAAGTCTGTCCTTTTTGCGACCTATCAATAGAAACTCATTTAACATATTTTCTTCGAGTGTGTAGTAGCTGATCAATTATGGAAAAGCTCCTGCGATGGCAAGGCATTAAGATACCTAGCAAGAACTGAAAAGGTGAAACCTCATTGGCAGTCAGACATGCATGAGGTAAAGGGGCAAAAGCAGAGGTATACAGAATGAGCCTCGCTGCTCCTCCTCACTACAAATGGGTAGAACACAAATTGAGAGTTTTTATAGACAAGCAACACATGTTGATACTGTGGTTAGACGGATTATCCAGGAAATTCATGTCAAGGAAAACACGAAAGTTCAAGTTGGTAAATGGCTTACCCAACTTAAATTTTATCCTGTATCGGAAAATTGTATAGGTTATTGGCTGACTTTTAAGAGCTGTTTTTTTTTTGTCGTCAAAGTATTGGGGTTGCTCTTGGTTGGCCGCAGTCGGTGGGGCGTTTGTCCACAACTCAGTCCCCAGTTTTGTAATGGTTTATCTAATATTGATAATAAGTTTTTTTATTTACAAATACAATTTTATTTATGTAATTACTTTTTCAAATTTGTCAAATCTTCTACAAATATTCATACATTGTTTTGATATGGCAAAATGGCACATGCATACGTTCCTTCTGTTCTACATTAGTGTTGTGATAAGAGATGGTCTGGAGGGTGAGTAACTCCCAAAGTATGGGAGAAACGTTCCATGAAATACATTAGTTTGATTCAGTAAATACTCTATAATTCAAGTTGCTCTCTCTTTTTCTTTGTAATTTATACATATCTATACTCTATAATCCAAGTTGCTATCTCTTTTCCTTTGTAATTTATATATATCTAGCTTGATATTTTATCGTAAGATGATAATCATAACTTACCATGTTTCGGTTCACGATATTTAGATTGGTTGACTTTTTCAAATTTGTTCAGGATGACTTTAAAAGTTTTTGAAAGATTTGTTTGAAATTGGATGGAGAGGAGTACCATGTGTATATTTTGATACATATTTTGTTAATTTATACTTAATATACATTCACATGCACTACTTAATAAATATACCTTCAGTATAGTATACTTCCTCCGTATTCTTACTTTCCTTTTTATTCAGTTTCATAAAGAGTGATCCTTTCCTTATTTGACAATACTTTTAATTCAACTTTTCACGTGACATATTTAAGACCACAAGATTAAAAGACATTTTGGTACATTTGACATAACTTTAATTTAGGATCACAAGATTCAATAAAGAACTTCGTTTCTAGTCAAACTAGATCATTCTTTTTAAAATGGAAGAAATATGTAGTAATAGATATACATTCATATATACATATTATGAAGGGCTAATCAAACTTTTTGAATTTACATATTGAGAAATATCGATGCGGAAAACTTCAGTTATATATGAACGATAAGAGTGTATACAATATAGAACGTGAATAGAGTAAAGTTTATTTCAGATACACATACATATCATCAAAATATATAGGATATTATTTTTTCTATACCCAATAATTTATTAGTTTAGCTATACGAGTACTAATACATACATACATATATATATATATATGTATATAAAATTTACATAATATATTAAAAGTGTGAAGGCCTTAGAAAAGTGATTTGAACTTTTTGCCATTTATTAAAAGATTCTGCAATAGACAAAATCATCTTTTTACTATTTTTCTAATATTTAAAATTTTGAAATCAATTTAAAGTTTGATTATTAAATTTGCTTATTGAACTAGGTAGAGAATCCTCATATTTATGAACTTAAAATCAATTTACCTTGTATAAATTATTTCCCTATTTGAACTACATAGCATAATTATAAAACCTACATATTTCTCAACTCTCATAAACAAATTAAATGATCCAACTCTAATTAATTGAAAACATATCGGCAGTTGTATCCAAATCTAGGAGAAACCAATTAGTTACTTCTTTTATTGGAATGGGGAAAAGATAATATTAATAATTTGAATTATTAAAAATTAAATTACCTTTTTATTGATGAAAATAAATAAATTCAGAATTATTGATAATAATTTTTTGTTGAGAAAATCAAAACTGCTACACATACATTATCGACTTTTCTTTAATTAGGTTTAAAGTTCTTTCTGTTTTTCTTTGTTCTTATATCAATAATTACTATTTACATTGTCTCTTCTCTTTGTTTTGATTTAGAATTTGCTTTAGGTTTGTACATTTAAAACCAATATATGAAGATTTGATTGGGCTAGGTTAGGCTTTGAATTTTCTTGTATAAAAATTAGGTTTAATCTTATTATTTTGGTTTCTCGATTGTCATATTGTTTTATTATAATTTCTGTTATGTTACTATCTATTGTTTTTCTTATTGATCAGTCGGGCTTTAAGAAAATTTTCTGTAAAGGTTAGATTTAATCGTATTGTTCTGATATCTCGATTATGTTGCACTTTCTGCTCTATTGATAGCTTCTATTTTTTTTGTATAATATAAGTGATCAATGAATGTTCATCGAAATTTGAGAAATTTTTGTGTAAAGATCAGGTTTAATAATTGTATTGATCTGATAGTGCGATTGTCATATTATTTTATAGTGTTTCTATTTTATTTCTATCTACTATTTTTACAGATGTAGATGAATGTTGATCTGGCTTTAATGAACTTTTGTGTAAAGGTTAGATTTTATTTTGTCGTACTTTCTATTCTATTGATATCTGCTATTATTCTGCTTCATACAGGTGGTAGATGAGTGTTCTATCGGGCTTTGAGAAATTTTTTCTTAAAGATCAGGTGTAATCGCATTATTTTGATATCACGATTATCATATTAGTTTGGTGTAGTTTCGATTGTGTTTCTATCTACTATTTTTAGGGAGTATGTTAGTCAAATAGAGGGCTCTCGTGGGGGATTCTTGTGTGTAATCATAGCATTTCTGGTCGAACCCGCCCAACCCAACTAAGAAGAACCGAACCTGACAAACACGGTCTACCTTTTATGCTTCCATCAAATCCCATCGGTAGTCCATTTATTTAATCGCTATCATGCTACGTGATACAAGAAGGACCACAGAAGGCACAAAAACTACACAAAACAGTCCACAAATTGAGAGCAACCCGAGGACACCTTTGAGTGCTAGTTTCGGCCAACAACAACAACACAAGTATCACGAGTTTACAAGGTGTTTTAACATCAAAACAACAACAATACAACAAGAACAATATGAACACAATGCACACAAGATTCGGATTCAACAAGAATAAACGATTACAAGATACAAACACTAACACAATTGCAGGAAAGGTAAAGATAGATAGTGAGACATAGATTATTACAAAGACTAGGAACTAAATAGTATATTAAACTCAAAAACCCTAATGAATGTAACAACAACACCACACTCTTACGATGAACGCCAAGGGAATCAACTCACCTCAAGATCCACCATTTCCAAGCAAAGAACAATATTGGCTTTTACAAGCCCTAAACTACAATGGCTAATCCAAGCCCTAACTAAGATCTACACTAAGGTGGTCTACTCTCAAGAGAGAGGATTTTCAATGTCTCATATTTTCATCATTAAACAACTAAAGAGAGAAGACCTAAAAGAGACTATATATAGCCTTATTACATAATGAGTGACAAAATGACTCCAATGCCCTTAATAAAGGAAGGGTGGCCATGGAGTGTCAAATGAAAAAGGCTAAGTTACTAAAATTCTCTTAAGGCTAAGTGACCAAAAATGACCTTAATAAAGGGAACCAAAACTGTAAACCATCAAATACGGTCCAAACCCATGAGTCCTCAAGTCTTCAAGGCCCCAAGCAATCTTCCACACACGAGTTTGTTTGTTGGCATTCTCAAAACGACCCCTCCTAGTATGATCCCATTCCCTACATGCGACTAAATCTTGATTCTTCACATAGTGACTTTGAATGATGTCGTCGAAAGCTAAGGCAGCCATTTGACTTGTATCATCCTCCCCTTCTTGAAAAGGATTCGACCTCAAATCCGTACCTTGCAAAACTAGAGAAAGGATAAATAAACACAACGTCCTCATGGCATGAGGGTTAGGGTTAGCACAATAATAAACATCATCGCGCCAAGGTGGTACATACTTAAAGTATAACTAAGCATCCTTTGAAGGGAATATTAAAAACGCAAGGAAAAATGTACAAAGGATTTGGTTATGGGATTCACCAAGAGTGATACTTTGCTTGTCATGTTGACCAAGCAACAAGTTGGGTGCACCAACATCACCATTTCTATATTTGGAACCGGGGTCAAACGGGAAGAGTGGCCATAGACACGGATCTAGACAACACTCCCCTTTCCCGTGGTTTCCACCCAAACTAAATGGTATACTCTCTACAATAACATACACATCATCCAAAGAAAATAAAGAGTAGAGAAAGGTATCACTCAAGTCAACTTTTACTAAGGTTCCCTCATGTATGTACTCACTACTGGTTTCCCACGCATCTCCATGAGTACTCTCAACAATAAAGTCACACAAAGTAGAAGAAGGAGTAGCTTCCAAGACTACACATTCCTTATCCTTAAGAGTACTCTCATCTTCAAAGAAGAGATTTTCATCTTTAGGAGGAATGTTGTCACACCATAGTGGGTTAGCATATAAACTATAGCCTCTAAGGTAAGCTATACCATCTTTTTCACCACTAGGCTCATTAGGAGTGTTTATATCATCTTCAAATAAGACATTATACCTAAAGAGTGCATGATCCAACCCACGGGCAGATTTGGAACAAGCAAGTTCCTTACTCTCTAGGAGATCAATAGCAAGTTTCAAAGCGGTTTCAAGCATAAGGTTGTCCCAAGAATAGCTCTCGGGTTCACTCCCCTTTTGTTGACCAATATTTTCAAGTACTTCACTCACCTAAGTTTCATTAATCACACCACACACATACTCAAGTGGTGGATAATTTTCACAAATAAGTTGATCAACACCAATTACACAAAATGATGTACTTTCGTTCAATATATAGGCTTCAACGCTATGTGGACATAAATTAATCTTACAAGAAGAGTCAATTTGGTCATTAATAAGATCAACTAGTATATCCACACTCACAATATATACATCATCAACAAGAGGCAAAGAATCATTAGACTCACAAGTAAGTAAGCTACTACTCACACTCAATGGGTTACTAGCCACACAATTATCATTCACATGCACAAAAGTGTAAGAATTAACTATTTTACCCTGAAGTTCTTGAGTAGACTCTCCTTTGCCGGGTTGTGAAGGTCCTACACAAGTTTGGGAAGCATCTTCACTTCGGCATTGCTCTCCTTCGCTTTTTATGTTGGTACCTACACAAATGTCCTTAGAAATAAAAGGACAAATAATATTAGCTCGATTTAGTGGCAATCCCCTCACTTTGCTCCACACAAACTCTCTTTTTTCCGCTCTCGGATTACCACCTTGCATGCCCGTACTCCTTTTAATATTTTATCTCTCATCATCATTCAGATTGGAGTAGGTAAACACTTCTTTTTGCGGCCCGGGCAGAATATACGTCACGAAATGATTTCCCCATTGGTCTCTTACAATATTAGTCTAATTTTGCACATTTGGAACTTTATGTTGTGCAAACCAATCGCCACCTAAGCATACATGACCATATGTCAAGGGAAGAATATCGCACCACACCTCCTCATGGTATTCAAATTGGGAGAAGACAACTTTGACCCTCTTGGTAATCTTAAACCCATCCAAGAAGTATCGAACAAGTAAAGGCTGTCGAAACAACCCCAAGTAGTCAACCATGGATAGAAGGATGTTGTTTCTATAGTACCTATCATTTAACACAATGAGGCAGCCCGGTATCCCACAAATGGTCACCTTTCCGGGGTGTACACTCCTTCTTGGATCAACATTGTAAGGCATATGATTACCCGTTGGTTTTGGAGATGCATATCCTCTTATTCTCATGGGACAACCTCTACTATAGCTAGGATAACCATTCACACCAAGTCAATCTTGATAAGAAGTACTACAAGGTGATGAAAATAAATTTTCACACTCCTCACGTTTACTCTCATCATAGCTCTCATAAACTTTGCTAATGAAAGAGTTATACCGAACACCAAATCTAGGTTCGGAGTGGGAAGTGTAACACTCCTCACATGTCCCAACGTCATCATAAGAACTATCACGAGGTTTTACATCATCTCCTAATTCACCATAAGCACTAGGTAATTCACTCCCCTCATTTTCTCCCCTAAAATCGTATCCCTCAAATCTGTCTAAGTTTTGATCATGACTATTTTCATAGCCTCCACAATCTCCCTCAACTTCGTAGCCACAAAACCCCTCACTACAATTATAGTCTCCCATGTTATAGTCATAATAATCCCCGGTTATCGAAGATATGTTCCCATTATATCACCTTTGTACCTACACAATGAACAAACAAGATTAGTAGTAAAAGATCCTCACCAACACTTGTATACACTCACCTTTGTGATTCTCACAATTGAAGCAACGACTATTGAAAGTTGCTTATACTCCGATAGTCAATAGGTTGTCAATTCTACTTGGCGGCCGGAATAGATTTTTGTTTGATCGACTCAAGACACAAAATAAAATTTACTTAAAAACTTGAAACAAAGAAGTTACTACAAGTTAAAAATGAGAAAAGGAACAAAAATAATGCTAACACGAAGAATGTACTCAAAAACTAATTTACAACTTAATAGGTATTTACTAGTTGCCAATTAGTATAAGAGTCAACAAAGTTGAAACCAATGGAACAAAGAAAATAAAATAGAAATTCCAATTCTTGAGCTTATAATGATGTGGCACTTGACTATTGGTCATTGGAATGTTGTTGAAGTTGAAAATTTTTTGTTTCAAGAATTTAATTGTTCAATTTCATATTTGGATGATGAAGTTTCGGCTATGGCATAGGCAAACAAGGTCTTAGACTCCCCTTTCAAGATTCAAAAAGGTCTTGACCTACTTTCACTCTTTTTGAAAGACAAGCTTTTTGGTAGTCTTGTCTCCTTTCCTCTTTGGGATAATTTTGAAAAGTGGTCTTACTTTTTTTTGGTAGCTACTCTTTTTGGAAGTCTTTTGTTTCCTTACTATTTTGGTGTTGTCTTGAAAATGTTTTCAAGACAAACACAAGTCTCACTCTTTCTTTTCTTTTTCAAGATCAAACAACCCTTTGAAACTACTTCTTCAACACAACAAGATGAACTCCAAGAACAACAACAAGAAGCCGTCCAACAATTACCACCACACAACTTGAAACTTAGCTCAAGAACTTGGATTAAGACCCAAGGAGTGTTAGAGAGAAAGAAAACCAAAACAAGAAATAACTAAGACAAGAAAAAGACACCTAGATATAGACTCAAATCTCGATCAAAACAAAAACAATAACAAAATTTTGGCCAAGACACAAAAATGGACAGATTTGCTTCTTTTTGATTTTTTAGTTTTCTAATGCTTTTTTTTTATTTCAAGTTTATGAGCCCAAGATTGATCTTGTGGGAACAATATCAAGACACGCTATGATACCAAATGATACAAGAAAGACCACGGAAGGCACAAAAACTACACAAAACAGTCCATAAATTGAGAGCAACCCGAGGACCCTTTTGAGTGCTAGTTTCGGCCAACAACAACAACACAAGTATCATGAGTTTACAAGGCGTTTTAACACTAAAAAAATAATAATACAACAAGAACAAGATGAACACAATGCACATAAGATTCGAATTCAATAAGAACAAACGATTACAAGATATAAACACTAACACAATTGCAGGAAAGGTAAAGATAGATAGTGAGACGTAGATTATTAAAAAAATTAGGAACTAAAGAGTGTATTAAAATCAAAATCCCCCATGAATGTAACAACAACAACACACTCGTATGGTGACCTCCATGGGAATCAACTCACCTCAAGATCCACCATTTCCAAGCAAAGAATAATATTGGCTTTTTCAAGCACTAAACTATAATGGCTAATCCAAGCCCTGACTAAGAACTACACTAAGGTGGTCTACTCTCAAGAGAGAGAATTTTTAATATTTCATATTTTCATCATTAAACAACTAAAGAGAGAAGACCTAAAAGAGACTTATATATAACCTTATTACATAATGAGTGACAAAATGACTTCAATGTCCTTAATAAAGGAGGGGTGGCCATGGAGTGTCAAATGGACAAGGCTAAGTTACCAAAATACCCTTAAGGCTAAGTAACCAAAAATGACCTTAATAAAGGGAACCAAAATCGTGAACCATCAAATGCGGTCCAAACCCATGAGTCCTCAAGTCTTCAAGTCTTCAAGGCTCCAAGAAATCTTCCACACACAGGTTTGTTTGTTGGCATGCTCAAAACGACCCTTCCTAGTATGATCCCGTGCCTTATATGCGACCGAATCTTGATTCTTCACATAGTGACTTTGAATGATGTCATCGAAAGCTAAGAAGGCCATTTGTCTTATATCACTATGAATATGGGGTTTAGGAAGAATATGGGCTACAGGGAATTGGAGGTAGCATTCTACCAATGTCAAGTCATGGACTGGTTTCTTCAGTTCTTTTTCTATGAGATGGTGTTCTATATGATCGCCCTAAGACTTGACTTGTTAGATATTATGGAGGTTCAGTGAGCACCATGCCGAATCTCTCTGGGAGCTTAGTAGTTGCTTAGTCGTTCAAAAGTCACTCTGTCATAAGCCCGACACTATTCTATTTACTCCCTCAAATGAGGGCGCAAGAGCGCACTTCCATTTTTCCTTTACTAGTAGGGGGTCCCGTGATTCCTCTACTTAATATAGATGGTAGATGAATGTTCAATGTTTATAAGAAAAAAAAGATGAATATTGAATTAATCTTTAAGGAACTTTTGTGTAAAAGTTAGATTTAATGAGATTTTTCTTATTTACTTACTTTTGCCAATATTTTAGAAGAAAAACAGTGACCATTTAAAAGAAAGGGTAACAATTTAACCCAAAAAAGGAACATTAATCAAAAAAGTTTTTTTAATGGAAAAATAGTGAGGGTCTAACAAAAAAAAATATTACGTGAGACAATCAGGGAATGATGAATACAATTTTAATACACATCAGGATTTAAATTTTAACTTTTGCTATGAATAACCATATTTTGTTCATTATACTTAATTTTGCTCCTAGCTTAATTGTTAATGCGATAGTCGGTTATTATGATACTCTTTAAGTATACTTTTTATCTTAATTTTTTTACGTTATTTTTTTAAAAGGTTTTATCCTTGATAATATAATATACGTATATACAATAATTTTTTTCTTTCTATATGCATTTATTGTTAAATAACATGATACACACGTGCAAAATATGTACACTTGACTAGTATATATATATATATATATATAGAGAGAGAGAGAGAGAGGTGGACCCACGTGTATAGATGGGGGTGCACGTGCATCCGTTAACGTCAAAAAAAATTGTATGTATATTTATGTATATACCTTGAAAAATTGGGATATAGGTAATAGTGCACCCCAAGATGAATGGTAGTGTATCTTGGTACGCTGGTTGAAGCCAGAACTTTAGTCCACGCGACTAGGGATCGACCTCTAGGTCTCACATCAATTTTTCACTTTTATTTTTAGTACTTCAGACTTAAAGGCTTGTACTAAATTTATAACATCAAATTTGCTGGACTTGGGGATTCGAATCAGCAACCCACAACCATCTCCTACGATGAACACTCTTTGACCATTGAACTACTACAACTGATTGTTTAAATGTGTTAAAAGTAAACTTCATATTATAAGAAAGTAAAGTTATTAGCTTAGAACTCATATTTGTTCTTTCTATTTATTTTTTCACTATTGTTCATGTCTTTGGCGATCAATTGAATATGATAATATCCCTTAATCGATGCTGAAAGTTTTTCTAATGTCTTAAGATAATATTGGTGCACCACAGTATTATCAAAAAGAATAAGCGTAAAAAAGCTTCAAGGTCTATTGCGTTTAATCACAAAGTACAAATAAAGCATGAGATTTAACGAAAAAAGACATAAAGGGAGAAAAAATATACATATATGTCTAGTCCAAGACTAATAAAATAAGCATGAATAACAAGTATATGAACAAATTTTTTTTTTTTTTTTAATAAAGTGAAATATCAATTGTTTAGTATTCATCTCTTCAAAAAGCCTCATTGACAAGGAAAAGTATGTATTAGAAATTAGAACCCAAGCTTCACATTAAGCGAGGTGAGCGCTCAACACATTTTGAGTCTTACACTTGTGTACCCACATACTTCAAATCCTAGGTTCGCATATATATATATATATATTAAAAGTATGAATGTCCTTATAGATATTATATGAACTTTTGGTCTTTCATTAAAAGACTTTGCAATAGAAAAAATCGTTTTTTCACTATTTTTATTAAATTATTTTAATATTAGTTATTTACTATGATAAATATATGTGAAGTTATTGTGTTTCTAAATATATGTGAATTAAAACTTCTAACTATATGAAAAGTTACACTACCTTAAATAATTTTATTCCTTTCCTTAAGTTAACTCACGATCTCTTTTCTTTTTTCTAAAAGGTATAATTGGAACAAAGTTCTCCCTCGTTAGAATAGGGGTCGTCCAATTTTTTTTTATTTTATTTTTTTTGAAAAAATAATATGAGTTATCCCTTCTTAAATATATGCAAAGTTGATTTTTTTCAAAAATAATAATAATTAATAATCTAAAAATAAAAAAATAGTAACACTATTATAAATATGTATTACAGTGAATATATACTTTGTTTCTTTGCAGAAAATTTAAGGTTAGCTACCTTAAGACCAAGTTAGTTTTCATGTATAAATAAAAAGATTGTTATTCATGGTAGAGTACTTATAGTTTTCAATTCTTTATAGTGGTCAAATCTAATTGACTGTCTTTAGAGAAAAGAAATCCAACCCCCCTCACCTCCCCCCTCCCCCGAACTTGTAGCAACTTACTTTAGATCCTAAACTAATCGGACAGTTATAGATAAATATAATTAAAAGTGTGTATGTCCTTATAGCTATTATATGAACTTTTTATCTTTCATTAAAAGAGTTTGCAATAGACAAAATCGTCTTTTCACTATTTTTATTAAATTATTTTAATATTAGTTATTTACTATGATAAATATATGTGAAGTTATTGTGTTTCTAAATATATGTGAATTAAAACTTCTAACTATATGAAAAGTTACACTAACTTAAATAATTTTATTCCTTTCCTTAAATTAACTCACGATCTCTTTTCTTTTTTCTAAAAGATGTATAATTGGAACAAAGTTCTCCCTCCTCATAATAGGGGTCGTCCAATTTTATTTTATTTTTGAAAAAATAATATGAGTCATCCCTTCTTAAATATATGCAAAGTTGATTTTTTTCAAAAAAAATAATTTATAATCTAAAAATAAAAAAATAGTAACACTATTATAAATATGTATTATAGTGAATATATACTTTGTTGTTTTGCAGAAAAGTTAGGGTTAGCTACCTTAAGACCAAGTTAGTTTTTATGTATAAATAAAAAGATTGTTATTCATGGTAGAGTACGTATAGTTTTCAATTCTTTATATTGGTCAAATCTAATTGACTGTCTTTAGAGAAAAGAAATCCAACCCCCCTCCCCCCCCCCCGAACTTGTAGCAACTTACTTTAGATCCTAAACTAATCGGGCAATTATTTACTCCTCTTAACAACTTTAAAGTGAATTAAATTCACCCCTAAGACTGATGTGGCAAAAAAAAAAAAAGCGAGTGAAATTCTTTTTTTAAAAAAGGACCCACTTTATTATATATATATATATATAATTCTTTTAAAAAAAAAATAAGAAACCCAACATCTTCCCTCACCCATACCCCCACCCGCACCCCCACCCTCAACACCCTATTTCTTCATCTTCTTCGTACCCCCAGCCCCACCCTCACTCTGTTTCTTCATCTTCTTCGTTTAGGCCAATTTTGGTATTAAATTTTGTTGGCAATAACCATTCAAATGCTCTGTCCCTCAAATTATGATCCAAAACCTCAGAAAGATGATTGGTGTGGCTGCAATGATAGTGTCATGCTTGGTCACTTCGTTTGAAGACAAGAAAAGCAAAAGTAGTTGAAGACTGCTTCCATAGCTGAAACAATTTTAAAAAGAGCGACAAAATTGGGCATTATGAGGTTTTAGAAACAAGTGGTTGGGAGATTTCGTGCTGCTAGTGTGATCTAGAATTGATTGTGAAAAATAATTTTTTTCTTCTTCCAGATTGTCAGACCATAAACTTTTTCCGGTGACAAGTACTAGCTAATCACTTCCAACCACATTCTTCAATCTTTTTGAGTAAAAGATTGAAAATTTGGGAGTTTTGGAATTTTGAGTTTTGGTTAATGTAAAAGAATTTGGATTTGAGATTTTGTGTATTGATGTGTTTTTATGATCATGTACTTGTATTTAGTCCATTGTTGGATTTATTCAAATTAATTCAAGTTAATTTTTAATTTGATGAAGAAAATAAAACTTATTGAAAAGCTTGCAACAATGGTGAAAGGAAGAGAAAAAGAGGTGCTTCTATGTGAAGAAGAAGAAGGAGGAGGAGGGGGCGGGGGGACGGGGGGCGCTGCTGTGAAGAAGAAGGAATTGGGGTGGGGGTGGGGTGGTATGGGGAGTGGGGGACTGTGAAGAAGAAGAACGAAGGGAGGTCTATTTTATTTATATAAAATATATATTTTTATAAAATATATATATATATATATAAAGTATGTGTGTGGGATTTTTTTTTTTGAAATTATAATTTTTACGTGACAATGGCATGACACTGATGTGGTACTGATTTGGCAATAACATGACGCGTGTGTAGTGCACTCTCCGTTGTGAGAGTGGGATTTTGATTTTGAAGTTGAAATTAATTCACTTGAAAGTTGTCAAGGGGTAAATAATTGCCCGATTAGTTTAGGATCTAAAATAAATTTTGACGACAAGTTCAAGGGGTTTTGATGTCTTTTCTCTTGTTTTTATTTTGTTTTCAGCATATAGTCATCTCATACAAGTCTGATTTAGTGACAAAATTATCATGTTGTTATTATAAGGTAACAATTTCTGATTAGTTTGCTCCTTTTTTTTTTTTTTTTTTTTCACAGTGAGTATTTTGATGGTATACGTAAGTTTTAATATGGTGGAATGCCTTTGTATGCTTCATGCTTGTGATATTTTTTAATGCGTCTCTATTTTACAATAAAAACCGAATGCTGAAAAGGCTGACTGACCATAATTTTTTCACGAAAGATGATCTTTCCTTGAATAGTTTTGATCTCATCAGTATCCTTTAAATTCTTTCCTATTTCATAATCAAGATTAGATATGTCAAAATTGAACCTTCAAAACTAAAGCCAATCAAAATCTTTATGATAGGTGCTCCACAGATCCCTCTTAAGTAATTATGTGACATAAAAGGCAGGAGTCTTTCTTTATGTTTTTCATCTTTCTTAATAAAGTGTGATTCATGTACTTCCCTTATCCAAATAATCAAACTATTTGGTTCAATGTTGTAAATGATCTTGATACATTTTCTCATGATTCGGGAGGGGGATACAAGAGTGGCTGCATAGTGCTGTTATTTTAGGCTTGCTTTTGCAAAACGATATATATATATATATATATAATGATAATAATAATAATAATGAAGTAATTAGTTTTGCAATAATAATAATAATAATAAATTAACCCAAAAGTTCAAGAAAATGTTGAGTTTAGTCACATGTGAACCATGGCTAAATCGTAGAAAAATCGTGGGTAATATCTGTATTTTTGATAATGAGTGTCTACTATATACACGACTTAAGCCTGTCAAACGGGTCAGATTGATCCGGCCCAATCCGATTTGAACCAGCCCATTCAATGAAACCGTCCCGGTTTGACCCGGCTCGATAAGATCAGGGGCTTTAGGGTACCGGGTCCCAAGCCAATTTTTTTTGTTTTGGACACAGTTAACCCGGCCCAGACCCAATCGGGCTGGGCCCGTCGGTTAACTGGCCCGACCCGTTTTTTTTTTGGGCCAAACTAGCCGTTGGGCCAACGGCTAGTTTGGGTCCATTAATTAAAAAAAAAATTACTTTTAAAATTATTTTTTAATCCCAAATTTTTTTCTATAAATACCTTACACCTTCAAATCATTTTTCTCACAATTTTTAATTCTCTCAATCTCAAATCTCAATTCTCAAATATTCTATAAATTTAATTTCCTAAAGTGCTCACTTTAATTTTTTAATTTTGCGATTACAAAGTATGAGTGGAAGTTTCTAAAGTCGCAACCTTCGGATACTTCCAAAATTTGGTATTGTCGTTTCATTTCTTACGTTTAATTTTTATTTAGTGTATTAATTGTTGAATATTTAATTTTATTATATTTGTGTATTTTGAATTTTTTTAGTTTAATTTATATTATGGATAAATTAAGAAACCTCGCTACCAAAGATGTTAAATTTTTTTGTCCCGGAAGCGGTAGTGGTAATAAAAAGCGAATTACTAGCGGTAGAGGTAGTTCAAGTAGTAGATATACCCGTGTGCCTCCGATACTGCTTAGTCAACCTTTTGAGGAAGAAGTAGGTGTACCTTTAGGTGTAGGTGCTCACGATATGGATTATGTAGAATCTCAGGAAAATTACGGTATAGAAGAAGAAAATAAAGTAGATGCGGTTAATTTAGACGAGGATGATGAAAATATTGGTGAAACACCCACAGTAGGAAATGCTAATGTTAGATCTGAATCAGTTAATCTCCCTTCCCGTCTCCTCGTGCCCCAAGAGCTCGTAAAACAACTAGTATTGCATGACAATTTTTTGAACGTATATCAGATACTGAGGTGCAATGTAATATTTGTCAATAAATATATAAGCATAAAAGCGGAGGCAAGCAAGAGGGTACGGGTACGTTAATGACACATATAGGTGATGCTCACGAAAGAGAGTTAAATATTGTATGAGGTGGTGGGGATGTTGGTGGGCCAACGCAAACTAGAATGGACCCAGCAACTGGTCAGGTAACGAAGAAGTATAATAAATTGAGGGACCGGAAAGAAATAGCTAAAATGGTAGCTGTGGGTTGTTTACTTTTTAGTTTTCCTTCTTCTGATGCCTTTATTCATTATATTCAAGTAATTTATAATCCTATGTTTAATGGTGTTCCTAGAAGTACTTGTCGATATGATATTTTTAGACTTCATTCACAATATTATTTTTATTTATCAACATTGTTAAAAAATATTCAATGTAGATTGTCCCTAACTTCTGATCTTGGTCGTGCTGCAAATAAAAATGATTATTTAACCGTTACTTGTCACTGGATGGATAGTAATTTTGTGATGCAAAAACGTATTCTTGCTTTTCTATATGATGAAGATCGTAAACATACTGGAGATTTTATTGCTGATTCTATTGTTAAAGTTGCCGGATTTTATGGTATCGAAAATAAAATCTTATGCATTGCTTTTGATAATGCTTCTAACAACAAGACTGCTATAAAAAAATTAAAATCTAAGCTATCTCCGCTGTTGCCTGAAATTTTTCAAATTAAGTGTGCATGTCATATATATAATTTAATTGTAAAAGATGGTCTTGAGTTTTTTGACCTTTATATTGAAAAAATCCATCTTGTTGTTGGTTTTATTCAAGAAAATAATCGAAGAAAAAGAATTAGAGAATTTAAAGTTAAATGTCAAGAAAATGGACTTGCACCGATATTGATGCCTGAGGAAATTGATATTAGAAGGAATTCTACGTATGATTTTTTAAAAACTTATTATAAATTTAGAGTTCCTATTACACTAGCTTTTAACCAACATTGCGGTTCATTTGCTGATTCTGCTGATTGCATGCTACATGATTCTGATTGAGTTATAATTAATGATCTTGTTAAGTTTTTAGAAAAATTTTATGTAACTACGGTTGAATTTTTCGGTGCTTATTATCCTACTGTTTGTAACATTTTGGCATATATAGCCGATATTTCTGGTTTGCTCAAAGAATATAAAAATAAAGAAGGTTATAAAGAAGTTGTTGGTGCCATGTTTACTAAATTTAAAAAATATTTTTTTCCGATTCCCCCTATTTTACTTGGTTGGTGCTATGCTAAATCTGTGTATGAAATATAATACTATGTGCCACATTAGTACTATTATTTATGCTAACTTAGAAATAAATTCTAACGATGATTCTGAACAAGTACAACCTGATTTGTGGACGGCTATGAGTGATACGAATGAATACATAGAAAAATTATATAATTACTATGCTGATTGATTTAGTCGTACCTACAAATATCACTCCAACTTTCGCTCCTCATCCTCCCGAGGAGCCATCATCTTCAAAAGGGCCGGCACATAGTGGCTTTCCTAATTCCTTTTATGATTTACCTTGTTGGAACAGTGTTGATGACAGAGCTTACACATCAACTTATCGAAAAGAGCAGAAATATTATCTTCAGTTGCCGCCAGAGGATCGCAGACGACAGATCAACATGTTGGATTGGTGGAGGAGTAATGAAACACAATATCCTGTGCTTTCAAGATTAGCTAGAGATATCTTGAATGTTTCAATGTCAACCGTTGCATCAGAAAGTGCCTTTAGTCAGGGACGACAACAGCTTGGAGACAACTGACACTCATTGGGAAGCAATGCAATGAATGTTCTAGTTTGCCTCAGAGATTGGATTAGAGCGGAAAGAAGAAATCAAGGAATAGAACCGAACCCGAACGACGAGCTGAAACTTGAAGAAATTATGTCTTCACGGGAGAACTCATCAGAATCAAGTCCAATGCATGGTTTTGCCCCCGTTGACTTTGACTATCCTATGCAAGTTTCCGTTAATATTAACATGAATGAGTTGGAAAAAATGATGCATAATTTGTAGATATTTCATTCATGTAAATTATAAATTTTGGATCATTTCGCAATTAATAAAATTCAACATTCATTCACTCCTTAGTCCTTACTTTGTAATTTTTTTCATTTAATGATTTAAATTGAATTTCTACTTTATATTTAAAACTTACTTCTAATATATTAATAATTTACTACCAAGTATTATTAATTTATTATATTAAGTAGCATATGTTTTGTATATTTGTGTATATATCTTCTATAGATGTGTATATTTAATGTACACATTGTCACACCCCTTTTTCTTTTCGCTCGAGAGCCGAGTCGAAGGGTTTTTCCAATTAAAGTGACGATATTGAATAGGGATTAAATTATTTACAGAGTCGCCACTTGGAATTGAGTTTTGGTGTTCCAAGTCACCTTTTTTTTTTTGAATCTCTAATCAACAAGGAAATGACTCTTATTTGGTCTGCGAAAACAGAAAATGGGTAAGGAATTCTGTTGATCGAGGGGAAGGTGTGAGGCACCCCTCGAATCCCGTGGTTCTAGCACAGTCGCTTTTATTGACTTATCTTGACTTAAATTATTTTAATAAATTATGTTAAGACCTAAATCACTCATTTTATATATCGAAAATTTGGCTATTATCTTATATTATATAAATCGATGAAAAGTTAATTTTTAGAAAAATATTTATCAAGGTGCATTATTGCATCCTTGAATTTAAAATGTCTCAAAAAGATGTATTTGTCGCATTCTTAATTGAGACGAATTTTTTAAACGTGCCTAAACTTGCCTAATGTTAAAGGTGTTGGTTCGTCCCTTGTAAACTCGTAACAATTTTATCTATTCGAAATGCTACTTAATTTTAACAATAACCTTTAAGCAAAATTTATTCAAAGCGGCCAGTTAATTTAACAAATAATTATTAAGCTTTGCTAGTGACAATGAAATTAAAAATAATAATAATACTAAATAATAATAATAATAATAAAAAATAATACAAATATACAAAGTTATATTATTTCTAATTTTATTATAAATTTTATTTATCCCCAAATCACAAATTTTGTTCCGAATCAAAGCACAAAATAATACTAGATTCTATAAGATGTCATTTTTTCTTCTTTAAAATAAGTAACAATTATTTTTGTTAACAAAGGTTTTATAGTAATAAAATAATAGTAACTTATACTCCATTCACAATATATTGGTTAAAGATCATATACCAATTTATTGAAAAATTGAATTTAATGGTAATCATTGTCCAATTATAAAAGGGACACCAATTAACATATGATAACAACTTAATTAAAAAAAAAAAACCTATGTTTATTAATGCATGCTACTGTGCTTCACGTTTCCTCAATATATTTTAAGAACAAAATTGATTACTTAGTGGCCCATCTCTCTAGAAATTGATTTAAAAAATAAAATAAAAAAAATAAAAAAAATAAAAATAAAAATCATACTGCTGAATTTTCATGACAGTTAGAACGAGATGGAAAATAGATTGCATTTGGAGAAGGAAGCGGTCTCCTTTTCCCTCCGTAAAATTGGTAAACACCCCTCAAAATAGAAGTATACAAATAACAGGAAAAGCAAACACGCTAATCTTAACTTTTTCTTATACCCATACTAAAACATGTGTACCACTGCCTCTGCAGTATCAATATAAAAGGAAAAAAATTTCAAGAATAACTTCATTCATGCTTCGATTTATGATAAACTTAAAGTAAATAGTACAGATTTGATAAGAATTTGATTAATAAAAAATGAACTTGAAAGCAAGAATACTGTCACCAGAACTCGAACGAAAATCTGAAACTCAATTTACCACCGTTTCTTTCTCTGTTTTTGTTTCTCTCTTCCTGATCTTTTTTTTTTACTATCTATTTTTCTTTCAGTCTCTGTTTTCTTTCTGATGAAAAATACGTAGTTTGTAAGTATGCAGAATCTGGTTTCTGATAGGAAAAAAGTTTATAGGTCTCCAGCCTCTGGTTTTTTATAGGAAGAGTTCCTTTTGTAGAGGGATTTTTGGGGGGAAAAAACAAAATGGGGGGAGTAGTTATCAGATATAGGATAGAATTTACTTTTTTTTTGAAATTTGAAAATATTTATTATTTAGTATATATATATTAATTATTTTTAATTAAATACAATAATAATAATAATAAATAAAGATAATAATAAATAAATGAAATAATAATAATATAATAATAATTAATTAATTTATTTTTAATAAACATAATAACAAGTTGTAAATAGATAAATATAAATATAATAAAATAGTATTTAAACTACTAATTTATTTATTAAAAATTTATAAAAGGAAAATATTTTTTATTTAATTTTTGTATTATTATTATTATTATTATTATTATTATTTTTTAAATAGGAATAAAATAAAATAAAATAATATCCTAAAATTAACTTCATTTAATTATTTTTATAAATTAAAAATAAAATAATAGTCAAAATAATATATGATTAAATATAAATATAAATAGTTAATATTGATAAACAAGTTAAAATTTAGGGAGGATCAAAACTCACGTGTCTACATTTTTGCCCCTCTTTGTGTGAAATCTCGAAGAGTTTTCATACAAAGAAGTAGACAAGATATGATTTTTGACCCTCCAATTATTTGAAAGGTAAAAATAAAAATAAAAAAAATAAAATAAAAAAAAATGACCGAGTCCTGTTTTTTGGACATCCTACCTATCCCGGGTTATAAGGGAATCAGGTCATGAGTAATTCAAAGGGTAATTTGGTGAGAGGAAAAAAAAATTAAAGTCGAGTGAGATTTCGTCGAGTTTCCGGTTGACGACTTCTGCTTTTACATTCAACTGACTAATAAAAATCAAAAATGAAAAAATACAAGTAAAAATTGCAATCTCTAGAATATTGATTCAAATCTTCATGACTTGAACTTGAAAATTTACCCTATTCTTCAGGCGGACTCCTGAACTTTCTTTTCTTCACCCTGTTCTTCAGGTGGGCTCCTGGTCTCACAATTTCTTCACCCCGTTCTTCAGGCGAGCTCCTGGATTTATAATTTCTTCACCCTGTTCTTCAGGCGGGCTCCTGAACTTTCTTTTTTCTTCACCCTGTTCTTCAGGCGGGCTCCTGGATTTATAATTTCTTCACCCTATTCTTCAGGCGGGCTCCTGAACTTTCTTTTTTCTTCACCCTGTTCTTCAGGCGGGCTCCTGGACTTACAATTCTTCACCCTGTTCTTCAGGCTGGCTCCTGGACTTTTTTTTTCTTCACCCTATTCTTCAGGCGGGCTCCTGGATTTGCAATTTCTGCATCCTGTTCTTCAGGCGGGCTCCTGAACTTTCTTTTCTTCACCCTGTTCTTCAGGCGGGCTCCTGGATTTGCAATTTCTGCACCCTGTTCTTCAGGCGGGCTCCTGAACTTTCTTTTCTTCACCCTGTTCTTCAGGCGGGCTCCTGGATTTGCAATTTCTGCACCCTGTTCTTCAGGCGGGCTCCTGGACTCAAAGCAAATAGTGAAACAGAAAAATAACATTCTATTCTTCAAGAGGGTCCTTTATATAAAATAAATTCCCATTCTTTAGGAGGGTCCTGAGCATAAAAATAAATTCCCATTCTTCAGGAGGGTCCTGAGCATAAAAATAAATTCCCATTATTCAGGAGGGTCCTGTCCCATTCTTCAGGAGGGTCCTGAGCACAAAATAAATTCCCATTCTTCAGGAGGGTCCTGAGCATAAAATAAATTCCCATTATTCAGGCGGGTCCTGAACATAAAAATAAATTCCCATTCTTCAGGAGGGTCCTGTCCCATTCTTCAGGAGGGTCCTGAGCATAAAAATAAATTCCCATTCTTCAGGAGGGTCCTAAGCATAAAAATAAATTCTCATTCTTCAGGAGGGTCCTGAGCATAAAAATAAATTCCATATAACACACATAAAATCTTGCCCCAGTTTGTACTGAAAAAATTTATGTGTTACTGGATCTTAATATATCTCGCAAAAAATAAAGTTTATCACGACCGAGATCCAGTATCGGATGTTGTAATCATGCTTCTTGCATTGAATGAAGTGTGAAATTGCATCCTTTATCTGAAAATAATCATTTCATCTCTGTTCCAAACAAAGAAAAATTGTGAGTTTTAGAACATGTGGTGGTTGGTTTATGGCATTTGGCTTTTGAAGTGGCCGCTCTCGCACTTGCCATGCTCAACTCTTTTCCAATCCATGATAATCTTCTTTGAATTATCATATTTCTGACTCAGAATTCTGACTACTGAGATCCTAAACTCAAATCATATTTCTGTTATATGGTGCTTCTGAGTTTAGCTTCCAATACATCCCTTAGATTTCCTCAAGTTTTAAAATGGTCAAATCACAATCATCTTGAGTACTTTACTTTTACTTTGAAATATTGTCTCTGTACATCGACCCTTTGTCTTTCTTTGTACCCTTAAAGGAGTTGGTAGCGAGTTTGGAGTCTTTTCTCACTTGACCTGACGTGAATTTGACTCAAAAGACAATTTTTTTTTATTTATGACAAGGACACAAAAAATTAAAATAAAACAAAAAGAAAAAGAAAATAGGCATCTCTTTTTTTCAAAACAAAGAGAAAACTTATCTGAATGTGGAAGGCGATTCTGGTGATTATGACATGCATTTTGAACCAAACAACCAGATCTACCCATACCAATTATAACTTTTGTCCACTTATTGAGCTAGAAATTAAGTCAATCTTGAACTTGTTCTTTCTTGATAATAACCTTTTTTCGGCTAGTGGCACCTCAATGGGTTTTTGCCAACGAGCCTATCTCCTTTTATTTCTGCCTTAGCTCACGGTCGTCTTACGGTGCCCGAAAGGGTTTTCACCAATAACACTCTCTCATTTTCATTCATTTTTTTTTAGATAAACACCCAAAATATGAAATATCATGCACTCATAATATGTTTAGCTTTGACATTCTCAAAGATTAATTCGAAGGTCTTTCTTTGGTTGTAACTTGGCTTTCGGATAGGGTTAGAAAGAAAGGTAGGCATGAGGCTCAAAAAATTTATATAAAATTGGGTGAAACATACAACTTTTGAAATCGATTCTTTTAAGAAAATAAATTTTTGCCCCAGTTTCATTTCATTCTGGGTAATTTGAATTTTCTTCTGGTTAGACCGAACCCCGGAGTAGTGCTGCCTACGTATCTTGTCATAGCAAGAATCAGGTCAAACGTAGTTCATGAAACATCATTCTTTTGTTTGATTTTGAATTGTTGATTGATTTTTTTTTTAACACACCTTTTTTTTTTAATTTGATTCCAAAAGAGGGGTTCGAAGAAAAATAAAAGCTCAAAGGGGTAAGCAAAGGTTTATATATTATTCAGATAGTAGAACAAAATGCCTTCATCATTTCAATTTTTAAAAATATAAGTACAAAACATACATAACATAATTGTACATGAATATCATACATAATATCTTTTAACTGCATCAGCATTGACCGGTATTCCTTCCATTTTTCCTTCTACATCAGTCAGATATAACACGCCATTAGGTAACACTTTCTTTACCCTGAATGACCCATGCCAATTAGGAGAAAATTTGCCTTTGGCTTTAATCTGATGAGGAAGGATGTGTCTTAGTACTAACTGACCAACTTCAAAATGTCTGTGACGCACCTTTTTGTTATATGCTCGTTCCATTCTCTTCTGATATAGTTGTCCGTGACATACTGCCGCCAATCTTTTTTCATCAATCAAGCTTAATTGCTCCAAACGAGTCTTGACCCATTGGTCTTCATTAATTTCAGCTTCCACAACTACTCGAAGAGATGGAATCTCAATCTCTGTAGGTATAACTGCTTCAGTTCCATACACTAACAAGTAAAAAGTTGCACCAATTGAAGTCCGAACTGTAGTACGATAACCCAACAAAGCAAAAGGTAACTTTTCATGCCATTGTCGGGAACTCTGCACCATTTTACGGAGTATTTTCTTTAAGTTTTTGTTGGCAGCTTCTACAGCTCCATTCGCCTTTGGACGATAAGGAGTTGAATTCCGATGCATAATCTTAAATTGCTGAAACACTTCTTGCATCAGATGGCTATTGAGATTCGCAGCGTTATCCGTGATAATTATCTTTGGAATGCCGAAACGACAAATGATGTTGGAGTGAATAAAATCAACCACAACTTTCTTGGTCACTGACTTGAAAGTCGCTGCTTCTACCCATTTCGTGAAATAATCAATGGCTACCAAGATGAACCTATGTCCATTCGAGGCCTTTGGTTCAATTGGTCCAATTACGTCCATTCCCCAAGCCATAAAATGCCATGAAGTAGTCATTGTATGCAACTCAGATGGAGGGGAATGTATCAAGTCTCCATGTACCTGGCATTCATGACATTTACGAACGAAAGTGATGGAATCTCGCTCCATGGTGAGCCAATAATAACCTGCTCGGAGTATTTTCTTTGCCAAAACATACCCACTCATGTGTGGTCCACAAATCCCAGAATGTACTTCAGTCATGATTTTTGACGCTTCTTTAGCATCTACACACCTCAGAAGTCCCAAATCAGGAGTCCTCTTATACAAGATTCTTCCACTTAAGAAAAATCCACTAGACAAACGTCGAATGGTTCTCTTTTGATTACCATCAGCATATACATGATACTTCCCAGTCTGAATATATTCTTTGATATCATAGAACCAAGGCTCCCCATCAAATTCTTCTTCAACCACATTACAATATGCATGTTGATCATGAATCTGTATATGCAAAGGGTCAATATAAGTTTTATTGGGATGTTGAAGCATCGAAGATAATGTCGCCAAAGCATCATCAATCTCATTATAAGCTCTGGGAATGTGTTTGAACTTTACTAATACAAATCGTTGACAAAGATCTTGCAAACAACTTCTATATGGTAGGAGTTTCGAATCACGAGTCTCCCAATCTCCTTGGATTTGGTGGACTAATAAATCTGAATCTCCTAATACCAACAATTCTTGGACCCCCATGTCAATGGCTAATCTCAATCCTAGAATGCAAGCTTCGTATTCTGCCATATTATTGATACAGTAGAATCAAAGTTGGGTTGTTATGGGATAATATTGTCCTGATTCAGAAATAAGAACCGCTCCTATCCCCACTCCTTTTATATTAGCAGCTCCATCAAAGAACAACTTCCAGCCTGAATGGCAATCTTCTGAAACAAACTCACCAACATACAATACCTCTTTATCTGGAAAATAAGTCTTCAATGGTTCGTACTCCTCATCAATAGGATTTTTATCCAAATGATCCGCCAAGGCTTGAGCTTTCATTGCAGTTCGTGTCACATAAATAATATCAAACTCTGTGAGCAACATCTGCCATTTCACGAGTCTGCCTATGGGCATAGGCTTCTGAAAGATGTACTTTAAAGGATCCATACGAGAGATGAGGTAAGTAGTATAAGATGATAAGTAATGTTTCAACTTTTGAGCTACCCAAGTTAACACGCAACACGTTTTCTCAAGAAGAGTGTACTTAGCCTCATAAGTGGTAAACTTTTTGCTGAGGTAGTAGATGGATTGTTCTTTTCTTCCTGTGACATCATGTTGACCCAATACACAGCCAAAAGAATTATCTAAAATAGATATGTACAATATCAAGGGTCGGCCTGACTCTGGAGGAACCAAAATAGGTGGATTCGACAAGTGTCTCTTAATTCTGTCAAATGCCTCTTGACATTCTTCAGTCCATTCAACTTTAACATTCTTCTTCAACAACTTGAATATTGGCTCGCAAGTTTTCGTAAGCTGAGCAATGAATCTACTGATATAATTTAACCTTCCAAGTAAACTCATCACCTCCGTTTTATTTTTCGGTGGAGGTAAATCTTGGATAGCTTTTATTTTTGAAGGATCTAACTCAATACCACGTCGACTGACTATAAAACCCAAAATTTTTCCTGACAGAACTCCAAATACACATTTTGCTGGGTTAAGTTTGAGATCATACCTCCGAAGCCTTTCAAAGAATTTTCTCAAATCTTTGATATGATCAGATTGCTCTCTTGACTTAATGATCACGTCATCCATATAAACTTCAATTTCTTTGTTCATCATGTCATGAAACATTGTGGTCATTTCCCTCATATAAGTTGACCCAGTATTCTTTAATCCAAAAGGCATAACTCTATAACAATATGTCCCCCATGAAGTAATAAATGATGTCTTTTCCGCATCTTCTGGATCCATAATGATCTGGTGATACCCCGCATAACAATCCACAAAAGAAGCAAGATCATGTTTGGCATAATTGTCCAATAAAATATGAATATTGGGAAGTGGAAAATTGTCTTTCGGACTTGCTTTATTTAAATCACGATAACCAACACACATCCGAACTTTGCCGTCTTTCTTTGGAACAGGGACAATATTTGCCAACCAAGTAGGATATTGAGCCACTTCAATGACTTTAGCCTCAAGTTGTTTAGTAATTTCCTCTTTAATTCTTACACTCATGTCAATTTTGAGTTTTCTTAACTTTTGCTTGACAGGAGGGAAAACAGGATCAATTGGCAACTTGTGAACTACCAAATCAGTGCTTAAACCGGGCATATCATCATAAGACCACACAAAGATGTCTTTATACTCATGCAAAGCTTCAATTATAGCTTTCTTTTGTTGTGGTTGAACATGTACACTTATCTTAGTCTCCCTAATATTTTCATGATCTCCCAAATTGATCACCTCAATTTCTTCCAAATTGGGATTTATCTTATTCTCAAACTGTTTGAAATCTTTGCTTATATCCTCAAATGCTTCTCCTTCATCATATTCAACCTCCTTATTCATTATTTCAAAATTAGATTGGGTTTTTAAATCTGGTTGACAATTCATCATGCATGTCATATCATTAGAATCGGCATAGAAAGAACTGTATGATAGAAAATAAATAAATAAACATCAGACCCAAAATAAAACAAAAGGAGACTGTACTTTATTAAAAACAAAGTTAGAAAGAGTTTTAACCTAAAATACCAAGGTAAAGGTATGAATTACAATCCTAAAATTATACAGAAAGAAAAACAAGCTACTAAGATTGTAAGAAACACAAACAAACTACCAAGAATCCTTTATAATAGGGAGAGGAGTGGCCTCCCAATTATTGAGCTGGACATCAGGGCTGACAAACTGCACATCTGCATTGCTAGTACCTTCCCCGATTTCAACCATATCAGCTTCAATGAACATATTTTGAAAAAGATCAATCAACTCTGTACCATCATCATTCATTGATTCTGCAGCAGGTAACTTGGAGGATCCGACATCACTGAATTTTATAAAAGACTCATAAAGTGGCGGTATCGGCTTGGTAAGTGACCATGACTCTTTCTTACGCTTTTTAGCCTTCTTTATATCTTCAGCAGTAAGCTCGTATCCCAAACCAAAAGTACCAAAGTTCTCATAGAGGTTTACCGGATGAACTATGCCTTGCAAAAACATCCCTAGACCTTTTCCTGGTTCAAAACCATGCTTCAACATTTCATTCACTACCATAACAGATGCAGAGGAAAATTGTGGTCTTGCGATGAGATTCCCCTCGAGGATATGCTCAATAACCACTACCTCAGAAGCTTGATGAATTAACACATTGGCAGTATTTGCTTCGATGGAAGAAACAGAGTAGTCTTTATACATTGATAAGTCTCCTTCACCATGAACCACTATCTCTTGCCTGTCACATTCGAATTTGACCATTTGATGCAGCGTTGATGCGACTGCTTTAGCCCTATGAATCCATGGCCTTCCCAATAACATATTATATGAAGCATCAATGTTCAGTACTTGAAAATCCATAGCAAAATCCACAGGCCCAATTGTCAATATGAGTTCTATTTCACCAATGGCATCAGTTTTTGATCCGTCAAAACCTTTGACGCACACATTGTTAGGTCAGATTCTTTCCATATTAACATTCAACTTTTGTAAAGTTGACATAGGATAAATATTAGCACCTGATCCTCCATCAATTAACACTCGAGTGATGATGGAATGTTCACATTTCACAGAAATGTACAGACCTTTGTTATGCTCCGTACCTTCTATAGGCAATTCATCGTCTGAAAAAGTAATTTTATTTGCTTCAAGGATCCTTCCAACAACTTTTTCCAGTTGATTTACTCTAATATCACTAGGACCACATGCTTCATTAAGAATCTTCAATACAGCCTTGCGGTGTTCCTCTGAATGTATCAATAAATACAACAAAGAAATCTGTGCTGGTGTCTTCTTCAACTGTTCTATAACAAAATATTCTGGCAATTTCATTTTCTTTAAGAATTTTTCAGCTTCTTCATCAGTGACAGGCTTCTTGACTATCATTCATTCTTCACCACCTTGTTTATTCTTTCTTAACTCTACTGGAGCATAACATCTTCCAGATCGAGTTAATCCTCCTACTTCATCTACATCTTCAGTCACTTCTTTCCCCATGTGCATCACCACAACACGATCATAATTCCAAGGGACCGCTTTGGTATCAACCATATGCAGCTGTGACACTGGTTTAATAACAATAGGAGCTACAGGAGCTCCTTTTATGATTAAAAGAGGCTTCTTGGATCTTCCGGGAATAATGAGTTTCGGCTTTATTTGACTTGACCCAATATTTTCTGAAATCTCTTTCCCCATCACCAAGGGATCATTCGATGATTTGGGTTCTATCACCACCTCCGCTTTTGCAGGCTTTTCTTTCGTTAAATCTACAACATTTGCTAATTTTTCCGAATCAGTTTTAATTTTAATGATCGGCTTAAAGGGAATCGTAACATCTTCACTACTGAGTATCACATCGAGCATGTTTGTTTCATTATGATCTGGCAGCGGATTTTGATTGACATTTGGAGTGCCTGGACTTTCTACCATAATCTGTTGGGTATTAATCAACTCTTGAATGGCTCTTTTCAGATACCAACATTTCTCTGTGTTGTGCCCTGGGTCATCAGAACAGTATTCACATATTTTAGAATAGTCCAAATTCTTCGGAGGAGGATTTGGGATCCTTCTCTTAATTGGGTTTAGAACATTCATTTTTCTCAGTCTATGAAATAAACTGGTGTAAGATATTCCAATAGGAGTGAAATTATCTTTTACCATATTATCCCTTTTGAATTCTGCTCTAGGTCAAAAATTAGACCTCGGAGGGACTCTTTGAACTGCGGAGCCATTGGATGATTTTGAATTGCTGGTGTACGCCACTGCGGGTAAGAAGGACCTCGAGCATATGGCTGTGTATTGTAAATAGGATATTGGGGGGATGGAACAAAATATAATGGATTCTGCGCGTATGGTTGATGCGCACCTCTTCAATTTTGTCGTGGACCTGCCATGACAGTTGCTACATCCTCTTTTCTTTTCTTTCCCCCAAAACTTCCTGTACCACTTTGAATTGCCTGTGTTGTTGCTTTCAAAGGGGCCTGGCTGATGATCTTTCCCGATTTGATTTCGTTTTCTACCATCTCTCCAACTTTGATAACTTCTGCAAATGTGCTTCTGATAGTAGAAAACAAATGATGGAAATAATCAGGTTCTTGTGCTTGCAGAAAAATATCAATCATTTCAGATTCTTTTATCGATGGTCTAACTCTTAAAGCCTGCTCTCTCTATCTGACAGCATATTCTCAAAAACTTTCAGTCATTTTTTTTCTCATGTTGGCAAGCGTAGTGCGATCTGGAACAATCTCAATGTTATACTGAAATTGTTGAATGAAATCTCGAGCCATGTCATCCCACATGTGCCAACGGGAAATGTCTTGGTCAATGAACCATTCAGAAGCTATCCCTGTAAGGCTTTCTCCAAAGTACGCCATCAATAATTCTTCTTTTCCTCCTGCTCCCCTTAATTGATTGCAAAACTTTTTCAAATGAGCTACAGGATTGCCGTGTCCTTCATATTTGTCAAATTTTGGCATTTTGAACCCTATCGACAAATGGACATCAGGAAACATACATAAATCCTTGTATGAAACACTTTTTGGTCCACCTACTCCTTGCATATTTCTCATACATTATTCCAGGCTTCTAACTTTTCTAGCCATCTCCTCCTGTTCCTTATTTTTAGCAATCTTCTCAATCACGATAGGAGTATCGCGTTGATGAACATGATAATGTGGATTTTGTGATTTGAAAGTCGTTTCAGGAGGATATAACATATCATGATTTGGTTTTCCCATATTCTTTGGTATTGTCGGTTGAATACCCGCAGTAGCTGGCGCTACAGAAGTAAAAAGTGGGTTATTTGGGACAGATGGATTTGGTGGGCTCACGGTAGAAGTACCAGCAACTCCAGACATATTAGCAAATGGGCCAAATCCTGGTGGGTAAAATGGATCACTAGTTTGAGCTGGGTCAGAATTTGGATCATTTGAAGTTGAAATTCCAGGGATTGAAGAAGGCAGGGCTTGTCCATTCAACCAAGCTTGGTACATCTCCGCCATCTGTTGTTTTAATGCCTTTATTTCTTCCATTGATGTTACTTCCTGCGAAATCAACTGATTCTTCTCTTCTTCACTATCAGACCCTATATCTTCTCTGCGGGTCATTCTTCTTTTACCCTTGTATCTGGTGTTATACGGATGTGATGCCAGTTTAAACCACAAACCAACCACCAATTATTTTATCTTTCTGTGATCAAGTAGCAAACGGGTGAGTGTTATATATTTAACACATTATAATGCCACGTTATATGTCATGTTTCTATATGCATTTTCAAACCTATCATGGAAGCTTTGTGTTTCATCCCGGCTTTTCTAGGCATATTTTCAAAAATTATGATCGAACCCTTTGGAGGGTTGCCTACGTATCATGTCAAGATATGAATCAGATCTTGCGTAGTTCGGGAGGAATTTAACAAAATTGTTTTTTTTAATTTATTATTATTGAAGAAAATAAATAAAGTAAGTGAAGTAAAACATATGTAATATATATAGAAATAAACAGTCAACTTCATTACATTCTATAATAGAAATACGATAAAATAACTGACCCAACTCCTAAAATAAAACCTACTAACTGACATCTGAAAACTAAAAGACATAATGTCTAAACAAGAAATTTTAAAACTAAAAATGAAAAACTATGACAAAGAAAACAACGATCCATTCAAGGAGATTTTGATTTAATATGTCCTCCCAAACTCAAATATATGTCCTCTAATGAAGTAGTGAGTCGCTGTGCGAAAGCTGGTACTTGTGCCAAAAAGTCCTCACAATCCAACTGCTGATAATCTAAACCCATTCTGGCAGTATCCTGCGCTACATGGTGGACTTTCCCTCGAAGAGAACTGAAAGCCTGATCCCATTCCTGGGCCTGTCGATCTCAGAAATCAACCATCTCTCTTGCACGTTGTTCACGAGCAGAAACAACCTCCAACTGTTCTCACAATATTCCTCTTTCATGAATCCACTAAGATCTCTCTCGATCAAATTCTCCTTGCATATTCTTTTCAACTTCTTGAAGTTGTTGTCGGCGAGATGCGGCAAGTTCTGCAACATGTGACCCCTAGTGGTAGCAAACTTGATTTGTCCCCGAAGTGCAACCTCAATAGATGCTAACTTAGCTTTCTCTTCAGAAAATTCCCTTTGTTGTTCATCTATTTTTGCCCTGGCATGCTCTAATTCTTCTCTCAAAACTTGGTTGGCTTCATGATGTTCTCGCATGGCTCTTTCAATTCCTATCCTGATTGCAGCTTCCTGATCTATAGGTCCCTTAACCGATTTTTCTGGTCTGACTGGAGGACTCGACTGTTCTTCAAATCATTCCCGGTAATCTGGGTGCACTTCTCCTTTCTCACGCTCTATGACCATTATTTCAATTCCTATAATACGACGACCCTCCCAAATCTGCTGGGCCAAATCTTCTGGAAGTGAAATCTCTGGTCTAACCTCAAATACGAACTCAGCCATGTCTTCCGTTATGGGAATTATTTGACGCCTGCCTAGCTGACGTAGAACTCTCAATGGAACATACGGTTGAACACCTCTAATACCCATTAATAACAAGAACGGACGAATGACAGAACTACATATGACTTGCCTCCAAGGGAACCAATGGAGATTCCAAGTGATTTTATCTGTTGTCAAAGAACGAAAAAGTTTAACCCAATCTCCAATTTCTTTTGGACATTTATATTTCTCCATCCTTTCCTCGTAATCGTTGATGCGATTAAATCGCTCGGGATTGAACCTTGTCAATGTAGGACATTGATAAAGATGCTCCACAATCCACATCTGTAACAAGATATTACATCCCTCGAAAAAACTTTTTCCCTTTTGACAAACAGTTAGAGCACGGTAAATATCAGCTAGGATCATTGGTATCATAGTGTAATCTTTCTTAATCAGTATCTGTACCACTCCCGCTAAACGAATATTAATTTTTTCTTCTCTTCTTGGGAAGACCATAGTGCCTAAAAAGGCTACCATGAATGCAAATCGTCTGTGAATTTTCCAAGCCTCAAAACTTCCCTTATTACAAAGTTCTTTACCGTACTTTTGAAACCCTTCTTGCCCTCCATATCTGTCATATAAAAACTGCAAGGAAACCCAACCTTTTTTCATTGATTCTTCCGTTGTGTTCCTTATGTTCATGAGCTTGCAAAATTTGTTTATCGAAATAAGTCTTGGGGCTATAAGTTTCTTCCGATGCATATCACCATATCCAACATAACCTGCTATCTCTTCTAAAGTAGGTGTCAACTCAAAATCTGAAAAGCGGAATACATTATTCTTCGGGGCCCAGAAATTCAGTAATGCATCAATCACCTCCCTATTAGGGTTGATTCTCATGATGCTCGTCAAAAAAACCAAATACTTATGTATTTCGCCATAATCGAATGTATCCATTTCATTCCACCATAGCCAAAGTTGCAGAGGAGTACAATCCACAACCTGAAGCGGTACATTCCCATCTCTCTTTCTCTTTGGACGCTTTCCACGAACAGGGGGGGGGGACATTTTATACCTATTGAAAGGGACAAAAGATTAATAAATATCTAGACTTAGACAAAACTTAATTTATTAATTTTGAAAAGAATTTATAACTTAACTTGTAAAACTTAGTGCGACCATTATTTAAACTTAGTTGCAAAGAACAATTTTATCAAAAATCAAAGTGAGAGAAACAAGATTGATAATATATATTTTTTTTATATATATTTTTTTTATTTAAATTGAGTCTATCAAAAACTTTGCTATAACAGACTTCTAGACAATTTTATCTATATGTTTGAAGACAATATTCCCTAAGTACAAAAATAAAATAAAAGGACTCAGAAATAAAGAAAAATAGAATGACCGTTTTATGTATGAAGTAGTATAAAATTTTCAGTCTCACGACCCTAAAGGTTCAGGACTTGTTAAAATTGATATATATATATTTTTCTGTAAAAACTTAGCCTCATGATCCTTAAAGATTCCGGGTTTTTGAAATATATTTTTTATTTTATTGTTATTATTATTATTATTATTATTATTATTTTTAATCTTAGCCTCATGGTCCCTAAAGATTCAGGGCTGTTAAAATATATAAAAATTGGACTTGAAAATTTGAAAAACAATTATGAAAATAATTGTATTTTCAAAATAATTTCCAATAAATCTATGAACAATTTTTTTACAAGATAAGGTCGTATCCTGGGATACGTATCTCACTAAAATGTGAGAATCAGACCCTCGTAGTTCATAAAGATTGTAAAAATTGTGTTGCTGTATATTTAAAAATTTCTTTATTTTTAAAAATAAATTTTTTCTTTCAAAAATGATCAACTAAATTTGAGAATAAATTAATCTCTCGTATTTTAAAATTGCCTAAAGCCGGTCAACAAATAAATAGTCTTCCAAGCAAATGTCAAAGAGCACTTAGGATGCACATGTTGGTCTTTATAAATTAGGTCACCTGTCCTAGACAGACCCGACCCCTGTGTCGAGTCCCGCTAAATCAAATGCATATGATGCAAATAAAGCGGTACCTAATAGGGATAACCAGATTCTGAGTTTTCAATTTTTCTAAGTTTATGCCTAATAGGGATAGGTGTCTAGAATGGCTTACCAGAGCGGACACTCGAGCCGGGGAGGGACAACTTAGTCGGTAGCAGGGCAACACCGCCTTCGTTGTCGATCCGAACCCCGCCTAACATGTGTGACTATATCCTTCACCAGGTGCCTTGACACTCCGGTTATCTATAAAAGAAGGTGGGATGCATATGCTGCATTCCCTCTATCCTATTTCAGAGACTCAGAGGGGGTACGCGAGAGAAAACAATTTATAATACAATTCAAATAATATCAAAGCAGTAAATGAGCGACAAGTACCACATAAGACAAATAAACACATTATAAAATAATTAAAGAAAATAAAGTCAATATCAAAGCTCGAATTCTTATTTATTCCCCAGCAGAGTCGCCAGAGATGTCACACCCCTTTTTCTTTTCGCTCGAGAGCTGAGTCGAAGGGTTTTTTCAATTAAAGTGACGATATTGAATATGGATTAAATTATTTACAGAGTCGCCACTTGGAATTGAGTTTTGGTGTTCCAAGTCACCTTTTTTTTTTTTGAATCTCTAATCAACAAGGAAATGACTTTTATTTGGTCTGCGAAAACAGAAAATGGGTAAGGAATTCTGTTGATCGAGGGGAAGGTGTGAGGCACCCCTCGAATCCCGTGGTTCTAACACGGTCGCTTTTATTGACTTATCTTGACTTAAATTATTTTAATAAATTATGTTAAGACCTAAATCGCTCATTTTATATATCGAAAATTTGACTATTATCTTATATTATATAAATCGATGAAAAGTTAATTTTTAGAAAAATATTTATCAAGGTGCATTATTGCATCCTTGAATTTAAAATGTCTCAAAAAGATGTATTTGTCGCATTCTTAATTGAGACAAATTTTTTAAACGTGCCTAAACTTGCCTAACGTTAAAGGTGTTGGTTCGTCCCTTGTAAACTCGTAACAATTTTATCTATTCGAAATGCTACTTAATTTTAACAATAACCTTTAAGCAAAATTTATTCAAAGCAGCCAGTTAATTTAACAAATAATTATTAAGCTTTGCTAGTGACAATGAAATTAAAAAAAATAATAATACTAAATAATAATAATAGTAATAAAAAATAATACAAATATACAAATTTATATTATTTCTAATTTTATTATAAATTTTATTTATCCCCAAATCACAAATTTTTTTCCGAATCAAAGCACAAAATAATACTAGATTCTATAAGATGTCATTTTTTCTTCTTTAAAATAAGTAACAATTATTTTTGTTAACAAAGGTTTTATAGTAATAAAATAATAGTAACTTATACTCCATTCACAATATATTGGTTAAAGATCATATACCAATTTATTGAAAAATTGAATTTAATGGTAATCATTGTCCAATTATAAAAGGGACACCAATTAACATATGATAACAACTTAATTAAAAAAAAAACCTATGTTTATTAATGCATGCTACTGTGCTTCACGTTTCCTCAATATATTTTAAGAACAAAATTGATTACTTAGTGGCCCATCTCTCTAGAAATTGATTTAAAAAATAAAAATAAAAATCATACTGCTGAATTTTCATGACAGTTAGAACGAGATGGAAAATAGATTGCATTTGGAGAAGGAAGCGGTCTCCTTTTCCCACCGTAAAATTGGTAAACACCCCTCAAAACAGAAGTATACAAATAACAGGAAAAGCAAACACGCTAATCTTAACTTTTTCTTATACCCATACAAAAACATGTGTACCACTGCCTCTGCAGTATCAATATAAAAGGAAAAAAATTTCAAGAATAACTTCATTCATGCTTCGATTTATGATAAACTTAAAGTAAATAGTACAGATTTGATAAGAATCTGATTAATAAAAAATGAACTTGAAAGCAAGAATACTGTCACCAGAACTCGAACGAAAATCTGAAACTCAATTTACCACCGTTTCTTTCTCTGTTTTTGTTTTCTCTCTTCCTGATCTTTTTTTTTTTACTATCTATTTTTCTTTCATTCTCTGTTTTCTTTCTGATGAAAAATACGTAGTTTGTAAGTATGCAGAATCTGGTTTCTGATAGGAAAAAAGTTTATAGGTCTCCAGCCTCTGGTTTTTGATAGGAAGAGTTCCTTTTGTAGAGGGATTTTTGGGGGGAAAAACCAAAATGGGGGGAGTAGTTATCAGAAATAGGATAGAATTTACTTTTTTTTGAAATTTGAAAATATTTATTATTTAGTATATATATATTAATTATTTTTAATTAAATACAATAATAATAATAATAATAATAAATAAAGATAATAATAAATAAATGAAATAATAATAATAGAATAATAATTAATTAATTTATTTTTAATAAACATAATAACAAGTTGTAAATAGATAAATATAAATATAATAAAATAGTATTTAAACTACTAATTTATTTATTAAAAATTTATAAAAGGAAAATATTTTTTATTTAATTTTTGTATTATTATTTTTTTTAAAAAAATAGGAATAAAATAAAATAAAATAATATCCTAAAATTAACTTCATTTAATTATTTTTATAAATTAAAAATAAAATAATAGTCAAAATAATATATGATTAAATATAAATATAAATATTTAATATTGATAAACAAGTTAAAATTTAGGGAGGATCAAAAATCACGTGTCTACACACATGTGTATATGTTTTATAAATTGTATATATATATTGTAGTTTATATATATATATATATATATATATATATATATATATATATATATATATTGTAGTATATGTTTTATTTAAAGTAGTACATAAATATTGAATGGTGCTTATATGTGTGTATATATCTTCTATAGACGTATATATTTAACGTATACATGAGTATATGTTTTATAAATTAGTATGTAACTATATATATATGTGTATATATATATATATATATATATATATATATATATATATATAAATATACATATATATATTGTAATGCATATATATTGTAGTATATTTTATTTAAAGTAGTATATATACATTGAATGGTGCGTATATGTGTGTATATATCTTCTATAGACGTGTATATTTAACGTATACATGTGTATATGTTTTATAAATTAGTATATAACTATATATATATATATATATATATATATTGTAATGTATATATATTATAGTATATTTTATTTAAAATAGTACATATATATTGAATGGTGTGTTAATGTGTGTATATATCTTCTATAGACGTGTATATTTAACGTATACATGTGTATATGTTTTATAAATTAGTATATAACTATATAACTATATATATATATATATATATTGTAATGTATTTATATTGTAGTATATTTTATTTAAAATAGTACATATATATTCAATGGTGCGTATATGTGTGTATATATCTTCTATAGACGTGTATATTTAACGTATACATATATGTTTTATAAATTAGTATATAACTATATATATATATATATATATATATTGTAATGTATATATATTGTACTATATTTTATTTAAAGTAGTACATATATATTGAATAGTGCGTATATGTGTGTATATATCTTCTATAAACGTGTATATTTAACGTATACATGTGTATATATTTTATAAATTAGTATATAACTATATAACTATATATATATATATATATTGTAATGTATATATATTGTAGTATATTTTATTTAAAGTAGTACATATACATTGAATGGAGCGTATATATGTGTATATATCTTCTATAGACGTGTATATTTAACGCATACATGTGTATATTTATAAATTAGTATATAACTATATATATATATATATATATATATATATATTGTAATGTATATATATTGTAGTATATTTTATTAAAATAGTACATATATATTGAATGGTGCGTATATATGTGTATATATCTTCTATAGACGTGTATATTTAACATATACATGAGTATATATTTTATAAATTAGTATATAACTATATATATATATATATTGTAATGTATATATACAGTAGTATATTTTATTTAAAGTAGTACATATACATTGAATGGTGCGTATATGTGTGTATATATCTTCTATAGACGTGTATATTTAACGTATACATGTGTATATATTTTATAAATTAGTATATAACTCTCTCTCTCTATATATATTGTAATGTATATATATTGTAGTATATTTTATTTAAACTTTAAAGTAGCAATATACATTGAATGGTGCGTATATATGTGTAATTGTGTATATGTGTATATATTTTTTAAATTCTAATGTAATATATACTATATATATAGTATATATATATTGTTTAACGTATTTAAAATGTTTATAGATGGGTATATATAGTGTATATTGAAAAAAAGTTTTTATTTTTATTTTTGACCGGGTTTGACCGGAATTTTAACCGGGTTTGATCGGGTTGGGTTAAGTGTGCCAGGTTAGGATTATTTTTAAAAAGCTTACTGTTGAGCCCGGCTCGGCCCGACCCACTTAACCCCAATCCGAACTCGGCCCGGCCCATAACCCAAAAAATTTTAACAGGCTGATTCTGGGTTGACCCGACCCGGCTCACTTTACACCCTTAGTCACGGCTTCACAATTTATTTTTCGCACTTAAAAATGGAAACAACATGATGGACTAAATCCTACCTCTTCCATTTAGATGACATAAAAAATCGTCAAAAAAATGTTTCTTACATGTAATGTATCAATATTGTATAAATTGTTATGTGTCGATATAGTGTAAATAGTTATGCAATTTATCTATATTGTATAAGTAGCATATAATCATGTATATATAATAAATATCTATGTATCACAGATGTGTATACATTCATATGCACTGTTTATAAAATACATATACATTATACAAATAGTGATGATTTGTAAGAGTCCATCATTGTACCTAAGACCCGATTTAGTACCAGGTCCCCATATGAGAAAATTGATGAATAATTAAGAACAAAATGAAAGTAACAGGAAAGTAAGTGACGATAGATGTTTACGTGGAGACCTCCTTGATCAAGGGAGAAAAATCATGACCTATCTCTGTAGGATTTCACCAACAACCTCCTCTAAAACTTTGAGCAACGTTCAAAGATTACAACATAGGAATTAACCTCCTAATTCCTACAACCTTGCAATAACTCTACTGCCACACACCCTCACAGTACCTCTACCGTGAGCTCTCAATTAGCTACCTCTAGCTACTAAGAAACTCAGATCTGAACAAATACAACTAAACAAACCACTCACTGAAATCTCTAGAATGATACAAGGTTTTACAATTGTAAAATCAAAACAAAACCTTAACAACCTAAAAAAAGAAAAAAATCTATCACTATGAGTAAAAAAGTTTCTGAATTGTTGAATCTTACAATATCAATTTTCTTTAGATTTATGCAAAAGTTTGAGCTTCTCTACTAAAGGATGATGTGTGTGTGTGTATATATATATATATATATAATGAGCATTAGGGAAGAATCTTCCTTATTGGTGGATGCTGGAAAGGACCACTGAAAATTCATCCCACTAACATACTGATATTATCCAAAAAGTACTAAACTACGAGCACATAAGACAAATACGTGTAACTACAAAACTACACATTAGGACACCAGTTCACGTAATTGATCCTTCCACTAAGTTAGGGAAACAACTAAATCATGAGTAAAAGTTATACATGCATGGACCAGGTTCTAGTGATTAGAGGTTTGTCAATGTCACGACCCCAAAGTTTAGGTCTTGATGAAACCTACCTTGAACTAGTCTTGGTAGCTAAGTCAAAGAACCCACAAAATAAAGTAATTCGATAATGAATAACACAAGTAAATACAAGATTTCTAGGATGAAGTAAGCCGTACATGTAAATATTGAAGATAACTAAAAGAAATACATATATCCCTCAAGATACAGTGTCATAAATAGAAAGAACATCTAATACAAGTCTAATAACTGAAAATACAAAATGTATATCTTTGAATAATAATAAGATAAGGTAAAGACAAATAGAGGCTTGAACAAGGCTCCAAATGGGGAGTTCACCAGGTGCTCTTACATTCAACTATCACCATACACATCAGCTACCATAGCTAGTATTCGTATTGGGATCTAGACCAAAAGAGCATAGTAAGAGTGATTATGGTCCACTTATACTTAGTAGGTATCGTAGGCTGACTAAGAAAAATGGAAAATAATATAAGTAAAATATACTATGAGCATGTCACCTGCAAACAGAAAAATATCCAAATGGTAGCTCACACCGTCTCCACTATTTGTTCTAAGATATACAGACAATAAAAGAAACTAACCACATAACTACAATACATAAGGGAGAAATTCAACAATGTAATGCAATGCAATGTAATGATGATGAATGTAACCCATCACATTACTTTTTGTATACACCTTCTGGGCCTCAGTGCTTTAAGATAGGACCCATGAGGGTTCGCAACCCGTATACCTTATCATATCTCAATTTATCTCTATGGATAGTGTTAATCAATTAAGAGTTTTATAAAGTGTTTCTCATTCACCACGCCGACTATTGTTCATCGATCAAGGTGTTATAAATTATTTCTCAATGGTACCAATTTTCACGAATATGAATGAATAAAATAAGGATTCATGCTCAAAACTAAGTCAATATGACGATAATGAATCAACTCAAAATGGTATAAATGAGCTCAAATCTCCTCAATATGATAATAATCCATAGTATAAGCCCTACTCTGCATCACTAAAGCGAATAATCATGTAGACATCAATAATGTCATCTTTAAAATCCCCTCTTTCGGATATTACTATCATGATATAGGCAAATAATATTTAAAAAGGCCTATAATATCTAATCAAGCCCCTGCACGAGCAACACAACAAAAATAATAATAATTAATAATAACAATTAATGCACAAATAAGGCCTACAATGTCAAGTAAATCCCCCACTCCGACATTACCACAATTAAATTCTCTCAACAATAACAATATGCAAATAAGCCCCCACACGGGTATACAATAATAGAAAAAAATTCCAAAATTCTTCTCCCTCGATTGAAATTCCATAACTTATAGTGTTCTTTACAAGAAAGTCAATTACCTAGTTCAATTTGAAGAACACTAAGCCATAACCCACCTTAAAAAGCCAACAATCCAGGCCTAAGCCTTCGTAGAGGAGCCTTTTCTTCATGAATAGTCTTTTCATGAGCTAAAACTATCAAAATCATAATCTATGAATCAAATAGAAGTTAGTGATACCCATATTAGCTATATTTAGATTGGACTCAAAAGTAGTTTGAAAAATGGATTCAAAATTGAAAAAAGTAAAACCATAATTTTATTTTAGGAAAATGTTCCCAAAGTCAAAAGGCTTCTATATTTGAAAACCTAAGCAAAAATAATTTGAAATTGGTGTTCAAATTGATGAAAAATCATTTAAGAGTTTATCGAAAAAATCCTCAAAATCTAGTTTGAAAACAAGATTAGAAGGTGATTTTGAAGATATAATCAATGAAAATTAATGGGAATACGAGTTTGGATAAGAAAACCTTAGAAATATCCCTTTCTCAAAGCCCCCAAGTCCAAATATGTTTAAAATCAAGAAAATGGGGGTATTTATACTATTTCGTGAAAACTGCCTCGCAAGCACGGGCCTTACCTTCCATTCGCGAGGGTCAACATTGACCTAGTCTAGATTATATATCATGATCGCAAGAGGTGAGTGTCGCTGCCCTGATGAAAAACCAGAACTGGTCGACCAGATTACCTATCACAATTGTGGTCCACCCACCATGCGATCGCAATGAAAAACTTGGTCAAGCCTTGTGATCGCGCTACCAGGCCTCGCAATCGCAATGAAGGATCAGAGGGCTGCACCAATTGATAACAAACCAACTGAAGCAAGGTCCAAAAATTCTTTGAATAAACCCTTGTGATTCATTTTGGAACCCACAGAAGTAAAACATATATTACTAGGCTAGTTTTGGTATTCTGGACTCAATCACAGTGTTGAATTTTCAAAAAGAGATTGTTTACAACAAATTAGTTCCTGGGACCCCATTTTGGCTTATTTTACTTATTTTTAATGAAGGATCAAAATGAAAAATAAAGGCTTTGAGCCAGAACCAACCTTGCTGCTAATAAAAAATTGACATTTTGGATCTAATGGAATAGTCCTAATCACCATCCAATGCCCGAAACACAATATGTTGACCAAAGTCAAGCTAATGGCTTTATAAAGCCTCAAATAGTCTTAAACTCTCCCAAATGGAATTGGGGACTGCGTCAACCATCCTGATAACTCACAAATAACATGTAACAACTATGAAAAAGGGCAAAATAGTCACAACACATTAAAGGGAAAAATCACTACCATGGTTGTTACATTATCCACCACTAAAACACTAGTTCTTTCTCAAATTAAAAGTATATAAAATACCTAAATCAGTAAAGAACTGGGCGTATCTATGCCTCATACTGGAATTGAACTCCTAAGTAGGCTCATCAATAGAGTGATGTCTCTATCGGACCTTCACTGAATCAATATTCTTTGATCTCAACTTTCTAGTCTGCATGTCTAGGATTACAATGGGATCCTCCTCAAATGATAAATTATGGTCTAATATAACATAATTCCACCGAATCATATGAGAATCATATGTATGGTCTTCAATACAGAAATGGGGAATACAGAGTGAACAACTGATTGATCTGGAGACAAAGCTAACATATACATAATATAGCCATACTTCTCAAGGATCTAAAAAGGGCCAATGAACCTCAAACTAAGCTTCTCTTTCTTCCCAAATCTCAACACACCCTTCATGGGTGAAAACTTCATCAGAACTCAATCTCCATCCATGAAAACAATATCGCAGGCTCGATAATTGACATTACTCTTCTGCCACTATAGGCAACGACTAATCTTTGCTGAATCAGCCTCGCATAATCTATTGAATACCTCGATAAATCTGTGCCCCAACATCTCACCTCAAAAGATTCTAACCATCCTACTAGTGATCTAAACCTCCATCCATACAAAAGGCACCATTTGAATGCTGAAATGGTAATTGTTGTTGTAGAAAAACTGTGCTAAAGGCAAGAATTGGTCCCAATGGCCACCAAGATCCATCACCATGCTCAAAGAATGTCCTCTAGCACATGAATAGTCCTTTTAAACAAAATATTTTTCCGTGTGTAAAAAGTTATGCTTAAATCAAAATGAGTGCCCAACTCACGCTACACGATACTCCAAAAACTCGAGGTAAATTAAATACCTCTATCAGAAACAATGTATATTGGTACACTATGAAGTAAACAATATCCATAATATATATCTTAGACAACTTATTGCATTATAATTTGCTCTCACATGTACAAAATATGTTGATTTGGTCAACCTATTGATAATCACCCAAATGGAGTCAAACTTTTCCAAGGTCAGAGTAGGCTAACAATAAAACACATGGTGATCTTCTCCCACTTCCACTCAAGAATGGGCATCCCCTACATCAAAACACATAGTCACTGATGCTCATACTTCCCTTGCTGGTAATTTTGGCACTTAGCCACGAACTCTACAATATCTTTCTTTATATCACCCCACTAATAAGGCTGCTTTAGGTCATGATATATCTTATCTACTTTTAGGTGAATGGAATATCTACAATAATGAGCCTTCTCCAAAATAAGTCTAACCTATTCACCAACTATTTGTACACAAAATTGACCACTAATTCTCAAAGAACCATTAAAATTAAGAGATGTCACCTTAGCCTCGCCACTCAACACTCTATCACAAATGACCTTCAATCTATTATCATCAAATTAGTGAGCTGAATTCTACTCCATTAAGGAGGATCTATCCTCAACAAAGGATAAAACATGTCCGAGAGTCGAAATATCAAGTCTAACTATCTAGTTAGCTAAAGACTGAAGCTCTAAGGCCAAAGGTTACTCCTAGGTCAAAAGATAAGCTAAACTCTCCATACTCACCACTTTTTGGCTCAAGTTATCCGCTACTACATTGGTCTTATTCAGATGATAAATAATAGTGAGATCATAATCCTTAAGCAAGTCAAGCTAATGATGTTGTCTCATATTAAGATCTTGTTGTGTCAAGAAATACTAAAGGCTATAATGATGAGAGAAAATCTCATAATAAACCCCATACAAGTAATTTTTCCACAACTTCAACACAAAAACTAGTGTGACTAACTCCAAATCATAAGTAAGGTAATTTTTCTCATGAGGCTTCAACTGATAAGAAACTTACCATCATGACTCAAGACTACCCCTTATTCGTAACACAGTGTTTAGAGTCATAAATGAACCCAAGTTAACCCATGGAATGGCATAAAAGTAAGAGTACTGTATAAAACTAAACAACACAGTACGAAAGCTAAAGTATGAATAATAAATGAATATTCAAAACCAAATATTAGCATCTAAATCAAAACAGAGATCACTAAACATAACATAAAACTGATCATCTAATATTTGTTTGAAAGCCTCTACTAAGAAGAGTTGCTAGGACAAGCCCCCATCTAACTCTAACTATCTGAAACTAACATGACAAAAAATGAATTACTGATATTAAGGACTCACCAAACATTAATGCTTAAATGATGCTGGATCAAACTAATCATAGTTAGGATGTTGAACGTTCGAACCTATATTATAAAGTAATATAGCACAAGAAAGTATACGACCAGTACCTTGAATATACTAAACATACAAGATATGCACTACACTATAAGAACTAAATATGATAAAGATGACATGATGAGTGGATCATGGAGATGAAATATATAGACTGGTGAAATAAAGAAGTAATAAATATATGACTGTAAAATTGACTAAATAAACTAATTAGAAGGTCATACGAGGTTTGAGTCTGAATTGTGAGAGGTTTCCATAACCTACATAGACCATGTGAGAAACATAGAATCCAACCTATAACCCAAGTTAGCAGGGCATTCTATACCCTACCAACAATAATTGGGGTGAATTCACTTATGAGCTTACTAAGGAAAAGAGAGGCACTCTGAACTAGTGAGGATCCCTTTACCTACGATGGCACATAGTTTGGGACTTGGATTTTCTAAACCATCGCACTCTCAGTACTAAGTACTACTCCTAACTAAAAGTAAACTGATATATTAAAATGCTCAACAATAATAATATTTTGAAATAAAATGATAAACACTTTATCTTAAAGCATTTTAAATCATGAAAACTGAATGACTAAGTATTTAACTAAAATGTGTAATATCCTATGTCATTGGGTGTTCATAACCCGCCATCTCAAGAGAATACAACTACTAATGGCAGTTCTATAAACTGAACATAATAATGAATTTCATAATCGAAGCCCAAAATCAAGAATTTATCAATATACTGAGGGTTCATAGTCACGAGTATGTAAATATGCTCAAATTTATGGGAAAACATATATTGATGGTCTATTTATAGCAAGAAACTAAAAGCTAAAGGACTTCACATTTTTCATGGAAACCTTAAATTGAAGGGTTGAGAATTGAGTTAACTTTGGGACTTAATGGGTGAAAGTAAAATGATTGATGAATTACAACATGCCTAGAGATGGAAACCTTGTTGTATTCCTTGAAATTTGAAGATTGAAGATAAACCCTAGTTATTGCTTTGAGAAAGAAATCACATGTATTCTCATTTTCTCTCTAAGCGTCGATTGATTTTATGAGTAATAAGGGACTTAGGCTAATATTAAACTTAATAACCATCCTTGAAATATCCTAAATGATGTATTTTAGGGGTTCAAATAGTGGTAAAAGGTTGGAATGCCCCTTACAAAATGTAACTGAAAATGTTGTAGAATGTGACGTATGAACTATTCTACAGTTGTGGGACCTACCTATGATAATGGGTGGTGATTATGGTTGGATGGATGATGTGAGGCTCTATAGACTCCATAATATGGGCCTTAGTACTACTTGTGGGTACCACCCACAATCATACTTTGATTCATAGGTTGGTAGTCCAACTCGAATCAACTTTAGGAGCCAAGATCAAGGTTCCTAACCAAGATCCTGGTACCCTTTCATGGTTGGGAGGTATACTTGTCAACTCTCAAGTTTTTAAGGGTGTTTCATGTAGACGATACCATTGTAGGGTCATGGTTTCTATTCGTACTATCTCATTGCTAGATAGTGCTTCACTAAAGTGGCCATAACTCTTAGCTCCAAAATCAGATTAATGCAAAACTAAATATTTTGTAAAGAAGGCTCAAGGAAATTTCACTTGGTTGGTATTGAAAATAAAACGCTTTAGAATCTAGGATTTATGCTTATTTGAAATTGACTATAGAAAGATTTTTCATAAGAAATCAATAGGTAAGGAATGTTTCAACTTGACTATGAGCTAAGAGTTACTTGTGGCCTTTATACTTGTATGAATCACTTATCATACCATTATAACACTATTTTTGATTCTACATGTACTTAAATCATGATTCTAATCTTATCTTAGATTTTTGGGGTGTTACAATATCTCCCTCTTAGGGTCATTCTTACCCAATTGAAAACTAACTAAGCCAAAATATAAAGGAAAGAGTTGAAATCTCGACACTTAATTTCTGAGATTTGAATACTGATATGATAAATGAGTTCGTAACTAAAACATGGATGAATGCATGCTATGCCATGAGAATAATTGGGTGACATAAAACCAAAAGAATTAATTAAGGCAAAACTATTAACTCAAGCTGGAACTGAGTTCGAAGGAAAAATATGGGGGTCCTTGGTCATCATATCTGCCTCTTCTTTTGAAGTATCTCCCTTAACTAGCTGATCCACCAAAAACCCTTTAGTAAAGTAACCTCCTTATTCCTTAACTGATGAAACTGATGGTCAAGGATCTCAAATAGGACCTCATTGTAAGAGAAACTATCTTTCATACCCATACTCTCTAATGGAACAACCACCAGTGCATTTCTTTAATAAGGACACAACAAAAATCAGACGCGCTTATGCTAAGCCTACAGGTAAATCTTAATTATAGGATACATTACAAAAATGATCCACAATCTTATAAGGACCAACATAGTGGGGACATACCTTTCCCTTTTACCATATCTCTTCACCCTTTTTATAGGTGAAATTTTTAAAATAAAAAAAATCACCAATAACAAACCAAGCTTTACTCTCTTTACATCTGCATAGGGCTTCTAATGACTATGAGTTATTTTCATCCTTTCTCTAATTAACTGAACTTTATCCATAGTCGTATTAACAGAATCTACCCTATCAACGTAGCTTTACTAACTTTAGGCAAACTAATTGGAGATCTACACCACCTACCATAAAGTTTTTCAAATAGAGCCCTCTGAATACTGGAGTGATAACTATTATTATAAGAAAACTCAATCAAATGCAAATAATCATCTTAACTACCCTTAAAATCGATCACACATGCTCTCAACATATCGTCTAAAGTCTAAATAGTCCGCTCTACCTGGCCATCTGTCTACAGATAAAAAGTTGTACTAAGATAAAATTGGGTACCAAGACCCTTCTGAAAAGTCTTCCAAAATCGAAAGGTAAACTGAGTACCTCTATCTAAACTGATATCCAAAGGGACTCCATACAACTTCACAAACTCCCTAAGATAGAATCTAGCATAATCCTCAGTTAGATCTAAAGTGTTAACTGCCAGGAAATAGTCTGACTTAGTCATTCAGTCCACGATAACCTATATATAAACACTGGAAGGAAATATGCTGACTTAGTCATTCAGTCCATAATAATCCATATAAAAGCATGCTACCGATGAGTACGAGAAAACCCTATGATAAAGTTCATGTTCACCACATCTCACATCCAAGTAGAAATACTGATATCCTAAAACATACCACTAGGTTTCTGGTGCTTAACCTTAACCTGGTGGATATTTGGACACTTAGCCATAAATTTTATGGTATTCTCTTTTATGCAATTCCATTAATAAACTTCTTATAGATCACAGTACATCTTAGAGGATCTTGGTGAATAGAATACTGAGAATTGTGAGCTTCTATTAGCATCTAATGTCTCAAGTCATCCACACCTGGAATACATCATTTTCCTTGACAATGAAGAACACCATTTCCTCCTTGGGAGAAAACCTTAACCATCTAACTCTAGACCATTTTTCAACTTAAGCAAAATAGGATCACTATCTTTCTTCACCTCAACTATTAATAATAATTTTGAACCATTTTAAATAAAGATATTACCTTCGACTGAATTAACCAATCGAAATCCTAATCTAGTTAGCTGGTGAACCTTATGAACTAACTCTTTCATCTTATCTTCTATATGAGCAACACTTCCCATAGACGACCTACTAAGAGTGTCAACCACAATATTGGCTTTACCCGGATGGCACAAGATACTCATATCATAGTCTTTCAACAACTTTAGCTATCTCTTCTGATGAAGATTTATATCTTTTTAACTGAACACATACTGGAGGCTTTTGTGATCTGTAAACACATCAAGATGAATCCCATAAAGATAATGTCTCTAAATTATTAAGGAGAAAACCACTGTTTTCAACTCATGATCATGAGTCGGGTAATTCTTCTCATGAGGCTTGAGCTGTCTAGAGGCATATGCTATAACCTTTCCATATTGCATTAGCACAAAGCCAAAGCAAACTCAAGAAGAATCACAATAGACCACAAACCCATCTGAACCATCTAGCAGAGTCAAAACTAGAGTAGAGGTGAGTTGAGTCTCAAACTCCTAAAACTCTTCTCGTAATTATTGGACCACTACAACTTAACTTTCTTCTATATCAGTCTAGATATCGGGGAAGCCATAGAGGAAAACCCCTCAACAAACCATATGTATCAACCAACTAAATCGAAGAAACTTCTAATATTTAATAAAGAGATGGGTCTAGCCAATTCCTAGCTACTTTGTTCTTTTATGGATCAACCCAAATATCCTCACCAAAATTATTTCACTAAAGAATGCTACTGATTTCAACCATTATTCATACTTGCTAAACTTAGTGAATAACTGGTGATATTTGAGAGTCTACAAGACAATCCTCAAATGGTCTACATGTTCACCCTCGCCCTGAGAACAAATGAGGATTTCATTAATAAAGATAATAACGAACATGTTACAGTACTGCTTGAACGCCTTGTTCTTTAAGTCCATAATGACATGACCCGAACTTTGGGCCATGTCATATAGGTACCTCAATCTTACCTGAATCGGAGGTTGCCTCGATAACTCAATCTAATCATCTCATCACACCATAGGATTTGGATGAACTCCAACTCACAAGACAAGATAGCAGAAATAATATCATAAGTCAATATTAGATTTATAACAATAACTACACCCAAGTTCACAATTGTTCATAATACCTCTATACAAAACCAAAGTCAATAAATATATGTGTCGGGATAAGCCCCCGACTATAGACAAACCAAGTCTAATTGAGACTAAGTTTTAAGATAGAAGACCAAGAGGTGAATGCCTTTTGAGGTATGAAAGCTCACCACTCCGAGTGAATGCATGATCTACTTTGAAATCCTATTCACTATGTAGAAGAAGAAGATGATGTTCTGGCCCTTATGTCTCATGGGGACATAGAGTACGAAGATGGTTAGCGGTAGGAGCGCTAGCATGTAACTCAAGAATAAGGATAAAATAATATAATCATTCAACAACAAGTCCATATAGCGTCTTTAATCACGACCATACACTCATCCTTACATATAGGTATTTCATATGCAACATTCAAGAGACCAAGGCTCAATAACATCCTTGAACATATACTCATATACATAGATATACACAACATGATCATATTATGCCACAAGGGGGACAAAACTTAGCATGCATTCTCAAATCATTCAATTATGAGACATTAAGTGGAGGACTCTAACATTCCACACATAGGTTCAAACCATTCTAATTAGGCGCAGAGCTTTAACACATTCACATGTCATTAGACTAGGTACCCCAACCATGGGTACACTCATAAAGAAAGGGACTATAACCACATATTTATCTATTAAAAAAGGCTCTACCATACACACACAATCAATTAGGCATTGAACTCTATTCACATGCTAACACATTTACTTAGGCATGGAACTCTAATCACATGCTAACACATTCACTTAGGCATGGAACTCTAATCATATGCTAACACGTTCACTTAGGCATGGAACTCTAATTACATGGTTACACATTCAATTAGTCATGGAAATCCAATTGTATGATCCAACATTCAATTGGACATGGAACTCTAATCGCATGCCCCCACATTCAATCGGCCATGGAACTTTAATCACATGTCATACTTTCAATCGATCATGAAACTTTAATCACATACCATTTCATGATGTGAGGTATTTTAACCTCAAGAGGTCTCTTTAAGCAAGGGACTCCAACCACAAGCTATTAGACGAGGGACTTTAACCATAAATCATTAGACGAGGAACTCCAACCACAAGTCATTGGACAAGGGACTCCATCAAAAAGTGATTTCATAAGGCAAGGGACTTTAGCCATAAGCCAACACATTACCATCACTAGTCGACATTTGAACTCTTAACCCATTAGTTCATACATTAACCTCCATACAATCCATTTCACACTTAAGGACTTTGGCTCACTTAGCCAATTTTATACTATACAAGATCACATGGTCTTCATGGGAGCCTTCATTGCTCAACCATTTCAGTAGGCCAGTTCCTTAACTTATTTTATCATACAATTTAAATTATGGACATCAAGACCCACACGGGACCATAAGGTCTTCATAGAAACATTCATTGATTAAACAATTTACTAGACCAACACCTTAATTCAAATCATCATTCATTTTAATCGATGGTCATTAAGAACCTTATTAACTAATTTATTTATCATTAGCATTTCCGTACTACACTATCCACACATAATTTCAAGTTCAAACTTAGGGAATTGAACCTCTTTCTTAGCCATCAAATCAACGTGGTCATAGTTTCATAAATTAGATGGCTAACAACATACACACAATATCAATTATCAACCATTCATTGTTATAGGGACATTACCCCATTTAAAGTCATAAGCTAGTCCATTACATGGCTAAAAAGGTTCTTATTATTCAATTACCAACCATTCAAAATCATTATAACTCAATACATGGGCAACAAGGCCGTTACCAAACATCTACAAGTATTCACGTTCATTTAGTCATCATCATGACTCATTCATGTTCACTAATTCCATAGATCTACATTTAACCTTCACAAACCATTTAACCACTTAATCACTTTAATAGACTAAGTGCCTTGATTCAATTCATCATTAATTACATTTAAGGCTACCAAGACCCACATAACCATTCACATTTCATTTGCAAGCCTACACCCCATCCTCACCATATTTAGGCTAAACACACACATCATGGTCATTTTCATGATTAGGGCTTTAAAACCTTATTAGTCATTAACCCAACAACATCATAATCTCACTATACATGACTCATAATATCTTTAACACATCACTTATCAATTATTTATGCTTATTGGGCCATTGCCCTAGTTCAAAACATCACAACATGTGACTAGAAAATTCACTTAGATATTTTCACAAACACCTTATGTGTATACATTCAACAAGGCTATTTCCATGGTATTTATTATCAAGATTAGGGTTACTCAGGACCATCATGTTAATACACATGCAACAAGCACCCACACATGCAATACATTGTCAATACCACATATAACATAAGTATAAGCAAGATTTAATATCATACATCATTAGGCAACAAAACCCTTTTCATTTGATTTCAAAACCACCATGTAGACTTACTAATTCAAGTGTAAAATACATGGGTTTAGAGATATTTAAAGAGGAGAAGAGATACATGCCTTAAAAACTTGAATCACCAAGAAACTTGACTCTTTCTTGACACTAGATGAGCTTCCTTGAAGCCCTAGCCTCCAATCTTGCTCCAAGAATCCTTTAGAGTGTTTGAGTCTTGTAAAATAAAGACTTAGGAGACTATAATGACTTATATAGTGAAGGGACTTAGGGTTTAAGTCAAGGGAAATAACCACAAGGCCCTTAATAAAAAGTTGGAAAGTGAACTCATGCAGGGGTACGAATCCCCCATACGGTTCCCTTAGCACTCATACCCTAGGGTATGAGTGGTACCCTAACCTGTACCATAGGATTATCCTAGGTCAACCATACTATTTTGGGTATGAGTGGACATCTTTGAGTTATATCCAAAGGGTATGAGTCACCCCTAACTCATAATTTCACTTTTGACAAAAACATCTGCTTGGTTTGAGGTTTCACTCTATATAGTTGAGTAGCATACGACTCGTATGCATTGGTTACGACTAAGGGAGGGTCATGTAATATATAAACTAGTATGCTAACCTAGAATGCTTCTCAAGGTATTAGAGGATAGGGAAAGGTAGGTACGAGTCATGACCAAAGGTATGACTCAAGTCTCTAGTCGTACCCAACTCAGAGACATAAAAAAGGTTGTTGTCATCTCAATGGTTTAAGCCTAGGTGTTTCAATTCTCCCCCACTTGGATCATGAATCCTCTAATGAGGGGTGAGGAAATTATAAACACAAGTTAACATATCAACATGCATCATCCAACCCTTACATAAGTTAGAAACAAGTACACAACAAGGATATAACATAAGACATATCATGATCATCATAAATCCGGGCTGAAATTTTTGCTCAGAACCAAAAATTTTGCATAGCCACATTCTTGGGTGTTTCACATAAAATCTCCATGATCATTCATTAGTCCAAAAGAAAGAACAAAAAATTCAAAGTGACTGTACCGAGTTCTGAAGGTTTTCTTTGGAATATCACATTCTCTGACTCTCAAATGATGATAGCCAGACTTTAGATCTATCTTAGAGAATAACTAGCCCCTAAAATTGGTCGAACAATCATCAATATTGGGAATGGGATACTTATTATTGATTGTGACTTTGTTTAACTAATGGTAGTCGATGTTCATTCTTAGAGAATCATCTTTATTGCACACAGAAAGAGCTGGAGCACCCCATGTAGAGATGTTGGGATTGATAAAACCTTTTCCTTAAAAAAGTTGGAGCATTATATGGAGAGATGTTGAGCTTGATAAAACCTTTGTTTAAAAGATCTTTGAACAGTTCTTTTAATTCCTTAAGCTCGACTGGAGCCATTTTGTTGTATGGAATTAAAATAGGTTGGGCAGCTGGAAGAAGATCTATTCTAAAGTCAATGTCCCACTTGGGAGAAACTCCAAGAAGATATTTAAGAAAGCCTTTTGGGAATTCATTAACCACTAAAACTAACTCAAGAGTTGGGGTCTCAGTCTTTAAATCCTTGACCCAAACAAGATGATAGATCTACCATTTAGAAATAATTTTTTTAGCCTTAAGGTAAGATACATACCAACTAGTAGGCACTAAGGTGCTACCCTTCCACTCTATGATTGGATTATGTGGAAATTAAAACTACACTACCCTGTTTTTACTATTAATTAAGGCATAGCAAGACTAGAGCTAATTCTTACCCAAAATAACAACAAAATCTATCAAGTCTAACTTTACAAGATCAACTGAGATAACTTTTGGAGAAACTATGATAGGACAATTTCTGTGTACCCGTCTAGCTACGATTGAATCATAAAATAGAGTATAGACTTAGAAATGTAATACCCTACAAGATTCTTAATGAGTTTCCATCTAGTCTTAACATGTTTAGAAGTTCCAAAGCCATTATTTCACACTAAGTACAAGTAATAGGGCCATTTTAACACCCCAAGATGTTGAACATTTAATTTTTGGCCTTCCTGAGTTCAAAATATTGATTTATGACTTGAAATATGTTTAGGAATATTAAAAGTGTCATTCGAAAGAGTTTCAGGATTTTTGGAATAGGTTCAGAGTAATTTTGGACCACGTAGGCAGTAAGCCTCTATGATTTCAGCGTGTCACAGAGGATAGTCTCCGTGTTATTCAACATGTCACAGAGGTTAGCCTTCGCGATACACAATGCGTCATGGAGGCTGGCCTCTATGATAGCTGACGTGCCATGGAGTTTGTATAAAATTGGGCTATTTTCCTTATGTTAAAAGGGTATTTTGGTCTTTGTCCCCTTCCCTAAACACCTAATTCACGACTTAAAACCCAAGAGGGGTATTATTTTCCCCATTCATCATTAGTTAATGACATTCCCTTTCCTCTCATTCTCAAGAACACAAGAATCAAAAGCTTCTTCCAGGATTCACCTATCCAAGGCCTCAATTTCAAGTTTTCACAAAGAAGATAAAGAATTTAGGTATGTGGGATATTCATCAATGGTTACTTCCACCCATTGAGTCCCCAAAATCCCTTAAATTTCAAATATAAACCCATTTCTTCTTTTGATGAAATTTTAATGTCAAGTATGAATTTATTCAACTTTTTCTTAACAGTTTTGAATACAAACCATGCCAATGTGTTTCCCCATGTGATTTATGTTCTTACATACTTTATAAACTCACTCACCCATATCATGTTCAGTTGACACTATGTTGATTATCAATTTATGAATTTAACCATGTGAGCATGTTGTCCTCATAAGTTTAAGATCTTCACGTACTCATAATCATGGTTTTCATCAGTTAAGTGAAATATACTATTTTTTGGGTCTACGAATCATGAACATCCTTACTGCATTATGATGGTGTTATTATACTTAATGTATTATTCAATGTTGGTGGGTTATGAACTATGGATACCTATATGTTTATGCATGTTTTCGTTTTTAAGCAAACAAGTCAGTTAGATTATGATTTTACCATCATATTCAACTTATCACACTCATATTGAGCAATTATCACTTGTGACTACTGTTAGATTTAATAAATACCAGTGTCAGTTCAGTTGGGAGTAGGATTTAGCACTGAGCGAACCTAGGGCAGGCTCACCCGCCAGTAGATGACTGAGACCTTTAGTAGCAGTCCCTAAGTTATAGAACTATGTAGCTAGCATAGGTTATAAGATGTCATCTTCCAGTAGAGGGTTGACACTCTCTTAGGGGTCGCCCACAAGTAGAGAACTGATCCCCTATCCTTTGAGACATCAACATAGTGGATCCACACAGCCAGTGTTAGTACCCATAGTAAGGTACTGACACTCTTCCAACTAAAATTTCAGGTTAGACCTTGATTAGCTCATATTGGGGCATGTCGGTTACATTATAGCTCCCACAGTTTCAGTCCAATACTCAGATTATATTAGTTAAGGTTTGCATGACCAAGTGTTCAATTTATTAGCTATTCAGTTAGTCAGTTTTACAGATTATTTTAGTACATGTTTTACCTGGTCTTGCATTCATTTTACATATCTATGAACTCATACTCAGTATCTATATGTACTTCAGTTGGTCCTTATCTCACGTACCAATACATTCAAAGTATTGACCTCATACTCTCTTTTATACTATATTTATTTAAAAATATAGGTTAAGATGCTCAATTTCCCGATCACCATTAGTCGATTTAGTGCCATTCAACAATATTTGTGGTGAGTCCTCATCTATCAAGGATAAATTATTTACAGTTATTTTTAGTACCTTTTTTATTTCAGCCAGTCAGAGTTAGTTGGGGGTTTATCCCATCAACTTCTCATGTTTTAGAGGCTTTCAAATAGTCAGACTTGTTTTCAATTATATTAAAAGTTCAAACATGTTAGGAATTGTTTTAGTATTACATCTTAATAGAACTTCTCATCACCTTAGCTTCCACATATGATGTTTTATTATTATTTTATCCAGTGCTCATAGTAGATACTAGATCATGGGTTATCTTGGGTCACTTGTGGCCTTAAGTACCATGTTACAACTAGGTGGTAGTCTCAGGTTGTAATAATCTTGGTATCAGAGCCTAAGCTTTTAAAGTGTCCTAGGATGTCTGAAATCTGCATTGAGTAGAGTCTTGAGCATGTGTGTGAAGCACACAACACTTATGTGCGAGAGGCTACGAGACTGTTTAGGAAAGTTTCCATTCTTTCAGTATTTATGTCATGTAAAAAAGCGTAAGCTCTATTGAATTTTTTTATAACTCATCCTTTATCCATTTGTAGAAAATGCCTCCCAGAAGAAATAATGAAAGAAGGAATGGGGATCAGCCCGCACCACCACCTGTTCAGGAAGATCCTCTGAACGAACATGTTTCCCATGCCTAATTTAAGACCACTTTCACCATTTTGGCCCAAACTATGGCAGCTCAGAATAACCTGAAGGATATTACCCCAACTAATCTAATAGTGAGCATGATAGTAGCTAGGATCTGAGACTTCACTCGGATGAATCCACCATTATTTTTTTGGATCCAAGTCTTAAGAGGATCCATAATAGTTTCTGGATGGTGTACAGAATATGACAAATATCATGGGTGTTACTGCTAGTGAGAGTGATGACTTATCTGCTTACCAACTAAAAGGAGTGGCTCATACTTGGTTCAAGCAATGGAATGAGGACAAAGGTGTTAAGTCAGGACCTATAGAGCGGGATGAGTTTTCTACGACCTTTTAGATAAATTCTTCCTACTCAAGTTAAGGAGGGCCAAGGTACAGGAGTTTATAAATCTGAAGTAAGGTAATATAAGTGTGAAGGAGTAATTACTTAAGTTACCTTGTTGGCGACGTATGCTTTGATATGGTGGATCATTCTAAGGCTAGAATGAGTAAGTTTGTATCTGGTGTGTCAGATGATGTGGTAAAGTAGTGTAGGACAACTATGTTGATTAAGGAGATGGACCTTTCTAGGTTGATAGTTCATGTTCAACAGATTGAGGAGGAGAATCTCAAAGAGAATGATAGGGAGTATAAGAGAGCCAGAACCAATAGCTTCAAATTTTTACAACAAAGGTTTGATGGTGGGAATCGATCTTAGTACCACCAAAAATCTTTATCTCCAGCGCCATCTTCATCTAGTGCGCCAGTGCCTAAGTTCAGGCAGGATAATTGGGATAAAGCACTAGGATCTAAGTTCTAGGATAGTGTGAATATTGGTCACACTAATTTTCTTTGCAGGAGATATGGTAAGAACCATAAGAGGGAGTGTAGGGCAGGCGGTGATACGTATTTTGGATGTGGAAAGCTAGGCCACAAGATCAGAGATTTCCCAATGGTTGTCGAGAAGGGTAAAGATTTTCATCAACCAGGCCAGTCTAGTTTCTCGTCTGCTCGATTCAGCCGGGCGCCACCTCCAAAGCCACTAGTAGGAAGTGTCAGAACTAATTTTGTGCTCTCTAAAATCGACATGATAAGGAGAGTTCTCCTAATATAGTTATGGGTACATTACAAGTCTTCCATATTTATGTTTATGCATTATTAGATCCCATAGATTCACTTTCTTTTGTGACTCCCTATATAGCAGTAGTCTTTGGCATCCATCCTGATATATTAGTAGAGCCCTTCTTTATGTCTACCCTAGTGGGTAGTTTTATTGTAGCCAGATGGGTATACAAAAATTGTCCGATCACAGTGTCTCAGAAAGTCAATTTAGTTGATCTTGTAGAGTTAGAGATGACTGATGTTGATGTCTTTCTCGACATGGATTATCTTTACTCTTTCTGTGCCTCTGTTGATTGTAAAAATAGAATTGTTCAGTTTTAGTTCCATAATGAGCCTATCATTGAATGGAGGGGTGGTACTTCAGTGCCTATAGGTTGATTTGTCTCCTATCTTAATGCAAAAAAGATGATATCCAAGGGATGTATTTACCATCTCATTCAAGTCAAGCACTCAAATTCAAAAACTACGAATCTTGAGTTAGTTCTAGTAGTGAATGAGTTTCCAGAAGTGTTCCCTGAAGAGCTTCCTAGAGTTCCTCCCGAGAGGGAGATTGACTTTGAAATAGATCTCCTTCCAGATACCCAACCTATTTCAATTTCACCTTATAAAAAGGCTCCTACTGATCTTAAGGAGTTAAATGAACAGTTGAAATAACTCTTAGATAAGGGTTTCATCAGGCCAAGTGTTTCCTCGTAGGGTGCTCTCATTCTCGTCGTGTGCAAGAAAGACGATTCTCTCAGAATATACACCAACTATTGTCAGTTAAAGAAAGTCATAATCAATAATAAGTATCCTCTCCCCAAGATTGATGACTTGTTCAACTAACTTTAGGGTGTAAAATATTTCTCAAAGATAGACCTTATATCTGGCTATCATAAGCTCAGAGTCAGAGAATGTGACATCTCAAAGAAAGGTTTAGAACTCGGTATGGTCACTTTGAATTTTTAGTTATGTCTTTTGGACTAATGAATGCTCCTACAGCTTTTATGGATATGATGAATAGGGTTTTTAAGCAATACTTCGATATGTTCGTCATAGTATGCATAGATAACATCCTCGTCTATTCTCGTAGTGAAGGAGGTCATGCAAACCATTTGAGGATTGATTACAGACCCTTATGGATCATCGATTATTTTTCTAAGTTCAGGAAGTGTGAATTATGGTTGAGATCAGTAGCTTTCCTTGGTCGCATTATTTTTGGTGATGACATTTGAGTTGACGCTCAAAAGACCAAAGTAGTAAGAAACTGGCCTAGGCCTATATCTCTATCAGATATCAGGAGTTTCTTAGGTTTATCTAGTTACTACAGATGATTTGTTCAAGGATTTTCTTCTATTTCTTCTCCCATGTCAGATTCCTGCAAGAAGAGTTTTTAGGAATTGAAAACTCGACTTACTTCTGCTCCAGTATTAACTCTACCAGATGGTTTAGATGGGTTTGCAGTTTATTGTGATTCTTCTAGAGTTGGTATTGGTTATGTGTTGATACAATGATGTAAGGTCATAGCCTATGCCTCTAGGCAACTCAAATCCCATGAAAAGAATTACTCGACTTATGATCTTTAGTTGGCAGCAGTTGTATTTTCCTTAAAATTTTTATTGCATTATCTTTATGGGTTCATGTTGATGTGTTTATGGATTATAAGAGTTTACAGTATGTGTTAACTTAGAAGGATCTAAATCCTCGTCAGAGAAGATGGCTTAAATTGTTAAAAGATTATGATATAAGTGTTTTGTATCACCCGGGTAAGGCCAATATAGTTGTCGATGGCCTTAGTAGATTGTCTATAGGAAGTGTTGTGCATGTTGAGGAAGATAAGAAAAAGATAGTCTGTGAGGTTCATCAACTTGCTAGATTAGTGTTTGGTTGGTTGGTTCAGCTGAAGGAAGTATATGGGTTCAGAATAGTTCAGAATCTTCATTGGTGGCCAAAGTGAAAGAAAATTAAGACAGGGATCCTATTTTGGTCAAGTTAAAAGAGGTAGTTCGAGATAAAAGAGTTTAGGTTTTCTTCCAAGGAGGAGATAGTTTGCTTCGCTATTAAGGTAGGTTATGTGTTCTAAATTTGGCTGATTTGAGGTAGAGAATATTAGTGGAGGTACATGGTGCGCGATATTCTATTCACCCAGGAGCCACTAAGATGTACTATGATTTGTGATAAATCTATTGGTGGAATGGTATGAAGAAAGATATTGCAAAATTCATGGCTAAGTGTTCAAATTTTCATCCGGTTAAGGTTGAGCACCAAATGCTTAGTGGTATGCTTCAGGAATTTAAAATCCTCACTTTGAAGTGAGAGGTGGTGAACATGGATTTTGTTACTCATACACGTTATCAGCATGATTCGATTTGGGTCATTGTAGATGGAATGACCAAGTTAGCCCATTCCTGCCAATTCATACTTTGTATTTGGCCGAACATTATTCTAGACTCTACCTCAGGTAATTGTTGAAGTTGCATGGGGTTGTATTGACTATTATTTCATATTGAGGTACCTAGTTGACCTCTCACTTTTGGAAGGCTTTTTTAAAAGGGTCTTGATACCCAAGTCCATCTTACTACATCCATTCATCCTCAAACAGATGGTCAGGAAGAGTAGACCATTCAGACCTTAGAGAATATGTTTAGAGCTTGTGTTATCGACTTCAAGGGTAGTTGGGATGACCACTTACCTTTGATTGAGTTTTCCTACACCAATAACTATCACTCAAGTATTCAGATGGCTTTGTTTAAGGCTCTCTATGAAAGGAGGTGTAGATCTCCTATTGGTCGGTTTGAAGTAGGTGAGGCTTCTTTGATAGGGCCAGATTTAGTGTACAAGGAGATAAAGAATGTTCAGTTGATTCGAGAAAGGCCGAAGACAACCTAGAGCCGACAGAAATCCTATGCTGATGTGAGGAGAAGAGATCTTGAGTTTGATGTTAGTGACTTGGTTTATTTGAAAATTTCACCCATGGAAGGGGTAGATAGGTATGGTAAGAAAGGGAAGCTCAGTCCCCGCTATGTTAGACCATATAGGATTTTTAACCATTTTTGGAAGGTAGCTTATGAATTAGAATTGCCTACAAAATTGACATTAGTGCATCCAGTGTTTCATATCTATTTGTTAAAGAAATGTATTAGTGACTAAGCTTCTGTCATTACCTTAGAGAGTGTGGGCGTGAAAGATAGCCTTTTCTACAAAGAAGTACCAGTTGAAATCCTTAACCATCAGATTCATAGGTTAAGAAATAAAGAAGTTGCCTTGGTAAAGGTTTTGTGAAGGAATCAGTCCATTGAGGGGGCTACTTGGGAAGCAGAAGCCGATATGCAATCCAAGTATCCCCACCTTTTCTATGCCAATTCAGATTCAACTTGAGGTAATGGTTTCCCTTACGTGATTCTCTCATTTTCTATCTATGCTATATAACCATCCTTATGTCATAACATGTATTCATGAATTAAGTCTAGTCCATGCATCATGTTTCAGTTTCAGTTATTTAGTCATGAATCAGCTTATAAGTAGTCAGCACATGATTTCAATCTTCCTAGTATCTCAGCTCAGACAGTTTTATTCTAAGATGAATGATCTGAAGGGAGAGATATTGTAATACCCTATAAGATTGTAGACAAGTTTCCAGCTAGTCGTCATATGTTTAGAAGTCCCGAAACCATTATTTCACACTAAGTACAAGTTGCATGTCCATTTTAACACCCTAAGATTTTGAATATTTTATTTTTGGCCTTTTCGAGTTTGGAACACTGATTTATGACTTGAAATATGTTTAGGAATATTAAAAAGGTCATCTGGAAGAGTCAGAATTTTTGAAATAGGTATAGAGTAATTTTAGACCACGGAGGTAGTAAGCCTCTGTGATTTCAGCATGTCATGAAGTATAGTCTCTGTGATACATAGCGTGTCACAAATGTTAGCCTCTACAATACGCAATATGTCATGGAGGCTGGCGTGTGTAATAGTCGGTGGGCTACGGAGGCTGCGTAAAATCGAGCAGTTTCTTTTAAGTTAAAGGGTCATTTTGTTCTTTTTCCACTCTCCCTAAACACCCGATTCATGACTTAAAACCCAAATGAAGGCATTATTTCCCTCTCCTCCCATTCTCAATAACACAAGAATCAAATGCTTCTTCCAAGTATTCACCCATCCAAGGCCTCAATTTTAAGTTTTCCCCAAGAAGACAAGGAATTAAGGCATGTGGGATGTTCATCAATGGGTTCCTTCCACCTATTGTGTCCCAAAAATCCCTTAATTTTAAAGTAAATCCCTTTTCCTCTTTTGATAAAATTTCAATGTCAAGTATGAATTTATTCAACTTTCTCTTAACAATTTTGAATACAAACCATGACAATGTGTTTACCCATGTGAATTATGTTCTTACATGCTTTATAAACTTAGTCACCCATCATGTTCATTTGACACCATATTGATTATCAATTTATGAATCTAACTATGTGAGTATGTTTTCCTCATAAGTTTAACATCTTCCCATACTCATAATCATAGATTTCATTAGTTTGGTGAAATATACTATGTTTTGGTCTACGAATCATGAATATCCTTACAGTATCATGATGATGTTTTTGTACTTAATGTATTATTCAGTGCTGGCAGGTATGAACAACCGATACCTATATGTATATGCATTTTCTGGTTTCAAGCAAATAAGTCAGTCAAATCATTATTTTATCATCATATTAAGATTGTCATGATCATGTTGAGCAATTATCACTTGTGAGTCTTGTTAACTTTAATCAATACCAGTGTTAGTTTAGCTGGGAGTAGGATTTAGCATCGAGCGATCCTAGGGATGAAGGCTTGCCCTCCAGTATAGGACTGAGACCTTTAGTATCAGTCCCTAAGTTCCAAATTACATAGCCACAGTAGTTTATGAGATTTCACCCGTTAGTAGAAGACTGACACTCTTTTAGGGGTCACCCTCTAGTAGAGGACTGATACCCTAGTCTTTTGGGACATTAGCATAGTGGATCCACACAACAGTGTTAGTACCCATGGCAAGGTACTGACACCCTTCCAACTGGGGTTATAGGTTGGACCCTGATTAGCTCAGATTGGGGCTTGTCGATTACATGATAGCTCCCATAATTTCAGTCTAGTACTTAGATTATTTCAGTTCAGGTTTGCATGACTAAGTGTCCAGTCGGCCAGTTTTACAAATTATTTTAGTACATGCTTTACTTGGTCTTGCATTCGTTTTACATATCCATGTATTCATACTCAGTAATTGTATGTACTTTAGTTAGTCCTTATCTCATAAACCAGTACATTCAAGGTACTGACCACATACTCTCTTTTGCATTATTGATTTCACAATATAGGTTAAGAAACTCAGTTTTCCGATCGCCCTTAGTTGGTTTAGTTCCATTCATCAATAGTAGTGGTGAGTCCTCATCCATCAAGGATAAATTATTTATAGTTATTTTTAGTACCTTTTTTATTTCAGTCAATAATATTTAGTTGGGGGTTTATCCCATCAACTCTTCGTGTTTTAGAGGCCTTCAAATAGTCAGACTTGTTTTCAGTTATATTAGCAGTTCATACATGTTGGGAATTGTTTTAGTATTACATCTATACAGAACTTTTCATTTGTTTAGCTTTTGAATATGATATTTTATTATTACTTATTCAGTGCTCACATTAGATACCAGATCATGGGTTAACTTGTGTCAGTTGTGGCAAAGGCATCGTATTACGGCTAGGGGGTAGTCTCGGGTCGTAACAAGAATTGTTTGAGAAGATTTTAGGACTAAAACAAAAGTTTACAACAATATAATTAGTCACAAAGGAAAGTGTGGCTCTAATGTCTAACAATACATAGACTGTAATATAAAAGACCTGTAATGTACCGGTGGCTACATTAAAAGAAACCTCTAGCTCTTGTCGAGTTTGAAGGGAATAGAACCTATTCTAATGATATCCACCAACTGTACTAGATAAGGCACCCTATTGGGTTGGGCGAACTGCCAAAGATGTTAAAGAGGTAGCTTGAGTACGTTTATTGGTATCACCTCTTTTAGTTTATAGACAATCAAAAAGTATGTGACCTAGCTTTCCAAAATAAAAACACCCATATTTACCTATCAAATATTCTATAGGATGTTTTTTCTACACTTCGTACAAGTCGGGAAAGTACGACCACTAAAAGCACTAAAATAAGAGTTAAAGCCTGGTTACCTTCTGATCTAGCCAAGGCTTGGAGGATGGACCACTAGTAGATGATGGTGTTAGGGATAAATAACTCTTTTGAAACTTAGAGAGATTACCACCACCCAAATTCTACTTAGAATAATCAAAATCCTTGTTCTAACTCTCTTGTCAATATTTTCCCTCTCCCTTTCCTTAATCTTCTCCTCCTTAATCTATTGGGAATGAACAACCAACCAGAAGATGTCTATCTCTTTGACAAACATAGTGGACCTACACTCCTTTACTACATTTCTAAAAACACCCCAAACAAACTTACTCATGTGAGCCCTAGAGTCAGCATCCATTATTGAAGCATATTATGAAAGTTGAGTAAGCTTTAAAGAATACTTCGTCATACTCATGTTACCCTGCTTCATGGTAATGAAATCCTAAACTTTGGATTATCTTAACTCAAAAAGGAAGAACCTATCTAAAAAGAAGCAATAAACTTATCCCATTCTATTGGTCCTACATTTGCACCTCATTCTTCTTCCTCTACTTGCACCAAGTGTAAGCTACTCATTTCACTTGATAAGTATCCATGTAGCACTCTTAACTAGTATAACACCCAGAATTTTAGTAACCTTCTGAATATCATAAGAAAATCTTTTGGATCTTCCTCAGTCTTAAAACTATGAAGCTCGTGAGGATTCATTCAAGTGAAATCCCAAACTCTAACTGTTGTTGTGGTACTAGTGCAATTGGAAGTTGCAACAACATACTGATTATCCTTAGTGTTCATGGCTTGATATAGCACTATAAGAGAAGCCTTGAACTTAGAATGATAGACTTTCTCGTTCAAAAGGTCTGTTAGAGCTAGTGATGCTTCCTGGTTCTGATTCCTATTTATGTTTTTGTTTCTCCCGTTGTTTGCTCTTTCGGAAGGCATTTTTCATAAACATAAAAAGCATAAGTTAGAAGAAGGTCTTAATAGAGTTCACACTCTATTGCACAATATGAACATGAAAGAAGTGAAATTTTTCCTAAAATGTCTCATAGCCTCTCACTCATAAGTATGGCGCGCTTCGTATCTATGAACAAAACTCTACTTCACTAGGGTTTCAAACACCCTAGGACTCTTTAAATTTGATTTTCTAATTCAAAGTTTATCATAGTTCAAGACCACCCCTAGTCTTAACATGCTGGTTAGAGTCAGAAGTGACCCCAAGCTAACCTATGACCTAACATGATATTAGGAATTTTGTATAAACTGAACAACACTATACGAGAGAGAAAGTCTAAATGATATATGAATATTCAAAACCAATATTAGTATTTAAATTGAAACAAAGATCACTAAACTTAACATAAAACTAATCATCTACTGTTTGTCTGAAATCCTCTACTAAAATGAGTTGTTGGGAAAACCCCCTAATAAATCTAACTATTGAAACTAACATAAAGATAAAGTAAAATACTGATACTATTCCTCAAATGATGAGGAGTCACTAAACACTGTTGTTGAAGTAATGCTGGATAAAAATAACTGTGATTGAGATGCTAAATGTTTGAACCAATATTATAAGACAATATAGCACAAAAAAATGCGATCAGTACTTTATACTGAGCATGCAGGATGTACACTACACTTTATGAACTGAATATAGTGAAGATAACATAATAAGCAGAACATGGAGCTAAAATAGGCAAGCTAAAACAATGACCAAGTAATAAATAAGTAACTATAAAATGGGCTAAATAGCCTGATTACAAGGTTGTACGAGGTCTAATTTTTAATTGTGGGATGTTTTGGTAACTGACATAGACCATATAAGCTGTAATCAGGATATTTAGCTCAATACTTCACCACAACAAATCGACGAACCGAGTTGACTGACCTAACTCTACGTAAGAAAAGTAGAAGTAGATTCGGTGCCTGCATTGTATAAGGATACTACATCCGAAGACGGTTAGTGGGGTGAACAATAGCATGAAACTCAGGGATAGGGATAACATAATGCCATGATCAACAGTTTCAAAATCATTCAAATTTAGTGCACATAATTAAACGAATATAGATATTGTAACACCCCGCAAAAATTGTACATGTATTAGCTTCTAGTAGCATGCTTATAGAGTAAAACTCAAAAATTTCTCTCTGTGTCAAAAGGACTTAGTCTCATTTTTAGCTCCCAATCTTTGATGAATTATTTCACGACCTTCCCGACCTCCGTTTCTTAATTTTCTTGTTGATACACGATGGGGCAAGTCAATAGTACATATTGGGTGCATTTTAGGGCCATAACACACTAGCTTGAATTGCCTTTTAAATTCTCCAGCATTCTAGGAGCATTTCAAACCATAATTTTAGGATCAATTTTAAATGATCATAACTTTCTGTATATAATGAACTGGGAGGGGTTCTATATATCAAATGAAATCTATTTGAGTCTTCTTTACAATGCAACTAATTTAATCCAAATACAACATCTAAGTAAAAAGTTATAACCAATTTACTTTATCATATTAGCCTGTCAACTGAGGGACTGTTGCAACTTTCTTTGTTTCCTTAGGGGTATTTTAGTCCTTTCCCCCACCCTTATTCAGCCATAAACACGTGATTAAGCCCCTAATTAACCAAAATATGGTCATTTTCTCCAACTCCCTCAAGAACTAAACAGTTAGGTCTCAACCTAAGAATCAAGATCCCCCAAGATTCAACCGTGGATTTTAGAAATTGATTGAAGATTCGGAATCCCCAAACCGTAGGCTTCAAAAAGCATCTATCAAATTTCTAATTTGAGGTACGTGGAGTTTATCCTAAAAACTACATGGGATTGTAAACACTAGATAATGATTTAAAGATTATCAAACATGAATTTTAAAGGGATTTTTGAAATCTATGTTTTAATTATGCATTATAAATGTTTTTATGATATTGTTGATTTGGCATTTAGGTCTTTCCCCTTTGAATTGATTTACAAGTATATGTATATGTATGAAAAATTAGATTGAAGATTGTTTGGGAGAACATATTATGAAACCCCTCTCGTATGTTGAATTAAAGATTATGGTTTTGTCAGAAAAAAGTTGTAATACATGCCTTGTGATTTGAAAGTAGTTTTCTCAATGTCATAGTAATTGAAACATGATTTAAAAATAATGAGAGGGTGTGACTTGATGTTACTATGATGTTCTTGTGTTAAAGAGAAAGAAATGCATGTAATTGAGAACTTTGACATGACCACCTCGAATTCTTGAATTATTGACAAAGAGAGTTTCCTTGCATATGTTTACATGAGTTTTAAAGAATGAGTTTCTTGAAAAGAATTGTTGATGTGGTGGTCCTAAATTCCATGTTTTGAGAACAGAGATATAATTTGCTAAATGGCTCAGAAAATGTGACTTGCAAGTCAATGGTATGACGATACCATATAAATGTATGCCATGATAGAGTTAGAGTTTGATTTCAGAGAATCTATGTTTTAAAGAGTTAAAAACTGGGTTGATGTGAGTTAGATGGTTACCCGAAGAAAGCCCGAGTCAAATGAATCTATGCTGGAAACTGTGATTTACCTACACGGGAACTTGGTACCCTGCTATGTGATCTTGTGTACCTAGTACGTTGTCATCCCAAATTGGGACTTATGGTTTAGAGCACTGCTTCGTGATATTGAGCCCAACCACGATATATTGAAATGATTGGGGTTGTGTCACCCTGCTGTGTGATCTTGTGTGCTCTTCCCTCACTAGTAATCCTATCTTAGTGCCAACCAAGATAAGGTAGTTGGTGAAATCTATGAAATTGTAGGGTATACCACCTAGCACAGAAGTAAAACAAAGAGTGTTACAGAGTTCAGATAATTTTACAGAGTCTTTTAAAAATACCCATGTGATTTTTACCATATGACATATTTATGAACTGTTTTAAATTGCTCTCATATATGTTTACGATAAATTATTATTTTGGATTTTCTCTGCGTACCAGTACATTTGTATTGACCCCTCTACCTCCCAGGTTTGGAGGCTCAATCTAGGGGTCCGGCTAAGCAGTAGAGTATCTAGAGAAAAGAGATCAGTGCAGTGGTGAGCCTTCTTTGTTCCAGAAGGCCTATTATATCAGATTATGGTATTCCTTTTGTTTTGTTCTACTGGGAGCCTTGTCCCATTTTTCAGACAGTTGTTATTTGATCATGTAGTAGAGATTTTGCTGATTGTTCTAGATGTTTAGTTGATTTCAAATTTCATTCCTTATTGTTAAACTGAATTCATAGTATGAGCATGTTTCCATATCAAATTGTATTTCCACATCTTCTCTTATTATATGATTATTATGCATGACTACCAGATAGAGTAGGACATCTGGGCCTTTATGGTTTAGGATATCCGTCACGGCCAGGACCTAGTTCGGTTCATGAAAAACTTGGTATCAAAGCATGGTTCATGGTGCCAGGGTGTCTGTGAAATCGTGTCTAGTAGAGTCTTCTTTATGGGTGTGTAGCGTGCCACACTTATAAACTGGAGGTTACTAGGCATTTAGTAATATTTCACCTCTTTGTGATTTAGTTCGTGCTTTAGATTCTAATATATCCTCTAATCAATGATCTCTTGTATTTCAGGAAACAACCATGCCTCCCCATCGCACTAACAATAATTCCCAATTTGATGAGGTCCGCCCACTCATAGATTGAGGACCCAAAATAGAGCTCAGACTTCAGAGATTGATGTTACTGCTGGAGTCCCACCTACTCAGCCCAGCCCACCCAGGGCACCCAGAGCTCCCCGAACGGGGACTAACCTCACCCAGCCTCACGAGAGAGAGGTGTCTAATGCAAAATTCAGACAGTCTATTCATATGCTTGTATAGTTGGTGGCCACACAGACTCAACGATAAAAAAATGTTTGGTCCATATCTATTATATCTGAGGCTACTAGGGTGGGTCAGTTCATGAGAATAAACCCACCCAAGTTTTCTGGCACTAAGGTAGAGGAGGATCCACAGGAGTTTATGGATGAAATGGAGAAGATATTTAAAGTGATTCATGTAGATGAGGTGGAAGGTGTGGAATTAGCAGCTTATCAGCTTAAAGACATTTCAAATCAGTGGTATAACAAGTGGAAGGATGCGAAGGGTGAGAGCACTGAGCCTATAGTTTGGGGCGAGTTTGTGAAAGCCTTCCTTGATCGGTTCTTTCCTCTAGAATTAAGAAAAGGCAAACCTGAGGAGTTTATGAATCTAAAGCAGGGAAAAATGAGTATCTAGGAGTACACTCTGAAGTTCAATCAACTATCCCGTTATTCTCCAGAGACGACTGGTAATATGAGAGCCCAAATGAGAAAATTTACTTCCGGCCTTTCAGATAACTTAGTGCTTGAATGTTAGGGAGCAATGCGGAATTGGGACATGGACTTCGCTAGACTGTCAGTCCACATGTATCAAGTTGAGGAGAAGAAAAAGAAAATCACTGAATATAGGGAGAAAGACAGACAGGCAAAGAGAGCCAAAATAGCAAACCAGAGCCACAGTCAGTCGTAGAGTGGAAATTAGGGTAACAAGTGGCAGAAGAGAAAGAATTGGGTTAATTCTTAGCCTATACCCAACGCCTCCACATCCAGAACTCTACGTGATCAACAACCCTTTTATCCCCAGGCTAATAGTGGAGGAAGGATGTAGGACACCCGTTCACAAGGTAGCATGATGCAGCCCACCAAATCTTTTCCCCATTGTAGTATCTGTGGGAAGAATCATCCTGGGAAGTGTTACTTCGAGAGGAGAAATTATTATTCCTGCAGCTAAGTGGGTCACCTTCATAGAGATTTCCCTTCTACTGGAGGTAATGTTGGAGGAGACAAGTCACAGGCTAATTTTTCCGCACCACCACTGCCTTAAAAGGGCTCCACTTCAGCCGCCGATAGCGGTTGCAACCGATTGTATGCCTTGACCAACCGCCAGGAGACAGAGGCCTCACCAGATGTAGTTACTAGTACATTACAAATTTTCTTTCGTGATGTGTATGTGTTGCTTGATCCCGGGTCTACCTTGTCTTATGTGACCCCTTATGTAGCTGTTGGTTTTGGGTTTGAGCCCGATGTAATTGCTGAGCCTTCTTATATTTCCACTCTGGTGGGAGATTCTGTTGTGGCTAGGAGGGTGTATAGAAATTATGTGGTGACTGTTTATGGCTGGGATACTGTGGCAGACCTTGTAGACCTGTATATGGTTGATTCTGATGCTATCCTAGGGATGGACTGGTTCCATTCATGTTATGACACCTTAGATTGTAGAACCCAAAAGGTTACTTTCTTTTTCCCAAATGAGCCAGTGATAGAATGGGAGGGGCATTTTTTAGAATATAGAGGGAAATTTATATCTTATCTTAGAGACCGTAGACTTATTTCTAAAGGTTGTTTGTATCATATTATTCGGGTTAAAGATTTTAATACTGAAAGTCCTTCCTTTCCGTCTGTCCCTGTGGTAAATAAATTTTTAGAAGTCTTTTCAGATGATCTCCCAGGAATACCACCTGATAGGGAGATAGATTTTGGTATTGATTTGTTGCCAGATATCCATCCCATTTCAATTCCGCCATATAGAATGGCTCCTACAGAACTGAAAGAGTTGAAAGAACAACTAGTAGATCTTCTATAGAAAGGTTTTATCCATCTTAGTGTTTTTCTCTGGGGTGCACCTGTACTCTTCGTGTGAAAGAAAAATGGTTCCCTACATATGTGCATAGATTATCGTCAGCTGAATAAGGTCACTATTAAAAATAAATATCCTCTTCCTAGGATTGATGATCTCTTTGACCAACTTTAGGGTGCTAATTGTTTTTCAAAGATAGACCTTCGTTTGGGATACCATCAGTTGAATGTTAGAGAGTCTGATATTCCTAAAATATCTTTCCGAACTCGGTAAGGTCATTATGAATTCTTAGTCATGTCCTACGGGTCAAATAATGCCCCTGCAACTTTTATGGACCTGATGAATAGAGTGTTCCGTCAGTTTCTAGATCTTTTTGTTATAGTTTTCATTGATGATATTTTGATTTATTCTAAGAGTGAGGAGGATCATGCCAATCACCTCCAAATTATTCTACAGACCCTCAAAGATCATAAGTTGTATGCAAAGTTTTCAAAGTATGAATTCTGGCTTAATGCTATTTCTTTCCTGGGGCATATTGTGTCTAGTGACGGGATTATGGTTGATCCCCAAAAGGTTTAGGCAGTGAGAAAATGGCCCAGACCCACGACTCTAATCGATATTCCAAGCTTCTTGGGTTTGGCGAGATATTACAGAAGGTTCGTAGAGAATTTTTCATCCATAGCTGCTCCACATACTAAGTTGACTCAGAAAAAGGTGAAGTTCGTGTGGTCTGACTCCTGTGATAATAGTTTTGAGAAGTTGAAAGACAAGTTGACAATTGCTCCTGTTTTGACTCTTTCAAAAGGTACATAAGGTTTTGTTATGCACTGTGATGCATCCCGAGTGGGACTTGGGTGTGTACTTATGCAGCATGGTAAGGTGGTGGCTTATGCATCTAGGCAGTTGAAGGTGCATGAGTAAAAGTACCCCACCCATGACTTGGAGTTAGCAGCTATGGTGTTCGCGCTTAAAATCTGGCGGCATTATCTTTATGGGGTACATGTTGATATATTTACTAACCACAAGAGCTTATAGTATGTTTTATCGTAGAAAGAATTGAACCTCAGGAAGAGGTGTTGGTTGGAGATTTTGAAGGATTATGACATGAGTCTGCACTATCATCCGGGCAAGGCGAATATGGTAGCCGACCTCCTCAGAAGATTATCTATGGGCAGTCTTTCTCATGTTGAGAAAGGAAAGAGGGAGATGGTGAAGGACATTCATCGACTGACAAACTTGGGAGTGCAACTTTTGGATTCCAAAGATGGGGGAGTGATTGTCCATGAGATAGAAAAATCTTCCCTTTGTGCAGAAGTTAAAGAGAAGCAGGTTGAAGATCCCATCTTGATGCAAATCAAGAAAGATGCGGGTCAACAGAAGGTGATGTCTTTTGAAATTGGTGGTGATGGTATTCTGAGATATCAGGGTAGATTATGTGTGCCAGATGTAGATTGTCTACAGAAAAAGACCCTTGATGAAGCTCACACTTCGAGGTATGTTGTTTACCCAGGCTCTACTAAGATGTACCATGATCTAAAATCTATTTATTGGTGGAATAATATGAAACGTGATATGGCTAACTTTGTTTCCAAGTGTTTGAATTGCCAAAGACTTAAAGTTGAACATTTAAGGCCAGGTGGTACTTCCTAAGAGATAGCTTTGCCATTATGAAAGTGGGAGATGATTAATATGAACTTCATTACGGGACTTCCGAGGTCCCGATATCAATATGATTCTATTTGGATAATTGTTGATCGGTTGACCAAGTCAGCTCATTTTCTTCCTGTGAGGACCAACTATTCAGGAGATAATTATGCCAAGTTATACATTGAAGAGATAGTCCATTTGCATGGAGCACCCGTATCCATCATATCTGACTGAGGCACGCAATTCTCTTCGTAGTTTTGGAGATCTTTTTAGAGGGGTTTAGGTACCCAAGTGAACTTAAGTAATGCATTTCACCCTTAGACTGATGGACAAGATGAGCGCACCATTAAGACCCTTGAGGCTATGTTGAGGGATTGTGTAATTTACTTCAAAGGTAGTTGGGTAGATCACTTTCCATTGATAGAGTTTGTTTACAATAATAGCTACCATGCCAGTATTAAGATGGCTCCTTTTGAAGCATTGTATGGGAGAAGATGTAGGTCACCAATAGGGTGGTATGAAGTGGGTGAGACACGGTTGTTTGGGCCTGATTTTGTTCATCAGGCAATGGAGGATGTGAAAATTATTAGAGAACGGCTTAAGACAGCTCAGAGTCGATAAAAGTCCTATGCCGATGTCAGAAGGAGGGATTCGGAATTTAAGGTTGGTGATTGGGTGTTTCTAAAAGTCTTCCCTATGAGGGGAGTCGTGCTATTCGGGAAGAAAGGTAAGATGAGTCCTCGCTATATAGAGCCATATCATATTTTGAAAAGGATAGGTAGGGTTGCGTACGAGTTAGAGTTGCCTGCAAATCTGGGTTCTGTTCATCCGGTATTTCACATATCCATGTTGAAAAAATGTATTGGAGACCATTCATTAGTGTTACCTATAGAAGAGATCAAAGTGATAGACTCCTTGTCTTATGAAGAAGAACCTGTAGCAATCTTGGATCGCCAAGTTGGGAAATTGAGGAGCAAGGAGATATCTTCGGTTAAAGTATTGTGGAAAAATCAGAAAGTTGAAGAAACAACTTGGGAATCAGAAGATGACATGAGAGATAGATACCTAGACTTATTTGATTCGATGAATGACGAAATAGAAGGTACAATCTTTGTCTTATTCATATATGGCCTTAGTGTGCTTGAAATTGTGCTTATCTGTGTTCCGCACCATCATTCGAGAATGAATGATACCAAGGGAGGGATAATGTAACACCCTGCAAAAATTGTACATGTATTAGCTTCTAGTAGCATGCTTATAGAGTAAAACTTAAAAATTTCTCTAAGTGTCAAAGGGACTTAGTCTCATATTTAGCTCCCAATCTTTGATGAATTATTTCGCGACATATTCGACCTCTGTTTCTTGATTTTATTGTTGATACGAAATAGGGAAAGTCAATAGTACATCTTGGGTGCATTTTAGGGGCATAACACACTGGTTTGGAATGCCTTTGAAATGCTCCAGCATTCCGGGCGCATTTCAGACCACAATTTCAGGGTCAATTTCAAACGATCATAACTTTCTGTATATAATGAACTGGGAGGGTTTCTATATATCAAATGAAATCTCTTTCAGTCTTCTTTCCAAATCAACTAATTTAATCCAAATAAAAAATTTAAGTAAAATGTTATACCCAATTTACTTTAGCATATCAACCTGTCAACTGAGGGACTGCTACGACTTTGTTTATTTCCTTAAGGGTATTTTAGTCCTTTTCCCCACCCTTATTCAGTCATAAACACTTAATTAAGCCCTCAATTGACCAAAATATGGTCATTTTCTCTAACTCTCTCAAGAACTAAACACTTAGGTCTCAACCTAAGAATCAACATCCCTCAAGATTCAACTGTGGGTTTTAGAAATTGATTGAAGATTCAGAATCTCCAAACCGTAGGCTTCAAGAAGCATCTATAAAATTTCTAATTTGAGGTATGCGGGATTTATCCTAAAAACAACTTGGGCTTGTAAACACTAGATCATGATTTAAAGATTATCAAGCATGAATTTTAAAGGGGTTTGTGGAATCTATGTTTTAATTATGCATTTTTATAATATTGTTGAATTGGCCTTTATGTATTTCCCCCTTGAATTGATTTAAAAGTATATGTATATGTATGAAAACTGATATTGAAGATTGTTGAATAGAACATATTATGAAACCCCTCTTGTATGTTGAATTAAAGATTATGGTTTTGTCAAAAAAAATGTTGAAATGCATGCCTTGTGATTTGAAAGTAGTTTTCTCAACGTCATAGTAATTGAAACATGATTTAGAAATAATGAGGGGGTGTGTCTTTATGTTACTATGATGTTCTTGTGTTAAAGAGAAAGAAATGCATGTAATTGAGAACTTTGACATGACCGCCTTGAATTCTTGAAATGTTGACAAAGAGAGTTTCCTTGCATATGTTTACATGAGTTTTAAAGAATGAGTTTCTTGAAAAGAATTGTTGATATGGTGGTCCTAAATTCCATGTTTTGAGAACAGAGATATAATTTTCTAAATGGATCAAAGAATGTGACTTGCAAGTCAATGGTTTGACGATACCATATAAATGTATGCCATGATAGAGTTAGAGTTTGATTTCAGAGAATCTATGTTTTAAAGAGTTAAAAACTGGGTTGATGTGAGTTAGGTGGTTACCCGAAGAAATCCCGAGTAAAATGACTCTATGCTGGAAACCGTTATTTTCTGACACGGGAACTTGGTACCGTGCTATGTGATCTTATGTACCTAGTACGTTGTCATCCCAAATTGGGACTTATGGTTTGGAGCCCTGCTTCGTGATATTGAGCCCAACCATGATATAATGACTTGATTGGGGTTGTTGCACCCTATTGTGTGATCTTGTGTGCTCTTCCCTCACTAGTAATCCTATCTTGGAGGCAACCACGATAAGATAGTCAGTGAAAGCTATGAAATTTTAGGGTATACCACCTAGCGCAGAAGTAAAATAAAGAGTGTTACAGAGTTCAAATGATTTTACAGAGTTTTTTAAAAATGCCCATGTGATTTTTACCATATGACATATTTATGAACTGTTTTAAATTGCTCTCATATATGATGAATATAAATTATTATTTTGAATTTGCTCTGCGTACCAGTACATCTGTATTGACCCCCTACCTCCCAGGTTTGGAGGCTCAATCTAGGGGTCCGGCTAAGCAGTAGAGTATCCAGAGAAAAATGATCAGTGCAGTGGTGAGCCTTCTTTGTTACAGAAGACCTATTATATCAGATTATGTTATTCCTTTTGTTTTGGTGTACTAGGGTCCTTGTCCCAGTTTTCAGACAGTTGTCATTTGATCATGTAGTAGAGATTTCACAGATTGTTCTAGATGTTGTTTAGTTGATTTTGGATTTCATTCCTTATTGTTAAACTGAATTCAGAGTATGACCATGTTTCCATATCAGATTGTATTTATGCATCTTCTCTTATTATATGATTATTGTACGCGACTACCAGACAGAGTAGGACATTTGGACCTTCATGGTTCGGGATGTTCGTCACGGCCAGGCCTTAGTTTGGGTCGTGACATATATATATATATATCACATGATGGGATAGGTAACAGGATTAACATGAATGTTTAAAACCTTAAACTAGGTTATGTAGCTTAACCGTCATAGTATAATAGTACCCACAGGATATATGGGCTCCAACTCTTACCCCCTGGTTAGGACCCAATGCATGTAGCCACATAAACTGGAGAAAGATCATATATATGCACGGGGGACTCTAACCTCCCATTCACATACTAAGGTGACTTAAGCACCCGATCATGTAATGTAGTATGGGGGACTCTAAACTCCCAATCATGTAATAGTGATAGTAAGCTAGACTTTAACCACCTAGACATAAGAAAAAGGGACTCTAACCCCAAGATATTTTGACCTTCCCACCGATTAGCGCGGTTTCCAATGCTAGTCCCTTAGGACCGCCACTTTTATGACTAGCTACACAACCCTCTTTTAAACCGAATTAAATATATAACATATATTCCTATTCATTGAACCATATTTCTCATTAAGGCATACATTGTTGGTATTGTCATACCAACTACACTTGCAAGGTAATAACAACATGCCAAAATAATTACATCATTTGGGGGAATTCACAACCATCGCGGTTCAAATATGCCATAGCTTGTGAAAACACAAAACCTACAAGGTTCAATTCAAAACCATTATGAAATAGTTCAAGGATAATTCAATTTCCCTATTTCTCATAATTAAAACCAATTTCACAATATGGGGTTGGGGCCATATCCTCTTCAAAAGTCAAAAGTTTAGGGAAAATCATAATTCCCTAGTTCATTCCCCATACCCATGCACCCACAAGTTCAAAACCACTTTTAAATCATGCATAATCATATGTAGACAATGGGAAAACATTGTTAAACAATAAACATTCAAAACCCTCAACCCTTATTTCAAAACCAATATCAATATCTCATGAAAAATACTTTAAAACATACATTTAAAAAAAATTAACAATGAGGTAAGAGTAACATGCCTGAAATACCAAGTTTCATGGAAGGAATTCAACCCCTGAGCCCATAGATGACCTACTTCTTAGAAACCCTAAGTATGGCTGCTTGAGAGAATTTTGAGAGAGACAAAGTGTAATTATGTTGAGTTGTGGTTGAGAACAGGGTCCCAAATAAGATTATAAGTCTTGGGTTATCAGTGGTATAGGATATAAATGTCTAAAATACCTCATTAAAAGTTAGAAAAATTACCCATCAGTCGCTACGGGTGACCTTATGACTCATAGGGTCATCCTATGACTCGGACCATCCAGTCATAGCCAAACCAGAACCCCCCTTAATCTCTTCACTGTGAACCCTACGAATAGAACCCTACATAGGGTAATGAGACATTATGACTCATAGGGTCAAGTCGTAGTCTTGATAATTATAATACGATCATTATTCTAGGAATATTATGATATACTTTTCTTATGACTCGTTAGGAATCTATACGACTTATTAAGTCTAGTCGTTATCAAGGTAGTGAATTAGGAGAATCCTTCTGGGATTATTACAATTGGGTCCTATGAACCATAGAGACATATTAAGACTCGCCAGGTTAGTCATTGCTAGGAAAAAATGCTTAGAATTTAGAAAACTTTCAAGGACCAAAAACCCAGGGCGTTACAGAAAACCTATTGATGAAATCCCATATACTTGGAGATGGAAACCTTGGTGAATTCTTTGAAATTTGAAGATTGAACAAGATGAAACCTATTTATTACTTAGAGAAAGAAATCGCCTCTTTTATTTTCTCTCTCTAAGTGTCGATTGTTTTTCTTAGTAATGAGGAACTTAGGGAAATATTAAACTTCATAACCAGCCTTGGAATATCTTAAACGACGTATCTTATGGGTTTAAATAGGGAATAAAAATTGGAATTCCCTTTATAAAATGTAACTGAAAAAGTTGCAGAATGTGGCATACAAACCATCCCATGATCATGGGACCCACCTACAATCATGGGTGGCTCTCATGGTTGGATGGATGATGTAAGGCTATTTGGACTCCATCAAAAGAGCCTTGGTATGACTCAAGGGATCCACCCACGATCGTATCTTGGTTTGTAGGTTGGTAGTCCAAGCTAAATCAACTTTAGGAGCCAAGATTATTCCAAGATCATGGTTTCTAACAAAGATCGTGGTACCTTTTTGTTGTTGGGGGCTATACATGTCAACTCTCGGGTTTTTAGGGATGTTTAATGCAGATGAGACCATTGTAAAATCGTGGTTTCTACCCACGATTATGGTTTCTGTTTGTACTATCTTATTGCTGGATTTTGTTTCATTAAAGTGGCCATAACTCTTAGTTTTGGGATTAGATTAACGTGAAACTAGACGCGTTAGAAAGAAGACCCAAACACCTTTCAGATTTTGGGTCTTAAACTTAAGAAAACATCATAATATAGGAGTTATCAATAGGTAAGGAATGTTTCAACTTAGCTATGAGATAAGAGTTACTTATGGCCTTTATACCTCTATAAATCATTTATCATACCTCCAAAATATGATGTTTGATTCTAGTTATACTTGAAGCATGGTTCTAGTGTTAGCTTGGATTTTTGGGATTTTACTTATACGCAATCACTTTGCCCTTCTGCATCAACATAGTGCCCAAACCAACATTGAAAGCATCACAAAAAATGATAAAGTCTATGCCCTGCTTGGGTGAGGTCAAAATAGGAACCAAATTTAACTACTCGTTGAGCTTTTGAAAGTTCTTCTCACAACCATCCAATCACTAAAATACAATCCTTTTTGAGACAACTTGGTCAAAGGAGGCATAATTGAAGAGAAACTCTCCACAAAATACTAATAATAACCTTCTGAACTAATGAAGCTTCGAATCTCAGTAGGAGAAGTAGGTCTAGCCCAATCACGAATCACATTATCTTGGATGGATCAACCATAATGCTATTCTTGGTTACCAGATGACCCATGAAAGAAATAAAGCCTAATCTTAACTCGCACTTGGAGAACTTTGCATATAACTTCTCATCTCGCAACCTTTGAAGCACAGTCCTCAAGGGTTTCACATGGTCAGCCTAATTCTTAGAATAAAGCAAGATATCATCTATAAATACAATCACAAATGAATCAAGATACGACTAAAATAGTCAGTTAATAACCTCCATGAATGTTGTGGGGCATTGGTAAACCTAAAAGACATGACCAAAAAGTTTTAATGACCATACCCACTCTCAAAAGCCATCTTTGGAGAATCCAAAGCTTTAATGCTTAACTGGTGATACCTGGATCTCAAGTCAATCCTAGAAAACACCAAAGCATCCTAAAGATAGACAAATAGATCATCAATGCAAGGAAGAGGATACTTAATCTTGACAATCACCTTATTTAATAATCGATAGTCAGTGCACATATGCATGGCTCCATCATTATAATTTTCAAACAAGAATGGATCACTCCAAGAAGATACACTAGGTGTAATTAAACCCTTACTAAATAGATCCTACAACTACTTCTTCAAATCCTTCAACTCTGCTGGGGCCATCCTATAAGGAGGAAGAAATATGATTTGTACCTAGACCAACATCAATATAGAAATCAATATGATGATCTGTTAGCATACCGAGCAAATTGTAGGAAACATATCCTAAAATTCCCAAACATCTCAGATAAAATGTAAAGAAAGTAGTGAAGCAATACTAGTGTCATATATATAGACCAAATAATAAAGATACCCCTTTTATACCATACGAAAAGCTCAAAAAAAATCTATAACTACCTTTAAAATGAACTAGGAGTACTCTTCCATGACAACCTTGGCACACCCAGAGTAACTAAAGTTACAACCTTGAGAAAATTATCTAAAATCAAATAATAGGGAGCTAACCAATCCATACCCTAATATAACATTAAATCAACAATATATACCATAATCAAGTCTATTTAGGTCTCACGTTATGCAAAGTTCACTACATAAGATCTGTACAACCAATTCACCACTAAATAATCTCCTACTAGGGTAAACACATGAATATGAGCATCAAGAAACTCATATGAAGCATCAAAACTAGAAGCAAAATATGTAGACATAAAGAAAAATATAAATACAGGATCAAATAACATGGGCGCAGAATGATAGAAAACCAGGATGATACCTGTGATAGCAATATTAGGTATTTTGCCTCGTGTCTCCTAAGTATAGAATAACACTGACCACCTCACCCTTAGACTGAGTAAATTTATATCTACTACCATGAGATCCTTGAGATCCACCTCGATAACCTATGGTATCATCCTTGCCACTCTATGAACCATTTGAATCGCAGAAATAGGAGAAAGACAAAGATAATATTGAGAAATCTACTAGGCATGATCAAACACACATTGAGGATAGTCCCTAATTATATGAAAAATATCCTTACATAAGTAACATGTTCTACCACATGACTCAAGTTGATAGGGCCTAGAAGATGCAGAACAACCTTTATGTCCCAATAAGCCAAAATTAGAGCCCTTGCCTCCATGTCCTAGCCTCTGGCTTTTTGAAACCATGAGAACAAAATACTTACTATCTAAACCCTGTAACGGTGCTTGATCTGGTCTACCAGGATAACCATGAGAACTCCTCTTAGAGAAACCTCTACCTTGAGATGTATGTCCACTAAACTTGCCATGTCAATGAATCTTCTTAACACTGCCACCATCCTGAGTACTTTGATAAATCGAATCAATCAACTTAGCATAATGTACAATAATCTAAAAAATTTCTCCTAAAATAACCATCTGGGTTGTAGCCAACTAATAATAACTTACCAATCCCTAGATAAACTTTATGATCCTTTTGACTTAGTAGAGATACTGGCAGTGCATATCCAGATAAGAAATGAAAACATGCCTCGTACTCCACAATTGTCATGGATCTTTGTGTTGGGTTTGAAATCAAGAGGGCATCACACAAAATCTAATGATTGGAAACAATGGAGTCAATAAATCAAATGATACAGAAAATTAAACTAAAAACATACTAGTGGTTATAGTTTGGCCAATTGGCCTACATATTTTTAAAAAACCAATTCAAAAAACACAAAAACTTTTTGAAAGAAGATCTCCCCTAAACCAAGACTCTTTTGAGGACTACATTGTTGATGCTACTGTGTTGTGGTATGAAAAGAAGTATCTTCAATTTATAAAGTTACAAAAATTTTCCTCCAAGAAAGAGTTTATCCAAATATGAAAGAAAAAATATATTTTATTTTTAGAAAAAGTAAAAAAGTAATTATTGTATTACTCTGACTTTCTTTCTAAGCAAAGTAAAACTTAAATTTGGAAAGAAAATTAGGGCAAAAACCCTAATAAATCTCTCACTTTTGACTTGATTTTCTGGAAAAATAATCTTGATCTTCCTTCTTCACACAATCTTCATATATCACTACTGCTTATCATGATTAAAAGTTTATATGGGTTAAAATTTGGAGCCCTATACATTTAAAGTAAAAGCATGGGTTAATATTATTGGTGCTATGTGCTATAAGTGAATTGGGTTGAAAGTAGAGTGTTGTACATTGAAAGGGAGCACAAGTTAAAAGTGAAGATCATGCATTAAAAGTATATGCATGGGTTGAAAGAATCTCAAGAGTTAATAGTAAGCATGAGTTGATAGTTGGAGCCCATAAACATGAGTTGGAAATTGATTTTGTTTTAAAAATAGAGCTGCAGGATTATTGAAAATATGGTTGAAATTTCTTCTCCACATATGGTTGGACAAAATATTCATTATGATCAAATTTCTTACAACTATAACTGAAATCACCTTCAACCTGTCTTCAACCAATGATTAAACCATATGCTCTGATACCACTTTTTGGGTTAGAAATTGAAAGGGCGTCATGTGAAAGCTAATATTTTGCAAATCATAGAGACGATAATTTAGATAACAAGAAAAAATATACTAAAAACATATTATTTAATATGGTTTGTCCAATTTGCCTACATGTTAAAAAACTAATATTATTGAAAAAGAAAGAAACATATGGGAGAAATTCCCCCCTAAACAAAACTCTCTAATCGATTATATTGTGGATGTTATTATATTAGGAAATAAGAAAAAGGATCCTCAATTTATAGAGGTGCAAAATCTTTCCTCCAAGAAAATGGTTAGCCAAATATGGAAGAGAATTATATTTTTGTTTCAGGAAAAGTAAAAGTAATTATGGTATTACTTTGACTTTCCTTCAAAGAAATGTAAAACTAAAATTCGGCAAGAGAATCATGGAAAAATCCCTAACACCTAACTCTAGATGATTACACTCATCGTTCATATGATCCTTTAAATTGTAAGCCACGGACCTTAAATTGTAAGCCAAGAACATCTACAGAAAAGCCACAAAAAAATAGGTCTATTTCATAGCAAGAGACCTCTATCACTGTTGGGCCGCGTCAGTCAGCTGATAAGTAATATACTTAACTCTATAGGACTCAAGATATTTGAGCATATGCAATATCTCATTTCAGTCAAGCAAAAACTCATAACCTTTCTCTCCAATAATACAACAAAACTTGGGAGGAGATAAGCGAATTAATCTCTCAAATTTCCTCTAATCATCAGAAGTCATCACCGGATGGGGGTATCATAGAAGATGGTTATGCTCCTGAAGTAAAAAAACCATAAGTATAAGTCTAGCCCAATGGCGGTATACCTCCCGGATTCTGAGAATTACTTGACATACCCAGTGGAATACCTATTTGGGGATGCCTTCTAATGACCCAACAAACAAATCAATAAATCTTATAACACTAGGGTATCAATTAAACTGTGGGTATCTAAAGCTAGCCATGCATCCTCTTCCAGATAGCCCTCTTCATTATAATAACTCTCTGGCTCAAGAGAGGATACCCTAGCATGTCATCTAGATGGAGCAGCTCCTCATGCCCATACTTTACCTCTAGCTCAGCACAACGTTACCTCACTTTCTGACTGGGGCTTCGACAGCTGGTACTGGCTTAGCATCCTCAACATCTCTGGATCTAGTCCTTACTATCTAAGTAAAAAAAATCAAATACATGGTTTATAATGTTAGGTATGAATAATCCGTATGATAAGGAATCAATTTAAATAAGTATTTCCAAAAGATATCTTATAGACTCTCAAAGATAGATACAAATGCCTATGTACCAATCTATTACACTAGACATTCTGCTCTTTTATTTATAAGATTGGTGAACCTATCACTTTGATACCAATTTTTCAATACCCTAAAGTTGAGGTCACGATGGAACCTACCTTCACCCAGTCTTGGTAGGTAAGTCGAAGAACCCACAGAAGAAAGTAACTCAACAATGAAGAAAATAAGTAAATACGGCATCTATAATAAAGTCAGACCATACATGTAAATACTATGAATAACTAAAATAAATAAATATATTGCCCAAGATATAATTTAATAAATAGAAAGAGCATCTAATAAATTTTTGAAAATGAAAATGTAAAATATTTGTCCTTGAATAATAATAATGACATGGTAAAGATCGATGGAGGCTAGAACAAGGCTCTAAATGGGGATCTCACCATGTAATTAGGAAGTCAATTGTGACCACACAAATCAACTACTGCGGCCAGTACTCATACTGGGATCAACACCAGAAGGGAACCATAAGAGTGGGTACGGTCTACTTGTACTCAATAGGTATCATAGGTCGATTGAGTAAAGTAGAAAATGATAGAATTAAAATATATATCAGCAATCTAGCTACAAATTAAAAGGTTTCCAAATGGTAGATTACACCATCTCCACTATCATTTTTAAGATATAAAGACAATAGAGGAAATTACTACACAACAACAACATATAAGAGAGAAATACAACAATGTAATGCAATTCAATGCAATGATGATGTAATGGTGATGGATGTAATCCATCACATGGCTTTTTCTGTACACCTAATGAACCTCAACACTTAAGATAGGACCATAGGGGTTTGTTGCCCGTATACCTTATCATATATAAATTTACCTTTTCGACTTGTTTACGAATCAATGGTTTTATAAGGTGTTTCTCAGTCAACTCTTTTGTCCATGGATCAAAGGTGTTATAAAGTATTTCTAAGTGGTAGTAATTTCAATGAATATTAAGGAATAAGATGAGGATCCATGCACATACCAAGTCAATATGATAATGATGGATCATTTCTCTAAGAAATATACTCTCTCGGGTATTACTAACATGATAAAGACAAATAATGTTCAAAAAGGCCTATAATATCAATTCGATCCCCCATATAGGCAACACCATATTAATAATGATAATTAATGCACAAATAAGGTCTATAGTGTCAAATAAATCCCTTACTAGAGCATCACCACAATTACATTCACTCAAGTCAACAACAATAAGCAAATAATTTCCTACATGAGCATGCAGTGATAATAACGATTCCAAAATACTAGTCCCTCCAGTAAAATTCCCTAACCTACAACATGCTTTACAAGAAAGTTTACAATCCAGGTTACTCTGAAGAAAGTTAAGTCATTACCTACCTCAAAAAATAAAAAATGCAAGCGTTAGCCTTCAATGCAGAGCCTTTCCCCCTCACATGATCTCAACATGAGCTTAAACTATAAAAAACATAATCTATATGTCACAAAAAGCTAATGATACCAATATTAGCTATATTTGGATTGGGTCTAAAATTAGTTTGAAAAATGGTTTAAAAAATGATAAGGATAAAACCATAATGTTATTTTAGAAACTTGTTCCCAAAGTCAAAAGAAATGTACATATTAAAACCCAAGCACAAATGGGTTGAAACTAATGTTCAACTGGATGGAAAACCATTTTAAGAGTTTATCAGAAAATCCCCTAAATTCTAATTTGAAAGTAGGCTTAAGTCATCGATAGCCCCATAAAGTTGTTCACAAAATTCACTTAGACACCTCAACTCAACCTTATACCTATTCAACACTCAAACTACTCAAAATGTGTACCAATTAGACATATTTTTTTATAATCAACCATAAGTATAAAATGTGTGTATCACACATACCTGATGTGTCAAAAAAATTAATTAAAAATGGACATGTGGCAGATAAATTAAAAAAAATATGAGTTAAAAAAGGAAAAAAATTATAATTTAAATCCAAACCTACCTAACTCCCCACCCCAAAAAAAGAAAAAACCCAATGCCTCCACCTTCATTCATTGACTTACAGCCTGCCTTCCTCCATCACCACCTTCATTAATTACCCCTACCTCTTCACTGGCCACCTTTATTCATTGGCCGGAGCTATTATCCCTATTTCAAGCTCAGCAATGGAATAAAATTCCAACAAAAAAATCACTGAAAAATTCATTGAACAAGCCCACAAAAAGTACCAATCTTTAACAATTTTTTTTTACAAATTATCTGCTGTCAATTGACAAAATTGAGAAATTATGAAAATTGAAGAATTGGTGTTTTCATCTAATAATCAAGAAAAAGAATTGAGTTGAAAAAAATAAAGCTTTTAACAATACCGAAGTGTGAATCCTCAATCTTTCTTTCCTTTTCTTTCTTTTTTCTTCCCGCTTTAAATCTGTGATTTTTTAAGAATATGTTCCATTTTTCATTTTTTTTTTGGATTTGTTCTTCATATTCATTTTCTTTCTTTTTCAATTTTTGTTTAGTTGGGAAGAAGATTTTTTAAAATAATGTGATGGGTGGAGGTGGGGATATAAGATTTAGGTAGTGATCTCCATTTTTTCCAGTAAAGATGGTGGCATATGTGGTTCTTCATCTTGAAAGGAATAAAATAAAGAAGAAAATGAAAAAAAGGGAATTGGATTTGTTCTTCATATTTTATTTCTTTCCTTTTCAGTTTTTATTTAGTTGGGAAGAAATTTTTTTAGAATAATGGGATAAGTGGGGTGGGGATATAATATTTGGGTAGTGTTCTCCATTTTTTTTGGCAAAGATGGTGGCATATGGTGGTTCTTCATCTTGAGAAGGAATAAAATGAAGAAGACAATGGAAAAAAAGAAATTTGGCAAAAAAACACCTCTCACACGCTACTTTGCAGTGTATTGCACGCATTGAGCCATGTCAGCAAAAAGTGTTATAGTGGTTCCAATTCGAGGTAGTTGAGGTGCTTAATAGGTATAAGATTGAGTTGAGGTATCTAAGTGAATTTTGTGGACAACTTTAGGGGGCTATTGATGACTTAAGCCTTGAAAATAATATTAGAAGGTGTTTTTGAAGATGTAATTAATAGAAATTAATGGGTATAAGAGTTTGTAGCTTACCCAAGCTCATATGATGAAGAAAACCCTAGAAATTCCCCTTTACCAAAGCTTCCAAGTTAAAAAATAGGGTATTCATAATGTTTTGTGAACAGTACCTTGCAATCATGGGCTCCACCTCAGAATAATAAGGGTCTACATTGACCAGGGATATATTGTACATTGTAATTATAGGAGGTGGGTCTTATGAACGTGATGAAGAATTTGACCCGATCCACCAGATAACCCATCGAAATCACCATCCACCCACCATACGACGGTGACAAACAACTTGGTAAATCCCTGTGATCGTTCCACCAAGTCTCGTGACCATAATAAAGGATCAGGGGTTGCACCATTTGAAAACAAACCAACTGAGGCGTGGTAAAAAAAATCCTTCAAAAAGACCCTTGAGATTCATTCGAGACCAGATAGAAGTAAACTATATATGGTACTAGGCTACTTTTGACATTCTGTACTTAATGGAAATGTCAAAATTTTGAAAAGAGGTCATTTATTACTAATCTAAAATAGACATTCTAGATTTAATTGTGCATTCCAAATCGATGTTCTATGTCAGAAACTCAATATGTTGACCAAAGTCAAACTAATGGTTTTTTAAAAGCCTTAAATGATCTCAAACTCTCTTAAGTCGCTCCTGATTGCATTGAGGACCATGCTAACCATCCTTTTAACTCATAAATAATCTGTAAGAACTATAAAGAAGGGTAAAATGATCGAAATACATAAAAAGGTAAAAAATCACTACCGTGGTTGTTACAGTCAATCATCAAAACATCAACATGATAGATATAATACGATCAAGGCTAGAACCCAATATTTTTTCCCTGATGGAAATCATAGAGCCTTTTGTAGTACATGAAACTTGCAACTACTTTTAGTTCCCTCTTTCACCATGTAAGACAACACCCAACATATGTTCCCCTTGTCACCAGTATTCACAATCACCCACCAATTCCCCTTTTAAAGTTCCCGCTTTCACCAGCTCCTCTTTCAACTAACCAGTTCGCTAACTAGTTCACCTTTTTACTAATTGTCCCCACTTTTGGCATTATTAAAAAGGATAAACATTAAAATAAAGTAAGGTTTAAGAACTAATATTCCAAGACGCATAAGATAACATACATAAGGAAAACACAAAATAAAAAAAAAATAGGGAGAATTTGATTAAACCACAAAAAAACTTGTAACAACCCAAGTTCCTGAGCTTTAGACCCTCTAAGAGTAGAGTAATTGAATTAGCCTAGTTTCTGAAGTAATTTCAACACTGCCAGTGGTAATGGTCCAGGTAACGAGTCACTAGGTAACGTAACGAGTCATTAGGAGGGACTCATTGTCACAACAGTGAGGTCTCCCAATATTCTACCCTAATCATGAGTTGACGCCATAAGTCATGACGTCAAACAATGAGTCTTGTGTGTGATTCATTGTCATCACAGTGGGGTACCAGGATTCTGCTCCCCAAGTAACAATTCCAGGTAACGACTCGTGGCCAAACTTTACGAGTCTCTACCTAACTTATAATGACTAGACGTTATTTTTGCTACCCATTATAATTGGGGTCTTTTTGGCCTTTCCACCTTTAAACTTTACCCACTAGTTAAAAAAACTCTAATGACCCTTTAACATCAGTTATCAAATAAAAAACACTACTTTCTCCTCTTTAACTCTCAAGGCAAGAGAATACTAGGGTTTTTTAAGGGATTCAATATTCAAGATCCAACCTTCTAATTATTTTTAATTTTTTGCACATTTTAGGCATCTCTCACCCCTAAATTTGTATTTATTATTATGGAATAAATTGGCTTAATATTCATATGATTTATTATTGGGTTTTAAATTGGGTTGAGGTATTTTGATGTTGATTTCTTGATTTTTTTTCACATGTTTTAAATATGCTATTCATGCTTTAATTAACATTCTTGGGAATGAATATGTGTATAGTTATGGGGATTCCAATAGGGAACATAGTTTCCTCAAATTGATGACTTTTTGGCTTAGTGATGGCATTAATCTCAACCCACTTTGTGAATTTGGATTTTGAACGTGGATAATTGCATAATTCAACTTATTTATGAGCCCATTGCATTAATGGATAATTTGTTAAAATATATTTAAAAGGCACTTGGTGGCCAAGGTTTGAATATTAAAATAGAACATTGGAGTCTAATGGTTACATGTTGTAACACCTCGATTTTATGGAACCGGAACACCACACGGTGCGCATGATCCTGAAGGACCACAAGCTAAGCCTTTTCTGATATCTGTACTTGAGCACTGCATAATATACTAAAATAAATGTAGAAAACTGGCGGAAACTTTCCATAAGTTTCAAATGTCTAAAAATACTCAATACTGAAAACTGAATACTAATACATCTATTCGAAAAGCCTCTAAACTTGTCTGCACTGTAAAGTTGATGGGACATGTCCCCAACTAACTCCATCTACTAAAAATAAACTGAGTCTAATTCTATAATAACATAAGGATCATCCACGAATGAAGAGGACTCACTGCTACGTCTACTGCTGCTGACTGAGTCTGGACTGCTAAGGGTGCTCTAAATCTCGTGCTTCGGAACCTATGGTATAAGACACCATAGCACAAGAGAAAAGTATATGTTAGTACTTTGAATATATTGGTATGCTAGATGAGGTAAGGCTAAATGCAAGGGCTTATGCATGAACATAGCTTGACTAAATAACATGAGAGTACTGAATGAGGACACATGTATGAATGCACAGACCAAAATTGGAATTTTAGTAACACTGAATACGAACTCTAAATAATGGTTTTAGAATACTGACTTACTGATGAATGAGTCTACTAGTACTGATGTATGAGTTTACTAATACTGAGAGACAGAATAGCTGAGTCTATTGAGATTGATGTCTAATCTTACTGATGCTGATACTGATTTATTATATCTGAGATCAAGCCTCTATAACGGGTGACCTATAAATTTACTGGTAATGATGCCTGATACATGATAAACTGAGTCTGAGATCAAGCCTATATAACTGCTGACCTCTGAGTCTACTGATAATGAATATGATTGTCTTAATCTGAGATCAAGCCTATACAACGGGTGACCTCTGAGTCTACTGATAATGAATATGATTGTATAAATATGAGATCAAGCCTATATAATGGGTGACCTCTGAGTATACTAATAATGATAAAGAATGACTGAATATGAGATCAGACATATCTAGCGGAAGATCTCTGAATCTTTTAATAATAAAAATGACAGACTGAGTTTGAGATCAGGCCTATCTAACGGGTGATCTCCAGCTCTATTAGTACTGATACTGATTAACTTTATATGAGACCAGGCCTATCTAGCGGGTGTTCCATGAATCTATGGAACTATCTAAGTTCCTTACTGAGATGGGTGACTGTATCTAACAGTCCTGATTTTTGAGTTCTACTCAGAAGACTGATACTAAAACTACAACTGTGGGAGTTCTTACTTAAACGACATGCCTTGAATATGATCTAGTAGGGTCCAACCTGTAACCCCAGCTGGAAGGGTGTCAATTCCGTGCCATGGGTAAAGACCTCTGCTATGGTCAAGCCTCTCTAATGGGTGACCCTGAATAGGAAGTCAAGCCTAAGGAAATATGATAGTCATGCCTTAATCTAATGGGTGACTCCTGGTCCTACGCTGGCTACACAGTTCTGGAGTTTAGGGATGATTACTAATAACTCTGCCTCTCTAACAGGGAAGACTTCATCCCTGCACTCGCTCGGTGCTAGTTCCTACTCCAAACTGAAAGACACTAAACTGATTCTTAACTGAACTTGGACTAAGCTGAATCTGTTACTGTTCATATTTCTTGACTAATCTGACTGAGTTCACTTGGTTCCGTTATCTGATGGAATGCTACTGGATCTCATTATCTGACTAAATGCTACTAAGTTCTTAATACTTGAATACTGCTAAGATCTGAGCTGACTACTGAACTAAAGCTGGAATGCTAATGATACTTAGATTACTGAGATTTCTTAAGTTTTGTAACTGTCTGAGAGTACTGAGTTCTGTAACTAACTGAGTTCTAAGGATCGTGGATCGACTGAGATTATCATGAAAACTGACACTGGCTTTAGACAACAGCTAATTATCGGGTATAAATACTCCCTGGACTCGATAACATCAAAGTAAAACATAACCATCCTTGAATAATCTTGACCATGGACTTTCATTCACCATTACAATCATTGAAGCCTCTCTTCAAGCACTTGGAAATCATAAACATATGATAGTATAGAGAGACATTCTATTGACTCATACTCCATTAAACAAGGTCTTACAAAAAACACTTAACATGTATTGAAGAGCACATAATTGGGGAATTTCATGCTAACATGTCACAATTCATTCACTAAGGCTTTTCAAGAAACACTTGGCATGCTTGAACTTGCACATAATTGGGGATTTCTAGTAAACATGCTATAATGTCTCTAATTCCTTCACATAAGCATTTTATCAAACATATGGGGAGCATGCTTTGGTTATTCAAAAATTTTCACACATAATTATCATAAATACACCAATCAATATGCAACTTTAGGGGTTTATCATGGACATAATGTAATTCAACCCAAATAAGGATCAAAGCTTGCAACTTGTATTCTAAAGTATAAATTATAACTCAACAATAACATAAACATCAATTCACATTAATCATGAAAACTAAAAAAAATCACAATCTTTGAATTTAAAAAGAGATTCTTGAACTTCTTGGGTGGAAGGGACCCAAGAATCAATATCTGCATACCTTACTATTTCATCCTCGAAAGATTAATGGTGAAACCTTGATGATTAGGGTCTTGATTTTGGAACCCTAGCTCTTGTTCTTGAGAAAAATTGAGAGAAAACAACAATATTTAGGTTTAATGTGGCTGAATTTCGTGTTAAGGGGTATATATAGGGGTAGCAAAATGATCGTTTTGCCCTTAGAATTAAAATGTGGAACTGGAACGCCGATAAAAGCTTCACCGTGACGTGGTGGAATCGCAGTGAGCTACTAGAATTTGACAATTAGTAAATTAAGCCTTAGAGCGATGCGCCATATTCGCGGAGGCTCACTAGATTTTGATGATTGCCATTTTGGCTGACTCCGCGACTCGCCAAAATACCAGGTGGTACACTGTCTCACTAAAATGGCTCTAACTCTTTGCCCGAGTATCGGATTTGGGCAAATTTGGTATCGATAGAAAGCTTATTCAATTTTCCACGTGATAAAAAGTCAAAATCTTAAAAATTTCTCATGGAATAAAATATATTCATCTTTGAAGAAAGATCTTTGATGTTCTACAGACAAATTTAAACTAGGAGAAGGGGGGTATTACAATATCTCCCTCTTGGAAACATTCATTCGACTGATTTAGCTGAGAATACTAGCAGGCTGAACTTACTTACTGGACATGAACATGAGAAACATGACTATATGAATCGAACTACTGATATACTGAGATTTCATACTGAACTTGTATATCTGATGCATGGAATATACGACTGAAGCTACTCATAAGATGAATTCTCATAATGGACATGCATATCTGATGCATGGATTCTTGACTGAGTTGTTCTCGTGAATGCATGACTGAATACACTGATAAGCTGAGCTTTTCTACTGAACATGCATATCTAATGCATGAATACTTGACTGAACTGACTCTTGAATGCTTGACTGATTATGCAATGATAACGAATGCTAGCTTTGTGAGAAAAATCTGAACATGCAATTGAATGGGTTTAAAGAATTGAAAACATCTCAAAATTATGGGTTATCTCCCCCTTGGGACACTACGTCCCTCAAAGAACGCTTACTTCACCAAAATACTGAGGCGATGCACAAGACACCTATGAACTGGATCATAACTGAACCTTGGAGAGCTAAAACTAATGCATGACTCATGAACTAAACTTATCTTGCAACTATTAGGACTTTCCACCTTGGAATAGTTATCTTTCCTTGAAATTTTAGACAGCCTGACTAGATGGAAAGATGAGAAAACAAACTACACGAATCTGGCTGTCTGACTGCTAAATTGACTTGCTGTCTTTACTGAATAACTCATGCTGAAACTTATACTTAACTGAAGTACTTCTTCTGCACTCTTTCAACTATACACTCCTCTTTATCTTTAAGTCATCACCAAAAGAATGAGAACACTTTACTAAACTCTGAACTGAACTACAATCAATCTACTCTAGAGTCTGGGGCATAATAATGCACATGAATGATAAACTTATCCAAAAAGTCTGCACTTGAAAGTATAAAACTCATTGCTAATACTATCTTCTGGAATACAACTCTTAACATTCTTTAGTTTCTGCCATCATCATCACATACCTACACCCCTTTTCGACACATGCTTGTCTCGTTAAACACATCATCTGCTTCTGTTCCTTCATCAACTACTAGGATCACACCTCCTAACTCATATCCACACCTTCATACTTAGTTTTTGATCAATAACCTTAAATTCTTGCATGCACTGTTTAAGCCTACTGATTTACCTCTTATACAACTATCCCCATGAATACATAATCTGCTTGATATGGTTAACGCTATTCCAACTCTACTACTGATAAACTCCCGGGTTCATGATTTTAACTCTAGGTCATATGCTATCATAGGTTCAGAGAAAGGATCTAATGAAATACTACTGAGCCTGTGGGTGATCCCATAACTGTCTACAGAGACGGTCTGAGAAAGCCCTATCTCTAGGACTTTGAGCTTCACTGTTTATATCACCTTAAAAGTAAGGTGTAGTTGACATAAGTGGAGAATGATGAGAATCTACATAACTTTCTTAGAAGACCTTTCTATAGCACGATCTGAGACATGAAAGAAGTGAAAATTTTCCTAAAACATCTTGTAGCATCGTGTACATAAATGTGGTACGCAACACACCCATGCACAAGACTATACTAAATGTGTCTTTTTAGAATTCCTAGGACACTATTTCACCTTAGGCTCTGATACCAAGTTTGTAACACCCCAATTTTCTGGAACCGACATGCCACATGGTGCTCATGATCCTAAAGGACCACAAGCTAACCCTTTTTTGATATTTGTACCTGAGAACCTCATAATATACTGAAATAAATGTGGAAAACTAGCGGAAACATGCCATAAGGTTCAAATATCTAAAAATACTCAATACTGAAAACTGAATACTAATACATCTGTTCGAAAAGCCTCTAAACTTATTTGAACTGTGGAGTTGATGGGACATGTCCCTAACTAACTCCGTCTACTGATAATAAACTAAGTATAACGCCATAATAAAATAAGGATAAACCTCGAATGAAGAGGACTCACTGCTATGTCTACTGCTGCTGACTGAGTTTAGAATGCTAAGGGTGCTCTGGATCTCACACTTCGGAACCTATGGTATAAGACACCATAGCGCAAGAGAAAAGTATGCATCGGTACTTTGAATTTACTGGTATGCTAGATGAGTTAAGGGTAAATGTAAGGGCTTATGCATGAACATAGCTTAACTAAATAACATGAGAGTACTGAATGAGGACATATGCATGAATGCACAGACCAAAACTAGAATCACAGTAACACTGAATACGAACTCTAAATACAGGTTCCAGAATACTTACTTACTGATGACTGAGTCTACTAGTACTGATGTTTGAGTTTACTAATACTGAGAGATAGAATAACTGATGTCTAATCTTGCTGATACTGATACTAATTTATTATATCTGAGATCAAGCCTATATAACGGGTGACCTCTGAGTTTACTGGTAATGATTCTTGATACTTGATAAACTGATTCTGAGATCAAGCCTATACAATGGGCGACCTCTGAGTCTACTTATAATGAATATGATTTTCTGAATCTGAGATCAAGCCCATATAACGGGTGACCTATAAGTCTACTGATAAGGAATATGATTGTCTGAATCTGAGATCAAGCCTATATAATGGGTGACCTCTGAGTCTACTAATAATGATTAAGAATGATTGTATCTGAGATTAGACCTATCTAGTGGAAGATCTCTGAATCTTTTAATAATAGAAATAACAGACTGAGTTTGAGATCAGATCAGGCCTATCTAACGAGCAATCTCCAGCTCTATTAGTACCGATACTGATTAAATTTATGTGAGACTAGGCCTATCTAGCGGGTGGTCCATGAATCTATGGAACTATCTAAGTTCCTTACTAAGATGAGTGACTATATCTGACAGTCCTGATTTCTGAGTTCTACTCTAAAGACTGATACTGAAACTGCAACTGTGGGAGTTCTTTCTTAACCGACATGTCTCGTATCTGATCTAGTGGGGTCCAACCTGTAACCCCAGCTGGAAGGGTGTCAATACCGTGCCACGGGTAAAGACCTCTCCTATGGTCAAGCCTCTCTAGCGGGTGACCCTGAACAGGGAGTCAAGCCTAAGGAAATATGATAGTCAAGCCTTAATCTAACAGGCGACTCCTGGTCCTGCGCTAGATATGCAGTTCTAGAGTTCAAGAAATATTACTAACGACTCTGCCTCTCTAACAGGGAATCCATCATCCCATTACTCGCTCGGTGCTAGTTCCTACTCCCAACTAAAAGACACTAAACTGACTCTTAACTGAACTTATACTGAGTTAAATCTATTAATGTTCATATTTCTTGACTGATCTGACTGATTTCACTTGGTTTCATTATCAGATGGAATGCTACTGGATCTCGTTATCTGACTGAATGCTACTTAGTTCTTAATACTTGAATAGTGCAAAGATCTGAGCTGAGTACTGAACTGAAGCTGGAATGCTAATGATACTTAGAATACTGAGATTTTTTAAGTTTTGTAACTGTCTGAGAGTACTGAGTTCTATAACTAACTAAGTTCTAAGGATCGTGGCTTGAACTGAGATTATCATAAAAACTGACACTGGCTCTAGACAGCAGCAAATTTGTCGGGTATAAATACCCCAAAGACTTGATAAAATCAAAGTAAAACATAACCATCCTTGAATAATCATGACCATGGACTTTCATTCACCATTACAATCATTAAAGCCTCTCTTCAATCCCTTGGAAATCATAAACATGTGATAGTATAGGGAGACATGCTATTGGCTCATACTCTATTCAACAAAGTCTTACAACAAACACTTAACATGCATTGAAGAGCACTGTAACGCCCCGAAATATCATCCCGAGATCCCACATGGTGCCAAGGCTACACGTAGCCTCAAGCTAACCCTTTAAGCCAAAACACTACGCTAAGGATATGTATATAAGTAACTATCATTTCACATCGCACATGGCATAAAATATTGTTAGACTGTACATATATGGAATGTCTGTACACAAACCAACCAAACAATACACTAGTCTGACATTGCCTGTATACAGCAAAATCAATGAGCCATTGGGACAAACCCACAACTGACTCAACAGGCCAAAGGGATCACAAAACAACAGCACCAAAATAGGCAACTTGATCCTCGAATCATGAGGACGCACCACTGAAGGAACTTAGATGCGGCACTCGGATATCACTGTCGTGTCTGCGGCTGAGTGCCTGAACCTACATCATGGTAAGAATGTAGCCCATAGAGAAATATGTGGGTCAACACAAGATACGTACTGAGTATGTGGGGGTGTATGCAAAATATAAATAATATCATAAATTTCGTAAAAACGTACATACGGACCATAATAACACACCTGGCTTAAGTGACATTTAATCATGCAACTCATAACATCTTAGATAGGAAATGTAGGAGAAAAATATCATAAATCATTATAGATCATCATAGGAAACTTGACTTACCACATCAAAACTCGGAGAGACTCGGTATTTCAATAAACATGACTCTTATGGACAGGGGAGTTTCCTAAAACCGACAACCCCACGTGAGCTACGTGGAATACCAATGTTTGAAACCTCTATTAGCGGGAGCGTCATACTCTTTGCCAGAGAGTACGACCTTAAAACTGCAATAATCAAAATCAGGCTCTCTGGCCAATAATATTATTATCAAACAACCCTACGGTGGCACATGGGTTTGGGAAAATACCAAATTTCCCTCTCGGTGCTAAGTACTACTCCCCGACAAGCTCAGAACGCGTTAAAATCCACCACAACATCACAAGGGTCTATTATAAAGACCAAATCAAATCTCTTTCTCATTTATCAAATCATATCAATTTGTGGATTCCTAACTCAACACATTTTAGCTCAAAACATTTTAATCTTCCTCAACGTCAACAAGGTATCAATGAATTGAACCATAACCGACTCGACATTTGGACAAGGATATGAAGACTCAATACATAATATTTTCAACAATTTAACTCATCAAAACCATCCACAAAATACCAAGACTCATTGCAACTTCAATATCAACATTTCTCAATTTGCCATCCAACTCTCATTTAAAGGTACTTGAGACATCAACCCATAGTAGGGATATAGAATTTCCAATATCAATTATAAATTCATAATAAGGAAATAGTGGAATGATAGTATAAATCAAGGCTTACCAAATTAAATCATCATACTCTCATAATCAAATACTTTTTGGACATAATTCCATCTCAACATCATACACATATCGGATGACATAATCCCACAGTTCATGGAAAATAATATAAGATATAAAACCATATTTCCAATTCATGGTAAAACATGTAAAATCTCATGTCAATGTAATTCAACAAAAATACCGGGCAAAAGATCGAAAGGATAATCTTGTTCAAAGCCCCACATACCTAAAAATGGAAGATGAATATGAACTTCCGACTCCGGAACTTTATTCACAAAAATAAAGGGTGCTTCTCGAAGCCCTTAACATGATCAACTCGAATCCCAAATCAATTTGAAATTTCTACGGTTCAATCAAGAGACATAGAAGGATGAAATTTGGAGTTGTAGGGTTGGGGTTTGAGCCTTAGGAAATTTTGGAGAAAAATGAGCTATTGAATGCTCTTAATGGACTTAAATCCATGATTTACCCGGATGGATTGAAGTGGAAATGACCAAAATACTCTTAAAAATTAAATAATGTCAAATCTGACCTTTGGTGGACTGTTTTGATAGGCTGAAGTAGATCGACCATAACGTTTTGCTCCGATTGCCAAATTGGATGAAACTAATTTCATTGGAAAAAGGACTTTCATAGATTTCTGTTGATATATAGTAGCTCACCCAGATCTTTATGTACAAGGAGTTATGATCATTTGAAGTTGACCCTAAAATTCGCCTGGCCTCAGTATTTTTTTCCTGCACATTTACTATTCAGCACTATTCACGGTTAGATCGGAATGATCATAACTCATCGCTCGAGTGTCCATTTTGGATGATCCACATATCGTTAGTAATCTTATTCGATGCTCAACGTGATGACGGATTGCATATCCAAAAATTCCTCATAGAAAAATTATTAATCATGATAAAGAACATAATTCAACACATTTTCTTCCGAGATCTTAACATAATTTTTTTTTTCGGGGCATCACATCATCTCCCCCTTGGAAACATTCATCCCCAAATTTTGATTGGTAGGTCAAGAATACTATGAAAATGAGTAGATAGAGAAAAATCATCTTGCCCAAGCATATACTCCATTCTAGATTTTTTTGGATATCGTAGAAAACACATAAGCCAAGATAAACATAGCAATAAGGATTAAATCAAAAGAGAACGATATCTTTGACATGCTCAGGATTCGTAGGAAAGAGGTGGGGGTATTTGGAGTGCACATCCGCTTCGGCTTCCCAAGTAGCACTCTCCACGGATTGATTTCACCAAAGCACTTTAACCAAAGAAACTTCCTTGTTTCTTAGCCTACGAACTTGAAAGTCAAAAACCTCGACCGGAATCTCTTCATATGAAAGACTATCTTGAATACTCGAGCTTTCGGAAGGATCAATCACAACAGAATCACCAATAGACTTCTTAAGCATAGAAACATGGAAAATCGGATGGACGTTAGATAACTCCGCGGACAATTCAACCTTATACGCTACCTTCCCAATGTGATCCACAATCTTATAGGGACCAATGTAACGGGGACTTAGTTTCCCTTTCTTCCCAAATCTCTTCACCCCTTTCATGGGTGAAACTTTCAAGTACACTAAATCACCAACATCAAATTCAAGGTATTTCCTCCTTACATCTGCGTATGATTTTTGACTACTTTGGATGATTTTCAACCTTTTCCGAATTAACTTAACCTTCTCCATGGCCTCGAACACCGTATCCGGTCCAGTCGTGTCAGCCTCACCAACTTCAAACCAACCAATGGGTGATCTACACCTTCTACCATACAAAGCTTCAAACGGGGCCATTCCAATAGTAGCATGAAAACTGTTATTGTAAGCAAACTTGATTAATGCTAAGTGCTCATCCCAACTACCTTTAAAATCAAGCACACAAGACCTCAACATATCTTCTAAAGTCTGAATGGTTTGCTCGTCCTGACCATCTGTTTGCGGATGGAAAGTAGAACTTAAACGAATTTGGGTACCGAGACCCTTCTGGAAAGATTTCCAAAACTGGGAGGTAAACTGAGTACCTCTGTCAGAAATAATAGCCAAAGGGATTCCATGAAGTCTGATGAGTTCCCAAATATATATTCTAGCATAATCTTCAGCTGTATACGATGAATTCACAGGCAAGAAATGAGCTGATTTCGTCAGCCGATCTACGACAACCCAAATTGAATCATGATGGCGACGAGAAGGAGGCAAACCAACTATGAAGTCCATATTCACTTCTTCCCACTTCCAAGTAGGAATGCTAAACTCTTGCCTCACGCCACTGGGCCTTTGATGCTCTATTTTAACCTGTTGACACATGGAACACTTCGCCACAAATTCTTCTATGTTCCTCTTCATACCATTCCACCAATAGATTTCCCGTAAATCATGGTACATCTTGGTAGCACCAGGATGGATAGAGTATCTCGTACCATGCGCTTCCGCCTTAATCCTCTACTTCAAGTTATCAATATCAGGAACACATAATCTTTCTCGGAGTCTCAAAACGCATCTCCCCCTTGGGAGAGAACCTCCACCTTTTGGTCTTTAACTGACTCTTTTAACCTGACCAAGGTAGGATCCCTGTCTTGCTTCTCCTTCACTTCTGAAACTAAAGAGGATTCAGAACCGCTTTGCACTCCTATACTACCCTCAGCATCACCAAACAACCTAACCCCCAATCTAGCCAAATGATGTACCTCACGGGCCAACATTTTCTTACCAATCTCCACATGTGCTACACTACCAATGGACTTCCGACTAAGGGCATATGTTACTATATTGGCCTTGCCCGGATGATATAGCACGCTCATATCATAATCTTTCAACATTTCTAACCATCGTCTCTGCCTAAGATTCAAATCCTTTTGGGTGAATACATACTGCAAGCTCTTATGGTCCGTGAAGACGTCGACATGGACACCATACAAATAATGTCTCCATATTTTCAAAGCAAAAACCACGACAGCTAATTCAAGGTCATGGGTAGGATAATTCTTCTCGTGAGGCTTTAGCTGCCTGGAAGCATAAGCTATAACCTTTCCCTTTTGCATCAATACACAACCCAAACTGACTCTGGAAGCATCGTAATACACAACAAAACCATCAACACCATCAGGCAAAGTCAACACAGGGGCTGAAGTGAGTCGAGTCTTCAACTCCAGAAAACTCTTCTCACAAGATTCGGACCACAAGAACTTCACTTTCTTTTGGGTCAAACGGGTCATAGAAGACACAATAGATGAAAGCCCTTCAACAAAACGACGATAATAACCAGCTAGACCCAAGAAACTTTGGATATCAGAAGGAGAAATAGGTCTAGGCCAACTCTTTATAGCCTCTATCTTTTAAGGATCAACTCTAATACCTTCGGAAGAAACAACATGACCCAAGAAGGCTACAGAGTTCATCCAGAACTCACACTTACTGAACTTAGCATACAACCGATGAGTTCGAAGAGTTTCCAACATGATTCGGAGATGATCCGCATGATCACCCTCACTTCGGGAGTAAATAATAATATCATCAAGGAACACTATTACATATAAATCCAGATATGGCCAGAATACATGGTTCATAAGATCCATGAAAACCGCTGGAGCATTAGTTAACCCGAAAGACATCACTAAAAATTCAAAAATGACCATAACGGGTTCGGAAGGCTGTCTTAGGGATATCACATTCCCTAACCTTAAGTTGGTGATAACCGGATCTGAGGTCTATCTTCGAAAAGTAGCTCGCACCTTGCAATTGATCAAATAAATCATCAATTCGAGGAAGCAAATATTTATTCTTGATAGTAACCCTATTAAGCTGTCGGTAATCAATACACATCCGCAAAGAACCATCTTTCTTACGCACAAATAGGACAGGTGCACCCCACGGGGACACACTAGGTCTGATAAAGATTTTGTCTAAAAGATCTTTCAATTGATTCTTCAACTCTTTAAGTTCCGCGGGAGCCATGCGATACGAAGGAATAGAAATAGGCTGAGTATCGGGAAAAAGGTCAATCCCGAACTCTATCTCTCTATCAAGAGGTATTCCAGGGAGATCTTCCGGAAAGATATCAAGAAACTCATTAACAACATTAATTGACTAAATAGTCGGGGTTTCAGACTTAGTGTCTTTAACCCGAACCAAATGGTGGATGCAACCCTTGGAAATCAATTTCCTAGCTTTGAGATAAGATATGAAACGACCCTTAAGAATTACAAAACTCCTGGACCATTCGAGGATAGGTTCATCAGGAAATTGAAACTTGACCACACGAGCACAACAATCAATAGATGCATAGCATGAGTGAAGCCAATCCATACCCAGGATGATATCAAAGTCAACCATATCTAGCTCAATCAAATCAGCATACATAACCTGATGAAAGAAAGTAATGGGACATTTCTTATACACCCGCTTAGCAATGACAGACTCTCCTACTGGAGTAGAAACCAAAATAGGCTCAGAAATTAGTTTAGGATCCGTTTCAAAATTTACAGCAACCAGAGGTGTCACATAAGAAAAACTCGAACCGGGGTCCATCAACACATAGACATCAAAATAAAAAACACGAAGCATACCAGTGACAACATCGGGAGAGTCCTCCTGCTCCTAACGAGGTGGTATAACATAGAAACGATTTTGGCGTTGACCGCCAGCAATACTAGATGAAACACCCTGAGGAGGAACTGGATGGGTTGTGGGAGGTGAGGCACTAGTAGCCTGACTCTGGGGATGGGCATCACATCTCCACTGTCTGGTATACGGGCAGTCTCTGTGGCCCAACTTTCCACAACCAAAACAGCCCCGTTTCCCTATATAACACTCCCCAAAATGGTCTTTACCACACTTAGCACACGAAGGAGGATGAGGCTGATTGCTTACACTGTCCTGAGACCTGGAAGATACCGACCTATTCTCGAGCTCCTTTCTGCCCCGATATACGGGAGCACTAGCTGACGAAGGCGCAGGTATAAATGGACATCTCTGAAATTGAGGGTGACTCCCTCCAGAGAATCTAGTCTGACCAGACCCCCGTTGCTTCGATCTGACTCTCTTAATCCCTCTTACTCTTTCTCTTTTATTTATCTTGTCTGACTCAATCTATTAGGCGTGAATCATTAACCTAGAAAGATCAATCTCCCTGTTGATCATAGCAGATCTATATTCTTTCACCACATAACTCGACACCCAGTTAGAAACTTGCTCATACTAGTCCTCGAGTCAGCCATCATATTGGGAGCGTACTTCAATAGCTAATGAAACTTAAGACAGTACTCCTTAACCGACTTGGAGCCTTGTCTCAAATTCATAAACTCCTCTATCTTAGCTTTCCATAACTTAAGAGGAAAGAATCTATCCAAGAAAACATCTTGGAATAATTGTCAACTCACCGGAGCGGTATCTTCCTCTCTACCCTTACTCCATATCTGCACCCAGTCATAGGCAACATTCTTCATCCGATAAGAAGCCATATCCACACTTTTTTCCTTGGTCACTTGCATAACCTGTGTAATTTTCTTTATTTCATCAACATACATCTGCGGGTCCTCACCTGCTCTCGACCCATGAAACTCTGGCGGATTCATCCACATGAAATTACAAATTTATGCTGCTGCCAAATTATTTTCCTGCGGAGGTGGAGCATTGGCCTGAGTATTGGTGGTAACTTCCTGGGCTAGTATCTGAAAAGCTTCCTGAAATTCGGCATGGGATAGCGTCTCATGTAACGGATCAACGGGTTGAGGTTGGTTGTTTTTTTTGCGAGCTCGACATGAAGGCATTTTCTGTCATAAGAACGCACGAATTAACAGCAGAAGGAAATAGTTGTAAGCATGATAGACTCTTGTAGAAAGAAAGAAACGAATTTTCCTAGAACGCCCCACAGCCTCTTGATCATAGGTGTGGCGCACTACACACCGATGCTTAAGACTCTACATAACGTGGCTTGTCAGACTCCCTAGGACTCTTCACAACCTTAGGCTCTGATACTAAGTTTGTAACACCCTAAAATATCATCCCGATATGACACACGGTGCCCAAGGCTACACGTAGCCTCAAGCTAACCCTTTAAGCCAAAACACTACCCTTGGGTTCCAACACAACAATATACATGCTACGCTAAGGATATATATATAAGTAAATATCATATCACATTGCACATGGCACGGAATATTGTTAGACTGTACATATATGGAATGTCTATACACAAACCAACCCAAGAATACACTAGTCTGACATAGCCTCTATACAGCAAAATCAACGAGCCATGGGGACAAACCCCCAACTGACTCAACAGACCAAAGGGATCACAAAACAACAACACCAAAACTAGAAACTTGGTCCTCAAACCATAAGGACTCACCACTGAAGGAACGTAGATGCGACACTCGGATATCACTGTCGCGCCTACGGCTGAGTACCTGAACCTACATCATGGTAAGAATGTAGCCCATAGATAAATATGTGGGTCAACACAATATACGTACTGAGTATGTGGGGGCATATGAAAAATATAAATAATATCATAAATTTCGTAAAAACGTACATACAAACCATAATGACACACCTGGCTTGAGTGACATTGAATCATGCAACTCATAACATCTTAAGATAGGAAATGTAGGAGAAAAACCTCATAAATAATTATAGATCATCATAGGAAACTTGACTTACCACATCAAAACTCAGAGTGACTCAGTATTTCAATAAACATGACTCTTATGGACAGGGGAGTTTCCTATAACCGACAACCCCACGTGAGCTACATGGAATGCCAACGTTTGAAACTCCCGTTGGCGGGAGTGTCATACTTTTTGCCAGGGAGTACGACCTTAATACTGCAAAATCACAATCGGGCTCTCTGGCCAATAATATCATCATCAAACAATCCTACGGTGGCACATATGTTTGGGGAAATACCAAATTTCCCTTTTGGTGCTAAGTACTACTCCCCGATAAGCTCAGAACGCATTAGGAAATCCACCACAACATCACAAGGGTCTATCATAAAGACCAAATCAAATCTCTTTCTCATTTATCAAATCATATCAATTTGTGGATTCATAACTCAACACATTTTTAGCTCAAAACATTTTAATCTTCCTCAACATCAACAAGGTATCAATGCATTGAACCATAACCGACTCAACATTTGGACAAGGATATGAAGACTCAATAAATAATATTTTCAACAATTTAACTCATCAAAACCATCCGCAAAATATCAAGACTCATTGTAACTTCAATATCAACATTTCTCAATTTGCCATCCAACTCTCATTTAAAGGTACTTGAGACATCAACCCATAGTAGGGATATAGAATTTCCAATTTCAATTATAAATTCATAATAAAGAAATAGTGGAGTGATAGTATAAATCAAGGCTTAACAAATTAAATCATCATACTCTTATAATCAAATACTTTTTGGACATAATTCAATCTCAACATCATACACATATCGAATGACATAATCCCACAGCTCATGGAAAATAATATAAGATATAAAACCATATTTCCAATTCATGGTAAAACATGTAAAATCTCATGTCAATGTAATTCAACAAAAATACCGGGCACAAGATCGAAAGGATAATCTTGTTCAAAGCCCCACATACCTAAAAATGGAAGATGAATATGAACTTCTGACTCCGGAACTTTATTCACGAAAATAAAGGGTGCTTCTCGAAGCCCTTAACATGATCAACTCGAATCCCAAATCAATTTAAAATTTCTACGGTTCAATCAAGAGACATAGAAGGTGAAATTTGGAGTAGTAGGGTTGGAGTTTGAGCCTTAGGAAATTTTGGAGAAAAATGAGCTATTGAATGCTCTTAATGGACTTAAATCCATGGTTTACCCGGATGGATTGGAGTAGAAATGACCAAAATACCCTTAAAAATCAAATAATGTCAAATCTGTCCTTTGGTTGACTGTTTTGGTAGGCTAAAGTAGATCGACCATAACTTTTTTCTCCGATGGACAAATTAGATGAAACCAATTTCATTGGAAAGAGGACTTTCGGAGCTTTCTGTTGATATATAGTAGATCATCCAGATCATTATGTACAAGAAGTTATTATTGTTTGAAGTTGACCCTAAAATTCGCCTGACCTCAGTATTTTTTTCCTACACATTTACTGTTCATCACTATTCACGGTTATATTAGAATGATCATAACTCATCGCTCGAGTGTCCATTTTGGATGATCCACATATCGTTGGAAAGATTATTCGATGTTCAGAAAATGTTCATATGCAGAAATCCCACACAAAAAAATTATTAATCACGATAAAGAATAGAATTCAACATATTTTCGTCCGACATCTTAATGAATTTTTTTTCTCGGGGCATCACAAGAACATAATTGGGGAATTTCATGCTAACATGTCACAATTCATTCACTAAGGTTTTTCAACAAACACTTGGCATGCATGAACTTACACATAATTTGGGATTTCTAGTCAATATGCTATAATGGCTCTAATTACTTCACATAAGCATTTTATCAAACATATGGGGAGCATGCTTTGGTTATTCAATAATTTCCACACCTAATTATCATAAATACATAAATAAACATAAAACTTTAGGGGTTTAACATGGACATAATGCAATTCAACCCAAATCAAGATCAAAGCTTTCAACTTGTATTCTAAATCTTGAATTATAACTTAACAATAACATGAACATGAATTTCAATTCACATTAATCATGAAAAATCAAAAAAATCACAATATTTGAATTTAAAAAGGGATTCTTGAACTTCTTGGGTGGAAGGGACCCAAGAATCAATATTTGCATACCTTACTATTTGATCCTCAGAAGATTAATGATGAAATCTTGATGATTGGGGTCTTGATTTTGGAACCCTAGCACTTGTTGTTGAGAAAAATTGAGAGAAAACAACAATATTTGGGTTTAATGTGGATGAATATCGTGTTAAGGAGTATATATAGGGGTAGAAAAATGACCATTTTGCCCTTGGAATTAAAATTCGGAACTGGAACGCCGATAAAAGCTTCATCGCGATGCGGTGGAATCGCGGTGTGTTACTAGAATTTGACAATTCTGTAATTAAGCCTTGGCTCGATGCGCCATATTGACGGAGGCTCACTGGATTTTAACGATTGCTATTTTGGCTGACTTCGTGACTCGCCAAAGTACCAGGTGGTATACTGTCTCACTAAAATGGCTCTAACTCTTCGCCCGAGGGTCGAATTTGGGCAAATTTGGAATAAAATATATTCATCTTTGAAGAAAGATCTTTGAGGTTCTAGAGACGAATTTGAACTAGGAGAAGGGTGGGGTATTACACATGTAATGATTTGGCATGATTATATGAGCTTGCAAGTATAATTGGTATGACGATACTATGTTGGTAGACTCCTTAATGAATTACTCCGGGGTTATTAGTTAGGTTTATGTGAAAACTATTTTAATTTGGGCTTAAAGGGAATTGTGTAGCTCATCATGTAGGTGGAGGTCCTGGGGGATCAATACTGAAAACCACATTTGATAGTGTGGGGGTATATATGACTGTGTACCTGGTACACACTATTTATATAATTTTGAATGACTATCACCTTGATGCTTTACCTTTCCTTTGGATTTCCTCTGTTTGTGCGCTTAATGCATATTGGGGACCTTTCAATGGGGGGAGCTGAACCCATCTATCCCGTAGGTTCCCTTAGGGAAGAGCTTGTTTCACAGTTTAGGCTAATATTTTAAACTTTCATGTTCATGACCCTTGTCCCTATCTCAGCATCCTATATATATATATGAATGTTCTGTATATGGTTTCGATTGGGTTTTGGCATTGGCATTACTTTATCACTTTCTCTGAGTTACATGCAGTGCTTATCCCACTAACCATCCCTGGATACTAGATCATTTCATAATGTAGGTTTTGAGGATTTTTCTATTACTCCTATGCAGCGTTAGGTGATATGGTACATCAGTTGAGTTGTTGTGAAGTGGTGAGCCTCCATATTTCATAAAGCTCTACCATTTTATTATATTTATTTTTAGATTTTGGGAAGTGTGACTTTTCTCTTATCATGGTCGGGGGCATTTCTCAACCTAGTTTGGTATTTTAGTTTTAGAGGTTTTTATGGACGAGTATGGGTTGGTTATTTTTTTGACTCTTAGTTTTCATTGAGTTATCTATTCATCTTATCATTATGTTTAGTTTGCTTCTGTTATATTAATTTATTGTATTCTAGTTAAAAGGATAAGGGGGTGGTTTCCGACTCATAGTGGGCTTGATATGCCCGTCACGACCAAGCCCTGATTTGGGTCATGACTAAACCACAGTTAATATCTATGTCTTGTACAAAGAAAATTTAAAAATAGTACATTATGCTAGAATCAAAACCAAGTTTAAACAAGAAAGTACATAGGGAACTTTAAGAGGATGAGAAGGACTATATAGACATGAGTTGATCAATACATCTCAGGGAAGAAAAATTAGCATTTATAATTTGATGGACAAATTAGCAACCTTCTCTTTTAGTTCAGAAATTTCAGCTACAAGTTAATCATTTTGGGTCTATAGAGCTGCTGAAGCACCTGAAGTTGTATCAGGTTCCTTGGTATACTGAATAACGTGATCCTTAAGAACTACAATCTAAGAATTCTTTTCAGCGAATAAGGCAGTCATTTTCTCTAGCCTGAAGGTGATTTAACATTCCTTTTCAGTGGTATGAGTGAAGGTTTATTTCTTGGTAGAATAAGTCCTTGGATTAGGAATTACTTTAAAATAATCAAATACCTTTAAGAGCAAAAATCCATATCCTAACCCATGATTCAATTCCTCCATACCAAATATCTTAATAATATGCTCAATCGTTATCTTCGATAGATTGCTTGGGGTATTAAAGTTAAGATCCTCCATAAAAAATAAATCAGTGATTGAGGCAACCATTTTGACTTCAGTTCTAGGGAGTAGCACTTTGTTTACCAACTCAAATAGTAGCTGGTACTATGGATTAATTGTTTTTCTTCCTTGCAACTCCAAGAATCCTCTTTGATCTAGCCATTTTTTTTAAGGAACTCCACTGATGCAGACATCTTCTCGATTGTATCAATCCCAACCATTGACAATTTCGGTATCTCTTTTAGAATTGATTCAGTGAGAGCAAACTTTATCCTATTCACAGTTGTAGCAAGGCTATCCTCCTTTTCAAAAATAAATAGGTTAATGTAGAATTCTTAAGCTTCTTTCTAAATACAATACACTTGGTCCCTAAAATATATATATTCACTCTTACACCTCAACCATAGCAACTAGAGACTCTATCGTAAATTTATCAAATATTGTAGGATAAAAAACACACCCATTTTGAACCTTTTGATTTTAAAAGTTCTCACTTTTCTCCTTAAATTGGGTGTCTTTGGAAGGATGTTTAACACACATTTCTTCTTTAATTTAAATATTATGCCTTCTGTGGGTGTTTTAGTCCTTTCTATCTTGGATTTTTCTTAGATGGAATTTTTCTAAAAGATCCTTCAAACAATTTCCCTTTCTCGGATTCTTTCTTTGGAACACTTTTACTTCTTTTTTATTGTTTTCCAGAAGTTATTAACTCTTCTTCAATTCGTAAGTCAACTTTTCCTTCTAATTATACTAACTTACTAGTAGATATTTCCTTTTCAACAACACTTTTTTTCATCTTTCATATTTTGGTGGTAGATTTTGTATTTTACCATATAGCATCCTCCATAATTGTATTAACTAAGAACCTAGTAGTGCAAACAGGTCCCTTTATAGGATTTCTTTCACCAGGAATGGATAATGATGTAGTTTTGTCTTAAAAATAGTAGCACAAGACATTTCTTCCTTATCACCTTCTTTATCCAAGACATTAAGAGGAACATAAAAAGATTCATCTTCTTCGAACTCAAATAGAGTAAACTCAAGATTAGAAAGGTTCTCCTTTCATTAGTTAGGACCATGAAACTAGAAAAATCTTCCAATAATTGAGTTTGTTAGAAAGAAAACTCACTATTCCCAGAACCAACTCTTATTCCTTTTTCAGATTGACATTTATCTAGACTAATTTCAACTTTAACAGAAAAATATCAGATGGACTAGAAGTCTCACCTGGTTCTAATATTTGAGTGATAGCACGAGTGGAATCACTATTCTCAAAAACACTCTCACTCGTAATCAAATAGGAGTCTAATTTCTGACTTATGGCTTCAATTTCCATTTCCTTGTCTGAGACTTCTATCTCATTTCCATACATTGCTTCACACCCTTCTTTTAAGGAGTCAAAAGGAATTGCTTCATCTTTATAAAAGGAAATTTTAATATCTCCTTTCTTAGGTAAGGAAGGTTCAGTAGATTTAGATTTTAAGGGTGATGAATTTAGATTTTTAGTGAGTAAGGACATTTCTGAAGTTAGGGTTTCACTTAAAGAGATAATTGGGGATATGGGAACAGAGAAATATACTAATGACATAGCGGAGATGTCATGAGAAGAGGAAATTTATGAGAGATGATAATTAAAGTAGCAACTTAGAGACCTGAAGCTAAGGATGAATTGTGAAGGAGAATTTTAAGATGAAAAGGTTATTGGAGATTTCATAAAGTAAGAAAAGAATTGGTGAGTGTATAATCAAAACGAATTTTAAAGAAGGGTAAATAATGTGTCTTTTCAGGATTGAATAGTGGTGTTTCATGTTAAAGTAAGAAAAGACAACACCTTACAGTAAGAGGCGAGACCACTGATATGAACTGGCACACATGTATAATTTTATTATTTAAAGTTAAGACAAGAATACTAACCTATGTAAGAGACCAGGTCCCTCATTGTTTCCTTGTCGATCATAATACTAAAAAGCATTCTCCCTATTTAGATTAAAACTATGTTCCTCACGTATGTGCACCTGCAAAGGTACGTGGATTGAATTAAGCTCAGTAAAAGACATACGTCATATAACTAGCTTCTTTTCATATCCATTACAAGGAATAATAATTGATGTAATACACAACCCATTTTGTGTTACTAAATTATCCATGATAAATTTATGAAGATTTTTAATTTTCATTCCTCAAGCTTTTTGACTGAGATTTAGCTTCCAGTGTATCTGGATAGACTCGATACCGATGAATTTAAGTATTCATGAGTACTAATATCAATACTTTAGTTTGGCAGTTCTTTAGTTTTGAATTAAGGTCATACAATATCCCTAGCACAAAGTTAAGATGAAGACATTCTTTTAAATAGCATTTTGATATGGATTTTTACTCGGTACAAATTGAAACAACCATATATTCTAGAATACAAGAAGTTAAGGGGCTAAAGATACACTAAATCAAATATCTCTGATTCCTCTTTCCAATGTAACAAACTATTAGCCAATCCAACTTTAGGGTAAAATGTTATGCCCATTTTACCAAGTATTATCTGGCCTAAAATGGGAATTTTTTTGTAGCAAGAATTCTGGTGGTATGTAAATCAGTTTGAGCCAAATTTCAAGTCCAATCCCAAAACATCATTCCCCTACCCTAGGGAGGTGATTTCCCAAAGTTATGGGTAAAATTTCTTCGTTGAGGAAAGTTTCTCCATCATCATCTTCGTCTTTTAATCATTAACATCTTAGAATCCTTAGAAAGACCTTTAATGATGGATTTCTTAGAGAAAACTTATGGGTGTTCTTAATATTACCTAGAGCTTATTCTAAATTATAAATTAAATATTTCTAACATGAATTTGGTAAACTAAATTATGAATTTTGATGACTAGGAATCTTAACTTCTATAAAGATGAGACCTTTAGAACAAAAACTCTATTAATGAAAATGGATTAATCTTAAGAGAACTAGCTAATAGTAGATTGAACACATAAAATGATATATACCTTGAATTAAGGGTAGATTAGTGAGTTTGAATCCCAATATATTTGTTTGAAGAGTAATTATTTAATTACACTTATTATTTATTAATTTTTATATGATTGATTATTTCAAGGTATGAAGGAAAGGAAACAACATCCTTATTGCAGCTTGTTTCTTCCAAGACTTAGCATCTAGGTAGACTAGGTTTAATAAGTAGTAGACTGTGTTACTTTATATTTTTTGTAACATAGAATTAATGATAGAAAATATGTCTAGTCTTGTGAGCACAGAGTTGGAGTGCATAAAAATATATAAACTTGCTTTGATCCCAGAAAAAAATCTTCACAATTGATTATGTGTTACTTTTGTGGTACCATATTCTATGTTCTTGAAAGGAAATTATTTGTCGATAAAGTGGACAAGCGTGATGTCATTGAGTTACCTTGGTGATGAATCTAGTTGAGATGCACAAGTATTAAGTTGTATGTATTGTGCAATAATGTGATGGGAAGAATTACACTAGTATTGAATATTGATGATCATGGTAATATCTAAGGGATAAATATCTTGTATCATTGCAAGGATTGTATTATGTGAAAAGAGGTAGAGGATAATGATATGCTTGAATGTGCTAGTTATAGGTGGTGATGTTAGAATGTAAGTTGTGGTATTTGAGGAGGTAGTGGTATTTTAATAATTAAAGAGTAATGAAAGCTCCAATAATGACTTATATTCTTAGTGTTGAATTGTAATATATTTTATGACATTCCTGATTTGTTATAGATAAACATACTTTATTTATTGGATGTCCTTGAGAGGCTAAATTGCTAATAATGATAATTTATTAAATTGTACCTACTAAAGACTTGTTTGATAATGATAACTCCTTGAATTAATGTCATGAATGGATAGTTGATAACCATGTTGAATTATTAAAATAATGCCTCTAAGAGGCTCAAAATGTTTATAAATGAAAGATCTTTATCCAAAATACTAATGTGATTGAAAAGAATGCATTGAGTAAAGAAGGCTTGTGATTTACCTTCATACTAGTTGAAAAGTCTAAGATGAATATTTATTACGAATTGAAAAGTGGAAAGATTGTTAGTAGCAATGTGGCCGATGTTAAATTCTGGTATTACTACCTTATTAATTTCTCAAGCAATGCGGCCGATGTTAATTTTGGTATTGATACCTTATTGGTTTCTCAAGTGATGTGGACAATGTTAAATTCTATTATTTCTACCTTGCTTATTTCTCAAATAATGCGACCGACATTAAATTTTGATATTGTTGTAAGATGTGATTAGATCGGATTCCAAGAGTCATCATGATGATAATAACAAAGGAACTGATAATAAAGTGGTATAAAGTGATAATAAATAATCTCAAAGAAACAATTTGAAAGTTTTAATAATTGCAGTAATCCTTCTTCAAGAGTATCTATAAGGTTCGCTAATGAGATTTGAGTACTCTGGTGTATTTTACTGAGATGTGAGTTGACTTGTATTCCCTACTTGATTGTATCCTTGAGATTGATTCTGTGACATGTACTTGAAAAAGTGAAACTCAGTACTTGTTATATGCTGGTCAACTTGCTTCATTTATACTTGTTCTACTCGTAGCTAACCTGATTTACTAGTTATTATTATTTAATGTTATAAAAGAGTGTCTGGTTATTAGCCCGAGAATTTAGTGTAAGTTGTCAACGATTTTTGGGTTCATTTTATAAATGCGGGTAATGGAAAAGGTAATGCAAATAATGGGGTGATAGTGATGGTTTAGTGTTGGATTATGGTGGATGTTCTGAATTAATGAGGCTAGACTATACTAGTTGAATATAATCTTGTTAATAGAGTTGAGGATTGTAAATTATATAGGCAAAATGTTGTAATGATATTACAACCTTCGTTGAATTATATTCCATTTAAGATATCTTGATTTCTTTTCTTTGACTTTATTTTATGATTATGTGGAATAACATTGGTTGGCCTGGTCGGCCTATGATGCCTATTAGTACATATTTTTGTACTAACCCTACTTTTCTAAATTCGTTCTTAGGGTGTAGACTGGATGTAGGATAGTTTTTATTTACTAGATGGATGACGATATTTAGCACTAACTTTTCAACTTCCTTCCTAGTAGATGTTAGAGTCTTTGTGTTATTTATTCTATCATCAGTCTATTTTATAATAGGTAGCTCCTGTACATGACTGACCAAGTCTTGGGGTAGTGAAGGACAATTGTAAGAAGTTGTTCAAAAAGTATAATTATTAGTATTTAATTTACTTTGTTATATTTAATCCAGTATTTCCTTAAAAATAGAAGTTTTTTTTTGCATATTTTTAGTTGGGTAATTTGGGTTTTCCTCTTTACTTAGGATAGCACAGGTGCCCACATGGTCTGTTAGTTTGGATTGTGATGGTTGGTATCAAAGCATTAGGTTCACTAGTCCTATAAGTACCAAAGCAATGCCTAGTAAAGTTCCGCAGACTGGTGTTTAGGGCCCCATACCCAATCTTTGGAAGGCTATAAAGCATGTAGATTTCATTCTCTTTCTTTTTCTCCGTTGTTCCTTACTATCTTTGACTACTGAGTTGGATTCAATTAGTATCTAGATGATTATAATTGGTATCTCAACAAAGTTTAATTAGAATTCAACTGATCTAATTGGTATCTTAGTGAGTTCTCATGGGAACCTAGGAGATTCCAATTTATTTGTTAATAATGGCTAAGGGGTAATATCATTATATGAAGATGTATGAAAGTTGTGAACTTATTTGATTGCTTGTTGTTTGATATTTGGCTGAACTTGAATTGTTAAATTGTATGATTGTTATAAATTATTTATATTTTAATTATGGTGAAATAAATTGACTAAGTTGTTTTTGCTGAAAATTGTAATGAAACTTTGTCATTTTTTATTATTGTGAAATTAATAAATTCTTTGGTGCTTCATTATTCTTGATACTATTGTATGCTGATAAAATTGATGATATCAGACGTAAGAGAATGATATGAGGACATGATATTGAGGGAAGATAATAAAAAAGACATGAACAAAAGACTGAGGTGATATATGTTTTTTGTAATGACAGGCTCTTGCAATAGATACTGTGAACATATATTTCTACGGTCCACTTATTTGATATTATGAATGGACCCTTGTGTGGTCCTGTTATTTGATACTATATGTGGTTCCTATATTTTTCGGCTATTGAGACTTTATTTGGATACCTTTGCAGTCCTATTATAAATTCTTATTAGTTCCTTGTGAGGATTGGCTACGTGATATTATCTTTGAGTTCCTTGTATGAGCTTGCTTTTAAGGTTTTACAAAATAATGAGTTTCAACTAATAATGGAAAAACTAGTGGAAGTTGTTGATACCTAAGGAATTTGATTAATACCTTGTCTGAAATATGATATTGGTAATGAGACTATTAATGGCCTGTAATCGGTGATGTTGTTTGACCATGCTCGTATGCTTATTGTCTAAGGATCAATATCAATTTTTTTAAGAGTTAGCGAATCCTGTAATAAAAATTTTGTATGGTAAAAATAAGAATGGGTTGTATTCCTTAGCTTGGTGTTGGTGATAAAAGGGTAACTAGGCTTGACAATAAAGGTTTTGTTGTATGTTAAGTATTAAAGTTAGTGATTGCCTCGACATAAGTTTTAATTGTGGATTGGTGTATTAAAGAGAGACCATGAGATGATAAGTTGATTGTTGACTTGGTCTTGCAGTTGAATTTTGTGTTTAGCATCCAATAGAATTGACTGATAGATGCTAATTTTTTAGGCTAGTAATTCCCATAAAGGTGTTAATGCAGAATCAAATGGTGTAGTTACACCCATATATTAATTAAGAATGGACTAAATGAAAAGAATATAAGTGAATTATTAAATGACATAATTGATTTTTCTTTGGGTGATTCTTTGGGTGATACTTTGTGGGTATTCCTTGTTAAGTGATTACGGTATGATTATTAGATGAGTATTAGCTATGTTGTGGAGGATAATATGTTGTAGGCTCTAATTCTACAACATTTCTCTAGATAATAGTTGTAAGTATGTGTAATGAGTGTGAGGTTGTGTTGTCACCTATGTATATTAGTAAATACTAGGCTTGAGCCGTGGGTGATCTTGATATGAAAAGAATAGTGGTTGTAAGATGTTGCACCTAGATTTATAGAATGAATGTAGCTATCTTGATTGGGTGCATGCAAGTATCTAAGTTATGTGACTTGTAAATTGTGTGGTGACTTAAATATGATCAAGATGTAGATTTTCGAGGGGGTAGTCTTGTCTAGAAACCGAGTCGGTTTTCTAAAGGTGAACCTATGTATTGGGTGGATTAGATGTGATTTGTCTAGTGTTGAAATTCGAGTAGTAGACTCATGTAGTATCCCAACCGCATTTTTCAAAATTGATTTTGAGTCTTTTGAAAATCATATAATGGTAATTAAAGCGATAGACTTATGATTAATGTTTGAAACTCAATTTTTATGTTGTACATTCGGGATACCTAGAAGTTGGGTGAAACTTATTATTTTGGGAATCAAATTTTTGTCATTGTGGTCAAAGGCTCAATGTCATGACCCGAACTACGGATTGGTCATGACGGGTATCTCAAGTCCTATGTGGACCAGAGATCACCCCCTTCACCTAACCTAACTAACATATCAACCACAAGTGTCAGATGAATTCTGACCACATAACAAGATATGCAAAATAAGACTAATAATAGCTTATGAAATTTCTAATCCATTCATCACCATGACACACTAAACCAACACACCCAAGTCCACAACAATCCACAAAGCCTTTACAATCCAAATTTAATAAAATGTCGGACATGCCCCCGACAATAGCCAAAATCCAAGTCTAACAAAGTTTATGAGATAGATTAAAAAGACCATGAAATGAATGCTAAAATCCAAGTCTAACAAAGTCTATGAGATATGGTGAGCTTCCATAGCTCACTACTTCAATGCCAACTCACGAACCACTTGAACATCTTGTTAATGTGCATGAAAAATAAGAAGCTCCAGTCCCTGTATCATGTGGAGATACAACATCCGAAGATGGTTAGCGGTTGGAGCACTAGCATATAACTCAGGGATAGAGGAATGAAATAATTCCATCAATAAAACCAAGTCAGATCATCATATGCAATCATATGTATACATACACACACACACACACATATATATATATCATATAGAGGTAGGTAACAATGCTTAGCATGAAATTTGAAAATATTAACCTGGGTTATATAGCATAACTATCATAAAACAAGACACCCAGGGCTATATGGGTTCAGCTCTCCCCTAGCTGGAAGGGCCCCAGTGCATGTAGCCACATGAACCAGAGAATATCCATATCCGTATATGACATTATGGGGGACTCGAACCTCCCGTCATAATCAAGGTGACTTAAATAAAAATGTATATAAATACCCACATCGGCTAGCGTGGTTTTCAGTGTTAGTCCTTCAGACCCCACTTTTACGACCCAGCTACACATCCCGCTTTAAAGCTCAATTTAAACATTCTTTACACATTCATATAACCATTATTCCAATTACTCACCAAAATCATCCTATTGGTATTGTCATACCAACCCCACTTGCAAGTGTACAACATGCCATAACTATTATATTCGACTTTGGGACTTGAACCCATTGTCTATAGAAAGTCATCGATTCAATTCAACATTTAGGGACTCAAACCCATTTAGCCATTTAAATCACCAAGGTTACAATTCAATTCAACTTATGGACAACAAGGCCTTTCATGAAACCATTTACTAACCATTTATATTATTAGGCCAATATCTTAGTTCAAAGCATATTTCAATTCAATTTATGGTCATAAATACCTTTACAAAATCCTTCATCCTTCATTAACATTCTTATACCAAACATTAGTTCAAAACCCAATTAATCACGTGACATGATCCTTCTCATAGGCATTTTCACAAACCGATTGAGGGCATACCATTATAAAACCATTATTCAAGTAAAAAACCATCAAGTTAGGGTTAACCATGACTCATTCATTAAACCACAATTTCCATACACCCACATGTGCAAAACTATTACCAAAAACATGTATAAACACAAGTGAAATCATGAGAGAACAATACCCAACATTAGATATTAAAACCCCCAACAATGGATTTCAAAACCACCATTTATGATTCAAGAACAATGTTTAAAACACATGATTTTTATGAACTAACAATGAAAGAAGTGTCACATACCTGTATTTTGAAGATTCATGGAGAGATTTTGATCTTTAAGCCTCTAGGTGACCACCTTGACGAAACCCTAGCCTAATCTCCTTGAGAGGTTTCTAAAGTGTTTTTAAGAGTGTTTTGATCTTTCAAAGTAAAGAATGAGGGACCAAATAGTGTTATAAGACATGGGGTATTAAGGTCTTGGTATGAGAAATGTCTAAAATACCCTCATCTTAAAAGCTATAAAAGACTAATAGGAGGGTACAGTTGGACCCCTCCACTCGTACCCCATAATTTGAGTGGTACCTTTCACTCGTACCTTGATAAAAATGATGGGCACCATAATATATCCAACATACGACTCTTTAGCATTAATCATATCCTACCATATAACTAGTACCCATTCAAGTTGTACCTTAAGTAGAATGTCAAGGCTAGACACTTAACAACATAGATTTGTTACTATACTTCTCGTATCATGATCATACAAGTCATATGATGCCTTCTCATACCAAGAATAGAACTTTTCCAATGTGACACTTTCCAATATATGACTAGGTTCCTTGAACCCTGCCCACACCATACGATTGGTATGATGAGTCGTATAATGCACAGAATGCTTGAAACTCAGGAAATTTTATAAGGGCCAAAGTTTGGGGTGTTTCACTCTACCACAATGAAAGCATTTCCTTTGTAAAGGTGTTACCACAATGATAATTATTACAATTTTTAGTTTTTAAATAGATTTTCAGATTTCATCCCCATCCTTCTATTTTGTGAAGAGAGAACGAATGTAGGGTGAAAACAAGGTAATTTTGGTTGTTTGTCTTCTTTAAGGTGAATCTTTTAACCCTATTTATCTTTCTTCGACACGTAAAACTCAAGTTTGAGACTTAGACTGTTATAAGGCAAATAAGTGATTTGTGCGTAAATATTTGGTGCCACATCTTCGTGTTTTGATAATCCTTGATAGAACGATTGAGTATAGAATGTGGGTTATTTATTGATAATATCAAGTGAGTGAGATAGGATGCAATATAAGCAACTTTGTTCGTTATGTCTCTCTAATTTTAGGCTCGTGCATCTCTCCACTAAATACCTATTCAGGGATGAACGAATGATCAATTGGCATCGGATTATAATGTCCAATTTTGTGTTACTAAATCATCCATGATAAATTAATGAAAATTCTTAATTTTCATTCATCAATATTAACTTGAGTCCAAAATATACATTATTTTTGTTTATTGTGTTACCTCAAACTTTTTTCTAATATTTAAACCTTCCAATATATCTAGATAGACAAGAGACTGATGAATTTAATTATTCAAGAGTATTAATATCAATCCTTTAGTTTGGAAGTTCTTTAGGTATGAATTAATGTCGTACAATATCCCTAGAACAAGGTTAAGTTGAATTTTTTGGATCAAGGTCGTACAATATCCCTTACATAAGGTTAAGTTAAAAACTTTCTTTCCGATAGAGTTTTGGTATAGGTTTCTACTAGGGCAAACTTCAAATGACCATATCTCTTAGAATATGAGTACTTAGCAGGACTAATACCCACAAAATCAAGTATATCTCAGTCATTTTTTCTAAGCAATAAACAGTTTAACAATTTGAGTTCGAAGTATACATTCATGACCATTTTACCAGATACTCGGGAAGAAATAGAAATTTCATTGCAACAAGAATTTTTGTGTTTAAATAAGTTTGAGCCAATTTTCAGTTCCAAAATCCTAAAATTTCACCTCGCATGAAACACCCTGGGTTTTTTACCCTTAGATTTTTTTTGAATTTGAGCTCACTGGACATCATATCACTTGGTTAATAGTCGTATGATGTGGTACGACTTAGAACCCCTAACTCGTATATTTCACATTGTGTTTTATGTCACTTACTATTTAAGGTATGACTAGGCATCCTATTGGTCGTATGATAGGGTTCTAGATGTAAAGAGCCAAATTATATGGTGCCCTAAGTCTTTTCCAAAGTATTCTAACCAAAGGGTACTGATCGTATATTATGATATGATTTGGCCCTTGTGTGGTCATATGTTGGTTAGTATTGGGTCCTAAGATGATGCATAGGGTACAAGATAAGGGAACCACTCATACCCTAGGGGGATGATATAAGGGGTGTGGGCGTACCCTCCTGCTGTCAAGTTTTTAGATTTTAAGCTAAGGACATTTTGGACATTTCCCACTGTAAAACCCTTAAGTCCCCACATCTTACAAATCATTGTGATCTCTCATAACATATTAGGAGAGATCAAAATACTCCAAAATCTTCTCTAAACTTTCTCTTGAATATTAGGGGCTAGGGTTCTTCAAAGGTGTTCATCTAAAGACTCAAGAGTCAAGTTTGTTTTGTGAATCATCGTGAATAAGGCATGTGATGCTTCCCTCATTGTTATTTCTCAAATATCTTTTGTTTTAAAGTGTGATTATGATTCTTAAATGGTGGTGTTGAAAACCAAAATTGAGGGTTTTGTTGCATATGGTTGAGTATTTTTTACTCTCGGTTTAACTTGTGTTTATACATGCTTTTTATGATGCTTTGCATATTTGGGTGCTTAATAATTTTGGTCTTACAAATGGGTCATGGGTTACCCTAAATTTGATGGTTTTTACTTTGATTTTGGCCTTGATAATAGTATGCCCTTAATGTGTTTGTGAAAATTCCTAGAAGAATAAACTAGTCACATGTTAATGATGTTTTTAACTAAAACATTTGATTAATGAATATGAATAGTTGATAAATTGTAATATTTAGGGACTCAAGTCCCAAAGTCTATTGAATGAATGGTTCATTGATAGTGGTAATGCCATGTGTTATAGTTGCAAGTAGTATTTGTATGACGATACCAACGAAGTGCCTTTGGTAAGTAATTGGCTAAATATTTGTGTATGTAAAATAATGGTTTGAATTGGTCTTTAAAGAGGGTTCTGTAACTGAGTTATGATGGTGTATATTCTTAGGGATCAATACTTAAAATCGTGTTTGCCGGCGTGGGGGTCAAAATGGTTTGAGTCAACTTGCTTAATATAATCGAGAGGTCCAAATGGTCAAAATAGCTCGAGGTTCGAGTCCTCTTGCTTAATATGACCGAGAGGTTAAAATCTTCTATACAATATGATGTGGGAAGTTTGAGTCCCTCACATCATACTATACTACATGATCGGGTGACAAGGTCACCTTAGTATATAAGTGGGAGGTTTGAGTTCCCCATGCATATGCATAAGATTGTTATTCAATTTGTGTGGCTACATGAAATAGGGCTCGACCAGTGGGTGAGAACTGGAACCTATATAGCCCGTGGGTGTAACCAATATACAGCTAAGCTATAAAACCCTGGCTAAGATTTCAAAGGTTTATGTTAAACCTTGTCCCCTATCCCAACATGATATATATGTATATATGTATTGCATTGGTTATATGTAATGGTTGACTTGATTTGAAATTTTGGCATTATCTTATCTTTATCCTTGAGTTACATGCTAGCACTCCAACCGCTAACCATGTTCAGCGCTGTATCCCCAAGCGATGCAGGTGTTGGTCATCCTACACCTCCTACTCAATGATTGGACTCGAGATCAACTCATGTTAACTTAATGTGGGAGCTTCCATACTTTGGAAGGCTCTATTTCTAGTTTTGGTTTTCTTATGTCTTAATTAGTTTAGACTTGAACATTGGTATTGGCTATGGTCGAGGGCATGTCTCGACTGAAGACTATTTTGATCTTTCATAGAGGCTTTATGAGACTACTTTGGGTTAGTATGGGTGGTGTCGGCAGTGGTGTTAGCCTTGGAATTGATTTGGTATTGGGGATGATGCTATATGACTGTATTCAATTTATGATTGTTCCATTTTTGTTATAGGATGGATACGAACTTGGCTATTATTTTGGTTTTGTTATAGTTGATAGGTTGGGCATTAGATGGTGAGACTTTCTTAGGTTGTTCATGGTCATGGACCTATCCCAAAGTTCATATGTTGTTAAACACGCTATCTTGTTATATGTTCGGAATTCATCCGACATAGAATACATGCTTGGTTGGTTGGCTTGGGTAATAGGGTGGTCTCCGGTCCTTATTAGGTCTGAGATACCCATTACAATAAGGCCCTAGTTTGGGTCATATTAAGTTGGTATCAGATCCTAGGTTTTAGTGTTATGAGGTGTCCATAAAGCCATGTCAAGTAATGTCTTTCTTATGGGTGTGTTGTGCACTACACTTATAATCAGGAGGCTACGAGAAACTAAGGAATGTTTTCACTTTCTTGTTGTTCTATTTCGAGGCATAGAGACTAAAATCTCAAATATCTCTAATGTCTATTTGTTTTCCTTTCAAATCATGGCTTTAAGGAAATCCAAAACTCATGGGAACTCTTCTATCCCTACTAAAGGCAATATGAACAGAGCTCATCCTACCCGTGAGGTAAAGACCCAGTCTAAGGTCGTTGCTTCTGATCGCCCTCATGGAGTCCCATTTGCCCCTGCTAATTCTTCTCCAGATAGTGACTCCTCTGCTCAGTCACCTCATAGATATATTTCAAATACGGAGTTCCCCATTCTATTCAGCTGTGAGCCTAGATAGTGGTCTTTATGTCGCACTAGTCCGGTTTGGTGGGTGGGAGACAGAGTCAGAAAATGATGCAACAATAATAAGTTCAAATATTCAAAGCAGGGCGGGGGTCATCACAATTATGATAGTTATGGCAGATAATGGACTAGGGAAGAGAGTTGGGGAAAATCTGGTTCTTACCCATCAACTAAAGACCCTTACTATAGGCCATCCGGTGAACATAAATTTCAAAATAGTAGTGGTCCTAGGGCATGAGGTTCCAAATACCAGTCTAATAAGGCCCAGTTACCTCTACCCTATCCACCTTGCCAGTTTTATGACCAGTTGCATTGGGGGTTTTGTCATGAGGGGAAGAATCAATGCTTCACTTGTTGTCAAATTGTACATATGCAACAAAATTATCCTTCTAGAGTTTCTTTGGGGTCCAACAGGATCCACATTTCTTTTTCATCATCTCCTGCACCAAAAGGTGCCAATTTCGTCTCCGACTCTGGTCAAAACCACCTTGATGCTCTCATTACTCACCAGGAGTTCAAAGCATCTCTTGATGTTGTCCCTAGTATGTTGAAACTTTTCTCTCATGATGGATATTGTTTACTTGATCCAGGGTCCACCCTCTCTTATGTGACCTCATTTGTGGTTATGCATTTTGACTTTTGTCCTGAGTTTATTTTTTATCCTTTTCTATATCTACCCCGATTGGTGACTTTGTGAATTGCTAAAAGATTCTATAGGGGTGTGTGGTATCTATTAGTGGTAGATAAACTCTTGTGGGTTTGATAGAAGTTAGATATAATTGACATTGATATCATATTAGGGATGGATTAGTTGCATTTGTGTTATTCTTTCTTAGGTTGTTAGACCCGTAAGGTCATATTTAAATTCAATAATGAGTTGGTCATTATATGGGAAAGGGGGTTCTTTAGTTCCTAAGGGAAGTTTTATCTCACATCTTAGAGCCTGAAAGTTGATTTCCAAAGGGTGCTTGTATCATTTTGTCTGGGTTAAAGATTCTAACTCAGAAGGTCCTTCTAAAATATCTATCCCTTTGGTTAATATTTTCCTAAGAGTTTCCCAGATGATCTTCCTGGAGTTCCTCCGATAGGGTGATTAATGTTGGTATTGAATTTTTTCTGGACACTTGTCCTATTTTCGCCCCCCTCTGTAGAATGGATTCTTAGTTTGGGTTTTATCTATCCTAGTATGCCCCCGTGGGGTACACTGATGTGGATCGTGCATAAGGAAATGAGATTCTTTGGATGTGTATAGGTTGTTGATAATGGGATAAATAATTTAAAATGATCTCTCTGTTGTGTAGACTAGTGTGTTCTTTGTGTTTGTTTCATGGATGATACATGATCATTGTTAGATGCTAAGTTTGAGATTTTTAAACTAATTGTGGTGATAGGAATGTAAATTTGAGGATAGTAATACAAGGTTCATGGAAGTGAATTTGTATGGTGATGCAAAATATGAGAGATCTTGGGTGATGCCTTGTGAAATAGCAGGATGTGTAATTGGGAATTAGGTAGGAGGTCTAAGTGTTGAAGTAGAAATAGAGGCTAAATCATTTGATAGATAAGTTCCTTAGGTAGTAAGAGTAATGTATACTCAGTTCCGAGCTAAGGGTGCCGAGATGCCTAGCTTATGACCATTAAGATTTCTTAGCATGGGAAGTCTAGGGAATTGATAACTGGTGTTAGGTATAGCCAAAGTGGGAGAGAAGTAGATAACCGATGTAAGCTCTTGATATGGGTTCAAAACATATCAAGGAATGGGGATGTGATATTAGAGGATTAATGCTAGCATTCTAAGGATTGAAAAATGAGTGTTTAGAAGTTTAAATGTATATACCCATAATTAGTGTTATAACATGATGATTATAGAGGTTACTGGATCTTTGGTGGGGTAGATTGTTGTAACACCCCGGGAATTTGACCCTTGCAAATTTTCCTTGGTTTTGGGCTCACTAGGCTTGGTACAACTCAAGGGTACCAATCGTACCCTTAAATACGACTTATGGGGTGTCTTAATGATTTAATCATACCCTAGGCATCATGTTTGGCTTGGATACTGCCCAAGATATGACTTACTAGGATATGAGTCGTATAGGAGCATTCGACTGGTGTAGGGAAAGTCGTATGGTGCATGATTGTCTTGGTCTTGTGGAGTCTTCCCTAGGTACGACTGGTGGGTACAATTGGGGATGTCACTCTAACCGTTAGGTATGAGTTAGGGAGGTGGATTCATATAGAAACTAATAGGTAAGGTCATGGCAAGGTATGGGTATGAGTTGGGCTACCACTCATACCCTAGGGTACGGGCGTTAAGGGGGAGTCGTTCCCCTGGACGTGACTTGTTTTAATTTTTAAGAAAAGGGAAGTTTGTATAATTCCTACTTCAAAGCCCTTATGTTCTAACATTATAAAACCTTTGGTGTCCTTCCATAACACTTGGTAAAGGATTAAAATACCTCAAATACTCTCTCAAACTCACTCTTGAAAGATTGGAGGGTAGGGTTTCTCAAGTGTTCTTCAAAGGGCTCAAAGGTCAAGATTGCTTCTGTGAATCTTCATGTATAAGGTATGTACTCCTTCCCTCATTGTTAGTTCCAACTAAAGGCATATGTACTGTGTTTTAAACATTGATTTATCGATCATGAATGGTGGTTTTCAAAATATATATTGGGGGTCTTGATGCATATGGTTTGGTATTGGTTTAAACTATGTTTTTACATGTTGTTGTTAATTGTTTGCATATGTTGTTATTGGTTGGTTATGGTTTGAAAAATGCATCTTGAGTAACCCTAATTATGGTGGTTTATGTGTTGGTTTTGATCTTGGTGAATGTATGCCCTCAATATGTTTGATAAAATTCCTCAAAGAATGTTTTTACTCTATTGTTGAACTATCATTGGGACTCTTGCATGGTTTGGTTTGGTAATGGAACTCTAAATGGTTTTGGATGATTTTCCATGGTTTAAAATGGTTTGAAATGGTTTAAAGGGTAAAGGTTTTGGTGGTCATGGTTGGTCTATTTTGTAAACCTTACGGGATACATGGAAATCCCTCAAGTGAATGCATTAATGGAATTGGTTTAAATGGTTTGGAAAGGTAAAAGACTAAATGGTTATGCTTGTTTGGAACATGGAATTCCCCTAATTGGTTTAATATGGTAAATTGAAGGGCTCTTGAAAGTCCCCTTAAACCTCTATATGGTAATCTATGGATAATACTTGCAAGAAAGGATTGGTATGACGATACTAATATTAATGTCCTTGGTTAATAAATGTTAATGGTCTGGTTATCTGGAAATTGGTTTTACTTGGGAAATAATGGAGGGATGTGTAGCAAATCCATGGAAGGTGGAGGTCCCTGGGGGACCAAAACTGGAAGCTCAAATTTGCCGATATGAGGTTGGTCTTGGTGATCGTGTGCATGATGTCACACTATATTTGTGGGATGTACTAGTCACCCTAAGGTTTTCTTCCCTGGTCGTATGGATACACACATTGGGGCCTTTTCAGCAGGGGGAACTTAACCCATATAACCCGTGGGTGGTTTAGGACGACAAAGCTACACAACCCAGGTAAAGGTTTTAAAGACATGTTAATCCCCGGTCCCTTTTCCCAGCATGGTTATATATATATGGTTGTATGCATTATGGATTGTTTTCCTTGGCTTTGTAAATGGCATTATTTTATCATTATCCTGAGTGCATGCTAGTGTTCACCCACTAACCCATCTATTGGTGGCTGGATACCCACTCTATGTAGGAACCGACCATTCTATTTCTCTTGCTTAGTGATCGGATTCGGGTACAATCGATGTTGGATTAAAGTGGTGAGCTTCCATAGTTCGGAAGGCATCTATTTCATGTCATGGTTTACTTTACATATTTCTTGTCTTTCATAGACTGTGGTACTCTTTGGTTGGTCTAGAGGCTTTGTATGGACAACTGTAGACTTTGGTATGGTATGGGTTGACTTGGTTGGGTTGGTCTCAGTTATAGACTTATCCCAAAGTCACCACGAGGTTGGACACACTATCTTGTTATATGTTAGTGATTCAGTCGACTTAAGGTATGCGCTGGTGTTTGGGTTGGGTAACGGGGGTAGTTTTGGGTCCTGGTTGGACTTGGAATTGCCCATTACGACAAGGACCTAGTTTGGGTCATGTCAACAGTGCAACGGGTATAGAAAAGGTAGGCTTGAGCGTTGTGAATCCCAGATATGCCAATCATGGCAATGAGTAGTTAGACACTTGATGGGATGGGACGTTTGACTGTAGTGATAGGGCAAAATAGTATTTTGGAGGGATGTAAATCTAAGGAATAGAGCCTCGTTGTAATACCCTATGTATAAAAGATATTGTACAACGTACGACTTATATCCTAAAATCATATAAACAACATACGAGTCGTATGTTGGATCGTACCTATGTCGGTGTAGAGTAGTTGAAGTCCGTTGTGTATACGAGTTGACCCTAGAAGTCATCAAGTCATGGTACGAATTGTATGAAGTGGAGTCGTAAGGGTAACAATCTAGGTTCCCTAAGTTTCTATCCACCTTACGAGTGGTGGCTACAAGTCATAATGACTTTTTACGAGTCGTAAGATATGACTTGTATCCTGGACATTGAAGGATCCAAGAATCAAGACTCATGTTTTGAAATCTATAGAAGTTGCTTGGACATATATTAAGTCCTCAAACAACTCCTAGCTCATGAACAAGTCGAAACATCCCTTAGAGATTAAGTTCTTATGAAGAATATAACTATAATTATATTCAAACGAGCATAGCTTCTGTTCTTCTAACTATTTCTGAGCTAACCCCCCCCCCCCCCCAATAGATAGATAATTGTCACGAACCAATTTCTGAGTCATGATGGAACCTACCACATCCCACCGGTAGGTAAGCCAATACCATAACTCAATGCTAATGCAATGGGTCACCTTGGTAGAAATGTCCGACATGGACCCCATAATAGAACACAATATAAACAATGCCATTCCACAACTAAAGATAATCGATATTCAAATACCAAACCCATGACCTGATAGTATTAGTACAAGAGCGTCTAGACTTAACAATAGAATTTTACAACTCCAAGTCTAAAAGTGTCTTCAATAATCTCAATCATTTGTCTCAAAACAAAAGACAAATAAAGATAGAGGGGAAAAAGGGCAACTCGAATTGCAAGAGCTCACCATGTCTCCGAATTGTCAACTTGGCACGAACCCGACTCAACAACGGCAACTAGAACTTGGGTCTGCACCAAAAAGGTACAGAAGTGTAGTATGAGTACCAAAATACGGATCCTCAGTAGGCATCATCGGCCGACTGAGCTAAATTATAATATAAAGATGATATAAGGTAAGACAATAACTAAAAGTAAAACTATAGGATCAAACCTGAATTTTATTTGCTACCAACGAATAAAATAAGAAAGCTACTAGGGAAATAGCATAAAGTATCATATCCACATGTACCATAACCATCATACAAATGAATAATTGTTTCGAAAATGTAAACCACATATATACAACGGCAACCATATAATTACCATAATCAACACCAACCATCATTAGCATATAAGAACAAGAACTTACCATGACGTCTCATACTGACGGGAAGCACACGTAAAAGAACACAATAAGGAACTCATCACAGCGTCCTATACCACCAGAGAGTACATAAAAAGAATACAATGCAAGAACTCATCATGGCGTCCCATACCCTTGAAGAGTAAATCAAAAGATCAATCCATCAATATATATATATATATATCAAGGCATAACCATACATATCAACTCACCCAAACTGTGGGTTCCCATCTCTACCATGGCCTCTTACTGAGGCTTGCTAACAACATCAATACTGTAAATTAATCACAACAAAATTGATATCGCCATAGCATAGGTATATGGTTACTTATCCTCTAATTCATTAATAAACTCCATGATTAGTCTATATTAGCTAACCTCCAATTCATATGAACTACTAGTTTTGCAATCTTTATAGTTACTAGTCATCAATTTTGGAAAAGCTATAAATTATCAAGGCTAATAATGAATCACCCATTACAAGGTCGTTCTCTAGATAGGGTTCTCATGATAAGAGTCATTAGGTAAAACACCACGACATCACATACTAGCTATGAATTAAACTATTCATCATACAATACCAAGTCTATCATTACTAAGCATGTTACAACCTTAGGGACTAGTTTCCATATTTTAAATAAGTAGGATCAACCGACTAGTTAACAAGGCCTCTATTCCTCAAGTCATAGACACTTATTAGAGATAACTCATTATTACATAAGCCACTTTACTAGGAAAAATTCCATGACATAATCATTAATTTGAGTCAAGTAGATTTACTAGGTGAGCCTTTGGTTCTACACAAGATTACACATACCAATTAGCCTTAACCCAATGATAGGAATAAATTACTTCTAGTAACCAATTAGGGTCAACGATGGCCACACCTCTCATTTTGTGAATAAGAACAAGGAAAGGGTAGCAATTTATCAAGGAAGACATTATGTCTGAAGAACATGAGTGGTTGGCCCCACACGGCCTAACCTCACTATATAACCAAATATTTATGTAAATTTGCACCACACGGCATCATAACATCATTACCTCTTTCGAATTCACCGGGAAGTATCATAACATCAATATATACTCCAGATTCACCGAGCATATCATAACATCAACATATCCTCTGGATTCACCGGGCAACATTATAACATCAATATATCCTCCGGATTCACCGTGTAACATCATAACATCAACATATCCTCCGAATTCACTGGGAAATATCATAACATCAACATATCCTCTAGATTCACCGAGCAATATCATAACATTAACATATCCTCCGAATTTACCGGGCAACATCAATATATCCTTTGGATTCATCGAGCAACATCATAACATCAATATATCCTCCGAATTTACCGAGCAACACCATAACATCAACATATCCTTTGGATTCACCAGGCAATATCATAACATTAACATATCCTTCAAATTCACGAGGCATCATCATACTATTCACATATATAGTCAAATCAATAAACATATACAAGCCACAATAATAGAGTAAAAAGGATATAAGGTAATCTATACCATCATACTTTACTATTAACCATTACCACATAATATGAGTAGAAGCATGAACATGAGTATCTAAATGATATACATAATCACCATTTTTCCAAGGCTATCTATACCATGACCATAGGATAATCAACCAAGTATACACATTATCCAACCATCGATTATATGCATAATCCGACCACTGAGTTTAACCAGTATAATCTCAATAACATAACTTAGACATGCATCAAGTATCTAGGTTTCTAAGGGATTTTGTAGTTCAAGCTTAAGGTTCCTAAATCCCGAGAATGCCAAATTCACTATCACAAGACTAACATCTACCCGAATTTTGGGCTAAGTTATCTAAATCACATCATAAGGGCCTATCAATCCTTACAAAGCCTATAAGGGAAATCTTCTTTAAGTATTCCACCTAAGTGAACCCAACACCAAGATCATTTCCTAACTAAGAAATAACTAGGTCAACATACTCTTAAAGTTAGGGAGCAAGACCATTCTCATCTATTATAGCAAATAGAGTATTCTCATACTATTCATGAGACTACAAGTAGACTATCCAAGGTTCTAGGCTAAGGGTCAAGCATTACACCTTGAAAGTTCAATAACCCATATGAATCAATTAATCCCAAATATCACCATTCCACTATATATCATCTAAACCCCACCCAATCTCATAAGTTATCAATAATTATACCATAATCAAGCTCAATCTAACTATAAGTAAGCCTAACCAACTTTGAGTCCAAGAAACTCACGAACCAACAAGCTTTTTCTTTCCTTTCCTTGAAGCTTCTTCTTCCATGAGCCAAGCTATCAACAATACAATCTAAGTATTACAATAAGAATAACAATGCCCATTATGGCATCATTGTGCCATGGATTCAAAATGACATCAAACCCCCAAGTGGGCTCCACCTTTGGAAAATAAGTTTTCGAGACTAACCCATTACTGACATATTCTTAAGGAGTTATAACTGTTAAGAAACTTGATTAAATTCATCACATTTTGGGCTACAATTAAGCCTCAATGATTTAGGGGTTTTAGGTCTAGAATCAACAACTTATCACCAACTAGATGGATTCTTACCTTAGATTAGTAGCAAGATTCGGTTACATAAGTTGCTTAAGATCCAAATCAATAAACAAGACTCACTTAGAAGATTTCACACTCCATTAGGGTTTTAGAGTTCAAGAAGGAAGCATAAATGGGAAAATTTTTAGACAAAGCAGCCTTTAAGTAGGTTCCACCCAGCCTCAAGTAGCGCGGTTGGGCCCTCCTTCTAGCCGCGGTCGCAGTACCATAGTCGCACTCTATCCTCCACAGTCTTAGAATCTTGGTCTATGCAAGGCATGGCCGAAGCTTAGAACTTGGTTCCGCGCTTTGGCCAATGCCTTGAGATACATCCAGGGTCCGTTTTGAATAAATAAGATATGTAATCATATAGTTTTCGATGTTCTGGACACATTGGTAAAGTTGAATTTTGAATTTAAGTTTGATTTCTAAAGTTTCCACTTAGTGATCAATTAGGACCAATAAATACTTCAAATTGAGAAAGTGGTTCAAGGAACCAAACGAACCGCCAGGTAATCGATCTATCAGTTCCAGCAAGTCACTAGTGACTTAGGGTGGCTATGGATAAGATATATCAGTGAAATAAGCAAGAATATGGAAAATGAATTAAAGGGTCATTACAATGATTGAATTAGATTTCCAACGATACCAATTTTGCCTTACTCCGATATCCTAGTGAAAAGTTATGGCCAAATTACTGAAGCACTATCAAATCTGTCAGTGGTTACGACTCATTGATATGACTCGTAAGCTGACCATATGAGTCGTAAAGAGGAGTCGTACCCTCATTAGTAGGGATTGAAATTTAGGTTCCTGGTGATGACTCAAGGTTCGACCCATACCCACAACTTATGAGTCATACCCAAACTCATCGGGATAGCTTCCAGGCATTTTCCAAATGTTTTTATGGGTTTTTTGTCCCTTTTCCACTCTTTTAACCCAAAACTACACCATTTCACCCTCCAAACAATGGTTATCAATCATAAAAACTACCCTAACGTATCATAACTCATAAACCATCCATCACAGAGCAAAACCGGTGATTTTTTTCTCCATAAGACCAACTAGGGTTCATCAAATTCAAGTTCAATACCAAGAAATTCATCCAAGGCTTTAATATTCAGGTATATGGGGTACTCATCAATGGGTACCTTTCATCCATTGATTCCCAAAAATCACCTTTTTTGTTCAAGTATGGATTTTAACCTTTTTTTGGGAAATTATCCATGTAAATCATGAATCTAATCCATGTCTTCTTAGAAATTTGAATTCAAGCCATGTCAACATGCCTTCCTATGTAAATTAGGTTACTTTATGTTTTAAATTTCAATTACCCTTGTCATATTTAATTGATTTCATACTAAATCATCAAGTAATTAATTAAACCATGAAAATATGTTGTCCTCTCAAGTTTAACACATTCCCATGATCAAATTCATTTTTCTCACTCATTCATTGAAATGTCTTATGTTTTGGGTCTTTGAAAAACTTTATATCACTGTTTTAAATATTGTTATCATATTTTTTAATCATTCTGTGGTTTAGGGTAACGAACATCCAATATCTATATGTTTATACATGTCTTTATTTTCAAGTTACAAGTCAGTCAGACCATGATTTTATTACTACATTTAGAACATTATGTTCATGCTGAGCACTTATCAATATAATACAACATTATGTTAGACCCATAATAATAATACCAGTATCATTCAGTTGGGAGTAAGATTTAGCACCAAGTGAACCTAGGGATGGGGGCTCACCCACTATTTAGGACTGAGTCCTTAGTAGTAGTCCTTACATTCCAGAACTACGAAGCTAGCATAGGGTTATGAGATGTCACCCGCCAGTTTAGGTATGACACTCTCTTAGGAGTCACCCACAAGTTTAGGACTGACTTCCTAGTCATTCGGGATATTATCCTTGTGGATCCACATTGTCAGGCATGTGTTAGTACCCATGACATGGTACTGATACCCTTCCAACTAGGGTTATAGGTTAGGCCCCGATTAGCTTAGATTGGGATATGTCGGTTACATGATAGCTCCCACAGTTTCAGTCAGTACCCAGTCTATATCAGATTGGATTTATTTAACCAAGTAATTAAATTTTTAGTTATTTAATCAATCAGTTTTATAGATTATTTCAGTACATGCTTACTTGGTCTTGCATTATCAGTTTTACATGTTCATGAAACTACGTTTAGTTTCCACATGTATTTCAGTTAGCCTTAAGCTCACGTACCAGTACATTCAAAGTACTGATCGAATATTTTTGCCTGTGCTATGTTGTCTTATAACATAGGTTTGAATGCATAGTTTCCCAACCACCCCTATATAGCTCATCAGTTCCCCACAATAGTAGCGGTGAGTCCTCATCTATCAAGAATGTGACATGTTATTCTAGTTATTTCAGAATTCAGTTCATGTTTGATTGGCCTTAGCATATAGAATTCTAGTTATTTAGTTATCAAATTTTATTAATTTAGCTTACAAATTATTTTAGAAATAATGTATTCTTGGTCTTCCATTCTTAGTATTTTAGTTTTCATGCATGCACACTCAGTTATCTCAAGCTATTCAGTCAATCATTACTTCATGCATAGTTAACCCATGTATTTTAACCTAACCTCATCTTATATACCAGTACATTCAAAGTACTGATCGCATACTTTTCTTTGTGCTAGGAGGTCTTATATCATAGCTTTGAATGCTCAGTTCCCCAACTATAGTTAGATATCCCAACGTTACTCAGCTACAGTAGTGATGAGTCCTCATCTATCAGGGACATGATGGTTTATTTTAGTTGTTTAGTAGTTCAATACATTTATTTAGTCAGAGTTAGTTGGGGACTTGTCCCATCAACTCCTCAGTTAGTTTAAAGGCTTTCAGACATCCATACAGTCAGTTAGATAGTTAGTTCATTTTTAACAGTTTTTTTCTATTGTTCAGACTTGAGATTAAATTGTATTTATAGTATTCAGTCCTTATGGATTTATCATTTTTTCCATACTTTCCCATTATTATTAATTTATTCTTTGCTCATAGAAAGTACCATCTCATGGGTTAGCTTATGGTTACTTATGACCGTAAGCATCGTTGTCATGACTAGGGTGTAGCCTCGGGTCATGGCACTATCTTAGGGTGTTGGTAAAGTTGCATAAGGTTCCGTTATATATTATTTTAGATAGAGGTACTCAATTTATCTCTCACTTTAGAAAGTTTTTTCTAAAGGGTCTTGGTACCCAAGTTTACCTCGGTTTTTCATCCTCAGACGAATAGTCAGGCAGAGAGGTCCATTCAAACTTTAGAGGACATGTTAAGGGCCTATGTTATTGACTTTAAGGGTAGTTTGTATGACCACTTATCTTTGATTGAGTTTTCCTAAAACAATAGTTATTACTATAGTATTTAGATGGCTCTGATTGAGGGTCTTTATGGAAGAAGATGTAGATCTCCTATTAGTTGGTTTGAATTAGGAGAGGATACTTTTATAGGGCCAGATTCAGTTTATGAGGCAATTGAGAAAGTTCAGTTGATTTGGGAAAGGCTGAAGATAGACCAAAGTTGTCAGAAATCTTATGTAGATGTGAGAAAAAGAGATCTTTAGTTTGATGTTACTGACCTAGTTTATTTGAAAATTTCACCCATGAAGGGGGTAAAGAAATTTGGAAAAAAAGAAAAGCTCAGTCCCTTCTATATTGGCCCAATATAAAATTTTGAGTTGCTTTGGGAAGGTAGCTTATGAGTTGGAGTTTCCTATAGAACAGGCATCGATGCATTAGGTGTTTCATGTCTCGTTGTTAAAGAAATTCATTGGTGACCTAGCTTCAATCGTGCCCTTAGATAATGTGGATGTGAAAGATAGTCTCTCCAATAAAGAAATCCCAATTGAAATCCTTGACTGTCAGATAGGTTGAGGAATAAATAAGTCCCTTTAGTTAAGGTTCTATGGAGAAATTAGTCCGTTGAGGAAGTTAATTGGGAAGCAGAAGCAGATATACAAGCCTAGTATCCCCATCTCTTTTCTATAAATTCTGATTTAGCTTGAGTTAATGGTTTCTCTTAATTGATTTTCAAATTTTCTATCTCAGCTATATGACCATCCTCATCTCATAGCATGCATTCATGATTTCAGTTCAGTCCACGCATCATGTTTTACATTCAGTTATTTAATCACAATTCAGCTCATGGGTATTTAATGCATGATCTCACCTTTCCTAGTACCTCGTCTTAAATAGTTTAATTCGAGGACGAATGATCCCAAAGGGGATATATTATAATACCTCATGCCAAAAAGCAACTATACAACATACGACTTGTCTCCTTAAGTCATATAAACAATATATGAGTCATATGTTAGAGTCGTACCTATGGAAGTATGGAGTAGTTGAAGTCTTTTTGTGGATACGAGTTGACCCTAGAAGCCTTCAAGTCATGGTATGAGTTGTATGAGGTGGAGTCGTAAGGGTAACAACCTAGATTCCCTAAGTTTTTGTCAGTCTTACGATTGGTGGCTACAAGTCATAATGAATTGTTATGAGTTGTAATATATGACTTGTATCCTGACCAGTACAGTATCCAAGAGTCCAGACTCATGTTTTGATAGATTTATAAGTTATTTGGACATATATTAAGTCCTGAAATAGCTCCTAGCTTATGAACAAGTTAAAATATCCCTTAGCGATTAAGTTCTTTTGAAGAATATGACTATAGTCATATTCAAACGACAATAACTTATTTTATACTAAGACTTTCTGATCTAAATACTCCTAATAGATATATAATTGAATTAGATTTCCAACAAGACAAATTTCACCTTAATCCGATATCGGGGTGAAAAGTTATGGCCAAATTACTGAAGCACTATCAAAGTTATCAATGGTTATGACTCGTATGCAGATCATATGAGTCGTTAGGAGGAGTCATACCCACAATATTAGGGGTATAACTTTGGTTTCCTAGTGATGACTAAAGGTATAACCCATACCCAGAACTTACAAATCGTACCCAAACTCGTCGGGACGGCTTCCAGGCATTTTCCAAATAATTTCTAAGGGTTTTTTGGCCTTTTCCCACTCTTTTAACCCAAAAACTAAGTCATTTCACCGTACAAACAAATTTTATCAAGTGTAAAAACTACCCTAACCTACCATAACTTAGGAATCATCCATCATAGAGCAAAACGGGCAATTTCTTTCTCCCCAAAACCAACTAGGGTTCATCAAATTCAAGTTCAACACCAAGAAATTTATTCAAGGCTTCAATATTTAGGTATGTGGTGCATTCATCAATGGGTTCCTTTCACCCATTGAGCCCCAAATATCCTCTTTTTATTCAAGTATGGATTTTAACCTTCTTTTGGGAAATTATCCATATAAATCATGAATTTAATCCATGTCTTCTTAGAAATTTGAATTCAAGCCATGTCAACATTCCTTCCCATGTAAATTAGGTTACTTTATGTTATGAATTTCAATTAACCATGTCATGTTCAATTGATTTATACTAAATCATCAAGTTATGAGTTAAACCATGAAAATATGTTGTCCTCTTAAGTTTAACACATTCCATGATCAAATTCATGTTTTTCACTCATTCATTGAAATGTCTTATGTTTTGGGGTGGTCTTTGAACTATGACTTTATATCACTGTTTTAAACATTGTTATTGTATTTTTGTAATCATTCTACACTGGAGGGTTATGAACACCCGATACCTATTTGTTTATACATATGTTTATTTTTCAATTACAAGTCAGCCAGACCATAATTTTATTACTACATTTAGAATATTATGTTCATGTTGAGCACTCATTAGTACAGTACCATATCTTGTTAGACCCATAATAATAATAATACCAGTGCCATTCAGTTAGGAGTAGTATTTAGCACTGAGTAAACCTAGGGATGGGGGCTCACCCTATATTTAGGATTGAGTCCTTAGTAACAGTCATTAAGTTCTAGAACTTCATAGCTAGCGTAGGGTAATGACATATCACCCACCATTTTAGAACTTACACTCGCTTAGAAGTCACCCACTAGTTTAGGATGACTTTGAAGTCATTCGGGGCATCAGCCTTGTGGATCCACATTGTTATCCATGTGTTAGTACTCGTGGCAAGGTACTGACATCCTTCCAACTAGGGTTATAGGTTGGACCCCAATTAGCTCAGATTGGGGCATGTTGGTTCCATGATTTCTCCTATAGTTTCAGTCAGTACTTAGTCTATATTAGTTCAGGTTTATTTAATCAAGTAATCTGATTTTCAGTTATTTAATCAGTTAGTTCTATAGATTTTTTAGTACATGCTTACTTTGCCTTGCATTTTTAGTTTTACATGTTCATGAAACTACATTCAGTTTCCACTTGTATTTTAGTTGGCCTTTACCTCATGTACTAGTATATTCAAAGTACTATTCATATACTTTTTTCTTTCGCTATTTTTTCTTATAACATAGGTTTGGACGTACAGTTTCCTGACCATCCCTAGATAGCTCAGCAGTTCCTTGCAGCAGTTGCGGTGAGTCCTCATCCATCAAGGATGTGACATGTTATTTTAGTTATTTTAGTATTTTATTATGTTCAGTCATTTGGAGTTACTTGGGGTTTTTTCCCATCAACTCCTTATATTTTAGAGTATTTCAGACAGACAGTCTAGTTTCTTGTATTTTATTAAATACTTCAGACATGTATTTTTTTATATTTTAGTATTCTAATTGATAGAACTTTATCAGTTTATCTTCCACACATGTTGTTTTATTATTATTTTATTCAGTGCTCATAGAAGGTACCAGATCATGGGTTAGCTTGGGGTCGTATATAGTTTTTAGAACCGTGTCACAACTAAGGGGTATCCTCGAGTCATGAAAAAACTTAATATCAGAGCCTAAGATTTTAAAGTGTCCTTGGGTGTCTGAAAGTTGCATTGAGTAGAATCTTGTGCATGGATGTGAAGCGCCACATTTATGGACAAGAAGCTATGAGACGTTTTTAGGAAAGTTTCCCTTCTTTTAGAATTTATGTCTTGCGAAAGAGCATGAGCTCTATTGAATTCCTTTTTCTAACTCATCCTTCATTCTATTTACAAATAATTCCTCCCAGAAGAAAAAACTAAAGAAAGAACGAGGGTCAACCCGCACCACCACTTATTAAAGAAGATCCTTTGAACGACAATGTTTCTCATGCTGAGTTCAGGGTTGCTTTCACAGTTTTGGCCTATTTTGTAGCTTCTCAAAACAACCAGCAAGTTTTTGCTCCATCCAATCCATTGTTGAATACATCTGTAGCCAAGATTCGAGGCTTCCATCAAATAAATCCCCCTTTATTTTCTGTATCCAAGTCTTAGAAGGATCCGCAGGAGATCCTAGATTGGGTGTAGAAAGTGACTGACATCATGGGTGTCACTTCGAGTGAGAGTACAAACTTAGATTCTTACCAGTTGCAGGGAGTAGCTCACACCTGGTTTAACTAGTGGAAAAAAGACAAGGGTGTTTATGCAGGAACTATAGACTGGGAGGAGTTTTCCATAACTTTTTTAGACAGGTTCTTCCTACTAAAGTTGAGGGAAGCTAAGGTTCAAGAGTTTATAAATGTAAAGCAAGGTGGCATGAGTGTGAGGGATACTCTCTCAAATTCTCTTAGTTGGCAAGGTATGCTCCGACTATGGTGGATGACTCTAGTTCCAAGATGAGTAAGTTCATGTCTGGTGTAGCTGATAGTATTGTCAAGGAGTACAGGACTTCCATACTGATTAAGGAGATGGACCTTTCTAGAATGATGGTTCATCCTCAACAAATTGAAGAGTAGAAGCTCAAAGAGAAGAAAAAAAGAATAAGAGGTAAAGAACCGGTAGACTTATTTTTTCTCAGCCAAGGTCGGAAGGCAGTAAAATTTCTTAGTTTTGCCAAAAAAATTTAGCTCCAGCTCCATCTTCACCCAGTGCACCGGTGCCTAAGTTTATGCAGGACTGTTAGGATTGGGCGCTAGGCTCCAAGTCCCATGGTAGTAGGAAAAGTGGCCGTACCAATCCACTCTACAAGAAGTATGGTAATAATTATTAGGGTGAGTGCAGAGAAGATAGTGATATGTATTTTGGGTATAGCAAGCCAGGCCATAGGATCAAGGAGTGTCCAATGGTTGCTTTGAGGAGAAAGGACCTACGCTAATAGGGCGTGTTTAATTATTCATCAAATTCAGTAAGTTGCCTAACTTAGTAGGGTGTTATCTCCAGTTCCACTAGTGGGCAGCGCCAGAACAGGTTGTATGCTCTCTAGACTCGGCATGATGAAAAAAGTTCTCCTGATATGGTTACGGGTATGTTACAGGTCTTTCATCCCCATATTTAGGCATTGTTAGACCCTGGATCTTTACTTTTCTTTTTGACTCATTGTATAGATATAAATTTTAGTGTCAGTAACCAAATATTAGTAGAGCCTTTCTCAGCTTGTACCCTAGTAGGTAAGTCGATTGTAGCCAAATGGGTATACAATAATTGTCTATCACAGTGTCTCAGAAAGTTACTTCAAATCATCTTGTGGAGTTAGAGATAACTGATTTTGATGTTATTATCGGTATGAATTGGCTCCACTTATGTTATGCCACAGTTGACTGTATAACTAGAATTGTTCACTTCTATTTCCTAATGAACCAGTTATTGAATAGAGGGGTAGTACTTTAGTGCTTAAGGGTCAGTTTGTTTCTTATCTTAAGGAAAGAAGGATGATATCCAAGGGATGTATTTACCATCTTGCCCGAGTCAAGGACTTAAATTCTGAAACTCCAAGTCTTGAGTCAGTTCCAGTAGAAATGAATTTCCAGATGTATTTCCTAAAGATCTTTTCGGAGTTCCTCCAGAAAAGAAAATCGACTTTGAAATAGATATCCTTCCAGACACCCAACCTGTCTCTATTACACCTTATAGAATGGCTCCAGCTGAGCTTAAGGAATTGAAATAACCATTGAAGGATCTCTTAGATAAGGGTTTCATCAGGACTAGTGTTTCCCCATGGGGTGATCCAGTTCTATTCATGCGCAAGAAAGATGGTTCTCTTAGATTTGCATCGACTACCATTAGTTGAACAAAGTAACAATCAATAATAAATACCATCTCCCCAGGATTGATGACTTATTTGACCAGCTTCAGGGTGTAAGTTATTTCTCTAAGATAGACCTCATATCCGGCTATCATTAGCTTAGAGTCAAAAAATGTGCCATTCTGAAGACAGCCTTCAGAACTCGATATGGTCACTTCAAATTCCAAGTTATGTCTTTTGGACTAATGAATTCCCTTGAAGCTTTCATGGACTTGATGAATAGGGTGTTCAAGCAGTACTTGAACATATTCATCATAGTCTTTATTAATGATATCCTTGTTTATTCCTATAGTGAGAGTTATTATGCAAACCATTTGAGGGTTGTATTGCAGACCCTTAAGGATCACCAGTTATTCGATAAGTTTAGTAAGTGATAATTTGGCCGAGATCAGTAACTTGGTCATATTATTTCCAGTGACGGCATTCGAGTTGATCCTCAAAAGACTGAAGCAGTAAGAAACTATCCTAAACCTATCTCTCCATCAAACATCAGGAGTTTCTTGGGTTTAGCTGGCTATTATACATGGTTTTTCGAAGTGTTTTCTTATATTGCTTCTCCCATGTCTAGACTAACCCAAAAGAAAGTCAAATTTTAGTGGTCAAATTCCTGTGAGAAGAGTTTTCAGGAGTTGAAATTTTGACTCACTTCCTCTCTAGTCATGACTTTGCCAAATGGTATGATGGGTTTGTAGTGTATTGTGATGCTTCTAGAGTTGGTCTTGGTTGTGTATTAATGCAAAGAAGTAAGGTCATAGCCTATGCCTCTAGATAGCTTAAACCCTATGAAAAGAATTATCCAACCCATGATCTTGAGTTGGAAGTTTTTTTCTTCACCTTAAAGATTTGGAGGCATGTGTTAACGGATCACAAGAGTTTATAGTATGTGTTCACGTAAAAAGACCTGAATATTCGTCAGACAAGGTGGCATGAATTATTGAAAGACTGTGATATGAATGTGTTGTATCATCTGGGCAAGGCGAATGTTGTGGTGGATGCCCTTCATAGATTGTCTATGGGTTGTGTTACCCATGTTGAGGATGATAAGAAATATTTAGTCCATAAAGTTCATCAGCTTGTGAGGTTAGGAGTTCAGTTAGTTTATTTGACCGCGGGTAGTATATAGGTTCAGAATGGTGCGAAATCTTCATTGGTTGCCAAAGTAAAATAAAAGCAAGATATGGATCCTAGTTTTGTTAAGTTGAAAGAGACAGTTAGAGCTTAGGATTGGAGGATTTCTCCCAAGGGGGGTATGGTGTGCTTTTTTGTCAAGGAAGACTATGTGTTTCATTTTTTTGATGGTCTGAGACAACGAACATTAGCTGAGGCGCATGGTGCATGACACGTAATCCACTAGGAGCTACTAAGATGTACCATGATTTGCAGGAAATCTATTAGTGAAGTGGTATGAAAAAGGATATTTCAAAGTTTGTATCTAAGTTTTCAAACTATTACCAGGTTAAGGGTGAGCACCAAAGGCCTAGCGATAAACTATAGGAGTTTAGCATCCCCACTTGGAAGTGGGAAGTGGTGTACATGGATTTTATGAAAGGGTTTTCTCATACACATTATTAGAATTATTTGGCATGGGTCATTATAGATATAATGACCAAGTCAGCTCATTTTTTGTCAGTTCATACTTCATTTTCTGTCTGAGGATTACGCTAGACTCTATCTGTAACACCCCGTACATTTCTAAGCTAGAAATTAGCACTTCATTCCTACATGTGTAAACTCTAGTACTATGATTCATACTTTAATCCATGTTTCATAATCATTAACCTGGTGTGAATAGACATTATGAGGTGGGAAAGATGTTCGTAAGAGTCACTTAGAGCAAAGTAAGCTAAGAGCCTTTAATTAGATGAAATTTTGGTGTTTGATTCCACAATGGTCAGATTTGAATGAGTATAACTTTATATATGTGTGGAATTTGGAAGATTAAGACCCACTAAATGTTAGATAGTCAAATTAGCTTAACAGCGATACCAATTTTTCCTTAATTCGATACCCGAGAAAAAAGTTATGGCCATGCAAAGGGTTGTATGTCGCCTAACAATTGCCTAAGGCCATTAGAATGGGTGTAGGATTGGCCATGCATCACCCATCCCTGGGCTAGGCTATTGGCCATGCATTTTCTACCTTGGTTTGGGAAATTTGCTGGGCATCGCCTAGGTCATTGCCCAGTGACAAAAATGCTCTATTTTAACTTAAGTCAAGGGTGTTGAAGTCATTTCACACCCCTAAATAGTTCCTAATCACTTCAAACTAATTTAATGAAGTATTAAATATATTAAATCCTCTCCCTTAACCCTAATTAATTAGTAAACAAGTTAAAAACCCTCCTCTATTCCTAAGAACAAGATTCAAGCCCTTTTCACAAGAAACCAAGGAATTCAAGTTTCCAATCCTAGAATCCTTCTAGAAATCAGTCGTTAAGGTATGCGTGATGTTTATCCATGGGACCTTTTCACCCATGGAGTCCAATAATCCTTTTTGGTTTCAAATCATAAGTTTCTATATGTTCAAGTTGACTTATCTCCATTTAGCTCTTATTGTTTTCAATTATAACTTATGTTTATAATTGTTTTCAAGTGGAGTGAGCCCTTACACATTTGAATGTTATAATTTTCACTTTAAAACCCTAAGTCATGAATTGAATCTTGTAATCATGTTATTTTCGCATGATTTGCTCATTCTCATGCTTAAGTTCATGTCTCTCATGTGTTTGATGAAATGCCTAAGTGTTGGATTTTGAACAATGATTCCCTACTATGGTTTCAAAGATTTTATATATCCTTATTCATATTTCAATTCAGTTCTTGTGGGTTATGAACACCCGATACCTAGTTGTTTACATAATTTTAGTATCTTTAGAATAATTTAGATATACCATGAGCATTATCATTCAATCAGTTATTACGATCAGTTGTTTATTTAGTTAAGCTTAGTTCAGTCCAGTAATCAGTGTCAGTTTAATTAGGAGTAGAATTTAGCATCGATCAAACCTAGGGAAGGGGATCAACCGATAGCTTAGAATGGGTCCTTATAAGTAGTCCATAAGTTCCAGAACTATGTAGCCAGCATAGGATTATGAGATGTCATCCGCCAGTTTAGGACTGACATTCTCTGAGATGTCACTCGATAATTTAGGACTGGCATTCTCTTAGGGGTCACCCATCGGTTTAGGACTGAATCCCTATTCCTTTGGGATACTAGTTGAGCCGATCCATACTGTAATGCGTTAGTACCCATGGCACGGTATTGAAACCCTTACAACTAGGGTTACAGGTTGGACCCTGATTAGCTTAGATTGGGGCATGTCGGTTAGATGATATCTCCCACAATCTCAGTTTCGTATTTAGTACAGAATTTAGTTTAGGTTTTCTTGACCTTAGCATACAGAATTCCAGTTATTCAGTTATGAGATTTCAGTTATTCAATTTATAGATTATTTTAGAATATTATATGCTTGGTATTGCATTCTCAGTATTTCAGTTTTCATGCATGCATACTCAGTTATCTCAGGCTATTCAGTTAGACATTACTTCATACACAGTTAACCTATGCATTTCAGCCTGACCTCATTTCATATACTAGTACATTTAAAGTACTGATCACATACTCTTCCTTGTGCTATGATGTCTTATATCATAGGTTTCGATGCTCAGTTCCCCAACCGTAGTTAGACATCCTTGGATTACACAACTGCAGGAGTGGTGAGCTCTCATTTATCGGGGACATGATGATTTATTTTAGTTTTTTAGTACATTCAGTCAGTCGGATTAGTTGGGGACTTATCCCATCAACTCCTCAGTTAGTTTAGAGGCTTTTAGATATTCATATAGTTAGGTAGACAATTATTTCATTTTTAACAGTTTTTATCTATTGTTCAGGATTGAGATTAAATCATATTTACAGAATTCAGACCTTATGGCTTTATTAGTTGCTTCTGTACATGTCCATTATTATTATTTTATTCAGTGCTCACAGCAGGTACCAGCTCACGAGTTAGCTTATGGTTACTTTAAACTGTAAGTACTATTGTCACGATTAGAGGGTAGCTTTGGGTTGTGATAAAACTTGGTATTAGAGCTAGGTTTTCGAGAATCCTAGGGAGTCTGAAAGTGGCATTGAGTAGAGTCTTGTGCATGGGTGTGAAACACGCCACACTTATGGACAAGAGGCTACAAGATGTCTAGGAAAAGTTTCCCTTCTTTTAGTGTTCATGTCATGCGAAGGAGAATGAGTTCTATTTAATCTCTCTTCTTGACTCATCCTTCATTTCGTTTATAGAAAATGCCTCCCAAAAGAAATAACAAAAGCAGGAACGAGAAGCAACCCACTCATCCTCCTATTCAGGAAGATCCCCTAAATGAGCATGTCTCTCATGCCGAATTTAGAGCTACTTTCACTACCTTATTTGATTCAATAGTTGCTCAGAATAATCAGCAGGTTGTTATCTTATCTAGGCTTATGGTTCAAGCTTTATAGAGTGAAGGGGAGAAATATAGGGAGAAAGAGACAGAATAAGAGGGTCAAATAGGTAGTTTTAAGTCAAGGTTAGAGAGTGGTAACCATTCCTAGTTTTTCTAAAAATTCTTAGCCCCATCTCCGTCTTCAGCTAGTGCGCCAGTGCCATAGTTCATGAATGACAGTCGGGATAAAGTGTTGTGCTCTATGCCCTAGAGTAGCGTGAACAATAGTTGTACTAATCAGCTCTTCGAGAGGTATGGTAGGAATCATCAGGGTGTGTGTAAGGCTGGTAATGGTATATATTTGGAATTTAGCAAGCCAGGCCACAAGATAAGGAAGTGCCCTATAACTATGTAGAATGGTAAAAATGGTCGCTAGCAGGGTCAGACTAACTCTTTAACAACACCATTAGGTCGTTCGACTCAATAGGGCCCCACTTCTAGTTTCACCAGAATAGATTATATGCACTCCATTCCTGACATGATTAGGAAAGTTCTCCTGATGTGGTTATGGGTGCGTTACAAATATTTTATCTTCATGATTATATTTTATTAGATCCCAGATCTTCACTTTCTTTTGTGACTTCTTATATAGCTGTCAATTTCAATATCAGTCTAAAAATATTAGCAGAGCCTTTATTAGTATCTACCATAGTGGGTAAATCTATTATAGCCAGACAAATATACAGAAATGGTCCAATTACTGTATCTCAAAAAATCACTTTAGTAGATATTGTAGAGCTAGAGATGACTGATTTTGATGTCATTCTCGGCATAGATTGGCTCTACTCATGTTATGACTTCGTTGACTATAGAAATAGAGTCGTTCATTTTTAGTTTCCCAATGAACCAGTTATTGAATGGAGGGGTAGTATCTCAGTGCTTAGGGGTCAGATTGTTTTATAACTTAGAGCAAGAAGGATGATATCTAAGGGATATACTTTCAGATCCCTTCTCAAAATCTAATGACAACATATGATTTAGAGTTAGAAGTATAAATCCAAAAGTTTAGAATAGTAAGGTCGGGTTGGAGTTTATCAGTAGTTAATAGATGATGTATCCATGGGGCTAGTTGTATGAAAGGTCAATCAGTAGTCCTAAAATAGTGTATGCTAGAAATTAAGTTAAGTATGATGGTGTGGGCACTCTTATATAGTACCCTTGAGTTTCTAAGTTTGAATGATTCTAGTAATGTAGTAATTGATGTTCTTACCAGTTAAGTTATGTGCTATAGGATGAAGATGTCACATGTTCAGGTCTAATGGAAATTCTCATGGTTTAGGGAAAAATATAAGTTTGGAGGTGGGATATTAGTAGGCTATGGAGGAAGTTAGTACTGTTCATTAAAAGTTTGAGAATATCCATGTTACGTGTTAGAATCTAAGTTTGAATCTTGGATGGTTAATCTAATAGTAAGGATAATTGAAAATTTAAGATGGTGTGAACTCATGGTATGGTGATACTCATGAATATTCTAAGTTAGTCAGTGTTTAAGTTATTATGTGATGACTATTGGGGCTATAGAAAGTTAGGAGTTGTATCTCAGTATTAGCGGCGGGTTTTACACTTGCAGGTGTAGTCTTTCAGATTGAGTATTGCAGTTTAATTTAGAGTTTATTAAAGGGGTCCACAGACTTAGAATTATGGCTTAAATCTAAGGGAGAGATGATAGAAAAAGTAACCAAGTCAGGATCTCAGATATTAGTAGTGATGCTAGTGTGTTATAGAACAATAGTAAGGGAGGATGATTCCTAACCCATCCTTATCTTAATGCAAATTTTTATTTTTCAGTCATCACGATATCTACTTAAGCCTTACATGTCAGCTCCATGATCATAACTCATATTCATGCACTTTCCATAGAATTATGTATGCTTCTAGTTCCTAGTATAAGGAGTTCCAGTTGGCTCAGCAGTACGAATCATGATCCATGAATTTATGAACTCCAAATTTAGGTCATGCAGCTCAGGACTCAGGTACCCATGCATTACAGTATGCTCAGTTCCTAGAACTCATGGTATGATGTAATAATCAGTGAAATTCAGATAAGTGTCAAAGTTATGCATAGTATTCTTTCATGTTTCTGGTCCTCATGTTCTAACCTTTCAGTGACCTCTCTATAATGTTAAGATAGTGGTGATGAAAAATTGAAGATCAATTGTATATTAGGAGAGAGTAAATTTACTCGTTGAGGAAAGATTGTTTCATGCTTATTTTATATATAATCTATAAGGGTGAAGGAAGATTGAGGTTAAACTTTTTTTGTATATGTCATGATTAGTTGAGAATTATAGGTGTGTCTTCATGTGGATAGTTCATGGAAGTTGTTACTGATAGAAGTTTATAGAATATAAGAAAGATACTTTTATAGGTGTTTTTCTAGAAGTTTGTATGTGGTTATAATGATGGGCTTGAATGTCATATTGGTATGGAAGTGGATGGGTTCATTGTGCGCTAGTAAATTCCTAGTTAGAGGCTGAATTTAGTTGTTGAGGTGGTAAAAAGAATGTTTCTTTAGATGAGAAGTTGTGAAAATTCATGGGGTATTGAAATCATGGTTCAGAATATCATTATGGTGTTATGTGCAGTACCTTGTAATTACGAGTTACGCTTGAACGCGGTGAGAGCAGGTAGTTCAACTCAGACTTTGGTTGGAATTGTAATATATACCTATGCGAGTATTTAAGGAGCGAGGCTAAGCTTGAATTGGGTAGTTCCATTGTCTAAGGCCTAGTTTATGTTTCATAGGCCTATGTTCCATATTAAAAAGTTCTAGCCATATTAAGAGTCCTTACTCATATATCTTATTCAAATTATGCCCAAGTTCTTTAGTCCCTACTATTATTAGAACTTCTTAGAAAGAGTGTTGAAGAAATACTCCAGTTGAGTATAAGCTTTCAGTATAATTCAGTCCGTATAGCGAGCAATTTAGTTTAGCAGTCAGACAGACAAGTTCCTCTGATTTTCCATCTTTCAATCTAGTCTTACTATCCAAAGTTTCATGAGTATGTCCATTCTAAGAGGTAATTGTTCTCATCTATGTAAATTATGAATTCAATTCAGTTCATGCATTATATTTCAGATTTAGATATTTAGGTCATGATTTAGTTCGTATGTGTCCCATGCATCATCTCAGTCTTTACTTAGTATTTCAACAAAGTCAGTTTCATTTGGGGGGATGAATAATCCCAAGGGGGAGATGCTGTAATACTTGAGATTTCATGTCTTAAACCTCTCAACTATTTTCACAATCCCAGATCTAGCCTAAGGTAATGGTTACTCATAAGTTGACTCTCTCATTTCTAACTCAGCCTTATAACTATTTGTATGTCATTGATGCATTCATAAAATTAGTTTAGTCATGTGTCATGTTTCAGACACAGTTATGTAATCATGTTCACAGTCATACATGTTCATTGTGTGATCTTAGTTGCCTTATTTCAGTACTCTTAGTCTAACCAGTCTCATTTGAGGATAAATGTTCCTAAGGGGGAAATATTGTAACACCCCGTACATTTCTAAGCTAGAAATCAGACCTTCATTCCTACATGTGTAGATCTAGTCTCATGATTCATATTTGAATCCATGTTTCATGATCATTAACCTAGTGTGAAGATAGATTATAAGGTTTTAAATATTTTCGTAAGAGTCACTTAGAGCAAAGTGAGCTAAGAGCCTTTAATTCTGTCAAATTTTGGTGTTCGATTCCACAAGGGTCAGATTTGAGCGAGTATAAATTTATATATGTGTGGAATTTTGAAGTTTAATACACTAAATTTTATATAATTGAATTAGCTTTCCAAAGATACCAATTTTTCCTTAATTCGATACCCGAGCAAAAAGTTATGGCTATGCAAAAGGTTGTGCGTCGCCTAACAATCGGCTAAGGCCACTGGAGTGGGTGTGTGATTGGCCATGCATTGCCCATCCCAGGTTTAGGTGATTGGCCATGAATTTACCACCTTGGCTTGGGATATTTGTTGGGCATCTCCTAGGTTATTGCCCATTGCCAAAAATGCTTTGTTTTGACTTAAATCAAGGGTTTTGAAATCAATTCACACCACTAAATTGTCCCTAATCACTTCAAAATGATTTGATGAAGTATTAAACACGTTAAACCCTCTCTCTTAACCCTAAGAAATTAGTAAAAAAAGTCAAAACCCTCTTTCATTCCCAAGAACAAGATTCAATCAATTTTCACAAGAAATCAAGGAATTCAAATTTCCAATCCAAGAATACTTCCAGAAATCAGTCGTTAAGGTATGTGTGATGTTCATCCATGGACCCTTTTCACCCATGGAGTCCAATAATACTTTTTGGTTTCAAATCATGAGTTTTTATATGTTCAAGTTGAATTATCTCGATAAAGCTCATATTGTTTTCAATTATATGTTACGTTTACAAATGTTTTCAAGTGGAGTGAGCCCTTAAACGTATGGATGTTATAATTTTCACTTTAAATCCCTAAGTCATGAATTGAATCTCGTAATCATGTTATTTTTGCATTCTTTTCTCATTCTCATGCTTAAGTTCATAAATATCATGTGTTTGATGAAATGCTTAAGTGTTGGATTTTTAATAATAATTCCCTACTATGGTTTCAAAGCTTTTATATATCCTTATTCGTATTTCCATTTAGTGTTGGTGGGTTATGAACACCCAATACCTAGTTGTTTACATAATTTCAGTATCTTTAGAATGATTTTAGATATACCATGAACATTATTATTCAGTCAGTTATTATGATCAGTTGTTTGTTCAGTTAAGCTTAATTCAGTCCAGTAATTAGTGTCAGTTTAGTTGGGACTAGGATATAGCACCGAGTGAACCTAGGGAAGGGGACCACCCGACAGCTAGGACTGGGTCCTTAGAAGTAATCCATAAGTTTCAGAACTACGTATGCAGCGTGGGATTATGAGATGTCACTCGCCAGTTCATGACTGACTTTCTCTGAGATGTCACCCGATAGTTTTGGTTGACATTCTCATAGGGGTCACCCTCAATTTTAGGACTGACTCCCTAGTCCTTTGGGACACCAGTTGAGTGGATCCGCACTACAATGTGTTAGTACCTATGGCACAGTACTAACACCCTTACAACTAGGGTTACAAGTTGGACCCCAATTAGCTTAGATTGGGGCATGTCGGTTAGATGATACCTTCTACAATCTCAGTTCAGCATTCAGTACAAAATTCAGTTCAGGTTTGCTTGACCTTAGCATATAGACTTCTAGTTATCCAGTTATCATATTTTAGTAATTTATTTTATAGATTATTTCATAAATAATATATGCTTGGTCCTCCGTTATTAGTATTTTAATTTTCATGCATGCATACTCAGTTTTCTAAGGCTATTCAGTCAGTTTTTACTTCATGCACAGTTAACCCATGCATTTCAGCCTAACCGCATCTTATATACCAGTACATTCAAAGTACTTACCATATACTCTTCTTTGCTCTTGGAGGTCTTACATCATAGGTTCGAACGCTCAGTTCCCCAACTGCAGTTAGACATCCCATCGTTACTCAGCTGCAACAGTGGTGAGTCCTCATTTATCGGGGACATAATGGTTTATTTTAGTTATTTAGTAGTTCAGTACATTCAATCAGTCGGAGTTAGTTGGGGACTTGTCCCATCAACTCCTCAGTTAATTTAGAGGTTTTCTGACATTCAGATAGTGAGTAAGATAGTTAGTTCATTTTTGTAATAGTTTTTATCTCTTGTTCAGACTTAAGATTAAACTGTATTTCCAGTATTCAAATCTTATAGCTTTATCAGTTGTTTCCGCACATGTCCATTATTATTATTTTATTCAGTGCTCATAGCAGGTACCAGCTCATGTGTTAGCTTATGGTTACTTATGACCGTAAGCACCGTTGTCATGACTAGGGGGTAGCTTTGGGTTGTGACACTATCTCAAGGATTCGGTGAAGTTGCATGGGGTTCCGTTGTCTATCATTTTAGATAAAGGTACTTAGTTTACCTCTTACTTTTAGAAGGCTTGTCAAAAGGGTCTTGGTACACAAGTTCACATCAGTATATCTTTTCATCCTCAGATGGATGATCAGGTAGAAAGGACTATTTAGACTTTATAGGACATGTTAAGGGCTTGTGTTAATGACTTTAAGGGTATTTCAGATGACCACTTACCTTTGATTGAGTTTGCCTACAATAATAGTTATTACTCTAGTATTTAGATGGCTCCATTTGAGGCTCTCAATGGAAGGAGATATAGTTCTCCTATTAGTTTCTTTAAAGTAGGAGAGGCTGCTTTGATAGGGATAGATTTAGTTTATGAGGCGATGGAGAAAGTTTAGTTGATTAGGGAAAGGATAAAGACAGCGCAAAGTCATTAGAAATATTAAGCAGATGTGAGGAGAAAAGATCTTGATTTTGATATTTGTGACCAGGTTTATTTGAAAATTTTACTCATGAAGGGGGTGGAGAGATTTGGCAAGAAGTGAAAGCTCAGTCCCCGCTATATTAGCCCATATAAAATTTTGAGTTGTTTTGGAAAGGCAGCTTATGAATTAGAGTTGCCCGCAGAACTGGTATCAGTGCATCCAATGTTTCATGTCTCTTTGTTAAAGAAATACATTGGGGACCTAGCTTCAGTCAAGCCCTTTGAGAGTGTGGATGTGAAAGATAGTCTCTCCTACAAAGAAATCCTAGTTGAGATCCTTGAACGTTAGATTCGTAGGTTGAGGAATAAATAAGTCCCCTTGGTTAAGGTTCTATGGAGAAATCAGTCTGTTGAGGGAGCTACTTGGGAAGCAGAAGCAGATATGCAAGATAAGTATCCCCATATCTTTTCTATATATTCCAATTTATCTTGAGGTACTAGTTTCCCTAAATTGATTTTCTCATTTTCTATCTTAGCTATATAACCATCTTCATGCCATAGCATGCATTCATGAATTCAGTTCAGTCCACGCATCATGTTTCAGAATCAGTTATTTAATCACGAATTAGCTCATGGGTATTTAGTTAACAATTTTACCTTTACTAGTACCTCATTTTAAACAGTTTCATTCAAGGATGAATGACCCCAAGGGGGATATATTGTAATACCCTGTACCAAAAAGCTACTAAACAACATATGACTTATCTCCTTAAGTCATATAAACAACATACGAGTCATTTATTGGAGTCATACCTGTGGAAGTATGGAGTAGTTTAATTCTTTTATGGATTCAAGTTGACCCTATAAGTCATCAAGGCATGGTACGAGTAGTATGAAGTGGAGTCATAAGGGTAACTTCCTAGGTTCCCTAAGTTTTTGTCCGTCTTACAAGTGATGGCTACAAGTCATAATGACTTGTTAAGAGTCATAATATATGACTCATATCCTGACCGGTAAAGGATCCAAGAATCAAGAGTCATGTTTTGATATCTTTATAAGTTACTTGGACATATATTAAGTCCTCAAATAGTTCCTAGCTCATGATCAAGTCGAAACATCCCTTAGCGATTAAGTTCTAATGAAGAATATGACCATAGTCATATTCAAACAAGACTAACTTATTTTCTACTATGAATTTATGATCTAAAGACTCCCTAATAGATAGATAATTGAATTAGCTTTTAAATTATACCAATTTTTCCTTAATCTGATATCGGGGTGAAAAGTTATGGCCAAATTACTGAAGCACTATCAAAGTTGTCAGTGGTTACGACTCGTAAGCAGACCATATGAGTCGTTAGGAGGAGTCGTACCCAAAATAGTAGGGGTTAAAATTTGGTTTCCTGGTGATGATTTGAAGTATGACCCGTACCCATAACTTATGAGTGTACCCAAACTCGTCGGGACGGCTTCCAGACTATTTCTAAGGGTTTTTTTGGTCTTTTCCCACTCTTTTAACTCAAAAACTAAGTCATTTCACCCTTCAAAAAAAGTTTATCAAGTGTAAAAACTACCCTAACCTATCATTATTCATAAATCATCCATCATAGATTAAAACAGGCGATTTCTTTCTCCCCAAAACCAACTAGGGTTCATCAGATTCAAGTTCAATACCAAGAAATTTATCCAAGGCTTTAATATTCAGGTATGTGGTGCATTCATCAATGGTTTTCTTTCACCCATTGAGTCCCAAATATCCCTGTTTTGGTAAAGTATTGATTTTAAGCTTCTTTTGGGAAATTATCCATATAAATCATGAATTTAATCCATGTCTGCTTAGAAGTTTGAATTCAAGCCATGTCAACACGCCTTCCTATGTAAATTAGGTTACTTTATGTTATAAATTTCAATTTACCATGTCATGTTCAATTGATTTCATACTAAATCATCAAGTTATGAATTAAACTTTACATGCTTATTTTCTCTTGCATTCTCAATTTTACATGTTTATCCAACTACGTTCAGTTTCCACATGATTTTAGTTATCCCTTACCTCACATGCCAGTATATTCAAAGTACTGATCAAATACTTTCCTTATGCGCTATGTTGTCTTATAATATAGGTTCGAACACATAGTTTCTTGACCATCCCTAGACATCTCAGCAGTTCCCTAAAGTAGTGTAAGATACCGCAAAATTCTATGCTTAACTTAGACTTTTAGAGCATAAAAGAGGTTCCAGACTTAAAAATTTCAGCTAAGTGTTTAGACTTAGATTTTATTTTAGCCTTCATAAGTTGAAAATCTTATTTCACGAATCTTATGACCTTAAACATCGATCTTTGGATTGAATCATGATCAGGTGTGTCGATAGGTCACTTCGGGTGAGTTTTGGATTTTTTGGACCTTGTCTTGAATTGAGTTTAGATGACCAAAACAGTGGGGCGATGCGATCTCGACGTGCCACGTCACCCATCGTGTTGACAAATATTTTTTCTAGCTTTAGAGTGCAATTCCAGTGAATCAACGTGGACTCGACGCGATACATCGGCCATCGCATCAATCTCATCGGTGCGGTGTGTCGATTTGTGCGTCACTAGGCATATTTTTTGCTCTTTTAATTCCACATCTAGAGGGGTAAATGGGGCTTTATCCCACTTCTATTCATCCCTAAAAACACAAAATCAATCATTCCAAAGGGAAAAAATCACTTACTCTCTCTCAAATACTCTCAAGGTCAAAACCCTAGGGCATCAAATTTCAAATTATAGATTCAAGAACGGACCATCAATCTTCACGAATTCAAGAACCAAGGTATTCTAGGTGTTTATCAAAGGGTTTTCTTCCACCCTTGGAGTTTAAGAAACTCTTTTAAAACTTTAAGTTTGTTGATTTCATGAATTCCATGTTGGGCTTGAATGTATTCATGATTATGATGTTAAGTGGGTTTCTAATTCATGATTTATTACAAGATTCATGAAAATTTATTTTGACATGTGTGTAGTATTATGTGAATTCATGTTAAAGCCCTTGAATTTTTGAGTTGGGATTGGAAATCATGATGCCTACATTTTGATTAGTATTATGTGCATAGATTATTTTCCCCAAGTGTTTGGTAAATTACTCATGTGGATTAAATGGGGAAATCATGACATGCTAGCATATGTGCAAGCTTATATGTTACAAGTGTTTGATAAAATGTCTCTATGAATGAGTTATGAACATTGTAATGCTGTTCAAGATCATGCTATGCTTTACTTTTCATGTTATCGAGTCCTGGCGGTATCTAATACCTGACAATCTAGTTGTTTACCTAGATTTATAGTAGTTTCAGAATAGTCTCAATAATGTCACATCCAGTAGTACTTAAACATTTAACAGAACTTAGCGTATTCAGTTAGTTAAAAAAACTCAGTGTACTCAGTCAGTTAATATTACTCGTGAACTCAGCCTAGTTCAAATAGACAGCACGATCCGTAATAGTTCAGTCAAGCCTAGTACAGACTATAAATCAGTCAGTGTCTATTCAGTTAGGAGTAGGAATCAGCACCGAGTGAACCCAGGGATGGGGGTATTCCTGTTAGTAAAGGGCTTGGCCCTTAGTAGAAATCCCTGTATTACAGAACTACGTAGCCAACGTAGGTTGAGATATCTTCCTGATAGTCTAGGGTTGATACATCTCGTACGAGTTTTCCTTCCAGTGAGGGTTTATGAAAGAACTTTTTATCAGAGAGGGTTAACTCATAGCCATTATTAGTATCCCTTGGCAAGGTGCTAACACCCTTCCAACTGGGGTCACAGGTTGGACCCCAATTCAGTCATACTCAGGGTATGTTGGTTAGATGAACACTCCCACAGTTTCAATTTCACTCTCAGTATAGAACTCATTTCAGTTCTACAAAATTAGGACTGTCAGACACAGTCACCCAACTTAGTATAGAACTCAGTTCTGTTCTACAGAATCAGGACTGTCAGAAATAGTCAGCCACCTATCAGTAGTACAGTTATTAGTAATCTCAGATATCAGCCATTCAATTATCAAAACTCAGTATCCAATGTTACTATGATCTAAGACGCAGTATATGTAGTAGATATGTGCATAGTATTACATAATCAGTGATTATCAATTTCAATTATACATGTACTTTCATTTAGTTGTATTCATGCTATTCAGTCAGTTATTGTTCATACATATGAACCCTTCCATATCAGCCTACTTCACTTAACATACCAATACATTCAAAGTACTAACGCATACCTTTTCGTTTATGCTATGATGTTTTATATCATAGGTTCAGATGTACGGGCTCCTGACTGTACTTAGTAGTCAAGACTATCAGTAGCAGACCTAGTGGTAAGTCCTCATAGTTTGAGGACAAAGTTATCATGTCATTTCATTATTTCAGTATTCAGTTTATTTTAGTAGTCGGAGTTAGTTGGGGACTTTTCTGATCAACTCTATAGTCAGACAGATAAAGGCTTTCAGACTAGACTTTCAGACAATATTCAGTTGTACAAATTATTATTACATTCGGTATTCTTTATAAGTGTTTCAGGTTTTGAACCTTATGGCATTTCATCCTATTTTTCTGCATTTATTACAATATTATTACTCAGTGCTCACAACAGATATCAGTCATAGGTTAGCTAGTGGTCCTTCGGTGTCATAAGCACCGTGTGGCATCCGGGGTGCAGACTCGGGGCATTACAAACTTGGTATCAGAGCCTAACGTTCAACAGAGTCCTAGGAAGTCTGAAAGCCACATCTATTAGAGTCTTGTGCATGGGTGTGTAGTGCGCCATACTTATGGACAAGGAGCTATGAGGAGTTTTAGGAAAAGTTTCCCTTATTTCAATGTTCATATCGTGCGAGCAAGAATGAGCTCAAGTCACACTCTTAGTCTAATCCTTTTCTTACTTCCATTTAGAAAACATGACTTCCAAAAAGAATATTGGAATAAGAATAGGAAATTAGCCAGCACCTCAGCCCATTCAGGCAGATCCCCTGAATGATCATGTGTCTCACTCCAAACTCAAGACTGTTTTCACTGCCTTAGCTTATTCAATAGTAATGCATAACAATCATCTGGATACAATCCTATCTAGGCTTATGACTCAAGCTCTGTAGAGTAAGGATAAGAGATGTGGGAAAAGAGGGAGAAAGAATAAGAGGGCTAGAAATCCAAGGGAAAAGAGTGGCCGAACAAATCCTCCTTCCCAAAAATATGGTAGAAACTACCAGGGTGTTTGAAGAGATGACAGTGATGTATGTTTTGGATGTTTCAAGCTAGGCCATAGGGTCAGAGATTGTCCTCAGTCAGGTTCTCAAGGTCAGTATAATCATCCTTCAGCTCAGTCCGGTCACCCAAATCAGTAGGGTGTGGCTTTCAGTACCACCCGTGGGAAGCTCCCAAATAGACTATATGCACTTCAGTCCCGACAGGATTAGAAAAGTTCTCCTGATGTAGTCACTGGTACTTTACAAGTTTATCATTTGTACTTTTATGATTTGCTAGATCCAGGAGCTACTTTGTCCTTTATAACTCCTTATATAGCTATTGACTTTGGAGTCAGTCCAAAAATCCTAGCAGAGCCCTTCTCAGTCTCTACCCCAGTGGAAAAATCTATCATAGCCCGACAGGTATACAGGAACTATTCGGTTATGGTATCTCAAAAAGTCACTTCAGCAGACTTAGTAGAATTAAAGATGACAGATTTTGATATCATTCTCGGCATGATTGGATTCATTCATTGTATGCTTTAGTTGGATGTAGAAATAGAGTTGTCCATTTTTAGTTTCCAAATGAACCTATCCTTGAGTGGAGGGGTAGTACTTTAGCACTTAGGGGTCAGCTTGTTTCTTTACCTTAGGGCGAGAAAAATAATATCTAAGAGATGTGTCTATCATCTCGTTTGAGTCCAAGACTCTAGTTCAAAGACCTTTAATCTTGAGTCAGTATCAGTAGCATGTGAATTTCCTGCTATGTTTCCCAAAGATCTTCTCGGAGCCTCTCCCGAAAGGGAAATTGACTATAGAATAGACCTTCTTCCAGATACTCAGCCTATCTCCATTCTACCATACATAATAGATCCAGCAGAACTCAAAGATTTAAAAGAAAAATTAAAGGATCTCCTAGATAAGGGATTCATCAGACCCAATGTCTCCCCATGGGGCCCACCAGTTTTATTTGTGCATAAGAAAGATGGTTCTCTCAAAATGTGGATAGACTACCGTCAATTAAATAAAGTCACATTCAAGAACAAGTATCCACTTCCTAGAATCGATGACTTTTTTGACCAACTTTAGGATAAATTACTTTTCTAAGATAGACCTTAGATCAGGCTATCACCAGCTCAGATTCAGAGAATGTGGCATTCCAAAAATAGCTTTCAAAACTTGGTATGGTCACTTTGAATTCCTTGTCATGTAATTTGGTCTTACCAATGCTTCAACAGCCTTCATGGACTTGATGAACCTCGTGTTCAAGCAATACTTGGACATATTCATCATAGTCTTCATAGATGACACTCTTGTCTATTCCTATAATGAGGATGAACCCGCAGATCATCTCAGAATAGTACTTCAGATTCTTAAAACCCATCAGTAATCATGGTATCTTATCTATTCATGTCTTACATGTCAGCTCTATGATAATATATTATATTTGTGCATGTTAGTAAAAATCTTGTACGCTTGCATTTCCTAGTGTAAGGAGTTTTAGTTCACTCAGTATTATGAATCATGTTTCATAAATACAAAAACTACTGACTCAGGCCATACATCTCATAACTCATGTACTTATGTCATGCTTTATAGGATGCCCAGTTCCCATGACTCATGCTACACTCCTAACAGTCGGCTAAATTCAGATTATTTCATATATATCCTTAGTTTAGATCTCTTGATAAATCAATGGTATTGATATTCTATTCCTCAGGCCTCAGTTAAGTGTCGAGTTTGGCATAGTATTCATTCACTTTTTAGGTCCTCATGTTTTAACCCTTTAGTGAACTCTCCTTATGAAATGATATAGTGATGAATGATTGCTTAGATGGGAGAGAGTAAATGTTTCATGATAAGGAAAGAGTTTTTCATGATTGTTTCATATGAGGCTGTAGTTATGAAAATAGGCCTGAATGTCAGGTTAGTGTGCTAAGTAAATGGCTATCAAGAAGTGTATTTAGTTGTTGAAGGGAGGGAAATCAGAATTTTTTATGAGATGAGGAGTAGAGAAAATGCTCAGTGTGATTGTATATTTAGATCCTCGCTTTATATTAGTATCCATCACATAGTTATCAGAACCCAACATTTAGTTCCAGTATGAGTCTTAGTCTTAGTCACAGTCTCAGTCCAGTAGTCAGATAAGTAACTCAGTTCAGTTTCAGGTTTGCTTGACCATAGCATACAATTATCAGTTATTCAATTATTAGTATTTTAGTACCTCAATTTATAGACTATTTTAGAATCATGTTATACGTTTGGTCTTGCATTCTCAAATAATATAGTTTTCAGTAATCCACGCTCAGTTATCTCATGTTACTCAGTCAGTCCTTACCCCATATACATAATACTTTATAGTTTCAGTCCAGACTAAGTACAATTCAATATTACATGACCAGTATTCAGCTATCAACCATTCAGTAAATCAGATAAGTTAGTATGTTTATACATTCATACTCAGTGCCCATGAGAATATTTTCAGTAGTCTCAAGCGAAGTGTCGTACTAAGGTGGAGAATATAGTTGATCTGGTATTTGAGAAATATGTCTAAGCTTGCAAATTTATAGATACAGTGCATAGGGCTTAGTCACTCTATCTTATATGATGTTTCATAGGCCCTGCCTCACCCTATAGAATTTTAATCAGATGTGATTTCTTATTCAGATATTTTATTCAGCCATGCCAAGATTCCTTGCTCCCTAAAGCCATTAGAACTCTATAGAAAGGGTGTCAAAGAAAGGCTCCAGTCGAGTATAAGTACCAGCCTGAGTTAGTCTGCAAAGCCAGCAATCCAGTTTAGCAGTCAGGCAGAAAAGTTCGTATGGTTTGATTTTACATCTTTCCATCTAATCGCACTATTTGAAGTCTCATGAAGGTAACTATTCCAAGATGGAGCAATCAGGTAGTTGCGAGTTCAGCTCAGTTCATGTATCATACTTTAGTTTCAGATCCCAGATATTCAGTCATGATTCAGTTTGTAGGTAACCTGTGCATTGTCCCAATCTTTCCTCAGTATCTCAGTCAAGTCAGTATCCTTCAGGGGCCATATTATCCCAAGGGGGAGATGCACTATAATCCCCCGAGCTTTCATGATCTAAACCTTCCATTTCCTCTTCACGTAACGCATCTAGTTTGGAGTAGTGGGTACTCATAAGTGGAGCCTCAAGTTCCAATCTCAGCCGTAAGCCATGTATTCAGGGGCTCAATTCAGTTTATGATGTTTAGTTTATGTATCACGTTTCAGGCGTAATTATGTTCTCATGTTTCCATTCATGTGTGTTCAGTAAATGATCTCGAGTTTTGGATCGTTGATTCTGTATTCCTGAAAATATATCCCATAAAGAGAGTGAAGAGGTTCGGCAAGAAGGAAAACCCAGTCCTCGAAATGTCAGTCCTTACAGAATTCTCAGTTATTTTGAAAAAATAGCTTCTGAGCTTGAGTTCCCTCCAGACCTAGCTTCAGTGCATCTAGTATTCCACGTCTCCTTGCTAAAGAAATGCATTAGAGACCCCACTGTCATAGTTCTCTTAGAGGGAGTAGAAATTCAAAATGATCTCTCTTTCAAAGAGGTTCCAGTCTAAATCCCCAATCATCAGATTCGCAGATTGGGGAACAAAGAAGTTTCCATAGTCAAAGTTCTTTGGTAGAATTAGTTTGTTGAGGAAGCTACTTGGGAAGTATGAGTAGGTATGCGAACCAAGTATCCTCACCTCTTTTCCACAAACTCAGGTTTAGCTTGAGGTAACAGTCTTCTTTTGATTTACTCAGTTTCATGTTCAGTTGAAGTTATAAACTTGGTACATTTACCGTTACATATATAGTCATGCATTAATGAATCAGTTCAGTCATGTACTCATATATCAGATATGCATGTTCAGTATGAAAATTCAATATATCAGTAGTTTCAGTGATGAAATTATGCTTCAGTTATGCATGTCCAGTAAGTAAGTTCAGTCTATCAGTATTCTTAACTTAGTCAGTTGTAACACCCCAAGTCTGTAACCCGAACGCTACACGGTGCTTACGACCTCGAAGGGCCACAAGCTAGCCGATGAAAGATATCTGACAAATATCTACTGTGAGCACTGAAAATATGATACTGTAATAATACAAAAAAATAGGCTGAAATGACATAAGGTTAAAATTAAAATACTAATAAAATATAACGTCTGTGATAATATCTATAACTATAAGTTCTTTGAAAGTCTAGTCTGAAAAGCCTCTAGCTTAACTGTCTAAAAACGAAGTTGATGGTACAAGCCCCCAACTAACTTTGACTATTGAAATACTGAATCTACTGAAATAATGAAATAAAAGAATATCCTCAATGGATGAGGACTCATTACTGAATCTGAAACTGCTAATTGAGTTTGACTTTGTCTATGTGCAGTCAGGAACCTGAGCATCTAAACCTATGATATAAGACATCATAGCATAAAAAAAAGAGTATGCACCAGTACGTGGATGTACTGGTATGAAAAATAAGGTAAGGATGAATACAAGGGTTCATATGCATGAACAATAACTAACTGCAATGATATAGAGTAACTAAACATGCGAGTACATGGATCACTGATACTATTGTAAATACTGAGTGTGCACTAATGTGCACATAGATAAATACTGTGACTAAGCTTATCTGGAGCTAAGTCCTGAATTCTGATATTGAGTAACTGATGTTTGAATTTATCGATAACTAATTTACTGATACTGGTTGACTGTATCTGACTATCTTGATTCTGTATAACTGAACTGAGTTCTATTCTAAAGACTGAAACTGAGACTGTGGAAGGTAATCATCTAACCAACATGCCCATTTTTTTAATAGATTTGGGGTCCAACCTGTCACCCCAGCTGGAAGGGTGCCAGTACCGTGCCATGGGTAAAAACACTAAAGATTTACTCTCATCTGGAAGGTACTCTAATGAGAATAGTGGAACCCTCAACTGGTAGGTTAAAATACCTCATCAACCCTCAATCTGTAAGGTTTGATATCTCAACCTACACTGGCTATATAGTTGTGGAATACAAGAATTTCTTCTAAGAATCACACCCTCTACTGGAAGGTGAGTCTCTATCCTTGGGCTCACTTGGTGCTAAATCCTACTCTCAACAGAAAGACACTGAACTGATTGATTGAACTGATACTTAGTTTACTAAATTTTCCTGAGTTTTGTAACTAACTGAGAGTACTATAGATCTTGACATGACTGAGGTTTTTTAACTGACACTGGCTCTAGGAAAACCGCTAAATTATCGGGTATTAAGTACCCCCAGGAGTCGATAGCATGAAAAATAAAGTATAATATACTTTTGAAAATCATAATCATTCATAGAGATATTTTCTCAAACACTTGTAGGGCATAAGCTTATACATATACTAACATGCCATGATTTCATTAATTCATTCACATGGACATTCTATCAAACACCTAGAGAGAACAACTTAATGCACATAATCATGGTTAACACATAAGTATGGCAATTAAAATGCCCTAACTTTCAAATTCATGGATTATGTCATGGGAATTTCACAATTCAATGTACATGCTATTCAAGCTTTATGCAATCTACAATTAATCATGAATTGGAACTCATTTAATATCAAGAACACTAATATAATCAAATTTCAATCATGTAAATCATGAATCATAAATCTTGAAGTTTTAAAAGTGGATTTGTGGACTCTATGGGTGAAAGGGACCCATAGATGAATACCTAACATACCTAAGAAGATTAATTCTTGGAGGTTCTTGGGGAAATTATTGAGCTTTAGCCTTGATTCCTGAAGCTAGGGTTTTTGCCTCTTGAGAGAGAATATTTTTAATTTGGGAAAGAATGAGTGAATAATGAGCTAATAGGGTATTTAGGGGCTTAATTTCATGTTTAGACTAATTAGGGCCGTGGAAAAAAACCGAACTATCCCTAGGAAGACTTAAAAATTCATCACTGAAAACCCAATTTGGGAACCTGATGCGGTGCTATTGCGTCGTGTCACTGGAAAATGACAATTGGGAACTGGGGGCTTGGCGCGATGCAGTAGAATTATGGTGCCCCTTTGATTCTGAATTTTGGACTCAGCGCGACGCGGTAGAATCACGTTGGAATAATGGAAAAAGGACAATCATGAACTGAGCCTATGGAGAGATACTCCAATATCTCAATGGAGCACTGGAAAGTGACAATTTCCATTTGGCTTGGCTCCGCGATGCGCTGACGTTCTAGGTGCGTACATTGTCTTACAAAAATAGTTCTAACTCTTCACCCGGGTATCGTATTTGGGCGAATTTTATATCGTTAGAAAGATAATTGAATTTCCCAAACAATTGAAGGATATAAACTTAAAAATAATGATTATTTTAAAAAATTTATATTGGATAACTCATGAACTTAGAGTTAAGTTAAGATTAAGAAATACGGGGTATTACAATATCTCCTTCTTGGGAACATTCATCCTCGAATGAGACTAATTAAGCTAAGATACTAATAGACTAATTTTTCACACTGAACATGTATATCTGATGCATGACTACATGACTGAACTAGTGACAAACTGAGCTTTTACACTGATCTAATGCATGGAATACATGACTGAAGTATTGATAAGCTGAATTTTCATACTGAACATGCATATCTGATGCATGAGTACATGGATGAACTGGTTCATGAATGCATGACTGAATATGCAATGGTAATGGATACCAAGTTATAATTATGCATATCTGATGCATGAGTACATGGATGAACTGGTTCATGAATGCATGACTGAATATGCAATGGTAATGGATACCAAGTTATAATTATTGTTGAACATGGAATTGAGTAAATCTATGGAAGATTGTTACCTTAAGTTGGATCTAAGGTTGTGAAAAGAGGTGAGAATACTTGGTCCACATAACTGCTTCTGCTTCCCAAGTAGCTCCCTCTATGAACTGATTCCGCCAAAGAACTTTGACTATAGGAACATCTTTATTCCTCAGTCTGCAAATCTGATGATCGAGGATCTAGACTGGAACCTCTTCGTTAGAGAGATTATTCTGAATATTTACATCCTCTAAAGGAACTATGACTTCTGGGTCACCAATGTATTTTTTTAGCAAGGAGACGTGAAATATACTGGATTCACTAAGGCTAGATCTGAAGGCGACTTAAGCTCATAAGCTACCTTTCCAAAACGGCTAAGAATTTTGTAAGGACCAACATATCAGGGACTAAGCTTTCCCTTATTGTTGAACCTCTTTACTCCCTTCATGGGAGAGATTTTCAAGAATACTGAATCACGGACCTCGACTCAAGATCCTTTATGGAACACGCATGAATGGGAACATGACAACATAACTAATCCTGATACATGATTCATGAACTGAATATCATGAACTAAACTGACCCCTGAATACATAGTTTACGGTTAAGATATAGACTTGAGCGTCAACTTAGGAGTACTCATTAGGTAAAAAGAACATGGAAGGTTTAGGTCTTGAAAACTCGGGGTTTTATAGTTCATCTCCCCCTTGGGACTTTATATCCCCTGGAGAATGCTGACTAGATTGAGATTCTGAAGAAAAACTGAGATGATGCATGGGGCACCTCAAACTAAATTGTGACTGAATATCTAGGAGTAGAAACTGAGGAATAACACATGAACTGGGTTGAATATGCAACTACCTAGTTGCTCTATCTTGGAATGGTTATATTCATGAGACTTCGGATAATACGACTAGATGGAAGGATGGGAAAATATATGAGCTTGTCCGTCTGACTACTAAATTGAATTGTTGGTTGTACGGACTATCTCATGATGAAAATTTATACTCAACTGGAGCATTTCTTGACACTCTTTCTATAAAGTTCCACTAACTTTAGGGAGCAAGGAAATCTTGACATGTTTTGAATGCAACATCTGGATAACAAATCACGTCATGGCTATAATTTTATAATATGGGGTGAGGCCTACGAAATGTTTTCTAAGGTAGAGTTATTACGCCTCATGCACTGAAACTACTAGCTTTCCATCCTAGCCACATTTTTCAACTATTCCCTCAACTGTAATTTCTAATTCAACACTGCATTTCACTTGGGGCTACTAAAAATATTCACATGGGCACAGAGCACGAATGCGTAAACATACTAACTTATTTGATTAACTGGATGACTGATAGCTGGATGCTGGACATGTAAGATTAAACTGTACTTAACCTGAATAACTGGACTGAAACTATAGAGTACTATATATCTGAGGTAAGGAATAACTAAGGAACATGAGGTAACTGGGCATGAATTCGTGGAAATAGTATTATCTAGGAATGCAAGACTAAGCGCATGACATGATTCTGAAATACTGAGATACTGACAACTGAATAACCGATAACTATACGCGTTGGTCAAGCAAACCTAAAACTGGACCGAGTCTGGAACTGAATGCTGAACTGAGCACACTGTAAAGCATGAGTACAGGAGTCATGAGCTGTATGACCTGAGTTTGGAGTTTCTTTTTTGATGGAACATGATTTAAGACACTGAGTGAACTAGAACTCCGTCTACTAGGAACTATAACAGTACATGATATTTGTTGATGTGCATGGATATGGTCTTGGATTATAGATCTGACATGTACTACGTGAGTAGATATCTATATCGTGATAGGTGAAGTGCAAAACTTTGCACTGAGGTAAGGAAGGGTTGGGCATCAACCTTTCCTACTGCTTTTCTACTCATACTGGTGTTACTACTAAAATCTGAAAGACTCACTTGGTTACTTGTGCTACTATCTCCCCCTTATCTTAAAGTTATTATTCTAAGACCGTGAGGCACTTAATAAACTCTAATCGGACGGAAACCACTTTACTCTGGAGTCTGATATATGACAATACTCATAAACACTAAACTCATTTTGAAGGACTACTTTTGATAATGTAAGGTCCACTGCTAGTACCTCTTTCTGATACATGATTCTTAGATTTCTATTTCCCCAAAAATCATCATATAGCAACCTCAACACTGACTAACTTAGAATTCTCATCTTCTCTTTCTACTAGTTCAATCTAGAGATTCAAACTTATATTAACTGAAACTGAGGTACTACCCCTTCATTCACTACTTGGTCCATTAGGAAACTAGAACAGAATGACTATATTACTGAAATTAGCTTAGGGGATTTTTTGAAATACTGTAACTGAGTAATTTCTATATACTCATCTGGATGGAACAGATTTATCTACTGAGGTAAGCACTAAGAAAGGTCCTATTAAGACTTTCTAGTCTGACTTAAGGTTGACTGCCATGCAAGGAGTTACAAAAGACAGACAAGCTCCTGGATCTAATAAGGTATGAACATATGAATGAAAGATATGTAACATACCAGTGACCACATCAAGAGTCTTTTCCTGATCTTGTCTGGACTGAAGTGCATAAAGCCTGTTTGGGCGTTACCCACTGGTGGCACTAGAAGTGGCACCCTACTGATTCGAGCGACCTAACTGAGATGAAGAATGAGTATGCTGACCCTGAGAACCTGACTAAGGATAATTTTTTACTCTGTGGCCTGGCTTGCCACACCCAAAACAAACATCACTGCCAGCTCTGCATATACCCTTGTAGTTTCTGCCACATATTTGACAAAGAGGATTTGTTCGAGCACTTCTGACACTACCCTGAGATTTAGAGCCCGGCGCCCTATCATTGTTACCATTTTTGAACTTAGGTACTGGAGCAATGGCTGAGGAAAAAGATGAAACTGAAGATTTTGGATGATATTGGGAATGGTTACCGCTCTCTGACTTAGTCTGATTGAAAGTGAAGCTACCTGTTCTAGCTCTCTTGTTCTCTCTTTCTCTCTCTCTCTCTCTGATATTAGCCTTTTCTATCTGCTGAGAATGGACCATAAGTCTGGATATGTCCATATCCTTAATCAACATCGCTATTCTACACTCCTTAACTACACTATCTGACACCCCAAATAAGAACTTGCTTATTCTGGATCTATTATCCGCTACTACATGGGGAGCATACCTGGATAGCTGAGTAAACTTGAAGGAATACTCTTTCACGCTCATACTTTCTTGCTTGAGGTTGATGAACTCTAATACCTTGGCTTCTCTTAGATCTAAGGGAAATAATCTCTTTAGGAAAGCAGTAGCAAACTCTTCCCACTCTATGGGCTCTGCATCAGTACCCCTGTCTACCTTTCGCTGCTTAAACCATGTAAGAGCTACATCTTGTAGCTGATAAGCAGCTAACTTAGCACTCTCACTAGAAGTATCACCCATGATATCTGTGACTTTCTGAACCTGATCGAAGAACTCCTGTGGATCTTCTTCTGTCTTAGATCCTGAGAATAGGGAAAGATTCATTCAGGTGAAGTCCTGAATTCTGGCTACAGTAGTATTGGCCACTGGGTTGGCCTGAACAGCAACTGGCCGGTCATTCTGAGCTTCTACAGAGTTGGCTAGAGTAGTGAATACAACTTTGAATTTTGTATGGGAGACATAATCATCCAGGGGATCTTCCTGAATGGGTTGAGGTGCTGACTGATTTTCAGTTCTTCTTTCTTAGTCCTTTTGGGAAGCATGTTTTGTAAATAAAAGGAGAAAATGGATTAAACTGAGAGTTTAACTTGAGCTCATGCTCACTCGTATGACATGAATACTGAAAGAAGGAAAACTTTTCCTAAAATATCTCATATCCTCCTATCCATAAGTATGGCGTGCTACACACCCATACATAAGACTCTACAAGATGAGGCTTTCAGATTTCCTAGGATGTTGTTGAACCTTAGGCTCTTATACCAATTTTGTAATGCTTTAAGTCTATACCCCAGATGCTACACCATGCTTATGACCCTGAAGGGCCATAAGCTAACCCATGACTGATATATGTTGTGAGCACTGAAAATATGATACTAGAATAATGCAGAAAAATAGACTGAAATACCATAAGTTTCAAAACTGAAATATTGATAAAATATAACATCTACGATAATATCTATAAAACTGTAAGTTGTCTAAAAGTCTAGTCTGAAAAGCCTCTAGCTGATCTGTCTAAAAATGGAGTTGATGGGACAAGCCCCCAACTAACTCCGACTACTAAAATACTAAATCTACTGAAATAATGAAATAAAAGAATGTCCTTGATGGTTGGGGACTCACTATTGAATCTGAAACTTCTAACTAAGTCTGAGTCTTTCTATGCGTAGTCAGGAACTTGAGTGTCCAAACCTATGATATGAGACATTATAGCACAAAGAAAGAGTATGCATCAGTACGTGGAATGTACTAGTATGCTAGATGAGGTAAGGCTGAATGCAAGGTTTCAAATGCATGAACAATAACTAACTGAAATGATGTAGAGTAACTAAACAAGAGAGTACATGGATAACTGATACTACTATAAATACTGAGTGTGCAGTAATATCCATATAGATAAATACAGTGACTAAGCTTGTCTGAAGCTAAGTCCTAAATTTTGATATTGAGTAATTGATGTCTGAAGTTATTGATACTGGTTGACTCTATCTGACAATCCTAATTATGTAGAACTGAACTGAGTTCTATTCTGAAGACTGAAACTAACATTGTGGGAGGAAATCATCTAACCGACGTGCCTCTTTTTCTGAATAGATTTGGGTTCCAACTGGTAACCTCAGTTGGAAGGGTGTTAGTACCATGCCATGAGTAAATTCACTGAAGAGTTACCCTCATCTGGAAGGTATGCTAATGAGAATAGTGGAACCCTCAACTGGAAGGTTAAAATACATCATCAACCCTCAATCTGACAGGTTTGATGTCTCAACTTATGCTGGCTACGTAGTTCTGGAATGCAAGGATTTCTTCTAAGCATCACACCCTCTACTGGAAGGTGAGTCCCCATTCTTAGGCTCACTCAGTGCTAAATCCTAATCCCAACTAAAAAATACTAAACTGATACTGAGTTTACCTAATTTTCCTAAGTTCAGTAACTGACTGAGAGTACTACTGATCGTGACATGACTGAGGTTCTATAACTTACACTGGCTCTAGGCACACATCTAAATTATTAGGTATTAAATACCCCTAGGACTCAATAGCATGAAAAATTAAGCATAATATACTTTTGAAAATCATAATCATTCATAGAGACATTTTCTCAAACACTTGTAGGGCATAAGCTTATAAATATACTAACAAGCCATGATTTCATTAATTCATTAACAAGGACATTCTATCAAACACCTAGAGAGAACAACTTAATGCACATAATCATGGTTAACACATAAGCATGACAATTACAATGCCCTAACTTGCAAATTCATGGATTATGACAGGAATTTCACAATTCAATGTACATGCTATTCAAACTTTATGGAATCTACAATTAATCATGTATTGGAACTCATTTAATAACAAGAACACTAATACAATTAAATTTCAAGTATGTAAATCATGAGTCGTAGATCTTGAAGTTTTAAAAGTGGATTCGTGGACTCTATGGGTGAAAGGGACCCATAGATGAACACCTAACATACTTTAGAAGATTAATTCTTGGAGGTTCTTGGGGAAATTCTTGAGCTTTAGCCTTGATTCTTGAAGCTAGAGTTTTTGGCTCTTGAGAGAAAATATTTTTAATTTGGGGAAGAATGAGTGAGTAATGAGCTAATAGGGTACCTGAAAATCTGATTCGGGCACCTGGCGCGACGCGGCGCTATCGCGCCGTGTCACTGAAAAATGACAATTGGGAACTGGGGTCCTGGTGCGACGCGGTGGAATCGCGGTGCCCCTTTGATTTAGAATTTTGAACTCAACGCGATGCGGTAGAATCGCGTTGGAACACCGGAAAAAGGATAATTTTTAACTTAGCCTATGGTGCGATGCGCCAAAATTACGATGGAGCACTGGAAAGTGACAATTGCCATTTGGCTTGGCTCCACGATTCGCTGACGTTCCTTGTGGTACACTGTCTTACAAAAATGGCTCTAACTTTTCACTCGGGTATCGGATTTGGGAAAATTTTATATCATTTGAAAGCTAATTCAATTTCCTACGCAATGACAGGCTCTAAACTGAAAAATACTAAGTATTTTAAAAAATTTATATTGGATAACTCATGAACTGAGGGTTAAGTTAAGCTTAAGAAATACGAGGTATTACATAGTCTCATTCGAGGATGAATGTTCCCAAGGGGGAGATATTATAAGATCCCGGATAATTCTAAGCTTAACTCATCCCTTTAGAGCATAAAAGAGGTCCCAGACTTAAAAATTTAAGCTAAGTGCTTACACTTAGAATTTATTTTAGCCTTTATAAGTTGGTGATCTTATTTCACGACCCTTATGACCTTAAAACATCGATCTTTTGATTAAATCATGATCAGTTGTGGTTATAAGTCACTTCGAGTGATTTTTGTATTTTTGGACCTCATTTAAATCGAGTTTGGATGACCAAAATAGTGGGTCGACGCAATATTGACGCGCCACATTGCCTATCACATCGACAAATATTTTTCCCAGCTTCAGAGTGAAATTCCAATGAATCAATGCAGACTCAACGCGATGCGTAGGCCATTGCGTTGATCCCATCAATGCGGTACGTCGGTCTGCGCATCACTGGACACGGTTTTTTCTCTTTTAATTTCTTGTCCAGATGGTTAAATGGGTTTTTATCCCACTTCTATTCATCCCCAAAAATATGAAATCAATCATTCTAAAGGGAAAAACACTCACTCACTCTCAAATACTCTCAAGAACAAAATCCTAGGGAATCAAATTTTAAATTCAAGATTCAAGATTCAAGAACGCACCATCAATCTTCATAAATTCAAGCACCATGGTATACTAGGTGTTCATACAAGGGTTTACTTCCACCCTTGGAGTTCAAGAACCTCTTTTAAAACTGCAAGTTTGTTTATTTCATGAATTCCATGTTGGGCTTGAATGTATTCATGATTATGATGTTAATTGGGTTTCTAATTCTTGATTTATTATAAGATTCATGTATATTTATTTTGACATGTGTGTAGTATTATATGAATTCATGTTAAAGCCCTTGAATTTGTGAGTTGGGATTGAAAATCATGATTCCTACATGTTGATTAGTATTATGTGTATAGCTTATGTTCCCCAAGTGTTTGATAAATTGCTCACATGGATTAAATGGGGAAATCATGACATGCTAGCAAATGTGCAAGCTTATATCTTACAAGTGTTTGATAAAATATCTCTATGAATGAGTTATGAACATTATAATATTTTTCAAGATCATGTTATTCTTTACCTTTTATGTTATCGAGTCCTGGGGGGTATATAATACCCAACAATCTAGTTGTTTACCTAGATTTACAGTAGTTTCAAAATAGTCTTTGTAATGTCATGTCCAGTAGTACTCGAACAGTTAACAAAACTTAGTGTATTCAGTCAGTTAACAGAACTCAGTGCACTCAATTAGTTAATAGAACTTAGTGAACTCATCCTAGTTCAGATAGACAGCATGATCAATAATAGTTCAGTCAATGTCAATTCAGTTGGGAGTAGGAATCAGCACCGAGTAAACCCAGGGATGGGGGCATTCCTATCCGTAAAGGGTTTGACCCTTAGTAGTAATCCTTGCATTATATAACTACGTAGCCAACGTAGGTTAAGATGTCTTCCTACCAGTCTAGGGTTGATACATCTCGTATGAGTTTTCCTGCCAATGAGGGTTTATAAAAGATCTTTCTATTAGAGAGGGTTAACTCATAGCCATTGTTAATATCTCATGGCAAGGTGCTAACACCCTTCCAACTGGGGTCACAGGTTGGACCCCAATTCCATCATACTCGAGGTATGTCTATTAGATGAATACTCCCATAATTTTAGTTTCATTCTTAGTATAGAACTAAGTTCAGTTCTACAGAATCAGGACTATCAGACACAGTCACCTAGCTCAGTATAAAACTCAGTTTAGTTCTACAGAATTAGGACTGTCAGAAATAGTCACCCATCTATCAGTAGTACAGTTATCAGTAAACCCAGCTATTAGTCATTCAGTTGTCAGAACTCAGTATCTAGTGTTACTATGATCTCAAACACAGTATATGTAAATATGTGCATAGTATTGCATAATTAGTGTTTCATTAGTTTTAGTACATGCACTCCCATTCAGTTGTATTCATGCTATTTAGTCAATTATTATTCATGCATATAAACCCTTGCATATCAGCCTACCTCACATAGCATGCCAGTATATTCAAAGTACTGACGCATACCTTTTTTTTATGCTATGATGTTTTATATCATAGGTTCAGCCGCACGGGCTCGTGACCGGACTTAGTAGCCCAGACTATTAGCAGCAGACCTAGTGGTGAGTTCTCATAGTTCGAGGATAAAGTCATCTTATTATTTCATTATTTGAGTATTAAGTTTATTTTAGTAGGCGGAGTTAATTGGGGACTTGTCCCATCAACTCCATATTCAGACAGATAGAGGCTTTCAGACTAGACTTTCAGACAGTATTCAATTGTACAAATTATTATTACAGTTGGTATTCTTTACCAGTGTTTTAGGTTGTGAACCTTAGGAATTTTAGCCTATTTTTCTTCATTTATTACTGTATTATTTCTCAGTACTCACAGCAGATATCAGTCATGGGTTAGCTTGTGGTCCTTCGGGGTTATAAGCATCGTGTGGCATCTGGGGTGTAGACTCGGGGAGTTACAAGTAGTATTGGTGAGTCCTCATCCATCGTTGACATGATATATTATTTTAGTATTTCTTTATTTTCATTCATTTAGAGGTAGTTGGGGGGTTTTCCCATCAACTCCTTATGTTTTAGAGGCTTTTGGAAAGACAGTCTAGTTTTTAGTATTTTATTAGATTCTTCAGTAATGTCATTTTATGTATTTTAGTATTCCAGTGGTAGCACTTAATCAGTTTATCATCTATATATGTCGTGTTATTATCATGTTATTTAGTGCTTATAGTAGGTATAAGACCATGGGTTAGATTGATGTCACTTATAGCCTTAAGTACCGTGTTGCAACTAGAGGGTAGCTTCAGGTCATGACACCCGTAGCCTAAGTTAACCTCTTTTATCTTTGAATAGGCTTAAGCATGGGAGCAATGTATAGATAGACTCAGGCTCTCGTAGTGGTGTATCTGTGGGGAATCCTAAGGTTGAATTGGTGAGGCATGGTGTTCGTAGCTGATTACATGGGTTGAATACTGAAGGTGAAGGTGAATTTCAATAGGCTTAAGACCTCCCAAAGTCGCCAAAATTCTTATGCAGACATGAGGCGAAAGGACTTAGAGTTTGAAGTTGGGGATTGGGAATAATGAGTTTTGGTTAGGAGGGAAATTTGATTCTTCGCTATATTGGTTCGTACTTATTGGTGGAGAAGGTTGGTCATGTTTCCTTCTAGTTTGAGCTTTATTCATTTGGCTTTCCATGTCTCTATGTTATGAAAGTGTGTAGATTATCCTTCATCAATTATTCCGTTGGAAGGGTTAGGTATCCTTGATTCCTCATCTTATGAGGTATTTCTAATTAAGATCATGGATCAACAAGTTTGTTGATTCTGAATGAAAGGTGTGGCTTCAAAAAAGGTTCCACGGTGAAACCAAAAGTCCAAGAAAGCTGCTTGGGAAGCCGAGAAGGACATAAAGCCCAAGTATTTATATCTGTTCCCCGTTCTACATATTCATGTGGAAAGTATGTGTTCTTTATCATATCTTTGTTTTTTTAACTTAGTTAAAGTATAGATTGATTCCTTGTATCTTTATTTTCTAACTTTGTTAAAGGTTAGTTTAATGTGTAATAATGTGTAAACTTGTTCTTGTTTTTTTTCTTTACCCACCATTCGAGGACGAATGATCTAAGTGGGGGAGATTAAAACACCCTGGGTTTTTGACCCACGTAAAATTTTTGACTTTATGCTCACTGGACATCATATTACTTGGGGTAATAGTCGTAGGATGGTGTACGACTTAGGGACCCTAACTCGTATGTTTCATATTATATTTTATGTCACTTATTATCCAAGGTACAACTAGGCATATTACTGGTCATATGATAGGGTACTAGAAGTAAAGAGCCAAATCGTATAGTGCCCTAAATCATGTCCAAAGTATTCTGACAAAGGTACAGTTCAAAGGGTACTAGTCGTATGTTAAGATATGAGTTGGACCTTGTGTGGTCAGATGCTTGTCAGTATTGAGGTCCAACAGGATTTCTAGGGTATGAGATAAGGGTACCACTCATATCCTAAGGTACGGTTTAAGGGGTGTGGTCATACCCTTCTCCAGTAAAGTTTTTAGCTTTTAAGCTAAGGACATTTTTGTCATTTCCCACCCCAAAACCCTTAATTCCCCATGTCTTATAACTTATTGTGGCCTCTCATAACATACTTGGAAAGATTAAAACACTCCAAAATCCTCTCTAAACTCTCTCTTGAAGATTGGGGCTAAGGTTCTTCAAAGGTGTTCATCTAAAGACTTAAGAGTCAAGTTTCTTCAGTGAGTCTTCGTGAATAAGGTATGTGACTCTTCCCTCATTGTTATCTATCAAATATTATGTGTTTTAAAGTGTGATTATGAGTCTTAAATGGTGGATTTGGAAACCAAAATTGAGGGTTTTGTGCATATGGTTGAGTATTGTTTACTCTTGGTTTAACTTGTATTTATATATATTTTTGGTGATGGTTTGCACATGTGGTTGCTTGGTAATTATGGTTTTACAAATGGGTCATGGGTTACCCTAAACTTGATGGTTTTTACTTTGATTTTGGCCTTGATAATAGTATGCCCTCAAAGTGTTTGTGAAAATGCCTAGAAGAATAAACTAGTCACATGTTAATGATGTTTTGAACTAAGGCATTGGACTAATGAATATGAATGGTTGGTATATGGTTTTTTGAATGCCTTGTTGGCCATGTAATGATATAAATGGTAACCTTGGTGGTTTATATTGTTAAATGGGTTTGAGTCCCTAAATATTAACTTGATTTATGTCTTTGTTAAACAATGGGTTTAAGTCCTTAAACTTTGAATTAAACAAGTGTCTTTGTTAGATAATTGGTTCGAGTCCCAAAGTCTATTGAATGAATGGTTGATTGATATTAGTAATGTCATATGGCATACTTACAAGTAGTGTTGGTATGATGATACCAACGAAGTGCCTTTGGTAAGTAATTGGCTAAATATTTGTGTATGTGAGATGATGGTTTGAATTATGTTTAAAAGAGGGTTGTGTAACTAAGTTGTGAAGGTGTAGATTCTTAAGGATCAACACTGGAAACCGCATTTGCCAGCATGGGGGTCAAAACCGCTTGAGGTTCAAGTCCACATAGTTAATATGACCGGGAAGTTTGAACCAAAACAGTCTGAGGTTCGAGTCCTCTTGCTTAATATGACCAAAGGTTTCAAATCTTCCATACTATATGATGTGTTAGGTTTGAGTCCACCATGTCATACTACACTACATGATCAAGTGACCAAGTCACCTTAGTATATGAGTGGGTCGTTTGAGTCCCCCATTAGTATGCATAAGATTATTCTCTAATTTATGCAGATACACAAACTGGGGCCCAACCAAGGGGTGAGAACTTGAACCCATATAGTCCGTACGTGTAACCAATAAGACATCTAAGCTGCACAACCCAGGCTAAGATTTTAAATATTCATATTATACCTTGTTCCCTATCCTGGCATGATATATACATTCTAGTGCTCCAACCGTTAATCGTCTTTGATGTTGTATCCCTATGTCATACAGGTGTTGGTCATACTACATCTCTTACTCAGTGATTGGACTCGAGATTAGCTCATGTTAACTTGAAGTGTGAGCTTCCATATTTTAGAAGGCTCTATTTCTAGTTTTGGTTTTCTTATGTCTTTATTAGTTTAGACTTGAACATCGGGATTGGCTATGGTCGGGGACGTATTGTAATTGGATATTATTTTTATATCGGATAGAGGCTTTGTGAGACTACTTTGGGTTGGTATGGGCGGCGTCGGTAGTGGTGTCAGCCTTGGCAATGATATTGGTAATGGGGCTGATCTTGTATGACTATATTTAATTTATAATTGTTCCATTTAGTTATTGTATGAATAAGGACTTGGTTATTATTTTGGTTATGTTATGGTTGATTGGTTGGGCATTGGATGGTAAGACTTTCTTGGGTTGGTCATGATAATGGACCTATCCCAAAGTCTGTGTGCTGTTAAACACACTATCTTGTTATATGTTCAGAATTCATCCAACATAGGATATATGATTGGTCGGTTGGCTTGGGTAATGGTGTGGTCTCTAGTCTTTTTTGGGCCTGAGATACCCATTACGATAAGGCCCTAGTTCGGATCGTGTCACCCCAACCCTAGAGAGGTGATTTACCAAGGTTCATGATAAAATTTCATCAATGAGGTAAGTTTTTTCACCATCTTCTTCATCTTTTAATCCATTAACATTTTAGAATCCTTAAAAAGACCTTTAATGATGGAGTTTTTGGGGAAAACTTATGGGTGTTCTTAAAATTACCTAGAGCTAATTCTAGATTATAAATAAAAGATTCCTAACATGAATTTGGTAAACTAGATTATGTAATCTAATGGTTAAAAACCTTGAATTCTATAAATATGAGACATTTAACATAAAAACTTTATTAATGGGATGGGTTAAGCTTGAGAGTACCAGTTAATGGTTAATTTACCTTAGGAAATGATAGACTTTGAATTAAGGATAGATTAGTGGGTTTGAATCCCCAAGATATTTTTTTGAAGAGTAATTATTTAATTACTCTTATAATTGCTTGATTTTTAGATGATTGATTATTCCAAGGCATGAAGAAAAAAAGCGCATCCTTATTGCAACTTGCTTCTTAAGAAAGATTGGCATCCAGGTAAACTGGTTTAACAAGTAGTAGAATGTGTTGCTTCAAATTTTCATAAAGTAGAATTTTTGGAGAAAATATGTCTAGGCTTACGGGCATAGAGTTGAAGTGGATAAAAATATATAAACTTGCTTTAATCCCAAAAAAACTACCTTCTTGATTGATCATGTGTTACTTCTATGATACCATATGCTATATGCTCAAAAGGAAATTATTTGTGGATAAAGTGTGTAAGCATGACGTCATTGAGTTGTATTGGTGATGAATCTAGTTGATTTATAAGGGTATTAAGTTGTATGTATTGTGCGATAATGTAATAAGAAGAATTATGCTAGGATCGAATATTGATGAGCATTGTAATATCTAAGGAATAGATGACTTGAATCATTGTGAGGATTGTATTATATGAAAAGATGTAAAGGATAGTGATATACTTGAATGTTCTAGATATAGGTGGTGATGTTAGAACCTAAGTTGTGATATTTGAGGTGGTAGTGGTACTTTAATAATTAATGAGTAATGGAAGCTCCAATAGTGACTTTTATGCTTAAGTGTTGAATTGTGATTTATTTTATGACATTCTTGCTTTGGTATTGATAAACATACTTTATTTATTAGATTCCCATGAGAGGCTAAATAGGTGATAATGATGATTTATTGGATTGTGCTTATGAGAGTCTTTTTTGTTAATGATAACTCCTTGAATTAATGCCTTGAATGTCTTTTGATAATCATAATGAATTATTAAAATAATGCCCTTGAGAGGCCCAAAATTTTGATAAATGAAAGATCTTGATCCACAGTGATAATGTGATTGAAAAGAATGCCTTGAGTAAAGATAACTGTGATTTACCTTTATGCTGGTCTAAAAGTGAATGATGAATACTTATTACAAATTGAAAAGTGGAAAGATTGATAGTAGCAATGTGGCCAACGTTAAATTATAGTATTTCTACCTTATTAATTTCTCAAGCAATGTAGCCCATGTTAAATTTCGGTATTGATACCTTATAGATTTCTCAAGTGATGTGGTGATGCTAAATTCTGATATTTCTCTCTTATTTATTTCTCGAGAAATATGGTCGACATTAAATTTTAATATTATTGTGAGATGTGATTGGATCGGATGCCACGAGATGGTATGGTGATAATAATAATACTAATAATAATAATAATAAAGGAACTGATAATAAAGTGATATAAAGTGATGAATCCTAATAATAATCCCAATGAAAGGGTCCTATAGTTCAATAATTGAATTAATCCTTCTTTAAGAGTATTTTTAAGGTTTGGTAATAAGACTTGAGTTCTCTGGTGTGTTTTATTGAGATGTGAGTTGATTTGTATTCCCTACTTAATTGTATCCTTGAGATTGATTGTGTAACATGTACTTGGAAAAGTGAAACTTTGTACTTACTTTCTATATGTTGGTTGATATTCTTATTTATACATGTTGTAATCATAGCTTTCCTAATTGGTAAGTTATTATTTTTAATTGTTAAAAAAGAGTGTTTGGTTGTCAGCTTAAGAGTTTAGTGTGAGTCGTCTATGAATATTTGGTTGATCCTATAGATATGGTTAATGGAAAAGGTAATTCAAATAAAGGGGTGATGGTGATGGTTTAGTGTTGGATGATGGTGGATAGTGTGAATTAATGAGACTAGACTATACTAGTCTGAATGTAATCTCGTTAATAAAGTTGGGGAATTGTAAATTATATAGGCAAAGTGTTAAAATGATATTACAACCTTAGTTAAATTATACTCCATTTAAGATGTCATGATTTCTTTTCATTGATTCTAATTTATGATTATATAGACTAACATTGATCGTCTATGATGCCTACTTGTTTGTGTATTTGTACTGACCCTACTCTTCTACATTTCATCTTGTGGTGTAGATTAGATGTAGTCTAGTTTGGAGTTACTATATGTATGGTGATATTTAGCACTAACTTCTGCACTTCTGTACTAGCAAATATTAGAGTCTTTGTGTTATTTATTTTATCATCAGCTTATTTTATAATAGGTAGCTCTTGTACATGTCAGACCATGTCTTGGATTAGTGAAAGACAGTTATAAGAAGTTTTTGAAAAAGTATATCTATTGGTATTAAATTTACTTTGTTATATTTAATCTAGTATTTCCTCAAATGAAAAGTCTTTCACATTTTTTTAGCTTGGAAATAAGGATTCTCCTAGCTACTTAGGATAGTGTAGGTGCCTGCACGGTACATTAGTTTGGATTCTGATAGTTGGTATCAGAGCATAAGGTTCACCTTTCCCATAAGTACAAGAGCAATGTTAAATAGAGTTCTGCAAATTGGTGTGTAAGGCCCCAAACCTAGTCTTCGAAAGGCTATGAGTCATCTAGATGTCGTTATCTTTATTTTTCTATGTTGTGTCGTACTATCTTTGACAACTAAGTTGGATTAAATTGGCATCTCGATGATTCTTATTGGTATATCAACAACGCTCTTTTAGAATACAATTGACTCTAATTGGTATCTTGCTGAGTTCGCATGGGAACCTAGGAGAATCCAATTGGCATCTGTTATTAATGGCTAAGGGTTAGTATCATTATATGAAGATGTATGAAAGTTGTGAACTTATTTGGTTGCCTGTTGTTTGATATTGGACTGAACTTGAATTGTTAAATTCTAATGATTGTTGTGAATTTTTTCTATATAAACTGTGGTGACATAAACTGACTAAGTTGCTTTTTTTGAAAATTGTAATGAAACTATGTGATTTTTTATTATTGTGAAATAAATAAATTCTTTGTTGCTTACATGTTCTTGATAGTATTGTACGCTGATGAAATTGATGATATGAGAATTAAGAGGATGATATGAGGACATGATATCATGGAAAGATAATAAGAAAGCCATGAACAAAACACTGAGGTGATAAGATTTTTTCTTATTGACGGGCTCTTGCAATTGATATTGTGAATAGTTCTTTGTGCTGACCAATTATTTGATACTGTGAATGGATCCTTGTGTGGTCCTGTTATTTGATATTTTATATGGATCATTATATTGTTCAGCTATTGAGACTTTATTTGGATACTTTTTCTTTCTATTATTTTTAATTTTTATTAGTTCCTTCTTAAGACTGCCTAAGTGATATTAACTTTCCGTTCCTTGTATGAGCTGACTTTTGATGTTTGACAAAATAACGAGTTTCATATAAAAGTGGTAAAAACTAGTGGAAGTTATTGATATCTAGGGAATTTTGATGATACCTTGTCTGGAATTTGATATTGGTAGTGAGATATTTAATGATTTGTAATCAGTGATATTGTTAGACCTTGCTGGTATTCTTATTGTATAAGGTTCAATCTCAAAGTGGTTAAGAGTTAGCGAGGCCTATAGTAAAAATTATGTAACGTAGAAATAAGAATGGGTCTATATACCTTAGCTTGGTATAGGTAATAAAAGGGTAACTAGTCTTGTCAATAAAAGTTTTGCGTAGGATACGTATAAAAGTCAGTGATTGACTGCGCATAAGTTTTAGTTATAGATTGGTGCATTAATATAGACCTTGAGAAGATAAATTAATTGTTGACTTAGTCGTGCAGTTGAATTGTGTATTTAGCATCCTATAGAATTGACTGATAGATGACAATTTTAGAGAGTAGTAATCCCTATTATGGTGTTAATGCAGACTCGAATGACGTTGTTACACCCGTAGAATAATTAAGAATGTCCCTAAATGAAATAATATAAGTGAATTATTAAATGGCATGATTGATTTTTCCTTGGGAGATACTTTGTGGGCATTGATTTTGAGTGATTAAGGTATGATGATTAGATGATTATTAGCTATGTTGTGGAAGAGAATATGTTGTAGGCTCCATTTCTATAGGATATCTATGGTTAATAGTTGTAAGTATGCGTAATGAGTGAGAGGTTGTTTTGTTACCTATGAATAGTAGTAAATACTAGGCTTGAACCATGGGTTATCTTGAGGTGAAAAGAATAAGGGTTGTGAGATGTTAAAGCTTGCTTTATTTAATGAATTTAGCTGTCCTGATTGGGTTCATGTGAGTATCTAAGTTATGTGACTTGTAAATGGCGTGGTGACTTAAATATGATCAAGATGTAAAATTTTTAAGGGTAGTCTTGTCTAGAAACGGAGTTGGGTGTCTAAGGTGAATCTTCATATTGGGTGGATTAGATAAGACTTGTCTAGTGTTGAAATTTGAGTAGTAAACTCATGTAACATCCCAAAACACTTTTTTAAATTGATTTTGAGGCTCTAGAACTCCGATAACAGTAATTATCACGATAGGCTTGTGATTAGATGTTTGAAACTCGATTTTTATGTTGTAAATTAGGGTTACCTAGAAGATGGGTGAAACTTACCATTCTGGGAGTTGAATTTTTCCCATTGCATTCAAAGGCTCCACCACAGCAGAAGCTTGTCTGTTGTAGAGGCATCACCCAAACAATAAATGTCGCATTTTGTAGTTTTTAAAATAATTTTGAAAATTCATTCCCCATTCTTCCATTTTGTGAAGAGAGAATGAACCTAGGACAAAAAAGAGGTAATTTTCAAAGTAAATCTTTTAATCCTCTTTATCTTTCTTCGACTTGTAAAGCTCAAGTTTCAAACTCAGACTATTGTAAGGGGAATAAGTTTTGTGTGTAAATATTTGGCACCTCATCTTCATGTCTTGACAATTCTTTATAGAAGGATAGAGTATAGAATGTGGGTTATTTGTTTGTGATATCAAGGTAGTGATATCCGGTGCAATATAAGCAACATTGTTAGTAATATCTCTCTAGTTTCAACCTCGTGTTTCTCTCCATCGAATGCCCGTTTCGGGACAAACGGATGATAAATTTGTATCTGATTATAATGTCCCATTTTGTGTTATAATATTATCCGTGATAAACTAATTAAAATTCTTAACTTTCGTTCCTCAGTACTAACTTGAGTACAAAATAGCCATCATTTTTGTTTATTGTGTCACCTCAAACTTTTTGGATAAGATTTAAACCTTCTGATGTATCTAGATAGACTCGAGATAGATTAATTTAATTATTCATGAGTATTAATATCAATCCTTTAGTTTGGAAGTTCTTTAGGTATGAATTAAGGTCATAAAATATCACTAGCACAAGGTTAAGTTGAAATTTTCTTTCTGATAGAGTTTTGATATGGATTTCTACTGGGGAAAACTCCAAATGGTCATATCTCCTAGTATATGAAGATTTAGGGGGACCAATACCCACCAAATGAAATATATTTAAATCTTTTTTCCAATGAAATTAGTAGTATATCAACCTGAGTCGGAGAAAATAGTTATAACTGCTTTACTATACACTGTCTAGGCTGAAATTTGAATTTTGTTGTAGTGAGGATTCTAGTGGTATTTAAATAAGTTTGAGTTGAATTTCATGTGAGAAATCCCAAAACTTCATTCCCCGGCCGTATAGAAGTGATTTCCCAAGGCTTGGGGTGAAAATTCTTCATTGAGATAAATTTTTCCATCATCTTCTTCATCTATTATTCTGTTAACATGTAAGAATCCTTAGAATGGCCTTTAATGATGGATTTTTTGAGAAAATTTATGGGTGTTCTTAATATTACCTAGAGCTATGTCACGGCCCAATTTATCAGGTTATGATGGCACCTACTACAACCCACCAGTAGGTAAGCGATCCATAGTCCAAAACCGCTAGTAACTGACTATCAAGAAAACTGAAAGGAAATGCAGAATAAATACGACAAAAGGTTAATACATATAAGATAGTCCCAAAACCTGATGGAATCAGTACAAGAGCTTCTAATATATTAAGAATATAAACAAAGTATTAAATGAATATATAGACACAACCCATTTCTAAATACAACAAAGAGATCAGTCAATCTATAAGAGCCAGAATAGTAATACTTCAAACGCCAGGAGCTCACCCTAAATCTTTGATCCATAGATGCTTTGAATGATGCACACAATAATGGAGAGAACATGTACTATGATTTGCAGTCTACAGAAGTATAGAATAAGCACCAAACACGTGGTACTCAGTAGGCTACTGCCGAGTGAGTTCCGAAGATGATGCAAATATAGATAACAAGAAAGAAGAAATGTAAACTAAAACCCAAATACCCATAAATCTAACATAATAAGACTAGAAAGACAATAATGATGAACTATTCAATCCTAGCCATACTCAGGAACTAAAGCACTATACCGTATATCACTGGTTAATATAAAAATAAAGAGTAGAAGAAGGATATATTATAGTATACAAGTCCAAGTAATGGATATACAACATGAATAAATGAATGAAGAGAGAGATATATGGTAATACTATAACCAGGTGTATATATATAAGACTAACTCGAAGGTAAAAACTAAGGTAGTCATACTAACATCTTAAGGACTTCTAATCATTGTAGGAGCTAGTGCTGGCCTAATCAGGGTCCATAATCCAAACGTCTAAACCTAACATAATTATTCAAAATAAAATGTCATGACCCAATTTCTCAAGTTATGATGGTGCCTACTATAGCACACCAGTAGGTAAGGCAAACCCGTAGTCTGAATGGCTAGTAACGGACTACTCAATCTACTTAAAGAAAGAATGCGAAAAAAATGAAATAAGAGATTAAAGACATAATGAAGTCCCAAAACCTGGAGGTATTAGTAAAAAAGCTTCTAATATAACAAGAGTAGAAGAATGAATTATAAAAAATACACTATTACAACTTATCTCCGAATACAACATGAAGACTAGTCTAGTACATAAGAGGGAGAAAAGTAATGCACTGAACATCAAGATCTCACCCTAGTCTCCAAACCATGGCTTCTCCACATGATGTAAACATCAATGATGATAACCCATACTATGATTTGTAGGATGTAAGTGTAGTACGAGTACCAAACGAATGCTACTTAGTAGGCAACTGCCAACTGAGCCTCAGAGATAAACCAAATATACATAGCATATAAACTGAGTAGAAACTACAACCAAGAGTACAGTAATCATATAACAACACCAATGGGATAATAAGGATACTTTATCCTATTCATGTTCAAGAGACCAACATACTGAGGCTAAGAAAAAATCAAGGAGGAACTATCCTATTCCAGTTATACTGATAAATCTCAACAATATACCGTATATCCTGGCCAATAGATGTATAAAGGACAAAATAAGGAAATATAGAAATATACAAAACCAAGAAATGAATGTATAATATGAATAAATTAAGGAAGGGATATATGGTACCATAGTTACATATAGCTAGATATACATATATATAGATATAAGGTCAACTCGAAGAACAACCTAGATCATTATATCTTTACTTTAAGGCCTCATTATAATCTTATCAGGATTTAGCACTAACATGATCAGTGTTTCTAATCCATTTGTCTCATCAAGAATTAATTATGCATAATAATGTAATCGTAAGATAGAAGGGGCCAAAATCATACCCCAAATCTCGATGTTAAATCAATGACCAATCTGTCATAGGTTAGACATAACAATGATCATAATAATGATAATAACAATATCAATAACAGAGCAAGTAACCGGCTATTCCAGATGACCATATACCTAGCTGAGCCTATGCGTGCCCCCACCTTTCCAAGTTTAAATGATTTAATCAGCATACAATAACACAAGCCATAGTCATCACCCATATATATGCAACCCTCTCATACGAGCCGATAGGAATAGGCGTGTAACATCCCGAGATCCGTTCCCGAGATATCACACGGTGCTTATGGACCCAAAGGACCACAAGCTAACCCTTTACTGATATTTGTACCTGTACACTACATAATATCTTAAGTAAATATAGAAACTGGCCATAAGGTTCAACACATCTATACATACTCAAAACTGAAAACTGAATACTAATACTGTCTAAAAAGCCTCTAAACTGTCTGAACAGTGGAGTTGATGGGACATGTCCCCAACTAACTCCGTCAACTGAAAATATAAACAAAATTTGATGAAATAATAGTAAACTGAGATTCATCCTCAAAAGAAAAGGACTCACTGCTACTGCTGCTGACTGGGACTGAACTGATGAGGATACTCTAGATCCTGTGCCTCTAAACCTTTGGTGTCAAATAAAACACCATAGCACAAATGTGTCAATATAAAAATGTACCGAGTATGTAGACGAGGTAAGGCTAAATGCAACGGCTTATGTGTGAACATAACATAACTAAAATAATATGCAAGAGCTGGATTAGCATACATAAAGAGTCTGTAATTACTGAACATACTGCGCATACTGTCACTGAGCATACTCGGACTAACTCTGGTAACTGATACTGAATATACTAAAATTCTGAAATTTTTAGACATATTGAGATTACGAGTATATGAATCTTCTGAAACTGATAGAAACCCTATCTAACAGGTTGTCTCCGAATCTGCTAATAATAAGAATAATTGATTGAATCTAAGATCAACCCTATCTAGCAGGTAGTCTCTGAATCTGTGGATAATATTACTACTTGATAAATGATTTTAAGATCTGAAAACTAATTTTGAGATCAGCCTATCTAGCAGCGGATCTTCGAATTTGCAAATAATCATACTTGATGGTCTGTATCTAACAACCTTGAATTCTATACACTGAACTGAGCTCTTTCTTGAAGTCTGAGACTGATTCTGAAACTGAGACTGTGGGAAGTAGTTTTCTAACCAACATGCCCGGCCTAGCTAAATTCGGGTCCAACTTGTGCCCCAGTTGGAAGGGTATCAGTACCGTACCACCGGTAAAGACAACTTTATGTGACCCTTATCTATCAGGTACTCAAACAAGAATAGTGGAGCCCTCATCTCACAGGTCAAGCAACCTCATCTACCCTCAATTAGAAGGTATGATATCTCAACCTACGCTAGCTACGTAGTTCAAGAGCGCAAGGATTTCTTCTAAGAATCACACCCTCTACTAGTAGGTGAGTTCCCATCCTTGAGCTCACTCGATGTTGAATCCTACTCCCAACTGAAAGACACTGATCTGATTCTAAACTAAACTTAGACTGAGCTGAATATGATATTGATCATGTTTCTCAAGAGATCTGACTGAGTTATACTGAGATTACTTAGTTCCGTATCTGACGGAAAAAGGTATCAAATCATGGTATCTGACTAACGATACAGAGCTTGAATAGATTACTCTAATCACTTCTGAGATTAGAATTGAATCATTTGAATACTATTAGATCTGAGCTAATTTACAGGACCGGGGATAGATTACTAGCCATACAGTGATTACAGAGATTTCTAAGATTACTGAGTTTTCTTATGTTCTGCACTTGTCTGAGGATATAGAGTTTTGTAGTTCACTGAGTTCTGAGAATTGTGGATCGATTGGAATTATCACGAAACTGACACGGGATCTAGACAATATCTCTATTGTCAGATATAAATACCCCCAGGACTCGATAACATAAAAGTAAAACATAATCATTCTTGCATCATCACGATCATCCATTCATCATCACAATCATTCATTCATCAACACAAGAATTCATTCATTATCATAATCATTCATGTATCATCACAATCATTCATGTATTATCGCAATCATTCATTCATTGTCACCATCATTAATGCATCATCACAATTATTAAAGCATCTTTCCAAGTAATTAGAAATCATAACACACTTTGCCCCTCAAAATCCTTAAGGCATCGCATCAAACATTTAGGAAACATAGACCTCGATTCATCATCACAATCACCAAAGGGTCACTTCCAACATTTAAGGATCATCAACATCGGTTCATCATTATCTACTAGCCTAGGAAAAACATACTATTAGATTATACCCCATTCAACGAGGTCTTACATCAAGTGCTTCATACCTACATCAGTCTTGACATGTATTTAGATATCACATCGCTTGGGAAAGTTCATACTATCATGTCATAACTTACTTGCTAATCACTTGGCATGTATTAAAAACTTAGCATATAGAAAAGAGCACATAATTGGGGAATTTACAACTATCACATCTCCACTTGTTCACGAAGGTCCTTAAATAAACACTAGACATGCATAGGTTCACACTTATTTGGGGATTTCCTACTATCATGGAATAATTCATTTACTTGGACATTTGATGACACTCATAGTTCTCAAAGTCTTATACATGGAGGGGAGTGCATATAACAACATCCCATACGTCCATCGACCTAGCTTCACGATCATTTCATCAACAACCATAACACATAACAATATCTTAGAAGTCATTATTTTCATAAGGGTGTAGCATGAATTTGTTATTAGATCACAATTTAAGTACAATGCTTGATTTCTAGTATCTTAGACATTCTATCGAACACCTCACATACACAACTTAGGCATAGGTATAATAACCCTACTACTCATCATGAACAACCAAATTTACATGTTTCCAACTCATATATTATCATAGATTCATACAAACCACATAAATATCCCATCTTGGGGATCATTCAACATCAACAGCAAGTACATAATCCATTTACCACACAAATACCACATACTAAGTACAAGGCTAGATTCTGTTAGACAAACATGAATCACAACTCAATCATAGCAAGAACATCAATTTCAACTCACAAGAATCATTAAAGATACATAAACATAAATCTTGGAGATTTAGAAAAGGGTACTTGAGATTCTTGAATGAAAGGGACCCAAGAATCAACATCTACATACCTTGGGGAAACTTTTTTCTTGAAGGTTCTTGGAGAGATTCTTGATTTCTTGACTTCTCTTGATTTTTCTTGATTTTTCTTGAAGAAGAAATAAGAGTTTTGATCTTGAAAATAAACCCTAATTTGATATTTTGGATGAAGGAGAAGTTATGATCTTTGATTTGGGGTGATCGGATATTAAATAGGGTGAAAATGGCCCAAAAATCCCTTTAAAACGGTGCTTCAGCGCCTTCTCGGACAATTCTGACGGTCAGAGTGACGGACCGTCACTCTGGTGACTAACCGTCACTCCCACTATCACTTTTGGTCCAGAAAAGGACCTTACTGCTTCGGTTTTGATGGACAAAGTGGCGGGCCGTCACTAACTTGACGGTCCATCAGTTTGTCCGTCACTTCTGGACAGCTCGAACAGCTCTCAGTAAAACGGCCATAACTTCTTACTCCGATATTGGATTTTGGCAAAATTGGTATCGTTGGAAATCTAATTCAATTATATATCTGTTGGTAGGTCATTAGATCAAAAATTCTTTATTTAATTGGAGATATTCTCGTTTGAAATTTTTTATGGCAATGTCCTTCTCAAGAATTCAATCGGTAAGGGATGTTTTGATTCGCCTAATAGCTAGGATGTATTTAAGTCCTTATTAAACATAAAAATTGATCACAAAACTACCAAATCACTAAGATTTATTTCTCATGATCTTGAATCATGGTTCTACTATCAATTGGGATTCTCGGGTTATTACAAGGCGTATGCTGGTGATAGGCGATGCGCATGCAATTATGAATGCAATAGAATCTATAATATCATAACACCAATACCATGACCATCACTGTCATAACCATCATCATTGTCATCCTTATCATAATCATACTTTGGCTTTTCCGATATATATACATATATTTTCCATACATAGGGCTAGCCGAACTCAAATTAGTAGATATGCATAGAGGCACATTAATATAATCATCCTCTGTCCTTTTCAGGTATCAATATCATTATCATAACATCATTCGACCTTACCGGGTATCATCACATCATAATAATATCCTCCGTGCTTATCGGGCATCATCATAACATCCTTTTTCCTTATCGGGTATCATCATATAATCATAATATCCACATCAATGTCAATAATAGAGAGTGAGCCCTGCGAGGTCTACGGTATAGTGCAAGCCCCACGAGGGATAAATTAAATAAACATAAAAATGGAAGTAAGGTAGAGTATACTTCCATAATCAATTGCTCATAATTGATATTATATTATCAATAAGCATATATACATAACATGAATATTATAACTTTCATCAGATTTTATGTAAAATTATATTATCAATCCAGCATCTTCCTCTAACCCATAGGAGGCATAATGCGTCAATAAATCATAACTCATAACTATGAGGAATATCACCTCTATAGGCCAATAATCATAATCCAAGGAAAGTCACCACAATTTACCAAGCCACAAAGTAAACTTATTCTAAAGGCTCAATAGTCTCAACTAGACCTAACATCCACAATTAAGTCCATAAGGTCTAACACAAGTCTTTGCCTAAGGTGGCTAAATATACTAACCATACTTCCAATGCTAAAACTGCATCCCAAACCTAGCATTATATCATATTCATGCTACAAATTAGTTTAATCTAGGGAGAAGGCAATAGGATTCAAAAAGGGTATTAAGTATTTCAACCTACCGGTCAAAACCCTTATCTAATCCCCCAACTTCCATATCAATAATAAGTCATTCTACCCATAATCAATCTTATCATTCACATTCACACCCAATATATATCACACATCATCTTCGAAGAAGAGTAGATAGAAGCCTACCTCAAAGCTGAATTGCAAATCTTTACATCATGCACCAAAAGCCCATCTATATTTCACAATCCCAAAATTTCATCACACTATCCAAATCATAATCTACACTTTAATATGAGGAAAATAATACCCATATTGCACCGTTATGTGTCGGGTCCAAAAACGACACCAAAACCCCAAGTGGTCCAACTTATAAAAACACATTTACAAGGTTAACACAATGTTCATACATGAACAAGGAATCATAACCCTCAAGAAATGGGTGAAAACCAAGCAAACCTTTGGCAAAAAATCAAGCCCTAAGTGAATTTAGGGTTTTGGGTCAAAACCAAGAAATTCAAGCATGGATTTGAAGGATTCCTACCTTACATCCAAAGATATTCACATTAAAAGATGTTAATGAAGCTCCCAAGTTACCCCATAGAATCACTTTTTAGTCATCACACCCATTTAGGGTTTTTAGGACTCAAGGATGGGAAAATGACAACATTGAGACATTAGGGGCTATTTATAGCCCCTTTAGGTTCCTTGGGATCACTATCGTAGTTGTGTGATCACAATGGTCTTATCGTAATTGCAATAGTGCAATCACAATTCCCCAATCGCGATTGCACATGCGCCAACACCAGCACCAGCAAGGTTAAAAACTTATTTTTGGCCCTTGGAACTCATTTGGAGTTCGATTTTCGCAAATAAACTATGTAGCCCCACAAAATTCGACATTATAGATGTGATGGCAAAGTTGGATTTTTCATCCAAGGTCATTTAGATGAAATATGAGCCCCACACCCATATCTTTTAATTTTCCAACTTTTCGACCAATAGGTCAAAATGAGCTCGGGTGCATTAGGACCCAAACCAAAGGTCTACCTAGCCTTAAATAGATATTCCAGAGTTGTTGGCAGAGTTAAAATTTGCATCCAAGATTATTTTACTAAAGTTTTTACTCGATGGCCATTTGGAACCAATAAAGAATTCTAAATAGAGAATTGGCTCTAAACACCAAACAAACTACTCGGTAACCAGTTCCAGCAAGTCATAAAGGACTTGGGGTAGCTATGGATAAGCTCAAGAAGTGAAAATAAATAGAATTATGAAAATGACCTAAAGAGTCATTACAAAAAATAACCGGCAAAGAAAGGAATCAGAATTATACCATGAAGCTCAGTACCAATCCATAATCAAACTATCATGAATTAATCATAATAATAACAATAAACTAATTAGCTAGTTTGAACATACAATACCTAAATCAAGCCCATCACAAGAAAGACTCAATCAGCACACAACAAGGAGTACTAATATAGATGTAGGAACCAAACAACATACTGGTGATAGGAAATGCACATGTATGAATGAATGCAAGTAAATACATAATACCATAATTTATCTAAGTACCATAATGTAACTTAATGTGTATACCTCTTTCAGCTCAATAACTCATAAAGGCAGGACCTATGATGACCTCTCTTCTCCGACACGATGGCTCATAAATGAAAGGGTCCCTAGGGGGTTTGGGAGTACCCATATAAACCAACCTGGTCTTGATCTAGGATTTTCAATCATCATTACCATCATCAATCTACTTCATCCAGTATCGAATAGATATGTATATAAATATATATATATATATAATAATAAATGCATGGACACGAATCATGTCTAAAAGATAATAAGTCTATAAATTGATTACTCAGGGTCAACTCTAGGACTAAATCAGCATAAAAGTGTAGAAAGGGTCAAAATCTCTTACAATCAAAGTAAATAGTAGTAGTAAAATCGTATATCGAAATTTATTTTGGTCAAATTTTTAAAGCATCATTTTAGTTCCAAAAGCTCATAAATCATCCATCAAGGTGGTATGATTCTCATTATGGAAGAATCCATTTTAAATGTGAAAAGTGAGAATAAATTCCTTTTAGGGAAAGCCATAGTAAATCATGTTTTTAGTTGGAATCGTACCATTAAGTTAGCATAAAAGTACCAAATTTATGAACTCCATCACCAATATCCAAACAATACAATCATAAGTATCTAAGCACCCATAGACTATAGTTGTGTTCTTTATAAGGACAGATCTTTCATCTAGACTCTAACTAATATCGTCATCACAGCCTTGAGCCTAATAATATATAGACACCATAACCATAATACCATAAGCTAGGAAACCAAGATAATCCACCAAGTCAAGTAGTAAACCTTATACTAAAAGGCCCTTAGCCTCAACTAGGTCTAACATGCTAGTAACCTAGGGTTAAAGGATCCTATAGTCAAAACAAATAATTCATCTTAAGGGTCAATTTACCATTCTATTCCCCGAACTCATAATTTAGGCTAAATCATGGTGTTCTACCCAGAATCACATCCTAATATTCTAACCTAACATGTACTATATATAATACACTATCTTGTGAAGAAGAGTAGATAGAAGCCTACCCTGATGCCAAATAACAAGTCCTTGAATCTTTCATAAATTTTTCGTCTTTTCTCCATAATCTAGAAATATCGCCACACTATCTAAATAGTAATCTACATTGGTGAACTAGGCAAGCAACCTTACAAGGCAGCCAACCTTTTGCAAAATCAATGTCTGCCTCACTGCTACTTTTGGGTAGAGGTAGGATCTTGCTTATTGGTTAATGCTTAAAGAGGTTCTAGAAGCTCTCGCTCATTCTTTCGTTATTTCTAGTACACATCATAAGGAGTAAAATGATACCCATATTTCTACATAAAGGGCTAGTTCAAAATTAAAGTCAATAATGGGCCTGTGGGGTCAGCAAACAAAATTTAAAATTAAATTTATTATGAGGTCCCTCAAAAAACAAAGAATATGTATTCAAAAGTTGAGCATAAATGGTGCATAAATCGGGGACCAAATTATCTCCTAAAGTTTAGGGATTTATGGTCCTAATTTGTATGAATTTACTATGAAATGGATGAAAATTGATGGGAAAATTCATGGGATACGACCAGGTAGTGTTAGGCTAGCTTGTTGTTATGCCTAAGTACACACGCAAGTTTATATGGTCTCACCAAGGTATATAGTAGCCTTTTACAATCCATGTATTGATCCCTCAGAGATTTGTGTTAACAACTATCCCAGACTACTCAAACTATTAAGATTAACTTTGTGCTAACGTAACCATAAGATTATTTGCGAGTAAACAAAGAGTAAACTTAAAAATACAATAAATTAAAGGTTCTTGAACAATATTAGAGAGAATCCATGGTTATGGCACTACGAACAATCATACTAATTATAGAATTGGTGAAACACTCGGGATTTGGCCCTTGGAAATTTCCTAAGCTTTGAGCTCACTATCCTGGTGATATCTCGCCATACGAGTCATATGGTATACGTACGGGTCAGGTAAACCTAGTTGTGATGAGTCTAGTAGATGGTGGTTGGGTTTTTGTTATGGTTATGGTTTGGTGGTACGAGTCGTTACGTGTGGTGATTGGTCGTTAGGACGATCCTTGATTTAATCAAAAACTTAGTGAAACTTGGCTCTGAGTACGAGTGGCTCACTAAGAACCATGAGGATAGGTTATGCGTCATTATGAAAAGTCATATGTTATCTAGAGTCAATCCCTTTAGATTCTGTATTGGATACGACTAGACCATATGAGTCGTATGGTATGGTCACAATTGAGGATCAGGGAGTCATATGGTGGACAATGTATGGGTGTCCAACTCACTGTCTTAGTGATGAATCCTTGGTATGAGTCGTATGTTGTGGTCATGAGTCATGGGGTCGACTCATAACCACCTGCGGTAATTTTACAATTTTATTTTAGGGGCATTCTGGACATTTTCCCTTTTTTTAACTCCCTTTGATACCACGACATAAAAAACCCTTTTGGGACTACATTAACCTATTATTCCCAATCAAACACACATAAAAATATCTCAAATTCTATGTTAAGGAAGAGGCTAGGTTTTCTTTAAGATAATCAATTAAGGCTTTCAAGGGTGATTTCTCTTCGTCTTCCATGGTGTCTAAGGCATGTGACTCTTCCCTCATTTTTATTTTACTAAAGGAATATGTTTTAATGTACGGTTTTCATGATTTTGTTGTGGTTTTGAAATAAAGATTTAGGGTTTTTGTTGTTCATGCATGATATTGTTTCTCATGGTTTAATTATTATTTTCCTTATTTTAATTATGGTTTTCCACATGTGGGTGCATGGGAATGGTGATTTAATTAGGGGTCATGGTTGAGCCCCAAGTTTGATGATTTTAGCTTTGATAATGGCATGCCCTCAACCTATTTGTTAAATTATCAATGAGAATGATTTGTCACATAGTTTGACTATTGTTGGAATCTTTGCATTGCATGAATGGTTAAAGGAACATGAATTGGTTTTGACTGGTTTCATATGATTTTTTAAAGTCCTTGGTGGTCATGGTTTGATTATAAATTGTTTTGGTTTAATAGTAAATAGTGGAATCTAATTTTGTTTAATGGTTTATATGGCATCGTTGGAACAGACTTGCAAGCTCTAAATTTGGTATGATGATTCCAATGGTTAATGCCAAATAAAAAACTCCTTGGTAAATGGTTGTGAATATGTAATTGGTTTTAATATGAGCTTAAAGGGGGCTGTGTAGCAAAGTCGTGTAAGATGGAGGTCCCGGGGGGACCAATACTGGAAACTCATGTTTGGCGATGTGAGGTTTGGTTATGGTGACCTTGTGTATAATGTCACACTTTATATTTTGGGAGATGTACTAGTCATCTCTGATTATTCTATAGTTCATACATCTAACACGTATCGAGGCCTTTTCAGTAGGGGGAGATGAAACCATATAGCCCATGGTTGGACATTTTGGACAACAAAGCTACACAGTCCAGGTTAAGGTTTTAAATGTATGCTAAACTTTATTCCATACCCCGGTACGGTATATATGTATATATGTGATTGCATAGGTTTTGAATAATGACATTGTATTATCTTTATCCATGAGTTACATGCTAGTGTTCACTCCGCTAACTGTCTTCAGGCACTGTATCCTCACGCGATGCAGATACCAACCATACTACCACTCCTCCTATTTAGTGATTTGGATTCGGGGAAGGCTTTGAGTCAGACTGGAGTAGTGAGCTTCTATACTCTAGAAGACTCCACTTCATGCTATGGACTTCTTTTATTATTGTTATTTTCTTTGGATTGGTTTTGGCTATGGTTCGGGGCATATCCCGACTGAATGTACTTTAATTCAGGCAAGAGGCTTTGTCAGACTACTATGGGCATGGGTGGTGTTTACATTGGTTTCATCCTTGGTATTGGCATTAGGGTTGGCACTGGTTGGATATTTGGTTGAGATTGTTGTATTACAATTATAGCCATTATTTAAATTCCTTGTCTTATTATAATTTTATCTTGTTATATGTTTGGAATTCATCCGACATAGGGTGCAGGGATATTATGGTTGGGTATTGGGGGTGGTCTCTAGTCCTGGTTGGACTTGAGATGCCCGACAAGACTAAGCCCTAGTTTGGGTCATGTCAGATTGGTATCATAGTACTTGGTTTCTAGCCAATTGGATATTTGACAAAGTTGTGTTGAGTAGTCTCTTTTAAGGGTGTGTAGCGTTCCACACTCATAAGAGAGAGGCTACAAGGAATTTAGGAATGTTTTTCTTTTTTGTGTTCTATTTTCAAGTTGTAGAGTCTAAGGTCCTAAAACCGTATCTAATACCATTTGTTTACTTTTTAGATCATGACTCCCAAATGATTTGAAGTTCATAGAAACTCCTGTGTCCCACCCGAGGACAATGTTGATGGGACCCATCATTCTTATGGGGTCCAGATTCGGTCTAGGGGTACATTCCCTGATCTCCCTCCTGGAGTTCCACCGGTTCCCGCCAGTCCTTCTTGAGCTCCTCAGGATAATGTGATGAATATTGAGTTTCGTCATTTGGTAGCTTATTAAGCTGAGCATGGAGTTTCTACCACTCCATATTCTGAGGCCACAAGGGCTAGCCAGTTTATGAGGTTGAATCATCCAACCTTTACTGGAGTTAAGGTCGAGAAGTATCATTAAGGTTTTTGGGATGAGATACATAAGATCTTTTGTGTTATGCATGCCGCTAATATGAAGGGCATGAAGTTTACCGTCTACCAGCTAAAGGATGTGGCGTAATAGTGGTAAGAGGAATGGGGTTAGTCAAGCGGTGATGATTCTGAGTCAGCTCTATGAACATCTACATCACATTATTTAACCCAAATTTTGACCATGGACCACTTCATTTGTTTCCAAAATTCACACATGCCTATGTTTGCTACCTTGATTTACCCAATTCTTTGAAGGCATTTTATTTTGACTAATTCTTTTGCAATCCATGTTATTCCTTTTTTTTTTTCACTTTTCCAATTTCTCTCTTTGATTAGCATAATAGGCATCCACTTACATTATCATGGCCCAAGGTCATCTCTTTCAAACTTACCACCCCTAACTTAGGCATTTGGCCTCAATTTTGACATTCCAAGTTCAAGGAAGGTAGGGTTCAAAGGAGGGAAAAGCCTTTGAATGGTTTAAGGTTTGTGATGTGGTTGCCAAAGAGAGGTTTGAAGGCTCAAAATGGGTAACTAAGGATACTATTCTATGTATGGGTAGGCTATTTAGGCTAATGTGGGCTCCTAATGTCCACCAAGAAGGCCTAATATCATTTCACCAACCAATCATAATTACAATTATCCTTGAAAGACTAACGAGGTAAGTTCTAGATGGTACAAGTAAGCATGAGAGTTAGAAAATTAAGCACCCAGCACATGGCATGCAAATTTTCAAGGAGGCTCAATTGCACTTCCTACTAGAACAAAAGGGAGTGTTTACCAATTTCTACAAGCTAAAGACTTTGGGGTCAAAAAAAGAGGTAAGGTTTTGTTATTATTCATGCCCATGCCCTTGATTTTTAAAAATAATTGGACGGAGGGGGTGTTTACTTCACATTTGCACCACGCACGATTGGCTATTGATGGCACCAAACCAAGCCGTTATCTCACATTTCAGCTTTTATAAGGGAAAACCATGTGGATACTCAAACTTCATCATAGGTATAAAGGCGATCCTTAATCCAAAATTCCACAGGTACTTAAATTTTCCTTGCATTTATAGCTTTGTTCTATGGGTACTCAGACTTCCTCTGCATCCATGGCTCAAAACCCAATCACAAAAATTTTTCCTTAAGAATGTCATCACTCAATCTATCATAGGGAGAGGCTCGTCCTATGTCATCATAAACAAGAAAAAAAATGAAACAAGCAACTAATCCATAAAATGTGGGTACCATCAAAGCGCCCGAATATTACAACCCAAAATAAAATAAAAATCATCCAAATCAACATCAAAACATCCATAAATATCTCAATAATACAGGCCAAATGAAAGAATGTAGAGAAGGACACCCCCAACTAAAAATCTTACAATGACCTCACTACATAGTCAACAAAGCATAAAGAGAGTACAAGGGTGCTCCCTATAACCGCATCAAGAGTTATTGTAACTTTCAGACTCAACATCAACTATCTCATCATCGGAACCAGACCACTCAATTGAGGCCTCATCGTCACTATTAACTCTAGAATAAGAAAGGTTGTCTCTGGGTTTCAGGACCGTCCAAAGTCCTTTCACCCCCTTCCACATCTTGGTGAAGAATTTGACTTTCTTCTTCTCCCCCTTTTTCATCTTCTCATATGAGTCCCTGAGTTCTCGGTGAGAACTTCCAAAGGATGAGTAGGCCCTCTAAAGCCTATCAATAGTGTCTCTCTGCATCCTCTGATCCTCCAGGACCTTTCATACTCAGATCGAGCTACATAGAAATGACAGCCGATAGAAGACTAACCTAACCCTTGAGGAAATCCTTCTACAAGCTCCTTTATCACCCTCATCGCCATTGAGATCACCTCAAAAGTCCTTATTGTGGATGGCCTGCATGAGTTTGTGTCCTTACATGTCGACTTACATAAGTCGATCTTCCTCTTGCTTGATTTTCCTTCACCCCAGATTTTAAGAGGATAAATGGGGGTGTTTAGGCACACTCAAGTGTCTCCAGTGTACTCCTCAACCTGACTCTACTACAAAACTCATTAATCAAACAAAGAAATAAGAGAAGCATACCACTGTAGTTCTTGAAGTGCCTCATGTCTGAAATCATGAGATCACCAACATTCAAAAGTATTGTCTAGTATACAGGCAACCATCCGGGCTCTCATAGTTGGAACAACAATCATGTGTGTGCATGGAGAAACCCAACTGCAAATAATTTTTAACCATATCCTTTCCTCCACTGTGAAATCATTTATCGATATACCCATCTTGGTGGCCGTCCAAGGGATCTCCTTTCTATGACACAACTTTTCTGCCATCCAACTCCCCTGTTCATACCCATCACCTCAAATTAGCTCATGTACTCATCCAGCAACCCATATAAATCATTAATTTGTTCAGCCCCAAAGTGAACATTCTTCCCCTAAATCCGCACAATTATTTCATAGAAAAATACTACACTAAGGTTGGTGTAAAATTCCCTTACCCAATGCTCGTTTTCCCAGTAAGGATTCAGGGCAAAACAACTCCACCCGGTGGATACTAAGAGAGCACAAAATGCCGGGAGCTTCTCTGGCACTCTATCCAAACAAATGCCTCTCTCAAGGAGTAATTTGGTTTTGGGAAGGTCGGTATAGTGCTGGATGTGGCATTCCTGGGCGATGAACTAGGTTTGATCACATTCTTCCAAATTGAGACTTGAAAAGGTAAGAATCACATAATAGCATTAATCATCAACATTTACATGTGAAACCTATATTATATTATCAATTTAAACTCATGGGATGGTGCATTATCAATTCTTGGGAAAGAAATAGACTTAGCAGATTTTTGGTCTAGGCTAAAAAACAACCTCAGAAGCCACAATCATGAGCTACTAAGCCACGATTACGGTACCACTATCTCGATCATGTGACTGTGATCGCAATAACTGAGGCTATGTCGACCAAAATTTTCAAACACTTAAATTTTGTCCAATTTCAATGCAAAATTGTGTTCCAAAACAAAAAATATATTTAAGCTAAAGAACATGATTCCTAAGTACTCGATCATGCCATTATAACATGAAAAAACTAATATTAAATTGGTTTGGGAATTTAATCGAGCACTTGGTGTGCACAAATAATTCTATCAAATTGTAAGCAAAAATGGGTACTCAAGGCTTTCCCAAATGTGTGCATACTCATTACAACAGCGAACCACACCACACAAGCATAATTCAATAAAGATTCGACATGAAAAACATAGTTCTAGGACTTTCTTAAAACATGTGTTCTAAGGCCAAAATCTACGTATAAAAAAGAGATATTGAACCACATACCGGATTGAGGATGCAAAGGTGGATGCATAAACAAGTTTGGATGCCCAACATAAGCTCACAATTGAGTGCAATTTGAGAGAAATTTGAATAAGAAGTGTGAAGGTGGAATGAGAAGTCGACTGGTTTTTTAACAAGTCATGACCGCAATCGCGTTCTAAGTTCCGCAATTGCAATCACGCAGCTACCATAATTGAGATAGCACATTTGCCGCAATCGCAGTAACTGAGGCCATTTTTGGTCCTCGATTTTCCCCTACTCAGTCCACTGTACAAAAATTTTACACTTTCCCCTATTCAACCTCATTCAAAATACCTTATAGCAACACAATTTCATGGATTAGTCACCAACAAAATAAAACCTACTTTACTAATAAAAAATAAAGGATACGGGCAACTTTCATGACATTGGTTGGTTGCCTCCCATCTAGCGCCTAATTTTTCATCGTGTCATGACATTCTTCATTGTTTCAAGTATAATCCTCAAAGGACCCATCATTCACTGTAATACCCCAAACTTTCTTTAAGTCAAATCTAGTCTCCAAAAGAGTTAGTGATGACTTCCTAAATGACTAATGTTTAAAAAAAATAGAATTTCCCTAAATCCGATATCGGAGAAAAAAGTTATAGATATTTTACAGAGAACTGTCGGAACTGCTCAGAAGCAACGGTCAGGGCGGCGGACCATTGAGCTAGCGACGGACCGTCGCCCAAGCCATCGCGACTAAGGTAGTGAACCCATCTTCGTGCCAAGTGTGACGGTCAGGACCGATGGATTATCGATCTAGCGACAGACCATTGCCCAAACCATCACAGACGAGGCAGGAAGTTCTGGTTCTAGAAAAGTATGATGGGATGGACCGACAAACCATCGAGCCAGTTACGGACCACCGCCCAAACCGTCGCCACTTCCGATTAGCGATTTTAAGCCATTTTTAAAAGGGTATTTGGGTCTTTTCCACCCGTTTTACCCTTTAATTATACCAGACCAGAGCTCATAACTTCATTATTCATCCATAACACCAAATTAGGGTTTCTCTCAAATATCAATCCCCAATAACAAGAAACCCTAGGTAATTAATCCCAAGTCAAGAATTCAAGCTTTCCTCCACCAATCTTTGAGAAATCATCAACCCAAGTATGTAAAGTATTGATTCATGGGTTTTTTTCACCCATGAAGCACAAGAATCCCATTTTAATCTCATGAATTATGATTTCCATGTGGTGAGTTGATTTTAATTATGCTTATGTGGTTGTATGAATCCCAAGTTGGAGTCTTTATGTACTTTTCATAAAATTATGCTAGTATGTGGGTTAAAAACTTTTAAATTGAGTTGATTAAAGTAACCATGATGTATGAACTAGTGTATATGCCTAAGCCTAAGGTTATGCATGAAATGTGTTTGATAAAATGCCCAAGAGAACCAGAATCATGCTTTAGGTCTCAATTATGACCAAATTGATGAACCCATGCTTTATCCTTATGTTCTAAATGACTTTCATGTTATTCTTATACATTGAAATTATTTGATGGATTGTTCGTGAGATTAGCCCTATGAAATTATGACATCTTTATATGCATTCCTATTCATGTACCAAACCATGATAATCAAGTGCCTCATGAAATTCCCCAATGATTGTATTATGGATTGTTTATTATGGTTGTGAGTCCAGGAACTGTCATATCTTGTCAGTTTCATGCTATCGAGTCCTGGGGGTACTTGTACCCGACAATTTAGTTATGTGCCTAGAGCCAGTGTCAGTTTTCAAGATACTCTCAGTCAATCTATGCTGAGTAGAATTCAGTCAGACTCATGACTCAGGAAAACTCAGAAATCCTAGTAATCTTAGAAATCTCAGTAACTCAGTAATCTCAGTGGTATTCCGTCAGTTAACGGAATTCATTGAGCCCAGTCCAGTTCAGTTCAGTTAATTATGTTTCATTGTCCATTCAGATGAGAATAAAAATTAGCTCTAAGTGAATCCAAGGATGAGGGCACACACTGATAGTTGAGGGTGTGATCCTTAGAAGCAATCCTTCCGTTCTAGAACTATGTAGCCAGCATAGGTTGAGACATCAATACTGAAAAATGAGGGTTGATGAGGTGGATTAACACTTTCATTAATGGGTCCCACTATTCTCTTTTAGGGACACTGTCAGATGAGGGTCACCCACAGCTTGTCCTTACCAGTGGCGTGGTATTGACACCCTTCCAATTGGGGTTACAGATTGGACCCCAACTCGTATCCAATAGCTTATTTGGGGTATGTTGATTAGATGACTACTTCCCATAGTTACAGTGTCAGTCTTAGTTTTAGTAATAGAACTCAGTTAGTTCTACAGAATTCAGGACTGTCAGATACAGTCATCCAACTCAGTACGGAACCCAGCTAGTTCCATCAGAAACAGGACTGGCAGACATAGTCATTTAGAAAATAGTATATCAGTTATACGAAAACTTATGTTATCAGTATTTAGATTCAGTGATGTCATGATCTTAGTTATAATTCACATATTCATGCATGTGTTCTTGCGTTCATGTTATTCAGTCAGTTAGTATTGTTCATGCATATAAACCCCTTGCATTCATCCTACCTCACTTGCATACAGTACATTCAATCATACTGGCGTATTTATGCTATGGTGTTTTTATACCATAGGTTCAGAAGAACGGGTTCCAGATCATCCTTAATTGATCAGACGTTCAGCAGCCAGACTAGCAGTGAGTCTTCATCATTCAAGGATAACATAATTATTTTATTACTTTATTATTTCAATATTTTGGAGTTAGTTGGGGACATGTCCCAGTAACTCTACAATTTTTAGATAGTTTAGAGGCTTCCAGACTATAGCATGTTCAGACAGTTATTTGAGTTTTGTTTGGTATTGATACACTATATTTCCAGATGTTATGTTTTATCAAATATTTGAACCTTATGTCCTTTCAGCCTTTTTTCGTATTTATATAGTATATTATGCAGTGCCTAGTTACAGATATCAGTCATGGGTTAGCTTGTGGTTCTTCGTGGTCATGAGCACCGTGTAGTGTTCCAGGTACCAGATTCAGGGCGTTACATTCACCCACGTGTCCGCACCATCAATGACGGACACCACTTGTAGTTCCATGGGTTGTTTTTTGGTCTTGAATACTTGAAAGGACACTTCATCATCTTGGACCCGAAATTTCATTTCTCCTAACTCCATATCAATAATAGATCTTCCGGTGGCAAGTAAAGGTCGACCTAGGATAATAGTTATCTCTTGGTTAATTTCACAATCAAGCACAATGAAGTCCGCCGAAAGAATGAAGCATTCAACCTTCACCAAAACATCAAACATAACTGCAATTGGTCTCTTGATAGACCGGTCCGCCATAAAAATCCTCATTGTTGTTGGTGTAGGAGTGCCCAACACAAGTCTTCGATAGATTGTATAGGGCATGGGATTGATGTTTTCACCAAGGTCGCACAAGGCTTTCTCAAACTTGAGCGTCCCTATGAAGCAAGGGATTATAAAGGCCCCGGGATCCTCTTTCTTTTCCTCTATAGAGCAAGTCATGATAGCGCTACACCCATGGTAATTTCTATGGTTTCACCATCAACTAGACATTTTTTTGACATCAACTTCTTCAAAAGCTTAGCATATCCAAGGATCTCTTGAATGGCCTCTAGCAATGGGATATTAATTGATAGAATGCTAAGCTTAGAAATGACATCTTAAATTTGTCATTGTCCTTCTTCTTTCTGAGCCTTTAAGGGAATAGGGGAGGAACCTTCATGGTAATCGTCTATTACTTTTCGGTTTATCATTCTCAACTACCTTCGGATCTCCCTCTTCATCAACCATTTCTTCTATTATCATTGTTTTTTTTTCATATCCTTCTTGTGACTTTGGATCCTCCGTATTTGAATCAACCCCATGCTTCCTCTTCACATGTTTTTGTTCAATATTGACCTCTTCTTCAATTTCCACCATATGATCACCAAGGTTTTTGCCACTCCTAGTGATAATTGCCAATATTTGAGCTTCATTTTTTGGATTCATAATGGTGTCACTAGGAAGGCCCCCTTTTGTCAAGTATTATGTTAAGTAGAGATTTGGACAATTTGAGTCTCCAATTGTTTGATTGAGGCAGAGTATGATACAACTGTTTGGTTGATTTGAGAAAAGTTGCCTTTCAACTCTCAAACTATCTTGTCTATTCCCCCCCACCTACTCTCATCAAGATTTTTGCTAACACATCCTTGGTCTTTAATTTTTTGAGATCAATGGTATTGGACTCTTTGACTTTTGCTTGGTCATTGGGAGGTGTGTATCGGTTATACTCTCTTTTCTTGTCACTCCAATCAGGATCACTATCTCTACACACCAATCCTATTCTCTTTTACGATTGGTCCAACCTTGGTTCCTACCTTGCCTTTGATAGGCCGGATTGCAACCCACTGGATAGTTAGCCAAATACCAAATTTCTTCATCAAGCCTCTTGGAACCTTCTTCATTATAGCCCTTGGATTCCATGACACTCACCATTTTTTTGGGTGCACCCATCATATGCTTCGTTAGAATCTCCTATTGTATCATCATTTTTGTCATGTTTTCCTCTATCTCTTCATCTCTATTTCTTTGCTTTTTATCAACATTGGAGGTAGTAGGTGACCCTTTAGCTACCTCAGCGTCTTGGCTATGCCACCCTCAATTTTGCTTAGTGACTTCCTCAAGCAAGTTTGTAGAAGCATTATAAGACAACTTCATAAGTTAACCCCCTGCCGCATTATCCACCATAGTTTTGTTAAATTGATTCAAACCCCGGTAGAAGATTTGGAGAAGAATCTTCTTCGAGACCTCGTGGTTGGGACATTAAAGGAGCTTTCCATTAAATCTCTCCCACACCTCATATAAAAGTTCTTCATTCAATTGATAAAAATTAGTGTGTTTGTCATACAATTGCAACATCTTGTATGGTGGGAAGTATCGGCCAAGAAATCAATGATATGTCCATCGTATGATGTGATTAACCCGATAAGAAGAGAGAGTAGCCATAACACTGCCTCACTCATTAGAGAAAGTAGGAAGAGGCACAACCATATGGATACTTGTGAGATGTGAGAAATATTGAAGGGGGCACACACTTCAATAAACTTTTTCAAGTGCAAGTTGGGGTCTTCATAAGCTTGCTCCCCAGAGAGACCTTTATTTGAAGCATGTGCAACATAAAACTCATGATGTAGAATACCTAGGTCCCTTGATTAGGTGGGATACGAATGGGACTCGCATATCCAACATCATGGAGTTTCTCTTTATCATCAAGAGGCTCATAAAAGGTCATGGCATTACTTGCATGGTCACTCATGGTGTCATGGAAACTATTAAATCACCTAAAAAGAAACAAAAATAACAACTAAAATAAATAACAACCACTACGGGTAAACCCAAAGATACTATCAACACCGCACAAGTGAAAACTAAGTTTCACTCACTGGAAACGGTGCTATTTTGATCACGCTCAACTTACTCCATAATAAATGGGTAAGGAAATCGTTGTCAAGTATATTAACCCAATGTGAGTTGGGGTCAAATCCTTGAGGAAAGAATCTAGTATTCAATTCCTATGGGTGTTGAGAGCGTCTAAGTATATACCTGTAGTGTAAATATAATGAAATACATGAATTAAAATGGGAGGATTAGTTTGGAAAGTTAATTTACCAAAATATATCAAACTACCAATTCAAGTCAACAAATATGGATAAGATTTCAATATGAGACGAGCCTTGGATTATGTCTTTCTCGAGGCAAATAATGTATGGGCTTATGACAATCGAATGCAAATTCTAGTTAATGGCTATATGGGCAGGCTAGGTTAGGGGTTCTTGATGTTAGTTTGTCAACCAAACCTAAATATTATCACCCATGGACCCTTTCGGATGCCTCATGGATGTGCCAAGTAAATCCACCCAATACCTCAATTGGGCATCCCTATTTCTAGGAAATGCCCAAGACTTAGCTAATTCTCAATCCACCCTTATTTCAAATATAATGAAAAGGGAATAAGCTACAACTAACTATTGTTCACTAATGCTTTGTCACCCATATCCCTCTTTCAAGGATGATAATCCTAAAGTATACCCACATCCCACTTTCAAGGATGATGTGAGATATTGCAAATTTGGAGTTTTCACCCACAAATCTTAACTAAATCAAGCAATCATTAGTGAAAACCATCATAAATAACCAATAATCTACACTAATAAATCACAACCCACACATATTTTCACCCTATTTCAACATAATCCCAAGATAAGTGTTTAGCTACTCATGAAGTTTAAGGAAAGAAATATACCAAAAGGATCATTCAATGCTTCCATGGAGACTAAAATTAAGAGTAATCTAATATCTAAGTTCAATTACAACCAAAACCACTTGAGAAATTATCCACAATAAGTTTCTCCAATTTGGTAGGGTTTCAAATTGTTCAAAATTCAATTATAGTAAGGATGATACCCAAAAATGAAAAGAGTTTTTGCATTATAAGGGATTTGGGGTCGGTTCTATGAAAAAATCTTCCCCTTAGCATAAACTTGTGTTTCTTATAGAACCGACCCTTGGCATAAATCTGCGTTTCCGCGATCACCCCAGCTTCATCGCAATCATGACTCTCGTGAATACGGTAAGTCCTTCGCTATCACTGGCTCTGACTAATCTTGACTGGCCGCGATCGAAGTAACTAAGGTCAGATCTTGCTTCTGCTTTTCCAACTTTTGCATTTCTTTTCCACTTTTTGATTCCTTTTTAGATATCTTTTCTTCTTTTCATCTCATCACCCGTATACCTACAAAATATGGGAATTAGTGCATTCAAATACCAAAGTTGTCTCATTCATACCGTTAAATCATAGTAGTGTGCACGCATTTTGGCATAAATTAGTGGTAAATTTACCACTCATTACACCCGCCAAGGCAGTCGGTCCGCTAAAGTGGGCAAGGGACGCTTTAGCGCCATTCGCAAAAGTGAACAAGGGTTGTTAAAGAGCCTTACCCTTTTGGCAGTTGACTGCTAAAGCAACTAATTGGGGCTTTATCAGCTACACAAGCTGGAGACTTGGAGATTTCCAAGTATCCACGGTCCTCTCAGGATTCATTCATAATTTTGAGAATGAAAATGAACAATGCTACCCTATCAAATTCGATGCTTCAGACTCAATGGGGACATCAGATTTTTAGAAAAGCATCATTTTCACAAAGTTAATCCCGAAATCCAATTTCACAACTTTCCAAATCGATGGTCGAATGAGATATAAAAGCCATAAAACCATACCAATCATGTTACCATACTAAAGTCAATGTTCTGGATCTGTTGGTGCAGTCCATTTTGCCATCCGATGCATAAATCAAATAATGTTGACCGAAGTCAACTATAAGGCTTCTCAACCCACCAAAAACCACAATATCACACAAATCACACCAAAATGCATCGGGAACCATGTCAATCATCCCTACACCCAAAAATACTATAAAGCAACCATGGGGAGGGGGGGTAAATGGTCAAATCACACATAAATAAATATTTCACATAAATTACAAAAAATCCAGTTATTACATCATCCACCATTAATAATCTAGTTCATCCTCAAACTAAAGGCAAGGGAAATACCTATATCAGCAAAAATCAAGGGATAAAAACCATGGAAATCAGACTCGACCTACCAAGTAGCCTCATCTATAGGTCGATCTCCCCACTGGACCTTAACCACCAAAATATCTCTAGAACGCAATCGACTAACATCCATAGCCAAGATGGAGACAGGCTCCTCAACAAAAGACAAGCTCTCATCTAACTGAACTGAATCCCAACTAATGACATGAGACTTATTCTACAGTAACAACGTAGCATGGAAACATGAAAAATATGATGAACTGCTGATAAATCTGGCATCAAGGCTAACTCATAAGCCATATCGCCAAAAGTCCAAAGAATCTCAAATGGCCCAATATACCTAGGGCTAAGCTTGCCACTTTTCCAAAGCCTCATCACACCCTTTATGGGAAAAACTCAAAGGAAAACACAGTCACCAACACTAAATATTAAGGCATGAAGTCTATGATCTGCATAACACTTCTGCCTACTTTGAGCCACTCGAATCCTTTCCTTAATGATCCAAACTCTATCCAGTGACTCATGAAGCAAGTCCAAACCTCTAGGTCTTATCTTTGAAACCTCAAACCAACTAACTGGAGATAAACAATGCGTACTATACAAGGCCTCAAAATGGCCATATCAATACTGGAATGATAGCTATTATTATATGCAAACTCTACAAAAGCTAGATATTGCTTCGACTGACCACTAAAGTCCATCCACAAGTGCGGACCTCATATCCTCTAAAACCTGAATAGTCTGCTCTAACTACCTATCAGTCTGGGGTTGAAATATTGTACAAAGAATAACCCAAGTACCTAACTCCGTCTGAAAAGTCTTCCAAAAGTGAGATGTGAACACTGAACCTTGATTTAAGATAATAGACACTTACACTCCTTGAAGATGCACAATCTTGCAAATATAGATATGGGCTATTCCCTCAGCACTGAAAGAGACCCAAACCAAAATAAAGTAGGCAGATTTGGTTAATCAATTCGTAATAACCCAAATACTATCAAAACCATGAGAAGTATGAGGAAACCTAATCACAAAGTCCATAGTGATCCATTCTCATTTCCACTCGAGAATGTATATGAAGCAAACCACTAGGTACCAAATGCTCAGCCTTCACCTGTTGGCAACATAGGCAACGAGCTACAAAACCGCTATGTTTTCCTTATACCACCTCACCAGTAATGTTGTCTCAAATCACGATACATCTTAGACACTCCCGGGTAGATAAAATACCTAGAATAATAAGCCTTCTCTAAAATCAATATAATCTAGTCGCCCACTCTCAGTGCATAAAATCGGTGTTTAATACTTAAAAAGCCATCTAAATCATGTGAGGCTTTATTAGCCTAACCAATAAACACCATATCTCAAACCAACATCATCAAACTGATGAGCTCGAATTTACTTTGTCAAAGACGATCTAGCCTCCACAGATACCGAAACACACTCGGGTGTCAAAATATCAAGCCTAACTATCTGGTTAGCTAATACTAGATCTCTAAGGCCATAGGCCTCTCCTGGGTCAAAAGATATGCCAAGCCACCCATGCTAGTAGACTTCTAGATCAAGGCAACTGCAACTACATTAGCCTTGCCCGAATGATAAAAAATAGTTAAGTCATAATCCTTAAGTAACTCAAGCCAATGACACTTTCTCATATTAAGATCTCCCAAGTAGAAGAAATGTTGAAGGCTATAATGATCAAGGAAAATCTCACAATGAACTCCATATAAGTAGTGCCTCCATAACCTTAAAGCAAAAACAACTGTGCATAACTTCAAATCATAGGTAGGGTAATTTCTCTCACGAGGCTTCAACTGAAAAGTAGCATAGGCAATCACCTTACCCTCATGCATCAAAACAACACCTAACCCAACATGTGAAGTATCACAAAAGATGGTAAAACCCACGCCCTCCTTGTTCAAAGTCATGATAAGACTTGAAGTCAATAAGTCCTTGAGATTTTGAAAGCATACCTCACAAACATCAAACCACTAAAGGGATAGTAAATTAAACAATGATAGATGAAAAGCCCTCAACAAAACATTGATAGTAACCTGCTAAACCAATAAAACTCCATATCTCGGAAGAAGAAGTATGCCTAGCCCAATCATGAACAACTGTGATCTTGGATGGATCAATCATAACACCATTCTTGGTTATCATATAACCCTAGAAAGGGATAGACTCCAATAAAAACTGACACTTAGAGAACTTAGCATATAATTTCTTTATCACTTAATCTTTGGAGCATAATCCGCAAGTGCTCCTCATGATCGACTTCACTCTTGGAATAAACCAAGATATCATCAATAAATATAATAACAAATGAGTTAATATTCGGTTGGAATGTCTGGTTTATCAACCTATGAACTTAGTTGGGGCATTGGTAAACCTAAAGAACATGACCAAGAACTCATAATGATCGTATCAAGTCAAAATAGTTGTCTTAGGAATATCAAAAGCTCTGATCCTAAACTGGTGTACATGGATCTCAAATCAATCTTTCAAAAAACCAAAGCACTCTAAAGTTAATCAAATAAATCATCAATATGAGGATGAGAATACTTATACTTAACTATCACCTTGTTCAACTGTCGATAATCAATACACATACGCATAGACCCATCCTTTATTTTCACAAACAAGATAGGCTCACCCCAATGTAATAGACTAGGTTTGATAAATCCCTTATCCAAAAACTCCTATAATTGATCCTTTAGTTCTTTCAACTCTGATGGGGCCATCCCGTAAAGAGGAATAGAAATGGGCTTGGCGCCAAACTCAATATCAATGGCAAAGTCAATATCATGAGTCAGAGATATACCAGGCAAATTTTAGGGAATACATGCACGAACTCATGGGGAATACGAACAGAATCAAAAAAAGGAGGTGAACCAATACTAGTATCATAAATATAAGCCAGAAAGAAAAATATTCCCTCTTCACCAAGTGACGATCCTGGATATAAGAATTATCCCTCTTGAGACCTAAATGAAATGCACCCTTTCAAGCTATCCTTGGCACACCCAGTGAAGCTAAAGTCATGGTCTTAGCATAATAATCTAGGATATCAAGGTAAGGAGCTAACCAATCCATACCTAAAATGACGTCAAAGTCGACCATACTAGAATAAGAAAATCTACCCATGTCTCACGCCTAGAAAAAATCATAATACAGGATCGATTACACGAATAGACATGGCAAGAGGCACACTAGCAAAATCAAAACCCAAATCAAAATATGCACACATATAGGAGAAAGTCGATCCTAAATTAAATAACATAAATACAAATCTAAATTAAATAAGGATGATACCTATGATAATAGTGTTAGAATCCTTAGTCTCTGGTCTGATAGGTATAGCATCGCACTATCCATGACAACCAACTGGTTGAATATCCCCGCGACCACCAACATAGGCTTCACTACCTCTGCCTTGCACACCTCTAGTAGAACCTCTAGCTCTCATAGCCAAAATAAAAGTAGTCATAAACACATGGGGGACACACCTTGGCCTAATTACTAGTCTCATGACACACATAGCAGACCTTTTAGCCTGATTCAATAGGAGGAGGTACAAATAGACCAGAATGGCCACTCAAAACTATTGAACTAGAAAAACCAATACCTAAACTCTGTAAGGCTGCCTGCATAGGTCTTCCATGATATCCACAAAAACCTCTTGAATTATTAAGTCGAGAAGTGTGACCTTTGAACTCTCCCATACAGTACACTTTCTTGGCACCTCCCTGAGATGCTCAAAAAATACCCTCAGTCATCTTAGCACGATCCTCTGAAATAAAGCTCCATATGCCTCCATCTGAGTCATAGCAAGGTGAAGAAAAATATCTAACCCCTTAATAAACTTTTGAATCTTCTCATAATTAGTGGCAATATTGGCATAGAAATATATTGAAAATGCATGAAAGCGTGCCTCATACTCTACAACAGTCATGGAGCCTGCTCCAAGTGATCAAACTCATCTCTCATCCAATCCCTCAGGCAGTAAGACATGAACCTCTCCAAAAAAGCATTAGCAAATTGGTCCCAAGTCATCTCAAGAGAATCAAGAAGTCTCCAACCAACAAGTGACCTTCACTAATCTCTAGTGGAATCCCTCAACTGATAAGTAGAATACGCATCACCATACTAATCAAGCAAACACAAGTTATGCAAATTCTCATGATAGACAATCAAGAACACATAGGGATCTTCTCCCATAATACCACAGAACCTAAGGGGGCCTAAATAAGTGAACCTCTCAAATATTTTCTGATCCTCCAAAGACATAATTATACTCACAACAAGAGGAGATAATCTAGCAGCATGAGATCCCACCAAAGGAGGCAACATAGATGAATTATGAACTCCTGACCTCAAAATACCATACTCTGATTCAGGTGCTGAAAGAGGAACAACACTCGGAGTCTTTGGAGTACCTAAAGCAGAAGTAGGTACTACTATAGGGTCCCTACTTGGAACCAGAGAACCATCATTAGAAGACTCTATCATAGAAAGTGGTTTAATACTAGAAACTAAAGAAATACTTGAGCACCCAAGGGATAACCCCTCAAATGGGACTAAAGGAATACTTGAGCACCCAAGGGATAACCCCTCAAATGGGTCAACAAGTAAGCCAATAAGCTCTTCAAGACTGGGGTAAAAGAACTTGGTAAGACAAAAGTAGGACCCACATCCCAAAAATACTCAACTCGAGCCTTAGGTGAGATTCTTCTAGAATTACTCCTAGATAGGGTAGCTCCTAATACTTGTCCACTACCTTGAGCACGACCGCGACTCGCAACTTGTAATGACCTAAATTTTGGTGAAATATGTGAAAAATATGATTTTATGTGATTTAATTATTTTTCCCCTTCCCATAATTACATTATTGTAATTTTGGGGCATGGGGTTTTTGGCATGGTTCCCAATGTATTTTGGTTCCATGTATGTGCTTTTGTGGTTTTTGGCAACTTTGAGAGCCTTATAATTGACTTTAGTTTATATATTTTGATCTTTGCAAGGGATGGTAGAACGGATAGTGCCAGAAGATCTAAAATTTAGATTTTAGGGATTTAACATGGTTGGTGTGGTTTCATGGCTTTTAAATCTTATTTCAATCATAAATTTGGAAAGTTGTGATTTTGATTTTCGGACGTCACCTTTGTGAAAGAGATGTATTTTAAAAAATTTGATATTTCCATTAGTCCAAAGCATTGAATTTGATAGCTATCATAGTTCGTTGGCATTAACATTATTCTACATGAACCCCATAGAGACTTGGAAAATTACCAAGTCCCCTGCTGGTGCAGCCCATTTTCTAGTGAACCGAGATCGTGAGCCTAGGGCTGCAATCGTGATTGGGTCTGTGGGGGAACTATCATAATTGCAATCCTTATTCATTGTTGAGATGCATCTATCAATAAAGATACTGTGATCACAATCCTGATCAGTGATTGTGAGAACTAGGTATATATACCCGTGTTTCGCCACTTTAATTATTTTTGAGATGTGGAGTTTATGGTTTGATAATTTTTAGCCATTTTCTTCTCTTCTAAGCTTGGGTAAGCTCCATTACACTAATTTCAACTAATTTCTTTTGTCTTTAACATTAAATTCTTGTTTTAAACATGGATTAAGTATGAAATTTTGGGGAATTTGGTCTGTAAGGTCTAAAAAGTGTATTTCACCAAGTTAAACCCAAATTACACTCCTTTATCACTTGAATGAGTTTCTAATCCTATAATCATCCATTTTCCCTCAATTTTACGTACAAAGTAACTTTGATTCTCAATTTTTAAATGGATTTCAATGATTTTATCCAGTAAAGTTTAAAAATAATTTTTTTATGTAAACCTCATTTTTAGTTGGGTTTTTAGCTATAGACTCCTAAAAATAAGGGGAAAATGTGATGTTCAGTGTATTTATACATTCTAGCATCGCTATTCTAGTCTTATTATCCTTGTTTTGGGGATTATTCGTATGCTATATGGGTTGATAGTAATATAAATGTGTATAAAAGTGTTAAAGCATGTGTTTATAATGTTCAAAGTAAATTCCAAACAAGTTTGTACTTAATTAAGTCATTTAGAGTTCAACCCGAAAAACTAGTGTTGCTAGCTTGAGCTAGGTGTTTGTCTAGTTGATCTCATTGGATTCTAGTTTTTTTAAAGTGTTTCAAATGGTTTAAATCAATAATTATGAGTGTAATAACTTGTTGGGAGTGAGAAAATTTCAGTTTTATTAAGTTAAGAGTCAGAACATAAAGCTAAAGATCAATGCGAACTAGCTTAGCTTAGCTCTTGTTTTGATTCGTCGTTAAGGATGTAGTGTTGTTTAAATTGCTAATTCGTGTGGTGTGATTATGTAGGATGCTTTGGGATATGAATATGATGATATTATTATGTTTAAAATATGTAAATCCATGGGTAAGACACCACAAGACAAGGAACTAAGAGTGGAGACTCAACACTTAGCCAAAATCCGAGAGACAATTTCCAGAGAGCCAAGGTGATTTGGAGGCGAATCCTTATCCATAGAGGGTCTATAGGTTTAGTGAAACCCTAGATGTAGTAGGGATATAGGTTAATCTATGACTTGGATGGAGCGAGGCTGAACCTAGGGTGGCGCCCTCCCCATTCCCGAGCTCAATAACTGAACGTTTCCAACTCCTTCACGGGTTTGGTTTAACATAGGGCTATAAATACATCATGGTCTCATTTTTTACATATATTTGGACATATTTTGGAGCTTAAGGGGCTGATACAACTTCATAATTAGATTTTTATTATTTTAGTTTAGTTCATACATATTTTTAGTCATTAATTATAACCTTGTAATTATGATTATGACTATGCGTGGCTAAACGCCCTTTTCCGGGGTTAGAAGCCAAGAACATGAGTACTATTGTTTTGAATTGAATTCATTTAAATTTGTTTATCATTATTGGTTGTGTTTTAATAATTTATTTAACTATTTTTAAGGATTCACGACCCTTAGAATACATCAATTGTCTACCTTTTGATCTCGGGAGAGGGAATAGGGGATAGAACATGGAGATGAACAAAGTATGGTTTGTATTCATTTATGAAATAATGAATTCAAATTAGTGTCTAGGACAGGTATGTACTTAGATACCTTACTTGATTCACACGTAGGATGATAGCTTAAATAACCTAATTGGATCATTACATCCCCGCTCAACGATGTAGTTATAAGGTTCAACTTAGGTAAAGGATTAGAGGTCGGGAGACCATGATCATGCAATTAACCCTACGAATCTACAACCAAGATAAGCAAGTTAACGAATAAAATTCAATAATATAGTATGATTATTCAAAGTACTTTAACCCTGGGTTTTCTCGTATTGATTATTTCAAGATCTTTACATTACGCATTGTTTACTTTACTTGCAAGATTCCAAACTCTCTTTTTGTTTATGCTTGCATCAACTGAATCTAAATTATGAACTAAAATAGAACTGTTGTTGAATTAAGTCTCTATGGGATTGATACTTGGCTTTCATTAGGACACTTTAATACTTGATAATACCACGAACAATTGCGTGTGTGCTTGAGCGCTATCAAGTTTTTGGCGTCGTTGCCGGAGACTTGTAATTGGCAACTATTTTATTTTAGTTTTGCTCTTTAGATTTCTTTGGTGTTTTTATGCTTGGTCTTGGTTTTATGATTGCAGAAAATAGGTTTTAAGGCTAGAAAGCTGGCAAGGGATAGGGATTTGGTTGAACTAAGCCCCCAAACCAAACAAAACTTCCATCAACGAAGGAGAGACGTAATTCATCTTCCCTAATTTTCGCAAATAGAAGGCCAAGTAGCTCCTGCTCCAATGGTTGACGAACAAGCAGCCCACAGGACAGTGAGAGAAGTGGTAATCCCACTTCCAACCAATTTGACCTTCCCATTTCAGAAGCCAGAAGCAGGAGGCAATTTCAAGCTGAAACAAAAAATGGTACAGCTTCTAATCAGTAGTGGACAGTTCACATTCACACGAAGATCCACAGGTCCACTAGAGTAATTTTTTGGAAATCAGCGATAAGTTCATCCCAACAGACATAAATGAAGATTATTTGAGGATGACGCTTCTCCCCTTTTCTTTATTAGGGGAAGCAAAAAAGTAGTTGGCTATGGAACTAAAAAATTCAATCACGTCATGAGATGATTTAATGAGAAAATTCCTTATTCGGTTCTTCCCATCTGGTAAAACTATGAGACTTTACAGTGAGATAATATGCTTTAAACAGAAGCCAAACAAGAATCATTATCATGCTTGGGAGAAGTTCAAGGCTCTTCTTAGGGACTGCCCACACCATCAATAGTCCAACGAGATACTTGCTCATACTTTTGTAGAAGCATTTGATCACAATACAAAGATATTGTTATATTCAGTCGTAGGTGGTTAAGTGATGGAATTGACATATGATGAGCTGTACACATTGTTGAACTGCATCCACAAGGAAATCTAGAGTAGAATTCAAATTCTAGAAGTTCCATGAAAAAAATTATGGGTGTATTTGAGGTGGACCAATTCATAACCTTATCATCTCAGGTTTCTGCATTACAAAATTTGATAAACACGCAAACCAACAGCATTAAATTGGGAGCAGCACAACCTGCAACAACAATCAATGAGATCCAATAAGTTGTGGGTTGGTGTGAAGTGTGCGATAATAGTGTCACTTAGCGACTATGTGTGCATCCAATCCAGAATCAGTGATGTATGTGGGCAATGCTTAAAGGACAAATTATGGTAATGCCTACAACATAAAGTGGTAGACTCATCCTTGGAATGCACAACAACAACAAATTCAGCAACCACAGGCACAAAGGAATCAGTCAACTAGCAAAATAAAAGAGATGTTAAAGCAGCTTTTAGCTAATCAAGCACAGTTGAATGTGGACATGAAAAATTTGCAAGCATCCCAGAGAAGCTTAGAGTTGCAGATAGGGCAGTAAGCATTAAATACTAGGACACAAGGTGGTTTTCCAGCAGATACAGAAAATTCAAAGCAGGTTATTGCAATTACCTTAAGAAGTGGTAAAGAGTTTCAAGTAGGAACTCCAAAGGTAACTAGGGAGGTAGATGCAAACTTAACTCCCTCACAGGTTTCTAAAAAAGTTGCTGAAAAATCAAGAAAGTCTGAGTACCATTGAAATTTTAGCTTTGAGTTCTGAAGCAGGTCGAAACTTTAATTATTGTTTGATTGATAACCCCACCCCCATTTTATCTTTTCTCAATATTTGTTTAAATTTAACTTGTAGCTATAATTTCAAATTAGTTTAATCGCCACACACATTGTTCTGCGTGGATTTGACCCCGACTCCAAAGTTGGATAAATGTATTGACGACGGTCGCCTTGCACTAAATTGACGTGTAAGTTGAGCGTTATCAAAAATGGCGCCGTTGTCAGGGAACAATTTGGTGTATTGAGTTGGTTTGGAATTTTAGCCTACTTTCTTGAATTCAAACTTGTAAATATTTGTTTTTAGTTTTCTTTTATTTATTGTGTTAGGTAGATTTTTATTTTAGTTTACTTATTACTATGGCATCGTGGAATGAAAATGAGCTTGGTGGTTGGAAATCATATATTGATGATCCATGTCCATATTGTGATGGACCTTACTTTTGGAAAGATTATAGATATGCTTCCCGGAGAGAGATGTGTGCACCATCTCCATCCTACCGGGAGTATAATTTTTCTTTATGTGGTGGCCAAGATGGACATTGGAGTGATTGACCAAATTCCCCTCTCCCTATTGCGATAACCCATATTCTAGTTCTTCTTATGAGTTTGATAGGTCTTATGGTCAAGAAAAAAAAGAACGAAGCACCAGTAAGAGTGGCATCGAAGTTATGTTTCAATGAATGTTGGATATCCAAAAAGAAACATATGATATCATGTGTGATATGCGTAAGAAATGAAGCCAATCATTTATGAGGAGATATATATTGAGGTTAATCATTCAAAATAGTCTTTTATATTATGTTTAGATGATATCTTGTCTGTGGAATCATTTAAAATAATGGAAGAGTGTGAAGATGAGGAGAAAGAACCCTATATTGATATTAAGCTTGATGATGAGAAACCCTCGGTGATTTCCCAACCAACTAAACCAATAATGAGAGATAATGCCAAGATTGAGGAAATGGTGCTAGAGGCAAAAGAAGAAACCAAGCCAATCTCTTATAAAAACTCTAGCCCAATTCGGGGTGAGAGGTCAAGAAGGAAGCAACTCCGAAATTAGGGAGAAGACCTCACTCGAATCACTTTTCAACATTATACTTAGTGGATATGATGAAAGTTGAATCACCCAAGCAAATGATGAATTTTGAAAATGAGGAGGAAAATTCCTACATTTTGGAGTTTGTCATGCCGAAAGGGTATAATACAACCCCAATCTTGAAGTCCAAGAAGCTTAAAGATCGATGTACATTAAGTGGCTTTTTAAGATTCTCACTGTTGACAAATAAGCCCACACGAAAGTTCGATGCAAAATTGGATGAGTTGTTCAAGTCTTCAAAGTGGCGTGATAGAACTTACCTTATCATGCTCTCACATTTGCCCAACGCACCTAAAAGATGTAAATATCGAAAGATGGGCCGACGATTTAAATCGTCTAAGTGGAGGGTTAAAGGATGAAGAACTTTTAAGGTATCTTGATGAATTCTGAGTATTCAAGATAACCTAGTCATGCCGCGACATTAAATCAGGCGCTGCTTGGGAGGAAACATAAGGTATTTTGTTATTTGTATTCGTATTATGTGATTGACATCAGATCTTTGCACCCATGGTGCCACAGGTATGTTTCTAACTCTCTTATTTTGGTTTGACGCATTGGGGACATTGTATGATTTTAAGTTAAGGGTGGGTCTACTTGTGGGTGTTGATGTCCTCTTGGGGTTTTTGTCATCGTGCCTCTTTTCCCCAGAGTCTTGTTCCTAGTAGAGCCGGTATGTTTAGGCGTATTATGTTTGTTTTGTGATGTGTTATGGTTAACTGGGGGAAGACTAAGTATGTAGGATAGTTGACATATTTTTGTTGATTTATATTGGAATGATAAACACCTCTCCAATTGTCTATCTGGTAACTGTTTGATGTGCATCTATATGTGACTACTGTGAATCTTTTTATGGCATTAGTACTAGGGACATGATAATTACTGCTAACAATTGCATGAACCGAATGGGTAGTAGATTGTGATATACCTTTGTGCCATGTGTGTGTGAGATACTACCTCATTCTCATTGTGTGTTAAATCCAGAACTTGCCCGATTGGTCTTTCCTGGGTTGTAAGATAGTGATTAGGAAAGGATCATAGGTCGTTGTTGATATTAGTTCACTTTTAACCTAAATGACCTTCCATGTGTGAATAATATCCTTTGATTCTGATTTTGAGTCTGAATGCCTATTCTTTTTTTAATACCTATCACCTTCCCAGTTATATCACAATGAACCTGTTTTAGCCCTGATCCTCCTTGGATATTATGCACTTTGACTTAGGCAAATATTCTAAGTTGAGGGCGGCTATCATAGGGGTGCATGATGTAAAGTGAGTATGAAGAAGGGTAATAAAAAAATAAAAAAATATGCAACACTGGGTGTGGTAGAAAAAGAATGAAAAAAGAAAAGTTGTGAAAAAAATGAATAAATAAAAACTGCATCCAGCTTGAATGTGCTTTAATCAATAAAGGGAGAAATAAGGTAAAGGTTGATAAGTGAGACCCCAAAAATAGTGTAGTGCCAAGGAGGCTTAGTTACTTTAAATATCCTTGTGTATTATACCAGCCCCAAGCCTACATTACAAGATGAAGAAAAGTTCAATAGTGATCCTAACTTAACTGTCTAAAAGCTTCGGTAATGAAAATAAGGGCAAGCTAATGGTATTTGGCATACATTGACTGGAACTTCTTTCTGAGAGTGAGTGTATCTTGACCATCCCCGCATTGACATGCTTGAGTTCACATATGAGTGAGGAGGGACCTCATTATTGTAAGGTCATACTGGTTACGTTTCTAGTTTCTAACTTGTTTGGATAGTGTAATCTTGGTACATGCATGGTTGTTGTTGCTGAATTGATGCCATATCTAGATTCATGTGTGTCGCATTGTTGTTCTTCAATAATATGCACAGTTGTTTTTAAAATTAATTGACCTTGGATATGATGAAGATGTTTTGAGCTAAAATGGATGATTGACTACCGAATGTGCTTTGTATCCTCTTAGTTATGTTTTAGTTGCTTGAGGACAAGCAATTGTTTTAAGTTGAGGGTGTTGATGTGTGAGAAGATGCTAACATATTTGAGTCTTTTAACTGAGAATAATTGCAAAGTCTTAAGCAACTTTTGTCGTTTTTGATTGTTTTCTCTTTGATATTGCAGTAAAAGTCAAGATGCAAGAGAACCGGCAATAATGGAAGTAAAAGAGTTGATTTCTGAGCAAGTAGAGAGGGAAGTTTAGCTGACGACTTGTCTAATAAGTCCTCAGCCTTGTGATAAGCTATTAGAGTTGTTGTCAGCCTTACACAGAGAATGAGATTTAGGTCGAAGAAGTGATGACAACATGTGATAGGCCGTCAGAGTTGTGATAATCCATCATGCTCATCGTCAGGCTTAGGTAGTGCTTGAGAACTTGAAGTGAAGAAGCGACGACAATTCTGATAAGTCATCACATGCCTGATAAGCCTTCAGGCTTCATCATCAGCTGAAGACAGAACTTGTTCAAATGTAAGAGGAGATGACGACATTCTTGATAAGGCATTAGACTCCTGATAAGCCGTCACACACGTCGTCGTCTTTCTGAGAAAATACTGTGTTCTGTGATTTTTTTTCCATAATTAGGATGAAGCATTTAAAGCATATGTTAGGGTTTTCTAATCAAAAAAGGAGAAGAACATCTTGAACTTATTCAAAAAGGCAAAGACACCCCTTTTTGGGGTTCAAAAACTTGGAATTCAATTTTTTCAACTCTTTGATTTGGTTGTGGGAATTTTTTCTTGAACTTAGAAGAGAATCAACTTCATACTTCATCTTTTGTAAGTTTAATTACTTTGAATGATGATTATAATTATTGTTATCTCTTTCTTTCTCATGTGGAACTAAAACCCAGAACTAGGGTTGTGGGATCTATGATTATTCCCCCATGGATTTAATAGTTGGTTAGGGTTTGAGTGATTGTGGAGACATCTTGATAATTCCTTTGTTATGATTGTTATTTATTGGTTTCAAATAATAAATCCTGCCTTATGTTGATTTGCTCGAACTGAGAAATAAACTAAAGGTAGTGAATTATCAACAAGGATTTGGGAAGGTTAATCTCCCATCTAATGATTAATGTTGTAACAAGATTGATCAACTTGAGATAAAATCAGTATGAATAGAATGATTTCCTAAGTTTGTGAGAATTAGGGAGTTCAACATCTAAGTAGGTTGAGAAACACTTAGATGGATTGTCAAAACTGATAGTTTGGTGTTTCCCACAAGTCACGAGAACCTAACACTACAGCTATTATTTAATAGGGATTAATAACCATAGTGATCACAACCCTATTTTCTCTTTATCATTGATTTGAACCATTGAAATTTTAGCTTTGAGTTCTGAAGCAAGTCGAAACTTTAATTATTGTTTGATTGATAAACCCCTCCCCCCCATTTTATGTTTTTGCAATATTTGTTTAAATTCAACTTGTAGCTATAGTTTCAAATTAGTTTAATCACCACTCACGGTGTTCCTTGTGGATTCGACCCCGACTCTAAAGTTGGGTAATTATATTAACGACGACCACCTTGCACTAAATTGACGTGTAAGTTGAGCATTATCAATAATAGAGGATGTCCTGATAAAGGTTGGTAAATTTGTTATTCCTACTGACTTTATTATTCTTGATTTTGAGATAAACGAATAGGTACCAATCATCTTGGGGCGTCCATCCTTAGCAACTAGAGGAGCATTGATTGATGTTAGAAAAGGCCTGCTCAAAATGAGGGTAGAGAATGAAGATATGGTATTTGATGTTTACAAATAACCCACAATAACGTCCCACTATAAAGATTTGTGTATGATTAATGTTATTTAAGGGGACAAGTGTGGGGTTGTTAGTCCACCAATGACCTCTTTGGACTACCTGATTGAGCAGCCTAAGCTTCTACTTCCTAAGCCTGATTTGATACTAATCGATGAGCCTAAAAAGGCTAAGGTTGAGTAATTTGGTACACTTGAGAATGCACACCCAAGAGAGGTAAAAAAAATAAAAAGATGGATACCAAGCATGAAAAAAAGAAGGAAAGAGAACGACTAAGTCGTTAAGCTGGGTCGTGTCGCGATACTAAATCAGGCGCTACTTGGGCGGCAATCCAAGTTAAGTAGGTGTGTTTTATTTTTAGTTTATAGTTTTTATTTCATGTAGTTTTTGTTTTTGATCGAGTCACAGGTTGATGGGAAATCTAAGTATCGGAAACCTGAGCTAAAAAGCATGGAAAAAGCAGAGTGTAGGGTCCCACGGATCACAGTTATGTGTGAAGATGCTACTAGCTAGGCCTAGAGGCCTCAAGGAGTATTTTTATCTCTAACTTTTAAGTTCACTTTGGAACAAAGTAGATTTTTAAGTGTGGGGTGGGGAAATTCCCAATTTTTGGCTCAATTTAAAAAATATTATGTAACATACCCTTGTTGGTGCTATTTTTTATTGCATGGTGAAAGTGTTTTGTTTGGTAAAAGCATGTGGAATGAGTGAATTGCTACTTTTGAGACTCTTGGACTTATTTTTTTTACTCTTGTACTTTTTGGCTTAAAATTTTACTTCATGTTATTGTTTGGTTGGGAGTTTATGATGATCCTATTGAGTTGAGCATGTGCCATGTGTGATGTAAGGTATTTGTATATTCCTTGTTACATGTGATATCTAGAACTTACCCGGAGTGTGTGCAAAGCAAATTAAAGAGTGTGGGTTTAGGAGATAACTTAGGAATTTCTTTGATAGCCTTGTTTTATACCTTCAATTTGTCCTACCCTTTGTGCATTATCCTAGTTAATCCCCATTGAGCCTTGAGACTTTTCTTTGGTATCCATATATATAGCCTAATCCCTCCTTTGATGGACCTTAATTTTATCCAAAAGCTCCTAGGAGCTTTAATGAAAAATTAATTTAGTAAGGAGTTTGAGAAATTAAAGAAGAAAAAGGTAAAATTAATGCCCCAAGGTAATAGTTATTGGTTCTTATATTTGATTTGTGATGGTTGGGAGTGATATAAATGGTTTTAAAAATATTCCCATGATTGTATAAAATGAGAAAAATAAATCTTGAAGAGATAAACAATACGCCCACTATGTGTTTGTGAAAATGCTTAAAACAGATGGGGCAAAACAAAAGAATGAGGTAGACAAAAATGGTGTAATTTGGTTGTTGGAGATTTATTTAAATGTATAATTGAGTATATTTAAGCACTTACAGAGGTTATTCATTATTTTCAAATAGTTCCTACCTGTCCCTTAGCCTTCGTTACAACCTGGAAAAGACCTATTTGATCCTATACTTGACATTCTGATATTAATGGAGAACTACACTAAGGGAAAGCCTATGGGTCATTGTGTGTAACTTGTGAATTCCTTGTGAGAGTGAGCGTAAAGTTATTTTTGTACCCATCATGTTATGAATTTCTTAATTATGGGTGATTATGGGTAACTCTCTTGTTGTGAAGGGAACATGTTTGATGAATGTGGGTGATTTGTATGATATCTTTGATTGAATTATAAGCATGAGCTTTCCAACTAGGTGAGTCAATTCTTGAGGCTAGGATGTTTTGGAGTAGTGTTCATAAGCTTTCAATCATGTTTGTAATATGCTTCGTGTAGAAACTTGCATTTCGTGTAGTCATTATAGTACTAGCTTGAGTGTCTTGCATTTATTAGAAGTGTAGAGTATGCATCTGATGATGATTATAGTTAAGAGTTGTTCGAGGATGAACAAGGCTTTAAGTGTGGGCTGGTGATGTTGGGTGTATTTATGCATTCTAGTGTCACTATTCTAGTCTTATTAGCCTTGTTTTGAGGATGATTCAAATTCTATATGGGTTGATAATGATATAAATGTGTATAAAAGTGTTAAATCATGTTTTTATAATGTTCAAATTGAATTCCAAACAAGTTTGTACTTAATTAAGTCATTTAGAGTTCAACCCGTAAAACTAGTGTTACTAACTTGAGCTAGGTGTTTGTCTAGTTGATCCATTGGATTCTAGTGTGTTTAAAGTGTTCCAAATGGTTTTAATCTATAATTATGAGTGGAATAACTTGTTGGGAGTGAGAAAAGTTCAGTTAGATTAAGTCAAGAGTCGGAACATAAAGCTAAAGATCAATGCGAACTAGCTTAGCTTAGCTCTTGTTTTGATTCGTCGCTATGGATGTAGTGTCGTTTAAATTGCTAATTTATGGGGTGTGATTGTGTAGGATTCTTTGAGAGCTCAATATGATAATATTTTGATGTTCAAAAGGCTGGAAATCCATGGGGAAGACACCATAAGACAAGGAACTAAGAGGGGAGACTCAACACTTAGCCAAAATTCGAGATACAACTTCCAGAGAGCCAAGGCAATTTGGAGGCGAAGTCTTATCCATAGAGGGGATATAGGTGGGGTGAATCCCTTGCTAAAGTAGGGATCTAGGTGATGCCATTCCTTGGATGGAGCGGGGCTAAACCTGGGATGGCATCCTCCCCATTCCCGAGCTCAATAACTGAATGTTTCCAACACCTACACGGGTTTGGTTTACCATAGGGCAATAAATACATCATGGTCACGTTTTTTACATATATTTGGACATATTTTGGAGCTTGAGGGGCTTCTACAACTTCATAATTAGATTTTTATTATTTTAATTTAGTTCATACATGTTTTTAGTTGTTAATTACCACCTTCTATTTATGATTATGACTATGCGTGGCTAAACGCCCTTTTTCGGGGTTGAAGCCACGAACATGAGTACTATTGTTTTGAATTGAATTCGTTTAACTTTGTTTATCATTATTGGTTGTGTGTTCATCTTTGATTTAACTATTTTTTAGGATTCACAACCTTTAGAATACATCAATTGTCTATCTTTTGATCTCGGGAGAGGAAATAAGGGATAGAACATGGAGATGAACAAAGTATGGTTTGTATCCTTTATGAAATAAAGAATTTGAATTAGTTTCTAGGACAGGGATATACTTAGATACCTTACTTGATCACATTTAGGATGATAGCTTAAATAACCTAATTGGATCATTAGATCCCCGCTCAATGATGTAGTTGTAAGGTTCAACTTAGGTAAAGGATTAGAGGTCGGGAGACCGTGATCATGCAATTAACCCTACGAATCTACAACCACGATAAGTAAGTTAACGAATAAAATTCAATAACATAGTATGATTGTTCAAAGTGCTTTAACCCTGGGTTTTCTACTATTGATTATTTCAAGATCTTTACATTACGCATTGTTTGCTTTACTTGAAAATTCCAAACTCTCTTTTTGGTTACACTTGCATCAACTGAATCTAAATTGTTAACTAAAATAGAAATGTTGTTGAACCAAGTCTCTGTGGGATCGATACTTGGATTTCATTAGGTCACTTTACTACTTGATAAGATCACGTATATTTTCATGTGCGCTTGGGCGTTGTCAATATGCTTTTGAAATAAAGTTATGATTGTTCCCTTATTTTGCAAAAATAAAACATTTTGGGGTGTATTTTTATTCCGACTTAAAATTAGGCAATATGGATATCATTGGCTTCTTTCAGATGCACAGATTCTATATTTTGATGTTTTAGTTTACTTTAGGAATGTAAGTGAGAAGTATGGTCATGGATTTAAGGATTTCAAACTCATTTTTGACCTTTGAGATAAGTTATGGCTTGACAATTTTAGACTGGGTTGGGTAGTCAATATGTATATAAAAAAATGTTAAGGGTGTACGAACTAATCAGGAAAATTGGCTATCTTACTATGTTGTGCCCGTGCAGGGGCCTATGTGTTATATTATGTGGTGATTTTGGAACTTTATGTGCTATGTGTGACCATGTGGGGTCGTATGTGTTATTGATAACGTCGTATACATGATGATAATTGTACCCTGTTTGATGAAAAAGTATGTTGTGATACTAATTTTGTGTGTTGTGATGTATTCATACTCTATTGGCATATGAACCATGTTGGATTTCATGAACGGTTTGAAATAATGAGTGGATATTTGGCTCACATAATGGAATGTTGGTTGGTTATGGAAATACTCATTGTGGTTGGTTGTGAAAATACCCTTTTTGGTTGGTTATGAACATTGCATTCTCATACTCATTAATGAAATAATGATACCACCGTGGGTTTCAAGAATGAAAAATATGACATCTTATAAAACCTCCTAAAGGGATGCTCCAAGGAGGAGATATGGATATACGGAATATATAGGGTTAGCAAACCCTTCATGGTCCTTACATCAGGAAGATTTAGCTTTGTAGGTGTATACATAGACTATGCGATAGTCTCAGAGATTGTGCGACAACCTCATGCATCATTATCATCATTCTCATTATATTTACTTTATTATGCTTGTGATGTGATTGTATTTCTGTCTTACCATGTCACTTACCTAATTATTCTATCTTCCTTTTCTAGTACTGGATAATCTTGTATATATTGCTCTTCTTTGCTCTGTTGTCAATGATTTACTGAATATTTGTGATGCTTTTTTGGTGTTTATGCAATATATGTGATATATAAGAATTGTTAGTGCAAGCGGTGTGGTCTACCATTATGGGACATTTTCTGCTTGCAGGTGACATTCCTTTAATGTATTTTTGTATGATTTATTTTCTACTTTGCTTGATTATCCTATGATACATACTAAGTATAAGTAGACTATATGTAATACCCCGATCATTCCTTAAGCCTAAATCTGTCTTTTTGAATGGATATGTATGACTTCCAAAGTGATTGGTGTTTAAACCATGTTGTATTTCTCTATCGATACCAATTTCATCGAAATCCGACATCGAATGAATGAGTTATGGCCGTTTTACTGAATGTTATCGGATCGCCCAGGTTTGACGGTCGACCTGGTGGACCGTCAAGTGTCCCGTTAAGCCAAGGCAGTAGCTCTCTTTTTGGGATGTCATATGATGGTCAAAGTGGTGGACTATCATAAAGTTGACGGACCGTCAAGGTCTCCGTCAGAACGAGGCAGAATGCCCCATTCCTGAGCCCCGAGTGACGGACGATATGGTGGACCTCAGTACCTCTGACGGACTGTCACTTCGACCGTCACTCCAAGGCAAAACATTCCAGTTTTGACACTCGAGTGACGGACGACCTGGTGGACCGTCAGCTAATCTAACGGACTGTCAAATCGACCGTCACAGGCCCCGATCTACAATTTTCAACTTTTTTTTTTCAAAATGGCATCTTGGTCATTTCCGCTCCTTGTGGCCTTATATATATATATATATATATATATATATATGTAGAGAAGAGAAGATCATTTCTCTCCAAATTTCTTTCAAGAATTCTCTAGAAACCTAGGGTTTCTTCCAAACCCAAAAATCAAATCATCTCCAAGAAATTCTAGAAATCTCCCATAAATTTCTTCAAGTTGTTCAAGAACTAAGTTCCTCAAGTCAAAGGCAACAAGGTATTGGTCTAAAAGTGTGAGAAAGAAGTTTCAAGCAAGTTTCTATATCTTCAAAAACAAAATTTAAGGTATATGGGGTTTGAACAAGAACACTTCTTTCGTTCTTGTAACTAAAGATTTACTTTCTATTATTGATTTACATGATTTTGCAAGTGGGGTTATACCCAAATTTCTTTAGTTTTGATTTATGAGATTTGAGTTGGATAAGTTTGATATTTATGATTATTTCACCATCATGTTTCTGAAATTGAGAATTTATTCCATGAGTTGTATATTGTCATTATGTATTGATGATTTCTAAGCGATTTAAGACAAGTGTCATGAGTTATGCCTTTCCATGAGAAATCTGACTATGGAATTTATATAGATATTGAGATTGAAAGTCAAGAACGAGTCATATGATGTTTCCTTGATGTTTTTTATATTTGAAATGATTTGATAAGCAAATGTACTTGATGTTGAGAATGATTGTGTTGAGTTGAGTCTAGTTAGGAATCCACAAGATGTTTATGATTTACAGATGAGATATATATTTATTTTTTGGTCTTTTATGATAGACCCATGAGTTGATATTGATTAAGGTGGATTTCCTAACGCGTTCTGAGTTGAGTCTGCGAGGAGTATTTAGCACCGAGCGGGAAATGTGGTATTTCCCCAAAACTATGTGCCACCGTAGGATTGATGTTGATAATTATGGGCCAGAGGTCGAGTATGGGATTGTGATAACAAGATTGAGGTTGTACTCCCTGGCAAGAGTACGACACCCCCACTAATGTGGGGTTCTCTCCTTAAGAGGGCAAAACGTTGGACTCTATGAGGCTCACATGGTGTAGTTATGTCAGTTATAAGAAACTCCCACGTCCATAATGATATAAGTCTCTTGAGTTACCGAGTCACTCTGAGTCACGAGTTAAAGAGTTTGAGTTGAGTTAAATGATTTATGAGATTTATGAAACACGTGTCATTACTGATGATTTATGGAAATAATGTTTTAGATAATTCAAGCGAGGATAGTTATTATTGTCAGCATGCATGATTTCTCATACATTTATGATATTATTTAAAATATTGCATCCACCCCCATATACTCAGTACATTTCCAAGTACTGACCCCCATACTCTTTTGTATTCTATATTTCCTCATGATATAGGTTCAGGTGCTCAGTCTTAGCAGCGACAGTGATCTTTGAGTACCTTCCTCTACACTTCTGCAGTTGGTGAGTCCTCATGGTTTGAGGACCTGTATTTCCAGTTTTGTCTTGTCAATAGATGGTTATTTATTTTTAGTTCAGTACGAGTCAGTTGGGGATCTGTCCCAATGGCTCATCAGACTTGTATAGTAGAGGCTTTGTCAGTCTAGAGTACCAGTATGTACAGAACTTCAGTATTTTAATTGTACAGAGAACTATTACTTCGTATCGTAGTATGTTCATGACATGGTTATTCTTCTTTATCTTAGCATGATTTGCATTATAGTGAGTTCTAAAAGTGAAGACAGGCTTACAGGGTTAGCTTGGGGCCACGTGTGACCTTAAGCATCGTGTGATGTCTCGGGATGGGTTCTTGGAGCGTTACACTATACTCACTCCTACGGTACCCCTTCAATGCAGATTCAAGTTTGAGTGCACCCCACATTGTTTTATTTGGGTGTTTGGAGCTCTCGAGGTGGTGGTTAATTTTCAGGTGTTCGAATGTCTTCCTCTACCTTTTCTTTATCATACTATATCTTTACTTGTATTTCAAAGATAGGGTTTATCCGTTGTGGACATATTATGTATTTTATTTGGGTTCGAGTTGTATTGGATATGTTCTTACACTGTTCACATCAAGTTTTGGGAAGTTATTGTATTATTATTGGCTATGTTCCATTCTGCATTTATTATACTTGTATGGTTTGTTTTTGTTCTAGAAGCCTTACCTTAGGATTTGAGTATTGTTTCCCTTTTTTTATTAGTTTGTGTGATAGGCTTACTTGTCAAGGATTTCCGCAACAAGTGCCATCATGACCCTTTGCAGTTTGGGTTAGAACAAATTAGTATCAAAGAATCCAAGTTCGTTGGTCTCAACGGTGTAAGAATGGGATGTCTAATAGATTCTCACGGATTGGCACGTAGATGTCTTTATCTACCTTTGAGAGGCTATATGATGTCATTAGAAAAATTCTCTTATTTTGTTCCTTATCATGCAAATTTCATTCATACCTTGTGTTCTAATTCATGTTTCACTTTTTTTACACAAATGGTGTTGACTAGGTCCCGCGAGGTCAGAGAACTAGAGACTTTACCCAGAGGGAGAGACTTAAGTCGTGGATGAACTCGAGTGAGTGGATGGGCCCGTGGATCATCCATGTCTAGGAGGAATGGGGATCTCCTCTGAGCCTCATATTGAGCATGTTTAGGATGTAAGTTCAGTTCCAGTTCCTTAGAGTTTGTCTGCCCTAGTTTTAGAAAGGTTATTGGTGTGTTTGCTGACCCATTTAGAGGGTTGTCCTTTGGTTATGCCAGGTGTTCCTCCAGCTCCGAACGTGAATCATCCAATTGCACCTATTTCTATTTTTGGTACTCCTCAGACCTCGAGTATTATTCCTCAAGAAGCGCCGATATCTAAATTCGTGTTAAGAGGTTGAGAGTTTGACCTTTATCTATCTTACCTCCTTATATGAGATATTATCCTATCATATTCATTATGCCTCCTTTTGTTGCAAATACAGTTATGTCTTCTGAGGATCAGAGGAGGTTTGAGAGATTTACTCATTTGGGTCATCCTAGATTCTGTGGTATGGTGGACGAGGATACCCATGAGTTCCTGATTGTTTGTTGATAGAAGTTGTATAATTTGGGTTTACTTGGGTTGCATGGGATTGCTTCTACAACTTATCAGTTAAGAGATGCCACTAGAGATTAGTTGGGGTCACTTGTATGTTCTAGACCTTTTAATTCTCATGAGATGATATTGGATTAGTTTGTTGATGCCCGTTTAAAGATATTAGTCCCTTATAGTCTGAGGTATTAGATGATAGATAAGTTTGATCTCCTAGAGCAGGGCTCCATGACTATTGTAGAGTATGTGTCACGCTTTCATGCCTTGTCCAAATATTTTTATGCAAGTATTTCCACTGAGTCTGAGAAGATTCAAAAGTTTATGAAGGGTTTGGAAGTCTGTCTTCGATTGTCTGGATCCTTTTGAAATATAGAGGATCATGCTAAGATGATTGGGGGGTATTATGTGACCATCTCATAGAGGTGCCAAGAAAGTGCGTCATTTTGGTGAGTTTAGAGGTTAGGCTCTTTGAAGAAGAGATTTTAGAGGTTCTCGTGGGTATCATGGTAAACCAAGACAAGCAGACTTGTAGAGTTCTGGTAGTGGGTCATCTGGTCTAGCCATTCAGTGTGGCCATTTGGACCCAGTGGTACCTTCTCCTATCTATTCGGGTCGTAGAGGTTGTTTTGTATGTAATGAGATTGGCCATTTGGCCAAGGACTGTCCCCGTTGTGTGATTAGAGTTACTCATATTTCATCTGTGAGAGGTAGGGGTTTTGTTGAAACTCTGGGAATTGCACCACACTGTGAGGGACCAGGTCCCACAAAGTCAATCACGGGCAAAAGACACATCAAAGTAACCAGGAACACAATTCAATGTGGGAAGAGTAAAAGACACGAGATTTAACGTGGAAACCCCTTACTCCGGGAGGAAAAACCACGATTTGCCCTTACAAAAACCTCAAAAGTCCACTAAAACTAAACTCTTGATTACATAATCGACTAAACCTAACTCTAGGCTCCTCTATCTTGTAATATCTCCACTACAAGGTCACCTTGACAACTTTACGAAGACTCCCTCAAAATTGATTAACTCTAATCAGTATCAAACTTAGGCAACTCTACCTAAGCACTCTCTAAGCAAAGAAAACAAAAGACCATTACTCTTGTAAAATGAGTAATTCAGTTACAAATTAGGCTTCACTCAAGAACATTCACTCTTTTAGCTTACAAAAGATATAAGAACATGAGCAATCTTGAGCAATGTTGAAAATTGATTGTTTGCCTTTTTTCTCTCTTCAGCACTCTTTTGAATTTGTAAAAACTACTTTATATAGAATCATCCTTTTCCTTTTATAGATGAGTGATGATTAGGGTTGAAATTCCATCGGACCAAGTGTTCTCAGTAGTAAAAGTAGCACCTACGTAATTTGTTACAAAAGAGGACAAAATTGTATAAACGCGTGGCAGCTGTACTGTTGCCTTAAAAGTACAGGGACTTGTTCCCTTGTATTCATATTCTCATTCATCACATTTATTTAGTGTGATCACCATAACTAAAGTTGAATGTCCACCCTTTCATGCAAAATCATGCTGCCACAACTTAGGGGCCTGGTTCCATTGTCAATTGCTATCAAGCTTTAATTACTTCCCCTGGTCATTATGCACCATTATTTCTCCCCCTATTAACATGCCATACTCATCTAAAAATCAACAGTCATTCACCTGGTACCTTAACAGATAAAGTCCTTATTACCTTAATACATGAAATCAGTATTCCCCCTTTTCGCATCATTGAAAAGTGAAATAAGCACTGGTTAGTTAACTCATGGCCACTGGGGCAACACTAACCTGAAGAACAACTTTAAAATAAAGTAGAGACAAATAAAAAGAAGAATAGAAAGAACTCATTCATATTTCACAGTTTAGGTATTATTGTAGAGCAATATTTACATATCTTGTTCAATAGAAAAAGCCACAGAAGTTGGAGAAATTAAAAAGGTGGAGGATTTGGAGAGAAGTTTTTAAGAAGTTAGGCCATCTCAAGAAAATGTAACAAAACTCTTTGGTTAACATCTTGATATCTGTATTCAAGCTTAGAACCTCACTGGTTAGAATTGTAACCTTCTTCTTGAGTTCATCACTCTCACTCCTAAGTTCTGTAAAGACCCTTAGGCCTTCTTTCAGAAATGGCTAAATTTGTACAAGTAATCTCCCAATTTTTGTATCTTTAGCAATTTCCTTGAGTTTTTCTTCTTTTAGAAGCCATACTAAGTTCATCATCAGTCATTCTCTTATTCTTAGACCAGGTCCCTCAGAAGTCTGGTGCTTTTTTGGAGAATTTCTATATTTCACTTTGGAGACTTTTGTTTTTAGGCTATCATTTTGTTTCTTATGACCATCAAAACTTCCTTTTAGGTTATGTGACAACAAAATGAGATTTTCTTAAACCCAAGCATCACCAGTCATTACATTGTTTGCAGGATCCTATGTTTTTAGGAATGAAGTTTTATCAGGAAGGTGAGTGAAAAATGGTTTTAGCTTTGAATGATTAGGATAGTTGAGTTAGGCAGGGTCCATGTAGTTAATACTAAGATGAGATTTTTTAGAAGGATTAGTTTGATTTTAAATTGACTCATCTTTCTCCTTTTGGATAAGGTAAATTTTCTGATAAGAAGGGAAAAGATGTGCACATTCATGATGCTAACCTGAGAGATGGGACCAGGTCCCTCTCTTTCTTTAAGTGAATTCTCAAGTTTGTGCAGACCTTATCTATTTTCTTCAAAAGTTGTTACCTTGGGTGTACACCTGCAAAGGTATGGTACTGAGTTATACTCACAAATACAAACTTTACCAAGGATACCTATCTCCTGATCATAGCCAATTTTTATGGAGAAACACTAATTCATATGGTAGGTCAGGTCATTTTGATTAATCCTAGATTCAATCTGTTCTTCACAAATTGTTCATTATAAAGTTCCTTAGTAAAGATATTTGCTATCTTATCCTCAATCTTGCAAAACTATATACATATGCCATATTTCTCAACATTGTCTCTCAGGAAGTGATACCCCACATCAATATGCACAGTCCTCTTGTGTTGCTCTGGATTCTTGTCCATGTTTAGAGCACTTGTGTTGTACCACGCTAGAGGGATAATGTCTGAGACAATACAAAAATCTTAAACTTGCTACTTGATCCATAGTAATTGAGCACAATAAGAAGTTGCAGCAACATATGCAGCTTCAGCAGTAGATAGAGTAACTGAGTTTTGATTCTTAGATCCCCATGAAATTAAGGATGACCCAATAACATGTGCCATTTATGAAATATTTTTTCTATCTACCAAATATATAGCATAGTCAGTATCAGCATAGCCCACTAAATCAAAGTTGTCTCCTGATGGATAGTATAGGACCAGGTCCTCTTTCCCCTTCAGATACCAAAGAATTCTTTTTGCAACTTTCAAATGAGACTCTTTTCTACAAGCTTGAAATATAGTACACATTTCAAGCTCGAAATCTAGTACACATTCCTACACTGAATACCATGTCAGGCCTGTTTTCAGTGAGGTACAACAAGGATCCAATAATCCCTCTATAAATTTTCTCATTTACTGAAGTACCTAGTTCATCATTATCTATTTTTGAGTTGGTTCCGATTGCAATATCAATTGGCTTATCATCTCCCATATTATATTTCTTTAGTAACTCTTTGATGCACTTCTCTTGATAAATTATTCTCCCTTAAGAAGTTTGTTTAATCTGCAGGCCTAGGAAGAAGCTTAACTCACCCATCATACTCATTTTAAATTCACTCCCTATTAGCTTTGGAAGCTGTTCACATAGGGATTCAGAAGTAGCTCCAAAGATTATGTCATCAACATATATCTGAACAATCAATAGACTGCTACCTCTAGTCTTTAAGAATAGAGTATTATTAATTCTACCTCTTTTGAAGCCATTTTCCAAGAGAAACTTTGAGAGTCTCTCATACCAGGCCATTGTTGCTTGCATCAAGCCATAAAGATCTTTGTCCAATTTAAGTACATGATAAGGAAAGTCTATATCTTCAAAACCTAGAGGTTATTTGACATAGACTTCTTTCTTTGGGTTTCCATTCAAAAAGGCACTTTTGATATCTATTTGAAATAGTTTGAATCCCATATATGCAGCAAATACAATAAGAATCTCTATTGCCTCTATTCTTTCTATAGGGGAAAAAGTCTCATAATAGTCAATCCCTTCTACCTGGTTATAACCTTGAAGAACCAGCGTTGCTTTGTTTCTGTTAATAGTTCTATTTTCATCTTGCTTATAGTTGTACACCCATTTAGTTCTAATAATTGTTCTGTCGACAGTACTGGGGACCAGATGCCAGACTTTGCTTCTTTTAAATTGTTGAAGTTCTTATTGCATTGCATTAATCCAATCGGTATCTTCCAGGGCCTCTTTCACATTCTTGGGCTTAATTTAGGATAAAAGGCTGAAAATACCATAGAATTTCTGGCTTGAGCTCTTTTTTAGACTCTTGTTTCCAAGGGTTTAGTCAGATTCTCAAAGTGATGAGAGAATTTGTGCCTCTAGTTTTGCCTTCTAAGATTGATTCCACTGGGACTGGGTCCCTGCAAATCTTAACTAGTCCTTTTTTGTAGTTCTTCTACTGAAGCGGGGATCTGTGCCTAAGTTTCTGGATCAGCATCACTTTCATAATTCTAATCTACATTATTTATCCCTTGATCATCATCTTCAGCAATATCATCCCTTTGAATAGGAATGAGTTCTTCAACTTCTTAATCTTCACCATCACGTAGGTTCGTTTGATATCTAGACTCATCAGAGATCACATGAACACTTTGTTCAACATACAGAGTTTTTTAATTAGAGACTTTGTAAGCCTTTCATATTGATGAATACCCTGAAAACACTACTTCATCACTTTTGGAGTCAAATTTTCCCAATTCTCTCTTTCCATTATTCAGCATAAAACACTTACACCTAAATGGTCTCAAATAATCTAGCCTAGGCTTTCTGTTGAATACCAACTCATATGGAGTCTTATTCAGAAATGATCTAATCAAGCAGCTATTAGTCACATTACGTATTTACTACTTCAGTCTAGAAATTATTTGGAAGTTCATTATCTATTAGCGTAGTTCTAGCAATCTCTATGAGAGTTTTGTTTTTCCTTTCAGCAAATCCATTTTGTTGTAGAGTTCTAGGAGCAGAAAAATTGTGACTTATTCCATGCTCAGTGCAAAATTTAGCAACATGAGAATTCTCAAATTCAGTTCCATGATCAGATCTGAATTCAACAATTTTGTAATTTATCTTCACTTGAATTTGCTTGAAAAATCCACAAAAACCTCATATATTTCATCCTTTGTTCTTAAAAATATTTCCTAGGTAAACCTGGAGTAGTCATATATAATAACAAGCATATATTTCTTCCCTCCTCTACTTTAGACTTTAATAGGTCCACATAAATCTATGTTCAACATTTCAAGAGTTTTGGAAGTACCTAACTGCTTCTTTAATTTGAATGAGGATCTTGAAACACCCTGGGTTTTGGCCCTTGGAAATTTCTTGAGCCTTGAGGTCACTTCCATTGTAATGACTCGCCATATATGGTATGAGTACATTTCAGGTGACCAAACTCCTAAGGTGTCCAATAGGTGAGGGTTAGATTTCTGTTGTGCTTATGACTTTGTGGGTATAGTTCATAAGGTTTGGTGATGGGTCATTAGGTTGATCCTTCACTTAATCTTAAACTTTATGACTTGACTTTGCTCTGAATATGAGTAGCTTACTAAGAGCCATAAGGATAGGGTATGAGTGGTATAGAGGAATCGTACATTGTCCAGTGTCGATCCCTTTGGTTTCTATCTTGGGTACGACTGGACCATATGAGTCGTATGGTCTTGTCATGAGTTGGGGCAATGGAGTTGTATAGTGTGTGGGTGTGCAACCTTCTATTCTAGTTACGATTGGATGGTACCAGTCATATGATGTGGTGACAAGTTGGAGGCTCAACTCATAACAACCTTTGGGATTTTTATAGCTAAGTTGGGGGTATTCTAGACATTTCCCCTCTTAACTCCTTCTGAACCCATGACATAAAACACCTTTTAGGAACTTCATTAACCTATTATTCTAAATCAATCACTCTTAATAATCTCTCTCAACTCTTGGTTTAAGAAAAGGCTAGGGTTCATCAAGATACTCAATCAGAAGAGTGAATCTCTTCGTCTTCTTTGGTGTCTAAGGAATGTTACTCGTCTCTCATTGTTAGTTCACCTAAAAGCATGTTTTAAAGAATGGTTTTCATGATATCATTATGGTATTGTTTTGTTTTTTAAATAAATATTAGGGGTTTTGGTTGTTCTTGGACGGATAATGCTTTCCTGTGTTTTACTTATGGTTTTTCATGTTATAATTATGATTTGAACATGTGGTTAAAGGGGAATGGTCAATTGATACTTGGTTTTTCTTTTGGAAATTATATGCCCTCTATATGTTTGTTAAAATTCCAATGAGAATGATTTTGTCATATAGTTTGACTATTCTTGAAACCTTTGCATTGCATAATATGGTAATGGAACTTAAATTAGTTTGATTGATTTTAAATAGATTTGAAAGGACTTGGTCACCATGGTATTATTTTAATTGGAAACTTTGGAGTCAAATTGGTTTAATGGATTTGGTGTGGCATAAATGGATAGACTTGCAAGCTCTAATTTTGGTATGACGATACCAATGGTAAATACCTAAATAAAAAGACTCATTAGTAAATGGTTGGTTGTGTGTGAATGTTTTTAATATGGGCTTAAAGGGGGTTGTGTTATCAAAGTCGTGGATGGTGGAGGTCCCCAAGGGACCAAAAATAGAAACTCATATTTGTCGATGTGAGTTTTGGTCTTGGTGATCATGTCCATGATGTCACACTTATATTGTGGAGGAAGTACTAGTCATCTCAGGTTTTTCTTCGATTCATGTGACTAACACGCACTAGGCACTTTCAGCTAGGGGAGCTGACCCCATATAGCCCATGGGTGGACTTAGGATGGCAAAGTTAACACAGCCCAGGTTAAGGTTTTAAATGCATGCAAAACCTAATTCCCTTTCCCGACATGGTATATACATATATATGTATGTGATTACATATGGTTATTTTCTTTTGTTTTGAATAATGGCATTATTTTATCCTTATTCCTTAGTATATGCTAGTGCTCGTTCCACTAATCATCTTCGGGCAATTTATCCCTATACGGTGCAGGAACCGGCCATACTACTACTTCTGCTTAGTGACTTGGATTTGGGGACAGCTTTGTGTAAGACTGAAGTGGTGAGCTTACATACAATGGAAGACTCTATTTCATGCTATGAACATCTGTACATTATTTTTGTTTCTTGAACTTTGGTTTTGGATATGGTAGGGGCATGTCCTAACCAAATGTTCTTTGTTTTCGGTTAGAGGCTATGTGGAACTACTATGGGAATGGGCAGTGTCGATATTGGTGTCAGCCTTTATTTGTGTATTGGTATTGGGGTTGACACTGATTGGTCATCTGGTCGGATATTTGGTTAGTTATGGTTATGGACTTTATTAAATTTCTTCCAATTGTTGTTGCTTTATTTTGTTATATGTTTGGAATTCATCCGACATAGGGTACAAGGTTGTTACAGTTGGGTATTAGGGGCAGTCTCCAGTCCCGATCGGACTTGATATACCCGACACGACTAAACCCTAGTTTGGTTCATGTCAGATCTGGTTTGTTTAACTTTAACATAAGCATCACAAACTTTATTGTCTAGAAAATTCAGCTTTGGCAAGCCACAGACTAGGTCCCTTGAGATCAACTTGTTTAACAAAGAACAACATACATGTCCTAGTCTTATGTGCCATACATTGGTATCTTCACTTTGAACACTTACACAGGTTAATTTCCCATCATCCACAGACTCCAGATCAGCTACAAACATATTTTTTATCTTTTTGGATTTGAGAATAATCCTTCCAGAGTTCATGCTTGATACAGTGCATCCATCAGATGATATTTTTACCTTATTTCCTTTGTCACAGATTTTAGATACACTTAGAAGACTGTACTTAAGGCTATTTACATAATACACATCTCCAATTGCATGATAAGTTTATTTTCCAATCCTTCCAACACCTTGGATATACCCTTTCTTACCATTTCCAAAAAACACCTCCCCCTTCAAGTGTCTTGAGGGAGAGAAAACAATCAAATATTCCAGTCATATGTCTTGAACAACCACTGTCCATAAACCAGTTTTGGATGCAATCCCCTTTTTCTACCATATTTTCTTCTTTATCTTCAGTAATTGCCATAAGGAAAAACAAGGAACCAGAGGTGATTTCCTTATCATCTTTTTTCGGCATGAAACCATCTCCATACTCTTTGTCTTTCTCAGATTTACTAGAGGAGTTTTCCCATACATACAACACCTTCTTTATTATATTGCTCACTGCATCTTTTCTTCTTGACTCTTCAGGATTCTGATCCGTCTTTTGCATTGGGCAGTTCCTAATGAAATCTTCAGAACTACCACCTTTGCAATAATTTTCAAATTTTCCATCCTATTTTCTAAGCTAACCACTTTTTTCATTGCTCTAACAATCCTTATTTCCAGAAGAGTAATGTCAGTGTCTTCCCCACTTAAGTCAGACACTAAAGTCTTTAATGGCAATGATCTCTCCCTTTTTCCTTCCTTCTTCTCCACTCCTTGCTTAGTTATGGCATTTTCTTTGCTTTCCTAGGATTTTGGAATAGCTCTACTAATTTTTGTCACTTTCTTGTATAAGGGAACCTTTCTTCTTTTTCCAGGTTAAGTAAAGCATACATGATAACCAAAATATTCTAGGTGTGAACCATATAGAGTCAAACTGCTCTAATACCTATTGTTGAAATTCTAGGGGTTACACCACACTATGAGGGACCAAGTCCCTCAAAGTTAATCATATGCAAAGGATACAGTAAAGCAACTAAGGACATAATTTAATATAAGAAGAGTAAAAGACACGAGATTTAACGTGGAAACCCCCTTACTCAAGGAGGAAAGACAATGATTTTCCCTCATAAGAACCTCAAATAATCCACTATAATAAAACTTTTTACTACACACTTGATTGAACCTAACTCTAGGCTCCTCCAGCTTATAATAACTCTACTACAAGCTCACCTTGATAACTCTTCCAACACTCCCTCAAACTTATTAAGTCTAATCACTATCAAACTTGGGAAACTTTACCCAACACTCTCTAAGCAAAGAAAACAAAAGGCCACTACACTTATAGACTGAGTAATTCAGTTACAAATTAGGATTCACTCATTAACACTCACTTTTTAACTTTCAAAAGATATAAGAACATGAGCAATACTTGTGCAATATTAAAAATTGAGTTTTTTCCTTTTTTCTCTTTTTATTACTATTTTGAATTTGCAAAAACTATTTGATAGAGAAGTATCCTTTTATTTTTATAGATGAGTGATTATTAGGGTTGAAATGTCATTGGACCAGGTGTCTTCAATAGTACAAGCAACACCTGTGCAGTTTGTTACATGAGAGGACAAAATTATACAGACGCGTGTCAACTATACTATTTCCTTGAACATCCAAGGACCTAGTCTCTTGTAGTCATCTGCTCATCATCAACACATAAGATACAACAGGTTCTACCAGAGGTGCAAGAGGCATAGGTGTGGAGCCTGTGGTGGTGGTCGTGGGGCCACTCAACCAGATGGAGATCATGGATAGTGTTATGCTATACTATCCAGACCAGAGGAAGAGGCTTCTGATGTTGTGATAAAAAATATTGTCCTTATTTATTTTAGATCTGCATCTGAGTCATTTGATTTAGATCGAATTTATCCTATGTTTCTGTATATTTTCCTTAGGTTTTGATACTGTTAGTGGTCCTCTTTCCATGCTTATTCATGTATCTACCCCTGTAGGTGATTCTTTAGTGGTAGATCGGGTATACCTATATTATGTTGAGAGTTTCTCTCAGTGTAATACATGGGTAGATTTTCTTGTGTTAGATATGGTGGATTTCAATATTATTTTGGGTATTAATTGGTTGGATCCTTATCATGTTGTCCTAGAATGTTTTTCTAAGACTGTGACTTTAGCTTCGTCAAGTCTACCAAGGATAGCATAGAAGAATGTGCTTTATTCGGGTCCTAAAATAATCATATTTTATGTTCAGGCTCGTAGATTGGTTGAGAGGGGGTGTTTATTGTATTTGGCTCATATTTGTGATACTAGTTCTATTTCACCTCTTTCATTGTATTTTGTTCGTGTTGTTTGTGAGTTCATGGATGTGCTTCCTGTAAATTTTCCTGGTATGCCTCAATATCATGATATTAATTTTATTAGTGATGTTGAGCCGAGCACCAAGCCCATTTCTATTTCTTCTTAGAGGATGGCCCCAACCAAATTGAAGAAATTAAAGAATCAGCTGCAAGAGTTATTGGATAAGGGATTTATCCGACCTAGTGTATCACCTTGGGGTGCGCATGTCCTATTTATGAAAAAGAAGGATGGGTATATGTGTATGTGTATAAATTATCAACAATTGAACAAGGTAATAGTTAAGAATAAGTATCCTCTTCCTCGTATTGATAATTTATTTGATCAGCTTCAAGGTGTCGGAGTGTATTTGAAGATTGATTTGAGATTCAATTACCATCAGTTGAGGCTTAGAACTTTGAATATTTTAAAGATAGCTTTTTGAACTCGATATGGTCATTATGAGATCTTGGTCATGTCCTTTGGGTTTACCAATGCCCCAGCCATGTTCATGGAGTTGATGAACCAAGTGTTTCAATCGTATCTCGACTCCTATGTTATTGTATTTATAGATGATATCTTGGTTTATTCCAAGAGTGAGAGTGAGCATAAGGAGCATTTATGGATTATACTTCATAGATTGAGGGATAAGAGGTTGTATACCAAGTTCTCTAAGTGTTGGTTTTGGTTGGAGTATATTTCTTTCTTGGGTTACGTGGTGACTAAGGAAGGTATTATGGTTGATCCAGCAAAGGTTATAATTGTTCATGATTAGGCTAGACCTACTTTGCCCATCGAGATTTGGAGTTTTATCGGCTAGGAATATTATGATCGGCATTTTATTAAGGGTTTCTCATCCATTGCAGCTCTATTGACCATGCAGACTTAGCAAAAGATTTCATTCTAATGGTATGATACTTGTGAAGAGATCTTTCAAAAGCTCAAGGATTTGTTGACTTTAGATCCTATCTTGGTTTTGCCCAAGGAAGGCGTAGGTTTTGCTATCTTTAGTGATACTTCAGGTGTTAGGTTAGGTGTTTTGTTGATCAGGAGGTTAAGATGATTGCTTATACATCTCATCAGTTGAAACCCCATGAGAAAAATAACCCTACCAATGATTTGGAATTGTGCGTGATGGTTTTTTCTTTGAAGTTATGGAGACACTACTTGTATGAAGTCCATTGTGAGATTTTCTCAAATCATCCTAGTCTTCATTACTTCTTCACCCAGTGGGATCTTAATATGAGGTATCATCATTGGCTTGAGTTGCTTAAGGATTATGACTTGACTATTCTCTATCATCCGGGCAAGGCTAATGTGGTTGCAGATGCCTTGGGCCAAAAATCGACTAGCATAAGTAGCTTGGATCATCTTTTGACCCAGGAGAGGCATTTGTCCTTAGAGGTTCAGTCGTTAGCTAACCAGATAATTAGGTTTGATATTTTGACACCTAGGTGTGTTTAGGAATTTGTGAAGGCTTGGTCTTCTTTGACGGAGTAGATTCAAGCTCGTCAGTTTGATGATGTTGAATTTAGGGTGATTTGGGATAAGGTGTTGAGCGGCAAGGCTAAGAAAACCTTGCTTGATTCAGATGGAATTTTGAGGATTGGGGGTCGAGTTTATGTACCAAGAGTGGGTAATTGGATTAGATTACTTTTAGAGGAGGCCTAATGTTCTAGGTATTCTATCCATCCAGGAGTGACTAAGATGTATTGTGACTTAAGACAGCATCACTAGTGGGGCGGTATGAGGAAGGATATGGCAGATTTTGAAGCTCATTATTATTGTTTCCAACAGGTGAGATTCGAGCATTTGAGACCTGGTGGATTGCTTCAAAGGTTACCTATTCCTGAGTAGAAGTGGGAACAGATCATTATGGACTTCGTGAGTTAGTTTCCTTGCACTTTCCATGGATCTAATAGTTTGGATATTCATGGACAGACTGACCAAGCCTGCATATTCCATTCATATGCAGGTATGTTTAAGCGCTGAGAGGCTAGCCCGTATATATATTCATGAGATTATGCAACTATATGGAGTATCGGTGTCTATCATTTCAAATTGAGGTTCTGTGTACACTTCTCACTTTTTAAAAACTTTTCAGGAAAAGATTGGTATTCCGGTTGACCTTAGCATAGCATTTCACCCCCAGACTGACGGTCAGTCAGAGTAGACTATCCAAGTTTTAGAGGACATGCTCCATACTTATATGATCGATTTTTGCAGCTAGAGGGAATAACATTTGGCTTTAGACGAGTTTGCCTATAATAATAGCTACCATTCAGTATCGATATGGCTCTTTTTGAAGTTTGTATGGTAGGAGTTGTCGCTCTCCAGTGGGTTTATTTGATGTTTCTGAGGTTAGTCCAGAGGTATGAACTTGCTTCATGAGTCCTTGGATAGTGTCTAGATCATTCAGTATAGGCTTCGTGCAGCCCAGAGTAAACAGAAATGTTATATGGATTGTAGACTTCACACCCTGAGATTTGGTGTTGGTGATTTTGTTTTTCTTTGAGTCTCACCCATGAAGGGTGAGATGAGGTTTGGAAAAAGGGGCAAGCTTAGCCCCAGGTATATTGATCCATTTAAGATTCTTTAAACTATTGTGATGTGGCTTATGAGTTAGCTTTACCCCCAGATTTATCATCTGTTCACCAAATTTTTCATGTTTCTATGCTTCGCCATTACTTTTTGGATGAGTATTATGTCATTCATTAGAATTCGGTTCATTCAGATAAGAGGTTGTCTTTTATTGAGAAGTCGATCTCTATTTTGACCAAGAATGTTAGACCGTTGTGCCCTAGAGTGATCCCTATGGTTAAGGTTCAGTGCTGACATCGACCTATAGATGAGGCTACTTGGGAGGTCAAATTTGATATGCGTAGTTCGTATCCCTAGCACTTTGTTGTCAGGTATTTCTCTTGCCTTTAGTTCTAGAACGAACTAGATTTTTAGTGATGGATGATAAAATGACCTGAATTTTTGTGACATATGTGGAATATGTGTTTTTGTGTAATTTGACTATTTTACCCCTCTCCATAGTTACACTATAATAATTTTGGGGCATGAGGGTGTTTGGCACAGTTCTTGAAGCATTTTGGTGCCATTTATGTGATTTTGTGGTTTTTGGCAGCTTTGAGAGCCTTATAATTAATTTTAGTGGATATATTTTGATTTGTGCGATGCATGGTAGAACGGACAGTTCCAGTAGATCCAGAATGTTAATTTTAGGATGATTACATGGTTGGTGTGGTTTCATAGCTTTTAAATCTCATTTCGACCCTCGATTTGGAAAGCTGTGATTTTTAGTTTTGGAGGTCAACTTTGTGAAACGATGTCTTTTTGAAAATCTGATATTTCCATTAAGTTCGGAGCATCAAATTTCATAGGGTAGCATAGTCCGTTTGCATTCACAGGATTTTGGATGAATCCCGAAGGGCCCGTGAAGACTTGGAAAATTACCAAGTCCCCAACTGGGGCACCTATTATTTCGTGCACCTGCGATCACAAGCCTAGGGTCGCGATTACAATTGGCCCAGCAGGGGAACTATCTTGATCACAACCCTTATTTGCGATCGCGATACATCTGGCGGGAAAGGTACCGCGGTCGCAATCCTGATCCGCAATCACGAGTACTTGGTATATATATCCATGTTTTTGCCTTTTCACTAGTTTTTAAGCTTAGATCTTAGGTTTTTGTTATTTTGAGCCATTTTCTTCACTACTAAGCTTGGGTAAGCTCCATTGCAGTCATTTCAACTAATTTTTTCTATTTTTAACATTACATTCTAGTTTTAAACATAGATTAAGTATGGAATTTTGGGATTTTGGTCTGTAAGGCCGGAAAAGTGTATTTCACCAATTTTAACTCCAATTTCACTCCTTTTTTTCACTTGAATGTGTTTTTAATCCTTTAATCATCCATTTTTCCTCAATTTCACCCTCAAAACAACTTCGATTCTCGATTTTTAAATGGATTTCGAAGATATTACCCGATAAAGTTTAAAAATAATTTTTCTTTGATTTGAACTTCATTTTTGCTTGATTTATCATCTGTGGACTCCTAAAAATATGGAGAATATTTTCTTAAAATAAAGTTATAATTTTGCCCTTGTTTTTCAAAAAAACTCATTTTGGGGGTCCGTTTTGTCCCCGACTTGACACAAGGTAATATGGTTCTCGTTGTCTTTACGTAGCTTCTATATTTTGATATTTTATTTGAATTCAAGACTATTTATGAGAAGTAAGGTAGTGAATTAAATGCTTGTGGACCCATTTTTGGACTTCAAGGTAGGTTATGGCTTAACTCTTTCAGACTGGGCTGGGTAGTTAATTTGTATACAAAAACATGTTAAGTGTATGGTAACTAATCATGAAAATGACGATCTTACTATGTTGTGCCCGTGTGGGGGCCTATGTGTGATATTATGTTGTGGTTTTAGAACTTTATGTGCTATGTGTGACCGAGTGGGGTCCTATGTGATATTGATAGCCTTATATACATGATGATAATAGTACCTTGTTTGATGAAAATGTACATTGAGGTATCAATTAGGTGTGTTGTGATGTATTCATACTCTATTGGCATATGAATCATGTTGGATTTTATGAATGGTAGGAAATAATGAGTGGATATTCAGCTCACATGATGGTATATTGGTTGGTTGTGGAAATACTCATTGTAGTTGGTTGTGGAAATACTCTTTGTTGTTGGTTGTGAGCATTGCATCCTCATACTCATTCATGAAAAAATGGTACCGCCGTGAAAATACTGAAAAACACTGGCAACACCTTTTTTTGACAGAAAATGTGACATCTTATAAAACCCTCCCTAGGGAATATGTTGGGGAGGAGATATGGATAAATGGAATGTATACAATTGACGAACCCTCTATGGATCCTACGTTGGGAAAATTTAGCTCTGTAGGTGCATACGGATACTTTGCGATGGTCTCGAAGGTTGTGCGACAACCTCGTGCATCATCATCGTCATTCTCATTGTATTTACTTCTTTATGTTTGTGATGTGATTGTATTTCTGTCGTAGCTTGTCACTACCTAATTGTTCTATATTCCTTTTATTGTACTTGATAATCTTGTATATGTTTCTCTTTTTGGTTCTACTTATCGGTGATTTACTGTACATTTATGATGCTTTTCTAGTGTTGTTACAATATATGTGATATATTAGAACTGTTAGTGCAAGCGGTGTGGGCAATCGCTGTGGGACATTTTCTGGTTGCAAGTGATGTTCCCTTTGTGTATTTTTGTATGCTTTATTTTCTACTTTTCTCGATCGGCCTATAATACCTACTTAGTACAAGTGGACTATACTTACTCCTACTGTACCTTTTTGCTGCAGATTTAGGTTCAGGTGCGCCCCATATTGTTAATTCAGGCGATTTCTGAAGCTCTCGAGGTAGTGGTCGATTTTAAGGCATCTAAATGTCTTCTGCTACCTTTTCTTTATCTTACTATGTCTTTACTTGTATTTCAGAGACAGGGTTCATCCGTTGTAGACATCTTATGTATTTTATTTGGATTAGAGTTTTACTATACATGTTCTTACACTGTTGACATCAGGTTTTAGGGAGTTATGGTATTATTATTAGCTATGTTCCTTTTCGCATTTATTATACTTGTATGGTTCAGCTTTGTTCTAGAAGTCTTACCTTGGAATTCGAGTATTATTTCCTTTTTGTATCAGTTTGTCTAATAGGCTTACTTGTCAAGGTTCACCGTGACAAGTATCATCATGACCCTTTGCATTTTGGGTCGTGACACAACTCACCCTCTAGACTGGGCTCTCTCCTCAGATGAAGGCTCCGCATCTATAAAATCACAAGAGCTAGTCATTACCATCTGTGCAAAAAAAAGTAAAGTAACACTTAGAACAGAAGGTATGAAGGAAATCCACAAGATAAGGAACAAAATGAAAGAGGTTTCCTATATATATCCTATAGCCTCTCGAAGATAGATATAGACATCTATGTATCGATCTACGATACTCTATTAGACATCTTGTTCTTACACCATCAAGACTAATGAACTTGTCTGCTCTAATACCAATTTGTTATAATCCAAAAACCAAGGGTCATGATGGTACTTGTCGCGGCAAGACTTGACAAGTAAGCATATCATCCAAATTGATACGACAAAGTAAAATAACACCAATACCCAAGGCAAAGCTCCTAGAATGAAGCCAAACCACACACATATATATAGTGAAAGAAGAAATACATAGTCGATGATACCAAACCAAATCCCAAAACCTAGTGTCACAACATAAGAACATGACTAGTACAATTCGAGATCAAAATACATAAGGTGTACAAAAAGGAACAACACTGTCTCTGAATACAAATAAAGACATTATTTAAATAAGGAAAGATAGTAGTCCACTTCGGATGCGTGAAATCAACTACTACCTCAAAAAAGCTCCAATTGTAGCCCAAATAAACCACTGTGAGGTCCACTCAAACCTCGATTCACACCTAAAGAAAGAAGTAAGGGTGAGTATGGTCCACTTGTACTCAGTAGGTATCATAGGCTAACTGAGCAAAGTAAAAAATAAAGCATACAAAATACACACTAAGGGCATGTCACCTGCAACCAGAATATGTCCAAATGGTAGCCCACACTGTCTCAACTAACAGTTCTATAATATTAACACACACCATAGAAATATGAAAGAGAGAAAACATAAGTATACAGATATCACACAGATGAATAAAAAAAGAAGACAAAGATAGGTATCACATCAGGAAATGATAATACATCATAAAAAGAAACAACGAAAATACAATTCAATGGAGATGATGATGGTAATTATGGTGATGATGTGTGATTCTGTCCCACAACCTCCGTAAACACTAATGTGGTGTGAAAACGCGACAATTTTGATGCTTAAAACCATGAATTTATGTGTGAACTTAGGGTATTTTGTTAGATATGATGCACTTTGGTGTGAATTGCAGGAAAAATAGGTTTATAACATAATCTGAATGAAGAGAGGAGAAAAATACTTGAAAAAGACCAACGTCAATCAATATAAGAGTCCGCTTTTGAATCATAATCATTAAATACAGCTCGTATGCTGAGTCGTATGAGTAACAGAACTGAAAGCCAAATCAACAAACCAAGTATGAGCAAGATACGACTCAAGTAGTCCAGTCTTAAAATAGGGTACGAGTCATATGCTGAAGTCGTTAGCATAAAAGAACCCAAGCTACTATCCAGAAATTCAAGTTGCAGGAGGATACGAGTTGAAAGTCTGAGTATGACTCATATAGGGATGTCATATCCCAACTAGTATTCAAGACCCAAAAATACTAAAGCCCCAGGTGGATACGGATGAAGAATCCGAGTAGTATATATGGTTGTGACTTGTAAGTTGAAGTCATAAGATGAAAAGAGAATTGAAGCCATGGGAAGATTAGGAATTGGAATGGTTACAACAAGGCAGGGTACGACTCATAAGCTGAGGATATGAGTAACGATTGAGTCATACTGGTTACCGACTTAACTTTACCTTTTTACTTTTTAATAGGATTTTTATGTTATTTTGAGATACTATAAATACCCTAGGGTTTATCTTTAATTAGGTTATGCATTCCGGCATTATTTTTACACATAATTACTTTCTTCTACTTTATTTCTTGTGATTTAAGGTTTTATTCATTTAAAGACTTTGGAGTTTATTCATCTTAATCTTGTGCAATTGATTTTATGTATTCTTCATTGATAATCATGGTTTCTTCCATAAACATGAGTGGCTGGTCTCCTCAGCTAGGGTTGTGGGAACCTTGGTGAATTAACTACGTAAAAGAAGTGTGAGATTCAATTGTTCTAGGGTTTTGCATATATCTTAATTCTCCTTTGTATTAATTAGCTTCAAGTAGCTGCGGATATATGAGATAGCCTATATTCTCATTCATTCAATAACCAAGAAGCTTGGGATTAGGTAGAGAGGATTAAGCCAGGTGTACGATAACCAAGTAGGACTGGGACCAGAACAAGGGGCAATAAGGCGACACTCTGAGACAATAACCAAGTCAATAGGTGAAATTTATATTCTGGATAATACTTAACTTGTAGGCTTTGCATGCAGAACACTAGAATAAATAGGTTGAACACAAGAAATTTACGTAGTTGAGAATCCAGGGGGAACATAGTCCTAGCATTCGTCTCATATTGATTTCAACTAAACAATACTCAAGAGTTGGTTACTACTTACTACTGATACAAAATCCCCCTCCCCAATTTACTTTACTTCACTACTCATGGATTACATCAAGGCCTACAACTGTTCACGTTTTCCCTGTGGGATCGACCCTAACCTTGTTGGGTTATTATATTTGTGAATGACTTCTTTATACTTCTAGTGGAGGTGTATTTTGGGCGACATCAAATTTAGGTGTCATTTTCGGAGATTACGGTTTGAACGATTAATTGAATTGGTAAAGTTCACGAGTTTTTAATTTTTTTAGTTTTTTGTTTGTCATACATCGGTGTATTCCAAGTACTAGGATTAGAGGCAGCCCCTTACTCTTTTTTTATCTAGAACCTGTGAAAATCCTTCAAACACCAAGAAGGATGGCAGAACAAGTTTATGATGGGGTTCAAGATCCCCCACCTGTGGATCCGAATGTGGCACTACCACGTGGTCCAATAGATCCACAAGGGATTGCAGACTTACAAATGCAACAACTATTGGAGCAAGAACGTAGGGAAGTCAAACATGCTAGAGTTATAGCAGAGCTAGGAGTAACTCAGCAGCATAGTATAGTCAGACCTAGACAGATTGTTGATCGTCGAGTACAGAGAGGCATATCTCTGTTGATAAGGGTATACCAGCACTTGAACCCATATAAGGACGAATATAATAAAGATCTGGGTTATGTTGAGCATGTCGAATCAGGATCCATCATTCTTCCAGTGTTAGCCCCTAATGTGAAGTTTGATATTACTAGCTCTATGATCCAACTATTGAATTTGAAAGGTGCATTTTCTGGTGCAGCTAAGGATGATGTAAACATACATCTTACAAATTTTGTAGTGATATGCATAAACTATAATATTCCAGGGGTTAATCAAGAGGCATTGAGACTGAGGTTGTTCCCAATTTCATTGATTGGTGAAGCATCTTTATGGCTAAGAGAACTTCTTGGAGGATCTATCACTACCTGGCATGAATTGAAGACATAATTTCTGGAAAAAAAATTCCCTTCTGTAAAGATTCTGCAATTAAAGGATGAAATTTACAATTTTAGACAACTACCAGCAGAGTCCATTATGAGCCATGGTTTCAGTTCAAGAAGAAGTTGAGCATGGTACCAAATCATAGAATCAAAGGATCTCGTTTGTCTGAGTTCTTCAATAGATCATTGAATGAAAATTCAAGAGCTATGTTAGATACAATTTTAGTCAGAGCCTTCATGCGTCTTGATTGGAAAGTTGCACAGGAAATACTTGATGATATTATGGTTACCAACAGAGGATAGCACACTCGAGATTCAAAACGTAGGGGTGCTACATATGCTATTAGGGCATCAATAAATATGGAGAAGCAAATTATAGGGTAGCATAAGAGGTTGCACAGCTTCGTACAGATATCGGGTCGCTGATAAAACAGTTTACTTCAATGAATTCTGAGAAAGTAAAAGGAGTTGCAACACAAAGGTCAACATCCAAACCATTTGAAATTAAATTTGAAGATGAGTCAAATTTTCTTGATAGTAGGTTGGTAGATTTTCAAGCTCAAGGGTGAGAAAAACAAGGTTGGAACTATTACAATAATAGGTATAGAGATAGTGATTGGCAGTGTAAGGATGACTATAAGGAGAAGAGTGATAAATATATTCCACCAAGAAGTTGAGATACACAGTCTAGAATGGAGACACTCCTGGCCAAAAAGGTCAAGAAAGTCAAGAGAACTGCTTGAAAGATATCAAAGCTAATCTGTCAGGATTGAACCAGAAAGTAGAGTCTCACTCTACAACAGTCAAACAGTTGGAGCAGCAATTTGGTCAGATGTGAGCCACAATGAATCAGAGATAACTTGGTACTCTTATAAGCAATACGGTGGTTAATCCCAAAAATGACATTCAATACCATGCCATTACCACTCAGAGTGGTAAGGTCACTACAAATCCACTTGTACCCTTAGTTGATAAGCAAAAAAGTGAGGAGGAGCTGGTTGATGTGGGGAGCATCATCACACTAATTGAAGAAGAATAAAAGATTCCATAACCTATGTTGTAACCCATTCCAAGACCATGTCCTCCTATCCACAAGACTGAAAAATCAACACGAACAAGGTAAGTATCAAAAAAATTTATCTATGCTAAAAGAATTAACTATCAACAAACCGCTTGTAGAGGCATTAGATCAAATGCCAGGATATGAAAAAATCATGAAGGATTTGATCACCAAGATGAAGGTCATTAGCTATGATCTAGTAGACAATATTATCATTGCAATGTGTGGTTACTAAATCTTTGGTAGAGAAGAAGAAGAACCCTGGCGCTTTTACAATACTGTGTACTATTGGGTCTTTCAACTTCACTCGAGCATTATGTGATTTGGGGGCTAGCATCAATATCATGACCTTGGCCATATTCAAGTAGTTAGGATAGGGAGCTCCCAATCCAACCACCATAAGACTAGTGATGGCTGACAAAACTATAAAGAAGCCTGTTGGTATCCTTTATGATGTTTTGGTAAAAGTGTTTTCTTTTATATTTCCTATTAATTTTGTTATATTAGACTGTGAAGTGGACTTTTAAGTTCCTATTATCTTGGGAAACCTATTTTTGGCTACAGGTAGGACGTTGATTGATCTGGAGAAAGGATATCTGATATTGAGACTCAATGACGAACAGGTGACATTTAATGTATGCAAATTTATGAAGCAGTCTGATGATTTGAGAGTGGTATCGGTGATTGATGTATATGATGAAGAGGTAGATTCATTCCATGATGTTGATGTTGTAATCTAGTGGGATGATGGTTTGAATACAATTGTTCCTATTGAAGAAAGATTGGGTGGTGAGGCACTTATAGCTGTGATCATGAATTTTGATCCTGAAGGTATTGAGGAGTATGAGGAGCTAGTAGGTGCACTGCAAGGGAGTCGTTATAATAATACACCAAAGAAGCTTGATCTAGATTTAAAAAAGAGAACTACTCCACTGGCTTGTCCATTAATTGAAGAACCGTCGGTATTGGAGTTGAAAGGACTCTCATCTCACTTGAAATATACATTTTTAGGAGCCAACAACACCCTACCGTTATTATTGTAGATAATATGAGCCATTCATAAGTTAAAGCATCGGTGTCAGTGTTGTAGAATTTCAAAAGGGCCATTGGATGGTCCATTGTAGATATTGTTAGTATTTCACTGGGTTTGTGTACACATAAAATTCAGCTTGAACTATATTGTGTTTCATCTATTAAACCCCAGCAATGACTTAATCATCCTATGCAGAAGGTGGTTAAGAAAGAAATCATCAAGTGGTTAGATGTTGGTGTGGTATTTCCCATTGCAGATGGCAAGTGGGTTAGCTCATTTCAATGCGTTCCAAAAAAGGGTGGAATAATTGTAGTGCCTAATAAGAAGAACGAACTAGTTCCTTTGAGACCAGTCACTAGATTGAGATTATGCATGGATTATAGAAAGTTGAAAGCTTGGACTCAGAAGGACCACTTTCTGATGCTATTCATGGATCAGATATTGGACAGGTTAGCAAGCAGAGGATGGTAGTTTTTTCTTGATGGGTACTCCAGTTATAATCAAATTACTATTGCACTCGAAGACTAAGAGAAGACCAGTTTTACATGTCCTTTTGGAACCTTTCCATTCAAACAAATGCCATTCGGGCTATGCATCACCCCATCCATATTTCAGAGATGTATGATGTCCATTTTTTATAATATGGTAGAAAACACCATTGAAGTCTTTGGGGATAATTTTCCAGTAGTGGACACTCTTTTGATGAATGCCTAAAGAACTTTCCAAAAGCACTACAGAGGTGTGAAGAATGCAACTTGGTACTTCATTGGGAAATTTTCCATTTGATGGTTAAAGAAGGAATTGTGCTTGGTCGCAAAATTTGAAAGAGAGGTATAGAGGTTGATCTCGCAAAAGTGGAGGTGATTGAAAAATTACCTTATCCAATGTATGTAAAGGGAATTCAGAGTTTCCTAGGACATGCAGGTTTTTATAGATGATTTATCAAGGACTTCTCAAAGATTGCTAGTACACTTTACAATCTTCTCTATAAAGAAGTAAAGTTTGATTTTGATGGGGCATGTAAGAAGGCTTTTAAAAACTTAAAAAAGAAGTTGATGCTTTCCCCAATCATTGTATCTCCTGATTGGTATTTGCCTTTTGAAATTATGTGTGATGCTAGTGTATTGTCCTTAGGGGTTGTACTAGGCAAAAGAAATAAAAAATCTTTCATCCCATCTACTATGCTAGTAAGGCACTAAACCCTGCTCAAAAGAACTATACCGTGATGAAGTAAGAGTTATTGGCAGTGGTTTTTGCATTTGAAAAGTTTAGATCTTACTTTATTGGGACAAAGGTTATTGTGCACACTGATCATGCAGCATTGCGGTACTTAATAGCTAAGAAGGATGCAAAGCCAAGTCTTATTCGGTAGGTGCTTCTGTTGCAAGAATTTGATTTTGAGATAAAGGACAGAAAAGGTACAGAGAATGAAGTTGCAGATCACTTGTCTAGACTAGAAGAGGAAGCTATGTAGAAGATGTCTAAGGGTTTGGAGATTTACGATAGCTTACTAGATGAACACATATTGGAAGCTTCAAATGATTTGATTCCATGGTTTACAGATTATGCAAATTACTTAGCCAGTGACCTAGTCCTGGAAGATTTCTCATATCAGCAAAGACAAAAATTCATGCATGAGGTAAGAAAAATTTTCTGGGATGAACCATATCTTTTCAAAATTTGTGCAGATGGAATCATTCATAGGTGCATACCTAAGGTGGAGATGCTGAGCATACTGGAGGCACATCACTCATCACCAGTTGAGGGTCACCATGGAGGGGCCCAAATAGCTCAAAAGATCCTACAATGCTGATACTATTGGACTACCATCTACAAAGATACCAATGACTATGATTCTATATGTGATCAATGCCAACGACAAGGTACTATTATGAGAAGACATGAACTACCTATGACCCCTTTCTTAGAATTAAAAGTGTTTGGCGTATGGGTAATAGACTTCATAAGACATTTTGTGAGTTCATGTGTCATAAAGTACATACTAGTAGCTGTTGACTATGTGTCAAAGTGGATGGAAGTGATTGCACTTTCTAACAATGAAGCAAGGAGTGTCATAATATTTGGGTGAAAGAATGTCTTTTCTCGATTTGGTATGCCACATGCTATTATTAGTGATGGAGGATCACATTTTTGTAATCTTCTATTCAAGAATCTTCTTGCAAAATATGGAGTAAAACATAAGGTGGAAACACTTTATCATCCACAGACAAGTGGACAAGTTGAAGTATCCAATAGAGAAATCAAGTCCATATTGGCGAAGACTGTGAATGCCAATCAAACTAATTGAGAAAGAAGGTTAGATGACGCATTATGGTTTTACCATTCAGCTTACAAAAATCCCATAGGTGCTTCACCTTATCAACTTGTGTATGGAAAAGCTTGCCATTTACCAATTGAACTTGAGCATAAAAGCACTATGGGTGTTAAAGAAGTTGAATTTAGAATGGACAGATACAGAAAAATCTAGGTTGAATGGCATAAATGAGTTAGATGAATTCCGGCTCTGGGCATATGATAGTTCAGCACTTCCCAAGGAAAAGATCAAGTTGTATCTTGATCGAAAGATTAAGAAAAGAGTGTTTGAAAAAGGTGACCAGGTGCTACTGTACAATTCTAAACTGTATTTTTTTCCAGATAAGCTAAATTCTAGATGGAATGGTCCATTCACTGTAACAACAGTGTATCCCTTTGGTGCATTAGAACTAATGAAGGATAGCACAAATCCATTCAAGGTTAACGGACACAAAGTTAAGAACTAGCTAGGAAATGCAGAAGAAGTAAAGGAGCTAGCTAATATTGACCTTGATGAAGTTTGATTAATCTAGGAAAACGTGCCATGCCACAAAGTTAAATAAAGCACTGAGTGGAAGGAAATTCATAATGCTAGTTGGTGAAATCTGAGTATCAAACTTAGCCACATCATGCTGCGATGTTAAATCAAGCGCTGCAAGGGAGGCAACCCATGTTTTTGCACTTGTTTTAATTATAGGGTAATGTGTTTGTTCAATGTGTAGGACTTAAAGAATGCAGCCAAAATCCAGACAAGTTAGAAAGGGGATCTTACAGACTCTTCAAGAGTCATATCTATATGGTACGACTCGTGAGTAGGAGTCGGAAGAACCTGGGTGATGAATTAGAATAAGAAGTTAAGTTTTGGAATTCTTACAAATCTTAGTACGAGTCGTAGTCTCAGGTTACGAATCGTGACCAGGAGTCATACCCACTCCAAAACCCAAGTAATAATCCCAAGACATAGGAGTCAAGAAAATGACCTGTAAGCCTGAGTATGAATCGTATCAACAATTCACACCCTGGATTACTAGGTCATCCCTTGGGTTAACCCGGTCCAAAAATTAAAATAAAAAGGAAAATTTTAACCCGATAAAGCACCCAAAGTTTCTCACTTGTACCCACACCATTTTCCTATAAAATTTTAACTCAAATCCTAAAGATTAACTTGTTTTCGACTGAATCTATCTACCAACAACATTAATTTCTCAATTTTGTGAGAATTTCAACTTGAATTTGAAGCTTTTAGATCCAAAATCAGAATCCTCTACTATACCCATACCAAGTAAGTTCTTGATTCTATTTTGGCTATATTGTAAGTTGAAAAGTGTTGTATGAGGTATTATTAGCTTGGTTTAAGTAGAATTTCTTCAAATGAAAAATATTGGTACCCTATATTTGAATTTTGATTTTGAAAATAGGGAACAAGGATTAACTAGGGTTTGTACTTGAAAATTTATGTGCTTATGTGTTGTGAAATGCTGGATATAGCTTATTAGAGTAGTGGGTATATTAGGAATTTCATCAAAGTCAAACTTTGAGAGTTGGACTTCCATGTTGTAGTGGATACGGGATTTCTTATGACTCGTAACCACCGTTACGGGAGTTGTAATGACACTCGTACCCACTAACGACATGGAAGTATGACAAATTAAAAGTTATGGAATGGATACGACTTAACCTTACAAGTCGTATCCAGACCTTACGACTCATCATCAGTCGTACCCACCTGGGAAGAAAATAGAATTGAACAAAAGCTTTTGACCAGCTTATGACTATTGGTCACGAGTCGTAATCAGCTAGTACAACTGGTGAGAAGGAGTCATAAACTAGCCAGTAAATAATAATAATGTATTGTTTGGGTTGCAACCCACTTATACGAATCATACCCAGTAGTTACTTCTCGTAAACACCACTCATATTCAACTGAATCAACATACATTGAACTTTTATTTTTAGTTTTGTTTTTCTTTTCTTTTCTTAGTTTATAACATTAGCATATTTGCAGGAAAAATGCCTCCAAAGAATGCATTGTCGTACAAAACTGTGGCAAAGAAAGGAAATAAACAAAATCCAGTGGAAAGTGAAGAAACCAGTAAATCTGTAAGCTGGACAAAAAGTAGTGGCGAGGAGTATACCAAGACATTTTCTGAGAAAGCTACACAAAAAGGAAAAGTAGTAGCTAAAGCCAAGGGGAAGAAGGCAGTTCCCCAAGATTCTAATACTCCACCACTGAAAGGACCAAGAAGAAAGAATACCACTATTTTCCCTTTACATACACAAGTACCAGCTGATAACGATGATTAAGAGGCCGAGTCTAGTACAACCGAGGAAAGTGCAGAAGAAACACATGGTCCTGAGGTTGATGTACCCTCGATAGCTAGTCAGGACCCCCACTAGCATTATCCCCTTCTCCAGTGCCCGTCGTTGAACGATGGGGTACCCCGACATGCATACGACATTTACCACAAGCCTATCTCACCTAGAAAATTAAAAGGTTAAGAGAGTATTATATGAGTAGTAGATAATGAAAACTATAAGGATGGATGAGTTTCCTGAGTTTGTAAAACATCTCAAACTATATGGGTTTGATTGGATGATGAGAGCACCGGGTAGATACAGTAAGGTATTAGTCTGTGAGTTATATGCTGCCGACAAATGTGAGTTGATGAGACAGTACCCACAGGGCACGTTGTGGAAGACAGGTTACCCTATGTCTTCTCTAATAATTTGAGGAGTTTGGGTGGATATATCACCCCAGATGATAGAAAGGTTTTTGGATGGGCCAGCATATTAGGCCCCATCCGCTACAGCCGAGATGGACTACAGAATGGCGAAAATAAGGAAGATCACCAACCAAACTTTAGGTACGAATGACAAGATAAGGATGTTTAGATGGATCGCTGAGAGGATTGCTACACATGGTGAGCATGCCACTTGGGTTGCAGGTGGTATGGGGGATTCGCAAAAAATTAAGAAAAGCTACCTCACTTTTAAGGGTAAGGCATGGTGAACTATAGCCCGTCACAGGCTATGTCCAACCACAGGTGATGATATACTGAGTCCATTTTGGGAGGAAATAATACCTGGGTTTAAACTGGGCTATGATTTTGATGTTAGGGAGTTTCTAGATTGAGAATTGAGAGATAGGGCTTTCGCAGAATAGAAGGCATTACTCTCATACCTCTGCATGATCACACAGATATGTTTAGCTATTGGGGTATTGGAGATTCTAGGAATTGATATCATGACGGAGGCCCACTGGACATTCGATAATGGTCGTCGGATACGTAATGCAGCCAACCCAGTAGCCTAACCTATGAGGCAGGCAACAGATGTTATGGTGGGAGCTTTCCCACAAGACAAGTAGATAGATGTTGTTGCTAATGCTGAGGCTTCCAAGACTGGTGCGCAAATAGAGACTACACCAATAGATAGAGCGAGTACTTCTAGTACTCCACTACCAGTTTAGTCTGTGCCACCTAGGCTATGAGGAATGCCCCCTGGTGTTATGAAGATATTGCAGGCTACATGGACAAAGGTAGTGACCCAGTTGGCTACACTAGCTATGAAAGTGACCAACATGGAAGGTGGTGTAAAGATTTGGATGAGACGACAGATGAAGGTACAGGATAGGTACATGTAAGACCACTTGATGAATTTGCGTCGAGGATCACTCGACAGTTAGGTAGTGGGTAGAAGCCCGATGTTGCTGAAATTCGAGTAGAGATTGCAGGTATAAAGGATATGGTTGATGAGTTGTCTGAGAGGACGATGGTTTCTCAGCCCATTATAGAGACTGTGATACCTACAGTCAAGGTAACAAATAATTGGGTTGTCCCAATAGATGAGCTGATTGTGTAGACCGAGGAAGAAAAAGCTGAAAAGAAAAGAAAGAAGAAAGAAGAAAACAAAACAAGAAAGAGGCAAGAGCTACCAAGAAAGCCAAATGTAGTGGCAGTCAGGATGGGCAGGACCAAGAGATGGCTAGAAAATCTGGAGGATTGAGAGATCCAGCTCCAGATACTGAAGGGGTCGATGATGCGCCCGTACATGTTGTTGATCCAATCCCAATCGTGATAGTTGCTGAGGAAAGTGGGATAAGATCTGAGGGTCCACATGTATATGTTGATGCTCCAGCGCCATGAGCTCCTAAGTACGACTCTTTTTCTACTCTATCTTATTTTTGTAGCACTGAGGACAGTGCAATATTTTTAAGTTAGGGGTGGGGTACTGAAAAATCTATTTGAAAATTTTTAAATATAGCTTAAACTGAAAGTCTGTTATGACTTACAGGATTGAGGCAGGCAGCTGAGATAGGGAATAGATCAGCGCACCTGTGACAACAGATAGTTTTGAATTTTGATGATAGTTTTTATGGATGATTTTTATGGATTTTTGAAATTTTAGGTTGTATTTAAGAGTTTTGATTTGGATTTATTGATATGATTGCTAAAACACTACTAATGGTTATGAATTTTTGAACTGATCATGTGAAAAATATTGTTAGCTGTGATAAAGAGTTGAAAAAGTTAATCTCTCCTTGAAATTTTGTTTAAATAATGGAGTGATTTGTATATTATGTTGAAACTATTGAGTATCTGAGAATGGAATTGGGATTAGGGATAGTATATGTAGGGACAGACCAAGTGTAGAGTTAGACATTTGGTACTTAGTAATATCGCCCTCTGCAAGTGACATTAAGGTTTACTGAGTTCCCAATTGTGTTGAAATCTAGAACTTGCCCGGCTGCTTTATCGAGGTCTAGGATAGTTAGGGTAGGAAGTGATCATAGGCCCTTGTTGTATGAGTCCACTTAAGCCTAAATACCTGAACCAAATAAGTAAGTCCCCTTGATCAAAATATTTGAGCCTTAATAGACAAATTTTTCTTCTTAAACCTATCATATTCCTGTATAGCCGAAAGAAATCTATTTTTGACCCTAATCCTCCTGAGGATATTATGCACCTCAACTCAGGCAAATATCTTAATTTGAGGGTGGCTATATTTGGGGATGAGTAAGAGAAAAAGAGTATGAAAAAGGGGTAGAAGAAAAATAGCTAAAAAGTGGGCAGGTCTGAAAAGAAAGAAAAGAGTTGAGTATTGCAAAAGAAAGTTAATCACAAGAAATGCTAAACCTGACCCGATTAGAATATGCTTTAAATAAAAAGAAGATATAAGGGTGAAAACAAATGAAGAAGTGGAAAGTTCCCCCAAGAAAAGTGTAGTGTCAAAGAGATGTAGTCACTAAAAGAATTCCAGAATATATCCTACCAGCCCCTAGCCTACGTTACAAGCGAAATAAAGTCCTATAGTGATCTTACCAAAACTATCTGAAAGCTTAGAAAAATAAAATAAAGGCAAGCCTATGGTATTTTATGCACACCGGTAATACTTTTTTGTGAGAGTGAGCATTGTTTGTTATATCCCAAAAAATATTGATACATATGATGAGAGAAAACGAGATTTCTTTGAATATGAGTGCACATGGGTTATGTTGCTAAGTTGCTAGATTGCTTGATGGATCAAAAATAGTTCTATGCCTAAGTAGATATTAGTAATGTAATGCCATCATCAGATCCCTTTGTGTTCTCACATGTGTTGAATTTCTATATGCAAATTTGAAGTGAAAATTTTAGAACTAAGAGGGGAACAATAAAAATGAAATTTGAGTCAAAATCACTGCCATGGGTTGTTTGAGATCTTCCTGTTTTAAGCATCGCCTTGAGGGTAGAAAATGGTATTTCATTTTGTTTACCTGAGGACATGCAAAAGTCTAAGTTGAGGGTGCTGATGTGGCGTGGAAACACGACACTTTTGATGCTCAAAACCAAGAATTTAAGCATTAACTTAGGGTGTTTCGTTAGATATGATGCACTTTGGTATGAATTGCAGGTAAAATAGGTTTATAACATAAGTTGAGCAAAAGAATGAGAAAAAGACCTAAAAAAGACCAACTCCGATAAGTATATGAGTCCGCACGAGTTGTAATTATTCGATACGACTCGTATGCTTAGTCGTATGAAGAGTAGAACCAAAAGCCAAATCAAGAAACCTAGCATGAGGAAGATACAACTCAATTAGCCCCATCGTAAGATAGGGTACGCGTCGTATGTTGAAGTCGTAAGCATAACAGAACCCAAGCTATAATCAATAAATTGAAGTGTTAGAAGGATACGAGTTGAAAATCTGAGTACGACTCGTATAGGGATGTCGTATCCCAACTATTGTTTAAGACCCAAAAAGACTGAAGTCCCAGGCGGATACGGATGAAGAATTTGAATCGTATGAATAGTTACGACTCGTAAGTTAAATTTGTAAGTTGAATAGAGAATTGAATCCATGGGAAGATTAGGAACTGGAATGGTTACGATAAGGCAGGGTACGATTCATAAGTTGAGGATATGAGTAACGACCGAGTCATACCGGTTGCCGACTTAACTTTACCTTTCCCATTTTCAATAGTATTTTTATATTATTTTGGGATACTATAAATACCCTAGGGTTTATCTTTAATTAGGTTATGCATTGCGACATTATTTTTACACATAATTACTTTCTTCTACATTATTTCTTGAGATTTAAGGTTTTATTCAATTAAAGACTTTGGAGTTTATTCATCTTAATCTTGTGCAATTGATTTTATGTATTCTTCATTGATAATCATGGTTTCTTGCACAAACATGAGTGGCTAATCTCCTCATCTAGGGTTGTGGGAACCCTGGAAGATTAACTACATAAAGGAAGTGTGAGATTCAATTGTTCTAGGGTTTTTGCATGTATCGTAATTCTCCTTTGTTTTAATTAGCTTCCAATAGCTGCAGACACTTTAGATAGTCTATACTCTCATTCATTCGATAACCAAGAAGTTTGTGATTAGGTAGCGAGGATTAAGACAGGTGTACGATAACCAAGTATGACTGGGGCCAAAATAAGGGGCAATAAGGTGACACTCTGAGATGATAACCAAGTCAACGGGTGAAATTCATATACTGTATAATACTTAAATTGTAGGCTTTGCATGCATAACACTAGAATAATTTGGTTGAACACGAGAAATTTACGTAGTTGTGAATCCAGGGGAACATAGTCTTAGCGTTTGTCTCATATTGATTTCAACCAAACAATACTCAAGAGTTTGTTACTACTTACTACTGATACAAAAATCCCCCCCCCCCATTTACTTTACTGTACTACTCGTGGATTACATCAAGGACTTCAACTATTTATGTTTTCCCTATGGGATCGACCACAACCTTGTTGGGTTATTATATTTGCAATCGACCGTTTTATACTTCTAGTGGAGGTGTATTTTGGGAAACATCATACACCTAAGAAGCTAAAGCTTCCCGACGTAGGACCCTTGTGGGGTTCGTCAACTCGTAGAAAACCAATATCCATAAATCTTCTCCGACACATACATGGGTAGAGGGATTTAAAGATGTCACATTTTTTGTCCAGAAAAGCCAGTGTTTCTAGTATTTCTAGTATTTCCACAATGGTACCAATGTTTCATGAATGAATATGATATGAGGATGTAATGCTCAAAACAAAAGAGAGTGAGAAATTTGCATATCTAACTAATATAGCAACCAACTGAGCAAAAATCCACTCATTAATCCAACCATCCATGAATCCAACATAATCCATATGCCAATAGAATGAAAGACATTAAAAAGTCATTGTTGATACCACATTAGGTTTTTTCATCAAACAAGATTACAACTAATTTCCACATACAGAAGGCCAATAATGTCATATAGGACCCTACACAGTCGCACATAGCAATAAAAACTCCAAAACTGCCAAATAACATCAATATATAGGCCCCCACACGAGAACCACACAATAATAGGGCCATTTTTATGATTAGTTCTCACATCCTTAACAAGATTTTGTACCAATATTAACTACCCAACCCACTCTGAAGAAAGTCAGGCCATAACCTATCTCAAATGCAAAAAACCAATCTGAAGCCTCACTCCCACAAATGAACTTGGAATCAACTAAGACATAGGAATATAGAATCTATGCATTAAAAGAAAGCCAACGATATCCATGTTGCCTAATTTTAAGTCGGGTCAAAATGGACCCCCAAAATGGGTTTTCAAAAAATAAGGGTAAAATCATAATTTTATAATTAAAACATGTTCCCGTTACTCTTAAGAGTCTACAGCTGAAAACCCAGGAAAAATCAATTTAGAAACGAGGTCCAAAACGACAAAAAACCATTTTTAAGTTTTACCAACAAAACCTCCAAATTTCATTTTAAAAATTGAGAATGGGAGTTGTTTTGAAGATGAATTTGAGAGAAAAGTGATAATTATGAGATTAAAAACTCACCCATGTGAAAACGGATTGAAATCAGGGTTTAAATTGGAGAAATATAATTTTTAAGCCTTCCGGGACAAAATCCCCAATTTTTACTTTTAGATCCACATTTAAACAAGATTTAAATGATAGAATTGAAGGAAAGTAGCTGAAATAGGTGTTTTGTAGATTACCCAAGCTTAGAAATGGAAATATTTCTCAAAACACAAAACCCCAAGCTCCAAGTCTCAAAGATAGTGAAAAAAATGAAACAAGAATTATTTATACCTAGGGTCGTAGGTGCCGCTAAAGAGGTCAAGTGATCGTTTTAGCGGTCAAGTGTCATTTTAGTGGTACTCGCCAAGGTAACCAGTTCACTAAAGAGGGCAAGTACCGCTTTAGCGCCATCCACTAAAGCGGACAAGGTCTATTTTAGCGCCATCCACTAACATGGATAAGGGCCGCTAAAGCGCCCTTACCCTTTCGAAAGTTGACCGTTAAAACGACCAATTGGCGCTTTAGCCCCAGCCACTAAAGAGGCCAAAGTGGCACTTTAGTGGCTGCACCAGCTAGAGACTTGGAGAATTTTAAGTTTTTGCGGGCCCTTCGGCATTCATCAGTGGTAACATGGTTGGTATGGTTTATGGCTTTTATATCTCATTCGACCCTTGGTTTAGAAAGTTGTGAAATTGGGTTTCGGGGGTCAATTTTGTGAAAATAATGTCTTTTGAAAATTTAATATCACCATTAAGTCTGGAGCGTTGAATTTGATAGGGTAGCATACTTCGTTTTCATTCTTGGGATTCCACTAAAATCGATGTTCTGTATCTGTTGGCGCAGTTTGTTTTGCCATCCGATGCACAAATCAAATGATGTTGACTGAAATCAACTATCAGGCTTCTCAATCCAGCAAAAACCATAACATCATATAAATCACATCGAAATACACCGAAAATCATGACAATCATACCCACACCCTAGAAATACCACAAAGCAACCACAAAGAGGAGGGAAATGGTAAAATAACACAGAAATAAATATTTCACATAAATAACCAAAAATCCAAATGTTACATCATCCATCACTAAAAATCTAGTCATCCTCAAACTAAAGGCAAGGGAAATAGCTGAATTAGCAAAAACCTAGGGATAAGAATTACACAAATCAGACTCGACCTCCCGAGTAGCCTCATCTACAGGTCACTGCCTCCACTGGACCTTAACCACCATAATATCTCTAGAACGCAATCGTCTAACATCCCAAGCCAAGATGGAGATAGGCTCTTCAACAAAAGAGAACCTCTCATCTAACTGAATCAAATCCCAACGAATGACATAAGACTCATTTAAAATGTAACGGCAAAGCATGGAAACATAAAAACTTAGATGAACAGCTGATAAATTTGAGGGAAAGGCTAACTCATAAGCCACATCACCAATAGTACGAAGAATCTCAAATGGCCCAATATACTTGGGGCTAAGCTTGCCACTCTTCCGATACCTCATCACACCCTTCATGGGAAAAACTTAAAGGAAAACATGGTCAACAACACTAAATCACAAGACACAAAGTCTACGATCTGTATAGCACTTCTGCCTAATCTCACCCGCTTGAAGCCTGCCCTAAATGATCCAAACTCTATCCACCGACTTATGAAGTAAGTTCATACCTTAAGTTCTAATCTCAGAAACCTCAAACCAACCAACTAGAGAGCGACAACGCCTACTAGGGATGTGTCAAAAACAAATCGATCAATAAACCAAACCAATAAAAATGATATTGGTTTATTGTTATTGGGTTATTGGGTTAACGGTTTTTTAATGGTTTTATAAAAAAATTATTGGGTTATTAGTTCGGTTCGATTAATAACCCAATAATAATATACATAAATACATATATATATGTTTGTGTATGTGTGTGACTTATTATATATTTCTCTTAATTTCTCTTTAATTTCAACAAATCAACAAACCTATTATTTCAATTATACAAACTCTTAATTTCTCCTAACAACATTTAGTTAAACTTGAAGGTTCTTGTAAACTAAAACACATCATGTAGGATTTTTGGTTGAAACTAAGATTTGATTTTTTTCATGTTAGTTACTACTATTTCTATTTTATGAATATTTTCTTATCGGTTAAACCAAAAACCGAACCATTAAGGAAAAAAAATCGATAAATCAGAAACCGATAAAAATATCTTATTGGTTTGGCTATTGGTCTAGCATATTTAAAAACCAAAAACCGATAAACCGAACCGATAATATATAAAATCAAACCAAACAGACCAATGCACACCTCTAACGCCTACCATACAAGGCCTCAAAAGGAGCCATATCAGTACTGGAATAGTAGATGTTATTATAGACAAACTCCGGCAAAGCTAGATATTGCTCCCACTGACCACCAAAGTCCATCACATAAGCACGGACCTCGTACCCTCCAAAACCTGAACAGTCCGCTCTGACTGCCTATCAATCTGGGGTGAAATATTGTACTATGATCAACCCGAGTACCCAAATCCTTTTGAAAAGTCTTCCAAAAGTGAGATGTGAACACTGAACCTCAATCTGAGATAACAGACACTAGCACACCATAAAGATGGACAATTTCACAAATATACATATGGGTCAATCTCTCAGCACAAAAAGAGACCTGAACTAGAATAAGGTGAGCAAATTTGGTCAACCATTCCATGATGATACAAACACTATCAGAACCATGGGTATAACGCAACCCAATTTTGAAGTCCATAGTAATCCTTTCCCATTTCCACTTGGGAATGGTTAACCTCTGAAGCAAACCACCAGGTCTCAAATGGCCGACCTTCACCTGCTGACAACATATGCAACAAGCTACAAAATCAGCTATGTCCTTCCTCATACCACCCCACCATAATGGTATCTCAAATCACGATACATCTTAGTCACTCCTGGGTGGATAAAATAACTGGAAAAATGAGCCACCTCCAAAATCAGTCTAATTTAATCACCCACTCTCAGTACACAAACTCAGACTCCAATCCTCAAAACACCCTCTGAATCAAGTGAGGTTTCCTTAGCCTCACCACTCAACACCTTATCTCGAATCAATCTCAATGGAACATCATCAAACTGATAAGCTTGTATCTGCTCCATCAAAGAAGACATAGCCATATGACAAACCCAAAACTAGGGCCTAGTCGTGTCGGGTCCCTCAAGTCCAATCGGGACCGAAGACCACCCCCAATACCCAACCATAATCACCCTGCACCCTATGTTGGATAAATTCAAAATATATAACAAGATAGAATAATAATAAATCAAAGGCATTAATTAAGGTCTATAACCATAATCCAATAATATCAATCAATTATATAACTAGTGTCAACCCTAATGTCAATACCAATACCAAGGTTGGAACCATTACTGACATCACATATGACCATATTAGTCCCACAAAGCCTCTAACCAAAAACAAAGAACATTTGGTCGGTATATTTCCCTGACCATAGCCAAAACCAAAGTCAAGAAACAAAAATAGTGTAAAGAAGTCCATAGCATGAAATAGAGTCTTCAAGAGTATGGAAGCTCACCACTTCAAACTGACTCTAAGATGTCCCCGAATGCAAATCAGTAAATAGGAGGAGTAGTAAGGCCGGTTCCTGCATTGCATGGGGATACAGTGCCCAAAGACAGTTAGAAAGTGAACACTAGCATGTACTCAGGAATAAGGATAAAATAATACCATTATTCAAAACCAAAGTAAATAACCATATCTAATCACATACATATATACATATATACCATGCCAGGAAAGGAAACTGAGTTTAGCTTTCATTTAAAACCTTAACATGGGTTATGTAGCCTTACTGTCATAATCCACCCATGGTCTATATAGGTCTAGTGTTACCTCCTGAATGGGTGCCAGTGTGTGTAGCCACTAGAACCGGAGATATCATAAGGGCCGGGGATTCCCATGTACTCTTCGCCCTCTATGATACATATACACAAGTATAAGTTGGGGGATTCCCATGTACCCTACAAGCATATGGTTATCATGACCAATCCTCATGTCGGCAAACATGAGTTTCCAGTGTTCGTCCATCAGACTCACACCTTTACGGTTATCTATCAAAGCCTGCCATTATTTTCCAATTAAAACATTTAGCACATAACCAAACCACCGATTTTCAGGAGTCAATTACCAAGGCATTATGAAGTGGTCTCGTCATACTGACTATACCTTGCAAGCAATGTTATTTAGCCAAGTCTTAGGGGATTCCCATGCATCCAAACCATGGTCACTATGGCCTTTCCAAACCATTTAGAACCAACCATACCAGTTTAAGTTCCATTACCATATGCAATGCAAAGATTTCAAGAATAGTCAAACTATGTGACAAAATCATTGTCATTGGCATTTTAACAAACAAGTTGAGGGCATATAGTTTCCAAGTCCAAAACAAGTATAAATTGACCATTCCCATGAAACCACATGTTCAAACCATAATTATAACATAAAAAAAACATAAATAAGACATGGGAAAACCTTATCCAACCATGCACAACAAAAAACCCCTAACATTTTTTTCAAAACCAAAATAAATCCACAATAATACCATGAAAAACATTCATTAAAACATGATTTTAGTTGAACTAATAATGATGGAGTAGTATCATACCTTAGTCACAAAGATTAACGAAGAGATTTTGATCCTTAAGCCTCTAGATGATTACCTTGAAGAAACCCTAGCCCAATCTTCTTGAGAGGTTTTTTAGAGAGTATTTAGAGAGTATTTTGATCTTCTAAAGTGTAGAATGAGGGACCAAATAGTGTTATAAAATGTGGGATCTTGAGGTCTTAGGGTAGGAAATGTCCAAAATACCCTCATCTTAAGAGTTGTAAAAAGAACGCAGGAGGGTATGGTTGTACCCCTCAACTCGTATCCACATCATACGAGTGGTACCCTCAACTCATAACTTGATCAGAAAGTTGGAAACCACATTTTATCCAATATACGACTCCCTTGGCTGAACTCGTACTATCACCATATGACTAGTATCCTTCAAGTTGTACCCTATGCAGGACATCTAGGCTAGACACGAGATAATATATAGTTGGGCACTATACTTCCTCGTATCATGAAAATATGACTCGTATGGAGTCTTCTCGTACCAAGGATAGAGCTTGGACAACATAACACTAACCAAAATACGACTAGGGTCCCTAGACCCATACACACACCATACGACACATATGGTTGGTTGTTACAAGAACAATGAGCTAAAAGCTCAGGAAATTTATAAGGGCCAAAACCTAGGGTATTTCAATTCTCTCCCACTTGGATCATTCATCTTTGAATGATGGAACAAGGCAGTAAAAGCATGATTTACACCCCAACACCTCTACTCTAACCTTTAACTAAGTTAGAAAACAAAGATGAAAGAAAATCAATCTTTCCTTTGACTAAGTTAGAAAACAATGATGTTATGAAAAACACATACCTTCCGCATGAATTCCCAGAGCAGAAAATAGGAATGGATACTTGGACTTCATGTCCTCTTCAGTTTACCAAGTAGCCTCTTCAACCTTGTGGTTCCTCTATAGAACCTTTATCGAGGCGATGTCCTTGGTCCACAACCGACGAGCCTGCCGATCCAAGATCTCAACTAAGATCTTCTCATAAGATAGAGAATCTGAAATACCAATATCCTTGATAAGCATAATTTGCGATAAATCACCCATATATTTCCTCAATATAGAATCATGGAACACCGGGTGAATGAAGCTCAAACTAGAAGGAAACTCAAACTCATACGCAACATTACCAACCCTTCTCAAAACCAAGTACTGACTAACATACCGGGGACTGAGCTTTCCCTTCTTCCCAAACTGCATCACGCTTTTTATGGAAGATAACTTTAAGAACACCTTATCCCCAACCTCAAAATCTAACTTCTTTTGCCTCAAATCAGCATAGGAATTTTGGTGACTTTGGGAAGGCTTAAGCCTATCCCAAATCACCTTCACCTTCTTCATAAATTAGTGAACCAAATCTAGGCCAAACAAATCGGCCTCTCCAACCTCAAACCACCCAATGAGAGATCTATACCTTCTGCCATACAAGGCTTCAAACGGAGCCATCTCAATTCTAGAGTGGTATTTATTACTATAGGAAAACTCTATAAGAGGCAAATGATCAACCCAACTACCACCATAGTCAATCACGCAAGCACGAAGCATATCCTCCAATGTCTGAATAGTTCTTTCCACTTGCCCATTCGGATGTGGGTGAAAAACAGTACTAAGACTAACCTTGGTCCCTAAATCTTTCTTAAATGACCACCAAAAGTGAGATAAAAATTGTGTACCACGATCAGACATGATAGAAATAGGTACCCTATGCAACTTCAAAATCTCATGGAAATAAAACCTCACATAATCCTCAGCTGAGAAATTAGTCCTCACTAGAAAAAAGTGAGCAGATTTTGTCAGCCTATCCACGATGACCTAAACTGAATCAAACTAATTCCAAGACCGAGGAAGACCGGTAACGAAATCCATATTGATCACTTCACACTTCTACACAGGCAACTCATTTTCTTGATACAATTCTCCGGGCCTCATGAGATCAACCTCCACTTACTGGCACACCATGCACTTAGCCATAAAATTTGCCACATCTATCTTTATATTGTTCCATAAATACATCTCCTTGAGGTTATGATACTTTTTTTCCAAACCCGGATGAACAGCATAGCGCGACTCATGCGCCTCAGCCAAGATCCTCTCTCGCAACCCATCTACATCAGGAACACATAACCTCTTTTGGTACCACAAGGTACCATCACCACTAATCTCAAAGGCCATCACCTTCTGCCTACCAACCTGACCCTTAATACTCATTAAGACAGGATCTAACACTTGTTTCTCCTTGATCTAAGCACCAAGAGACAATTACGCCATATCCTATACAAATACACCACCATTCTCGAAGTCCAAGAGAAGAACTCCAAGTTTAGCCAAATGATGAATGTCCTTTACCAACTCCTGATTCTCCTTATCCACATAAGTTAGACTCTCTCTAGATAACCTACATAGAGAATCAACAACAACATTAGCTCTATCTGGATGGTAGTGAAGACTCATGTCATAATCCTTGAGTAGCTCAAGCTATCTCTTTTGCCTGAGGTTACGATCTTTCTGAATAGATACATGTTACAGGCTCTTATGGTCGGAAAAGATATCCACATTCTCTCCATATAAGTAGTGATACTAGATTTTCAGCGCAAAGATCATAGCTAACAATTCTAAATAATGAGTTAGAAAATTCCTCTCATGCACCTTCAACTGCCTAGAGTCATAAACTGTCATCCTACCATGCTGAATCAGAACGCAACCAAGCCCCACATGAGATGCATCGCAATAAACCAAAAAACTATCAGTGCCTTCAGGCAAAGTAAAAACTGGAACCAAAGTTAGTTTATTGTTCAGTTTCTCGAAACTACCCTCACAAGCATCATACCGCAAGAACCTCACCTTTTTCTAAGTCAACTTAGTCAACAAGGCGTCTATAGAAGAAAAACTCTCTATGAACCTCCTATAGTAACCAGCTAAACCCAAGAAGCTCTGAATATTGGTTGGAGTCCTGGGTTTAGGCCACTACTTAACCACTGCAATCTTTTATGAATCTACCATGATTCCTTAACTAGAAATAACATGACCCAAAAAAGTGACAACATTCAACCAAAATTCACATTTTGAAAACTTGGCATACAACTACTGCTCTTTCAAGCACCACATGGAGGTGATCGCCATGATCCACCCCACTCTTAGAGTACACCAAAACATCATTCATGAACATAATGATGAATAAATTTAGAAACTAATGGGGGACCCTATTCATCAAATCTATGAATGTCGTCAGGGCATTGGTCAACCCAAAAGACATAACTAAAAACTCAAAATGCCCATACCGAGTAAGGAAGGCAGTCTTAGGGACATGCTTCTCCCTAATATTTAACTGAAGATAACCAGAATAAAGATCAATCTGGGAGAAAAAACTAACACCTACAACTAATGAAACAAATCATCTATCCTTGGAAGAGGGTACTTATTCTTTACCGTCACCTTATTCAACTGTCGGTAATCAATACACATCTGAAGAGAACCAATCTTCTTACACTGAATAACACCGATGCACCCCATGGGGACACACTAGGATGGATGAATCCCTTGTCTAAAAGATCTTTTAGTTTCTCCTTAAGATCCTTCAACTCTGGTGGAGCTATTCTATACGGAGAAATAGAAATTGGACGAATGTTCGGAATAAGATCAATCCCAAACTCAATCTCCCTATCAAAAGGAACACCAGGGAGGTAATCAGGAAGACCTCAGGAAACTCATTCACCACCAAAATAGAATACAAAGAAGGACCTTCGAGTTGGAATCTTTAAACCAAACCAAGCAATAGAGACACCCTTTAGAGATTAATCTCTGAGCTCTAAGATACAATATAAACCTCCTCTTAAGAGCTAGGGAACCTCTCTCCCACTCAATAATCGGCTCATTAGGGAATTTAAAGTCAACCTTACGGGTCTAACAGTCTAGAGAAGTATAGCACGAGTGTAACCAATGCATCCACAATATGACATCAAAATCCACCATATCTAATTCAAATTGGTCCACCATAGTTTCTTCACCCCCTACAGACTCTTTTAGCAATCACAGAGTCACCTACCAGGGTAGAAATAGAAAAAGGGTCCAAAACACACTCAGGACCAAAATCGAGATGCACAGCCATAAATGGGGTCACCAAGAAAGTGTGGACCCTAGTCAAGTAAATAGTACACATCATAGAAAAAGAGATTCAACATACCAGTCACGACATCAAGTCATGCCTCAAACTCCTAGTAGGTAGTGAGAGCATAGAGACGGCTCTGATCAATGCTAGAACCAAATGGAGCACCCTTTGGTGCCAGAGATAAAGAAGATGCAACTGGAACCTTGTTTTCCCTAGAGACAACCTTACCAATAGGCCAATTTCTAAGCATATGCCCTAAATGTCCATAATTAAAGTACTTTTCCCTTCCCTCATCACAGAAACCCCGATGCAATCAACTACAAAATCTGCAAGAATGATATATTGGAGCTGACTGAGCCCCTCTAGCCTGAGATTGGGCACCCTACTCCCTAAAGTTGTCGTTACCTTGGAAACGCCTGTCTCCCAACAGCTTTAGGTATGGAGCACTACCCATCGAGTAAGACCCACAATTGACTCATTTCTTCTTGGGCTACTTACAACCATCTCTGCCACTCTGTTGTTGGCCATCACCCTACTCAAAAAATCTTAACTTTTTGCCCTGCCTCTCCCCTAACTCAGCCTACTTCTTCTCTTCTTCAACCTATTATATGTATACCAGCAACCTGGAGATATCCATGTTCTTATTTAACAAGGCAGCCTTACTCTCTAAGATAAATTCTTGAGATAAACTAAAAAAAAAATCCTCATTCTAGCCCTCATACTAGAAACCAACTTCAGAGCATACCGCGATAACTGGTGAAACTTCAAGGCATACTCCTTGACTGATATCTTACCCTTGTCTTATTCTCCCATAAAGATGACTCAACATTATCACCCCTTGTCTGATCCCATTCGTCGCACCATTGGTACGCTACATCCTTTTACCAGAAGGAAGCAAACTCCATGCCCTCTACATTAGTGGAATAAAAAACACAGAAAATTTTCTCCTTCTCATCTATAAAACCTTGAGGATCCTCCTCAGCCTTAACACCAGTAAAGGTCGAAGGGTTAAACCTCATAAAATGGCTAACCCTTGTGACCTCAAAAGATGGAGTAATAGGAACACCCCACTCAAATTCAGAAGCTACTAACTATGCCAACATATGAATGAACTGACAAAACTCAGCATTCATCACTTCAGTCTGAGAAGCCCGAGAAGGGCTAGGGAATAGGAGAAACTCCAGGACAATCAGGAACTGGACCCCTAGACCGGGTATAGACCCCATAAATAGTATAGGTCCCACCAACATTGTCCTCGAGTAGAATACAGGAGTTTTTGAGAGCTTTACATCGTTGAGAAGCCATGATCTAAAATGTGAACAAACAGGAATTAGAGAAGAATTCAGGACCTTAGACTCTATAGCTCAGAAATAGAACACAAGAAAGAGAAATATTCTGAAATGCCTTATAGCCTCTCCCTTATTAGTGTGGTGCGCTTTATACCCATAAAAGTGAATCCACCTGACACGCCTTTGTGGACTCCTAATTGACCATGAAACCTGGCTATGATACAAATCAGACACGACCCAAACCAGGGCATAGTCGTGTCAGGTGCCTCAAGTCACATCGAGACCGAAAACCACTCCCAATACCCAACAATAACCTCCCTGCACCCTATGTCAAATAAATTTCAAATATATAACAAGATAGAACAATAATAAATCAAAGGCATTAATCAAAGTCTAAAATAATAATCCAACAACCTCAATCAATTATCCAACCAGTGCCAAACCTAATGCCAATACCAATACCAAGGCTGACACCAATACCGACACCGCCCATGCCCATAGTGTCCCACAAAGTCTCTAACCAAAAATAAAAAACATCCTATCAGGACATGCCCCCGACCATAGCTATAACCAAAGTCCAAAAAACAAAAACAATGTAAAAAAGTCCATAGCATGAAATAAAGTCTTCTGGAGTATGAAAGCTCACCACTTCAGTTTGACTCTAAGTTGTCCCCAAATCCAAATCACTAAGCAGGAGTAGTATGGCCGGTTCCCGCATCGAGTGGGGAAACAGTGCCCAAAGATAGTTAGTGGAGTGAAAGCTAGCATGTAAGTAGGAATAAGGATAAAATAATGTCATTATTCAAAATCAAAGTAAATAACCATATGCAATCACATACATATATAAATATGTACCATTCTAGAAAAGGGAACCGTGTTTAGCTTATATTTAAAACCTTAACCTGGGTTGTGTAGATTTACCGTCATAATCCAACCTAGGGATATATGGGTTCAATATTACCCCATGAATGGACCCCAGTACGTTTAGCCACACAAACCAGAGATATCATAAGGGCCAAAGATTTCTTTGTACCCTTGCCCTTTATGATACATATATACATGTATAACCTTGGGGATTTTTGTTTACCCCATATGCATAAGGTCACCATGACCAACCCTCATGTTGGCAAACATGAGTTACCAGTGTCCAACCATCAGACTTACACCTTCACGGTTAGTTATCACAACTCGCATTATTTCCCAATTAAAACATTTATAACATAACCAAACCATCAATTTTCAGGAGTCAATTACCAAGGCATTTTAAAGTGGTATGATCATACCGACAATAGCTTGCAAGACATGTTATTTAGCAAAGTCTTAGGGGATACCTATGTACCCCACAAGGTTTCTAATTAAACTAAACCATGGCAACCAAGGCCTTCCAAACCATTTAGAACGAACCAAACCAATTTAAGTTCCATTACTATATTATGCAATGCAAAGATTTCAAGAATAGTCAAACTATGTGACAAAATCATTCTCATTGGTATTTTAACAATCGTGTTGAGGGCATATAGTTTCCAAAGCCAAAACAAGTATCAATTGACCATTCCCATGCAACCACATGTCCAAACCATAATTATAACATGAAAAAAACCATAAATAAGATATGGTAAAACAATATCCAACCATGAACAACAAAAACCCCCAACATCTATTTCAAAACCAAAACAAATCTACAATAATACCCTAAAAATCATTCATTAAAACATACTTTTAGTTGAAATAACAATGTGGGAGGAGTAACATGCCTTAGTCATGAAAACTCTCTGAGAGCTTTTGATCCTTAAGCCTCTAGATGACTACCTTGAAGAAACCCTAGACCAATCTTCTTGAGAGATTCTTAGAGAGTGTTTTGATCGTCTAAAGTGTAGAATTAAGGACCAAATAGTATTATAAGATGTGGGGTCTTAAGGGCATAGGGTGGGAAATTTCCAAAATACCCTCAGCTTAAAAGATGTAAAAAGAACGCAGGAGGGTACAGTTGGACCCCTCAACTCATATCCACATCATACGAATGGTACCCTCAACTCGTAACTTGATCAAAAAGTTGGACACAACATTTTGTCCAACATACGACTCCCTTATCCTAACTCATAGCATCACCATACAACTAGTATCTTTCAATTCATAGCCTAAGCAGGACATCTTGGCTATATAGTGGACAACATACGGCTGGGCACTATACTTCTCGCATTATGAACATACAACTCATATGGAGTCTTCTCGTACCAAGGATAGAACTTATCCAACATCACACTGACCAATATATGACTACGGTCCCTAGACCCGTACCCATACCATATGACTCGTATGGTTGGTCATAACATGAACAGTGAACTCAAAGCTCAGGAAATTTCTAAGGACAAAAACCCAAGGTATTTAACTTAAACTTCATGAATACCAAAACACACCCAGGTATTGAAACATCAAGCTTAACTATACGGTTAGCTAAAAACTGATCCTCTAAGGCCAAAGGTCTCTCCTGGGTCAAATGATGCACCAAGATACCAATGCTAGTTGAATTCCAGTTCAAGGCATCTGTAACTACATTAGCCTTTCTTGGATAATAGAGAAGAATAGTTTAGTCATATTCTTAAGAAACTGAAGCCAACGGCGCTGCTTCATATTAAGATCTCTCTAGGTGAAGAAATGTTGAAGGATATGATGATTCGAGAAAATCTCACAACGGACTCCATACAAGTTGTGCCTCCACAACATCTACGCAAAGACAACTAAGCACAACTCCAAATAATTGGTAAGGTAATTTCTCATATGAGTTTTCAACTGATAAGAAGAATGCGCAATCACCATACCTTCTACATCAAAATAGCACCTAACCCAACACCTAAAGCATCACAAAAGATGGTAAAACCCACACCCTTCTTAGAAAAAGTCAAGATAGGAGCTGAAGTCAACAAGTCTTTGAGATTTTGAAATCTCCCTTCACAAACTTCAGACTATCGAAAGGAAACTTTTTTCTGAGTCAACTTTGTCAATCTAGTAGCAATAGATGAAAACCCCTTAACAAAATGTCGAAAGTAACAAGCTGAACAAACAAAACTCCAAATCTCAATGGGTGGAGTAGGTCTAGCCCAACATTTTTGGCCAGATCAACCATAATACCATCCTTCAACACCACATGACCCAAGAAAGCGACAGACTTTAACCAAAACTCACATTAGAGAACTTACCATACAATTTCTCATTTCTCAATCTCTAGAGCACACCCCGTAAATGCTTCTCGTGGTGGGTCTCACTCTTAGTATAAACCAAGATATCATCTATAAATACAATAACAAAGGAGTTGAGATATGATTGAAATACCCAAATCATCTACTCCATGAATGCAGTAGGGGCATTGGACAGTCCAAAGGACATGACCAAGAACTCATAATGACCATGTCAAGTTTGAAAAGTTATCTTTGAAACATTCAAATCTCTAATCCCCAATTAATGATACCTGAATCTCAAATCAATATTTGAAAACACTGAAGCACCCTAAAATTGATCAAATAAATCATCAATATGAGAAAGAGGATACTTATTCTTAATCATCACCTTGTTTAACTATCGATAATCAATACACATATGTATAGACACATCCTTATTTTTCACAAACAAGACAAGCTCACCCTAAGGTGATTCCCTAGGTTAGATAAATCCTTTATCCAATAACTCCTACAACCGATTCTTTAATTCCTTCAAGTTGGTTGGGGCCATCCAATAAAGAGGATTAGAAATTAGCTTGGTACCTAACTGAACATCAATGTCAAAGTCAATATCATGATCCATAGGCATACCAGGTAAATACATAGGGAATGCATCCATAAATTCATGGACAACAAGAATAGAATCTAAAAAAAGAGGTGAAGCAACACTAGTATCACAAATATTAGCCAAATAAGACAAATATCCCCTCTCAACCAAGCAATGAGCCTGAATATTACATATAACCCTCTTGGGACCCAAATGAAATGCCCCCTTCCAAAATATCCTTGGCACACCCGATAAAGCTAAAGTCATAGTCTCGGAATAATAATCTAGGAAATCATGGTAAGGAGCCAACCAATCCATACCCAAAATGACATCAAAGTCGACCATATCTAGAACAAGCAAATCTACCCAAGTCTCATGACTAAGAAAAGTCAAAATATAGGATCGATACACCCGATCCACCATTAAGGAATATCCTATAGGGGTAGATACACAAATAGGCATAGAAAGTGGCTCACTAGAAGAATCAAGACCAAAAGAAAAATATGTAGATGCATAGGATAAATTTGATCCCAGATCAAATAACATAGATGAAGATCTAAAATAAATAGATACGATACCTATAATAGAAGCAGTAGAAGCATCTATCTTTGGACTAGTAGCTATAACATAACACTGTCCACGACCACCAACTGGTTGGATAGCCCCGTGACTACTACCAAAATCATACCTCTGATAGAACCCCTACCTCTTACATCTGAAATAAGAGTAGACCTAAGCACACATCAAGGATAGTCCTTGGCTAGATGTCTAGTCTAATCATACACATAGCAGACCCTACGACTTAAATCATTAAGAGGAGGTATAATTAGACTAGAACGGCCATCCAAAACTACTAAACCAGAAGATCCACTACCTGAACTCTATAAGTCTACGTGTACGAGTCTACCATGATATCCATGAAAATCTATAGAATTCTAATCTCAAGAAGTGTAACCTCTTAACTCTCTCTATGGTGCAATTTCTTGGAGCCTTCCTAAGGTGCTCGAAAAATACCCTCAATCATCTTATCATGATACACTATACTCTAAAATGAAACTCCATACACGACCATCTGAATCATAGCAAGCTAAATAGAAATATCCAACCCTTTCACAAACTTTTGAATCTTCTCAAATTCGGTGGAAATATTGTCATAGAAATATCTAAATAAGGCATGAAATCATGATTAATACTCTATGATAGTCATAGATCCCTTCTCCATGAGATCAAATTCATCTCTCATCTGATCCCTCTAACTTAAGGCACAAACCTCTCTAAAAAGGCATCAAAAAATTGGTCTCAAGTCATCTCAGGAGAATCAAGAGGTCTACAACTAACCAGCATATGCGGTAAAAGAGTAGCAGTTCCTTTCAGTTCAAACAGCATCAAAATTGTTCTGATTGTTGAAGGAATTATAGTGGGTTTTGTTTTGGAGTTAGTGGTCTTTGTTATACTTATGTTGAAAGAGGGCATATTGTTAAGCTTTGTTCTAAGGAAGATTTTGGTTCTAGTGAAGCTACTAACAGGTACAGAGAGATGTTAAAGGTACTAATCCTCATACTCATCCATCTAGGATCGCTCTATAAGGTGCTCATGGACAGGGTTGAGAGGGTACTCAGGGTTCTTAGATAGTAGGTGGACCACCTAGATCCTTTGTTATGTATAGATAGGACCTAGAGGCATCTAATATAGTAGTCACAGGTATTATCACTATAAATTTTCATGAGGCATATTCTCTTATTGATCCTGGTTCTATGTACTTGTATGTGTCTCCATCTTTTAATTTATCCTTATATCCATCTTTTAATTTATCCTTATAAAGAAGGATTGAGACTCTTATTTTTCTATATATTGTTATGACCCCAGTGGGGGAGACTTTATTAGTGGATAGAGTTTATAAATATTATGTGATATTTGTTTAGGACTGGGCATATTTTGGTTTAAACCAAAAAAATCAAAAAAACAAATCAAAATTTTAATTTTGGTTTGGTTTTTTGGTTTTTCGAATCGGTTTTGGTTTTCAATTTTGGAAATTTGGTTAAACGGGTTGGTTTTTTGGTTTTTCAAAAAAATAATTTGGATAAACCGATTAATCAAAATTTTATGAATAATTAATAATATATATTTTATTATATATATATTTTATTATATATATATAATATTTAATAATAGAATATAAATAAATAATAGCAACCCTAATAACTAATAAGTAATATCTCGCCACATACAACTAATAGCATATATCAGTCAATAGTCGAACAATCGATCGAACCATATACCGCCAGCAAGATCGTCCTCTATACAACAACACCAGAGTCGGCAACCAGATGACCATTATGGGCTGCAGCCCGAAGTGACAACTGTGGTCTTTCTAGCACAACCATTCTTTTGAGTTTCAATTGCTTATGCAAACTTATGCATGATGAAGTTATATATTATGTTAAACTTATGGTTATATCATTTAGTTTCATTCATGTTGAGTTATTTATATCTGGGAATGAAAAATAGGTTTGAATCATTTTTAAAAAAATTATTAATTTTAAATGTCCAGTTATAACAAAGAGAGGTTCACTACTTTAATCTTAAAAACTGAAATAAAAATCTGAAATAACCAAACCAAATTTGTAGAAACCAAACCGAACCGAATTTATTTTGGTTTGTTTATGATTGTCATTTTTGTCAATCCAAAAATCAAAAAACCAAATCGATATTAAATTATCAAACCGAATAAACCAAATGCCTAGCCCTATATTTGTTTGGGGTAGGACACCATAGTTAACCTACTTGTGTTGCCAATGTCTAACTTTAATGTGATTATAGGTGTGGATTGGTTGGCACCCTGTTATGCTATGGTTGATTGGTATGCTAAGGTTTTACATTTTGATATTCCTGGAGAACCACCTTTAGTGTGGAAATTTATGACTTTATGACTCAGGGAAAGATAATATCTTATGTAAAAGGAAGCCAAATGATTAATCATGGGTGTTTGGGTTTTATTTCCACTGTTTATGACATGAAAGTAGAGGGAGTTACTATTTATAATATTCCTATTGTTTGAGAATTTATTGATGTGCTTCCAGATGATTTGACTGATCTACCTCCAACAAGAGAAATTGAGTTAATCATATACTTATGCCAGGGACTCAACCTATCTCCATTCTACCTTACCGTATGGATCCAGCTGAGTTGAGAGAATTAAAGGCTTAAATCCAAGAGTTACTTGATATGGGATTAATCAGGCCTAGTGTATTACCTTAGGGTACACCTATTTTATTTATAAAAATGAAAGATGGCACGATAAAACAATCAAAAATAAATATCCCTTGCATTGTATTAATAATCTATTTGATCAGTTACAGGGTGATAATCACTTTTCTAAAATTGACTTGATATCAGGCTATCATCAGTTGAGAATCAAGGCTGAAGATATTACTAAGACAACTTTTCAGACTAGGTTTGGGCATTTTGAATTTTTATGATGTCTTTTGGACTGACTAATGCACCTGCAGCATTTATGGACCTCATGAACAGGGTATTCAAGTCATACTTAGACCATTTTGTGATGTGTTCATTGATGACATTTTGGTCTACTCTCGGAGTGAGGCAAAATATGGGTAATGCTTGAGAATTGTGCTGCAGACACTTAGAGAACAAAAGGTTTATGCCAAGTACTCAAAGTGTGAGTTTTGGTTGGACATGGTTTCTTTTTTAGGATATGTGGTGTCAAGATATGGGATTCATGTTGATCAAAAAGAGATTTAAGCAGTTTGAGATTGGCCTCAACCTAGTATTGTTGCAGAGATACATAGCTTTTTAGGTCTAGCAAATTATTATAGGAGGTTTGTGTAGGGTTTCTCAAATATAGCCGCTCCATTGACTCACTTGACTTAAAAAATATGGTTTTTCAGTGGTCAGATGAATGTGAAGAAAGTTTTCATAAATTAAAGATGGCATTGATTTCAGCTTTGATTTTGGCTTTACCTACAGTAGAGGGTAGTTTCACTATTTATTATGATGCGTCTTGAATTAGAGTGGGTTGTGTTTTAATGCATAATATTAAAGTGGTGGTATATGTTTCTCGGCAGCTAAAGGTCTATGAGAAAAATTATCTGGCTAACGACTTGGAATTGGTTGTGACCGTATTTGCACTAAGGATCTGGCGTCATTATTTTTAAGGTGAGCCATGTGAAATCCATACTGATCACAATAGTCTACAATACTTATTGAAGTAAAGAGATCTAAATTTGAGAAAATGAAGGTGGTTAGAGTTACTAAAAGATTATGTTCTTACTGTCTTATATCATTCTTGAAAAGCAAATATGGTAGCAGACGCCTTGAGTAGGAAGTCTGTGGATAGCTTGGCCCGATTTGCTGCCAAAAGGTGACCTGTGGTTATGGATATTCAGGCTTTATCCAATCATAGAGTTTGAATTAATCACATAGTGCTTGCAAGTTACTTGCAGTGTTGGTGGTGTTGTCGTCCTTAGTTAGGCAAGTTAAGACTTGCCAATATAATGATCCCTATCTTACTAGGCTTGAGATCGACTAAAAAATGGTGACGTTAAGTCTTTCAATATAGATGGTGAAAGTTTTCTACATCGTCATGGGAGATTATGTGTTCCTATAGTGAGTGATGTGAGGTAGCTAATTCTTAAAGAGGCTTCATATCTCGTGATACTCAATTCACCCTAGTGCTACAAAAATGTATCAAGACTTGCGCAGATTATTCTGGTAGAAAGGTATGAAGGTTGATATTATGAAACATGTGATAAGTTATTTAAATTATAAGTAAATCAAATATGAACATCAAAAAACTAGTGGAATTATGCAAAAATTAATTATCCCATAGTGGAAGTAGGAAAGGATTACTATGGATTTTGTTCTTGGGTTGCCAAATACCTTTAGAAAGCAGGACTTAGTTTGGATGATAATGGATAGACTTATAAAATCTTCCCATTTCATACACTTTCGGGTTATTTATACCGCAAAACAGTTAGATAGTTTGGCTACATGGTGTGCATATTTGTCATGACCCAAACCAGGGCCTGACCATGATGGGTATCTCAAGTCTACTGAGGATCGGAGACCACCCCCATTGCCTAACCAGACGAAACATAGCACACCTAGGAGTAGCTGAAATCTAAACATGAAATAATATAAAAAGATGATCAAATCAAAGATGACTAAGAGTGTCAACATCAATACCTAATCCACAATAATATCCACAAGCCTCTACAAATATGAAAACAATCTAGGCCAAGACATGTCATCGACTCTGGCAATGAAACTGACAATGATAATGTAAAGGTGAACTCTTCAATTCTAGTTTATAAAAGAAAACTGATGAAATGAACAAGTCTTTTGGAGAATGAAATCTCACCACTTCATCGCCAATGACCGATGAACCAAAATAATCCACCTGATACTGCATGAGAAAAGTATAAGTATCTCTGGTGCCTGCATCACATGGGGATATAGTGTTCGGAGACGGTTAGTGGGTTGAGCACTAGCATAAAACTTAGGGATATGGAAAAATATAATTCCCAGTCATATCTAATTCAAACCCATTGTACATGCTCACATACATGCATACATATATATAATAGATGTTGGGGTAGGGAAGAATGTTAAGTATGATAGTAAAACATTATCCTGGGCTACATAGCTTAACCGTCATAAATAGGCACCCATAGGCTATATGGGCTCAGCTCCCCCTGTTGAAAAGGCCCCAGTGTGTGTTAGCCACATGAACTGAAGGTATCAAAGAAGACCAAGGAATCCTCGACCCCACATCAATCCAAGATACAATTATATATCAATATTGTAAACTATGTACACAGTCATCAAGACCAAACCTTATATCGACAAATATGAGTTTCCAGTATAAGTCACCTAAGACCCATACCTTCACGGCTTAGCTACATAACCCCTATTAAGCCTAATTTAAAACAAGTTTCACATAACCCATTTATTAACTAAAGAATCAACTGTTAAGACAGACCATGGGTATCTTCATACCCTTACGCTTATAAGTCTATCTCTATGGCATAACAATCACATTAACTTGGGGGAATGCCTTGACCCCTTTTTTCATTAAATCAATTATAGCCAAAAAGACCTTCAAAATCCATGTTCATTATTTAACCATTTATTCAATGCAATATCATAGGTGAGTAAGTCAAACCAAGTAACAATTCCATAATTTAAAGCCATTCACACAAGTGGGTTGAGGAAACACAATTATTCAAAACTAGTTTCCAAGTTTAAAACATCAATTTGGGGGAAAACCTTGATGTCCGTTCCAAATCCCACACCCATGCACCCCATTAGTTCAAAACAATAACTTTAAAGCATGAGTAACACATCAAAACCATAGGAAAACAATTCAAGGATCAATCATTCCAAAACCCTCAACTATGCCAAACCCACATTTAAATGCATATAATTAAACTATTTAAAATACATGTTTTTTATGAAATAAGAGTTGTAAAAGAGTAACATGCCTGAATTAGGAAGGTTTATGGAGAGAAATCAACCCTTAAGACCTTAGATGACCAACTTCTTTAAAACCCTAAGTATCTTGACCTAGGAGAGTTTTGGGAGTTTGAGAGAGTGCTTTGAGTGTTAAAGTGTTGAAAATAATATGCCAAGGTTGTTTCATGATCATGAACATTAAGTGGGTAAAGAGGGAAATGTCCAAAGTTCCCTCAACTTAAAAGCTAAAAAATTGTCGCCAATGACTATGGTTCACTATACGACTCGTAAGGACTCACTACAGCTTATTACCATGAGTCGTAGTCTGTACAGTAGCTGAAGGACCCTACTATGGTAACCCTACAACTCATTAGGAGACCCTACGAGTCGTAGTCAATATAAAATACTTCGGGTATTACACATGTTTGGTTACGAATATGACTATATGACTCATTTTAATTCTTTACAACTCATAACCTCTTAGTTGTATCCATAAAAGAAACTCTAGGCCAACATAATGTCCAGTCTATGATTGGATCCCTAAGACCCATAATAATACGTAAAGACTCATTAGGATAGGCGTAGTCTGGGAAGTGAGTTTAAAAACTCAAAAAAATTTAGGGAGGGGACCAAAATCCAGGGTGTTACACTATTTCAATCATATCTGATCGAGGTGCGTAATGAACTACTGAGTTCTGGAAATCTTTTAAGAAATTATATGGTTCGCAAGTTGAGTTGAGTATAAATTTTCATCCATAGACTGACAGGCAGTCTGAATGAGCTATTCAGACCTTAGAGGACTTGCTTAGACCTTGCGCGATTGATTTTCGTAGCCATTGGGATGACCAATTGCCTTTAGCAGAGTTTTCTTATAATAATAGCTACCAGTCGAGCATTCAAATGGCACCATATGAGGCTCTATATGTTCATAAGTATCGTTCACTAGTTCGCTGGTTTGAGCCTAATGAAGCAAAGTTATTAGGTACAAATTTAGTTCAACAATCATAAGAGAAGGTTGCAGTGATATGGGACCAACTTAAGATGTCACAAAGCAGACAGAAGTCCTATGCAGATAAGAGGTTCCATGATTTGGAGTTCTCAAAAAGGGAAAAAGTTTTTTTTAAAGTTCCTCCCATGAAAGGAGTTATGAGATTTGGCTGAAAAATAAGCAAAGTCCTAGATACAATGGTCCTTAGAAGATCTTGTACCAAATTGTATTGGTGGCATATAGGCTTGTTTTACCTTCGAGATTGATTGCAATTCATCCTGGGTTTCACATGTCGATGCTTAGATGATATATTTGTGATGATAGTCATAAGATCCATCCTGAGGATGTAAAACTTGATGAGAATCTGATTTATAAGAAAAGCCCGATAGTTATTCTTGATAGGCAAGTGCAATAATTAAGATTAAAAAATATAGCTTTAGTCAAAGTGTTATGGCATAATCATCCAACGAGAAGGAAACTTGGGAGTCCGAAGAGGAGATGCAAGTTAGATATCCTTACTTATTTGATACTTCAGATATGATTCTAGACCCGTTGGGGGACGAATGTTATTTTAAGTAGGGGAGAATGTAATAACTTAGACCTTTTAATGAGGGCTATAAAGGTAATTTAACTTATATTATTAATATTAATTAAGAGACTTAAGTAAGCAAGCCAAAACCCTTTTCCTTCTTTGTTTTTTTTCATGTTTCAGTTACTGAAGGAGTGGAATATTAGGGCGTGTAGTTCCATTATTTTTGGTAGAGAAAAATGGCTTATTGGTAAAACTTTTGGGGATTTCAAAGGCTACAAAGACTATTTCAAGTGAGAAGCTGTAGGTATGTCAAATTAGTTCTCATTTAAATTAGTATGTGTCATGGTAGTAATTAGTTAAAGAAATTACAAAGCAAAAAGAAATCATAAGGGAAGAAAGCATTACCTTTTGAATGAATAGTGGAAAACGTTGTTACTTGTGCTATTGATGTGAATTTCTTTACTTTCGCTTTTCACTATTTTTATCCAAATCACTTATGATTGAATAATGATGAGGGGCAACATGATTTGAGAAATCATGACTAGGCAACATACTGATTTGGGAAGTGATTAATACGCATCTTAGGAGATAGTAAAATTGTTCTCTATTTTATAGATTTGAGGCACTGTTTGTTGGTACTTGCTGGAAATTACTGGTTTTCACCTTGATTTTCCTAGTATAGTGGAGTATTAATATTTTGAACATGAGTATGACCCATACTAGCATAATTGATATCGTTAATTAATATATTTTCATAGATTGAAGCTATTAGAGGCTATTTGGTTAGTGTTCTACGAGTTACAAGGTAGAGGAATTTGTTGTTAGCGAGGTAAGTGAGACTATAATCTTTGGTGATTGCTTTAACAAAAATGTATCTTTATGCCTAGTCCATGTATTGGGTCAAGCGTGTGCTTAATAGAATTGGTGGTCTTTGACTAGTAGTGGATATGTATTTTATGAAGTATACTGAGAATTTTTTAGTGGTGATATGTGAGGTAAGGTTGGAGCATTGAATATATTTTATTTGTTGTCGTTAAAGTCTCTGGAGGCACACATAGTTATCATAATTTATTAAGGGCATACTTATGTTGCCATAATACGTTAGTGGCCTGGTACATGCTACCATAGTAGACTTTTGGGGCATTATATATAACGTCATGGACTTGTCGGGGTTCTAGGATGATCACCTTCACTGTTGTTTATGACAAGCCATGAGAGTTGATTGAGTTGAGATACATGGTGGCTTGTTGAACCTTCGGTTGGATCCTATTGAGCTTTATATCATAATATATATTTTGTACATATCATTACCATATTTTTGTGCTTTGTGTTTTTCTAACACTTGTTCTAGGGGTATAAAAGTAATGGATTGAGGATCTTACTGGGTTATATTTATGTCACAACTCAAGACTACACCCTAATAGTAACACGGTGCTTAGAACTACAAGTGATCCCAAGCTAACCCATGAACTGGAATGATACTTGAGAAACTGATTTGGAATATATAAAATAGCTAAATTTGTTGTGCGGAAACATAATCATGACATAATCTGGATAAATAAAGTACTAATAAAGTTTACAACCTGATAAAACCGAAGAGAGAACTGGAATTTACATTTCATGACTCTGGCTGACTATTTATTAAGCCTCTACTATACTGACTATAGATAGCTAGGACATGCCTTGAACTACCAATAATCAATACATATGAATAAATACAATATAGTACATAAATTATAACTGACTGGAGTCCCCGAAATAGGAGAACTCATCACCTCCTGGCTGGAAGCTACGAACTATATGATTATGATGTGTGTGCTACACTGGTACCTACATTATGAGATAATTTAGCACATAGACATATATGTGGATCAGTACTTTAGAATGTACTGAGTATGTTGGGGTGAATGCCATACGTAAAACTGAATAGATACATAATCTTAAAACATGCATGCTAAGTGTAAGTAAACTTATCAAGAGACTAAAATCAACTGAAAGCTGAAGTATCTTAAAACTTGCATAAAAAATATAATCTGATAAGTTGCTGAATCACTACACTTAGTTTCTTAAATATTTACTTTTGTAGAATAAGTAAAACTAAAACTGGGAAGCGGTAAAACATGAATATTGTATGTAAATCTCATGTAAAGCTGAACATGTTGTAGAATTGAATTGAGGACCATGTATGGATACTAGGTCTAAAACTATTTGATGAAAACTGACACAAAATCATGCACATCTGATCTAAAATATAAACTGACATAAAGCGAGGATCTGAATATACAACTATACTAAGCATGAAAGCATGAACATGTAATATCTGAGAATGCGAGAATAAGCACAAACATAATACAAAAGTAATATGAAAGCTAAAAGGCTGAAATCTGTATAATTGAATAACTGACAATCTGTACGCTTGGTCAAGTAAACCTGAGCTGAGATACACTGAGATATTGACTAAAATTATGAGATGTATCATGTAACTGACATACCCCAATCTGAGCTAATTACGGTCCAACCCAGTTGGAAGGGTGTCAGTACCACGCCATGGGTACTAACATATGGCTGACGATATGGATCCACAAGACTGATGTCCCGAAGGACTAGGGAGTCACCCACTACTGGCAGGTGCTCCTATGAAATATATGTCAACCCTCAAATGGTAGAAAGACTCTCAAACCTACGCTGGCTATGTAGTTTTAGAACTCAGGGATTGTTACTAAGGGTCACACCCTCTACTGACAGGTGATCCCCCATCCCTATATTTGCTCGGTGCTAAATCCTACTCCTAACTGAACTGACACTGAAATAATGAACTGATGCATGCACTGAAGACTGATATGCTCAAACATGGTATTTTGAAAAAAGGACAGTGCATGCATAATCTAAAGTAACCATGAACTTGTAAACTGAGGTATTTAACATGAAATAATACTGGTGGGTTTGTTATAAAAACGATAATCTGAGTATGGCGGTAAAATCATGGTTCTGACTGACTTGTAACTTTAAAATCTAACTTGAATCCTTGTGTTCTTGAGATAAAAAGCTTGAATTATTGTTCTTGAGAAAGGAGAGGGTTTTTACGTGAGTTGATTTGAAGAATATGGGCAAATAATACTCTTTTGGGTGTTATAATTCGGGCCTTGGACATTTGGGGTTGAGGGAAAAGGACCAAAGTACCCTTTGACCCTTAAGATGCTGAAATAGTGAAGGAATAGACCTTGTGGTATGCCCTATAGTCTGTAGGAGTAGACCCCGTGACACCTGCCTTAGTCCGGGGGAATAACCCCCAGGCGCGGGCTTATCGCCTACCCTTATTGCCTCTTACAAAAAAGGCCATAACTTTTTGTGCGTGTATCAGATGAAGGCAAAATTGGTATCATTGGAAAGATAACTCAATTATCGATCATTCGGTGGGTCTATAACTATAAAAATCCGCATATATCAAATGTTATAAATGTTCAAAGTACACCCTTGTAGAATCAAATACAAAGATTTGGCTGAATCAAGGGCTCTTAGCTCCACTTCGCTCTAAAGTGATTCCTATGAATATTTTTCACCTTGAAAGCACATCATACAATAGGATAATGATCATGACATATGTATTCAGATACCAATCATGGGATTAAAGTTTACACACGTAGGAATAACGGTTCAAAGTCTAGCCCGAAAATGTGGGGTGTTACAATTTATATATAGCTTATTCCTTACTTGCAGGTCTACAGATACTATTGTGAAGGGTAATACTCATGGATAACTGTTCATTCCTGAAGGTTCTATTGCTGAGTTGAGCCTTTGCATTGTTCGTGGTGGTTGTCGTTTCAAACCTAGTTATATTTATATTCTATTTATCTCATTGAGTTTGCATTCCCGAAAGTTGACTCACATAACTCTGTTTAGATAATCCATGGTCTTAGTATGAGATTTGGGGCTAGATATTTATTAACTAAGCTATTGTTATTTTCATAAACAGTTATACGATAATTGGTTGGATAATTACTTTGCTTTAGTGATTAATTCATGCATTTGGAGTTGCATATATTCTTATCTCAGTGTTTATAGACATTGTGAAATATATGGAGAAGTGGTGTTAGCGGGAGCCAGTCACACCCAGAGGTTATTTTGGGATGTTACATATTTCTTCCAGCTGAGTTTTGCCGAATTTGCCGGAGATGTTAACAAAAAAGTAAGAATGTCTTCAAAAAATATCTCTTTATTTTAATAACTGATTTTCTAATTAACCTGATAGTTTTTGTTGTAGTATCCTCATCAATGATGCCGATTGTTCAATGCCACAAGCGTTATAGTAAGATGCCTTTGTTGGACCCTTAGAATTATGTTTATTCAATATTTTGGGTATTTCAGTATATAGTGTAGATTGCTCCTGACATAATGTACATTTTTCACACTGTCTAACTAAATTGACAACTTAAGGCTGCAATTTATTATTACTATATTGCTGTCATTTCTGAAATTGAGGTGTAAAAACACATATTTGTTGTTCTCTAGCTAGCTTTGTAGCAGCTTCATCACTTCATAAATACTTTCAGTAAAAACTTTTTCCGTTTGTATTTTAATAGAATTGCATTAAACAGTTCCTGCTGCAACCATCAAAGTTATCTTTGAATTAATTTTATTTCTATATTAAAATCCATATGCATAGTTTGTCTATAATATCAAATGTGTGCATATAATGATTTGGGATCGCACATTTTCTCTACTTTCAATTTGTTATGCAAATCTTTGTGAATCTCGACCTTTATTTACTTTCCTTCTGTAGTAGCACTACAACAAAATTGATATATAGCTACGAAATTATTAGCTACGAGATGAAATTCGTCACTAATTGTTCACCTTTTATGACGAAAATTACATTTCGTATCTAAATACATGAAGCACATACTTTTAGTGACGAAACGTAAAATTTCGTAGCAAAGTTTTGTCCTCTAAAGTTTCCCACCAAAATATATTTTGGCGCCATTTTATTGAGTATCATTAGTAACAAATTTTAAGTTTTCAGTGACACCCTCTTTTATCACCAATAATGGATTCAATTCATGACAAACTATTTTTTGTCTTGAATTAGTTATAATTTTAGACACAAAAAAAAATTCGTCATAAAAAATAAGTTGTCGCAATAGTGAAAAATTAGAGTTTGTAGTTAAATATTGTAAGTTTTAGCTACAAAATTTGATATTTAATTGTAACCTCAATTTTTGTCAATAATTCTATAAACAAGTACAACAACAACAAACCCAGTGTAGTGACACTCATTTTATTGTCTCTAATAATGGATTCAATTCGTGACAAACTATTTTTTGTCTTGAATTAGTTATAATTTTAGACACAAAAAAAAATCATCATAAAAAATAAGTTATTGCAATAGCGACAAATTAGAGTTCGTAGTAAAATATTGTAAGTTTTAGCTACAAAATTTGATATTTAATTGTGACCTCAATTTTTGTCACTAATACTATAAATAATTAGTGACGCTCATTTTATTGTCTCTAATTAATCTATGATTCAGTGACAACATAATTTTTTCACAAAATATGCCATCACTAAGTAGTGATGATTTAGAATTTGTAGCTGAATAATTTAGTAATTTTTTTCTACAAAAAAAAATTGTAGCTAAATATAAATTGATCTTTGGCTAATTTTTTTTATGATTATTAAAAATTAATTGTATATTGATATACACTACAAGAAAAACAGCCTCTAGGGAAGGAAATTCCCGTCCCTAAAAGTTCAACTCTGATCGCAAATGATCTTTTAGGATGAGAAAATGTTGATCGTGGCTCGTCCATATAGCCCCTTCACTAAAGGTCTTTTGCGATGAGGTACTCTAGTTGGTCGTTAAATGTCATTAGACATGGTAACATATCTGATCTCAAAAACACTTTTAGAGACTGTATATCGCGTCCCTAATAGATGATTTTCATCTTTAAAAAGTAATTTTCTGATCGCTGAATGTTTTTAGCGATGACTAACTACCTTTTACTAAATTAATCTATCACGACGAGTATCTAACTCATCCTAGATTAATCTTTAGAGAAGAGCGACTGCCTCATCCTAAATTAACCTTTAGAAACGAGCAACTAACTCATCCACGATTAACCTTTCGAGATGAACAATCTAACTCGTCCTAGATTGTTACTAAAATCCTAAAATTTATATATTTCATTGCTAAATATAAAATTGCTACTGAAAATGTCAAAGGATGGTAAATATTACATTAAGTCAAAGATTGGAGCACATCACACACGTTCCTGTCTACAAGTATGAAATCAATGCCTAAATTTTCTCTTTAAATCAGAAGTCCTCTCTAGTGACCCATCCGGCATTGCACTTCTCTACAAAAAATTTGGTGACAAGAGGCCATCATTTCTGATAAAGGTCAAAAATCTTTACAATAGTCTTGGAACACTTTCATTTATTATAGTCAAGCACATAAATTAGTACGTCAATCATTCAACTGAATGGTTATATTAGGTTGTACAGGTGGTTAGTATCATCACACACATATTCAAGCCCCAATGAGCCACATAAGCATGCAATATCCCAAACTGATAATGTAGTTGCTTCCTCTTCCACCATAAGTGCATTGTGAGCCTGTATTAAGGAAACCAAATTAACATAAGCTGATAATGCATGGAATACCAACTATTAAAAGGAGTAGCTAGTTGGATAAACATTTCTCAACCATAAAACATGACATCTCTCAGCCCACACCCGAACCTTCACTCTTCAATGATAAAAATATAATAAAACCAGAAATCGCCAAAAAAGAAATTACCTCTACTAATTCCAAACTTGACCTGCATGATTTTAAGTCAATTGTCGACCCAGCAACATGTAAAAGTGCTTCATCAGGTCTATAATATTCTAAAGGATGAAGGTGATCCAGAGGATGGAACTTAATTGTTGAGCCCCTTACAGGATATTTCAGCTAGTAATATTCACATAGTATCTGCAAAGATCCATACTTATTGGCTTGGAAGGTAAAGGAAAATGAAGGGATCAGAGAAAACCTGGATAACCCACTAATGACAAGCCATAACTTGAAAATTTTAATTGGGTATGTGCCAAATAATATTCAAACCTTAACCCATTCTACTATATCACTATGCTGGCTTGAATCATCTTGACCAAAAGAAATGCTTCCTCGGCTTCAATTTTATCAAAGTCACTTCTAAAATGTCTATCTTCACTATGAGAGCCCTTACAGTTGTATCCACAACTAAAAGCACTTCATAGAGGTAGAACTTAGGAGTTGCCGACAAAAACTACCAACTTCCAGTAAGATGTCCTTTCAATATTTTAGACACAATAGATATAGTGCAGAGCAAAAGGGTCACACATTTATAAGACAGATCAGAAAGAAAAGAAATTTACTAAAATCCAAATATGAAGTACCTAGGGGAAGATTCAGAACTTTCACACTGATGATATCTTAAAAGTGGAAAAACAGCATTTGGTACACCCTTTTCTACCAGTTGTTTGTAATCATCAGTGGAATTATCAAAAGCTTCATAGACTTGCCTTCCAAGTATAAATTCTTTATTAGCAACATTTATATCATTATCAACTATACGTGCCTTGTTATCACTTCCATCCTTTGGGAGTACATCCCTTTCTACAACTCTATACTCCAGAAGAGACTTGTCACCCATAGTTTCACTAATTATAGAATCTGTAGTGATTGGTTGTGGGTTTTCTACAGTTCCATTTAGGATGTGATAACGCTCAATCTACAGCTCTCGTAGGAGTGTAAAACGGTCTTTTGTCAAATATAGAACCCAACCTGGGTTGGGTATCGATCCTACAGGGAATAGCTTGGTCAACAAGTAAGCAACGATTACTAGACTTTTAGTGCAAGTCTCGTAAGAAGGGGGGTTTGTAATGTGTAACCAAATTATTAAAGCAAAAACTGAAAATAGCAAAGTAAAAAGAAAGAATGTTTAGTAGGTTGTGAAACAATGAGAATTGAGGAGTTGGGGTTATGTCCACCTTCTGAGTTATACGTCTCTATTGACTATGAGTGTGTTGAATTCAGACATGCATGTGCTTATAGAGAATTGTATTCGATGGTAAATCCAGGCGTCTTTCGACCTATTCGAGGACTACTTCACTTTAACTCTTTCGAGCTTAAAGCATGTCTAACGGTACGAATTCTCCAAGAGGTTAATCCAGTTACGGCACTAACTTTTTAATAGGGGATGGGACCCTACTACCTTGACATTATCTCTTTTCCAGACAGATAACCTTTCTTTTGAACAAGTTAAATATTATACTGGCGTATTCTTGCGTTTGCAACCACAAAGAATTTAGATTAAGATGAAGAGAATAATGATATAAGCAACATACATGTCACGAACTCACAAACTCACAGCAATAGATAGTATCTCATTCGGCTTCAATAACCCCAACAGAGAAGTTTAGTTACCCATGAGTGCGAAGGAAATCACAATTGACATTGTTGTTATACCACAATAAAGATTTCACGTTTGTAATGGTGTGGTAGGCGTTAGGCGTGAATCCCTTAGCAAAGTAACGTTTCTCTTGTTGTGGAATTTAAGAATAGATGAATAGAAGAAGAAAAATAGAATTAATAGAAGAATGATTGTTTAGAACTAGAATGTCTTAGAAGTAGAATAGAATAGAATTGAATGTAAGGAGATGTCTTAAAATCTCTAGCAAGATAGGGTATTTATAATACCCATATCCTATTCCTACTAAGCTAATGAAATGCTTAACCAAATCCTACTAAGCTAATGAAATACTTAACCCAATTGTACTAGGTTAATGTATCATTATCCTAATCCTAATAAGCTAATGAAATACTTAACCCAATTGTACTAGGTTAATGTATCATTATCCTAATCCTAATAAATTACTGCTAGTTCCCAAAGTCTTCAAAAATGTTGTTTTAGCCCGGGACAGAATTTCCATACGCCATCTTTAGTCCTTGGCGTCCAAGATTGGCTTTTCTCCTTTCGTGAAACTTTCTTTGGCGTTAAGTTATCCATGAAATGCTGAATTCTGCATCATTTATACCTGAAACTTTGCTAATCATGTTCGTTAGCTCACTTACAGGAAAATGGACTAAAAGTGCATAAAATATACAATTTGTTCTCAAAACTAGGCTAAAATATGGGAAAAATATAGTGCTATAGGCATGTAAATTTGCCTATCATCAACACCCCACACTTAAAGCTTTGTTCGTCCTCGAACAAAATATCATGTCCCTCTAAACATCAACTTAGGGTTTCACAGCAACAACATAAAATATTCGTCAAGACAAGCACAACAATTATCAACAAAGAGTAGTTTTTTGATCATTAGTAGAAACAGTTTAACCTCTAGCATAGACTCGTGATGGTGGTCAACTCATATTCAAAAGTTAAGGCACAAAGAATCATACACAACTACCCAAAACTCATCAACCATGTGTGTCTCACAATATATTACCCATAATCACTCACAAGTATAGCATATTTTTCTAACATGGGTATCAAAATATACTTGCTCTCACTCTCACAAAGAATTCATATGCAGCAACTGATGACCATAGGCTTGCCCTTAGTGTAATGCTCCACTAAATGTCAGAATGCTAATCTTAGAATCAAATAGGTCTTTTGCTGGTTGTAATGTAGGCTAAGGGACAGGTAGGACTATTTTGGCCAGAAATAGTGACTATGTTCCTAAGCGCTTTAATACATCACATTGTATCATTAACACTTTTCTTTCAAACAACCTCTCTACTTTCTTTTAATCTACCACCCTTTTTCTCCTCTTTTGTTTTTCAATTTTAAACATAACCAACTTTTTAGTTTTCCTTTCTTTTTTTCTTTTCATAACATACCTCTTATGATAGCACTTCTTTTTCATAATGAATTCCAGCACCCATACATTCTAAAGCATCATATTCACCCAATTTCCTCTTATTTTGTCACATGACTTTTTCACTTTAAAGCACTTAGGAATTTGGATCAAATTATGGTCTTGAAAAAAAATGGATTAGGCTTACATACGAGGTTTGTCAAAGAAAATAGGCTAAAGGCTCAAAAGGGTTTAACTAGGATGATGTCCATGGGTAGGTAAAAAGAAGGTAAATAATCATAGGTTGCCAAAGAAATGCCTAAATCATCTCCTAGACTTGCACTCTTTATTTTTGCTTCACATACATACCAGGCAAGTTCTAGCATCAGCCACAAGCACAGAATATACTATTATCTCACACACACAAGGCATATGGTCGACTTTATTGGGAGTAGTATAGACTCTTGACCCAACAGATGAAGGAATTAAACCAAAAAATATCACATAGTGAGTCACAATTAGAGCCTAAATGTCTCAATAGTCATGATTTTAGCACAAACTCTTGTGATAATCTCATGCTGCCTATTAGAATAATTTCATGCGAAGCTAAGCTAAAAAAAACAATTAACTACAAACAAGCATAAATAAATGCAAATGTGGATGGAGAAGTATAGCATGCAAATACCAGTACCCCACACTTAGACGGGACACACTATCCTCAGTGGAAAATAAATAAGAAGAACCTGGTTAGTCGGACTCATCCTCTATGTCTGGGGTCATACCCCTTGCATCGGAATCATCATCAGAGTCGTCATCCTTAGAAGTTCCTCATAAGTATCCCACTTAATTCCAAGAGTGAGTCGAGGTATTTGCAGCGAGGAGGGTTCTCCTTGCTCTTTTCGGCCTCTTTTCTTGCCTTTTTGTGAAGTGGTAGCCTTATCTTTGCCTTGTCTTGCTTTGGTGCCATTGTACCTGAGACTTAAAACAATGTTCATGTTAGCATCATCTCGATGGATACAATCTATAAACAAGCAGTAGTGGCACTACCCCACACTTAGTTTGTTGGTACAGACTAGTGAAGTAAAAGTGGTCGATTACTCAGACTTCATCGACATACGTTTTAGGGGCTATATTCCAACAAGAAATTCAGATATGTAACACTTCTTGCAATCTTTGCAATACTTTCATGTTAGGTATATCAAGACTTCTACATAGGGATTACATCATGGTATAGTTTCTATCAATAATCACAATCTCCTATGTCGGTAGGCAACTATAAGTCTTATTCCGATGAGCGAGACATCCCAACATGTAAGTATTCAAGTGACAAGAGTATGCAATGTTCATGACTATAGCAATTCCGGAGTATGACAATGCATCAAAATCGAATTGAAGTCGGAAACAAGTTAAGATCATCCTAACGTATATGTTCACTCACTTGGTTGTGTATCAACAATTCAAACACATTAACATCACCAATCTTTCTTCAATATGTAGCAATTCATTATAGACATAGCAACGTAGAACTTACGAAAAATAGATGAAGAACAAAAGAGTACTTACGTGATTGAAGCCTTTGGAGATGTTCTTGTGAAGTGGGAGAGCAAAAAGAAAAGTTTTGAGATGATTTGGAGAGTATGTGCGGCGCCTAGGTCAAGTTTTCAATGTGTTTGTGTTTCAAGACTAAGTCTCCTTTATATAGGAAAAGAATGGGTCATATTTTGACCCATTTAAAATCGGTTTTGGAGACAAAAAGTGACCATAGGCGGCGTCTTTAGCTTTGCCTATGGTGACCATAGGCGGCGCCTAATGCAAAGCATTTGCTAGCATAGGCGGCGCCTAGTTCAATGCCTTTAGTTACCATAGGCGGCGCCTTTAGCATGGCATATGAGATTCAGAGACCAAATGTTTTAGCATAGGCAGCGCCTATGCTATGGCATTCTTGAGCATGGGCGGCGCCTATGCTATAGCACACTAGATTCCGAGACCTTGGGCTATAGTATAGGCTTTGCCTTGTTCGTGGCCTAGTTTTACCTAGGCCTAGCCTTGCTCGATGCCTATTTTTTCATGAGCAATGCTCAATCCATAGCCTTATGCATCTTCATTCCTAACTCACCACCTTTACCATGCAATACGTCTAAATCGTCATTTGAAATCAATCTCCTCGTTTTATACCTCTTGCACCTACATTTTCTCAAACCAATGAAAACAATTAGTACGATGGGTTGTCTCCCATCAAGCGCCTTAGTTTTGGTTGTGGCACGACTCTTATTTTTGGATTTTTATTTATCAAAAATGAAACACGTACTAGAATGAGAGAAAGACAAAAAAATGAAAAACGATAAACGATGGGTTGCCTCCCATCTAGCGCTTGATTTCTTGTCGCGGCACGACATAGCTACCTCGTGTACTTAGACTTCGTCGAGATAGATGGTGGATAATTTTCTGAATGGATTCAGACGATAATGAGGCTTACTTGTAGGCATGCAATCTTCTTCGAGATGACCCTTGTGCATGCCTATCCCAGGAGGGATACCAATTATATCATCAATAGTCCAACCCATAGCTCTCATGTATCTCTCCAGAGCAGAGATGAGAGCCTCTACGTGCTGTTTACTTAAATCATCCGCACTCACCGGAAGTATATTTATACTTTCCAAGAACACATACCTTAGATAATCGGGGAACTCTTTCGATTCTAGCATTGGTGGCTCTTCAAGGGAAGTCTTCGCTGTTGGTGACGGTTGATTCTTAAGATCATGGTCCGGTTGCTTAGGAGTATGGGAATAGGACTCTATTTCTGTTAGAGCACCCATAAGTTCTTCATAATCTTCATCATCCTCATGCTCAACATTCAGTGGCACAGCAGACAATGGCTCAACAGTAAGTTGTTTCTCTACAGATAATGCTTTCTTATCCTCATGATGAACATCAGCTACAGAGAACACATTCATATCGCTGGGATGCTTCATTGCTTTGCATATATCAAAGCGGACCACTTCGTCATTCAACTGAAATAAAAGCTCATTAGCTCTCATGTCAATAAGCGCACTTCCTGTTGCAAGGAAAGGACGTCCCAAAATTATGGGAACTTCAGAATCCACCTCGCAATCCAAAATCACAAAGTCTGCAGGAAAAATGAAGGTAGACACCTTCACCAACACATCATTCAAGATACCCAAAGGTTGTTTTACCGACCTATCTGCCATCACGAGCCGCATATTGGTTGGTGTAGGGTCGCCCAACCCTAACTTTCTGTAGATGGATAGTGGCATCAAATTGATGCTAGCTCCCAAATCGCACAATGCCTTAGCAAAATTCATAGATCCAACCGTGCAAGGAATAGTGAAAGCACCAGGGTCTGCCTTCTTCTGTACTAAGGACCTTGTGGCAATTGCACTGTAATGATGAATATTATCTGCCGACTCATAGCTTACTGCCCGCTTCTTTGTCAAAAGATCTTTCATAAATTTCGCATACCCAGGCATTTGTTCAAGTGCTTCCACCAATGGAACATTAATGGTCAGCTGCTTTAACATAGTCATGAATTTGCTGAACTTCGTATCATCCGCCACCTTCTTCAATCTTTGGGGAAAAAGTGGTGGTGTGTATGGAGTTGTTCTCTCCATGGCTTTCTTCTCCTCTTGCCTTCATTTTTCAGCCTTTTCAGGCTGCAACATGCTCGGTGTACCGTCATGGACGTCGTGGGTGGATTCTACGGCAACATCTCTTTTTGCCTTGTCATCAATGTCTGCTACATCGTCGACCACTTGTTTGCCCTTAGATGAAGTTTCCAGCGCCTTACCACTTCGAGTAGTAATAGCCATGCATGATCCCTCATTCCTTAGATTTTGCACAGTGTCGCTAGGTAAAGTGCCAGCCTTTCTTTGATTGAGTGCTGCTGAAAGTTGGCTCAATTGCTGCTCTATTTGCTTGATTGAAGTGGAATGTGAATCAACTAATTGCTTCATAGAGGACAAATCATTTATTACCTCCGTTACTCCCGCGCTAGTTGCTTCCACTCCTTTCAGTAGTTTAGCCATCATGTCTTCCATACTTCCAGAACTAGATGTGGTGGCGTCACGTCTTCCAGGGGGAACATACAAACCACTACTGTCATTCTTGTTCTTCCAACTACCTTGGTCCATGTTTCCAGATTTACCATGATAGTTCCGACCTTGGTTTCCTTGGGCATTGCCTCGGAAACCCCCCTGATTGTTTAAGTAGTTGGCTTCTTCTTCCGAATCAGATTCGTCTCTTCCTTTTGACGCAATAGCTTTCACTTTTTCGGTCTTCCCTGATAATAAATGCTTTGTAAGAGATCCACTTGTGTTTTCATGTGCGCCATATCTTGATCACGTTCTTCTTGTCTTCTCCTTTGGTCTGCAGTCATGCCTATAGATAAAGTGGGGCTTGCTACCTCAGAATCCCTGGTATGCCAAGCTCTACTTTGTTTCGTCATACGATCTAGCATATTGCTTGCTTGACCAAAGGTGAGATCCATAAAGGATCCTCTAGTCGCATTATCCACCACTGGTTTAGTTATTGAATTCAGGGCTCTATATAATATCTCCATTAGGTGAACATTAGTCATATGATGGTTTGGGCACCTCGCTAGCTTTGTCTTGAACCTCTCCCATGTTTCATGAAGAGCTTCAGTGGGAAGCTGACGAAAGTTGCTGATTTCATCTCTCAATTGTGCTCTTTTGGATGGCGGAAAGAATCTTTCTAGGAAAGCGTCTCTCAATTGCCTCCAATTTGTAATAGAATCAGGAGTCAGCCCATTCAACCATAGAGTTGCCTCCCCAGACAGAGACAATGGAAATAAGCGTAATCGAATTGCATTCTGACCAACACCAAGATTGTCAAACGACTTGCATATAGAAATAAAGTTGATGAGATGCATATTCGGATCATCGCCTGCTAGTCCACCAAATAATCCCTTGAGTTGCAATAACTGAATCATGGTGCTTGTGATGTTGAACTTGGCTCCGAGTGCCAATGGTGGAGGAATAATGGCTCCTGTGGCTCCGGCTCCATCAAGATCATCATCATCATCGTCGAAAGCTGGATGCATAGCTTGGCGTTCAAGCCTAAACCTAGCTTGACGATCTCTTCTGTTGGCAGGTGTTGCGATCTCAGCGGCATGCCTAGGGTTTAGTAGCTCGTCATCACCTAGATCTTCATCGTCAGGATTTGTTGCTCGCCCAGGGTTATCAATATTCTGTTGATGCACTTGAGCGGCGGCTAGCGCAGCTAGTCTCGCCTGTTCCTGTTAAGCAGCCATCCTTTCAATTGTGTGTTGTGCCTCCATTCTGCGAATACGTTGTGGTTCAGGATTGATAGGTAATAACGGTTGACCAGAACATCGGGTATGGGGCATGCACTGAATAAAAACCTGCAGTAAACAAAAACAAAAAATAAAAGTAAAAGTACGAGAATCTTTGACCAAAGGGTCTAGTAATTATTACAAACTTAATTGACACTTGTATTCCCCGGCAGCGGCGCCAATTTTTGATAACGCTCAATCTACAGCTCTCGTAGGAGTGTAAAGCGGTCGTTTGTCAAATATAGAACCCAACCTGGGTTGGGTATCGATCCCACAGGGAATAGCTTGGTCAACAAGTAAGCAACGATTACTAGACTTTTATTGCAAGTCTCGTAAGAAGGGGGGTTTGTAATGTGTAACCAAATTATTAAAGCAAAAACTGAAAATAGCAAAGTAAAAAGAAAGAATGTTTAGTAGGTTGTGAAACAATGAGAATTGAAGAGCTGGGGTTATGTCCACCTTCTGAGTTATATGTCTCTATTGACTATGAGTGTGTTGAATTCAGACATGCATGTGCTTATAGAGAATTGTATTCGATGGTAAATCCAGGCGTCTTTCGACCTATTCGAGGATTACTTCACTTTAACTCTTTCGAGCTTAAAGCGTGTCTAACGGTACGAATTCTCCAAGAGGTTAATCCAGTTACGGCACTAACTTTTTAATAGGGGATGGGACCCTACTACCTTGACATTATCTCTTTTCCAGACAGATAACCTTTCTTTCGAACAAGTTAAATGTTATACTGGCGTATTCTTGCGTTTGCAACCACAAAGAATTTAGATTAAGATGAAGAGAATAATGATATAAGAAACATACGTGTCACGAACTCACAAACTCACAGCAATAGATAGTGTCTCATTCGGCTTCCATAACCCCAACAGAGAAGTTTAGTTACCCATGAGTACGAAGGAAATCACAATTGACATTGTTGTTATACCACAATAAAGATTTCACATTTGTAATGGTGTGGTAGGCGTTAGGCGTGAATCCCTTAGCAAAGTAACGTTTTTCTTGTTGTGGAATTTAAGAATAGATGAATAGAAGAAGAAAAATAGAATCAATGGAAGAATGATTGTTTAGAACTAGAATGTCTTAGAAGTAGAATAGAATAGAATTGAATGTAAGGAGATGTCTTAAAATCTCTAGCAAGATAGGGTATTTATAATACCCATATCCTATTCCTACTAAGCTAATGAAATACTTAACCAAATCCTACTAAGCTAATGAAATACTTAACCCAATTGTACTAGGTTAATGTATCATTATCCTAATCCTAATAAGCTAATGAAATACTTAACCCAATTGTACTAGGTTAATGTATCATTATCCTAATCCTAATAAATTACTGTTAGTCCCCAAAGTCTTCAGAAATGTTGTTTTAGCCCGGGACAGAATTTTCATGCGCCATCTTTAGTCCTTGGCGTCCAAGATTGGCTTTTCTCCTTTCGTGAATCTTTCTTTGGCGTCAAGTTATCCATGAAATGCTGAATTCTGCATCATTTATACCTGAAACTTTGCTAATCATGTTTGTTAGCTCACTTACAGGAAAATGGACTAAAAGTGCATAAAATATATAATTTGTTCTCAAAACTAGGCTAAAATATGGGCAAAATATAGTGCTATAGGCGTGTAAATTCGCCTATTATCAGGATGTACTGAGTTGTTTCTTCCAATGATCTAGTAGGAGAATTTTCTTCAAAATCTTCTTCGTTATCATCAATCACAAGTGAATCAAAATCAAGATCACCAACTTTCTTTGTTAGCCTCTCCAACCTTTCTTTAGTGAAAATGCTAGAAAAAGGACAAATAACAAACAGTATCTCAGCAGGCACCACCAACAGAGATAAGAATAATGACTTGCTAAGAATCTCCCAAAATTAAACCATACATTTACATATTTTGCACATATATAGACTAGTAGTTTTAATATTTGATAAATATAAAAAAACTCAACCAATTAACATCCCAATCAGATAACTGTCTGCTCAAAGGGACAACAAGTTGCTTTAGAAGTCCACGAAAAAAAGGAAAATCAATTACACATCCATCTTAACATTGGTATTTATGTGATACTCATACTGTGGATATGTTGGGACTTAAAGACACAATAGTCATCCCATATAAAATAGATGATATCACAGTAATTCAAAGGTACAAGAGGGCTTCCATGCTCAGTAGCAGCCACACACTACTAAGATTGGGACATCAATTTGATTTTACCATTCATAAAATCTTGAAAGAAAACTTACTTGTAATGGAGCAACAGATGGAAAGCATACTACCGGGCCTTTTTAGCATGTTCTGAAGGAAGTTCTGTAATAACCATACCGCAAAAGACAAGACCAGTGTGTTTATTTTGAATAGTAGGTAGTGAGAATAAGGATTTAACAAGATAAAGAACCTAGCTTCATATAGAGATTTAACAAGGAATGTTTGGTTAGTGGACATAGGACAGCAAGAAGGATAAGGATGATGACATTCATTTCTATCTCCAATGTTGTACTTAAGAGACTGTTGTATGGTGTGTACATTACTCCTTGTTCATTCATCAATTTACTTATTGTCGATTAGGTTTATCCATTTAATAACTATCATATGAAATTTAACTAGAACTCTATACCTAACTACTGGACAAATATGGGATAAGAATTACTCAATCACATCATCTCTTCATTGTATTCTATTCATACAGTCGGTTATGAAGAGTAAGGAGAAATTGAAAAATGATTGTGGAGCTAATATAAATTAGAATCCAACCACTACTTGGATTGTTAATACCCTCTATACGTTTGTGACTGTTATGAGGCCACAAAATGGGTACGTCTAATTTAGCCAGGATACCCCAATAGGTAAATCTCCTACCCTACCAATATACATGAATCTCATCACCTCTCACTTAGATGGAAAAAATTAACTACCTGTCTGAAGTAGCTGGGGCTGATGAGGCATCTTGGGAAGCAAAGACATAATCTGCAAGTTAAAATAGTAAGGCAGCAAAGAAGAAAAATAAGTTAACACAATTTCTTAAGTAAAACAAAGTTGAATGGACATAATTTTCAAGAATTATTCAAACCTGCGGCATCACTTTGGCTTCAATATCTGAAACATAATCTGATATAGCTCATATACGATACAAGGCAGCCTCTACAAGACGCCAATCAGAATTCTAATCTTGTCCACAGTGACTGATGGCCTGTAAAAAATCAGCAAAAGTTATTATCTAAAATTAAATGCAACTCTACTATCTAAGACATAATGTTCTAATGTCTTTCACAATTTGCATAAGCAGAAACCAAGTTCAGGAAACACTAGTTAGAGATTATAAAATAAGCAACACCCAAAATCTCCAAAGGTTAATAACATTTTGTGCATGAACTTCCTTAGAACTATAGATAATCTTTAGGAATCCTAAAACTAAAGGTTAATTCTCAAAATAAAAAAAAAATGATATTTCTAACCATAATACAATAGGGTAACAGGTGGGAAACTATCAAAAATTCAACCTGACCAACTAAAATTAAAATTCCAGGTCATGAAGCACGGAAAAACCAAATTCTTTTTTTATAACGTTGACAGTTGGGCCATCTTGTGCACTACACTAATTCAACGAGATAATTTATATTTAATTAGTAAATGTTACGATAGTAGAACAAAAAAACATTAAGAAACCAGATTAATTTTAGGTAAAGAGGCGGATGGTGCGTTGGAAGACTGTTACGTCTCTTAAAAAATGGGATACCTTGGAATTACAAGGTTTAAAAGTCTTTAATAAAGCTTTATTAGACAAATGACTTTGGATGTTCGCGGAGGGTGGGGGTACAAGCTCTGTGGAAGGGGCGATAGTTGATAAATATGGTATTATGGAAGAGGGTTAGAGAATTAGAGATATCACTTCAGCTTACGAGTGTGGTTTGTGGATGAATATCATGAAGAGATGGAATTTATTTTTGGGAAAATATCTTACTCAAGGTCGGAGAGTGATGTTTTGGGGACCTAGCAAATTTCAAGACATATTACAGAAGGATGGAGTCCACAGATTGTACAGAATATCACCATATCAGTCCCATTAAAACCCTGAGGATAAAGTAAGTCATCAGAACATTGATGCAATAGAAGCAATATAATAGTTTCGTGTTAGAATCATTAGAAAACTTCACCGAGCTTAATAGAAGCCTCATAATCAATTTCACCATGTTTGTCGATCCCAGCAGCATGGATCTTGAGGATTTCCATCCAAATGATTGAGAAAATCCATAAGTATTCTTTGGATTTCATGGTCTACACTGGTTCCCTTACTAAAATGGCATCCACCAATTGTATCTATCTCATCCATGAAAATGATGCAGGGCTACAAATAAAGATAATAGAGTCTCAATATTTTAAGGCACCTTCAGAATCATTCTACATGTCCAACACTCCCAATATATGAAACGAATCCGATTGAAGTCTTACTTGGTGATCACGAGCATAATTAAACATTTCCCAAATTAATCTTGCACTCTCACCAATGTACTTATCAATATTGGCACTTGATACGACCTGCAACAATCATCAATTATAAATGCCTATTATGAGATGCTATAATACTGGAGATATAACCAAATTCTAGTATGCACACCTTTAAGAAATTGGCATCTATATTGCTAGCGATTGCCCTGTCTAAAAATATCTCGCCCGTTCTAAGAGGTCCATAGAGAAGAACACCCTAAGATAGAATCCTCAGTAACCTCAGAAGTGATATTACAAGCAAAAGCATTTTTGTCCATGCCGACAAATGTAAAAGAATGCAGAAAAATATATTGAATAATTTACCTATGGAGGCTTAAACCTCTGAAGGAAAAGCTCGGGGTTTCTTAGAGGTAACTCTATGGATTATCTCAGCTCCCTGATCTGATCTGACAGTCCACCCACAGCAGAGTAACTGATGTTGCAAGGATCCCAGAGAACTCTATGAAGGAACATCTTTATGAAAAATGTGGTCTTTTGGCCAGATCAAGTGGCATCATTCAAACATCAATGCTAAAGTTATTTTACACTATGAAGGAACATCTTTATGTATCTCTTTTAATACTTGAGACATAGAACTTTAATGTTTTAATGGAAAAGAAGGAAACCAAAATTGAGATGAGATACAAGTGCAAAGCAGGCCAAATAAATTAGATTAGAGAAACTAGAGTTAAGGGCATGAAGGCCAGATTTTGTAATACCTCCTTCCATTTATCAGTTGATCTATCAATTCTCGGATCAGTAGAAGCTCTGATAGAATTCACTTTTTTCTTCTCCAACCCAGAATCTTTAGGTGCCCTGTTTGAAATGAAGATTAACTTCTCAGTCTTTAGAATTCACTTTTTTCTTCCCAATTTTGACTTTTACGTAATTCATTGCATTGTTGAATATGGTACCTAACACCATTCACAATACACCCAGTACGTTTTGGTCCACACACATCAGGACCCATAGCCAAAGGATATACTGTCATGATAGACCTTGACTTCTCCTTATTAAATAACTGCATAATCTATGAGGAAAAGTTATTGCTTTCAATTAGTAAAGAATAAAAAGATAAAATTTAAACACACAACGTGATTATTATCTTAAAGTCACTTACTTTTCTTCTGAACCACGAAGAAAATTGTTCTCTGTGTTTCTCTTCTATATCCACAACACCTTGCTTCAGTAGCTCTTCTTTATGCTCTCTGTATGTAACAAAGTAAGTTATTTAGAAATAGTTTAAATAAAAAATACCAACATATGTAAATATATATAAAAGAACTACTTACTCAATAAAAGGTTCTACTTCTTCGCAATTATTCAACACATACCACTGAGCCATGTCAAAATCTTTCTTTGGTATGGCATCATAATCTCCATCTTTATATGGTCTAACACTTTTTTAAAATATTTCTAAAATAGTCCCATCATTCTTGCTAGATCCATCATCATTTCTGTCTTTACAAATAAATCTAGTCTCAATGTCATCAAAATACATAGAGCAAAATGTCAAACATTCATCAATAATATAGCCTTCAGCAATAGAACCTTCAGCTCGTGCCTTGTTTCAGACATAACACTTAAGCTTGCACAAGAAACTCTCAATTTTGTACATCCAACGATACTGTACTAGTCCCCCATACATGGCCTCTCGTAGTAAATGCATGGCCAAATGTACCATAACATCAAAAAAATCAGGTGGAAAGATCATCTCAAGCTTACATAATCAACAACTATATCCATTTCTAGTTATTCCAAGTCATCTCGTCTCAATGTCTTACAGTATAATCATCGGAAAAAATCACTTAACTTAATCAATGCTAAAGAGACATCTTTATTTTTAAATCCATGAATAGCAATAGGCAGCACTCGATGTAATAAAACATGATAGTCAGGACTTTTGAGTCTAGTTATCTTACAATCATCCCCATTTACACACCCTGAGATATTTGAAGCATAGCCATCAGGAAATTTAATAGACTTTAACAATGACAAAAACTTCTTTTTCTCTTCTATTGACATATTATAACAAGCACCAGGCATTGTATAATTAGAACCATCATGTTGCAACCACAGTTCTTTTCTTATGTTCATATCTTTTAGATCTTGTCTTGCTTTATAAGTATCTTTAGTTTTCCCCTCAATATTCAATAATATCCCCAAAATAACCTCACAAATATTTTTTTCTATGTGTATGACATCTAAATTATGTCGCAACTTCAACCCCTTCCAGTAGGGCAACTCAAATAGAATACTTCTCCTCACCCAATTCAACTCTTCAGAAAGACGCTTCTTTCTTTTATTATTTGAGTGTTTTCCTGGTCTATAAGTACTGAGTAAATCTAATTGTTGCAAGATTTCATCACCTAAGAGCTCTTTTGGCTTCATTCTTTTTTCTATCTTCCCATCAAATTTCTTGCTTCTTCTCCAAGAGTGATTGGATTCAAGATACCGACGGTGACCCATGTAAGAAATTTTACCTCTTACACTTTGTGAAGATGCATCTTTGTTGCAAGTAGGACATACCATGTATCCCTTAGTGCTCCATCCAGATAAATTTCCTAATTCATTAAAAAAAATATATGTTCAGCAATAGTTTATAACCTAAACATAAAAATAACATATGCAGAAAAACAAGATTCACTACAATAATGAATGAAAATTCAATTTTCTCATGTATTGTCAATTAGCTAAAAGAACACCTCTTTTTCATGCGAAATACAATTAATAATTTCATAACTTTTCTCTCTAGGAAAATAGACAGCTAGGAAAGTAGAGAATTTTAAAACATACCATAAGCTGAAAAGTCATTTATGGTCCATAAAACAGCAACATGTATTTTGAAGCATTCCCTAGCTGATGCATCGAATGTCTCTACACCATCTCTCCATAACTCTTTCAATTCATCAACCAAAGGACGCAAATAAATATTAATATCCTTTCCCGGTGCTTGGGGACCAGGAATAAGTAATGACATCATCATAAATGGGTCCTTAAAACATTTCCATAGAGAAAGATTATAAGGAACAAGAATGATAGTCCACATACTATATGATGTGCTCATGTTACCATATGGATTAAAACCATCAGTTGCAAGACCAAGTCTAACATTATGAGGTTTTTGTACAAACCACTTATGATTCTTGTCAAACTCTTTCCATGCTTCAGAATCAGCGGGATGCCTTAATACATTTGCCTCATCAAGATGTTTCTCTTTATGCCACCTTATGTCCACACTTGTTTTACTAGACATAAATAATCTTTGAAGTCTTGGTTTTAATGGAAAATACCACAAATGAGGAATCCTTTTATCCCTTCCATTGTCAATTTTCCACCTTGAAGTACCACAATGTGGACATTCTTGTCTATCTTTATGTTCATCCCAGTACAACACACAATTATTTTTTTAAGCATGAATCTAAATGTATCCTAATCCCAAACCCTGCAACATATTTTTAGCATAATAATATGACTTAGGAAGTGTCTCGGCAGCAGGCAATGCCTCTTTTAGCAACTCCAGCAACATATTAAATGATTTATTACTCCATTGATTGTATACTTTCAAGTGTAGAAACTTCACAAGAAATGAAAGCGTCGAAAATTTCTTACATCCCGGGTATAATTCACGTTCTCTTCTTAAAAAAATTTGTCAAACGTTATAGCTTCTTTATCACTCATATTACTACATACATTATTACCAGTCTCCTCCAAATAATTGACAAACGATCCTTCAGTGACCTCTTCTAACATAGTACGAATTCCATCGTCCTTATCATGGGCTTCATTTTAATCTTCACTATAAACTACTTCTTTGTTATCTTTCATTTGTGATTGTTCCCCATGGTATCTCCAGTGCACGTAACTTTCCATAATTCCTTCGAGCAATAAGTGGTCATGCACTATTTCTTGTGTTTGAAAAAACACATTTAAGCAATCTGTTGATAACGCTCAAATTACACTCTAGAATGGGTGTAAGCGATCGTTGTCAATATAAAACCCAACTAGGTTAGGATCGAATCCCACAGGGAATATGGTATGAACTTAAGTCATTTGCGATTTAATTCACCGATAGTCTAATGTTTCCTGAAATGGGGGGTTTAAGTTCAACAAATAATTGTTTGTCACTTTAATTTCGGTGTTTGTAATCAAGAGTTTATGAAATAACCAGAATTATGTTCACTAGGGCTTTCGGTACATGACAGATGCTAAAGGTGATTCAAGATTCTCACGGTGGGTTGGATGACAAGTTATCTTTATTGATGTCATGCTTAAATATCTCTCGACCTACTTAAGCATTTAATTCCCTAATCCTCTCAGACTTAGGGAATTTCTATTCACTGCCCAGATTTTACCTCAGGTTAACCAACCTTGTTATAGCACTGATTATTAAACGAAGTATTTTCGAGTCCTTGTTGATAATTCACTTCCTACTATATTTGATTTCTTTCTCAAGCAAATCAAAGCAGGTGTGTCTACTGTTTGCAACCAACAAAAGTTAATTAAAACTTCAGAATTATCAAGAGATCCTACCACCTATTGAATCTTGAATACTTAGTACCTCATCAAGACCTAACCTTAGATCCCATAATTCAAGTTAAGGAAGTTTAGCCACTCATGATGCAATGAACGAAACACATAATCGAATTCACGATTTGAAAGATAAACTTATAGAGATGAATAATAATCAGTGAATCATACATTATATCATAAAGAAAAATCCCAAAAATACTGATAATAATCTCTCAAAATAGTTGTGTTGTTAAAGTCTAGGAGTAGAGAGAGAAAATATCAGAGTATGTTATCAAAACTCAAAGTGTCGAATAATGTCTGGAATAATCTCCTAGAAAACCTTAAAACAAAGCTTTAAATAGTTTACCCTGATTATGGAAACAAAATCAAGGTTACAGCTTTTCCTCAGAATAGACGATGACATCCGTGATAGCTTATCAGGAGTCTAACCACTTATCACGGATGTCGTGAGCTCTTCTTCACTTTTGGCTCTTGTTATCTAAGACTGACGATGACGACGACGGCTTATCAGGATTTTGATGGCTTATCAAGAACATCGTCATATTCCTACTCCAATTCTCATGTCCTGTCTACGTCTTACGGTATCCTTGATGCCTTATCACCATCCTGACGGCCTATCACAAAATGTCGTCAACTCTTCCAGCTGAAACTCATCACTGTTTAAGGCTGACGGCATTCCTGATGACTTATCAGACCCTTGACGGCTTATCACAAAATGTCGTCACAACTTCTACTTTAGGCCAATTCTCTGTCTACTAATGACGACCAACCTAATAACTTATCACAGGGCTGACGACTTATCACAAATGTCGTCAGCCACACTTGTCTTCAAATTTCTTCAAATTTCAACCTTTGTGCTTCCATTATTGTTGGTTCTCTATCATATCAACTTTAACTGCAAAATCAAACATAAACTAATCAAAAACAACTAAATTTTCTCAAGACCTTGCAATTATTTAGAGTTAATAACCTCAAATGTGTTAGCATATGCTCACACATCATCTGTACATGGGCATCGAATTTTGGTAGTTTAGTCAAAGTGAGATCGAACAAGCCGCATAAAAGATTGGACACCCTCAATATATATTTTAGTAAACTTTGGTTATTGCATCCAGCTTTTATCCATGATCACCTGCACAAGAAAATAAATATCATAGTAGTTTAAGCCTTTACGGTAACTCATTGTTTTATAATTTTCTACTAAAAGTTTAGATACGGTACCTACCATGCCCCATTATTTTACATATTAAATTTCCCTCTCCCTACCCTGCCCAATTTAAGCCCTGACCCGCTCAATTTTAGCATTGTCAACCCCCGCCTTTCTCTATTTCCATCTTTAACAAATCAATTCATAAATCAGAATTTAGTATGTTGATATCTAGAATAAAAAAACACTATTTACCTTTAGTTTCAATAAATATAAAGTCAAAATCCAACTATATTCACCCAATCATAGAAATCATCTACCCCAAACTAAAGGTTACAATCTTGAACAAGAAATTCAGATTGCAATGTAGATTAACCTAGGAAATTGAGGTAATTAAACTAAATCAACTCAACTAAATGTAATATTATAAACTCCAAACTAAAAATTTACAATATTGAACTAGATTAGAATTTAAAACAAAAATAGGAAATTGGGGTAATTGAATTAAATCAACTCACCTAAATGTAAAATCATGAACCCTAAATGAAAAAAGTACCAATCTTGAGGAAATTTAAGATTAAAAAATAAGAATTAGAGGTACCTGAATATGGAATTCTTGAATCTTGATGTGGTTAGCTTTGTTTGTGAATATTCAGCTTAGAGGTACCTGAATACTTTGTTTGGGCTTGATAACATTTGACTAAATTATGTGCATGAATTGTGACATGTTGTTGATGACTTGAACTTGATGGAGCTGCTGTGTAGTGTTCTCTTAAATAAGGAGAAGGATTTTATTTTTTTGAAATTTAAACTTTAATTAAGAGAATAAGAAAAGGAAAAGAATTTGATTAAAAAGAAAAGTTGAAATGAATTTGCTTTTTAAAAAAAAAAAAAACTTTTTTAAAAGTACAAAAAAATTAAACATAAAAAAAAGTAGTATGTGCGTATACTAACTATGTCAGGTATATTGTTCAAATCGCATCTCCCTAAATACGGATCATTTCAAAACCTACATCAATAGGGAATAATTAGTATATCAAATTGTCTCTTATATATGATTTTAATCAAAAATCAAATATTATTAATTATTATTAATTTCTGTACAAAAAATATATTTTGTAATATTTACTTGGTGTAAATACCGGATACATATTTAAAGACTCAACCCAATTTTTTACCGATAGTTTTTTATGTTTTGAATTGTTAATTATTGAGATTTATAGTATTTTTTTACTATTTTCAAATAATATGTGTATTCCTATCCCAATTTATTGTGATTGGGATATTTCATGTGTCATGTTTGCTGTATTACAAACATCCTTAGGCGACTTCTTTTAAACAAAAGTGCTTATAAGAATTTTATTCGTTTTAATGGTTAATTTTCGAGACTGGATAAAAGTTGAGGTCTATTTGAATTCTATTTACAATATCTTCTATCCCTTACTAATACCGTAATTTAAAATATAATAAGTACTCGTTCATTTTTACTTGTCATATTTTTACTTGACACATCTATTTAGGAAGAAGAATTAATAACATAATTATTTTACTATAGTATCCCTATTCAATGATGTTTATATTGTGTCTTGAAAACATACAAAAGCTAGAGTAATATTCCCTCAAGACCAATCATATATGCTTTATTTATTTGAATTGCCCCACATGTTGAAGATAGTTGAAAGAATATATATTAAATGTCTGCTCATTTTCATTTATATTTGTAAGACTAGATCTTGGATCGCCCGCGCTAATATGGGCCTAATATATATTTATAGTAATATATGTTAGGGGAAAGGAGACAAATATCAGCTCGCCCAAAATATTTCCACTGATATAGCCATTGATTTGGCAATTCCAATAGATAGCCATATAGGCATTTCTGTTGCTACTACCCCTTTTTTTTTTTGGTCTTTTCTTTATTTATTGTTAAATTTTTAATGTCAATTATTTTACATGTTACATTCTCTTTCTTCCTATTTTTTTTGTTTGATTTTCACTATTTTTTTTCTTTTAATGTTGTTATTTTATTTTTTTTGAATAATGGGGAAATCAAGGTTAGGTGCACGACAGAAACTAGAAAGGTCACGGTGTCTCATGACACCTTTCATTCCTGCCACACTGTTTATTAATGCATCCAGGTCATTCCCTGAACGTACCAAGCAAGCACAAATTATCAATTTTTATATGTATCATTCATATAAGCAAGGAAATATATTGCGATTTAATGTTCAAAAACTTTAAGATAGTAAAATATGTTGATGACTCAAGATGGAAATGATCACAGATTGGTTAACCTAGTGTACTAATCTTTTTTCAATATTGTGCCTACCAATAGGAAAACGAGGACAATAGCTTAGACTCAAAACATAGAACGTACTTATTTATACATGAGTCATACATAATGTCATCTTAAATAAATATAGGAGTATGTTCTCTGTAAAAGATGTATTTCTATGGTATATATACTGTATCAACGTGATATAAAGGTGTATCAATGCGGTATCAAAGTATATTAATGTAGTATAAAAGTGTATCAATATAGAATAAAAGTGTAGTAATGTGATATAAAAGAGTGTCAATTGGGTATAGGGACTGCATGTGCTTGCATAGAATTTCCTTTCTCTTTTTTAAAAAGTGTATCAATATAATATAAAAGTGTATCAATTTGGTATAAAAGTGTATCAATTGAATATAGAGACTGCATGTGCCCAATTGGCCAAATGGCTAAAAAAGGGGATTAAATTTAGCCGACAGGTTACATTTGTTCACCTTTTGAAATTGTGTTCATTTTTTTAAAAAATGGCCACCCCATGTCCTTTTCTCTATATGTTAATCCCTCGGCCCATCAATAGTTGTTCATTATTAACTTTGACACATATGTTTAAAAATAGTAAATGATAGGGACAATGTTACTATATTATCTTTTGAATATAATAAATTTAATATTTTAAAAAAATTACTGGATAATGAATCGTATTTAATATCAATGGTAAATTCGGCAGAAATGAAAAATTATCCATTGATTTTTCAAATTAAATAATATTGTTGCACATCTATTTTTAATAAAATGGACAAGTAAATATGAACGGAGAAAGTAATATTTAGTCCTAATTATGTGAGACAAATGTAATTTGGCATTAATCAAATTTTTTATATGTTTTTAAAAAAAATTAATTATTAATTATTATAATTTATAGTATTTTTAAAATAGCTTCTGTATTATATACGTTACTTTCTCTATCCTTAATTTTTACACATATAAAATTTTATCATATTTATTGTTGAGAATATCCAGCATTAAAAAATCACCCAAATAATATTTTCAAATTAAGAGTTTTTGTTAAAATTTTATTATTTTAAAAAAAAAATTATGAGTGATAATGTCAAAAGTAAATATATATTTTTTTTAGATTATGCAATTAATGTTATTGTTTACACCAAATCAAACGCCACCTGAATAATATGTAAACGTGACTAGCCAAACATTATTAATATATTATATTTTGTATAATTTTTATAAACCCCACCAAAGGACCCTTAAGGGTCGTTTGGTTGGGAATGTATTAAGTTGGGATTAGTTATGCTAAGATAAGTTATGATGTGATAAGTTATATTAGGATTAGTTATGCTGAATTATTTTTTATTGAGTGTTTGATTTGTTGTATTCAAAGTAATATGCATGGTATAATTTCTACGAATAAATTAATTGGTTACCAAAATACCCTCTATCTTATTTAACTTTTTTTATATATATTTCTTTTGATGCTTTAAATATTTATTCTTAAAAATAAAACCTTCATCTTATTTAGCTTAATTTTTTTGTGTGTGTGCATTTTCATGATTATATCATGTGTATTTTAAAAATAAAACTTTCATCTTATTTAGCTTTAATTTTTTTGCATGTGCCTTCCTATGATTATGTCGTGTGTGTTTAAGAAAATAATCTTACTACATCTTATTTAGTTTGAAATAAAAACTTCCAACTTAAGTTTGTTAAAGTACAAGAAGATTTGTTGTTTATGTCAATTCATTTAAACACATATCACTCATATAATATAGACTATTAAAATTTATTTTAATTAATATATACAATATATATTTTCAAGTGATTAAAAAACTATTTAATTTAAAATATGTAATTGAACAATGGAATCGATTGTGAACGCGGATCACTCATATAATATAGTGATCAACATTTCAATTCAAATGCTTAACAATGACTTATAACTACGATAAGGCATGTGCTAGTTAATTAAATTTGTCTTTGGCTAAAAAAATTAGTTATAAGAGGCTAATATGGATTTGTGGGTTTGGGGGTAATTTAGGTTGTTGATAAATATTACTCAATTGGAGATAGGTTAATTAAAGCTCTAATACTTTTAATATTAATAAAAATATTGAGGATTAATTCATTACAAATTTCATCTTAAAACAAATAAAATTTAATATTCATCTACATTTTATGCATTTATGAAAAGATTTTAGTTTATTATTCATCAAATATTTAACATAAATTGTGAAAAATATTAATATTCATAAAATATTCTTATATTTATTTAACATGTATACTTATGTTATAAAGTTTGTTAGCCATCTAGATGGCCAAATTCTAATGTTTATCATTTGAATAAATATAAAATTACTACCTTACTATTTGGTTAATGTATACGTTTATGTCAGTATAATTTATGGATCGCCTAAAGTGGTTGAGTTAGATTGATTAATTAATTATGCACATACAAACGTACGTAAAGTGGTTTGTGCATGAATATAGGTAGGGGTAATGTTGTCCTTTTATAAATTTATCCCAAGGATAAATTATGATGGGATTGTTATCCCACCTGTGGATAACCTATCCCGATACTATTTATTAGTCCCGGGATAAGTTATCCCTAATATTGATAACCAAACATGCATTAATAAATTTTATCCCAAAAATATTATTTTATCCCGGTATTATTTGCTTTAGCACCTCATACTATCGCGTCAAACTCCAGTGAGAGAACGGCTCCTAGTTTTTGTAGTTTTGCTAACTTAAAGAGATCTCTAAAAGCACAAACTTGTGAATCGATATTCTTCATCATTTCCAAGTTGCAAAACCCTCAACATTGTGAAATTATTGTAGAGACATTGGAATATAGTTTTTTTTCAAATTTAAATGCCCATTTTCATGACTAAACGTACTTGAACAGAGATGGAAAGACAAAACACTAGTAATAAAGTATCACAACTCGAAAACTAGCAAAATTACAGCCTTACAAGGCGTGAGACTTAGAAAATTCCCTGGTATGTTGACCTTAAATTTTGTGGAAGGCAACAATATCACAGCTTTGCACGTATTCATTGATAGGCTCTAAGGTTATACGTTCCTCAATTAGAGTATCCACCGAGACAAGTTCATTAATGATGGTAAGCATGATCTATTTTTTCTTAATCTCGTAGCCAACCAGGACCAATTTGAATTCTCCTCAGAGAAGACCTTCCACCTCAATACTACGAACAACATCCTCAAGTTTCTTCATGTTAGTTTTTTCATCCCAAGTCTTAAAGTCCATAAGAACGGATGACTTCCCACTCACTTTCTTCTTGGTAGATGCCTTGGCAACCTCTCTTGCTTTTGTTGCCTTCTTTTCATCCTTTGTCTCTTCTCTAAAGAGATCGATGTCATCATCGAAAGGCTTAGCAGTTTCCTTAGCTGGTGTAGCTATAGCAGGAGCAGTTTGGCTTCCAAATCTCACACCAAAAGCTTTCCCGGGAAAACTTGATGCAAGTTTAGAAAAAACAGTTTGGTACCATTTACTAGCATTGGGATAACTATCTGAACTAGGTTGTTCCAAGATTTTCCCATACACCTTAATATCATCCTTTGTCAATTGATCTCCAGAGATATAAGTTTTTCCAGAAAGATGGCCATTAACAGACTTGAGACCAAATTCAGTGTGGAGATTTGAGAAAGCTATAACCATTGTTAGGAATTTGAGCAGTGTAAGAGAAGCTTGTAAGCTTTATTGGGTTGGAAAAAGAGCATTGGATATACCTAACTCATGCAGATAATGTTCCCTTATCTCCATCGTTGTTGTCTCCTCTCCTTGGTTACCTTCTAATGATATAATACCTTCAGCAGCCCATAGCTGATATAACCTTCGCGCTGAAATATTTTGATCCTCCAGAAAGTTGTCCAAGGACAGAAAACATGGCTTATCCTGATATGGTAAATCATAATAACTTAAAACCAAGACACATAATTGAAAATATACAACAACAAACCCAGTATATTCCCACATAGTGGGGTCTGGGGAGGGTAGAAAACATAAATTGAAAAACTTAAATTCATCAATTATTGTTCCTGTTCTGTTGTTTCCCAACACCAATTTAAATGGATAAGGTCAAGCACTCAAGATTAAAGAGGTTCTAGGAGTTCTCTGTTTTTATCTTGTATTTCTTTTTTTCAATTAAACTACTTATCATATTACAGTTACTTTTTGTTTTCCTATAATAGTCTAACTTATGTTGGAACGTAGCTTCTATGTTTTTTCTTATTTAAAATCTCATTCATATTGCTTTGAGCAGAATTTAGCAAATCAATGGCACCTGGAGGGGGTACCGGGGAAACTATTCAAGCAACTCAATCACCAGATGAATCGAATAGCACTACTCCCGTTGTTAATACTGGTAATACATTCAACTCAACTATATATTTTTTTTTAAAAGGTAACTTGTATTATACTACATAGTAATGGCACGTGCTAGTACGGGCCCAATGTTTGAACACTCTTGTTAGCTAAACGACATATAATATTTGCTTATAGTATATGATTAATATTCACATCCATTGTTTATTATTTAGCAGATGCACTACACATGCAGTATTCATGTCTAGGCCATCACATAGGGTTGTTATTTGAATGGTGCGGAGAACACATAGCCAGATGTAGGCGAAAAAAAACCAAAAGAGCTCAACATAGTAATAGTTATCAACGGCCCTTACAAGAAAATGATATACGCTTAACCATAGTAATAGTTAGTTAATACCATATCACTTCCTCCATCTATTTAGATTATATAAAAATGCGTTCACCTCCCTACTCAAAATGTTTTTCATAAAAAGAAGTAACAAATACAGCTCAATTATTTCCCAACACCCACCTCCAGCCATCATGGCTATCGATTGATTACATTATTTGTGAAGCAAATCTAGCAATCTTCGGAACTCAATCACCTCCGAGTTATGGAAATTCCTCTTGAACCCATGTCCCAGAAAACCTTTTCACCTTATATCTTTTGAATTTGTTGGATTGACAAATCCTTCTGGGATAAGACTTTGTGCATGTTTGGGAAATCATCTCTCAGAATATTGTACCCACACCACTTGTAATGCTAAAATATTAACTCTCTTCCTGTCTCATACCCGTGATGAAATAGTGCCATGTACATATTTATTAAAGTTTCCAATGGTTCAAAAAAGGAAAGAACAATTAATAGATACTTCATGTAATTTTGAACTCCGATAATAACAGAAGGTGAAGTTAATATTGTTACCAGTAAATAGAATCAAGTCTGGCTTTTCAATGTCAATAATTTTCCTCAATAACTAAGTAGTGTTGAGGTTGGTACAGTAATTGAACTCACTCTCCAATACATATCTATCCCGAGTCACCATCTCATTCCCATAGTGCATATTTGCAACCTAAAAACAACAAACTAAAACAAAATTAAAACAAATTGTGACAAGAAAACCTATTTTTATTTCGATCATACACCAGGAAAACAAAATCATATTTTGTTTGTCAAAGTACATCTCCCAGTTCCAGGATCAAAAAGATTAGCTCGAATTCTTGGGCTGTCTATAGTGACAAAACCCATTCAATAAGAAGCTGCATTACATCAGAGAATGGTGAACAGTGTTACAAGCAAGAGTTGTGTGTTTGTGATTCTTCAAGAACCGTTACATTTGAAGCCTGTGGAAAAAAGTCTTTTGAAGTGCCTGGTCCAGTACTTGGTCAAATTACTGGGTTACTATCATTTTTTTGCGTAATCATGTAAGCACACTTACAATAGTCGAGCAGTAAAATTCTACTCGTAGTGTCAGTTTGCATAAGAAAAATAACCAAACCATTTAGTAATCTACCCCCTATCACAAGATAGAACAAATACTAGAACACTACCAAATTACTGCTGTGCACATTAGACTCTCACCTATGTTGCTCGGACTCTTCAAAAATGTCAATGGGTGCGTGTCAGATTCGTCAAAACTAGTGTATTTTTGAAGAATCCGACACGGGTGCGGCATCAAAAGTGAAGAGTCCGCGCAACTTAGCTGTGCACCACCACCATGCATATCATCATCTTTTTCATATGCCTCTTGGGCAACTTGATTCTTCCTGCGCATCTCATCCTCAATGCTCACATCATGCAAAGTAGTCTCCTCGCACTCGTCTAATCCCATGCCAGATACTTGTTGTTTGGGTTTTGGAGGAAGCACGGCCTCAAGGTTTTGCCTCTGCTGCTTCCACCACCACCAAAGAATGATTGAAATATATCAAATGGGTCATGTCCACCACCTCCACCACCTATTCCTTCCTTAAGAGCATCTTTCCTATACTGATCAAAAATTTTACGTTTCATGGGTTCACTCAAGACATCATAAGTTTGGGAAATCTCTTTAATACTTCGTATTATCACTCTTCTCTGGTGCTCTTCCAAACATCTTTCGATCGCCTTAACGATTGAAAGTTGCGAGGCAAGAAGAGAAAGAGATAGCTCTTAGCTTGGAGGTGCTTACTGGGTTATTATTATCTCTAAGAGTAAGTTTGAGGAAAAGTTATGTTACTAGACGAGCATCAAGGATGGAGGTAAATGTTTGTAGGGAATCAGAAGTTTGGAAATCTTCCTCAAGTAAATTAAATGTAGGATCTTCTTCAATTCCCTACGAAGAAAGGGAAACTGAGAGAGAAAATAAAGAGAAAACCCCAGATAGCAGAAATATAATTCCAAACATAGAAGAGAAGCAAGATAATATGTCCAAGGATGCTGTTCAAGCCTGTAAGAAAACTATAATCCCTAAAATGGTTACTAGAAGATCTGTTTCTTAGTTGTCTATTCCCAGTGAAACTAATAAAGCAAAGGTTCATCCGAATAATATATAAAGAAAAGCTTTAGTTCCCCAAATAACCAATGGACATGTATCCTCAACTTTGGTCTCAAAGCCTAGTGAAAGAATTAGAAATGGCCAATATAGAAGGGTTGTGAGCGGCGGTAAAGAGAATGTTGTTGTGAGAATGGGTATGAGCTAGAAGTCAATTTGCAAAGATGTCCAGGGGTGTAGTACAAAATTCTCAAATTACAAAAATGAGAATAAAAGAAGCCACCAGAGCAAAAAGTCGAATGGTTGTATGGTGAATCCATATAACAGAAGAGAGATCACAAATCGTGCAAATGTAAAAAGTAAGGTTTTCTACTAATAAAAGATTGAAACCTATATTTAAATAGTACATATTCTACCTCTTCCATTCTCTATTAACTGTGCAATGAAAATGTGTAGATGATATGTAGATGTTCTAGTGCTGTCAAACTAATTTTGTGAGGTTCATCTTATTGCTATGTTGTAATATTTCAAGTGCTCTGGAACATATTTTACTGTCTGGTACATGGAAATATTGAAAGAGGCTTAAAATTATTATTGCATCTTAATTATTCTTTTCAACAGTTTATCAAAAGCAGATTGGATATGTTCTTTACTTCTTTTCTAATCAATGTGGTTTGTTGTTGTTTCATAAATATATCTATATATATACTCTGTCATTTTTAGACTTAGGTGGTATTTGAATTGATGTTTTTTATCGTCAGATGATTCTTCTAGACTCAGAAAAGGTCGTGGCAAGACTAGAGGGAAAGATCTTGAAAAAATAAAGAAGGCTATAGGAAGCAAGATGAAAATAGAGATCCCGATTGGTAAAGGAAGGCCAATAAAGCCAATTCAATTAGACAAACTATCCAATGAATTAGGGATAATTGCTCGCAATTTTCTTCCACTTCCAAATTAGTGGAAGGAACTTACAAGAGAGGACAAAGATGCAGCACTAATTAGATGCCAAGTAAGTATTCTATACTCTTGTAAGATTTATTACATGACAAACAGTGATATCATTAAAGTAATATTCTTTTGGAGCAACTATGATAAAGTAATATCAAACATAAGATTAGTATTCTCAGATAGAAGATAAGGAAATGAATATAAAAGTATATGACTTTAGTTCCTTCTCTGATCATATGCATAAGGGTGTTAAAGTTCCTGGCAAGTTTCATAGTGGCTGGGAAGCTCCAGAAAGTGGCACGTTTGCTCATGATTCATCATATTTGATGTTTTCATACGTGCTATAGGTCAAAGATTTTTCTTATAGTTGTCTGTGTGATGCATGATATGCAATGCCTCGTCTATCATGTAGTTTGAGGTCTAGGTTTGTGTGGCTCCGAAAGTGAAGAGTCTGAACTACTTAGCTTATTATTATGCAGGTTAGGTCTAGTTGTTAAAATCATTGTTCAAAACATAAGAAAGAAAATATACTTCTTACTTGGAGTCATGAAGTAGAAATTGTCTAATGTCTTTAAGATCTGATTTCTTACCTCCTTGATTCCTGTTGTCATAAAATACTAATTTTTTTCTTTTATGCTGCTTGGACTCTCCAAATGTTGTTGCAACCACCATGTCAGATCCTCTATTCATTACTTCTGGAGGATCAGACACAGATGTGGACAGTTCTATCAACATAGTTCTTCTTTTGTTATTTCTATTATATTGAAGCCTCCATCATTTCACCCCTAGCATCTCTCTTACAGGTTACCAATTGATGTTGGTTATGGTTTTTTATATCCAAATAAGTACGAAGTTCTGAAAACGTTTTCTTTCTGTATTTACTGCTGAAGATATCTTTTGATGCCTTGTTCCTGTATATATTGTGCAATGTGCATTAATCCTTAGTTGACTATGACAATATCAAAAAGTTGAACACTCTTTGTCGAAAAAATATATTGTATATGTAAAAAATTATACAAAGTATATAAGTCACAAATTACTTTAAGTACGTACATAATAATTCTTGAACCCCATTAGCAAAATTTCTGACTTGCTCATTGTCAGTAACCCCATATTCTTATGCTTCTGGCTAAAATAGAGAAACTTCTAATGAAAAGAAGCCTGTATTAACGATTTTGACTTGAGTAAATTTCATCGTATTTTTTGTTAGTAATATCACTATTTTTTATAGTATGATGTTTTATTTTGAGCCAGGGGTCTATCGGAAACAACCTCTCTATCTCACATTTGAGGTAGTGTTATGGACTGCGTACACTTACTCTCTCCAGACCCCATTGGTGGGAATATACTGGGTATGTTGTTGTTGTAGTATGCTCAGATGTCTGATGTAGCTAGACATTTGACCATTACGTCAAAGATTGAAGGCCTAGCATCACGTAAGACTCTATATCCTCTCAATACATAGTAGGCCTATCATATTTTTAAGATACAGAAGAAATAAATGTTGATAGTTTCTTGTATTGAACAAGTAACTAAGGTGCATTTCATTCAGTACTTGGATTTTAAATCAACAATAAATCTTTCAAATTGTATTGTCTTTTCCAATTCCAAGTCCACATATTTCGAACTAAGACTTCAGAGTTTCCAAAATTGCAGACTACTAGGTTCATGTACATTCCGAAGACGTCAAGATAAAATACCTTTTTTTGAATATCTACTATATAGGAGTCCAAAATAACTTCCACTATGTCTATCAATATATGTCCATCTTATGAGACACGTAACAATAGTTTGAAAATACAAGACCTGCATTCTGCATTTATGTTATTCTTAAATTAATCGATTATCACATTAGCTATTCATTTAAGTAATCCAACATCAGTTGTCATTCATTTTTATTACAATATATCAATCAACTAAAATTTACATAGTTCAAGTATGATAACTAAATATATACCAAGAATTTTTAGATCAATGAGCCACCATAGGTGTCGGGGCCATAGCCAAATACAAAGATATGAGTTCGGTCAATCCCAGAAACTTTGGTTCGAACTCTGTAAATCTATTTAATATGTATAAATTAATAATTTGGAATCCAGTAACTTAAAAAGGACTATAATCTGAACCTATAGATTTCAAATCATGGGTATAAATTTCTTGAACTGAAATGTATGTTTTTAAGGGCATTAGAGTTTTAAGGTACTAAGTATGTTAACAAATGTTATGATTATAATTTTAATCTAAAAGAGATTTTTATTGTTTCATGTGTTTCTTCAATACCTATTTGTTTTTAGGAGAGGTTTGACATTAATTTGGACGAGCATTATGTGAAAGATAGCTGTGAGGATATTCTGAAAAATAGAACCCGGCAATGGCGCTACAAGTTAAAACAAAAATTTAAAAGTGCACGATCCATGGAAGAAGCTCGTAAAATGGAAGTTTAACAGTTGACCTCAGAAAATTGGAATAAGCTTTGTGACATGTGGAACGATCCAGAGCACAAGGTAATTTATATTCATGTTATCTCGTTATTTACATTATGATGTTTTTATTTTCTTTGTAGAAACGATGTGAAATAAACAAGGTCAATCGAACTAAGCTTAAATCTAATCATTTTATGGGATCAAAAGCAATTGTAGCAGCATGTGCAGAAATTGTAAGTTATACCATTTTAATTCTTTTTACTACTGACACTTTGATACTATTTAATATTTTGTTGTTTGATAAATAAGAGACTAGGTATGTCAGTTGTATCTCATTTCAGATACCTCTAAATACTATTTCATATTGTTTTCTTGTTATACAGGGTGAAAAGGAACATGAAGGTGTAGAGCCTGACAGAATTGAGTTCTACAAGCATACTCATTACACAAGTGAAAAAGGATGATCATCTGAAGAAGTTGAGACTAACTATGTAAGAAATTAATATTTTAGTAACATACCATTGCATTTGTATGATTAATATTCTTCATGTATTCTTTTTTGTGTTATTATTTTATGCAGAACAACATGACAAATTTAAAAGCTCTTTATACTTCTGGAGAGTCTTCTATGACTATTGATGAAATTGTGGATGTTGTGCTTGGTACAAAGTCAGGGTACATAAAAGGTCTTGGTTATGGTCCTAAACCTAATACTACAAGGGAAACACAAAGGAGAACGGCAGAGTTAGAAGACTCCCTTAAAAAGGCAAAACAGGAAGCTGCTAGTGCCCAAAATGAGTTACAAAAGCAATTAAATGCAGCTGAAACTGTGGCAGAAAGCCAACAATCGCAGATACAAGACCAGCAGTTGCAGATTAAAGCATTAAATTTTCAGTTGAATACTGTAACAGCACGCTAAAAGGAAATGCTTAAGAAAATGCAGCTTCTTGTTAGTCCATCGCTGTCAAGGTTAGAAGTAATGCAAATTTATATGATAAGTTCTATTTAATTTTGATTTATTAAATATATAAACTATGTAGCATTTTTTATCTAACTTTGCATTTTTTTAATGATGCAGCGGAGAAAGAACTCCATCAGAATGCCAACTTTAGGTATATTTCTATTTCATCTACTAAAACTTCATGCTTAACGAGATTTTATAGTTTATACCAAATATGTTATTTATATTATAATAGATAAGTAAATAATTTACATTCTTAACAAAATGATTTATCCAGTTTAACTATCTTTTTGAGTTCTAAAGTCTTCTTCTATAGTAGATTAACATGATAAGGATTACCAAAATCACACCAACTGGCAATGAAAAACTCTAGAAAATACTGTTTACTTTCATTCCATCTCATTTTTTTCTGACTATCTGCGACTACAACTAATGCCTCCTAATATCTAAAGTCAATCTAACCAACTCTCATTTTTCTTCCCTTAGCGCACTCTACACCTTTGATAGTTGACATCACTCGAGAACCTGGTCGTAATTCTTTCTCCATTTGTAGCTCTTCCTTGAGAACATGCAAATTGTTACCAGTTGGATGAGTACCTTCCATGTCTCCTAATAGTTGTTGGTACACCTCCCTCTTCTGTGTAGATCACTCTGAACTTCATAAGAACAATTCACTACAATTTTTTTTTAGATAAAGGTAACATAGTATTCACACCAGAAGATTCATCATCTAACAAATGATGAATTCTTCCATAGTGTCCACCATATGCATATTGGAATAGTTTTCCACCAGATATCCTTCCTTCCTCTGTTACCAATTTCCTTCCAACTACTAAGTAATTCAAAAGTTTTTAAGTACGATGATTACAACAAACGATGAACTAATCGAAAACAAAATTCAAAATTGAAAGCGTTTTGACATAAATATGCATGCAGTTGTAATAAAACACAAATCCACAACTTAGTTTTAGTACAACATGCTAGACATAGTGTAGAGAGATTTGATGTCAAATCCCGATCCAAAGATATTGGTCTACAATTCTTTTATTGCAGGTTGAGTCAGTCCAGCATTCACCAATATTTTGTTCAAAGTGTCGGGAAAGCATGCTTGATACTTAACTTTCCCATTAGAAAGAAATACCTCAGCAAGTTGAATTTTCTTTGAAGTGAGGCTAGTGTTGTCCATTGTCTTACTAAGTACCTTAAGAGCAAGTTGAACGACTTCTTCCCTTGTGATATCATCCTTGTAATCCTGCTTAAGAATTGATTGAGTTTCCTGATTGTTTGCTCCAATTGTTGCGGCTTTCCAACCTCTGGAATTTCCACTTGGGTCGTTCATGTACAGTTGGAAGCCATAATTTTTATCCTAACTTTCTAAGAGAAATGAAACACCAAAGGGACGAAGTCCACCAAACTGTGTATAACCTTGCTTGGTATCACATAGTGACTGAACAAGTTGTTCAACTGGCATGGATTCTTGATAAGCGAATGTATAGCGCTAAGCCTGGACCATGGCCGTGTTGATCAATATGTTGGCATCAGACATAATTCCAGCTACAGCGCATGCCACATGATCATCAATCTTGTACATCTTCTCACTCAATGTTGAGGTCTGAAGCAGCTTAGATGTTACTTTCTTTTCACCTACCAACACCACCCCATACTTGGACAAGATGCCTATAGCACTACCTGTATTTTCAATAGCCTCCATTGCGTACTCAACCTGATAGAGACGGCCTTCGGGGGAGAAGATTATTGTACAGCTATCATACCTTTGTGACATTTTTTCTTATTTGCAATTTACCTGAATAAAGTAAACAAGTCAAGTATTAAGATATTTAAAATTTTGAATTGTTAGTATTTCCATATGGGTGCGGGCTGATTTTAGCAATAATGTAACTTGCGCTTGCATAATTTTCTTCTCTTTTCCACAGGTATAAAAGTAAGAGTTGGATGAAGACTAATTGTAAGCTCAACACGTTATTGGTACTTTGGAAGAAACCTCTACATATTTGTCTTAGTTTAGGATAGTAGTAATAATTAGTACTATATTTCAGTTACATTTCCTTCGTCATTGGACTTGTTTTAGTTTTATTTGCCCTGTAAGGAGAGATTACCTTGGTACAATTTTAGTTTTCTTAATTAATTAATTGTGGGTGAATTTTATCATTATCTGGCATATTTTATAATTTATTTTCAATTTATTAAATTCTAATTTAAAAGATAATATAAATATGAAATAATTAAGCATTTTTTTGTAATTAGTGACAAAAGATTTTATTGTCAAAGGTAATTTTTAGCAACGATTAAATCAGACTTTTCAAGATAAATATTTTCGTCACGAAATAAACTAGTTTGTCAAAATTTTGATTATATTTAGTGACAAATGCTTTTGTCTCAATTTCTTCATTTTTATTTGATACAAATTAATTTTGTATTTTATGACAATCGTAATTGTCAGTAATCATAACAATTTAATGACAATTCTATATCGTCGGTAAAAAAATACTATTTTTAATGACAAAATGGTAGATTTAACTACGAATTATTAACATTTATTATAATAACAAATTTGTCATTAATTAATACATTAAAGACGAAAATATTTGTTGTACATAAAAAAATTATCATTAGTGACGAAAATACATTTGTTCAACGACGAAATATGTATAACTCTAGAGACAATTGGTGTTGTCGCTGATTGAACTAATTAATTAGGGACGATAAAATTTTATCGGTATTAATAACCTTTTAGTGACAAAAGCATATCATTAACTACAAAAAAAAATATTTTTATGACAAACAAATTCGTCATAAATGTTACACATTTTGGGATGAATTTTTTTTTGTAGCTAATTTAATTTTTTTAGCGACGAAGCACTAAATCGTCTTTGTATACATTTAGCCACCCACTTTTGGAGACGACTAATTGACGAATTTTTTTTGTCACGCTAAATCTTTTCATGTTATCAATCCTCAATCTGGTGGGAGGCCCTTACATGTAGCTAGGAGGAGAACATTTGATATGCCAGATGGTGTCGTTTTGAAGTAATTGTTAGAAGACATGAAGTGAGTGTGTTTTCTTCATTTGGCGCACCTAGAATTCTTTCTTAATCTTAGTATTTACTGATGGTTATAAAAACACCAAATTCTTTATTTTTTATTATATAACTGCTGGACAAATAAAAGGTTTCAAATTCGCCCGCACACCAGATAATAGAAGCATTGTTATTGAATTCATAGGATTTGGTTCTTCAAAAAAAAATGCTAATATTGCTACCACTATAATTTGTACTTATTTTTCATTGCAGAAGAGTTGAGTTCAAACACATAAAGCTTCTTATTAAGTTCGGTTTCTCATTGAGAAGTGTTTCATTCGTCAAAGTTTTCTTATTCCTGTTTCATGAAGCTTGATCATTCACTACAATTCATTGTTATTGATGTAAAATAAGTTGGGATCGGTGGTGACATGAATCTTAAGCAACTTGTCATCTTCTATTAGTTATCACATACCGATAAAATTTTTGTTCTTTTATCAAGATTTTGGTTGTGCATGTGTTGTGGAGTATTATAAGTTTCTGTAGTTTAGGTAGCTGAAGCAAAATGATTAGTTCCTAATATTGAATCCTACCTCAAATAGAGGGACAGCTCTCTCCCATAAGGATATTTATCTCGCAAAGTCATATGTTTATGAAGTAGTGAAATGTATGTACGTACAATTGGCGAGGTTGTGACAAGATCAATTTAAAGGAAAGCATATACTTCTGTTAGGAAGTTTAGGACTTTCACATTAACACAATCAATCATATAATAAGGTATGGTTGCTTAAACTATGAGAATTTTTTTTTCTATTTTTCCAATCTTAGATGTGGATGTAGCCTTTCGGTATCGGATTCATCTGAACTCGGTATTTTTAGTGTGATGTATAAATTTATGTATAAAAATTTATAAAATTTAAATTCTACATTTTTTGATAAGGCATAATGGGTTCAGTAGTAAGAATTTTGAAAGTTGAATTCATAAAACTTAAATCTGAATCCACCTCTAATTAATCTTAGGGTTTACATAAGTTATCAGATGTAAATTTTTAATGTTTGAGGGTGAAAAAGCATTCCGAGGAACAAATTTGAAATTGAAGACTTGTCCGGAGTTTCTCCTGCTCTAAGGTGGTCGATATATCTAGAAAGCATATTAATCTCAAGCTTATTTCTAGTTTGTGCTTGCAACAAGAGAGTACGCACAATGAAAAATGACATTTAAAGTAGATCTAAATTAAATATTACATGTAAACGATCATGGCATTAGAGTAGTTAAATTAATAACTATATCAAATCCCTAAGAAAGACTCAAGGCGAACAAATATCTTACAGTCAAATTTGTAGAATCTCATGAAAAATATTCTCATTTTTGTTCTACCCAATGTCTGTGTGTTTAATCACCACCAAAACATATCATGATTGCTCAATGAGTGTGAAATTTTTTTTATGTGTGATAAAAGTGTCAAACGGGTCGGTTTGACCCGGCCATCCCGGCCCATCACACCAACCCGGCCTGGTTTGACCTTGCCCGGTCAGCCCCCGAGATGTAGGGTACCGGATCCTGGGCTGGGTTATATTTTTTTGGGCCCGATTAATCTGGCCCGGACCAAAATCGGTCCAGGCCTGCCGATTAACCGTCCCGGTCCGGATAAGAATTTTAAAAAGAATGGAATTTTATGAAAAATGGTCGTTGGACCATTATAGCCGTTGGGCCCAACAGTCATATAGCCGTTAGGAGCCCAAAACGGCTATAATGCCCTTTTTATTAAAAAAAAAAATCAATTAAATTATTTTTTAAACCCAAAAAAAATCCTATAAATACCCTACACTTTCAAATCATTTTCCACACAATTTTTTATTCTCTCAAATCTCAATTCTCAATTGTCAAATATTTTATATATTTCCTAAAGTACTCACACTACAAGAAATTATAGAATTGACAACAACTTTTTGCCAACAAGCAAAATATTGTTGCCAAATTTAATAATTGGCAACAACTTAATTTAATTATTGGCATAGAATGAAACTTTTAACAACTAACTTTTTGTTGTTGCCAAATCTTTTAATCTTGTTGCCAAATATCATAGATTAATAAAATAATTTAAAATATAAATATGCTTGCAATAATATATTTTTATTGTTGCTAAAAGTATTTTTGATTGTAGCTAAAATATTTAAATTTCTCACAATTTTATTTTTTTTTGGCTAATAAAAATAAAATAACTAGCTTCTCTCAAATTTTAGCAAAAGTAAAAGCGGGAAAAATTTCCCTCATTTTTTCCCTTTTTACTCAATTTTCCTTCCTTACCTTCATTCAGTTTAGGTTTTCTCTTTTATTTCTCCTTCAAAATTCCATCAGCGTGCCAGTTAGAGCTTTGAATGACTTGGCTTGCACAAAAGAAATTAAGGCTTCAATTGGTAAGTTTCTTCATTCTAATTTCAATTGCTTCTAAAAAATCACTTTCAATTAATTTCTTATACCATCCATTCAAATTTGTAGGAACAAGTAGGACCCATGTGGGCAAATAATTCTTTCACGCCTTTCAATTTTGTATCTATTTTTCATTTGTTATCGTCAATATTTACTCCAATAATCCGAGAAAGAAGCGCTATAGGTTTCTTTGAAGGAGTGACGGAGAAACTTCATAATACTAAAGAGACCCGGATAGAGGAGCCGATTCTTTCTATTAAGATGTAGATTGCCCTATTTAAGCTTGAGAAAGGAGATCCAAAAGAGGGCCAGAAACTTTAAAATGAGGAGAAGACTACACTTGATAGTATGACTGACATTGATCCTCTGTTTATGCAAACTATTATTGGGTTTCGTCTCAGTACCATAAAGCTCGCCAGGAGTTTGCCGAGTTTTACATAAGTGCTCTTCTTTATCTCACGTACACTTCAGTGAAATCTCTTTCTGAATCATTTAAGCTGGTATTTTTCATTTCTTATTTTGTCTTTTTTTTTCTAAGGACTAATCAAAGAGTTTTTTCATCCTAACTAGTTGGATTTATGACCCTTGTACATCAATCTGCCTTTCTGCAATTCACGTGTTTTTATTACTTAACTAGTTGCTTATCAATTGTTAATATGTTGGCTTATTTTACTAAACTATGACTACACATTGGGTTAATCGAGAAAATGATGAGACTGGGGAATGTTGGTAATGGATCTCTAAGGCTGTTGAGTGTATCTGTAGAGGCCCCAACTATTTTAGGCATTTAAGAGTGTCGTTGCTTAACTTTTGTTTTTGTCATAAAATGAGTTCAAGTGGTACTTTATAGTGTTATGATGCCTACAGCCTATGCTACTTGATATTCAAGAGTATATGATGGAATCTCTGTCAGATCATAATCACCATCCTCATCTTTTAATCAGCTCACTAGTGAGGGGAGGAAAGCAATTTTAAAATGAATATGTGCTTCTATATGCTACTCTTATCAACCCCACAGTGTAGTATTCCTTAGTTAAAAGTTAAAACAAGTTTGTTTATATTTGTGGGTATTAGAGACTGGAGATGGACAGAACGGCTTTGCAGTTATTTCTAATGAAACGGGGAGGGCAAGAGATATACGTTGATCCATTGAGTACTAAAATCAAAATGTCTTTGCAGCTATTTCTAATGAAACAAGGAGGGCAAAAGATATATGTTGGTCCATTAGGTCACCATTCTTACGATTTGATCAAATACTTTGAGGTAATTTGTACTGCATAAAGAAAATGACCTTTTTCCATTTTTGATATTATATAATCAAATAATGATGTTCGTTTTGCCTTGAATACAGTTGATGCCTAGCGTAGTTAAGATAAAGGAGGGTTACAATCCAGCTACTTGGATGTTGGAAGTCACAGCCCCAGCTCAAGAAATGACGTTAGGGGTTGATTTCACCAATTTATACAAGAATTCTAACCTGTACATGAGGAAAAAAACCTTGATTAGTGAATTAAGCGTCCGTCGCCCTGGTTCAAAGAACCTGTATTTCTAAACTCAATACTCACAGTCATTTCGGATACAGTGTATGGCTTGCCTGTGGAAGCAACACTAGTCATACTGGTGTAATCCTGCTTACACTGCAGTCAGATTCATATTCACAATGTTCATAGCACTAGTCTTCGGGACAATGTTTAGGGATCTTGGTACCAAAGTGTAAGTACAGAAACATGTAAGATTATAATGTTAGGACTTCGGGTAGTCATCAATCATTTGATATAGTATTCAATACACCGGGCTATTTTTATCTCGACTATGAAGCTTATCCCCATTGTCTCACTAACCGACCTTTCATACTTAAAATGATTTTTGTTTGTTATAGGAGCAAGAGCCAAGATCTTTTCAACGTTATGGGATCAATGTATGTTGTTGTTCTCTTCCTTGGCGTACAAAATGCATCATCATTGAAACCAGTTGTAGACGTTGAGTGTACAGTGTTTTACAGAGAAAGAGTTGCTTGAATGTACTCCGTCATACCCTATGCCTTTGGACAGGTGAATAAACAAGTTTGATTTTTGGTCACGATAGTTAATATATGAAAACTTTCCTATATTATATTACAGGTTTTCATTGAAATCCCTTACGTATTCATACAAGAAGTAAGTTATGGTATCATCATCTATGCTATGATTAGATTCAAATGGGCACTCTGAATCATGTACAACTAGTTTCCTAGAATGTTCAAAAACAGGTTAGTGATTTTTTTAGTTCTGTGTTTCTGAGCTACGTATAATGTATTATTGATATTCTTCAAGATCATCAGATATCTCCACGTCTTAACCTTTGTTATCTTTCATTCTTTATCCAAATGAGTTCTTTAATGTGTATATGTTTTAACTCTTTCCTATTTTGTTAGCTTACTGTAGTAACTCTTGATTACTTATGAGTGTTGAACTATCTACAATTTAACTGTGCATTTGTCTTCTCATGGACACTTTGAATCATGCTCTTTTTATTATTACAAAATATCTCTACACCTTTATTTTGGATAGGTACTTATCTGTTAATTGTCACTAACTGCAGATCAAGCGTGAGATTTAGATACTGCAGGTCAATGAACTTTAGTAGAAATTAACGTGAACAAAGTCTATCAAGTCTGAATGCAGTTTCCCATTCATCATGAATATGAGTAATTTGCAGATCATATGGAATTGAAATGCTTGTTCTGTCGTAAGTGTTTTATAATATTGATCAACTAGATAGTTGGTTTTGAAAATTGTGTATCGAATATTGTTGTTTCATCTGAAGTGGCTTGAAAGTCAGAATGACGTCTCACATAGAAGTGATTTTTATTTTTGCTCCTATGGCGCAGAGGAAGCTGCATTGATGGATCTCTTGAATTTTATGCATAGCAATACATTGACTACAAATACAGCCCCTGCATTGCTGGACGTGCTCATGGCTGCTGACAAGTTTGAGGTTGCTTCTTGCATGAGGTATTGTAGCAGGCTACTGCGTAATTTGCCTATGACTCTGGAGTCGGCATTGCTGTATTTGGAGCTTCCTTCTAGTGTCCTGATGGTTGATGCAGTTCATCCATTGACAGATGCAGCAAAACAATTTCTAGCTGCAAGATACAAAGATATTACCAAGTTAGTTCCATTTGTGCCTACCCTTTTTCAGTTTTTCTTGTGTTATTTAGTTTGTTATCCAAACATTTGTAGCCTGTAGCATAACATGATAATTAAGTCCATAAAGCCATTGTTTAGTATGCCTATTTTTTTCTGTCTTTTGAGGAATATTTCTGCTACCGGATTTTATTTTGGCCAATTTCAGCGGATGGTTCTAAATCCTATTTTAATATTAAGTTGCCACTAGGACAAGATGGAACCTTTTCTATAACATTTGAGTCACTATTGGGAGCTTTGTGAATATTATAAACCTAAAAGTTGTAACATTAGATTCTGACGTAGCAATTATATAGAAGAAATATGACAAAGACCCACACTATAGATTTATACCTATGCATAAAATGTTCATGTAGGTTTCACCATCAGAAAGTTGTCAATAAACTTAATTACATAATGATTTTAATTCATAACCTCAGGTGAAAGTAATACAAATTAATTTCAATTTGATTAGTCATATGTCATGAACTTTATAACATGTTTCTTTTTATCTTGTATGAAGGATTGATATGGATTACATTACTAAAAGTTCTTCTATTGAAGCATCTAGTACTTGTTATTCAGCTCATTCATCTCGACAGGCTCTAAGAGGAGGTCATGAAGTTGCCTCTTGCTGGTATTAAGGCAATTTTATCCAGTGATGATCTCCAGGTGGCATCAGAAGACGCAGTATATGACTTTTTCTTAAAGTGGAAAAGGGATCATTATCCCCTAATAGATGAATGCCGAGAAATTCTTAGTTCAAGACTTGGTCGTTGCATTCATTTTTCTTTCATGAGTTGCCGAAAGCTTCAGAAGGTTCTCACATGTAATGACTTTGAACATGAGTTTGCATCCAAGCTTGTGGTTGAGGCCCTCTTTTATAAAGATGAGGTCCCACACCTCTAACAAACTCAAGCTGCAGAAGAATCAGCTTCAATGAGTCATCGTTTTGTGGATCGTGCTTACAAGTATCGGCCTGTTAAAGCGGTTAAGTTTGAACTTCCACGAAAATAATGTATAGTCTACTTAGATCTTAAGCGAGATGAATGTGATAATTTGTTTCCATCTGGGAGAGTATATTCTCGAGCTTTTCATTTGGGTGGACAATGGTTTTTCCTGTCCGCATATTGCAACATGGATCAGCAAAGCTCTTTTCATTGTTTTGGTCTCTTTCTTGGAATGAAGGAAAAGGGTTTAGTTTCATTTATAGTTGATTATGAATTTACTGCGAGGACAAAACCAGCAGAGGAGTACATCAGTAAATACAAGGTAAACTACACTTTTACTGGGGGTAAGGCAGTTGGCTATCGCAATCTATTCGCCATAGTAACTCTTGATTACTTATGAGTGCTGCACTATCTTGAATTTAACTTTGAATTTATCTTCTCATGCGCACTCTGAATGTAGTTGAGAGTCTATCGAAAACAACTTCTCTACCTTGTAGGAATAAGGTCTTTATACACATTATCCTTCCCATACCCCACTTGAGAGATTACATTGGATATGTTGTTGGTATTTCAGTAATCATAGATAGGACTTAATGAAGTATTGAAAAAGTGATTGTATACCTGCAAAGTCTTTCCTAATAACTCAGAAGGCTTATGATGATAGTTTGAGGCTTATGATGATAGTTTGCTATAGCCTTTATTTTATATGTTGTTGCATATTTACTATGTACTTGTGTACTTTTTTATTTTCTTTTATCAAAATATAATTAATTTTTTTTGTAGGATGAGAACGCATAAATCAATTAGCAATTCAAGTGCCGCTGGGAGAAGAACAATTTTTTTTGAATTATTAGTAGGATTAGAATATTATGACCTTGTATATATTTGTTACAAGTAAAGAGATATGTAGAAGTAATTAGTTTTTTGGAAGTAGAAAATATCCGGTGCATCAATCATATGTATTGACCTTTGCAAATTTATAAAAAATTTAATTTCAATATTTGTGTTAAATTATTAAAAGAAATGTGTATTCTGTATGTAGCAGCTACTCAGAAATTATTGCTAAAGGTGTACAAATAATATAATTTATTGCAATAAAAATTGTTGTTTCTAAAAAGCTTTCTAACAGACTACTAACTTAGTTTTTGCAACAACTAATATTGTTGGTAAAAAAGTTAATTTGTAGCAACATTAAATTTTGTTGCGAAAACTTTTATAAGCCACAACTATATGAATGTAAGGCAACAATATTTTTGGTTGCGTTAAGTCATTTTTGGCAACAATATATTTTGTTGTTGCAAAAACTTTTCGCATCGGGGTTTATTGCAACGACATGCAACAACATTTTTATTGTTGCCAAAAGTACTTTTGGCAACAATATTCGATATATGGCAACAAAAAGTTTTGTTAGAAAATGCCTTCTTTCTTGTACTGTCACTTTAATTTTTAAATTTTGTGATTACAAAGTACGAGTGGGAGTTTCTAAAGTCGGAACCTTCGGATACTTCCAAATTTTGATATTGCCGTTCCATCTCTTACGTTTAATTTTTAATTAGTGTATTAATTATTGAATATTTAATTTTATTATATTTGTGTATTTTGAATTTTTTTAGTTTAATTTATATTATGGATAAATTAAGAAACTTTGCCACTAAAGGTGTTAAAAAAATTTATCCCGGAAGTGGTAGTGGTAGTAAAAAGTGAATTACTAGCGGTAGAATTACTTCAAGTAGTAGATATACCCATGTGCCCCCGGCACCACTTAGTCAACCTTTTGAGGAAGAAATAGGTGTACCTTTAGGTGTAAGTGCTCACGATATGGATTATGTAGAAGCTCAGAAAAATTACAGTATAGAAGAAGAAAATGAAGTACATGCGGTTAATTTAGACGAAAATGATGAAAATATTGGTGAGACACCCGCAGTAGAAAATGCTAACGTTAGATCTGAATCGGTTAATCTCCCTTCCCGTCCTCCCCGTGCCCCAAGAGCTCGTAAACCAACTAGTATTGTATGGTAATTTTTTAACCGTATATCAGATATTAAGGTGCAATGCAATATTTGTCGACAAATATATAAGTATAAAAGAGGAGGCAAGCAAGGGGACATGGGTACGTTAATGAGACATATAAGTGATAATCACAAAAGAGCATTAAATATTGCATGAGGTATTGCGGATGTTGGTGGGCCAACGCAAACTAGAATGGACCCAGCAACCAATTAGGTAATGAAGAAATATAATAAATTAAGGGACCGGGAAGAAATAGCTAAAATGATAGTTGTGGGTTGTTTGTCTTTTAGTTTTCCTTCTTCTGATGCCTTTGTTCATTATATTCAAACAATTTATAATTCTATGTTTAATGGTATTCCTAGAACTACTTGTAGGGCCGATATTTTTAGACTTTATTCACAATATTATTTTTATTTATCAACATTGTTAAAAAATATTTAATGTAGAATGTCCCTAACTTCTGATCTTGATCGTGCTGTAGATAAAAATGATTATTTAACCATTACTTGTCACTGGATAGATAGTAATTTTGTTATGCAAAAACGTATTCTTGCTTTTTTATATGATGAAGATCGTAAACATACTGGGGATTTTATTGTTGAGCTGATCGCTAAAGTTGCAAAATTTTACGGTATTGAAAATAAAATCTTATGTATTGCTTTTGATAATGTTTCTAACAACAAGACTGCTATAACAAAGTTAAAATCTAAGCTATCTCTGCTGTTACCTGAAAGTTTCCATGTTAAATGTGTTTGTCATATATATAATTTAATTGTAAGAAATGGTCTTGAATTTTTTGAACTTTATATTAAAAAATTTGGCTTGCCGTTGGTTTTATTCAAGAAAATAATCGTAGAAGAAGAATTAAAGACTTTAAACCTAAATGTGAACAAATTAACTTGCACCGATATTGATGCCTGAAGAATGTGATACTAGATGGAATGCTACGTATGATTTTTTTTTAAAACTTGTTATAAATATAGAGTTTTTATTACACTATCTTTTAACCAATATTGTGGTTCGTTTGCTGATTTTTCCCACTGCATGCTACTTGATTCTGACTGGGTTGTAATTAATGATCTTGTTAAGTTTTTGGAAATTTTATATAGCTACGATTGAATTTTCTGGTGCTTATTATCCTACTGTTTGTAATATTTTGACATATATAGCTGATATTTTTTATATCGCTACGATTGAATTTTCTGGTGCTTATTATCCTACTGTTTGTAATATTTTGACATATATTGCTGATATTTTTTATTTGCTCAAAGAATATAAAAATAAAAAAGGTTACAAAGAAGTTGTTGGTGCCATATTTGCTAAATTTAAAAAATATTTTTTTTCGATTCTCCCTATTTACTTGGTTGGTGCTATGCTAAATCCGTTCATGAAATATACTACTATGTGTCACTTTAGTACTCTTATTTATGCTAACTTAGAGATAAATACTAACAATGATTCTGATTATGAAGAACAAGAACAACCTTATTTGTGGACGGCTATGGCCGATGCGAACGCTTACATAGATAAATTATATAACCACTATGTTGATTTAGTTGATTTAGATGTGCCGACAAATATCACTCCAACTGTCGCTACTCGTCCTCCCGATGAGCCATCTTCTAAAAGGCCGACACATAGTGATTTTTCTTATCACTTTTATGATTTACCTTCTTGGAAGAGTATTGAAGAGGGAGCTTACACATCAACTTATCGGGAAGAGCTGAAGTATTATCTCCGATCGCCGCTAGAAGATCGCAGACGACAGATCAATACGTTGGATTGGTGGAGAAATAATGAAGCACAATATCCTGTGGTTTCAAGATTAGCTAGAGATATCCTGAATGTTTCAATGTCAACCATTGCATTGGAGAGCGTTTTTAGTCAGGGACGATAGCAAGCTTGGAGACAACCGACATTCATTGGGAAGCAATGCAATGAATGTTCTAGTTTGTCTTAGAGATTGGATTAGAGCCGAACGAAGAAATCAAGGAATGGAAGTGGAGCTGAACGACGAGCAGAGACTTGAAGAAATTATGACTTCACGGGAGAACTCAGCAGAATCAAGTCCAATGCATGATTTTGCCCCCGTTGACTTTGACTATCCTATGCAAGTTGTCGTTAATATTAACATGAATGAGTTGGAAAAAATAATGCAAAATTTGTAGATTTTTCATCCATGTAAATTATAATTTTTGGATCATTTTGCAATCAATAAAATTCAACATTCATTCACTCCTTAGTCCTTACTTTGTAATTTTTTCCATTTAATGATTTAAATTGAATTTTTAGTTTAAATCAAATACATAGTTTTAATATATTACTAATTTACTATAACGTATTATTAATTTATTATATTAAGTAGCATATGCTTTATTTAAAGAAGTACATATATTTTATATATGTACGTATACATTGAATGATACGTATATATGTTTGTATATTTTCTATAGTAGTATATATTTAACGTATACAAGTGTATATATTTTAGAAATTAGTATATAACTATATATTTAGTGTGTGTATATATTGTAGCATGTATATATTGTAGTATATGTTTTATTTAAAGTAGTACATATATTGAATGGTACGTATATATGTGTATATATCTTTTATAGACGTATATATTTAACGTATACATGTGTATATGTTTTATAAATTAGTATATAACTATATATATAGTGTGTGTGTATATTGTAGTATATTTTATTTAAAATAGTACGTATATATTGAATGGTACGCATATATGTGTGTATATTTTCTAAAGTATTATATATTTAACGTATACATGTGTATATGTTTTATAAATTAGTATATAACTATATATTTAGTATGTGTATATATTGTAGTATATATATATTGCAGTATATGTTTTATTTAAAGTAGTACATATATTGAATGGTACATATATGTGTGTATATATCTTCTATAGATGTATATATTTAACGTATACATGTGTATATGTTTTATAAATTAGTATATAATTGTAAATTTAGTGTGTGTGTGTATTGTAGTATATTTTATTTAAAGTATTACGTAGATATTGAATGGTACGTATATATGTATGTATATTTTCTAAAATAGTACTCCCTCCGTTAAAAAAAGAATGACCTACTTTCCTTTTTAGTCTGTTTTAAAATGAATGACCTCTTTCTTTTTTGGCAATACTTTAATTTCAACTTTCCACATGACATATTTAGGACCACAAGATTAAAGGGCATTTTGGTACATTTGACACAACTTTGATTAAGGCCACAAGATTCAAAAGTCTTCTTTATTTTTTTAAACTTTATGTCAAGTCAAAATAGCTCATTCTTTTTTAAACGGAGGTAGTATATATTTAACGTATACATGTGTATATGTTTTATAAATTAGTATATCACTATATATTTAGTATATGTATATATTGTAGTATATATATATTGCAGTATATGTTTTATTTAAAGTAGTTCATATATTGAATGGTACTTATATATTTGTATATATCTTCTGTAGACGTATATATTTAATGTATACATTTGTATATGTTTTATAAAGTAGTATATAACTATATATATTGTAGTATATATATTGTAGTATATTTTATTTAAAGTAGTACGTATATATTGAATGGTACGTATATATGTGTGTATATTTTCTAAAGTAGTATATATTTAACGTATACATATATATATGTTTTATAAATTAGTATATAACTATATATTTAGTGTGTGTATATATTGTAGTATATATTTTTTAGTATATTTTATTTAAAGTGCTACATATATATTGAATGGTACGTATATATGTGTGTATATTTTCTAAAGTAGTATATATTTAACGTATACATATGTATATGTTTTATAAATTAGTATATAACTATATATTTAGTGTGTGTATATATTGTAGTATATATATTTTAGTATATTTTATTTAAAGTGCTACATATATATTGAATGGTACGTATATATGTGTGTGTATTTTCTATATTTAACATATACATGTGTATATGTTTTATAAATTAGTATATAACTATATATATAGTGTGTGTATATATTGTAGTATATATATTGTAGTATATTTTATTTAAAGTAGTACGTATATATTTAATGGTACGTATATATGTGTGTATATTTTTTAAAGTAGTATATATTTAACGTATACATGTGTAATATTTTAGAAATTAGTATATAACTATAGATTTAGTGTGTGTATATATTGTAGTATATATATATATATATATATTGTAGTGTATGTTTTATTTAAAGTAGTACATATATTGAATGGTACGTATATATGTGTATATATTTTCTATAGACGTATATATTTAGCGTATATATGTGTATATGTTTTATTAACTATATATTTAGTGTGTGTATATATTGTACTATTGTAGTATATATATATTGTAGTATATGTTTTATTTAAAGTAGTACATATATTGAATGGTACGTATATATGTGTGTATATTTTCTAAAGTAGTATATATTTAACATATACATGTGTATATGTTTTATAAATTATTATATATATCATAATATTGTAGTATATATCTTGTAGTATATGTTTTATTTAGAGTAGTATATATATTTAACTAACGTATAGTATAGTCGTATGCACGATTACATGTGTAATTGTGTATATTTATTATGTGTATATATTTTTTAAATTCTAATGTAGTACTCCCTCTGTCCCATTTTATGTGTGGCCATTTGACCGAGCACGGAGTTTAAAAAATAAGAGAAGACTTGATAATATTTATCAAATTGTCTTTTATCAAAAAATGTGTCGCTATCCTTTTTTTTTAATTAAGTGAGCCCAATAAGGGTAAAAGTGTAATTGTGTTTTTAAATATTTATCAAATAAGAAAACATGACATTCTTTTTGGGACGGACTAAAAGGAAATGATGACACATAAAATGGGACGGAGGGAGTATATAGTATATATATAGTGTATATATAGTGTTTAACGTATTTAAAATGTATATAGGTGGGTATATATAGTGTGTATTGGAGAAAAAAAAAATTGATTTTTGACCGAATTTAGATGGGTTGAATCGGATTGGGTTAAGTAGACCAGTTCAGAGTTATTTTTAAAATTTTTACTGTTGGGCTCAGAACCGAATCGGCCCATTTAACCAGGCCCAAATCCAGATTAGACCATAACCCAACTAAATCTCATGGGCCGGTTCCAGGTTGACCCGGTCCGACCCACTTGACACCCATAGTGTGTGATGAATGATAATAAGAATTGTAGTTTTTGTCGCTATTGGAGTAGTATTATTTTAGAACATGTCTTTATTTTTCTTATTCGTTTGGCAATCGATATAAATTTTATTAAATTTCTTAAATTTCTTTATTTGGTCCTTGGGGTTATAATCTTTTTGAATTTGAACTTTATTGATTTTCACATTAAGTTGAAGCTTCAAGAAATAGATTCGAGGCTAACAAACAGAATGATATGTTCTTATTCTCATTTCTCTCCGTCTGTTTTCCTTCTTCATGCTTGATATTTTAAAAAAAATTGTTTATCACCATATTAGTTCTATTTTTTGATCATTTCTATTGTAAAATTTCATTTCCTTGAAAGGAATAATATTTTAAAATCAATGTAGAAATTGTATCTTTATTCTATTTCTCTACTATAATTTTTATTGTAATTTTCCTTATTCTTCCACTAAATCTTTTTTAAATATTTATATAAAAAAATATTCATAACTAACCGAAGCGCGCACATATTTACTTACTAGTTACTTAATATGAACAATGGATATAATAATTTTTTACATACATATCAAGAGGAGAGTCTTAGAAAAAAAGGAAATAGAAAAAGATAAAAGTTTAAGATATCAGCTACAAAAACTAGGTCTAGCAGATGCGATATTCAAAATATAATTAAAAGTTAACGAACCAGTTAAACACAACATATAAGTATAATATTACCGTTATAAATATAGACGACTTGTAATACTTTAATATTGATCTATGATAATAAACAAACATGCAGCCTTTTCCTGTATGCGGAGGATTACTTTGCCCCAAATAGTCCAGTGGACAGTGGCCAATAATCATTTATTTGGTTTAGGTCTCCTTCGTGTTGGTCAAATAATTACTTGTTTTACAATTTGTAAAATAAAAAGTGAATCAAGTGTACCAGCCTGCCAATGTCGGTTTTGGAAGTGTATGCAGGAGAGTCTAACCCTCATCATCAGTAAGAACTAAGAAGCCAATAAATTATTTCTACATATTTGCTGAACTTTCTTACTTTTACAGAATCCGAGCTATTGGGTTCACAGAACCCATGTCATATGGTAATCCGCCCACGCTGACACTGCTGGGCAACAATAGCAGAAGTCCAGCAGAAAAATACTCCACTAAAATGGCAAATAAATCTACATACTCTAGCGTACTCTCTCTATCTTGGATTTCTTGATGGGACGGTGGAATAACCTTCAAATGAGAAAAGAATGAAGAAGATATAAATCACAACTTTTGCAGTGGGAAGGATCGAATATCAGCCGACTCAAGTGACCAAATCTTGAAGGAGGCAGTCACAATAGCCCCTGTAGCATTGTTGAAAACGAAGAGCCGTGCTGCTCCATTCACTGCCTTTGTTGGATAAATTCGCGATGTTATCACTGTTCTTCCTCCTTGAGCAAAGCTCTCCACAATTGAGTGGTCCACCTAAATTCAGTATATAAAACTTTTACTCAAATCGATCCACAAGATGACAAGAACAGATACATGCAACTGCCAACTACTTTAATTTGTATCATAATACATTTTTGTGAACCAACTAGACAAGAGCATTATTTCAACAAGTTGAATGATATGACTAAAAGAATTGAATACAAGTTTGATATAAAGAATTGAATAGCACTTACCAATAATCTCATCCTATGTTTTTCACCATCCAACACTGGTACTGAACTACCATAAACTTGCTTAGCAACTCCAGGAGCCTCTGAGGATCTGCATCAGATCACAACACGCTACTTTATTCATGCCCATTTTGTCAAGGGCTATTAAGACAAATTAATGATGCCAGATAAAGTAGAAGCAAACCTAGTTTGATCAGCACAGAAGTGAGCCTCTGCTCGGCCATCAGCGCCTCTAGAAATGTAGAAGTAAACTGGAGTTAACTCGGACAATGTTTGATCAGCAATTACAACAACACCAAATGGTCCCAAAATGCCTCTGCTAGCAGCACCTCCACTAGTAGAGCAGTTGTAACCTACATCTGCTTCAATTATTCCCTCGAGCGTGACTTTGTCCACTTCAAATGAGGCTTCTATATCAAACTGCACCGTTGCCAAACAAGTTTTAGTACTGCAGATTAAGCAAAAAAGTTTGGATTTTTAAGAATAGTAACAACAAACCTGTGCAGCTGAGTCAACATGGAGTAACTCAATTGAGCCTGGTTGAAGATTGACCTCCTTCACTTTAGGATCACCTGCTCTTAAGCTTTCAATTTCTACAACTGGCCACTGAAGTAGATGTGTCCCTGTCTTCTTGTCAAAAAGCACTGTCCTTGGAATACTCTGTTATTAGTATAGGAATCTATTAGAGACATCATATTTGAGAATTTACAACGAAAAATTTATCAATTCTCTTCACCTATCAATGCATCGATATATTTGACTGAAATTGCTTTGCATACAATATCAGAACGACCCTGTTATTATATTCTGTCTACATGCCTGAAGAGTATTAGGACACCACTAAATTGGTTGTATAATGTTGATTCTTAGCAAAAACTCACTATTATTAGAAACCTCAATTGATAGTCCGCGTACATATAATGAAATTACGATGAGTCCTAACTCCTAAGGTTCCTATAACACCAGCTTAACGAATTGAGAATTGAGGTGTAATATCCGCTCGTTTCATTGATCGTACAGCTTTCTCAAAACAAGGAATTTTTAGGGAGGCCTCCGGCTTATACATATAATTTGGCACGATTATTGTGATACAACTAGAAGATATGTATGGGAAAAAGAAAAAAAATTAATGAAGTCCATACCTGTACAGATGCCCATCCCTTTTGGAGGTCAGCAGATTCACTGTCAGTTTCCCCAATCCATCCCCAAAGTACTCTTCTTTGTTTCTTTGGGTCATAAAATGTCTTTGATGCATAATATCTCCCATAGTCCAGCCTCAGCCCAATTCCACAATCCATATCTGGATTATCGGGTGTCCATTTGTTCTTTACCGGGTCATATGTCCCAATAGCATAGTGATCTTGCTTATTTTCATCTAAACTTGCTTTTAGAACGTGCTTTATACCCGGCCCGTTATATGATGTGTCCAACCCGTTTGCCTCTAAGGTGGATACCGGGTAAAAGTCCACACACTCCCACATACCCGTACCCGGAACCGCATGCAAAACTCCATCCAATAGCTTAAAACTTGTAAAGTTGGAAGTTTCATAAACAAGTGCAATACCGGTCTTACCAACCTTGGACCCAATGGTTAGCAGCCATTGCCCATTTTGGGGTCCGGTCCAAGCAGTAGTCGGGTCTCTAAAGTCCTTGACACCAATGCCGGGTGGGGGAACCAAGACGGGGTTGCCCTGGTATTTGACCCAGTCAAGGAGGAGAGGATCAGATAAGTTGGCGGGGTACGCAAGATTTTGCACCTGCACATAATCATCGGTATCACCAGTATAGACCATCATGATCAGACCGTCAGGTAGGATGGTAGCGGACCCAGTCCAAACACCGTTGATATCGTACCATTGATCAGGAACCATGGCAAAAGGCAAGTAAAGCCAGTGGATCAAGTCAGTGGATACTGCATGGCCCCATGTGATGTTTCCCCAAATAGCAGAATCTGGATTGTATTGATAAAATAGATGGTACCATCCCTTGTGGTACAATGGACCTGTTAACCAATATATTCACGTCAGTTGAAATTTCAAAGTAATTATACTAGGTTACACGTTTTAGTACATCCGTTTCAAAAAGCATATGAACTATTTTGAGTTTATACGAAATTTAAGGGAAAAAAAAAAAATTGAATCTTATAGTTTTAAATTAAAGTTATGTCAAATATATCAAAATGCATGTAATATTATCATCTTAAACATGTTACGTAAAAAAATTAAAATTAAAATATTATCAAAAAAAGATAATAGTCAAATACTAATATAACTACATAATTTGAATTGTAAAAACGCACTACGAAATCTCAGTATGTTCCGTACCAAAATTGCCATGCTTTCTACGCGAAAAAAGATGACGCTCATTTACTTGCTTGAAACTTCCCCACGAGTTCTTATTTCCGCCACCGGAGTTCTTATTTTTGGCTTTTGGCTTTTGGCTAAGATTATGTGCAACAACTAACCAAATTTAATAAGTGACATATCCTCCTCCCTCTAAAAGTAAATAAATAAACTTGTGAATTTTATATTAATTTTATTTATATATTACTACTATTTAGAAACGCGCAGGTACCTCTTCATCGACGTGTCTGCTTCTTCTATGATTTTACTGTATTATCCTTAAATAATCATTGTATGTCATTTATGTATTTAAAAATTAATAATATTTAATAAAAAAGGTAAAATAGACAATTATGACATATCTGATTCAGTTGTTTCAATCGTAATTTTACTATATTACTCTCTAATTAATTATTATAAATCATCTAGGTATTAGAAAATTAATAATATTTAATAAAAAACAAAATAGAAATAAAATGATAAATTAACTTTTGATGTTTTAAATTACTTGACATCTTATATGAGACCCACTTAATTTTTTTCACAAATATTTTTTATAGCAATTTTGCTATATTACTTCTAATTAGTTATTATGGGTTATTTAATACATGTCTGATTCACCACATCGAGATATTTGGTTGGATCTTACATATTAGAAAATTAATCATGTTTAATAGAAAAAGTAAATTAGACATTTATAACATGTTTGTTTCAGCTGCTTCAATCGTAATTTTATTATATCACACCAAATTAATTATTATAACTCATCTAAGTATAAAAAATTTGATAATATTAAATAAAAAGGAAAAATAGACACAAATTAACTCTTGTTATTTTAAATTAACTTGACATCTTATATGAGACTCGCTTAAATATTTTTGAAGCAATTTTGTTATATCATTTCTAATTAGTTATTATGAGTCATTTAAGACATGTTTGTTTCACTACTTCAATTGTGGTATATGATTGACTTTCGAAAGTATCTCAGTTCACTTAAATTAGAATAGAAGAAAAAATATTATAAATAACAATAATTAAAAACTCAAACTATTTTAAAAATATAATTGACTATCAATGCCACAAAAGTTTGAACAAGGAGAGTGATATATATTATTTGAAAATTACATAAAAATCATTATAAATTATAATAGTTGACAACTAAATATCTAAAAACATATTAAAAATATGATTATCTAAATTATATTTGTATCACATAAATTGAAATAAAAGATAATATATATTGAGTTCGTACTGGCATGGGCCTCGACATCTAATATATATATATATATATATATATATATATATATATATTAAATGTTGATTTTTTTTAACTTTTTCATATATACCCTTACTGTTCACATATTAAATTCTCTTAGTAAAAATTCTACTCGACTAACGTGTTTGACCATGAAAGTCAAAACGTATTCATTTTATTTGATATTTTAAAGATTAAAATAGAGTTAGAATTGTGTTTGACCGCAATATTCTTTTAAAAAAATTAGACTTTAAATCTACTTTTTTATAAAGTAATAGAAAAAATTAAGTCCAAAAAAAATAAAACAGTTCAAGAGGTATTTTTTAAAAAATTAAAAATTGTGAAAACATGTATTGAAATATATTTTTTATTTTTATAAATAAAAAATATTTTAAAATAAAAATATATTTTAAAATATTATAAATAATATTTATGAGCAAATCTCTACTAATTTTCCAGATGACAGATGCTAGAAGCGGAGAGGCCAAGAAAACCTCCTCCATTTCAAAATAAATACGAGAAAAGACAAGTGAAAAGATGGATAAATAATTTGAGGGGCCCCAACTCTTACATTATTAGTATTCTCTTCGTTTCAAAATAAGTGAATTATTGGAGTATTTATTGATGTTTCAAAATAAGTAAATTATTAAAAAACAAATTAAATTTACCCTTATGATTTGACAATCAATTAACTTTTGAAAAGATATTATAAGGTCAACTTTTTTTTTTTTTTTATAAAAATTAAAAATTATATTAAATTTATGTTTTTAATGTTACGAAGGGAGTATTACATTACTACAGAAGGTATGACCCACAGACCAATCATGCTGCCCACACGATGTCATGTTAATAATCCCAATTATATTGGAACCACATGCCTAATTCATCAAGCTCACATATCTTTCACCCTCAGGCCTCAGCCATGTATGAATCTCTAGAAAGGTTAGAATATACTTCATCTCTCCTTTTTAACTTGTCGTGTTTATTAAAAATTGCTATTCAAAATACTTATCGGTTCAGAAAATTAAGCGAACTGATTCTTTCTTTTTCAATTTTATTTTTAAGCTAAAATGTGATGGAAGAAAAAAGTAATAATAAACTGAGACCAAAGAATGGTATAATTATATTTTTCTAATTAGTGCTTTCTTAAGGATAAAAGGTAAGAATGTCAAGTAAAAAAACCAAGGAGTATATAAGAGCATCATCCGCACCACTATTATGTAAACTCGGCTTCTCTCCAATCTTTTAGGCTTCTATTTTGATGTATGATACTTGTCAAATTTATATATATCAACGGTGTAGATTTTTAAGTAGTCAAGTACCTTAATTATATATATATATATATATATATATATATATATGTTTAAATCGCAAAAATTTGTGACACCAAATTAAAGCATTTTCGTTATTTATACCAGACTTATTTTTCCATTCACGCAGCCAAAAAAATTGTTTCTTCATAGATGAAATTTATACTAATTCAAAATCAACATTTAAACAAGTTGTTTGATGAAGAAAAAGCATCGTAAATCATAAAATAGAATTTTCAAAATTAAGATATTAAATAAAAGTATTGAAATTACTTTCCCAAAATATTAAAGAAATATAACTGAATTTTTAATAGATAGACCTTTTTCAGAAAATAGATAGAATCTTTTGGAAAAAATGTTTACACATCACGATCGTTGTTGAAAAACTCATTTGATATCCAAAAAGTTTGATGCAACTCAATTGAAGTTATTCCTTCCGGTCCCAAATTTTGAATTTGAAAGCTGGATATTTCCTTACCAAAATTGGAGAACTTAAATAGCAACATCCATCTCTTCTTTTAATTATGATTAATTAGTATACTTTTTTGGTTAAAAAACTATTTTAGATCTTTGATATTTAAATAACATAAATGTCACATATCTAAGCACAAACTTGGAAAAAATAAAAGAAATGGAGAGGACCTGAATCCTTTAATGCTGAGAAATCCAAATGATGAAATTGCGAATTACTTCATTAACCTAATGATTTTCTTAGCCATGTATGACTGGACTGATAGGTTTAAACTAATGAAAACCATAATTAGCTAAAAGGTAGATAATAATACAATCATGAGAAAATTAACTAAGCCGAGTGTCAAAATTTCTTGTCATCATACATAAACTTTTAGATTGGTTATGGTAACTATTACCACTACTATTTTATTGTTTTTTTTTTCTTTAACCAGTAGCCTAATGCTCTAAGCATGATTAAGAAATACAATTAAATAGTAACGACAATTAGTACTAGTAATTAACTTTGAACTCACCATTAGGATCTGCAGCATAAATAGCATCCATTCAGAATCCAGAAGATGCCCCCACCAGATCAATAGCCATAAGAATCATTAAGAAAAAGCTGGTATAAGTATCTGGAATATTTCAATTTTGAGATCAAATGAAAGGGAAACTACTCGCTCTGTTTCATTTTATTTGGCCATGTTGACTCTGTTTCTTTTTATCAAGTCAACATGGCTCAAGTAAATTATAATGAAGAGAGTAATTTTCTTTTTAGAAAAAAAAAAGTAAAAATAAGAAAGTTACCGTTCATCCAATTTTTTTGAGGTTGAAAATGATAAGCAGTTCTTTGCCAGTTAAGCATAGCATTGGACCACGCGTACGAAACTTGACTAGTACCTGAAACATCCTTAAAAGTCTTCTCCGACACTCCCTGAGAAACACCTCTTGACGGGGTCGCCGGCGTCAAAGTCTCCGACGCCGACGGAGATTTATTTTGCAAGTTGGGAGATTGGTTGTTGAGAATAACAAAGGCGGCTAAATAAAGAAAAAAGAAAGAGGAGAGTAAAATGACGGAGACAACTTTAATGGACTTCCGGTGACCGGAATCGGGTTGACCCGGGAGAAATGTGTAATGGGTCGTGGAGGTTTCCGGGTCATAACTGGAAGGGTGGGTGGCCATAAGGGAAGATGGAGGAATGGGGAAGCTACTACTACTTAAGTCTATTGAGTATTGCTGCTGTATATATAGATGAGCAGAGAAAATGGCTGAGTTGTGGGGCCAAGTGAATTGAGTAAGAAAATGGGTGTATAACTTGGGGGTAAACTTGGGAGGGATTTATAGGCTGATTTAGCTTTTCATTTAAATGCTTAGTTGGAATATTGTATTTCTATGTGTCTCAAATTATCTATTTCGTCTTTTTCTTTTACATGTTTTTAAGCGAAACACTAATTAGAAGGATTTTTGATAATTTATTCTTATTTATATCTTAAACTAGTGGCGGTAGGTCATGCTGAGCACGAATCCAACATATTAAAATTAAATTTTTTAAAATTATTGTGAAAACAATGAAACAAATCGTCATAATTAAGTATTGATATATTTATATATAATATGAGTATATTTAAGAATTTAATCTCAGTTTATATTCTCTCGATAATTTTACTATTTAAAGTTTAGATCTTTCATTAAGTGTTAAGAAAATACATTTATGCATGAAGGAGCGTAAAAAATTAAATAGTTTAAATAATTTAAGTTTTTAATTATTTTGATTTATAATACTTTTTCTTCTATTTTAATTTAAGTGACACTGATATAATTTCGAGAGTCGAGCAAATAAAGATTAAAGTAGCAAAGCAAACATGTCTTAAATGACTAATAATAACTAATTAGAAGTGCTATAACAAAATTGCTATAAAAATACGTTCGAAAATAACTTAAGTGAGCCTCATCTAAGATGTCAAGATAATTTAAAATATCAAGAGTTAATTTATTATTTTATATTTATTTTACTTTTTTTTTTAAATACTATTAATTTTTTAATACTTTGATAACTTATAATAATTAATTAGGGATTATATAGTAAAATTATGGTTGAAACAACTGAAACAGACATGCCACAAATGTCTATTTTACTTTTTTTATTAAATATAATTAATTTTTTAATACATAAATGAAATATAATAATTAATTAAGGTGATATAGTAAAATCACGGAGCAAGCAGTGGGTGAAAAACACGTCGATCACCGAAACGAAAAAGTTTACGTATTTCATGTTTTATTTATTGTACGTGATGTAATAAAATTACGATTGAAATAGCTGAAGCAGGCATGTTATAGATGTCTATTATACTTTTTTTAAACTCAATATTATTAATTTTTTAATATATAAATGACTTATAGTAATTAATTAGGAATGATATAGTAAAATCACGATTGAAGCAGTTGAAGCAGACATGTTATAAATATTTATTTTACTTTTTTTTAATTATATATTATTAATTTTCTAATACGTAATGACTTATAATAATTAATTATGAATGATATAGTAAAATCATGGTTAAAACAGCAGAAACAAACATGTCATGAATATCTCTTTTAATTTTTTAATTAAATATTATTAATTTTTTAATACATAAATACGTAAACGATTTATAATAATTAATTAAGAATAATATAGTAAAATCACGGTTAAACAGCTGAAACAAACATGTTATAAATATCTCTTTTACTTTTTTAATTAATATTTTATTTTACATAAATAACTTATAATAATTAATTAGAGGATATAGTAAAGTCATGATTGAAGCAGCTGAAGCAGGCATGTCATCAACAAGTTGTTTGCTTCAGCTGTTTCATTTAGTAATAGATATTAGTGCTAGATTTTTAATACATAAATGACTTATAATAATTAATTAGGGGTGATATATATATAGTAAAATCACAATTAAAGTAACTAAAGCAGACATGTTATCCACAAGTTGTCTGCTTCGGTAGCTTCATTCACACTTTTATATCAGAATAGATATAGTCTAACTTTATTAAATATTTACTTTATTTATGTGTTATCACTTTATAATTAAAGTGTTTTTAGTCTTCAAAAATAATTACTAGTAAGAATAAATAAAAAATAATTAATTTTTACACATCTAGAATAAAAAATATTTTACTAACGAATATGGTGTAGCGGATGAGGATGTTCCTTCCTTAATCAGATGTCTTGATTTTGAGTCATATGTAAGGAAAAATCCTTGGTCTGGACCACTTTCTCCCAAATGGACCCTAATCCTTACTCTCCCCGTCTCAAATTATCCGTCCAAAATTGAGTTGACGTATTGATTAAAAAAATAGTTAATAACGTGCTTAATTTATCATAGTACCCCTATTAAATGTTGTTTATATTTTATTTTGAAGAAAAAATAATTAATGTAAAGAATAAAACATGATTTTTTTTTTCTCTTCTTGATTAATTGAAAAGACAAGTAGAATGAAAAATCAAATTAAAAAATTTGGGAAGAATAATTTAGAACGGAGAAAGTATTTATCAGGTTTCAACGAGTATTGGACACCAAATAAAAAATAAATAAATAAATAAATAAATAATAATAATTTGAGATAATTACTTCAATGAATTACGATAGATGACATGAGCAGGCAACTGAAGCAGTCAGGTAGCGATAGTCCTGCTTGCAATTGCCTACTTCCGCTCAAGGTTATTTTTCTAATTTCATATTTTTTGTTTTAATTTAGTTATTTTAATTTTATTTTTAATTTGTTATATATTTGAAAATTATGTAAAAGATATTATATTTTAAAAAATTGCATAAAAGTATGACCAATTACAATATTTAATAATTTAAATTATTTCAAGGCACATAAAAAATTTGATTGACTCAAAATTCTATCAATGCAACATAAATTGAAAGTTGTTATTTGAAAAATTCGTGAAAAGTCATATAAATTATAAAAATTAACAAATTAAAATATTTAAAAGAGGTATAAAATTTTTGTAACTTTTCAAATTCTATCAATGTCATCTATTACTTGAAAATTAAATAGAAAATCGTGTAAGTTATAATATTAATAATTTAAAACTATATAACAAATTTGATTGACTTTCTCAAATATTCCTTCAGTGCCACATAAATTGGGACAAAAAAAATATAATAGAGTATTTGAAAATTATGTAAAAGTTCAATAAATTAATAATTAATAACTTAAAAATTTTAAAAATCATACAAAAAATTTGATTGACTTTTTAAATTTCATTTATGCCACATAACTTAAATTTAAAAAAAGTAACATAAATTGAGTTTGTGCTAACACTCGCTCTAATATCTAGTATACAAACAAGTACCAATCAATATCAAAGATAAAAAAATTTAAGTCATCTCTAGTGGCTCAGAAAATATTTATATAATTATATATAAACTTTTATGATACATATTTCTCTTCCCCTTCCATTTTATGTGATGTTGTAATTACTAGGCATGAAATTAGAAAAAAGATTGAATTAAACTTGTAGTCTAAATAAGTTATGCACATTTATTTGGTTATATATCATTCCATTAAGGGTGTGTTTGGTATGAAGGAAAATATTTTCATAAAATGTTTTTCAGTTTTCTTATATTTGGTTGGCTTATATGTTTTGGAAAATATTTTCCAAACCAACTTATTTTCCTTAAATCTAAGGAAAATGACTTTCCTTCAAAAAGTAAGGAAAACATTTTCCAAAACTCTCCTTCAACCTCACTTTAAAGTTGAAATGTTCATACAATTCTCAAAATCATCTACCCCTCCAATATCATATCACACCGACACGACCCCACCCCTACTCCCACTCTACCCCCAACCCCCACCACCAAGTTCAATTGTTTTAAAAAGTATTTCAAAAATTTTTCTTAGTTCATCCCTTACCCCCCACCCACCCCTACCCCTACCAACCCCCCTTCCAAAAACAATATCTACATTTTCTTAAAAAATTCAAATTTTTCTTTTACCCACACCACTCCCCTCTTACCAGCCCCCTCTCCCATCCCTACCCCCAACCTAAAAAAGAATAAAATTAAAATTTATTTTTTAAAAAAAATTAATTTTTTTCTTTCCCCTCACTCCCCTACCTTGACCCCCATCTCCTACTACCCCCCCTCCCCGACCAATTTTTAAAATGTTTTTTTAACAAAAAAAATTCAAAGTTTGTTCTTACCCCACCCCTACGACCTATTCTGACACCCCCACCCACCCGCCTGCCAACCCCCTTCCCAAAAAAGGATTTAATTTTTTCAAATTTATTTTTTTTAAAAGAATTATAAAATATATTTTTACGCTTTAGCTAAACATTAAAATGTATTTTTTGAAAATATTTTTTCATTCACCAACTAAATACTAGAAAATATTTTTCGAAAAATATTTTTCGAAAAATATTTTCCATCCACCAACCAAACATAAGAAAACAAGTAAGAAATCAACTTGTTTTCCATGAAAAACATTTTCCTTCGTACCAAACCGCAAACACACCCTAAATGTAAAATGAGAAGTTAAATTTAAATGTTTATAAATATTGAAGGCTATTACTCTATTGGAGATTTGACTAAAAGTGAGAGAACGTTACATAAATGAGTATCATGATAAAATTGATAACTGACCATTTGTTGTCACATGTTAAAATACGTTGATAGTAAAAAAAAAAAAATAGTTGTCTGTCAATAATTTCTTTTAAAAATGGTATTTGACATATTATAATAATGTTAAAACTACATTTTTCATATAATTTTTCTACATTATCACTGTATATATGTAAATAAATTCTAAAATGAATAGCATATGAGTACATGGTTATCATTTTAGCATATGAGTACATGGTTATAAGTTGGCTTAAGTCATCCGCAGACCCTCAAACTTATTCCGAAAATTTACTTAGACCCCTTAATTAAGACCTCTACCTATCAGACCCCTAACCCACCTTGGGCCCTCAGTACCACTTGGCACATTTTTATTCGTAATTTAGTAAAAAAATTACTCCTCACGCGCCTCAAGTGAGTGAAAAACACGCAGCATGCCATGTAGGCAAAAAATACTTGATTGAATCAAAATTCTGGGGCGATAGGAGTCTGATAGGCACAAACCTTAGTTAAGGGATCTAAGTGAATTTTCGAAATAAGTTTGAGGGTCTGCCGATGACTTTAGCCTTATAAAGTTTGTTGCACTTTTCATTCACTCATGTGCAATTGCTATCCATCCCATTTTCTTGGTAGATAATGTTGGCTTGATAAGTCGTTGGTCATAAAACCAAGCTGGGAGCTCCCATCTGTAGGTCAACTATTCGGTACTAATTTGACACGATTTCTAAACAAGATTTATTTTTAATTAATATTTCTTAATCCTAAAACTGATGTGGGGTCATATTTTGATTTCATTAAAAAAAAATTGAAACTTAAAGTTTTATAGCACAAGCTAATATATTAAGTAATATTTATAAATTTAAGTAAATGAAAACAGTTTAGACAATCTATCAAGAGGTAGACAAGCATTTTGGTTGCTATGCTTCTGTACATCAGTGCACGAGGGCTTTTTCTTTTTTTTTGTTATGAAAATTCATGTTCTTTTTTGTGGTAGGTTAGAAATATTAAATAAATTTCTCACAAAGGAAAAAATTAACAAGCTATGTTGTTTAAATTTGTTAGGATCGAAAATTCAATTTTAATTGTATCTTCCCCTCCTAGCAAGTATTCCTCCTATTTGTGGATGTGGCTTTTATTTATCAAAATATCTGCACATTTGTTTGCATCCTCCAAAGATGTTATTTGTATAATCATGGAGTTAATAACTCAGATGGTCACTCAACTTTGAATTTTTATCCTAGAAAGTCACTCAACTTTATTATTTACTTCAAAAGTCACTCAACTTTCATATTTTTACTCAGAAAGTCACTCAAATTACTTAGAGCCCGTATGGATAGGCTGAAAAAAATAATCTTTAAAAGTGTTTTTGAAAGTGCTGAACTTATTTTAAAAATAAGCAGTTAAGTGTTTGAATACAAGTACTGAAACTGAAAAAAAGTTATTGATGTGTTTGGTAAAGAATGTTTTTAAGCAATTTTTTTAGTTAAAATATCTGAAATACCCTTATAGTTGTTAATATATATATATATATAAAAATATTTTCATGAATGACTATTAATTTGTGCGCTAAAAAATTATTATTTTAAGAGTTTAAGTGTTGAATGTTTGTGTTTGAAAAAGATAGTTATATATTAAAGGATTATTTGTTTCTTCATGGTTATATTAAGATTTCGTATAACGTTGATGTGCAACTAAAAGATTATTTATTTCTTCATGGTTATGTTAATAATATTTATTTCAAATATTATTTTAATTTTTTTATATTGCATTGTTGAATTTATCGTGATATAATGGTGAAATATTTTATATTTGACATTATATAATAGTAGTAGAAAATGATGCATCTATCCAAACGTTATAGGTATTTGTGTAAATTGGAGTTTGAACTTTGAAATTAATAAAAATGGGCAAGAGAAATGTGAAGAGAATTTGGACAATTGTGATAATTGGCCAAAAATTAGTATAATTGCTTATGTGAAGAGAAATGTTACATATTTTGTTTTTGGTATAATTTGAGAGAAATGTGAAGAGAAATGTTACATATTTTGTCCAATTAATTGTCCACTAATTATTCTCTTCACATTAATTGTCCACTAAGGAATAAACCAAATTATACTAACTTGCTTATGTGAAGAGAAATGTTAACTTTTCATTCAGACAAGTAAATCTTCTTTCTCGCCAATCGAACACCAATAAATGAAAATTATAAGGACACCAATGAATGAAAATTATAAGGGCCAAAAAGTCAATTACTTGGTCAATTGTGAATAGACTATAAGCTAGAAAAAAATAAGCTAGGATTTGCTACTTCTTGTTTTTGGCTTAAAAAAAGTTAAAATTAACTATTTTTAAGTACTTATAAAATTTGTCAAACACCTTTTTAAGCAAAAAAATAGCTTATAAGCTATTTCGACCAACTTATAAGCTAAGCCAAATACCCACTTTATTATTTTTTAAATAACATTTGCTTATGTGGAATTATTATTTAAATGCAAAATTCAGAAAAATAAAAAATTAATCTCTTAATGACCCTTTTGTCCTTATTACCATAAATTTAGTATCTCCTCTTCTCTTTCTCATTTTTTTTCTCCTTCTCTCATATTATAATTTATTCAACATTAGATATATTTAATAAAATATCAAAGGATCACATTAAAATTTTACAATAACCAAAGAATTAAAATTATAATTATTTAGCTATACCTTTTCAATCTTTGTTTCAATTGCTCTTTTTCCATCTGATATTGATGTTCGTATTGAAATCTAATTAAATTTAAATTTTCATATTATGTAGCTTATTATAAATGCAACGCTCTCAACGATACCCCTCTCCCCCCTTCCTGTTTTCACTCTAAAAATGCCCTTTTTTTTATAAATGTCTGTACTATATGTATGAAAAAATATATTGTATTATATGTATATGTATGATTAATTCGGGATTTTATACTCATAACTAAATATTATGAGTAATATACCTATGTTATAGGGATTCGCTATATGTATGTAATAACTACGTATACGTAACTTTTACTAATAAATGAGTTAAATTACTTATTATTTAGTTATATTTCATCGTATTAATGTAGTTTATAGTAATAATTTTTTATCCTTCGATTATTGTTAAATTTAATTTGACCTTTTAATATTTTATTAGGCATATTTAATGTTGAATCAATTACAATATGTAAGAAGGAGAAGAAAAATGAGAAAGAAAAATTAATTTGTGGGAATAAGGATAAAAGGTTCATTAAGAAATAATTTTTCATTTTTCTAAATTTCGCATTTAAATAATAATTCTACATAAACAAATGATATTTTAAAAAAATGATTAAATAGTTTGACTGACTTTTTGAGTAAACATGTGAAAGTTGAATGACTTTTGAAGTAAAGATTAAAGTTGAGTGACTTTCTGAGATAAAAGTCCAAAATTGAGTGACTTAGGGATAAAAATTCAAAGTTGAGTGACCATTTGAGTTATTAACTCTATAAGCATGAGCAAATTTCACCCATGATTACTTAGCTTTGTATTCATTACACAAAAGTCACTTTTCTTTCATTTATTAAACAAAAATTATTTTATATTGTTTCGACCATCACAAAAGTCACTATTGCCGGATTTTACAATAAACTCACCAGAAAAATGATGTGACAATCTTAATTAGTTTTTAATTTTAATTTAAGAGAATATAATATATTGCACATATCTTGACCCTATTTATATGTGCCTAACCCAATTTTTCTTATGGATTATATAACAGAAGAATATCAATTTTTAAATAGATTAGGCTACCTAGTGGAGACTATTTTCATAAAAAAAAAATTGATTGATATTTTTATGAAACTAAAATTTATAAAAATAAGGAAAAAATAGAACAAAATAACAAGAGTCTGATTTTTTTTTGTTGATAATGTAGCATTCATCTGTCAAAATGTTGGCTATCTTCATTTATCACCCTAAATGGGGGATGAATTTGGTATAAATGAAAATTAAGGACTGAACTTTAACTTGTAAAATCAGTCTACTGAAGTATGTTAATTTTTCTTATGATTAATTTAAATTTAAATTTCAAGTGAATTTAATTAAATTTTGATTCTTCAGATGACTGTTATGTTTGCTGATTCTCTTGTTGAATTTGGAGTTGTTGTGTTTGCTGAAGTTTTTGTAATTGTTTTATCTGCTAAAATTTTTGAAGCTGCTATGTCTGCTGAAGTTTCTGAAGCTACTATATGTGCTAAAATTTTCGAGTTAGTTGTTGGTGTTTTTAGGAGAGGCAGACGTATAAAGAAAAAAATCATGAGTGACTATGTCACCAGTGGGACGAAGAAGAAATCTAAGGTCCCTAGGAATTATAGAAATGGAGAATTTTTGTGTTTTTGTATTAAATTAAAATATAGTTTAGACGACACAGGATGTCTTTTTGTAGTTTCCACATATGTAATACATACATTCTAACTGTTGGTTTATTAAGCACTAGTGAACAGATTCACGCTTCGTGCGATAATCAAGAACCGATTGAATTTATATACTCTACATAATATTTTTAATAATGGTAATGTTATGAGAAATCATACATTTAAATGAAGATGAGTTATTGAGAAGAAGGATACACAGATTTTTGACTTCTTATTCATATTTAAATATTTATAAATATTACTCAATTGTTATAAATGCTAATATTTATAAGTAATAGAGCATTTATGTAAATCCCTATCTTATCCATTTTTATTTAGTTGATCATAAATAAAAAGTTAATTATGTAAATAAAAATATTTATAATTATTGTACTAAGTAACCTCTATACATAAATAAAGAATTTTTTGTCTTATATAAACCCTCTCGTCTACTATTATTAGAAATTTACATAAGTCCTTTCATCTTATCCGTTATTGTTTAATTATTTTTTCATAAATAAGATATTAATTATGTAATAAATAACATTTATAGATGTTGTACACTCAAGTCTCTAGTAAGCGTTATACTCCATAATAAAAGAGTTGCATGAATCCTCTCATTGTCTACTTTTATTATCATAATAATTTATTAATACTTCTATTTGATAACTTTTGAGATGTTTAAATAAGGTGAACAAAAATAAAAACAAAATAGATTATCATATAATGTTATGGTCTATCACTTTTTTTTTGTCTAATAGTTTTTAATTCTTTTCACCAATCATGAATTAAGTAACATCTAAAATGTAAAGGAAAATTTTCATATGACATTTCCCCCATTTTTTTTTAATTGTTGTATATTTTAAATATAGATGTTTCTAAATACTTGTCAATTTAAAAAATTTATTATTTTAATATTCAGAGGGACAAAATTAAATAATTAATAAAGATTTATATTAGTTAAACTACACTCCTAACTATTGATTGTGCAAAACTTAATTCATAACTAAAAAGGAATAAAGGTAATAAGTGATTTCTTGAATCTAGGTGAGATTGTTAAGAATTTAAGAGATTTCTTTTAATAATGACACAATGTAACTTATATTATATCAAAAAGAAGTTGGAAAATAAGATGATGAAAAAAAATATAATTTGTAGCTTATCATTCTAAAAGACTTAAAAGAAACAGAAAATATAAGTCTAATCATAAAAACTCCTATAACATCTATATTATTAATAACACAAGGCAAAGAAAGTTTTTAATATATCAATATAGCTTCTAAAATTTAGTTGCTAACATTTTAGGCTAGTCAATTTTCTTAGATAAACATCATTTTGTAATTACATTCGTGAAAGCAATGATCTTATGAAGGAACTCTATTTAACACCCACTATATCTAAAAAAGATGTGTTGATCAAAATACGCTGCACCTCGTCTCAATACTCCGAAGCATATAGATCCATTGGATCAATGAACACTCAATTGAACTCGACCATATTTTTGAGTACAAAAATGCGAGAATCATGCGAGAATACTTGTTACTAATAGACAAACTTGAAAGTCAAGGGCGAATCTAGAGGCCCAGGTGAGAGTTCCCGGGAACTCAATAACTTTCGTGCGAATCTAGTATTTATATAGAGAAATCTAGTAAATATATAAGAATTATAAGTTGGGAACTCATAAATAAAGTGTATTGTTGGTCTAGTGGAGTAGAAAGACTAAAATTTTTATTGACCTCATGGTTGTGGGTTAAAATCCCTATCTATTTGTTTTTATTTTTATCTAACATGGGGAACTCACAAACTTTAAATTCTAGATCCGCCTATGTTGAAAGTGATTTAAAACTCTTAAGAATCAAAGGTGTGTTAAGCATCATGCGAGAATGCTTCTTACTGATAATGGACACTCACATGTTTTTTAATGATGATGGACAAACTTTAAAGATGATGGACAAAAACCTCAAAAAGAAGAAGTTAAATTTCTTATGAAAAATAGAAAAATCTTAATATGAAAAAAATATTGGAGGGAAATGTAGTGATAATTGTCACCATGAATGAGGTATGAAGATGGTGGCAGGAATAGCATATAAAGATCTTAAATTTATAGATATGGAGCATTATTTGGTGCATAAGAGAAAGATGGATCTTTTTAAATAACAAAAAAGGAGAAAAATTTAATAGTCACTCTTAAATGTGGGAAAGGAAAAGATTTTAAACCACTCTTAAGGCATGATGGACAAAATTAAAAGATGATGGGGCTTTTCAATTCTCCATTAGCTTAACTACACTAATTATTAATAATACTCAATAAATAGTGTAGAATATTATTAACTCTTGCATTTATAAATAAGAAAAAGATTAAAAAAAATGTCAAAAAAGAAGAAGAAAATAGATAAATAGCAATGGAGGCTATAAAGAGGTACCACATCACCTCCTCTATGTTTCTCCTTTTTATATATATATCCATATATATATACATATATATATATATATATATATATATATATATATATATATATATATTGATTATTGTTTTTTGTTGGAGTTGCTTAATATCCAACATTTTGACAAATGAATGCAATATTATAATTTTTTTTTTGTTTCATACTCTTGTTGTCTTGTTCTATTTTTTCCTCATTTTTATAAATTTTAGTTTCATAAAAATATATATTTTTTTTTTATGAAAACAATTTTCACTAGATAGCGTAATTTATTAAGAAATTAGTATTCTTTTGTTATATAATTCATAAGAAAAATTGAGTTGGACGCTTATAAAAAGGGTCAAGATATGGGTAATATATTATATTCTCTTAAATTAAATTTAAGAACTAATTAAGGTTGCCATATCACTTTTCCATTGGTATTATTATAAAATTCGGTCATAGTGACGTGTGAGAGCTGAAGCAAAGTAAAATGACTTTTGTGTAATGAATGAAAGAAAAATGACTTTTACGTAATAGACACAAAGCTAAGTAACTATGAATAAAATTTACTCGTATAATCATCTTGTTGTTTGTTTCTATAAGGGAAAAAACATCATTTCTACCCCAAACTATACCCGAAAAGTCGAAGCCACACCTAAACTATACTAGTGACCTATTACACACCTAAACTATAAAAAAGTAAAACTATTTACATCCTGTCAGGCTACCACCACTTGCATGTGGTGTAGTGTTTTACACGCGCTGCCACGTCAGTAAAAAGTATCACTTTTTTATAGTTAAGGTGTGTAATAGGTCACTTATATAGTTTAGGTGTGTATTCGACTTTTCGACTATAGTTTGGGGTGGAAACGATGCCTTTTTCCTTAATGTTTTTAGCCGTTTACTTTTGTTATTTAATAGGCTGGACGTGCCTAAAATAAGTGTAACACACGCGCCTTAGAATGGGGTCACAGGGAGGTAATAATATCACTTTTATATAGTTAAGGTGTGTAATAGGTCACTTATATAATTTAGGTGTGACTTAGACTTTTCTTGTATAGTATGGGGTGAAAATAATGCCTTTTCCCTTTTTATAATTATTTGCAATCTTTAATAAAAGAGATAAGAGAGTGGTGTCGTGTACCTTTTATCCTCAATAATTCCTTTTTGTATTTCATAGTAAAACTAACCAGTTTTTTTCTATACTTAATGTAATTAAAATAATTATCCAAGAACAAAAATGACCCTACCTTTACTTGCATATGTTCAAATTACGCATTTCACATTGTACATTGTATGAGAATGATTTAATTCGATATGTTGAGGACCTGAGGTGACTCAAAAATTTAAATTCCACATACTTGTGCCTCGGTTTATTGCAAAAAAGAAATTTTAAAAAATGACTAATCTATTACTTTTCAGCAATTTTGTTCTAACTGGTCCAATTCAATAACAACAAATCCAACTCTTCAACTTACTGATTAGTTTCCCTTGTTTCTTTCTTTTTATTTAATGTAAAACAAAAAAATATTATTTCCTTTGTTTGTTTTATAGATCTACGTGTTGACACCTCATATTGTATTATCCAAATTGGAACAGACCTCTCAACAACGTAAATCCAAACACAAGCCGTCTTTCTCATAAATTCACAATCAGCACTTTACAAGAGATTAAATTAAGGGATAATCAATACTTTGCATCATTTTGATTTTTTAAAAATAAAATAAAAAATATTCTCTCTTTTTTTTTTCGCTGTCCAAGAAAAATGAAAATCTTTAAATTCAGTATCAATTAATTAATAACTCAATTAGTTGATAATTCACCTTATTGATAAAGGTTTGATTCCCGTATCTTATATATCTCTCCATCCTTTCTTCCCTAACCCCGATTTTCGGAAAGAAAAAGGAAGAACATTCACGATTAACAATGTAAAATTTTGAGGATTTTGCCTTATTAAAACAAGCGCGAAGTAATTAGTTAATTCTCTTTTAACAATACAACTACTATAATGAATTCGAGTGCTTTTTGATTAATATGTTTGATGTGTAATCATATTCTGTAAGACTATAATGATCTTATTTTATTTTTACGTAAGACAAAAATATACGTATCTTATATCTTTGAACTGTATTAGTCGACAAATAAAATTAACTGAACCACCTGGCATCACCTAAATGTCAAACTGATAATAATACGAATATTTTATCAAACCCAGCTGCGTGGCATCATATATATCATTCAATTGTGTTTCTGATCATGAGGATGGAGACATTTCGATTTATCGCATAAGCAAGTATAATTAATAATTCCACCAAAAATGTTTTACATAATTAATAGTACAACATTTGGGGATCGTTTAATATATTAACTCATTAGAGTTATGAAGGTATTAGTAGAAGTTAATTATGAGACAATTTATGTATTTTATGTAGAAATTAATTATGCAGGATTTAATTATTCATGTATTAGTTATTCCACTTTCTATATAACCTGTATAAAATGGTATATTACTGGTATGAGGTATCTCTTGATGTCAGGAATATGAGGTATCTCTTGATGTCATTACTGGTATGTTGAAACTTTTCTCTTATGATGCATATTGTCTGCTTGATCCAGACTCTACCCTCTCTTATGTGACCCCTTATATGGCTGTTCATTTTGATTTTGGTCCTGAGTGTATTTATGCGCCTTTTTCTATGTCTATCCTGGTGAGTGATTCTTTTGTAGCTAGAAAAGTCTATAAGGTATGTGTGGTGTCCATCTTTCATAGGTAGACCTTGGTGGATTAGATAGAGTTGAATATGGTAGATTTTGATGTGATCTTGGGGAAGGATTGGCTTCATTCGTGCTACGCTTCTCTAGATTTTAGGACTCAAAAGGTCAGTTCCCAATTCCCTAATGAACCGGTAATAGAATGGGAGGAAGCTCCTTAGTACCTAATTGGAGGTTCATCTCTTATCTTAGAGCTCGAAAGTTGATTTCCAAAGAGTGCATATATGATCTAGTTCGGGTTAAGGATTCTGATTCTAAAAGTCTTTCCTTGTGACCTGTCCCAGTGGTAACAAATTTCTTGAAGTATTTCCCAATGATCTTCCTGGTATTCTCCCAATAGGGAAATAGACTTTGGGATTAATCTTCTACCAAATACCCATCTTATCTCTACTCCTCCATATAGAATGGCTCAACTGAGTTGAAAGAACTTAAGGAGCAGTTAAAGGATCTTCTTGATAAGGGTTTCAAACATCCTAGTGTGTCTGTGTGGGGTGCTTCTGTGCTTTTTGTATGTAAGAAGGATGGGTCTCTTCATAAGTGCGTAGACTATTGGCAGTTGAATAAGGTGATGGTGAAGAGTAAGTATCCTCTTCCTTGGATTGATGATCCTTTTTACCAGCTTCAGAGTACTAGATGATTCTCTAAGATTGATCTTTGATCGGTTATCATCAGTTGAAAATTAGGGAGAAGAATATCCCTAAGGCTACTTTCCAACCCTGATATGATCATTATGAGTTTCTGGTTATGTCATTCAGGTTGACTAATGCTCTGGCTATGTTTATGGATCTCATGAATTGGTTATTTAGGCAATTTTTGGACCTGTTCATAATAGTGTTTATTGATTATATCTTAGTATATTCTAAGAGTTAGGAGGATAATGCCAATCACCCTCGAGTAGTGTTGCGGACTCTTAAGGGTCAACGATTGTATGCCAAGTTTTCTAAGTGTGAGTTTTGGCTGAATGTTGTGACCTATCTTGGTCATGTTGTTTCTAGTGAGGGGATCATGGTGCTGAGATGAAGGAGAAACATTTTGGATCCTATTCTTATGCATATTAAGGCTGTGTAGTTTAGCAAAAGGTTAGGGCTTTTGAGATTGGTGGTGATAGGTACAAAGGTTGATTGTGTCTTCCTGATGTTGGTGGGCTGCAAGAAAGGATATTTGCTGAGGCTCACGAGTCAAGGTATACAGTTCATCTGGGTTAGACAAAGATGTAGCATGACTTGAAGGAGATTTATTGGTGGAACAACATGTAGAGAAATGTGGCCAATTTTATGGCTAAGTGAATAGAAGTCGACAAGTTAAGGTTAAGCGCTTGAGGCCCGATGGTATGTATTAACAAATTGAGTTGCCCATGCAGAAGTGGGATACAATCAATATGAATTTTGTTATTGGTTTTCCACGGACTCAGAATCGACATGATTCAATTTGGGTCATCGTGGATAGGATAACTAAGTCGGCTCACTTTTTACCTATGAGGACTACTTACTCAAGAGAGGATTATGCTAAGTTATTTATTTAGGAGATTATGAAATTGCATGGTTCTCCAGTTTTAATTATTTTGGATCAAGGTATGTAGTTCTCTTCTTACTTTTGGAATTTGATTTAGAAAGGCTTGGGCACACGGGTGAATCTTAGCACCGCATTCCAACCTTAGATGGATGGACAAGCAGAGAGGACCGTCCAGACTTTAGAAGATATGCTAAGGGCCTATGTGATTGATTTTGTAGGTACTTGGGTGGATCATTTGCCTTTCATTGAGTTTGCATATAATAAAAGTTATCATTTTAACATTGAGATGGCTCTTTTTGAAGCATTCTATGATAGATCTCCTATTGAGTGGTTATAAGTTGGTGAGCCCAGATTATTCGGTTAAGACTGGTTCACCAAGCCATAGAGAATGTGATGGTGATCAGGGATAGGCTTAATACTACTCAGAGTCGCCAAAAGTCCTATGCGAATATAAAGCGAAGAGAGTTGGAGTTCAAGGTTGGCTATTGGGTATTCTTTAAGGCATATCCTATGAAGAAAGTGATGAGGTTTGGTAAGAGGGTAAGCTCAGTCCCCGTAATATTGGTCCGTACTTGATTTTGAGGAGAGTGGCAAATATTGCTTATGAGTTGGATTTGCCTTCGAGTCTGGATTCTATTCTTTCAATTTTCCATGTATCAATATTGAAGAAGTGTGTGGTCGATCCTTCTTTGGTTGTGCCTATTGAGAATGTTGGTATTTCGGATTTATTGTCTTATGCGGAAGTTCCAGTTGAGATTTTGGATAGACAAGTCTGTCGTTTGAGAACTAAGGATGTGGCTTTGGTGAAAATCCTTTGGAGGAACCAAAAGGTAGTAGAAGATACTTGGGACACTGAATAGAACATGAGTCCAAGGATCCGCTCTTGTTCCTCGGGTTGGACAATCATGCTTAAGGTATACGTTTTCCTATTCCCAATTCGTTTTAAATTTTAGTTCCTGATTTTGGGATTGCATTTTGTCTTATAATCGTGCTAATGGATGCCTTGATTCATTATTTGGGGATGAATTATCTGGGGAGGGGGGTGAGAGAATGTAACACCCTCGATTTTTCTATAAAAATATCTTGACTCTTGTGCTGACTGCCCAGGTAACGACTCCCCTAACAAGTCATGAAGACTTATTACGAGTCGTTGATAACACCCAAACTACAGCTCTCGTTAGAAAGTGTAAGCGGTCGCTGTCAAATATAGAACCCAACTGGGTTGGGTGTCGAATCCCACAGGGAATACTTGGTCACTAAGTGTTGCAATTGTTAGTAGACTGTTGGTCGAAAATTCCACGGAAAAAGGGGGGGTTTGATTTAGGCGTGAATTAATAATATCAAAGTAACGAATGAATGATTTGTGTAGTAAAGGTTAATCACAGAGAATAATAAGTTAGGGTTATGTCCACCTTGTAGTTTCTACTTCTTTATTAACTATGAGTAACGCGGAATTTAGACATGCATGCACTTATAGAGAATCGTATTCTAATTCTAAATCCAAGTGTTTCCCAACCATCAAGGATTTATTTCACTTTAGCTCTCCCGAGCCTAAAATGTATAACAAATGGTACAAATTCTCCAAGAAGTTAATCCGGTTAAGGCATTAACGTGTAAATAGAGGTTGGAAGCCCTATTTCCTTGTCATACTCTCTTTTCCAAACATGTAACTTTTCTCCCAAACAAGTTAATGCTATAATGGCGTGTTCTCTATGTTTGCAACCATGAGAATTCAACTAAAACGAAGAGAGTAATGATATAAGTAGCATACACATCAAGAATTCACAAACTCATAGCAATAGATAGTGCCTTACAAGGTTTCCATAACCCTAACAGAGAAGTTTAGCTACTCATGAGTACAACAGAAATCAAAGAAGACATCATCATCATACCAAAGTTAGAATAATCTCACGATGGGGATGAGTTTGGCGTCAAACAAGAGGTTGACGTTTTTCTTCCCTTTAGCCGTTCGTGTAGCCTTAGCGTTTTTCTCTGTCCTAAACTTACAGAATCTGTAAACTGAATAATGAAAAGTGATCGAATGAAATTGAATACTGAAGAATTCAGCAAATAAGGTTTTTATAACATCCTTGTCCTACTAAGTTACTGTTGCATCCCTAAGTATTTAGAAATACTGATTTTGCCCGGGACAAGTTCTCCATGCATCACATTCAGTCCACAAGCTTCCAAAAGCTGCCTTCCCTGTTATATGAAGTTTTCCTTTGCTGCCCAAAGGTTCACAAAGTGCTGAAATCTTTATCATTAATACCTGAAAATATGCTAATCACATAGGTTAGCTCACTTAAAGGAAAATGGACTAAAAGTGCAGGAATTATATATTTTATCCTCAAAACTTAGCTAAAATATGGGTAAATTATGGTTCTTAGGGGTATAAATACGCCCAACATCACCACCCCACACTTAAAGCTTTGTTCGTCCTCGAACAAAATATTACGTCCATGCAAACATCTAACTAGAATTTCACAGTAGCAACACAAAATGTTCAACAAGACATGCACGACAATCATTAACAAAGAGTAGGTTTCTTGATCACTACTAGAAACAATTCAACCTCCAACATAGACTCGTGAGGATGGTTAATTCGTATCCACAAGTTAAGCCACAAAGAATCAGATAACACTACCCAAATATCATCAACCATGTGTGTCTCACACAAGATATCACCCATGATCACTCACAGTTTTGCAATTTTCGAAACATGGGTATAAGACTCTCCTTGCTCTCACTTCTCACAAAGAATTCTTATGTTGCAACTGATGACCATAGGCTTGCCCTTAGTGTAATGCTCTACTAATATCGGAATGCTAAGCTTAGGATCAAATAGGTCTTTACAGGTTGTAATGTAGGCTAAGGGACAGGTAGGACTATTTTGGCTAGAGATAGTGACTATGTTCCCTAAGCGCTTTAATACACTACGTTATGTCATATACACCAACTCTTAACAACCACTCTACCTTCCTTTCATCTACCAACCCCTTTTCACCCAATTTGTTATTCAATCATAAACACAACTATTTTTTTTTCTTTTTTTAAACATCCCTATGATAGCCACTCTTTTTCACAACATTTTCAAGCACCAATACACTCTGAGATATTATTGTCACCAATTTCCTCTTATTTTGTCACATGACTCTACAATTTAAAGCGCTTAGGAATTTGGATCAAATTATGGTCTTGAAAAAAATGGATTAGGTTACATATGAGGCTGTCAAAGAAAATAGCTAAAGGCTCAAAGGGGGTTCACTAGGATGATGTACAAAGGTAGGTAAAAAGAAGGTAAACAATTACAGGCTGCCAAAGAAATGCCTAAATCATCTCCTAAACTCACACTCTTTATTTCGCTTTACACACACACCAGGCAAGTTCTAGCATCAGTCGCAACATAGAATATACTATATCCTCACACACACAAGGCACATGGTCAACTTTATTGGGAGCAGTATAGACTCTTGACCCAACAGATGAATGAATTAAACCACACACAGTGAGTCACACGTAGACCCTAAATGTCTCAATAGTAATGATTTAGCACAAACTCTTGTTATACTACCATGCCGTCTATCAGAACAATTTCATGCAAAATCTAAAAAAAATAATCTAGAATTTAATAACTAATAACGACTAATTAACAAACAAGAACAAGAATAAATTGTAGGCAAAGAAGTACAATACAACATATAAAATACCAGCACCCCACACTTAGACGGGACACACTGCCCTCAGTGGAAAATAAATAAGGAAAACCTGATTAGTCGGACTTCTCCTCTATGTCTGGGGTCATTCCCCTGCGTCGGAATCATCATCAGAGTCGTCGTCATCAGAGTTGTCCTCCACGTCTGAGTATGGCAGTCGGCGATTGTCGTCAGTCGGCACGTCATCATCGAGAGGTTCCTCAAAATGTACCCCTACTCCACACATAGCCCGCGCATGCTCATTCATCGGGTAGTCATAATCCAATTGCTGAAGCTCTGCATCAGTCGGAACCCGACCCCCGCTCATCATGGTAAACCGAGTCATGCCATATAGATGGCGAAAGAAACTCTCATCCCGAGCATGTGTTTCTGCAGTGGTAAGGTTGATTCCATGACCAGTTTCAGGCTCTTTAACTTTCGTAAGATCAACCTTCTTCGGGTTGTGTGGAAGCTTATGATCTGCAGGTTCCTCTTCAATGTGCTCCTTCCTTAAGATCGCAGTCAACAAATTGCCAAAGCTGAAATGGGACCTTTTGTGCAGCCTAGCCTTACGCATTGACGATCGTATAACCGCACCAATATTGATGGGAATATTAGTCATCAGAGCGTACACCAAGCATACTCTATCACGTGTGATCTTTGTGTACTATGTCCCAGGAATCAGGCAAGAGTTGACTATCCTCAACCATATATGAGCTTCTCTGTTCAAGGAAGCATACGGGAAGGTATTGTGCCGACCGTTATCCTTGTGACGAATCCACCGGGCCATGGACCTTGTTCCGCACAGTGTGTGTCTGATTTCCCTGTAGGGAGTTCTGTGATAAAGCTCCTTGAGCGGTGATGGATCCACAGATGGAAGACCCAGAAAAGAGTTAAAAAACTCCGCATTCAGTTGCAAGACTTGGCCCCGAATCTTCACTTCACTTCCGGTAGTCTTTGGGGACCAATTGGCATAGAACTCTCGCGTTAGATCAAGGTTGCATTCCCCCATATCTCGGAAAATGAAATCAAGATTTAGTGCCATGATTTTCGCCAAAATACGGGGCTCTCTCTTTGCTAGATTCTCCTTCTGCATCAAATCCACGTGAACATATTTTTTCACTTTATTGTTCTTGTACCACTCCTTTCCTTCCTCCTCTAGGACCCACTTTATCCCGAAAGTGCGTCGAGGTATTTGTAGAGAGGAGGACTCAGCTTGATCTTTTCTTCCCCTTTTCTGACCTTTCTGCGAGGTGGACACTTTTTCTTTTCCTTGTCGTCCTTTCAGTGCCATTCTACCTGAGATCACAATAGAGTCATGTTAGCTTCATCTCAGAATATTCAATCGAAAGACAAACAGTAATGGCACCACCCCACACTTAATTTGTTTGCCTTGATAAATTAAGTGAGTGATGTCGATTACTCAGACTTTATCGACATATATTTAGGCGATATGTTCCAACAACATATTTAGCACAGTCATATTCTCATGTAATCTTGACTATCCTTTCCAACATTATTTCATTGGATTAACGCACTTTTTGAACAAGACTACCACATAGAGATTGTATCAAGTTAATGCATAGAAATAATCACCACGTTTCATGCTTGTGGTCAATCATGATCTTTATATCGACGAATGAGTCATTCAAACATTCAAGCTTTCAACTTACAAGATTATGTATTAACTTCACAATTTTGACTTCATAAAACTATGACAGTGTATAACAATCAAATACAAGTTGGAACAAAGTCAAGAACACCCACACATATTCTTTTACTCACTCTAGATGTATCATAACAAACCAATCATATTCTTATCACCAAACACCACTTCAAAATCTAAAATACCATTATAAACGTATTATTGCAACAACTACGGAATATAAAAGAATAACTTACTTGGTGATGGTTTGGGAAGATGATCTTGCAAGATTAGATGAGCAAAAAGAAAAATTTTGAGAGATTTGGGAAGCTTAGGCGGCGCCTAGGTTGAGCAAACAAGTGCATTTTGTTCTAAGGTTGAAGATCTATTTATAGACTAAGCCATGGGTCGGGTTTGATCCATGTAAAATCGGGTTAGGAGACAAAAAGGCATAAGTAGGCGGCGCCTAATGCTTTGCCTATGCTTAGCATAGGCGGCGCCTTTGTCAATGCCTAGTTGGGCATAGGCGGGGCCTTTGCCAATGCCTTGTTGAAACAGTGAGCATAGGCAATGGCATAGGCGGCGCCTATGGTATTGCCTAGATTTACATAGGCGGCGCCTATGGTATTGCCTAGATTTGCATAGGCAATGCCTTGTCCGTTGCCTATGTGAGACAGTGAGCATAGGCAATGGTATAGGCCTTGCCTTGTCCATTGCCTAGATTAGCATAGGCCTTGCCTTGTCCATTGTCTAGATTAGCATAAGCAATGCCTAACCAATAGCATTTGCTCCATCATTCCTAGCTTACCACCCTTAGCATGGCTCACTTTCAAATCAAAATTTTAGGACTAATCCCCTCCTTTGTACGTCTTGCACCTACACTTAATCAAAAATAACAAAAAATGATTAGACGGATGGGTTGCCTCCCACCAAGCGCCTTAGTTTTGGTCGTGGCTCGACTCTTCTTTTTGGATTTTTATTTAACAAAAACAAACTCCTAGTAAAACAAAACTATTAAAAATGATGGGTTGCCTCCCATGTAGCGCTTGATTTATTGTCGCGGCACGACATAGTTATCTCGATTACTTTAGACTTCATCGAGATAGACGGTGGCTATACATTTTATTGAGTCAAGTGGAACGATATATGGCTTCACTCGTTGGCCATTCACCTTAAAGACACCACCATCATTGTTTTCTAGCTCTACTACTCCAGACGAGTAGACTTGGCTAATTTTAAATGGACCAGACCATCTAGACTTCAACTTACCTGGAAATAGTTTCAGTCTGGAGTTGAAAAGAAGTACCAAATCACCCTTCTGTAAGTTTCGTTGGATAATCCTCCGATCATGGTACTTTTTCATCCGTTCCTTGTAGAGGTCTGCTCTTTCATACACGTGTAGACGTAATTCATCCATCTCATTCAGCTGTTCCAATCTCAGATTAATAACATCATCCCAATTCAGGTTAAGCCTCTTCAACGCCCACAACGCTTTATGTTCGAGCTCGATTGGCAAGTGACAAGCCTTCCCATAAACTAGTTGGTAAGGTGACATATCAATTGGTGTCTTGAACACAGTCCTATAAGCCCATAAGGCATCATCCTGCTTTCGGGACCAATCCTTCCTACTAGCATTTACAGTTTTAGCAAGGATCAGCTTGATCTCCCGATTAGAAACCTCTACCTGCCCACTAGTTTGTGGGTGGTAAGGTGTAGCTACCTTATGTTGCTTGTTCACCAACACGGCTCTGAACAGCTTGTTGCAAAAGTGTGATCCTCCATCGCTTATGATGGTACGTGGTACCCCAAAACGAGAGAAGATATTTCTCTTTAAGAATGCTACAACACGCTTACCTTCATTATCAGCCAGTGCTACCGCTTCGACCCATTTAGATACATAATCCACAGCAACTAGGATATATTTCATCCCAAACGAATTCACAAATGGGCCCATGAAATCAATACCCCATACATCAAATAGTTCTACTTCAAGAATTTTAGACATGGGCATCTCATGGTGCTTCGAGATAGAGCCCTGCCTCTGACATTGATCACATCTTCTCACAAAATCGTAAGCATCCTTGAATAATGAAGGCCAATAATAGCCGCTTTGCAATACCTTCCTGGCTGTCCGATCACCTGCATGGTGACCCCCAACTTGGGAAGCATGACTTGCTTCCAAGATGCTAGGCACCTCCACATCAGAGATGCATCGCCTAATAACACCATCAGCACATCATCGAAAAAGATACGGTTCATCCCAGAAGTAGTGTTTCACATCATGCATGAACTTTCTCTTTTGATGAAAAGAGCGATTCTCAGGCATCACTTTACTTACCACGTAGTTCGCAAAGTCTGCATACCACGGTAAGTCTTCCACTATAGTGGCTAGGATCTCTTCGTAGGGAAATACATCATCAATCTCAAGGTGGGGTTGCGCTATGTGCTCACTCTTAAGTCTAGATAGATGATCAGCTACTTGGTTTTCGCAACCTTTTCTATCCTTTACCTCGAAATCAAATTCTTGAAGCAATAACACCCACCGAATTAGCCTTGTCTTAGCATCCTTCTTTGCCATTAAATATCTCAGAGCCGCATGATCTGTATGAACCACCACTTTGGTTCCCAACAAGTAAGCACAGAACTTTTCAAAAGCATAAACAACTGCTAGAAGCTCTTGTTCCATGACGGTTTAGTTCTTCTGGGCTCCATTCAAGGCCTTGCTCGCATAGTATATTGGATGAAATATCCTTTCTCTTTTCTGACCAAGTACAACACCGAAATCTACCCCACTTGCATCACACATAACTTCAAATGGTAGAGACCAATCGGGTGCTACAATAATAGGAGCTTCAACTAGCTTCCCTTTGAGGCATTCAAATGCCTTCAAGCAATCTTCACCGAAGTCGAACTTTGCATCCTTCTCCAAAAGTTGGCATAATGGACTAGCAATCTTGGAGAAGTCTTTAATAAACCTCCGATAAAAACCTGCATGACCGAGGAAACTACGAACTCCCTTTATAGAAATTGGAGGTGGTAGTTTTTTGATAACTTCAATCTTGGTTCGATCCACCTCAATTCCTCTTTCAGAGACTTTATGCCCAAGAACAATGCCTTCCTTCACCATAAAATGACACTTCTCCCAGTTTAGCACCAAGTTGAATTCAACACATCTCTGCAACGCCATACTCAGATTTGCCAAGCATGATTCAAACGACTCACCTACTACTGAAAAATCGTCCATAAACACCTCCAAGGTGTATTCAACCATATCAGAAAAAATGGACATCATACAACGCTGAAAAGTGGCAGGTGCGTTACATAACCCAAATGGCATACGTTTGAAAGCAAACGTACCATACGGGCATGTAAAAGTTTTCTTCTCTTGATCTTCAGGAGAAATGCAGATCTGATAATAGCCGGAATAACCATCTAAGAAACAAAACCATCCCTTCCCTGCCAATCGATCAAGCATTTGGTCCATGAATGGCATTGGGAAGTGATCCTTTAACGTCCACGAATTCAGATTCTGGTAGTCTATGCACACTCTCCACCCTGTGACAGGTCTGAGTGGAATTAGCTCATTCTTTTCGATTGCGACTACCGTCATGCCCCCTTTCTTGGGCACATATTGTACCAGACTCACCCATTTACTATCGGAGATTGGATACACCACCCCAGTATCTAACCACTTAATAATTTCTTTCTTCACCACCTCTTGCATAGGTGGATTCAAACAACGTTGATGCTCAATTGTGGGCACGCAATCTTCTTTGAGCTGAATCTTGTGCATACATATCCCAGGAGGGATACTAATGATATCAACAATAGTCCAACCGATGGCTCTCTTGTATTTTTTTAGAACATAGATGAGAGACGCTACTTGTTGTTCAGCTAAATCAGCCGCAACAATAACCGGAAGTGTATCACCACTTCCCAAAAATGCATACTTCAGGTGGCTGGGTAACTCTTTCAATTCTAGCACTGGTGGTTCTTCAATGGATGGCTTTGCTGGTGGTGAAGGTCGATTCTGAAGATCAAGGTCCAGCTTCTTAGGAGCATGGGAATATGGCCCTATTCCTGTTAGAGCACAAATAGTTTCTTCATACTCTTCAACATCCTCACGCTCAAAATTTATAAGCACAACAGCCAATGAATCAACAATAAGCTGCTTCTCTACAGATAATTCTTTCTCATCTTCATAATAAACATCAGCTACAGAGAACACATTCATATCTTTGGGCTGCTTCATTGATTTGCATACATCAAAACGGACCACTTCATCATTCATCCGAAATAAAAGCTCATTAGCTCTTAAATCAATAAGCACACTTCCTGTTGCAAGGAAAGGATGCCCCAAGATTATGGGAACTTCAGAATCCACCTCACAATCCAAAATAACAAAGTCTGAAGGAAAAATGAAGGTGGAAACCTTCACCAATACATCATATAAGATACCAACAGATCATTTTACCGACCTATCTGCCATCACGAGCCGCATATTGGTTGGTGTAGGATCACTCAACCCCAACTTTCTGTAAATAAATAGTGGCATCAAATTGATGCTAGCTTCCAAATCGCACAATGCCTTAGCAAAATCCAAAGATCCAACCGTGCAAGGAATAATGAAAGCACCAGGATCTGCCTTCTACAGAACTAACGATCTTGTAGCGATTGCACTGCAATGATGAACATTATCTGCCAGCTCATATCTTGCTGCCCGCTTCTTTGTCAAAAGGTCCTTCATGAATTTTGCATACCCAGGCATCTGTTCTAGCGCCTCCACCAAAGGAACATTAATAGTCAGCTGCTTCAACATAGTCATGAATTTACTGAACCTGGTGTCATCAGCTTTCTTCTTCAGTCTCTGAGGAAAAGGTGGTGGTGGAAGGGGAATAGTTTTCTCCACCACTTTCTTTTTATCTTGCTTCAGATTATCAATCTTTTCAGGCTGGTGACGCCTAAGTGTAGTGTCATGAACGTTCTAACTTTCATCTTCTACAGAATCATCACAATCTACTTCAATCATATTCTCTTCTGTATTATCAACCACCTGTTTGCCTTTGGATGGATTTTCCAACACCTTACCACTCCTGGTAGTAATAGCCATACATGATCCATCATTTCTTGGATTTTGCACGGTGTCGCTAGGTAGGGTGCTAGCTTTTCTTTGATCGAGTGCCGCTGATAGTTGACTCAATTGTTGTTCCAACTGTTTTATTGAAGTGGAATGCGAATCAACCAATTGATTTATTAAGGATAAATCATTTTTTACCTCCGTTACTCCCGTGTTGGTTGCCTCCACTCCTTTCAACAGCTTAGCCATCATATCTTCCATGGACATCTTCCCAGATCCAGATGTCGCGGCCTCACGATTTCCAGGAGGAACATACAAACCACTCCTGTCAGTCTTATTCTTGTATCCGGATTTATCATAATAGTTCTGACCTTGGTTTCCTTGGGCATTGCCTCGGAAACCCCCCTGATTATTCAAATAATTTGCTTCCTCCTCAGAATCGGATTCATCTCTTCCCTGTGATACAATGGCCTTAACCTTTTCGGTCTTCCCTAATAATAAATGCTTGGTAAGAAGATCCATCTGCGTTTTCATGTGAGCCATATCCTGGTCACGTTCCTCTTCTCTTCGCCTTTGTTCTGCCGTCAAGCCAATAGATACAGTAGAGCTTGCTACCTCAGAATCCCTGGTATGCCAAGATCTACTCTGCTTTGTCATACGATCTAGCATATCACTTTCCTCAATAAAAGTAAGGTCCATGAATGACCCACCTGCAGCATTATCAACCACTGGCTTAGTCATCGAATTCAAAGACCTGTATAATATCTCCATCAAGTGGATATTGGTCATCTGATGGTTTGGGCACTGCATAAGCTTCTTCTTGAACCTCTCCCATGTTTCGTGGAGAGCTTCAGTTGGAAGCTGTCGAAAATTGCTGATCTCATCTCTTAATTGTGCTCTTTTGGATGGCGGAAAGAATCTTTCTAGGAAATCGTCTTTCAGTTGCCTCCAATTAGTAATAGAATCAGGAGTTAGCCCGTTCAACCATAGAGTTGCCTATCCAGATAGAGACAACGGAAATAAGCGCAGTCGAATTGCATTCTGTCCAACTCCTGGATTGTCAAACGACTTGCATATTGAGATAAAGTTGATCAGATGCATATTCGGATCATCGCCTGCAAGTCCACCAAATAACCCTTTGAGTTGCAACAGCTGGATCATGGTGCTAGTGATATTAAACTTGGATCCGGGTGCCAAGGGCGGAGAAATAATAGCCCCTGTGGCACCAGCTCCATCCAAATCGTCATCATAATCATCAAAAGGAGCCTGCACAGCTCGACGCTCAGGTCTCATTCTAGCTTGACGATCTCTCCTGTTCACAGGTGCTGCCACCTTATCTGCACGCCGTGGATTAAGTAACTCATTATCACCCAGGTCCTCTTCATCAATATTTGTTGCCCGACCTGGGTTATCAATATTCTGTTAATGCACTTGAGCAGCTACCAATGCAGCTAACCTAGCCTGCTCCTGTTGAGCAGCCCTTCTTTCAATGTCACGTTGTGCATCCATTCTGCCAATAAATTGTGGTTCAGGATTTATGGGTAATAATGGCTGACCAGATCTTCGTGTATTTGGCATGCACTCAACCAAACCTGAACAAAACAAAAAAAACAAACAAAAAGTAAAATTCGAGAATCTTTGACCAAAGGGTCTAGTAACTATCACAAACTTAGTTGACAACCGTATTCCCCGGCAACGACGCTAAAATTTGATAACGCCCAAACTACATCTCTCGTTAGAAAGTGTAAGCGGTCGCTGTCAAATATAGAACCCAACTGGGTTGGGTGTCGAATCCCACAGGGAATACTTGGTCACTAAGTGTTGCAATTGTTAGTAGACTGTTGGTAAAAAATTCCACGGAAAAAAGGGGGTTTTGATTTAGGCGTGAATTAATAATATCAAAGTAACGAATGAATGATTTGTTTAGTAAAGGTTAATCACAGAGAATAATAAGTTAGGGTTATGTCTACCTTGTAGTTTCTACTTCTCTATTAACTATGAGTAACGTGGAATTTAGACATGCATGCACTTATAGAGAATCGTATTCTAATTCTAAATCCAAGTGTTTCCCAACCATCAAGGATTTATTTCACTTTAGCTCTCCCGATCCTAAAGTGTATAACAAATGGTACAAATTCTCCAAGAAGTTAATCCGGTGAAGGCATTAACGTGTAAATAGAGGTTGGAAGCCCTATTTCCTTGTCATACTCTCTTTTCCAAATATGTAACTTTTCTCCCGAACAAGTTAATGCTATAATGGCGTGTTCTCTATGTTTGCAACCATGAAAAGGACCTCATGAGTCGTGGGGAGACATTACTAGTCATAAGGTAAGACTCGTGGTCCCAACAGTGTGATGGTCCATTATTTCTGCTATAACGACGACTAGGACCCTACGAATTGTAAGTTTAGGTCGCGAGTCATAGGGTTTGACTCGTGGCCATAGAAGTACGGTTTCCCTAAGTCACTTCCCAGACAACGAGTCCAGGCTAACACTCGTTCCCAGACATCACGAGTCGTAGCGTGACACGCAGCGACTGGGGACAATTTTCCTACATATTCTCATTAAGGAAAAATCAAACTTTTATCCTATCCAACTTCTATTCCATGACTTAAAACACTCTTGTAACCCTATTATCGTCAAATTATCATAACATAAACATTATTATTCTTTCAAAATTCTCCAAGCAAGAACAATTAGGGTTCTCAAGGGATTGGACATTCAAGCTCCAATTTGTGGTTTCTCTTCAATTTCTTGATATCTCAGGCATGTATCTCTTCCCTAAAACTTGTTTTGTTAAAATCATGTGTTTAAGATTATTATCCATGTGATAAAATTGTTGATTTAGAAATTGGGTTAAGGGCTTTTGGGTACTATTGATTGAATTAATTTTTTGATGGCTTTTGTGAACCATTTATGTTTTGAAATTGATGGCTTTTGAACTAATTGGGTGCACAGGAATGGTAAATGGGAATAGGGGGTCGTGGATTCCCCCAAATTGATTTGATAAACTATTAAAACCCTTGAGTTTTGCACCACTCAGTGAGGGACCTGGTCCCTCAAAGTCAATCATAGAAAATAAGGTAGTAAATTAACCAGAAATACAAAACAGTGCAGAAAACTTAAATAACACAAGATTTAACATAGAAACCTCCTTGCTCAAGGAAGAAAAAGCCATGGTTTGCCCTTACAAGCACCTAAAAAATCCACTATAATCAACCTCTTGATTACAGATTCAATTTCAGCCTAACTCTAGATTTCTTTTGCTTGTAGTAGCTATACTACGTACAAACTCACCTTTACAACTCTGCCAAGACACCCTCAAAGCTGATTAACTCTAATCAGCAACAAACTTAGGCAACTCTACCTAAGCTCTCTCAAAGTAAAAGTAAAATAGCATTACTTTCATAACTTGAGTAATTCAATTACAATTCAGGACTCACTCAAGAACCATCACTCTTTTGTGCATACAAGAAATAAGAACCTAAGCTATACTTAAGCAACTGGATTGAGTTTTTGCCTCTCTTAATTTTCTCACTTTAATTATAAATTCTGCAAAAAACACTTGATAAAGAAACATCTTTTTCCTTTTATAGTTGAGTGATGATTAGCGTTGAAATGCTATTGGACTAGGTGTCTCAAATCGTACAAACACCAAATGCACATTTTAATACACAAGAGGACAAAACTATACAGGTGCGTACCAACTGTACTGTTGCCTTGAACATCCAGGGACCTGGTCCCTTGTAGTTATCTACTCATTATCAAAACAAGATATAATAATTTCTCCCTTTTTTGTTGATGACAAACCAACCATAGAGTTTTGAGTATCAATACACATTCATCACATTTAATCAGTGTGATTAACACCACTATAGATGAATGTTCACCCTATCATCCAATACCATGCTTCCTTAATCATACATCTTAAGGATATGGTCCCTTGTTATCATTTATAGATAAAACTCAACTCATTTTCTTCCCCCTATCATAATGCCTTATCATACTTCCCCCTATCAACATGCCATTTATACTCGTATCTGTGAATTCAACAGTTGCACTACATTCGGTACCTGGTCCCTACTAAATGAAATTAGTATTCCCCTTTTTAGCATCATTAAAAAGTGAAAACAATAAACCAAGAGTAAAATAAGAACAAATTAGTTAACTCATGTCCACTGGGGTAATCCCTAATATGAAGAACAACTTTGCAATTTAATAGGAACAGATGTAACACTCAAAATAAAGATTCATTTATAAGTAGAGGATAAGTATAAATTTAGTGCATAATTTAAATGTTTAGAGAAAAAGACACAGGAAGCAAGAAAAATTAATAGGTGAAGGGTTGGGGAAAAGATTTTTTATGAGTAGGGTCAGTTTTTTGTTGAGATGCCTATCTCTGCAGTCAGGATAAGGACCTCATCGGTTAAGGTTGACATCCTCTTCTTTAGTTAATTATTCTCAATTCTAAGTATTTAAGAGACACATGGGTTTCCCTTGGACAGATGTTGTATTGTCACCTGGAGCTTGCTAATTTCTTAATCCTTGGGAACTGAGTTGAACTTAAGTTTATCTGTTTCCTTACTGAACTCCTTTTGAGAAATGCTATCTAATTTCTTTTGCTCACACTCAGTTTTGACCAGTGTCTTCATACCAAACATTTGTAGCATAGTTCTATGGGTTTCATTTTCACAGACAATACCAACATGATCAAATACTTTATTCAACCAATATCTATATGGCATGCTATGTTTTCTATTTTTCCCAAGAAATACTTTATGAATGTGTTCCATCATTAATGGAGGTAGATTAATGAATTCAAAGGTACTAAGGCATTCCATCACATACAAATCAGTGGCTAAGGAAATGTTTCTCTTTTATTATTTAGGTAGAATCACCTTGTTCACTAAGTCAAAGATCAATTGAAACTCACTCATGAGTGATTTCCTATTTATTACAACCACACATTTCCTTTTCACCTTAGATGTATTTGCTAATACTCTATTGAGGGCTACTGCTTTGAGACAGTTTTCACACCATATATAGGAACTTCCAGAATTCTTCTCGAGGTTTCTCCATTCAACTTTATTTTCTTTCCTTGGACCTGTGTAGTCAGATTCAACCCATCTTTTGAGAGATCCAATTTGGAATATAATTCCCTAACTATATCATAAAAAACTATGGGAATAGGTCCTTTCATGAGATACGTCCAGCCTTGATGTTTTACTAGCTCAACGAACTCCGATATTCCAGGTTCTATTAACATACTTGTGTTAAAAATCCTTCCAGTTAATACCTTTTATTCTTCAAGAAGATATTTCTCACTTTTTTATACGCAACCTCACTTATCTCCCCATTTTTCTTTCTAGTATAGGTGATCAGAGATACTCTTTCAGTTTTTTCCTCTTCCTGGGACCAGGTCCCTCAGAAATCTCCTTCTTTTCTCTAAAACTTTCAGACTTTTCTCAAGAATATTTTGGTATTTTACTAACATTTTGGTTTTGGGGAAATAATATACTCTTTCCTGGGCTATTTGACAGAAAGATAAGGTTTTTAGCCACCCGGGCATCATCCATCAATGTCTTATCAGAAAAGTTTTGATGGCTCAGGGATGATTCTTCATCAACAACTTGAGTGAAAGAGGGTTTTGGCTTTGGAAGAGTGAGAAACAAGGGGTGTTTTTCATGAGGATTTGAGGAAGGACTTTTAATAATACTAAGCTCAATTTTCTTAAGAAGACATGAAAATGAGGAATTGATATCTATTTGTAGGTCCTTTTCACAGGAGAAGTGTTTATGACTGGACTTTTCTTCCCCTTTAAAAAATAAGAGAAGGAATGGGTATCCCTAGATATAGAGAAAGGAGCAAACATAGAAAGGGTTTTTAACAGAATTGGAAGTGATTATTCTCAATTCGAGGGCGACACATCCTTTCTTTTAGAATAAGACAATTATTATAACACAGGAAGAGAGAGAGGACGTGAATTTATCTGCTTATAACAAACAAAATAATGCACATTCATGACACTAACCTGTGAGAAAGGACTAGGTCCCTCTCTTTTTTTGAATGAATCTTTGATTTTGTGAATGTCATATTTTCCTCCTCCAAAGTTGTTCTCATAGGTGTATACCTGCAAGGGTATAATACTGTGTTAGACCAAAATGCACCTATTCTACCAAGGATACCTGCCTCCTGAACATAGCCAAATTTTGAGGAGATACACTAATTCACATTTTACGTCAAGTATATCAAATCACTGCTTGCTTCAAATTTTATCCACAACACACTCCCCCTTTAGAACTATTAAGAGATCAACCATTAGTTCTGAGAGCTAAGTGTAAGTCTTTACTTCATTTACACTACCTCAAGCTCCTTCTTTTGAGATGAATTCCTTTGGGACCAAGTCCCTGAGAATTCTGACATAACCATTTCTTATTGGTCTTCTACTTGAGCTGGGATCAGTGACTAGCATTCTGAATTAACATCATTCTCATTTGCACCTTTTATCCTTTCACCATCATCATCATGAATGGATTATTTAATTTCAGAGACTTTACTGCCACTAGGGATCAATAGATTTTCTGACTAATCAGGATCTCCATGCACTTCCTACCTTGAGAATTTCAGCTATGTTTTTATAGGGACCAGGTCCTTTGAAATCAACCATTTCAAAATGAGACACTTCCACCTGAAGTGTCCTGCCAGAGTAAGAACAATCAGACCTTCCAGAATTAAACTTTGAATACTTATCAATGAGCCATTTTTTACTGCAATCCCCTTTCTCATACCTGGAACCATGATCACAAATTGAATTTGGGAACCCACTTAAGTTTGAGTTGCCAGTATGAGGACAATGGTGTGATAAAATACCTTTTTCCCAATCTAGGTAGAGAGTTGTTTTTCATAATTTTCTGATGCTTGAAACTCATAGAATGAGCATTCCCTTATTGAATATACCCGGAACCATTCATTCTAGCTCTAATCCATCTTTGATAATTTTTCTTTATATGCCTATCTCTTCCACAATGAGTACATCGAGGCTTGTGGACCTTGTTCTTAGTATCATGAGTAACATTTACTTGAGACCCATGAACTTGGGTTCCTTCTTGATAACCAAGATATTTCCTATTATTATCACCTTGACTAGTTAAGTTAAAAAAGAATCTAAGAGGATGTAGTCCATTATAGGGATTTTTTAAGTTCTTCTATTAGACGGACCATGTCCATCTCCAAATCCTCATTCTTTTGGAGTGCAGACATGAGATGCTTTTGGAAATTCTCTAATTTTTCTACAAGATCAACCTAGAACTTTGATGCTTCTTTCTTTTCTTTATTCTCAGAAGCATCTACTTTCTCCAGTTGACTCACCAAGCTCAGATTTTCAATTTGAGCTTGGCAACCTGTTGCTCAATTTTAAATATATGAAGAGTCAAAGCTATCAATTCAAGTTCCTGATATTCTATCTTTTCTTCTAGAGCATTATTCTTCTTTTTATCACAGACACTATTAGCTTTCTCCAGTTGATTAACTAAGCTTAGATTTTCATATTTCAGCTTTACAACTTGTTTCTCAGTTTTAGATATCTGGAGGGTTAAAGCTATCAAATCAAGCTCTTGACTTTCTACCTTTTCTTCTACAATATTTTTTTCAGTAGTCAATCGACACATAAAATTAATCAGCATATCGGCAAGCTTTTTTATTTTTCTAGCAGAGTAATTCTCTAATTTTTCTTAAATATCAGAAAGTGTTATCTCATTTTCTTCATCTTTAGTGTTTTCCATAAAAGGAAATAAGGAATCAAAGTCCACTTTATCATCCTCCACTGCCAGCATGGGAAAATCTTCCTACTTCCTATCTACCTCAGATTCACTAGAGGAATCTCCCCACATTGCTAGAGCCTGCCTTACTGCATAATCAGTTGCAGCATTTTTGCTTAATTTTACAGGGACCTGGTCCCCATTCTTTTCTTTGTCACCACCATTCTTGATATATTCCTAATAGTCTAATTTCTGCATTTGATAATCCTTAGAAAAATGCTCAGGGCTTTCATATTTGTGACAAACCTCCACAGTGCCTCTCTTTTTGCTGCTACTTCCACTTCTTTAAAACTGACCACTTTTTCTTCATATCTCTCACAATTCTTTTTTCCAAAAGTGTCTACTTTATTAGAGTCTAATTTAAGTGCCCTCAGTTCCAGAGATTTTTTCCCTTTTTTGTTTCTTTTTCTCTTGTTCTTGCCACTTTTTGAGTTCACGAGTCTTTAAATTTCCAATAGGTTCATCTATTGTGAGAGTTTTCAGGTTCCTTGCCTCAGTAATAACATCTACTTTACTTTCCCAGGATTCTAGCAGAACCCCAAGAATCTTCCTCACTTGCTTATACAGTGGAATCACTTCTCCTAGGTAGTGTAGCTCACTTGTGATGGAAGTGAATCTTTATGCATTTCCTGTATTGTTTCTTCTTCTTTCATGGTAAAGGTTTCATACTGGGTAGTTAGCATGTCAACTTTGGAATCCTTCACATCTGTAGTTCCCTTATGAGCTATTTTCAAGCAGTCCTAGATTTCTTTAGCATTTATACATGCAGAAATTCTATTGTATTCATCAAGCCCTATACCACAAACTAGAAATTTCTTGGCCTCGTAATTCTTTTCAACCTCCTTTCTATCTTTATCATTAAACTCCCTCCTGCTTTTGATAGCCATTCTTATCACTTCTCCTTCTTTGACTTCTCTAACAGGAACATAAGGACCATCAAGAATTATGTCCATCAGTTCACTATCCTCAGCCATAATGAAGTCAAACATCCTATTTTTCCATCACCCATAGTACTGCCCATAAAATCTAGTGGTCTAGTGGTATATTGCCCTTCTCCCAGGCTAGGTAGAGCAGCCATGCTAACTTAATCACTCTAAATGTGAACCTTTTAGAGCATTTCGTCTCTTATACCAATTGTTGAAACCCTTGGGGGTTACACCACACAGTGAGGGACCTGGTCCCTCTAAGTCAATCACAGAAAATAAGACAGTAAATTAACCAGGAATATAAAATAGTGAAAAAAACTTAAATAACACATGATTTAATGTGGAAACTCCCCTGCTCAATGGAGGAAAAAACACGGCTTGCCCTCACAATCACCTCAGAAATTCACTATAATCAACCTCTTAATTACAAACTCAAATTCATCTTAAATTTACGCTCCTCCTACTTGTAGTAGCTCTACTGCAGCTTCATGTTCACATTCAATTTTGACCTGCTGATGCTCTTTTATTGAAATTAGTTAACTTTAATTTTAATATTTTTTATGCATTATTTTGCTATCAAATAATTTTCGACAAGTCACATTATGGTTTAAAAATGTATAAATTATTGTATTACTTTTTAGTATCATTTTTTAATTCAAATACAACATTTTACATAATTTCATTAAATTATTTTTTTCTTAAATATGCACACTCACAATTTATAAATACATTGTCCTTTATTATTCTCGATAATTTTGTATAATGTATTTATGTAACATAAATTTTACATGTTTAGTTATTTTAATAGTGACATCTTATTATTATAGTTACTAAAATAACAGTCCTAATCCAATTCAATTATCTTCTCAAATTTTATTTAAATTTTAGTCATTGTTTGAACCCGATTAGTGACAATTGTAGCCAAATTGATATCAATTTTGAGCTTAAATTGGAAGTCAATAATTTAACACCTTTTAAATAATATTAATCTCAGCCTTCTATCAAAACTGATCCAACGGCTAACATCCAAAAATCCAATCTTTCCTTTATCCCAATAATCCTCAAACCCTAATCCTAATTTTTTTAAAACAACCGCCACTTTCTCTCTCTCTCTCTCTCTCTCTCGAGGAACTCTGTCTCTCACCCGTACGACAATAATGACAACCTCTAGAGATCAAATCCAGCGCCACCAGCAATCCATCACCCATCATGGAACCACCTCGGTGGAGCTACCAGCTGGCTCTTTTGGTGAAACCACCTAGCCATGCAACCATTTCCTGTTCGTCCATCCTTGCTATTTATTTCTCATCATTCTCTCATCGGAGTTGATGACAGTCGAGGTTTTTGAAGAGCTTCACAGAGATGTTGGCCAAGTTTTATCTCTTAATACTTTCAATTGCATGTTTTATTTGCTTTGTTTGCAAATTATTCAAATTAGATTCTTAGGTTTAAAATATGTGGCATTTGACTTTAAATTTTGATTCAATTTCTTTGATTACGTATTTTCTTACGTCTCTAGATTGATATATGTGAGAAGCCCCAAATTCTATGGACTTTAATTGAATTTCAAATTTTCTACAAGTTGATGTTTCAGTAATTTTATAATTCCAAACAATTTTTATTATTGACTGTCAATGCTTTTGATGCGTAATTATTGATATTGGGTTATTTTTTATTTCTAATATTATGATGAAAATGAGATTGATTCAATTATGGAACTTCTATTTGATTAATCTTTTTTTTTCCGTAGCCTTTTTAGATTCTTTGTTTGGCTCTATGATTCTTACCCTCTTATTTATAATCATGTTTTGATCTGTTTGTTTTAGTTATGATTGATTAAAGGTACTAATTTGCCTCTGTGATTCTTACTCCTCTATTTATGGCAATTTTGACCCGTTCTTTCTAATTGTGAGTGATTAATGTTACTGATTATCAATAACTAATTTTTATTGCCTTTACTAAAATTGATAATACCCCTTAATTATGGTGAATCTGATGTGATTGTGCATTTTAATGGTATATGGAAAATATCACCTTTGTCCCATTTTATGACTTGATTAATATTTTAACTGTCATACTCTTTGATTTAAATATATTTGAATATATTTTGACCTCCTTTTTAAGGTAAGTAGGAGTTGTTTATTTTGAATTGATTTGATATTTATTTAGGGAAGATGATTTTTCCCCTAATTGATTCTCAAATATTCCTCCTTCCTTTAATTCTGTAATGCTCTTTGTTATATAAACAACACCTCTCTTTATAATTTCGGGACAGTTTTTGACTCCTACTATGACATTCTCTTGTTAAACACCAAACATTTGCTCTTCTTTTCACACTTTAAATATTTCTTGGCTTTCAATTTTGAGACTGCCGCGATCGCTACTATTTTGGAAAGCACAACTTTTTGATTTTGATGAAGCATTCGGTTTATTTTATTATTGCAATTACGTTGCTTAAACATCTTCTTTACTATTCTTTTTCCGTATACTAGTAAGTCTATATCGACGTAAATTCCATCTGATGATTTTATGATATTATGAAATGTGTTTGATTCCTATATCTGTGTTTTGTCATTTCTGTGTTAGAAAGCATATTGCTTGCCTTTTGTGTTTGCTTTGATTTTCTTATACTGTCTCACAGGTGTAAATAGACAGTTTTGGGGATTTGAAGAGTCGTCCGGGAATGGGAAAGGAAGCTGCCTGCTCTTAATTTAGTTTGTTTTATTCTTTTACTAATATTGGTCTGTAACATTGTATACACATTATTCTTATGTAATAATAAATTGGGGACTGCACGGGAGGGTGGGGACTTGTGTGCTATATGAATCTTCATGGCATATCTTAATATAGGATCAACGATGAACTTATTTGGTTGGCTAGAAATCATGCTTTAGGAGTTTTAACTAATTCTGACATATTAAATTAAGTTTTAGCATTGACTTGACTGACAACATGGAAATTAATGTTCAAATATTGAAATTTATTCTACTGCATGTCTTGTATTAATTTCAGCATATTATCATTAACTTCCAACATATAAAGTTATTTTCAACATAATAAAATCATTTTTAGTGCATTAATATTAATTCCAACATGTTTGCATATTAAATTGAATTTAAGTATGTTAATATGTTTTCCAGCATATTAAGACATTGAATTTAGGCATGTTAATACATTTTCTAGCATGTTAGCATATTAAGTTGAATTTAAGCATGTTCATATATTTTCAGCGTGTTCAAATCAAATTTCGACATGTTAGTATGTTAATTCACTTTCCAGCATTAAAAATGGACTTTCACTATGTTAATAAACTCTCCTGCATTAAAAACGAATGTCAGTAGTAGTTTCCAACATGTAAACCTTTAATTTCAAACATTGTCATTGGTCTGCCAAAGGTCTTGCACAAATAATATCAATAAACATAACTCTAACACATTTACTCTACTTTGACATGTCTTTTTCTTCCTAACAAGTTTACAACATTGTTTTAAAAAAAATTACACTTATCTCTCTTCAACAAATGATCATGTGATACCTAGATAGCATACTTATAGGTTTGAACTATAAAACGGACAATTGCTTGTCTTGCATGCTAATCACATTAATCACTCTTTAATTAACCAAGAGGCTAACTTGAGACATTACATGCTACCTGACATCCTTTGTGTTTTACGCGCTCTGAGTCCTACTAGAAAACATAGCTTTATTTGTCTTGACCACAAATCCAAATTAGCAAAGCCTGATGCCTCTTGGGTGATAGGTGGGATGATAAGTACTTCTAAGGCGTTGTTTTTATCCCTTTTTTAGAACGCCTTTAAGTCAACAACCAGCCTAGATAGGGTGAGGTGGGTAGTCATTCAGAAGTGATAATATCCAGAGACATTACACGACGTTGACATTGTTACTTTTTTAAGAATCCGGCTAGTGGATCAGATAATGATTAACAAGTTGGGGCTCTGATCCGAATGAAACCAAAAATTTCTTTGTTTAATTTTTCAAATTCATTCTTTTTTTTTTTACATTTACTTTACATGCTTACTTATTTGGGGTAGTTAGTTTAATAAGCAGTCCCGATGCCTCGCTTGTTTTTTGCATGCTCAATGATTTTATCACTTAGGTAATTGCTAGTTAAAAATAATTAATTACATGTTTTGTTTATTCACATATTTTGCCATTTAGTTACATTTACATTAAGTTAATAATAAGCGACCTTTATTTGATCACATAGAATCCTCACGTAATATACGAATTCGGTCGGAAGCCACCTTTATGAACCTCGAAAAGTGCCTAACACCTTCCTTTCAAGGTAATTTGAACTCTTACCAAAATTTCTGGTGAACTAAGACTAAACAACAAGATAGGTTCGTAGTTGGCCTAGACCGGTTCCCTAACGCACCTTAATACGTAAGGTGGCGACTCTTCACACTCTCCGTAAATAATCCCAAAAAGAGTGATCACATTGAATCTCGTTTTTTGTGAGAAAAATGGGGCGCGACACCTAACTTTGAAAGCTCTATCAAGACACCGTCAAAGCTGATTAACTCTAATCAGCAACAAGCTTAGGAAACTTTACCTAAGATGTCTCAAAGAAAAAGTAAAAGACCATTACTCTTATAACTTGAGTAATTCAATTATAATTCAAGACTCGCTCAAGAAAACTCACTCTTTTGTGAATACTATAAATATAAACCGGAGCTATACTTGAGCAACTAGATTGAGTTTTTGCCTCTCTCAATTTTCACTCTTTAATTTTGAATTTAGCAAAAATGACTTAATAAAAAAACATCCTTATCCTTTTATAGTTGAGTGATGATTAGGGTTGAAATGTTATTGGACCAGGTGTCTCAATTAGTAAAAACACTTCCTGTACAGTTTGTTACACAAGAGGACAAAACTGTGCAGACACGTATCAGCTGTACTATTGCCTTGACTATTCAGGGACTTGGTCCCTTGTAGTTATCTGATCATCATCAAAAAAAGATACAACATAAACTAATAGAGGTCGTGGATTCCCCCAACTTTATGGATTTTGGTAATGGAATTGGTAATAACCTCAACCCACCATATGAAATTGTCTCTGAAACATGGATATATACATATTGAAACCCAATTTGAAACTATTGTATTGCATAAGAGGCTATTGAAATACAATTAGCTTTGAAAGACCCTTATGGCCATGAATTAATTTTAAATTGAACATTGGGGTTCGTGGATTCCCCCTAGTTAATGGATAATTGGACCATGGGGTTGGGGATTCCCCTAAGTTGGTGAACAATTGGAACATGGGGTTCCTAGATTCCCCCAAGTTGATGGTCAATGTAAATGGCATAATTAAATTAGCTTATAAGCTTAATTAGTGTGACAATATCAATGGTGTGTTCCTTAATGAATGGTTGTTATTTTAATGAACAAGAATATGTAAATGTTTTAATTGGTATTAAAGGGGGTTGTGTAGTTAGTCATGAAGGTGGGGCTCCTGAGAAACTGATACTGTAAACCCGCATTTTCTAGTGTGGGGTTAGTCTTAATGGTTGTGTACTTGTGTCACACCTTATATATATTTATCATAGATTGGAAAAGGGTTGTGGATTCCCCGACCTTTCTTGATACCTTTGATTCTGTGGCTAACATGCATTGAGACCTATTCAGTGGGAAGATCGGGACCTACATATCCTATAGTTGCCTTTATAATGGTTGAAGTTACACAGTCCAGGTTAATGTCTTAACTCTTCTGTTAAACCTTGTTCCCTATCTCGACATATTATATATATATAGATGATTGTGTGCATATGGTTTGGAATGATTTTTGATGAATTGTTCATGGTATTATTTTATCCCTTCCCTGAGTTATATGCTAGCACTCACCCTACTAATTATCCCTGGATGTTGTATCCCTATGCGAAGTAGGGCTCGAAGACACTTCTGTTTTCTTACGTAGTGACAGGTGATTTCTGGATCGTCTAAAGTGGTGAGCTTTTATTCTCAGGAAGGACCTTATTTCATGGTTTTATTTTATTTATGTCTTAAACTATATCTAATTTTTTGGCTACGGATGGGGGAATATCCCGACTTAGGTTGATGTTTAGTTTCTTAGAGGATTTTGTGGATAGAGTGTGGGTGGATTGTGTTATGGATTCTTAGATCGCTCTTGTTATGGATTTACCTTTCTTGTTATATTTTTAGAACTTATCTCTATCTATTTGTATATTCAGAACTCATCCGCTTCTAGTTGTATTGTATTCTGGTTGGCTAGGCTAATAGTGGTGGTCTCCATTCCTTAGTAGACTTGAGATACTCATTATGACTAGGCCCTGATTCGGGTCGTGACAAGGTTGGTATTAGAGCCTAGGTTCATGGTCATTGGGTGCCCACAAAGTCATGTCAACTAGAGTCTTTTTTATGGTGTTACAATGTTCCACACTTATAAGGGAGAGGCTACGAGGCATTATGAATATTTCCCTTTCTTGTGATTTATTTTTGGGCTATAGAGTTTAAGGTATTTAAAACTCCTATAGTTTTTGTTTGCTCGCATTTCAGATCATGCCTCTTCAAAGATCTGTTGCTTGTGGAAACTCCTTTATCCCACTTGAGGATAATGTGGATTGAGCTAGCCATGTTTATGGAGTTTTGACCCAATCTAGGGTCCTTGCTCCTAACTATATTACCCCTCGTAGAGTCTCACCGATCCCTACCAGTCATTTTCAAGCTTCTCGAGCTAATGATTTTAATGCCCTACCACCCCAAGGAGATATTTCTAATGTTGAGTTACAACGATCTATTCATCTTTTGGCTTAGTTGGTGACTTCTCAGTCTCATCAGCCTGACCATATTAGTTTTGTTACTCTATCTTCTAAGGTCACTAGAGTTGGCCAATTTGTGAGGTTGAATCCTCCAACCTTTACTGGCTCTACTAAGGAGGATCCTTAAGGGTTTATTGATGAGATGGAAAAGATTTTATATGTGATGCATGCTTCTAATTCTGAGGGTGTGGAGTTTTCCATATACTAGCAGAAAGATGTAGCTCATCATCTCTATAAGGAGTGGGAGCAATTGAGGGGTGATGATGCAGAGTCGTCTGTATGGGATGAGTTTTTGAGTGTCTTTCTTGATCGTTTCTTTCCCCAGGAGTAAAGGGAGGCTAAAGCTGAGGAGTTATTGAACTTAAAAAAGGGAAAGATGACTGTGAAGGCGTTTGCTTTGAAATTCCACCAGCTATCTCATTTTCCCCCCAAAGATTATGTTTAGTTTGTGGGCGAGCATGAGGAAGTTTACGTGGGGTTTGTCTTGGGACATGGTCCTAGAGTGAAAGGCTGCAATATTGAATAATGACATGGATATATCTAGGCTTGTGGTGTAAATGTAGTAGGTTAAAGATGAAAAGAAGAAATAATAAAACATGGGAGAGAGGCAGAATAAAAAGTTTAGATATTCAGAGAAGGGTGGAGGCCAGCAGAACAGTGGCAAAGATGGTAGGCAGTGGGGTAAGAAAAGGGCTTGGGGAAGTTCTAGTTTATATTCTATAGCTAGTTCCTCATATCCTAAGACGTTTGGTGATCGTCACTTTCATAGTGATAGTGGGTTTAAGTCACAAGGTGCCCAATCTCAGGCTAGTGATGCCCAGTAAGCCCCACCCTATCCTCCTTGCAGATTTTATGGGCAGATGCATCATGGTCAGTGTGATGCGGGGAGAAATTAGTGCTATAATTGTGGCCAGCCGGGGCAATTGCAGCGACACTATCCAGCTAAGGTTTCTTCTGATACTAATAAGGTTCTGATTGCTACTTCTTCAACTCCTACACCAAAGGGTACTACTTCTAGTACCAGGACTATCCAGAATCAACTCTGTGCTCTTGCCACCCGTCAGGAACGTGAGGCATATTCTGATGTCGTTATTGGTATGTTGAAACTTTTCTCTTGTGGTGTATATTGTCTGATCTATCTGGGGTCTACCCTTTCTTATATGACCCTTTATGTGGTTGTTTATTTTGATTTTAGTCGAGAGAGTATTTCTGAGCCTTTCTCTGGGTCTGCCCTAGTTGGTGAATCCATCATGGCTAGAAAAGTCTATAGGGGTTGTGTGGTGTCCATCTTTCATAAAGAGACCTTGGTGGATTTTATAGAGTTATGTATGGTGGATTTTGATGGTATCTTGGGGATGGATTGGCTCCATTCATGCTACGCTCTTCTAGATTGTAGGTCCTAAAAGGTATGTTTCCAATTCACTAATGAACTGGTAATATAATGGGAGGCAAGATCCTTAGTACCAAGAAGGAGGTTCATCTTATATCTGATAGCCTGAAAGTTGATTTCAAAAGGGTTCCTATATCATCTAGTTTGGGTTAAGGATTATGATTCTAAAAGTCTTTCCTTGGATCTGTATCGGCGGTTAAAAAATTTCCTAAAGTATTTCTCAATGATCTTCTGGTATTTCTCCTAATAGGGAAACAGACTTTGGGATTGGGATTCTATCGAGTACCCATCCTATCTCTATCACTCCATATAGAATGACTCTGAATGAGTTTAAAGAACTTAAGGAGAAGTTAAAGGATCTTTTTAATAAGAGTTTCATTTGTCCTAGTGTCTCTCTGTAGGGCGGTGATGTTCCGGTATCTTATGGAACAAATAGCATCATTTTCTTAGGAAAATTGTATGTTTTCAAGAAACCAAAGTGTTATTTAATAAAGTTTTTAGTGTTTTCAGAGAAAGGAGATAACCACAGAAGAAAGCTGGAAAAAGTAGCAGAAAAGTGAGTTTGACGGTCAAAATGGTGGATCATCAGGCTTGCGATGGACCACCAGGTGAACCGTCAAGGCGAACCAGAACATGGCATGCTAATGTCTTGAGTGACGGACCATATGATGGACCGTCAGCCATGTGATGGACCGCCAAATGGACCATCAACCCGTATCCAGAAACCACATTTGAGAGGTACTCAGTGACGATTAACGTGGTGGACCATCAGCCATGCGACGGCCCACCAGATGGACCGTCAATGCTTATCTAAAAACAACCTTTTAGAGAGCCTCAGTGACGATCAGTATGGTGGACCGTCAGTCTTGTGACGGAACGCCAGTGTCACCGTCAGGTCTTATCCAGAAACTGCGATTTGGAAGAAATGAGTGATGGACAAGATGGTGGACCGTCAACACTTTGACGGACCACCATATGGACCGTCAACACTTTGATGGACCATCAACTAGGACACGACTTTTCTGCTTTTAAATTTTAAATTTCTTTTTTTTAGCTAGGAATATATAAATACCAAATTTTAGGGTTAAGAACGCATCTTTTATCTTTTATAAGTGTTCTCATCTATTGAAACTCTGGGGAACCTAGTACTTTGGGGATTCTAGAGATCTTAAAGAAATTTATCATTGAACATTGATTATTGAAGATTCAAGAACTGATTCTTGGGATTCTTTGTAAGTAAATTCTTAATCTATTTATGAATAATAAAAGAATTATTTCTTCTTCGTCTATGGAGTATTGTGGCTAAAATCCCATAACTAGGGTTATGGGATCCTTAATGTGAAATGCATCTATGGGTTGGGAATCAAATTAAGTTCCATAACTAATTGATATTGCATAAACCTTTCTTCAATTTCATGACTTTTTCTTGTTGCAAACTTGAAGAGTGAGCCCTAGAACATCACTTGTCTGAAAGGAAAGTGTTTGTTGGGAAAAGAAAGTGTTTACATGAATTCTAAGGGCTTTAACTTTTAGAGTAATAGCCAATGCCTTAACAGGATTAGATTACACGAGAAATGGGTTGAAAGAACAATGCATCCTTTGAGTTTGAGAGAATTAGAGGACAATCTATCCACTTAGGTTGAGAAACTAAGGGATATAGAATAGGACTCAACCTTTCTTGCAATTGAATTTGCTAAGTGGAACTCATAAATAATTCACAACCCGAATGGTGCTAGCATTTTTGTGACCTTAACCCTGGTTTGTTTAATCTCATAAAGTTACGAATTACAAAGAGAATCATTAGTGGAATACTCTTGTTAAAATTAATTATTTTATAAGTTAAAACCCCCTTCTCTTCTTAGGAACCTCTGATCAACAGTCCAATAACGATTACAACACTTAGTGAGCACAGTATTACCTGTAGGATTCGACACCCAACCTAGTTGGGTTCTATATTTGACAGCGATAACTTACGCTTTCTATCGAGAGTTAAAATTTGGGCGTATCAAATTTTGGCGCCATTGCCGAAGAATATGGTTGTCAACTAAGTTTGTGATTGTTAATCGACCATTTGGTCAAAGATTCCTTAATTTTACTTTTGGTTTGTTGTTTTTGTTTTGTGCAGATTGAGTGTTTTGCCTGCCAAATACTCAAAGAACGGGTCAACCATTATTACCTATTAATCCTGAACCACATATTATTGGCAGAATGGATGGTCAACAGGACCCAGAAAGGGTAGCTGCTCAGCAGTAGCAGGCTAGATTAGCTGCTCTAGAAGCCGCTCAAGTGAACCAGAAAAATGATGATAATGTTGGCCGAGAAGTAAACCCAGATGATGAAGACCTGGGTGATGATGAGTTACTAAATCCAAGGCGTACAGATGATGATGTTGCACCAGTAAATCGGAATGTCAACAGAAATCGCCAGGCTAGAATGAGACCAGAACGCCAAGTTGTTCAGATTTCTCTTGATGATGATGATGATGAGTTGGATGGGGCTGGTGCCACAGGGGCTATTATTCCTCCGCCCTTAGCACCCGGATCCAAGTTTAATATTACCAGTACGATGATCCAGTTGTTGCATCTGAAGGGACTTTTCGGTTGGCTTGCTGGTGATGACCCGAATATGCATTTGATCAACTTCATTTCAACATGCAAGTCGTTTGACAATCCGGGAGTGGGGAAAAATGCTATTCGGCTTTGATTATTCCCGTTGTCTCTTTCTGGAGAAACAACGTTATGGTTGAATGGGCTAACCCCCGACTCTATTATGAATTGGAGGCAATTGAAAGATGCTTTCTTAGAAAGGTTCTTTTCGCCGCCCAAGAGGGCACAGTTAAGAGATGAAATCAATAATTTTTGGCAGCTTCCAACTGAAGCTCTTCATGAAACTTGGGAGAGGTTCAAAAAGAAGCTCACATAGTCCCCGAATCATCAGATGACCAACATCCACCTGAAAGAGATATTATATAGGGCCTTGAATTTGGTGACTAAGCCAGTGGTGGATAATGCTACGGGTGGGTCATTCATGGACACCTCACTTTTCTTGAGGCGTCTGAAATGCTTGATCGTATGATAAAGCAGAGTAGAGCTTGGCATACCAGGGATTCTGGGGTAGCAAAATCTACTGTATCTATTGGCATGACTGCAGAATAGAGGCGAAGGGAAGAGTAACGTGACCAAGATATGGCTCACATGAAAATGTAGATAGACCTTCTTACTAAGCATTTATTATCAGAAAAGACAGAGAAGGTTAAATCTGTTGCATCACAGGGAAGATCTGAATCCTATTCTGAGGAGGAAGAAAATTACTTGAATAATCAGGGGAGTTTCCAAGGCAGTGGCCAAGGAAACCAAGGTCGGAACTACTATGAGAAATCTGGGTACAAGAACCAACATCAAGGAAATTAGAAGAATAAGAATGACAGGAGTGGTTTATATGTTCCTCCTGGGAGTCGTGAAGCTGCTGCATCTAACTCTGGGAAGATGTTCATGGAGGACATGATGGCTAAACTGTTGAAGGGAGTAGAGGAAACTAACACGGGAGTAGCTGAGGTGAAAAATAATTTATCTTCGATGAATCAATTGGTTGATTCGCATTCCACTTCCATAAAATAGTTGGAGCAACAAATCAGTCATCTTTCTGCGACATTTAATCAAAGGAAGGTTGGCACTCTACCAAGTGACACAGTGCAAAATCCAAGGAAGGATGAGTCGTGTATGGAAATTACTACCAGGAGTGGTAAGGTGTTGGAAAACCCATTTGTGGGTAAGTCAGCAGCTGATGGTTTAGCAGAGAATGTTGATGAAGCAGATTGGGATCATATCGTAGAGGCTGAAAACCCTGACGAGATCATTCATGATATTACACCCAACTGTCAGCAGTCTGATGTAGTTAAAGATGATAAAAACAAAGAAAAGGAAGTGGTGGAGAAAACTCTCCCAAAACCACCACCCCCTTTCCTCAGAGACTGAAGAAGAAGGATGATGATACCAATTCAGTAAATTCATGACCATGCTGAAGCAGCTGACTATTAATGTGCCTTTGGTAGAGGCACTGGAGCAAATGTCAGGGTATGCCAAATTCATGAAGGACCTTTTGACAAAGAAAAGGGCAGCAAGCTATGAACTGGCGGATAATTTCCATCATTGTAGTGCGATTGCCATAAGGTCCTTAGTACAGAAGAAGGCAGATTCGGGAGCTTTCACTATTCCTTGCACGGTTGGATCTTTGGATTTTGCTAAGGCTTTGTGTGATATGGGTGCTAGCATTAATCTGATGCCGCTAGCCATTTATAAAAAAATGGGGTTGGGAGATCCTACTCCAACCAATATGCATCTTGTGATGGAAGATAAATGGATAAAATGGCCTGTTGGTATTCTATACGATGTATTAATGAAGATGGCTACCTTTATTTTTCTTACGAATTTTGTTATTTTGGCTTGCGAGGTGGACTTTGAGGTGCCCATAATCTTGGATCGACCTTTCCTCGCAACCAAAAGTGTGCTGATTGATTTGTGAGCGAATGAGCTCTTATTTCAGACGAATGACGAAGTGGTACGTTTTGATGTATGCAAATCAATGAAGCAGCACAAAGAAATGAATGTGTTTTATATAGTTGATATTTATTATGAGGACGAGCAGGAACTATCTATAGAGGAGCAGCTTACTGTTGAACCATTAGTTGTTGTGCTTATGAATTTTGATCGTGAGGATATAGAGGAGTATGAATAAACTATCTGTGCTTTGAAAGGAATGGGGTCGTATTCTTATAACCTTAAGAAGATTGATCTTGACCTTAAGAATCGACCTTCACTACCGGCGAAGCCATCCATTGAAGAGCTACCGGTATTAGAGTTGAAAAAGCTACCCAGTCATTTGAGGTATGTGTTCTTGGGTAGTGGAAATACACTACCGGTTATTATTGCTGTTGATCTGGGCGAACAACATATGGAAGCTCTCATCTCTGTTCTTAAGAGGTATAAGAGAGCTATTGGTTGGACTATTGCAGATATCATTGGTATCCCTCCCGGCATATGTATGCACAATATTAAACTAGAGGAAGATTATGTGCAAACTATTAAGAATTAGAATCGCCTAAACCCACCTATGCAAGAGGTGGTGAAGAAAGAAATCATCAAGTGGTTAGATGCAGGTGTGGTGTACCCAGTCTCAGACAGTAAACGGGTAAGTCCTGTATAGTGTGTGCCCAAGAAAGGGGGCATGAATGTAGTAGCCAATGAGAAGAACAATTTGATCCCACTCAGGCCTATCACTGGGTGGAGGGTGTGTATGGACTACCGAAAGCTCAACATGTGGACACTAAAAGATCACTTTCCATTGCCATTCATGGACCAGATACTCGATCGATTGACAGGTAGGGGTTGGTACTGCTTCTTGGATGGTTATTCAGGGTATAACTAGATCTCCATTGCTCCTGAAGATCAAGAGAAGACAACGTTTATGTGCCCATACGACACATTTGCTTTTAAAAGGATGCCCTTTGGTTTATGTAATGCACCGACCACTTTTCAGAGGTGCATGATGTCGATCTTCTCTAATATGGTTGAAGACAGCTTGGAGGTGTTCATGGATGACTTTTCAGTTGTTGGAGATTCCTTTGACTTGTGCTTGCTGAATTTAAGTCAAGCATTACAGCGGTGCGAAGAGTTTAATCTGCTCCTTAATTGGGAAAAATGCCACTTCATGGTGAAGAAAGGCATTGTTCTCGGTCATAAAATTTCTGTGAAAGGTATTGAGGTGGACAGGGCCAAGCTTGAGGTCATCGAGAAACTATCTCCCCCCATCTCTGTAAAAGGGGTACGTAGCTTTCTTGGCCATGCAGGATTCTATCGCAGATCCATAAAAGATTTCTCAAAGTTTGCAAACCCATTATGCAAACTTCTTGAAAAGGAGGCCAAGTTCTCTTTTGATGATGACTGCAGACAGGCGTTCGAATGAATTAAGCTGAAATTAGTGAAGGCTCTAGTTATTATTACTCCTGACTGGACAAAGCCATTTGAACTAATGTGTGATGCTAGCGGGGTGGCGCTTGGAGCTGTGTTGGGCCAGAAAAAGGATAATTTATTTCATCCAATCTATTATGCCAGTAAAGCCCTGAATGGGGCTCAAAATAACTACACTGTCACTGAACAGGAGCTCCTGGCTATAGTTTACGCCTTTGAGAAATTCAGAGCGTATTTGCTAGGGACCAAGGTGGTGGTCCACACGGATCATGCAGCTCTTAGGTATTTAATAACTAAGAAAGATGCAAAGCCGAGATTGATCTAGTGGGTATTGTTTCTTCAAGAATTCAACTTTGAGGTAAAGGATCGTAAGGGATGTCAAAACCAGGTGGCTGATTACTTATCCAGACTTAAATGCGAACAAGCAATCAAGGACAAGTTAGATATTGAGGATTCCTTTCCGGATGAGAAGATACTAGCTGCGAAGCTCGAGCAGATTCCGTGGTATGCTGATTTTGCAAACTACGTGGTAAGTGAGGTGATGCCGAATAATCTTTCCTTTCACCAAATGAAAAAGTTCCTTCATGATGTGACCCATTATTTCTAGGATGAGCCCTATCTTTTTTGGAGATGTGCAGATGGTGTTATTAGGCGTTGTGTCTCAGATGTAGAAGTGCTGAGTATTTTGGAAGCATGCCATGCTTCACATGTTGGTGGTCATCATACAGGTGACCGTACTGCCCGAAAAGTATTGCAGAGCGGCTACTATTTTCCTACGCTATTCAGAGATACATATGAGTTTGTTTGGAGATGTGATCAATGTCAGAAGAAAGGATCAATTTCCAAACGCAATGAGATGCCAATGCCCAAAATGATAGAAATAGAGTTGTTTGATGTATGGGTCATCAACTTTATTGGCCCGTTTTAAACTCATATGGGTCAAAATACATCCTAGTAGCTGTGGACTACGTCTCGAAATGGGTAGAAGCTATTACTTTGGCTGACAATGAAGGAAAAAGAGCTATAGCATTTCTGAAGAAGAACATATTTCCCATTTTGGAGTACCAAGAACAATCATAAGTGATGGGGGATCCCATTTTTGCAATAAAGCTTTCAGGTCTGTTTTTCCGAAGTATGGAGTAAAGCAACACCGACTAGCAACTCCGTACCACCCACAAACTAGTGGGTAAGTGAAGGTGTCAAATCGTGAGATCAAGGCCATTCTCGCCAAAACTGTGAATGCTAATAGGAAAGATTGGTCTCTAAATCTAGATGACGCCTTATGGGCATATCGAACTGCTTTTAAGACACCAATTGACATGTTACCATATCATCTAGTCTATGGAAAGGTATGTTATTTTCCAATCGAGCTTGAACATAAGGCCTTGTGGGCTCTCAAAAGGCTGAATATGCATTGGAAGGAAGCAACTGATCTAAGATTGGAGCAGATAAATGAGATGGATGAATTCCGTCTCAAGGCTTATGAAAGATTCAACTTATATAAAGAGAAGGTGAAGAAATACCATGATCAAAGGATTGCATAGAGAGAATTTAGGAAAGGTGATTTGGTACTTCTTTTTAACTCCAGACTGAAGCTATTTCTAGTTAAGTTGAAGTCTAAATGGTTGGGTCCATTCAAAATTAGCCAAGTCTACTCATATAGAGTAGTCGATCTTGAAAATGAAGATGGTAGTGTCTTCAAAGTGAACGGGAAAAGAATCAAACTTTATATTGGTCCAAAAGACTTAATAAAAAGTGTTGATGTCTTTTATCTCGATGAAGTCTGAGTACTCGAGATACCTGAGTCGTACCGCGACGTTAAATCAGGCGCTAGTGGGAGGCAACCCACAACATATTGTTGTAACAATAGTTAGAGTCTATTTTATGTTCTTGTGCAATTTTGATATGTTTATGAAATGTGCACACACTGAAATGTAGTAAAAAGGAAGATAGGCATACATCTGAGCTACTGGAACGTTGTGACGGACAACTTGACAGACCACCAGGCCCCTGACAGACCACCACTTTCAACCATCAAGAACTGGCAAGAAAAAGCATTCACTGGATAAGCCATGACGGCCTGAGTGCCGGACCATCACGAACCTGGTGGGATGTCACAACAGCCGTCAGAAGTAAGATTGGTGACCCACATTCTGGTAAGAAGTGACGGCCAATCTGGTGGACCGTCATAGTTTTGGTGGACCGTCCCACTTACCGTCACACCGAAACAAAAAATATAAACTCAGGTAGTGTATGACGTTCAGAGTGGTGGTCCGTCAAAGTGTTGACGTACCGTCAATTTGACCATCACTTTAACCTTAACTCTGAATCAGGTTGGGTTAAATCGATACTCTTTATAAGTACTCCATATTTGACCCAAAGTGTGACTTTGTGAATAAATTTGAGCGGGTACATCCATGGTAACCGTTCCATGGCCTTTGGCTGTCCACTTCCTTAAGATTTAAAGAACCTGAAGGGAGTTATCCTATCTGAGACTCCCTTTTTTCTCCATTTTTTTCCTTATTTATATTAGTTACTCCTTCCATCTCTTCTCCACAAATAAAAGGAAAATCTAGTGCTTGAATTTGTGAGTTAGTTTTCTCTCTGAAGCTTCAAGAACAAAGCGTGACTGTAAAATCTGGTATGTAAAGAAACCTCATCTTCTAAATTTCCCTAATAAGTGTAAGAGCTTGGTTTGTTTCTTTAGCTTGTTCTTAGTGTAATGAGTTCGAATGACTCAAGGTACCAATTTGTGTGAAATCTGAGCAATTAGTTGTAAACTGAGGCCAATGTGCTTAAAGTATTAGCTTAAAGCTGTGTTGATAGCTAAAAAAATGATCTGAGGTGCTATTGTTTGACAAAATGGTCGAACCTAGAAGGAAGGTTGAAGACGAAGGTGCGATGGTCAAACTGGTGGACCGTCAACTCTATGACGGACCACCAAGATGTCCGCCAGAAGACGCAGTACAAATGCACCTTCTGTATAAGCCATGACGGCCGACTTAGTGGACCGTCAACTTTGTGACGTACCACTAAGTAGACCGTCAGAAGACGCAAATTTTTCTGGAACACTGCTTAACAACTGACGGCAGAGTTGGTGGACCATCCCACCACTGGTGGGCTGTCAAACCTACCGTCAAACCTCATTATGCTCTATTTTGATTGTGTTTGAATTCAGAACTGATTTCTTAAGCAGTTTTCAGGTGATATGTCTCCAAAAACCCCCACAAACCAGAGGAGGAAGATCTCAACGAGGTACGAATGTGTCCGCTCTGGCTTACAACACTAAGCAGAATGAAAGAGAAGCTTTAATACTCTCCCAGTCTGAAGAGGAGAGTCAGAGTACCTCTAGCAGTTCAAGTTCAACCCCCGATGAGGCAACTGTTGCTGCAACCCAACCATTGCCAGTAGCAGGTGAAACTAAAAATATTATTGTGGGGGATCAAACAGACGATCCTAATGCTGAAGCTGTACCGGAGGGTGATAATTTTATTAGGCGGAAGGATCCACAGGTTTGAGAGGCCATCAGGTGGAAAATAGAGGGAGCACTAAAAGAGTTTTATGACGGGTTGACACCCACAGCTCGAGGGATCAGAAGATCATTTATAGAGGAACATCAGATTATGACAACAGAACTTCATGAATATCCCGAGTTAGAGAACCGGATCAATGAATATGGACTGGCATGGGTGAGCAGGCCACCAGGAGAGTACCAACCAAATTGGGTGAGGGAATTCTTCGCAAATGATCTATGTTTGGTGAAAGCCGAATGCCCAAAGGGAACTCCAATCTCAACTAGACCAAATAGGGAGTTTGTTCTGGTTCGAGAGGTCACTGTTGATATCTCAGCCCGAACAATTAACATGATGCTACTTGGGCCAGGATATGAGGCTCCACCCACTGTCCCATATTTTGAGTATAGAATGCGAAATACTTTCGGTCAGAGACGTTGGACTTCTTCTTTATTGACCGACATGGAAATCCTTCCTGGTTGACTAATCCCAAAGAGCGCATTGCAAAGTTCACTCTTAGTTATAAAGCTATGTTCTGGTGGGCTATTTTTCAGTTGAGGTTAATGCCAACAAAGGGAGATGGAAACTTGGATCATCACAGAGCAGTAGCAGTAGCCAGTTTGGTTTCAGGACTGCCAATTGATTTTGGCCAGCTAATTTCAGACGAGATGTTCGTGTGGGCACATAAAGTGACCACTTTTATACCCTTCCCATGTTTGATCACTGGGTTATGCAAACAAGATGGTGTGCCGCTGATCCGTGGGGTTGATAATGAAGTACAGGATACACATAGGCAGGACATCGAGAAGTCAAAGGACGAATCAAAATTCAAAATTCGGGTGACCAAACTTTCGGCATATCAGCCTCAGTCTACACCAGTTCCAGAGACCGCAGAAAGGCCTAAAGGTATGCCTTTACCTATCACCACATATATACCACCTGATTATGTGCCCTAGGGAACATCTGCAGGGTTAGAGTCTACATAGTTTATTGGGGGACCAAAGTTTGTGGAGTACAGATTCAACCAACACAATTTCGTTAAGGTGGTAAAGAACCAAAAGCGATTTTAGAAACAGCTAGAAAAATGGGCTGGAGATTTCAAGCCTTTTATGGATGAAATTGTGGCCGAAGCAGTCAGACCATTTCAAACTATTCAAGTTAGAATGGATAACATGGAGGCCCGCATCAACAAAAGGCTAGATTTACTGTCTCTCCCTGATCTTGCCAAGCTCATGGCAGAGTTTGAGCAGGGAAAGGCTGACATAGCAGAGTTGAAGGAGAAACCGTCACAGCCGCCTGTATTTGACCTGACTTTAGCGGTAAGTGATAAAGAGAAAGGCATTGTATACTTGATGGGCATACCTGTGAAAGATAAATGCAAGCAGTAAATGGATGAAAGAGCCGCAAGGAAATAAGAAAAAAGAAGGAAGAGAGAAGCCATGTCACCCGAGGAGTTAGATCAACATAACCTGAAAAGAGCTAAAAAGAAGTCAAGGAAAGAAGCTGAAAGAAAGCAAATAGAGACAAAAAATGAAGCGACAGGAGCTGTACAAGTGCTACCCCAGAAAGGGGGCGAAGTGCAGGATCAGTTCGAGAGACGATTCCTCTAATTGTGGAGGTTGAGGTTGTGAGTGCCCCTACCACCGTAGGGTCCAACATTGCATAGGGGGAGAATGCAGGAACATCACCCCACCTGACAGATGCCTCAGAGGAATAGGAGGCGAAGAGAATAACCCAGTCCAACCATGTACGGTAAGTTATTGCTTTGAGGACAATGCATATCTTTCTGTGTGGGGGTGGGTGTATTTACATCATGGTTGGATGTTGTTATCGATATTCTTATCCAATCATGTAATATTTAGTAGAAGTGGCATGTTTAGTTTCTTTATTGCATTTCAAATTTTGTAGCCGGTGTTGTAAATATCTGTGTTTAAGATTATCTATAAAATATTTCTATTTCAGTACTTTGCTGTAAATATGGATAATAAATGATGTAGGCATAAGACTATGAGCATGTGTTTGTAATTAGTTACTCTATCATGTAAACATGTGTACAAAACTCTCAGTAATTCTGCATTTAGCATTAGTCTAGAAAAAGCATGAGACATGCGATGAACATTCCAAGAATTGCAAAGGAAGTTTAATTTCGTTGCCTGTGAGTGTGAGATTTTACTTGCAGTTCTTTCATAGGTTAAGACCTAGAACTTTCCCTAATCATTGATACAGTCTTCTAGGGGAGTCATTGGGATATGATAACAGGCCTCCTTGTACTTTGAGTCCATCTAGCCTAAATAAACATCCCTGCCAAAATAATTACCCCTTTTTGAATCCATCTTGTGCCTTTAAAACCCGTTTTAAAATCCTGTCACTGTGAGTTACTCTCCGTAGGTTTTCAACATTCAGATCTAGCCTTGTCCAAATACTAATACATTGTTCTTTCCAACTTAGACAAAGCATCTAAGTTTAGGGTGGCTTAAGGAAAGAGCCAAATGAAAAGTAAGTTATAACCTAATTAGAGTCAATTGGCTGCTGAATGCATCGACATGAGTCGAGCGTGTTTAAAAAAAATAAAAAAAATAAAATAAAATAAAAATAAAAATAAAAGAAAGAGAGAAGAGTGGTATGCTACAATAGCATATTGAGGCTGAAAAGATGCTAGGGCAAGGAGAGTTAAGTTTCAATGAGTCACTTTACCCAAAAGCATACCCCACCTGACCCGAAACCTTATTCCAAGCCTTGAAAAGACCTGTTTGATCCTAGTGAGTCAACCTTGATGTAGTGTCGTGTGTCTAGGGAAAGCCTATGGGTACTTGGATTATGGTTGTAACTTCTTTGTGAGTGTGAGAGTTAGACTTTGTCCACATCATACAATAAGTGGTGGATTTCATTGTTGTGAGGGCAACTGAAGTTTCACTTAAATTTTTTGTTCTCTATAGAATGTAACATTCATGCTTGTGGGGCTAAACTATGATAGATGCTGGGTATGAATCCTGATGTGTTAAATGTATGTGATTGAACTGATGAGTGAATAGTTGCATCAAAATGTTTCAAGGGTTAGTTGCATGTCATTTTATTGTTCATGTGTGCAATTAGGTGCTGAGTTGCTTGAGGACAAACAATTTTCTTAAGTTGAGGGTGTTGATGTTCCGGTATCTTACGGAACAAGTAGCATCATTTTCTTAGGAAAATTGTATGTTTTCAAGCAACCAAAGTGTTTTTTAATAAAGTTTTTAGTGTTTTCAGTGAAAGGAGATAACCACAGAAGAAAGCTGGTAAAACTAGCAGAAAAGTGAGTTTGACGGTCAAAATGGTGGACCCTCAGGCTTGCGACGGACCACCAGGTGAACCGTCAAGGCGAACCAGAACATGGCATGCTAATGTCTTGAGTGACGGACCACATGGTGGACCGTCAGCCATGTGACGGACTACCAGATGGACCATCAACCCATATCCAGAAACCACTTTTTAGAGGGACTCAGTGACGATCAGTGTGGTGGACCGTTAGCCATGCGATGGACCACCAGATGGACCATCAATGGTTATCCAGAAACCACCTTTTAGAAAGACTCAGTGACGATCAGTATGGTGGACCATCAGTCTTGCAACGAAACGCTAGTGTCACCGTCAGGTCTTATCTAGAAACTTCGATTTGGAAGAAACGACTGACGAAAAAAATGGTGGACCATCAACACTTTGACGGACCACCATATGGACCGTCAACTGGGATGCGACTTTTCTGCTTTTAAATTTTAAATTCCTTTTTTTTAGTTGGGAACATATAAATACCAAATTTTAGGGTTTAGAACGCATCTTTTACCTTTTATAAGTGTTCTCATCTATTAAAACTCTGGGGAACCTAGTACGTTGGGGATTCTAGAGATCTTGAAGAAATTTATCATTGAACATTGATTATTGAAGATTCAATAACTGATTCTTGGGATTCTTTGTAAGTAAATAATTAATTTAATTATGAATAATACAAGAATTATTTCGTCTTCATCTATGGAGTATTGTGGCTAAAATCCCATAACTAGGGTTATGGGATCCTTAATGTGAAACGCATCTATGGGTTGGGAATTAAATTGAGTTCCATAACTAAATGATATTGAACCCGATATGATCATTATGAGTTTCTAGTTATGTTATTCGGGTTGGCTAATGCTCCTCTGCATTTATGGTTCTTATGAATCAGGTGTTCAGGCAGTTTTTGGATTTGTTTGCAATAGTATTTACTGATGATATCTTGTATATTCTTAGAGTGAGAAGGATCATTCCCATTACCTCCAAGTAGTGTTGTAGTGTTTTAAGGATCAACTATTGTATGGCAAGTACTCAAAGTGTGATTTTTGGTTGAACGTTATGACCTATCCTGGTTATGTTGTTTCTAGTGAGGGGATCATGGTGGATCCACAGAAAGTTGAGTCGGTTAAGAAGTGGCCTAGACCTACAACTCCAACTGATATTCAGAGCTTTTTGGGTTTAGTTGAGTATTATAGGATATATGTGGAGAGTTTCTCTTCTATTGTTGCTATGTTTACTAAATTGTCTTAGAAAAAGGTGAAGTTTCTATAGTCTATTGCTTGTGAGGGTAGTTTTGAGAATTTAAAGGATAATTTGACGTCTGCTCCAGTTTTGACCCTGCTCGAGTGTACTGATGGTTTTGTGGTTTATTGCGATGTATCTCGTGTGGGACTAGGCTGTGTCCTGATGTAACATAGTAAGGTTGTGGCTTATGCGTCTAGGCAACTGAAGGTCCATGAAAGAAATTATCCAATTTATAATCTAGAGTTGGCGGATGTGGTGTTTGTGTTGAAGATTTTGCATCATTATCTGTATGGGGTGCATGTTGATATATTTTTGGATCACAAGAGCTTGCAATATGTGTTCACTCATAAGGAGTTGAATCTCAAGAAAAGCGAAATCAAGTCCTCGTCATGACGGGTAGCTCAATCCCACCATGAGCTGGAGACCACCCCCTAAGCCTAACATCCAAAACACAAATAAGATAAACAAGAAAACAATCATACATATAGAAATGAAAGTATACAAGACCAAGACAGTCTAAGAGCCATAACCAACATCCAACCCACATATTTCATAAAAGCCTCTAAAAACTATAATACCAAATGGGTCGGGACATGCCCCCCGACCATGACAATGGAACTCTTCAATTTCAAAAATCTAAAAAGAAAGATAAGTAAAGGTCAAAGCTTTCCGAAAGATAGAGGCTCACCACTTCACAAAAACTCAACAAACAACTGAACCACCAAATACTGTATAGGCATAATAAAATTGTCTTTGGACCCTATATCATGAAATGATGCAGTATTCTAGAATGGTCAGCGGAATAAGCAGTGGTATGTAACTCAGGGAAAAAGATAAAATAGTGCCATGTCCAAAACCACTCAAATCACATGTACACATTCATACATACATATATATAGGATGTCGGGATAGGTTAAAGGGCAATGGAGATGAGATTTCAAAACCATTAACCTGGAGTGTGTAGCTCCATCCGTAATAAGGGCACCCACGGGCAATATGAGTTCAGCTTACCTTGCTGAAAGGCCCCCAATGTATTGTGTGAACCATGGACACAGTTATAAATACCCCCCAAATCAACAAATGTGGTTTCTAGTATTGGTCCCCCCGGTACCTCTATCTTTACGGTGAGCTACATAACCCCCTTTAAGCCCAATTTAAAATATTCGCATATGTTCTCAACCGTCAACCCAAGAGTCATTTATTAAGTCATTTACCACTAGTATTGTTATACCAATTATGATTACAAGCTAATTCCAATTATGCTATTCCAATCCAATTAAACCAATTGACTCCCAAGTTCCATTTTAAAACCAAACCATGGAAACCAAGGCCTTTCAAATCCATTTTAACCTGATTGTCCATTAATATAATGCAATAGTTCCAAAAGTGAGTTAAATTATGCAAATTCCACATTTAAAACCAAAGTTCATGAAGGTAGGTTGGGTATATTACCATTTTCAAGCCAAAATCAAACAAGTTGGGGAAACCCATGTTCCCCATTTAAAATTCACATAAACATGCACCCATTCAATTCAAAAACCATAATTTAAAGCATAAATATAATATTCAAAATATGGGGAATGAAATTCCAATAGTAAACAATCCAAAGTCTTCGACCCAATTACAAACTCACCATCAAATTGACATAAAAAATGATTAAACATATGCCCTTATATAAAAATCAAGTTAGGAAGGAGAGACATGCCTGAACACCAAAGAAATTTGAAGAAAAATTCGGAGTTTGGAGCTTGGATGATTAATCTCTTAAAAACCCTAATTTATCTTGCTTGGAAGTTTGAGATGAGAGAATGATGTTTATGATTTGATAATTGATGTTAAAAGGGACCCTTAGATGTTTTAAGGCCATGGGTAAAGCATAAAGAAAAGAAAATACCAAAATAACCTTAATGAAAACATGAAAAATCGCTTCCAGTCATTGCGGGTCAAGTGTCGACTGGTCACGAGTCATTACTTGGACTTGTGGATGGGGCAAAAACCTTGGGCACCTTCACTGTTATAGTATCTAGTTCCTCACCATGACTCGTGACCTTACACTGCGACTCATGAGTACTAAGTCATGATTAAGATAGTAACCTGGGCACAGTTCACTGGTGAGACTATGAGTCTCACCCTACGACTCATGATGTGTGATAATGACTCACCATCTGAGTCATAGTCTGTGCAGAGTTATCAACACTTAAAAAATTTTAGAGTACAAGACCTGGGATATTATAACTATGCACCCCTGTGATAGCCACCCTCAACTTAGACGATTTTCTTGAATTGAGGTACACAGTGTCCAAGGAAGGACCAAGGCCAAAAGATGTTCATTGTAAATACAAATGGAGAGATGAATGGTCTAATGAAATAAAATGGTCACTTAAGGGTCAAATTCAAGTTCAAGGGTTATTTATTTCATTTGGTCAGCCATTTAGGCTATACTCAATTTTTTCAAAAATAGCCTATGATTCTTTCCTAAAATCCTATCCTACAATTTTTAGTTAGACCAATCGATCAAGTTCTAGATTGCACATGCACACCAACTAGGTAGAAAACTTACTCACTCGTGGCTCAGGGCTTTCGTTTAAGTTACGACCTTATTTCATTCATGCAAGGTCTACTAGGTTATCCTATTAATAATTCTCATGCGATGTATAGATCCTAACCTTTGTTATAACCCAATGCATGCAAATACTCTATCACAAAAACAAAATTAGTAAGTGTATCATTTTAAACACATTGAAAAATAGGTTTGCATGCACTTGACTGTATTCAATTTTCTTAAATTACTCTAAGTTACACAACACAGACACAAACCCAACTAATAATAAAATAATAAAATATCTAAACATATTGCTTCTAACTATTATATAGCAGTAGAGGGAAACAAAACACAACAATAAAACTCTTAGTTGTGCTACACCCCACCCTCATCTTGGAAATCATGCAATGTCCCCATTGCACAACATCCTAGAAATGAAAAACTAGGGTAAGATACATACCTATAAATCTCTATGTGCCAGAGAAACTCTAATCTTGAGGGGAGACATGCGGGTTCCTAACCTGCTCCACCGCTCTGGTGTCCTTAGTTGTGGCCGGGGCACTTATAGATAAGTGATAGTGGTGGTGGCCAGTGCACTCAAAGTCTTAAGGGAAACCTTTGTACTTTCACCAACTGTGACACCCACCTCTGTGGTAGGTGGTATCGCATCACCCTCCAGAATAGCTATCTTAGAGGTTTGTCTAGCATCTCTCTCTATTTTCTCCTTTTTTTCTTATCTAATCTTCTCCATCCTTTTTCTCAAAACTTATCTCTCATCCTCCTATTTTGAGTATCCAAGTCGCCTTCCACCTCCTTAATATATGCATTATCAATATTTTGGTCGGGAGTATAAAATTCCAAAATAGGAGTCCACATCTTTCATCAGAGCTGCCTGTGAAAGCATTGGCAATAGTGGAGGAGATGTAACATCCACTCTCTTAATCAATACTCTGACCATTCCCTTTAATTAGGATAGGTCTTCTCTAATATCTGACAAATCAAGTGCATTGAATGCATCTATCCTAATGGTTATCTAGTTCTCAAACTTATCTGTACATGCTTGGATAGTGTTCACCCTACCTCGTATCTTATTACTCACATAGGGATTAACCATAACCTTAAACTTTTTTATAGCACCTTGTTATAGTAGGCTCTACATAATTTCCTCAAACTATAAAGTTGGGATCAGTGCAAAACTCACCAAAACTAATGGTCGATTATGAACAACTATCAATGGTGACGAGGATGAAGAGGCACCAAAATCAGACTTCGATATGTCACTAGCTGGGGCACTCCCAATCATATCAAGACTATCCAATTATTGCACATATCTTTTATCAGTACCATGTTAGCAATATTTGCTAACTGAATCAGTCAGTCCACTGCAATAATAATTAGGACCTTTGCATTCCGCATTAATTGAGTCACGAGATAGGGGAAAGGGAATGTAGTGCTAAACTGAATCACCCTGTCTTGGATCTCTTTCATAATAATCTGTGGGATATTTAAACTCACTCTTAAAACTATGATCGCTACCAGGAAGGGATTGGTTGCATCAAATATATTATCATTGGTTGTGCATGAAATCTGGTGCTTGACAATCAATCACCATGACTTTGCGGTGAACTACAAGATGTGTTTATAAATAATGGCGTTATTGGCCATATGGCATTCTCTCCAACCTCAACAATGAGTCCAGCAAGCCATCTATAGTTCAGGATTAACATTTGTGGTTAATTTCTTTATTTTTCTCAGATCATTTATCTATAGATCATATTCTGGGGTCTTCTCAACTGGTAAAAAATCTTATCTGACTAAGGCCTTGGATATACTAAACAAAGATGTCAACATGTACATCTCTAACCTGAGTAGTATCCACGCGTGTCTATTTCTTCATGTCTTTATCCCTTCTTAAAGGAGACATATTTTTTACCATTGCTATATAGTTCACATAAAATTTCCAGAATAACCCCAACTCATAAATCCATAGGGATATAGTGATCCACCCTAGATTATATCTTTAGAACCATTGCATCAACTTCTAAACCTTCTAGAGTGACTCAATTAGTACCTGGGGCTCCTCCTGAAAACTTCTGTTCAAGTTGCCTTGGTCATTCAAAGAAATTCCCTCAACATAGTAGTCCCATGAGTTTGGGACTACCTATATTCTTGGATCAACTCTTATTTAAGTTGGTGCAGCAGTAGTAACATCGGAGGGTTCATATTTGGAATCCTCCTTCTCTTTTGAAGAATATAAATTATCCTCAATATCAGTCCTCATATTGGTTACCTTGCCTTCTCTTTTTAGGATAGAAAGGTTGATAGGTAGCTGCCTCAACCATCGTTGTGGATGTTGTGGCCTTTGTTTATTTCTTATCTTTTGTCTTCTTCTCCGTGTTTTGAGGCAAATGTTGCTTCATAAGATGAGCTTATAAAAATGCTCACCTTGGTCTTACTTGAGGATTCAGACTCTCTCTTTGAGATTGGAGGTGTGTCCTTGGGTTCCCGTGTTATGACCTACGACTACCCCTTATCGTAACACAATGCTTAGAATCACAAACTACTTAAAGCTGATCCTTGGCCTGGCAAAGCACTAATAGCTGAAATGCTCAATGCTAATAGTAATTTAAGGATTAAAACAAATGCACTATCTGAAAAAATATGCATAACATATGAACTGGGAAAGATGACATCCAAAAGAATATTCATATAATCCTAGGTAATTAATTGTTCATAACCTTCCATCTTTGAAGAATGCAACTATTACGTCAATTTTGTAAGATGGATGAATTTATAGAATTCAATGACTCAGGTCCAAAATCATGTATTTTACAATGTAACTAGGGTTTGGGATTATGGCAAAGTAATAACACTAAATTTTATTCGTAACACTAAAATTTATGCTAAAATAGGGATTATAACTCAATGACACCCGAATATTGAGATATCAATGAATTTATCAATATCCATAAACCCTAAATTATGAAAGAAATCTAAGATGAAGAGTAGGGTTAAATTTGGGACTCAATGGGTGAAAGGGATCTTATTGATAAAATCCCACATACTTAGAGATAACAACCCAGAAGAATTCTTTAGAGTTGGAAACCCTAACTCTGCATTGGGAAAAAGAAATCATCCTTTTCTCTTTTAAAACTAAGTATCAGATGTTAGTCTAAGTAATTAGATCTTACGGTCATATTAAGCCCAATAATGATCGTTGAAATTCCCAAAAAGATATAGTTTTGATTTTAAAAGAGTTAGAAAATATTGATATAGTTTTGATGTTAAAGGGTTCATTCATCCTAGTGTTTACCCAAGGGGTGCTTCTGTACTTTTTGTGTGTAAGAAGGATGGTTCCTTTCATATATGTATAGACTATCGGCAGCTGAATAAAGTCATAGCGAAGAATAAGTATCCCCTTCCTAGGATTTATTATCTTGTCGACCAACTTCAGGGTGCTAGATGCTTCTCTAAAATTGATCTTCATTCAGGGTATCTATAAATACCCCATACTTTATCCTAGCTTGAAATCATCTCAAGAATGTTAGGAACTTTCTTTGAAAGATAAATACACTTTTGTACACATGGTATTTTTAATATTTTTAGTTTTTGTCACGTGGGAAATTGAATTAGCTTTCTAACGATACCAATTTCATCAAAATCCGACATCGAAGGAGAAAGTTATGGCCAAAATACAGAAGGCAGTAAAACCGCCTAGATACGACGGTGAGGCCGACGGACCGTCGGACTAGTGACGGACCGTCGCCCACAACCGTCATAGCAAGAAAGTGAGAACTACCTTCTTCCTAGGAGCGACAAACCAGGCCGACGGACCGTCGGACTAGCGACGGACCGTCGCTAAGGCTGTTGCAAGGGAAATAGTGAGGCCACCTTCTGGATAAGGTGCAATAGTCAGGTTGACAGACCGTCGAACCTGCGATGGACCGTCGCCCAAGACATCACAGCCAAAAAAGTGAGACCCTTATTCTGCCTAGAAGCGACGGTCAGGGCCGACGGACCGTCAACCCAGCGACGGACCGTCGCACCCACCGTCGTAGGTCTCGTTTAGTTTTTTGAAGTCATTTTAACAGGGGTATTTTGGTTATTTACCACCCACTTATATATACCCAATTATATCTGATTTTAGACATTTGGTTCATTATTACTTCACAATCAATATCAGTTTTAGAAAATCATGTTCAATGTCTATTCAGGTGAGAGTACAAATTATCACCGAGCGAACCCAAGGGTGGGAACTCACCTGTTATATGAGGGTGTGATTCTTATAAGCAACCCTTGCGTTCCAGAACTATGTAGCCAACATAGGTTGAGACATCATAGCTGGATTTATAAGGGTAGATGATGTGGCTTAACCTGCTATAAGAGGGTTCCCACCGTTCTCATTAGAGTTAACTATTATATTAGGGTCACTCACATGTTGTCCTTACCAGTGGTGCGGTATTGACACCCTTCCAATCAGGGCATAGATTGGACCCCAATTCAGCTATAATGCGTCTTTTGGGGCATATTGGTTAGATGACAACTTCCCACAGTTTCAGTATCAGTATCAGTCAAGAACTTAGATAGTTTTTTAGATTTCTGGACTTTTAAATACAGCCAATTCAGATACAGTACGAAACTCAGTTAGTTTTATTAGATTCAGGACTGTCAGATACATTCACTCATGTTATCAGTTATATCAGTTATCATTATGTCATGTTATCAGTATTCAGATTCAGTAATCATGTTATCACAATATCAGTGTCAGTTTTTATATCTCATGCATATACTTTTACACTCATGATAGTCAGTCTGTTATTATATTTGTTTATACATATGAACCCCATGCATTCGGCTTACCTTACATGCATACCAGTATATTCAAAGTACTGACGCATTTGCACTATAGTGTCTTATACCATAGGTTCAGAGACACGAGTTCCAGAGCATTAGTAGATTTTAGTCTCAGCAGTCAGAGTTAGAAGTGAGTCCTCATCTTTCGAGGACACGATCATCATTTTATTACCTTGCTAATTAGTTTATTAGTTGGGGACATGTCCTATCAACTCCTTATTCAGACAGTCATGGTTAGAGGCTTTTTAGACTACAGTATGTTCAGATAGCTTATTTTAGTTTTCTTTTGGGTATTTCATGCCCCCATCCATATGTTATGATTTATCAGATCTTATATTACAGTTTTGAACCTTATGGCATTTCAGTTCATAATTCTGTATTATACAGTATGTATACAGTATACAGGTACAGATATCAGTCATGGATTAGTTTATGGTCCTTCAGGGTCATGAGCATCGTGTAACATTCTGGGTACCAGATTCGGGGCGTTACAAACTTAGTATTAGAGCCTAAGGTTCAATAGTGTCCAAGGAAGTCTGAAAGCCGCATCTAGTAGAGTCTTGTGCATGGGTGTGTTTTGCGCCACATTTATGTGCAGGAGGCTATAAGATGTTTAGGAATAGTTTCCCTTATTTCAGTATTCTTGTCGTGCCAGTGAGCATAATCTCAATCTAATCTCTCAGTCTAATCTATTTCTTCTCCTTATTTCATAACATGCCTCCCATGAGAAGAACCCAGCCTGTCCAAGAAGATCCCTTGGACGAACATGTTTCTCATGCGGAGTTTAGGGCCGCATTCACTACTCTTGCTCAGTCAGTTGCTGCTCAGAATGAATGACCAGCTATCATTTTGGCCAACCCAGTGGCCAATTCAGCTACTGCCAGGATTCGGGACTTCACCCGAATGAATCCTCCATTCTTTCTTAGGTCTAAGATAGTCGAGGACCCTCAGGAATTCTTAGATCAGGTACAGAAGGTTACAGACATAATGGGGGTTACGTCTAGTGAGAGTGCTGAGCTAGTTGCATATCAATTGCAGGATGTGGCTCATACTTGGTTCAAGCAGTAGAAGTCAGAGAGGGTAGATGATGCAGGGTCAGTTGAGTGGGAGGAGTTCTCTTCAACGTTCCTTGATAGATTCTTTCCCCTAGAGCTTAGAGAATCTAAGGTGCTAGAATTCATCAACCTCAAGCAGGGCAATATGACAGTGAAAGATTATTCTCTTAAGTTTACTCAATTAGCCAGATATACCCCTCATGTGGTTGCAGATATCAGGGAAATGATGAGTAAGTTTGTTTCAGGGGCGAATGATAGCGTGGTTAATGAGTGTAGATCCACCATGCTGAATAGTAACATGACTTTAGCCAGGCTCATGACTCATGCTCAACAGATAGAGGAGTAGAAGATTAAGATGAGGGAGAAACAGAATAAGAGAACGAAGATAGGTAGTTTCAACTTTGCTCAGCCTAAGTCAGAAGAAGGAAACTGTTCTCAGTTTTATCCTAATTCATCAGTTCCAGTTCATTTTTCAGCCAGTGCTTCAGTTCCTAAGTTCAGAGAGTCTAACAAAGATAGAGCGTCAGGCTCTAAGTCCCAGGGCAGTGTTAGCAGTGCCCACACCTATTCTCTTTGCCAGACTTGTGGCAAGCACCATCAGGGGATTTGCAGAGCTAGCAGTGGTATTTTTTTCAGATGTATCAAGCCAGGACACAGAGTCAGAGACTGTCCTCATCCAAGTCCTCAGGGTCAACAGAATTGCTTCTTAGCTCAGTCTGATCACCTAAATCAGTAGGGTTCCATCTCCCGTGCTACTAGTGAGCAACGCCTAAATTGTCTCTATGCTCTTCAGTCCCGACAAGATCAGGAAAATTCTCCTGATGTGGTTACCGATACGTTACAGATCTTTCATGTGCATGTTTACACTTTGTTAGATCCAGGAGTTTCTTTGTCTTTTGTCACTCCTTATATAGCAGTTGATTTTGGAGTTAGTCCCAAAATTTTAGCAGATCCCTTTTTAGTCTCTACTCCAGTGGGTAAAACCATTATAGCCCGGCGGGTATAGAGAAACTGCCTGGTTATGATATTTCAGAAAGTCACCTCAACAGACTTAGTTGAATTAGAGATAACTGATTTTGATGTCATTCTCGTCATGGATTAGCTTCATTCCTGCTATACCATAGTCGACTGCAGAAATAGAATAGTCCAGTTTCAGTTTTCGAATGAACCCGTCCTTGAGTGGAAGGGTAGTGTATCCACTTTCAGGGGTTAGCTTATTTCCTACCTTGTTCATGTTAAGGATTCCAGTTTTGAGACTCTCAGTCTTGAATCAGTTCCAGTTGTAAATGAATATTTATATGTTTTTCCCGAGGATCTTCCAGGAATTCTTCCCGAAAGAGAAATAGACTTCGGTATTGATCTTCTTTTGGATACTCAGCCTATCTCTATTCCTCCATACAAAATGGCACCAACAGAACTCAAAGAGCAGTTGAAGGATCTCTTAGATAAGGGATTCATCAGACCCAACATTTCCTTGTGAGGCGCACCAGTCTTATTTGTGTGCAAGAAAGATGGTTCTCTCAGAATGTGCATTGATTACCGTCAACTCAATAAAGTCACGGTCAAGAACAAGTATCCTCTTCCCAGAATCGATGACTTTTTTGACCAACTTCAGGGTGCTAGCTATTTCTCCTAGATAGACCTAAGATTCGGCTATTATCAGCTCAGAGTCAGAGAATGCGACATTTTGAAAACAACTTTTTGTACTCCGTATGGTCACTTCAAATTCTTAGTTATGTCATTTGGTCGTACCAATGCCCCAGCCGCTTTCATGGACTAGATGAACCGTGTGTTCAATAATTACTTAGACATGTTCATCATAGTCTTCATAGAAGATATTCTGGTCTATTCCCACAGTCAGCGAGATCATGCAGACCATCTCAGAATAGTACTTCAGACTCTCAGAGATCATCAGCTATTCGCCAAATTTAGTATGTACGAGTTTTGGCTAAGGTCAGTAGCATTTCTTGGCCATATCATTTTTGGTGATGGCGTTAAAGTAGATCCTCAAAAGACCGAAGAAGTAAGAAACTGGCCTTGCCCTATCTCTCCATCAGATATCAAGAGTTTCTTGGGTTTGGCTGGCTATTATAGATGGTTTGTTGAGGGATTTTCTTTTATTGCATCCCCTATGTCCAGATTGACTCAGAAGAAAGTCAAGTTTCAGTGGTCAGATCCTTATGAGAAGAGTTCTTAGGAGTTGAATACTTGACTCACCTCAGCTCCAGTTCTAGCTCTTCTAGATATTTTACATGGGTTCATAGTGTATTGTGATACATTCAGAGTAGTTTTAGGTTGTGTTCTCATGCAGCATGGTAAGTTTATAGCCTACGCCTCCAAAATGCTTAAACCCTATGAGAAAAATTATCCTACTCATGATCTTGAGTTAGCCGTTGTAGTATTTGCCTTGAAGATTTAAAGACTTTACCTATACGAAGTTCATGTAGATGTCTTCACAGATCGTAAGAGTCTTCAGTATGTCTTTTCTTAGAAAGATTTCAATCTTCATAAGAGAAGGTGGTTAGAGCTCTTGAAAAATTATGATAATGAGTGCCATCTATCATCCGAGAAATTCTGATATAGTGGACGACGCTCTTAGTAGACTGTCTATGGGTAGTGTTTCTCATGTCGAGGACAGTAAGAAGGATCTAGCCCAGGAAGTCCATCAGCTTGAAAGACTAGGCGTTCGCTTAGTCGATACAGAGGAGGGTGATATATGGGTTCAGAGTAGTTCAAAATCATCTCTAGTTTCTGATAGGTATCCTAGCCTTGTCAAGTTAAAAGAGTCAGTCAAGGATAAAAAAATAGAGGTTTTCTCCCAAGGGGGAGATGGTGTTCTGCGTTGTCAGGGTCGTTTGTGTGTTCCAGCTGTAGATGACTTAAGGCAGTGAATTCTTGAAAAAATGCATGGTGCACTCTACTCTATTCATCCAGGGGACACAAAGATGTACCACAACATGCGGAAAGTCTATTGGTGGAGCAGAATAAAGAGAGATATTGCAGAGTTTCTGGCTAAGTGCTCTACATGTCAGCAGGTTAAGATAGAGTATCAGAAGCCTAGTGGTCCTATGTAGGAGTTCATTATTCCTACTTGGAAGTGGGAAGAAGTAAACATGGACTTCATGATGGGTTTGCCTCGAACTCATCAATAACATGATTCAGTTTGGGTCATCGTAGATAAAATGACCAAATCAACCCATTTTCTTCCAGTTCATACCTCTTATTCAACCGAGGATTACGCCAGACTCTACATTAGGGAGTTGGTTAGATTACACGGTGTTCCATTATCTATTATCTTAACCAGAGGTACCCAGTTCACCTCTCATTTCTAGAAAGCATTCCAAAAGGGTCTTGGTACCCAAGTTCATCTTAGTACAACCTTTTATCCTCAGATAGATGGTTAAGTAGAAAGGACCATTCAGACTTTAGAAGATATACTAAGGGCGTGTGCAATTGATTTCAAGGGTAGTTGGGATGACCACTTGCCTTTAATTGAATTTGCATACAACAACATTTATCATTCCAGTATTCATATGACTCCATTCAAAGCTCTCTACAGTGGAGATGTAGATATCCAATTGGTTGGTTCAAAGTTAGTGAGGCCTTAGTTATAGGGCCTGACTTGGTATTCGACGCCTTAGAGAAAGTCCAGTTGATCAGAGGAAGACTTTGGGCTCCTCAGAGCCGACAAAAGTATTATGCAGATGTTCATAAAAAGGATCTCGAGTTCGAGATTGGTGATTATGTCTATCTAAAGATCTCTCCCATGAAGAGAGTGAAGAGGTTCGGCAAGAAGGAAAAGCTCAGTCCTCGATATGTTGATCTCTTTAAGATTCTCAGTTGCTTTGGCAAGGTAGCTTATGAGCTCGAATTGCCTTCAGATCTAGCCTCAGATCATCCAGTCTTCCATGTCTCTTTGCTCAAGAAATGTATAGGTGACCCAGCTATTGTAGTCCTTATTCAGAGCATCGATGTTTAGAATAGCCTTTTTTATGAAGAGATTCCAGTTGAAATCCTAGACTATCAGACTCGTAGACTGAGGAACAAAGAAGTCTCTCTAGTTAAAGTTCTTTGGAAAAATCAGTCTGTCGAGGGAGCTACTTGGGAAACAGAAGCATAAATGCGAACCAAGTATCCTCACCTCTTCTCCGCCGACTCAGATCAAGCTGAAGGTAATAGTTCTCCTTAAGCTTACTCAGTTTCATGTTCAGTTTTCATCGCAAACTTGGTACCAAGTACCATTGCATATTCAGTTATAAAATTTTGCATTAGACATGCATTCTCATCATGAGAAATTTAGTTCCTCAGAACACCCAGTCATGCATTCATGAATCAGTTACACATGCATCAGATATGCATGTTCAGTATAATATATTCAGTTATCTGTCATGTCAGTCATGAGATCATGTTTCAGTTATTCATGTTCAGGATGTACGTCGGTTATCTTCTTCCCTCACACTCAGTCTTATTCGAGGACGAATGTTCTCAAGGGGGAGATATTGAATACCCCATACTTTTTCCTAGGTTGAAATCATCTCAAAAATGTTAGGAGCTTTCTTTGAAAGATAAATATACTTTTGTACATAAGGTATTTTTAAGATTGTCACATGGAAAATTTAATTAGCTTTCCAACGATACCAATTTCGTCAAAACCCAACATCGGAGGAGAAAGTTATGGCCAAAATTTAGAAGGCAGTAAAATCGCCCAGATGCTATGATGAGGCCGACGGACCTTCGGACTAGCAACGGACCGTCGCCCACGACTATCGCAGAAAGGCAGTGAGAACTACTTTCTGCCTAGGAGCGACGTCCCAGACCGACGGACCGTTGAACTAGCGACGGACCATCGCTTAGGCTGTTACAAGGGAAATAGTAAGGCCACCTTCTGGATAAGGTGCGATGGTCCGGTTGATGAACCGTTGAACCTGTGATGGACTTTCTCCCAAGCCATCGCAGCCAAAATAGTGAGACCCTCATTCTGCCTAAAAGCGACGGTCAAGGCCGACAAATCGTCAACCCAGCGACGGACCGTCGCACCTACCATCGTAGGTCCCATTCAATTTAATTAAGTCATTTAAATAGAGGTATTTTATTTATTTACCACCCACTTGTATATACCTAATTATATCTGATTTCAGCTATTTGGTTCATTATTACCTCACAACCAATATTAGGGTTTCCCTCTAACATTAATCTACAAAAATAAAATCCAATCTTCTTCAAGAACTAAGGGATTTCCAATTCTTCAAGTTCAAGAACATCAAGAATCTTAACCCAGGTATGCATAGTATTCATTCATGGACTCCTTTCATCCATTTTGCCCAAGAATCCCTTTTCCAACTTCAAGTTATGGATTTTCTTTATGATTTCATGATTGGGTTATTGTTGTTCACATTGATAAATGAGAAATTGAATTTTACTCCATGTTAGGTGATAATTTCTATATGGGTTTAATTATTATAGATATAGATTCATGCAAATCTATGACTAAACCCTTGAATGATGAAATTAGAATGTGACCATGATGTTTACTTGTTGTACAATGACGTTTACATGTACTATGCCTACAATATGTTTGATTTAATGCCTAAATGAAGGAAAAGTGCCTAACTAGCATGTTGTCATAAAATCCCCATGTATGTACAAGCTTATGCCTATCACATGTTTGATGAAATGCTACAGTAAATGTATTATGGTGATTATTATGTATTCAAGCAAGTCATGCTTTATCAGTTTCCTTTTATCGAGTCCTGGGGGTACTTGTACTTAAAATATTAGCTGTGTGCCTAGATCCATGTCATGTTTTCACAATACTCTCAGTCAAGCTATGATCCTTAGACTTCAGACAGTTTTATGACTCAGAAAATCTCCATGATCTCATGAACTCAGTCAGTTGTCAGATATCAGTAGTATTTCGTCAGTCAACAGAAGTCAGTAACTCAGTTTATGTTCAGTTTCAAAAAATCATATTCAGTGTCTATTCAGATAGGAGTAGAAATTAGCACCAAGCAAACCTAAGGGTGGAAACTCACCTGTTATATGAGGGTGTGATTCTTAGAAGCAATCCTTGTGTTCCAGAACTATGTAGCCAGCATAGGTTAAGACATCATATGAGGGTAGATGAGGTGGCTTAACCTGCTATTTGAGGGTTCCCACCGTTCTCATTAGAGTTACCTATTATATTAGGGTCACTCACATGTTTTCCTTACCAGTGGTGCAGTATTGACACCCTTTCAATCAGGGCACAGATTGGACCTCAATTCAGCTATAATGCATTATTTGGGGAATGTCGATTAGATGACTACTTCCCAAAGTTTCAATATCAGTATCAGTCAAGAACTCAGATAGTTCTTCAGATTTTAGAACTGTCAGATACAGTACGAAACTCAGCTAATTTCATCAGATTCAGGACTGTCAGATACAGTCATTCATGTTATCAATTATATCAGTTATCAGTATGTTATGTTATCAATATTCAGATTCAGTAATCATGTTATCACGGTATCAATGTCAGTTTTTATGTCTCATACATGTACTCTCACGCTAATGATAGTCATTCTGTTATTATATTTGTTTATGTATATGAACCCCATATATTAAGCTTTGCTCATATGCATACCAGTACATTCAAAGTACTGACGCATTTGCGATATGGTGTCTTATACCATAGGTTCAGAGACACGAGTTCTAGAGCATCAGTACATTCCAGTCTCAGCAGTTAGAGTTAGAAGTGAGTCCTCATCTTTTGAGGATACGATCATCATTTTATTAGCTCGTTAATTAGTTTATTTGCTGGAGTTAGTTGGGGACATATCCCATCAAATCCTTATTCAGACAATCATGTTTAGAGGCTTTTCAGATTACAGTATGTTCAGATAGCTTATTTTAGTTTTGTTTTGGGTATTTTATACCCCATCCATATGTTATTATTTATCAGATCTTATGTCACAGTTTTGAACCTTATGGACTTTTAGTTTATGTTTTTGTATTATACAGTATGTATGTAGTATACAGGTATAAATATCAGTCATGGGTTAGCTTATGGTCCTTCGAGGTCATGAGCACCGTGTAACATTCTGGGTACCAGATTTGGGGCATTACAGTATCATCAATTAAAAATTAGTGAAGGTGATATTCCTAGGACTGATTTTCAAACTTGATACGACCATTATGAGTTCTTGGTTATTTCATTTGGGTTAACTAATGCTCCGACTGCTTTTATAGATATTATGAACTAGGTATTTAGGCAGTTTTTAGATCTATTTGTGTTAGTCTTCATCGATTATATACTGGTGTATTCTAAGAATGAGAAGGATTATGCCAACCACCTCCAAATTGTGTTACAGACTCTTAAGGATCAGAGGTTGTATGCTAAATTTTCTAAGTGTGAATTTTGAATGAATGTTGTGACTTTTCTTAGGCATGTGGTGTCTATTTATAGGATCAAAGTGGATCCATAGAAATTGAGGCAGTTAAGAGGTGACCTAGACCCACGACTCTAATCGACGTTAGGAGCTTCTTAGGCTTAGTTGGGTACTATAGGAGGTTTATGGATATTTTCTCTTCTATTGGTTGATTCCGAAGAAGGTCAAGTTCTCATGGTATGATGCTTGTGAGGGTAGTTTTAAGAATTTAAAAGATAAGTTAACTTTTGCGCCAGTCTTGACCCTACCTAGGGGTACTGGTGGTTTTGAAGTGTTTTGTGACTTGTCCCATATAGGACTGGGTTGTGTTTTGATGTAGCATATTAAGGTTATAGCCTATACTTCCAGGAAGCTTAAGGTTCATGAGAGAAATCACCCGACTCACAATTTAGAGTTGGTAGATGTGGTCTTTGCATTAAAAATCTAGTGCCATTATCTGTATGGGGTGACCGTGGATATCTATTCGGATCATAAGAGCTTGCAGTATATGTTCCCTAAGAAGGATTTGAATCTCAGGCAAAGATAATGACTCAAATTGTATTAGGATTACCGACATAAGTCTTCACTATTATTCAGGTAAAGGTAATGGTGTTATTGGTTCTCTTAGCAAGTTATATATGGGGATTTTATACCATGTTGATGAAGAGAAGAGAAGGTTGGTGAAGGACATTCATAGGTTGGATAACTTAGTAGTTTATATTTTGGACTTTGAGCATGGGGGAGTCATTGTTCAAAAGTGGTTAAATCATGTCTTAGTACTGATGTGAAGGAGAAACAAACTTTGGATCCCATACTTATGCAGATTAAGGATGATGTGGGTTCGCAAAAGGTTATGGATTTCGAGATTGGGGGAGATAGCATCTTGAGTACCAAGGTAGGTTGTGTGTTCCTAATATGGATAGGCTTTGAGAAAGGATTTTGACTGAGGCTCACAGGTCTAGACATATGATTCATCTAGGTTTGACTAAGATATACCATGACTGGAAAGAAATCTATTGGTGGAACAACATGAAGAGAGATGTGGCAAATTTTGTTGCCAAGTATATGGTCTGTCAGCAAATTAAGGTAGAACATTTAAGGCCTGGTGGCATGTCTCAAGAGATAGAGTTTCTCATGTGGAAGTGGGAGATGATCAAAATGGATTTAATTATGGATCTTGAGTTGTCTCGGAATCAATATGATTCCATTTGGGTCATTGTGGATAGGATGACTAAGCCTACTCACTTCCTTTCTATGAGGACGAACAACTCGGGAGAAGATTATGCTATAGTTCATTAAGGATATAGTAAGGTTGCATGGTGTTCCAGTGTTGATCATTTCATATTGGGGTATGCAGTTTACTTCTCACTTTTGGTATTCATTTTAGAAAGGTTAGAGACTAAAGTGAAACTTAGCACCGCTTTCTACCCCCAAATGGATGGACAAGTAGAACAGACTATTCAGACTTTGGAGGATATGCTAAGGGCCTATGTGATTGATTTTAAGAGAAGTTATATTGATCACTTACCTCTAATTGAATTTGTGTACAATAATAGTTATCATTCGAGTAGTCAGATGGCTCCTTTCGAGGCTCTTTATGGTAGGAGGTGCAGGTCTCCTATTGGGTGGTTTGAGCTTGGTGAGACTAGGTTTTTTGGTCCTAACTTGGTTCACTATGCCATGGAGAAGGTGAAGGTGATTAGAGAAAGGCTTAATACTGCTCAAAGTCACCAAAAATCTTATGCGGATGTGAGGCAAAGGGAGTTGGAGTTTGAGGTTAACTATTGGGTATTCTTGAAGGTCTCTCCTATAAAGGGAGTGGCGAGGTTTGAAAAAAAGTGAAAGCTCAGTCCCTGTTATATTGGTTCATATCATATTGTGAAGAGAGTTAGGAATGTTGCTTATGAATTAGAGTTACCCACGAGTATGACTTTTATTCATCTTGTGTTCCATGTGTCTATGTTGACGAAGTGTGTGGGTGATCCTTCTTTGATTTTTCCTATGAAGGATGTTGCTATTTTTGATTATTTGTTTTATAAGAAAGTCCCAGTGGAGATTTTGTATAGGCAAGTTCATTGGTTGAGACCTAAGGGTGTAGCTTAGGTAAAGGTTCTTTGGAGGAACCAAAATGTGAAAGAAGCTACATGGGAATCTGAGAAAGATATGAAGGTCAAGTATCCGTTCTTGTTCCCCGCATTGGATGGAAATGCTTGAGGTATGATTTTCATTCTCCTTTTTGTGGTATTTAGAATTTGTCATTTTTTGTGTGTATTCTTTCTTATTTTTGTGCCAAGGGGTGTTCGAACTCCTTATTTAAGGATGAATGATCCTTGGGGGGGGAGGGGTAATGTAATACCCTAGGTCTTGAACTCTAAAAAATTTTGAGTGTTGACAACGCTGTCCAGACTACGACTCATGTGATGAGTCATTATCACTTATCACGAGTCGTAGGGTAAGACTCATAGTCTCACCAATGAAGAGTGCCCAGGTTACTGTCTTGATCACAACCAAATCCTCATGAGTCGTAGGGTAAGGTCATGAGTTATGGTGAGGGACTCAAGACCATAACAGTGAAGGTGCTTAAGGTTTATGTCCCAGCCACGAGTCCAGGAAACGACTCATGACCAGTCATCACGAGTTGTCACCTGACTCGTAACTAGGAGCAATTTTCCTGCATGTTTTCGTTAAAGGTATTTTGGTCTTTTCTTTCCTTTACACTTTACCCACAACCTTAGTACGTCTAGGGGTCCCTTTTAACATCAATTATTAACTCATAAACATCATTCTCTCTTATCAAACTTCCAAGAAAGAGAAATTAGGGTTTTCAAAGGATTAATATCCAAGCTACGAACTCCATATTTTTCTTTAAATTTTTGTGGTGTTCAAGAATGCCTCTCCTCCCTAACATGATTTTTATATAAGGTCATATGTTTAATCATTGTTCATTTGAATTTGAAGGTAGGTTTGTAATTGGGTTGAGGATTATTTACTATTGGAATTACTTTCCCCATGTTATGAATATGATATTCATTCTTTAAATTATGGTTTCATAATTGAATAGGTGCATGGTTATGGGAATTTGAAATGGGGAACATGGGTTTTCCCCAACTTGTTGGATTTTGGCTTGAAAATGGTAATATCCTCAACCCACCTTCATGAACTTTGATTTTAATGTGGAATTTGCATGATTTAACTCACTTTTGGAACTATTGCATTATATTAATGGATAAATGGATTAAAATGGACTTTAATGTCCCAAAGTCCTAAAACTACAAGGACACCATAGGTTATAAAGGTTCACCCACCAAACCAGGCATGATACCTTAGTTTTTTTGGACATTAGTTCAGTGGATCCATGTCAAACAGTGTTCATACCCTTAACAGGGTATGAACACCCTTCCAGCTGGGGTTATAGATTGGACCTTGGATAGCGCGAATTGGGGTATGTCGGTTAATATTAACTCCCACAGTACACAATTTTCAATTCAGATTCATGCATGACCTTGTATTCAGTTATTCAGTTCATTACACAACACATGTTTATTACTTGGTCTTCCATTAGATTACCATGTTATATGTACCATGTTAAGCTTAAATCAGTTATTTCTTATCATACATACTCAATGCATTCAAAGTACTAATTGTGTACTTTCTTTTATGTTATATTGTCCTATAATCTTGGTCCTAACGCTCAGCATCTGGATCGCGCCTAGTATGATCTATCAACAACAATAATTTTTGTTAGTCCTCAACATGACAGAACCAAAATCATCATTTCATTTCATTTTGTCTTTTTCGTTCCCAATTTTTTAATAGTTAGAGTTAGTTGGGGGCTTATGCCAATAACTCATCTTAGTAGAGGCTTTTTAGACTCATACTTAGATGTTTAATTTATGATCTTAGATTTGGTTATTGATGAATTGATTTCTTTGAACATTTATTATATTATTTAAGTCAGGTTATGCATAAGTGTTTTATTAGTTATACCTATATTCTTAGTGCTTTGCCAGGCCAAGGATTAGCTTTAAGTCACTTGTGATTCTAAGCATTATGTTACGAGTAGGGGTAGTCTCAGGTTGTAACACGAGCACCCAAGTGTACACCTCCAATCTTAGAAAGGGAGTTTGAATCCTTAAGTAGGACCAAGGTGAGCTTTTTTATAAGCTCATCTTACGAGAAACATTCACCTCAAAACACGAGAAAGAAGACAAAAAATAAGAAATAGCCAAAGGCCGCAACATCTACAGCGATGGTTGAGGCAGCTAACCATCAACCTTTCTAGTCTAAACAGAGAAGGCAAGGTACCCAATATAAAGGGTGATATTAAGGACATTTTGTATACTTTAAAAGAGTAGGATGGTTCCAAATACGAACCCTCTGATGTTACTATTGATGCACCAACTCAAACAAGAGTTGATCCAAGAAGATAGGTAGTCCCAAACTCATGGGACTACTATGTTGATGGCATTTTATTGACTGGCCGAGGCAACTAGAACAGAAGTATTCAAGAGGAGCCCCAGGGACTAATTGAGTCACTCTAGAAGGTTTTGGAGTTGGTGTAAGGGTTCTAAATATATAAGCTAGTGTGGATGACTAGACCGCTATGGATTTATGTGCCGGTGTTATTCTGGAATTTTATGCAAACTATCGCAATGGTAAAAAATATGACTCCTTCGAGAAAGGATAAAGACATGAAGAAATAGCCACGCCTGGATACTATTAGGGTTAGAGATGTACATATCAATATTTATGTTCAGGCTATCTTAAGGTATTAGTCAGAGAAGCTTTTTTAACAGTTGAGGAGACCCCAGAATATGATCTGTAGATAAATGATATGAGAAAAGTAAAGAAATTAACCACGAATGTTAATCCTGCACTATAGGTGGATGGCTGGACACATTGCTGAGGTTGGAGATAATTCCATATGTCCAATAGATCCATTATTTATAAACACATCTTGAGGTTCACCGCAAAGTCATGGTGATTGATTGTTAAGCACCAGATTTCACGCACAGCCAATGACAATATATTTGGTGCAACCAATACCTGCCTGGTAGCGGCCGTAGTTTCAAGAGTGGATTTAAATATCCCACAGATTATCATGAAAGAGATCCGAGATAGGGTGATTTAGTTTAGCACCATATTCCCTTTCCCCTATCTTGTGACTCAATTGATGCAAAATGCACAGGTCCTAATTATTGTTGCAGTAGACTGTCTGATTCAGTCAACAAATGTTATAAGCATAGCATTGATAAAATATATGTGTAACATGGCTTCCCCTACATAAGGCTTATATAGTCTTGATGTGATTGGGAGTTCCCCAACTAGTGACATACCGAAGTCTAATTTTGGTGTTTTTTCATCCTCGTCACCATTGATAGCTGTTCATATTTGACCATTAGATTTTGTGGGTTATGCATTGATCCCAAATTTATAGTTTGAGGAAATTATGTGGAGCCTACTACAACATGGTGCTCGGATAAAAAAGCTTAAGGTTGTGGTTAAGCCCTATGTGAGTGATGAGATACGAGGTAGTGTGAAAACTATCCAAGCACGTACAGATAGGTTTGAGAACTAGATAATAACTAGGATGGATGTATTTAATGCACTTGATTTGTCAGATATTAGAGAAGATCTATCCTAATTAAAGGGAACGGTCAGGGTATTGACTGAGAGAGTGGATGTTACACCTCCTCCACCATTGCCTATGCCTTCACAGGCAGTTTTGATAGTAGATGTAGACTCTTATTTTGGAATTTTACACTCCCGACCAAAATATTAATGATACATATGTTTAGGAGATGGGAGGTAACTTGGAGCCTCAAAATAGAAGGATAGGAGATGTGGTATAAAAAGGAATAGAGAAGATTAGATAAGAAGAAGAAGAGGAGAAAAAGGAGAGAAAAACTGGACAAACCTCTAAAACAGCTATTATGGAGGGTAATGTGATGCCACCTACCATAGAGGTGGGTTTCACAGTTGGTGGAGGTACAAAGGTTTCCCTTGATGCTTTGAGTGCACCGGCCGCCACCACTATCACTTATCTATAAGTGCCTGGGCCATAACTGAGGACACCAGAGCGGTGGAGCAGGTTATCAACCCGCAGTCTCCCCTCAAGATTGGAGTTCCACTGGCACATAGAGCATTATAGGTATGTATCTTACCCTAGTCTTTCATTTCTAGGATTTTTTGCAATGGGGATATTGCACGATTTCCAAGCTGAGGGTGGAGGTGTAACACAGCTGAGAGTTTTATTATCGTGTTTCTTTTCCCTCGACTGATATATGATAGTTAGAATCGATATGTTTAGATGTTTTATTATTTTATTATTGGTTGGGTTTGGGTCTGTGTTGTGTAACTTAGAGTAATTTAAGAAAACTGGATGCAGTCAAGTGCACGCAAACCTATTTTTCAATGTGTTTAAAATGATAGACCTACTAATTTTGTTTTTGTGATTGAGTATTTACATGTATTGGGTTATAACAAAGGTTAGGATCTATACATGGCATGAGAATTATTAATAGGATAACCTGGTAGACCTTGCATGAACGAAATAAGGTAGTAACTTAAACAAAAACCCTGAGCCACGAGTGAGTAAGTTTTCTACCTAGTCAGTGTGCGTTTGCAATCTAGAACTTTTCCGGTTGGTCTAGCTAAAAGTTGTAGGATAGGATATTAGGAAATGATCATAGGCCATTTTTGAAAAAGTTGAGTATAGACTAAATGGCTGACCAAATAAAATAAATGTCCCTTGATCTTGAATTTGAGCCTTAAGTGACCATTTTATTTTATTAGACCATTCATCTCTCCGTTTGTACTTACAATGAACATCATTTGGCCTTGGTCCTTCCTTGGACACTGTGTACCTCAATTCAAGAAAATCGTCTAAGTTGAGGGTGGCTATCACAGGGGTGCGTGGTTGTAATACCCTAGATCTTGAACTCTAAATTTTTTTAAGTATTGACGACTCTATACAGACTACAACTCAGGTGATCAATCGTTATAACTCATCAAGAGTCGTAGGGTGAGCCTCATAGTCTCATCAGTGAAGTATGTCTAAGTTATTATCTTGATCACGACTTAGTCCTCACGAGTCACAGGGTAAGGTCACGAGTCGTGGTGAGGAACTAGAGACTATAACAGTGAAGGTGCCCAAGGTTTCTTCCCCAGCCACAAGTCCAAGCAATGACTCGTGACCAGTCACCATGAGTCGACACTTGACCCGTAATGTTTGGAAGCAATTTTTCTGAATGTTTTCATTAAGAGTATTTTGGTATTTTCTTTCCTTAACACTTTACCCACGGCCTTAAAATGTCTAAGGGTCCCTTTTAACATCAATTATCAATAGGGATGGCAATGGGGCGGTGAGGGTGCGAGGCAGTGCGGGTTTTAAGTTATACTGGGCGGGGCGGGTTAAAGTGAGTTTTTTTTAATGGTGCGGTGCGGGTTGCGGGTATATGCGGGTTTAAATTAAAAAAAAAAACTAAAAATTAGTATTATTCTCGTAAATATACCTAAAATTATATGTATTCTTTACTTAAATTTTTATGATACTTAAAATGACGTGTATAAGACTACAGATAAATAATTTTATAGTTTTTTTAATATCTCTATTTATTTTAATAAAAATATGATGTTCGATCATTACTTGTACACGTGATACTTTTTGAGAATTTCTTAGTGAAAAGTGATATAATAGAAATTAGTTATTATTTTCTAGTTGTAGATTTGAAAATATTATGATTTTTAATGGAGTTACAAATTTAAAAATAAAATAAAAATAAAAATAAAAACAAAAACATGGTACGGTACGGTTATGTGCGGGTATGAGTGTGGGGTGGGTTTAAAGGTGATGCCGTGCGGTTTTAAAACTTGTGGGTTTAGAAAAAACCCGCACCGCAACCGCACCGCACCATTTTCATCCCTAATTATCAAATCGTAAACATCATTCTCTCATCTCAAACTTTCAAGCAAGAGAAATTAGGGTTTTCAAGAGATTAATCATCCAAGCTCCAAACTCTAAATTTTTCCTTAAATTTCTTTAGTGTTCAGGCATGTCTCTCCTTCCTAACTTAATTTTTATATAAGGGCATATGTTTAATCATTGTTCATGTCAATTTGATGGTGAGTTTGTAATTGGGTTGAGGATTTTGGATTATTTACTATTGGAATTTCTTTCCCCATATTTTGAATATGATTTTCATGCTTTAAGTTGTGGTTTCTGAATTGAATGGATGCATGCTTATGTAAATTTGAAATGAGTAACATGGATTTCCCCAACTTGTTGGATTTTGACTTGAAAATGGTAATATCCTCAACCCACCTTCATATACTTTGGTTTTAAATGAGGAATTTGCATGATTTAACTCACTTTTCAAACTATTGCATTATATTAATAGACAAACGAATTAAAATGGATTTAAAAGGCCTTGGTGTCCATGATTTGGTTTTAAAATGGAACTTGGGAGTCAGTTGGTTTAATTGGATTGGAATGACATAATTGGACTTAGTTTACAAGCATAATTGGTGTGATAATACCAACAGTAAATGTCTTAATAAATGACTCATGGCTTGACGGTTAGGATTATGTGCAAATATTTTAATTTGGAATTAAAGGGGGTTATGTTGCTCACCGTGAAGGTGGGGTCCCGGGGGAACCAATATTGGAAACCACATTTTCCGGCATGGGGTTCCTTATGACCGTATGCATGATTCACTTAATATTTATATTTTTAGGGATGGTTGGAGCCTTGGTGTTTCTAGCCCTCCCTCAAATTTCCTCAATTCGTGCAACTAACATGGGTTAGGGCCCTTTTTAGCAGGGGGAGCTGAACCCATATATCCCATGGGCTCCCTTAGGACGAATGGAGCTACACAATCTAGTTTAATAATTTTAAAATATCATGTTCATGGCCTTTTACCCTATCTCGGCATCCTATCTATATGTATGAATGAATGCGTGCATGTGGTTTGAATGGTTATGGATATGGCACTATTTTATCATTTTCCCTGAGTTAAATGTCAATGCTTATCCCACTGACCGTCCTACGATGATACTTTGTTTCATGATGTATGTCCCAGACACTTTTATGTTACCCTTGTACAACATTAGGTGGTGCGGTTGTCCGTTGAGTTATTGTGAAGTGGTGAGTCTCCATCTTCCGAAAAGCTTTGTCATTTCCTTAAGTTTCTTTTCATATTTTAGGAATTGAAGAGTTCCATTGTCATGGTCCGGGCCTTGTCCCCACCCATTTGATATTCTAGTTTTTAGAGGCTTTTGTGGACATATGTGGGTTGGATGTTGGTTATGGCTCTTATACTGTCTTTGTCTTATCTACTTTCATTTCTATGTTTATAATTTTATTTTGTTGTTTATCTTATTTGTGTTCTGGATGTCAGGATAAGGAGGTGGTATCGACTCATGTGGGCTTGAGATATCTGTCACGACTAGCCCCTGGTTAGGGTCGTGATAGTAGTTTAATAGGGTATGAAAAAGAAGTTAGTAAAATAAAAGAAAATAGATTTGGTGTGGTAAGAAAAAAAGAATTAAAAGAAACAAAGAAAAGAAAAAATGTTATGAAAATAAAATTGCACCCAGAGTCAAAAGAAATAAGATGTGTGAAAAGGGGATGAAAATAAGAGAAAGTAGGAAAGAGGAGCCAAATGTATTGTAGTGCCGAGGAGGAATAAGTCGTTGTACCAAAATTTATCATACTTGTCCCCAAGCATACATTACAAGCCTAGAAAAGACCTATAGTTATTCTAACTCGATTGTCTGGTAGAAAATTAAGGCAATCCTATGGTATGAAACGCACACAACCTGACTTCATCTCGAAAGTGAGAGATTTGATTCAAGTCCCAGTACTAGATTCTGTTGCATATACTGAGTGATCAAGGACTTCTTTGATGTGAGTGCATAAGAGCTATAGTGTAGTTATTACTTGTATTGGGTAGTGTATTGGTCAATTGGTTGGGTTGACTATTCACAATGTAATGCCATGTCTTGATCCCTTTGTGTTAGAAGTACTGATCTTGTATATACAACGCATTGGTGGTTTGTGATAAGAATAGAGGGTGTCAAATCTATTTATGTGGGTTGTATGTGTGGAAAACTGATTTTGTAAAAATGACTGCCAAAGTGATCTTTGTTTTGCTCTAAGTTAAGAGTCTTATTAAGTTGAGTGCTTAGTTTGCATGCAAACATTCTAAGTTGAGGGAGTTGATGTATCATGAACTTACGACACTTAAAATAAGGAATATTTATAAGTAATATGTTTTTTGGTGTTTGCAAGCCATATAGACTTAGAGAAGAAAATTTCTAAAAGAATAGACAAAAAAGGGGCATCATATGAAGGGAATGATGACGGTGGATTTTGACTATGATCCTACCAAGGCAATTGTGCGGTAAATCAGAGAGTGTCCCCAGGAGATTATCAGACAAAAGTTTCTCATGACCGTACCATGAAGCCACGATCGTGCCTTGTTATCATAGGAAAAAGGCTTAAGAACAAGGCTACAGACCTAAGTTTGAGATGATCAGACGAGAAAAAGACACGATAGTACCTTGATGTGATGATTGTATCATGATATCGTAGGATGAAGGACAAGATATAAATGTTGCAAATGTTTAAGCTAACAGTGATCAAACGACAACTTTCCATGATCGTACATTGATACCACAGAACCTAACTGAGCACCATACCTTTGAAATCCTAGAAGTTGACAAGTCCAAGTACAAACCACAGAAGCAAAAGGACGATTGTGGGTTATAACCTCGATTGTACCTTCTTCTCGCCCGAGGCAACCGGTACTATTTTCTTATTTTCTTTGGAATAGGATTTTCTTTACCTATAAATACTCTTGTGGGGTTATTTTTACATGTTAGGCACTATTTCTATTGGAGATTATTATTTTGTGAAGTTCTAAGACATATTTTTGGAATTTACGAACAACATTCCTAGGTTTTTTATAAAAGTTGATATTTTAGAGTTTATTTATGATTGTAAGTTCATGAAAATGCTTTCATCTATGAATTATTATTGTGTTCTTGCGATTATGAGTAGCTAAACACTACAATTAAGGTTGTGAGAACCATGATAAATTAACAAAATAGGTTAAGTGTGAGGAAAATTTAGACCAATGTGTTTGCACGTATTGGTATTTTCTTCATTAAAATTATCCTTCTAATGGATGCATACGTTAGGACTACGACAGACCTACTAAAAGTGGAAGGGACCCCTATTAAGTTGGGTAATTTTCTATGGCAGACCTAAGCCATATGGAATCAACTACTATTTCTTGTATTCAAAACATGCTCAGGAGAGAGGTACAGATTAGGAAAAGGGAATAAAAACAGAGATGTCAAGTTATCAACCTTCATCAAATAACTAGAGTCGTAACATGGGTAGTTAATCTAATCAAGAACAAAGGTTAGTATAGGGATACTTTGAATCCAGGAGGAGACGAGTGAAATTTATCTAATCAAGGTCGAAAGACATTTATGTGAACCTATCTTGTTAGATTTTGCATACAACACATTGGAATAGTTTTCTAGCACAAATAACTTGTGGAGTTATGAAATCATGGAGATCATAATCTTAATGATCATATCATATTGATTACAAATTTGAAAATAATTGTTCTGATAGCCTTTTATTTTACACAAATCCCCTTGCTTTTATTTAATCACCAATTTACCTCAATAAATGTGATCGGATTTGTCTTATTCCTTATGGGATCAACCCAACCTAGTTGAGTTTTATATTCAATTCACTAACAACTTTATACTTTCTGGGAGGTGTAATTTGAGCGACATTACAAAGCAACAAAAATTACTGGATGCAACCAGTTCCAGCCAAGCTACTCAAGAATCTCAAGACTTGTTGGATCACCTATGCAAATAAAGGCAGGTCTTGGCACTACATTCTCTGGAGCTAGAATTTCCTCTTCCTCAACTGCCTCCTCTTCATCCTGAGTATGGCCTGGAGTATCCTATGGTGGGAGAGGATATTGGTGATCTCTGTCTTTTTGGTCTCACGACTGCCTGTGCTCCACCCCTAATGGATGTTGCTCTTTGTTCTCTCTTTCTTGCTCTGCCTCTAACTCAAGGCCTGCCTCGAACTATAGTCCCATAGTTGGTGCAAGTGTTGTTATAGATAGTACTTTGGGAGTTGCTATTGCTTCGCTGGTGGAATGAGTATTCACGGTCTACGAATAATAGTGAAAGGATTACATACTAATTTAGATTGTCAGATAACAATTGGAATCAACTAATAGCACGAAAGGAAGAAGAAAAAGGGAATTTTTTTCCTAAAACACTGTAGCCTACTAAAGAAAAATACAAAAGTCTCTGTACTGTTTCACGAGACTTTACTAGACCTGTTCTTGTACAATGATATCTACAAATTTAGTTCTATGATATTATCTCTATCACGATCCAAACGGTCATAATTAACACCCGCCCTAAACAATGGAAGAAAAAACATACTTAATCCAACCCTCATGTTAACCAAGTATTAAATGCACATTCACCCTCTACTAACTTTGTCTCAAACAAGTTCTAAAACCCCATTATTGATTAATTTGATAAAAGTGTCAAACCATTAAAATCATAAGTCACTAATAGAACGTGAAAACCTCTATTTATTATATCCCCAGGACCTGATGTCACCATTCAAGAACATCTAAAATAAAAATAAATGAGTTCGAAAATAGAAAGAATATCCCAAAACATAATCAAATGAAATCATCGTAGTTCCAAAAATAAGGAATGCCAAAATCATAAGAAGATCAGAAGGCTACACGAATAAGGCTACACGAATATGATGCTCACCTTCAAATCAAGTCGGGATCACTAATCAAAGCCGAGGTCATGTGTCAACCACTGAAAGATGTACTACGCTCAACAAAAAAAGAGTCTATGTAGAATCAATACATAAATAAATATTGGTAAGCATCATAGGTCGACTAACTCAACAATGTACAAATAGGCAAGTCAAACATGTATAAAACAATCAAAACAAAAATCATAACCAATGAAATCAATCAGACAAATACATTATGACACATCATATAATTACAATTCACAGGTTCATTTTTACAGGCATCCATACTTAATTATTTTCATCAACCATTCATCATCATATATGTTCATCAAAATAGAACTCAATACATATGAATGAGTGCATGTATGTAAGATATGAGCATCATCTCTTACCCTTCTCATCGTTATCATCAACAACATAACGTACGGTGTGGTACCGGGCTGTTATCACATTATATCATATTGTACCAGCTTTGTACCCGATCCATTATCTCAACACCTCATCACAATGCATTTAGTTATCAAATCATGAGTCATGCTAAAAAGCAATCATAGATGTTTAAAGCAAAAACAAGAACAAAGTCAAGAAAGTGTAAGGGCTACACAAAATCATAGCCTACCTCAACTCCTTTGCTCAAAGTAACCTTTAAGCTATATTTTTTCCTTTTTGTTTTCGTTTAATTCATTCTTGATCTATACAACACAAAATATACATCCATTTCAATAATTCATCCCTTTTTAACTACTAGGGATCAAAATTCATTGATTTTAGCCATAATTTATTCTATTTCATCATCTTAGAATTTTCTTATCATTTTCACCTCATGAATTTTACTTGAAGTAACATAAACAACAGTAATTCTAGTTTCATTAGTGTTTTACAATACCCTGGGATCATTACATATCAAATTCATAAATATTCCTATCGATTTTTATCAATTTTCATAAATTAGGATTAAATCCACCAAAACCCACCATTAATTCATTTCTAGTGATTTTCTAAGACTAAACAATGTAATTTCAAGTCTAGAACGTAAGTACTTACCTCCAAAGATGAACAACTTTAAAATTCTTCTGAAATCGCCTTTCTCCAGAGCCCTATCACATTTCTTAAAAAGTGGAGAGTGAAAATATTTTTAAAATTTTAAAACTGAAATTTTTACTGTTCATTAACGCTGAAATGGTTAAAATTACGTTGTAGTCGTTAAAGTTCTTCTACAGCAGTTCACGTTCTTTTACACGGAGGTCGCCGCAGAGGTCAATTTTTCTGCCGCAACGGTCTGAGGCAGAAACTCAGAACCCCTCCTCACTTTTTCTCATTTTACAAAACACACCATGAATTTCGATATTGCGAACCAACTCCTCCCCGATAAACGCTATAACCGGAGTTCTATAACTCTGTTTCAGGTGCCGAAAGTTGCTACAATTTTCTATATTCATTGGCTATCTAATTATCACATCTAATTCCATCACTACAAGCCAAACTAATATGAGCTTTCGTTCTATTATTGCACCCTAAAAAATAAGCCAATTCTAGATTAATCCTTAATTTCTCTGAGGGAAGTCTAGGTAAAATTTCCACTTCCAATTTCAGCAAAATGATATTTTGGATCGTTACATGGTCACATGACAACAACTTTACCAATCACTCTAAGATTCTCCTACACCATATTCAATTCAGTAGTACTGATATTTACTTAAAGTTACATTAAAGTTAATATATTGCTTTATGGGACATAAGGTGCGGGGAAACGACATATATGTCATTAGCAATATGTGAATAAGAGTATTAAAAGGTAATTCTTTGAAAGATGATAATTCTTACGTAATAATTCATGTATTAGCGCTCAAGGTATAACAATTATTAAATTATTGTATTTATTATAAAACTAATTGCTACATTGTTATTAGCTGTTCCTACATAAATAGTCCGCGAACCAAATCAACCCTAGGTGTGGCTATATAAGAGAATGAATAACTAGATGGACTTATTCAACTTTTTTTTTTTCAATATTAATTTATGGTATAAATAAAAAAATTTAAATGTTTTATTTTATAGATTACAAGGACAATATATCTTTTTTTCAATGCAAAATGCACAATTGATAAATACAATGTATGTCCTATCAAGTATCACCTCTACTCTGCTTTTCTTTTTCTTTTAAAAGATAAAATAATTAGACACCTGAAACTGTGAGAGTAGGAATGTCCCAACAACCTAAGAGTGTTAAGTGGGCCGGGTCTATCCGGAATCGGCTCGTGAGGTTTAGTCGGTTAGTGGGCCGGTCTGGATTCGGGCCTAGTTAAACGGGTCAATCCGGTTCCAGGCCTAACAGTATTTTAAAAAAAAAAACAATCTTGAACCGGCCCACTTAACCCAACCCAATCCAAACCACCTAAACCCGGTCAAAACCAATTAAAAATCCGGTCAAAAACCAAAAAAAAAAAAAGTTTTTTCTCCAATATACACTATATATACCCACCTATATACATTTTAAATATGTTAAACAATATATATACACTATATATATAATATCTACTGCATTACAATTTAAAAAATATATACACATATACACAATTACACATGTAATCGTGTATACAACTATACGTTAGTTAAATATATATACTACTCTAAATAAAACATATACTACAAGATACATACTACAATATAATGGTATATATAATAATTTATAAAACATACACACATGTATACGTTAAATATATACTACTTTAGTAGAAAATATACACACATATATACGTATCATTCAATATATGTACTACTTTAAATAAAAACATATACTACAATATATACACACACTATATATATAGTTATATACTAATTTATAAAATATATACACATGTATACGTTAAATATATACGTCTATAGAAGATATATACACATGTAAACGTACCATTCAATATATACGTACTACTTTAAATAAAACATATACTGCAATATATATACTACAATACACACACACACAACATATATAGTTATATACTAATTTATAAAACATATACACATGTATACGATAAATATATACCACTTTAAAAAACATATACACATTTATATGTACCATTCAATATATGTACTACTTTAAATAAAATATATACACACACTATATATATAGTTATATACTAATTTATAAAACATATACACATGTATACGTTAAATATATACTACTGTAGAAAATATATACACATATATACGTACCATTCAATATATGTACTTCTTTAAATAAAACATATACTACAATATATATATGTTGCAATATATACACACACTATATATATAGTTATATACTAATTTATAAAACACATACACATTTATACGTTAAATATATACGTCTATAGAAGATATATACACATATATACGTACCATTCAATATATGCACTACTTTAAATAAAACATATACTACAATATATATATACTACAATATATACACTCGCTATATATATATAGTTATATACTAATTTATAAAACATATACACATGTATACGTTAAATATATACGTCTATAGAAGATATATACACATATATACGTACCATTCAATATATATGTACTACTTTAAATAAAACATATACTACAATATATATACTATAATATATAAAGACACAATATATATAATTATATACTAATTTATAAAATATATACACATGTATACGTTAAATATATACGTTTATAGAAGATATATACACATATATACGTATCATTCAATATATGCACTACTTTAAATAAAACATATACTACAATATATATACTACAATATATACACACACTATATATATAGTTATATACTAATTTATAAAATATATACACATGTATACGTTAAATATATACGTCTATAGAAGATATACACATATATACGTACCATTCAATATATATGTACTACTTTAAATAAAATATACTACAATATATACACACACTAAATATATAGTTATATACTAATTTATAAAACATATACACATGTATACGTTCAATATATACGTCTATAGAAGATATATACACATATATACGTACCATTCAATACATGTACTACTTTAAATAAAACATATACCACAATATATATACTACAATATATACACACACTATATATATAGTTATACACTAATTTATAAAACATATACACATGTATATGTTAAATATATGCGTCTATAGAAAGTATATACACATATATACGTACCATTCGATATATACGTACTACTTTAAATAAAATATACGACAATATATACACACACTAAATATATAGTTATATACTAATTTATAAAACATATACACATGTATGTGTTAAATATATACCACTTTAGAAAATATATACACATATATACGTACTATTCAATATATGTACTACTTTAAATAAAACATATACTACAATATATACACACACTATATATATAGTTATATATTAATTTATAAAACATGTACACATGTATACGTTAAATATATACTACTTTAGAAAATATATACACATATATACGTATCATTCAATATATGTACTTCTTTAAATAAAACATATACTACAATATATACACACTATATATATAGTTACATACTAATTTATAAAATATATACACATATATACGTTAAATATATACTACTTTAGAAAATATATACACATATATACGTACTATTCTATATATATACTTTTTTAAATAAAACATATACTACAATATATATATACTACAATATCTACACACACTAAATATATAGTTATACACTAATTTATAAAACATATACATATGTATATGTTAAATATATACTACTTTAGAAAATATACACACATATATACGTACCATTCAATATATACGTACTACTTTAAATAAAATATACTACAATATATTCACACATTATATATATAGTTATATACTAATTTATACAATATATAAATTAAAAAACTTATTTTTTTTAGAAAAAAAAACTTAATCGGGCCGAGCAGATTAACCGACGAGCCTGGACCGGTTTTGATCCGAGCCGGATTAACCGGGCCCAAAAAACTAACCTAGCCCGGGACCCGGTAGCCTACAGCCCGTGAGCTGACCGAGCCGAGTTTACTTAGTGGGCCGGGTCAGACCGAGTTAATCCGGCTCGTTTAACAGGCTTACAACAACCTCATCAAATTAGCCACGCTAGCATAGCCTATGAATATGATTAAGACAATCTAAAATGATGATCCAACGAAGTAATTTTGAATTCTTTCATATTTCTAAGGTTTGGAAATGATGCAATCGCGTTCAAAGGAATTATTTACTGAAAGAAACAACAACACATAAATAGTGAAGTTTGAATTAGTCTAATCATAATACAATCATGTTTTTAATACATATATTGTTAGTGTAAATGTATTTTATTATTAAATTAATATATTAAGTGCATATGTTAGTGGGTATAAATTGTGTATTATGAGTATTATTATTTATTTTGTTAGTGAAAGAATGTGGTCATGAGTGGAGGAATGTTGGTGTATATGTATTTTATTATTAAATTAATATATTAAGTGCATATGTTAGTGGGTATAAATTGTGTATTATAAGTATTATTATTTACTTTGTTAGTGGAAGAATGTGATCATAAGTTTCTTGAAATTCCTATAACCACTAAGTCTTTATTTGTCCATTATACTATGTAATTATGCTTGTAACTCATGTAACATCCAACCATTCATGTACCCACTTTACTACACCATATTCTTCCTATTCAATACAAGAGTTGATACTTCACCTAAAAATAGAAGTTGTCTTGCATGTTATTGCATGTACAAGAAAATATTATAAGTGTGAATAAAATTATAGTGTATAGTAGTGATGAAAGAGAGAGTTGAGACAAAGAAAATATTCTAAGTCTACAATTATATTCACTATATATAAGAGAGTAATTATATTAGTGAAAGAAAGAGTTGAGACAAAGAAATTATTCTAAGTTTTTAACTATATTCATTATACAAAGAGAGTAAGTATATGTTGAAAGAAGGTGTTCTTATGGTAGAACTTTGGACTCTTCAACTAATCCGGAGTTGTTTGAGTTGTATATCGTTAATGGGTTGTTGTATCCTAGAGGGGATAAGTCACAAGATATACTGTTGAATCGGTGTAGATTATGCCGCAGTGAATTTGAATCTCCTTGAAGAGAGCGAGATATTCGCGCCTCAGCCAAGAAGAAGATTATTTTATTTTCTTCACTTTTGTTCATTTTATTTTCAACTGTAATCATTTATTGTAATTGTGGTATATTACACCAACATATATTAATAGCTGGCGTAATAGGATTTGCCTGGTTGAAAATGATCAACTCAATTATTTAAGTTAAAGAATTGCGAACACTCTGAATATGTAACTTCAATAAAAAAAAACAAATAATTGAACACCCAAATCCAAAAGGAAATCATGACTTCTCATCTTATTTTCTATTTTCCATCCAAAACAAAGACATATTATTTGTTAAACTGATCCGTCAATGAACCCGACATTGTCAATCATTCATTTTTATATCTCTGGGTTATCATTAGTGGTGATGCCAACCCAAATTATTTGCATGCGCAGTTGAAAATGAGGGCCACCAGAAATTCTATTAGCTCAATATATGTAGAAGGTTATGTTGAACTAACAGACCCATTGCACTGGATTCTGATTTAGAGGCGCTAAGTCATAATCCGCGGTGGCCTTGAGCCACTGATTTGTCAATAAACCTTTGTTATTTTTAGCTAGTATTGCTAAACTAATTTGTAAGAACCAATAAGTTGAAATATGAGTTATCTAGACATGGTTTCTTTCTGATTCGGTCTAGATTTTTTCTTATATAAAATGTTTATAGGAGACCTGTTTATGCATCAATTCTTTTACACTTCAATGTTAAAAATTGAGCTTTTAAAAAAAAAGTTAATACCTCAAAATTTCTTAAACCACCATGTTTTATTAGTTTAATACTTAATTAAACTCAGAATGTTGCTTTCCCCAATAGCCCCTGCAGTGCCAAGTGGCATGGGAGTGACCTCACTCTTTTGTAGTGTATAATTAGACCAAAAAGATTAATTATGAGACATTTTACATTCATTTTTTAAAATTAATTATTTTTTTACTTTTTCATTTAGTGTCTGATGCCCGCATTGGAGCCCCGACTAATTCGAACCACGCATTGTAAGGCCCATTAAGGTGGCAATAATTAGACCAAAAAGATTAATTATGAGACATTTTACATTCATTTTTTAAAATTAATTATTTTTTTACTTTTTCATTTAGTGTCTGATGCCCGCATTGGAGCCCCGACTAATTCGAACCACGCATTGTAAGGCCCATTAAGGTGGGAGCGCTCCCAACAGAGTTTTCTCCATACCCAGGATCGAACCCTCGACCTCTGGTTAAGGGTGAAGCAGTCTCATCCACTGCACCACAATCCATGTTGGTAATTATTTTTTTACTTGTTACAATATTCTTAATTGGATTTCTACTTTTACTTGTTATTTATGACATATCAAGAGGAGACAATTCCTATTTTTCTATTTTATCCTTAGCATTAATTCTTTATTCTCTAAACCAATTTCCAGATACAATAGTAATCAATTAATAAGTGTACTATGGTAAAATAATCATTTTAATAATTATTTTCTTAATGAGTGTGTCAAGTCAAAATGTGAAAAGTAAAAGCGAACGGAGGAAGTATTTTTTGTCTATGTTTTTCCTTCTGTTAGACTCGTTTAAAAATATAACTCCTAGCGAGAATAAATTCATTTTAAGTTTATTTTAATATTCAAACTTTTTAATTAGATTTATTATTATTGAGTAAATTCTGTTATAATTTGCTATTAGGTTTACTGTTATTGATAATATTTTTTGTTTACTGCTATTTAGAAATGTGAGCTTTCAACTTAATTTATGAAATAAATTATTGAACTTTAAAGAATAAGAAAAATAAATCAGTAGATTTAAATAAACCAAGAAGAAAAAAAATAATTTTTATATTAGTTTAACTGATAATAGTAAAATTTGTTTCTTCTTTTATTAATTTGTTTTAATTGAACTCGTTGTTATGATACAAGTTGGTCGTGAGTCTTTAATTTTGGATTTATTTTTAAATTATTATTTTTTGGTAACTATTTGTGAATATTATCATAGCAAAATCAATCAATTGCAAACAAAGAGCCTCCAGAGTGTAATAACCTTCATATGATCATCACATCTAGACCTCAAAAAGAACCAAAAGAAACAACACTTAACTATAAAGTTTTCCGACCAAAGCCTAACATCTCCCAGCTCTCCTGGTGTGTTGCAACATGTATAATCTCTCCCTTATTTTCCTTTGTATCTGTATCAGCTTCATGTCTACCTGCACATTTTTTGTTGAAATATTCTGGTATTACTAGCCTGCCATGTATAGTAGAGTGTTGCTCCCCAAATAGCAGCTACAATTTCCTTTTTGAATTGGCTTTATCTCCTTGTTTTGATACATTTAAGAATTGTTGTAGTACTGCCACATATAATTGTAGTCTCCAACCATTGACTCAACTTATTCCTCAGTTATGTTATCCATTCATAAGTAGCAAATAAATACAAATGTGTCTCTTCCTTGTCATCATCACATAAACAACATGAGTACGAGTTTATGTCAGCAGTCTTTCTTGATAGGCTAGCCAGACTATTACCCGTTGTTTAGGTAGCATGAGTGAACTCCACATTAAGTAAGCAACCTGTACCTTTTGTCGATTTTTCAATAAAGCATTATAACTCGATGATGCTGAGTAAATACCAGTTGTTGTCGGCATGTACCTATTTTCTCGATACCAATGCACCATCTGATCCTTCAAATTTTTTTTTTCTAACACCAGCTACAGTCACCAGGAGGTTCATGATCCCAAATAATTTCTCCATCCTTCATATATATACCATTGAGCCATTTAACCCACAATAATCTTGCCTTCCTTGCTTATTGCCATAGCAATTTTCCAACTGCAGCTATGTTCCAATCACTACAGCTTTTGAGATTCAGCCCATCATATTTCTTAGGGACACAAATCTTAGTCCATGCTACCAGTGTTATCTTTTTCTTTCCTCCAGTTGCTCCCCCATAATAAATCTTTGCATAATCTATTTACCTCCTTCAGTATACTCTGAGGTAATATAAATATAGCACTCCAATAATTGTATATAGAAAACAAGATTGCCATTATAACTTGCAATCTACCTGCATATGATAGATGTTTAGCATAATATACCTTGATCCTGTTTGTTATTTTATCCACCAACTATTGAGAATTCATCCTAGTCCACTTCTTGGGTGTAAGCGGAAGCCCCAAATATTAAATAGGCAACTCACCCATCGTGAAATCTGTTGTTGACAAAATACTTTGCTGGACAGTTTCACTCTCACCGTTTATAAAGATAACAGATTTGTCAAGGTTTGCAACGAAATCAGTCACACTACTAAAGTGATTAAGAGCCTCCATTACTCTAGTAACAGATCTTAAATTGCTTTTATAAAAGATCATAAGGTTATCCGCAAAAATCAATTGTGTGAGCCTTGATACTTTGCACATGGGGTGAAATTAGAAATCAGATAGCATGCTCATTTTATTGAGTACTCTAGACAAATACTCCATCATAATGATAAATAAGAGAGGAAACATAGAGTCACCTTGTCTAAGGCCCCTTTTTCCTTCAAAAAAACCATGCCCTTCTCCATTAACCTTCACAGAAAACGTGGTAGTAATAACACAAGTCATAACCAATTTGATAAAAGATTCAGGAAAATCAAACCTTCTTAAAACTTCTTCAATAAACTCCCAGCAAATCATGTCGTATGTATTTCTAAGATCAATTTTCATAAGGCATCTAGATGAAGTTTTTCTTTTGTAGCGACTAAGCAAATCAGGCACATAAGTACATTATGAATCGGTGGCCTCCCTTCAACAAAATTTGCTTGATTTTCAGCTATCAGACTTGAAAATATTCTTTTTAACCGTATACATAACATATTTAAAATACACTTGTAAATGATATTACAGCGAGAGATTGGCCTAAACTAGCTTATATCTTCTGGTATTGTTATTTTTGGTGTCAAGTAAATGAGGGTGGAGTTCACCTATTTCAGCAGTTTACCATTTTCCAGAAACTATAAAACAACTTATGTTAAATCTTCTCCTATAATGCTCCATGCTACTTTTAAAGAATCCACTCCTAAACCCATCTGGTCCAGGATTTTTATTCACATTCATGTTGAATAAAACTTTCTGCACATCCTCCGCGCAATAGGGTTGAACCAACTCTGGTTGTTGATCTATTGTAAGGTGATAACCATTCTATAAGATGCTACCACATGCTTGCACTTTATTCCTCTCTCTAGTTCCTAGCATTTCTTCATAATACGTAAACAAAACTTATGTTATAGCCAATCTCTCTATCTGCATAAATCCAGCTTTATCTCTAATATGAGTGATAGTATGTTGTTGTCTTTTATGTTTGATCATAGAGTAAAAGTACCTCGTATTATCATCGCCCAATGTAATCCAAGTAGCCTTACTTCTTTGTTGTAAAAAAATTTCATCTAGATAAGATGTTCTCCAAAACTTCTGACTCTGCAGTTTCTCCTGTGCCTGCAAACTCAAGTCTGTAGAATTTTTGTGTAGCAATTTTTGTATATTGGCTAAGGCCACTCTATCCTCTTCAGACTCAACCAAGATTTTCCTAAAGTGTTCCTTATTTAAATGCTTCAATTTCTTCTTCGACAACTTAAGTCTCTTCACCGGTTGCAGCATTTTACACCCCATTATTTGAGCCTTTTATCCCTGTTGCACAACCTGCAAATACTGAGTATGTTTAGGCCATACATTGTAATACTTAAACGCCTTCTTCAGCTTGTTAATATTTGCATCTTTAGAGATTTTCAGTGGACAATGATCACTAATCTCTTCCTCCAGGAAAGTTGTTATTATCACTTATATATTATCCAGCTAAGCCTTATTTATAAAAGCCCAAGCAACTTTTGAGAATATTCTATATCTACCATGTTTGTCATTCCATGTATATTTACTTCCTCTACACGACAGTTCCAATAGTTCACATTTATCAGTGTTGTTATAAAAACCCAACACCTTATTTAATTGCACTAGATTTTCACCAATCTTGTGCTCAGCATGAAACACATAATCAAAGTCCCCTAGCAGTATCTAATGTGGTGTGATTCGCTTACTCAAACCCTCTAATTGAGTCCATAACTCTCTTCTTTCTTCCTTGGTATTAAACCCATACACAATTGTTAAGTAAAATGTCTTTTGAGCAACTTTATCCTCCAGTTCACAAGTAACACTTTAAGCATCTCCATCAATCCATTTTAGTTGAAACTAATCATGTCTTCAGAATATCAATACTCTACCATTATGATGATAATCCAAATTTGTTATAGACTTCCATACTCCAAACATATAACTCGCAATAACATGTATTTTATTCACCTTCACTTTGGTTTATACCAAGGCTACTAAACCAAAATTCTCCCTTTGACAAAGGAGCATTACCTCATTTTGCTTGTTAGGGACATTCAAGCCCCAAACATTCCAGCATAGTATATTATTCGCTAATTATAGGGGCCAAAACACTGCCACCCCCATGTCGAACAAGACTTCTTTGCACATCTTCACTTGTTGCTCCCTCACAAAGCACATTAAAAATATTTAGCAATTTGTGAGGTTGCGGTGGTCCATCCTGTTACTGTATCATCTTGAGACACTTGTTTCCCTGCATTTCTTTTTGATTTCTTCACCATTGCCTCCTTTCTATGTTCATTGAACCCATCAGCTTTTACCACTTCTCTCATTGGTGCCATTTATTGGTCAATCATGTCCCTGTTAACAACAATTTTTTTTACGTTCTCCACTTGAGGCTTCTTCTTCCTGTAATCTACCTCATTGTGGCCATAATTCTGACAGAACTTGCACAGTACAGGCTTTCAATCATATTGGACTTTATGCTTTACAAGGACACATTTTTCATTCTTGAAGTGTACCACATCAGGAAGAATAGCTCCTACATCACCCTCAATGAGCAGCCTTGTAAAGAGCAAGCCTATCTTCTTCTTAGTATTGCTATCCGCCATTAATGATTTTCCTATTAGGCTCCCAATCTTACTCAACCCTTTGGGTCCCTAGTATTTAAATTTTAATTCTGGCAATTTCACCCAAATTAGCACAGTATACAACTCATTTTTTGTAAACTTCATGTCCTCATGCCAAGCCTTGACTGTGAGAGGATTATTATTGAAATGATATATTTCTTCACGTAAAACCTCATTCATGCCTACCTGTCTGCCAAATCTTACTAATGTAATACCATTTTTCAACATTGAGATTCTTTGTATGTAGCTATTCAAAATTGAAAAAGGTGGTTGTGCACCAAGTACATAGCACACAATAGTATTCTTCCAATACTCCAATTCGGTCGATATATCATCAAAACCAATTTTATCTTCCCCAGCTTTGAGAGGAGAGACAAATTCGAGCTTAAATCTTGTATTTGACACTTTAGAAATGTCAAATTTTCCCATATTGAAGCCTTCCGCTCTGTTTTTGCCTCCTTTTACACTTCATCTGCTCAGGAACTTCTCCTAGCACCCTCGTTTTCGTCTTAGTGATAGTTTCCCACTCCCTCACTACATGTGTAGGGTCAGGTACGTTAGTCTGTACATTCACTATTCCATTAGATTACTGCAATTCAATTTCCTTCCATGGTGCTCCCAGTACTTCATCAAGGTCCAATTGCGATGGCAATATATTCATCTTCACTATGTTCCGCAGTTGCTTCGTCGTCACTTAAATTCTTCATGCTTGATAGCTCCATTAACCTTGAGCTGCCCACCAGCAGTTCCTTTTTCGTACCTCCAGTTACCTCCCCATGCGCACAGTTGCTTTGAGATCCCTACCTCCTCATGCGCACAGTTGCCTTGAGATCCCTTCTTCCTTAGTTGTTTTGCATTTTCCTGAGCTTCAATTGCCTTCTGAGATAGGGTTCGAGCTCTCCTCCCCATGGGTGCGCACATTAAGCTAACTTGCGCTGAGAGAGAATCGTTCCCTAAAACATTAAGCTTAGTTATTTTTATGTTACTATTATTTTACGGATATGAATTTCAATTAATTAGTCCATCAGAAAATATTTAGAGATTTAAAAAAGAAAAAAATAAATAAAACAAAAATAAATAAAAAATAATGTAAAATGCCACATGATTGTCTTTTTGACTTACCTTCCAGCTCCACACCCCACAAAAGAGTGAAACCACTCTTCAAATCACTATAGAAAGTATACGTTATAGGTTAGGAGGGTTGACAAGTGATAACACCCTATAATTTAAGTATTAAGTTCATAAAAGGTGAATAATTTAGAGGAGTTATTAACTTTTTCTAAAAGAAAATTAGTCTCTATTGAAATGCTTTAAAATAAATACCTAAACCCTCAAACCTAAAACAAAGGAAAATAAACCTTAAACGATTATTTGGATTAGAGTATTAATCAGGGGTAGAGCCAGTAGAGTCAGGGGTTCATTCGAACTCTTTTGGTGAAAAATTATATTACTCATATATAATTAAATTTTTTTTTTTTTTTATATATATATATATATATATATATAAAATAGATATAGAACTCCATTTAACTAGTTTGTGTATTTATTTATTTTGATTTTGAAGTCCCAAATGAAATCTATCAACTATCAAGGTGCACGTAAAATTTTGGAGAGGAATAACACAAGCAAATAAATGTGATCTTTAAAAGTTCTAATGTGAAAAGAGAACTTTGTGGTAGATTTCTCTTTTGTTTATTAGACTCATACAAAAATTTTAAAAGTTGAAAAGGTTGTCAGAAAAGAAAGCGAGTGAAAAGCAAATAATGTGATATATAACTACCATGGTTCAAGTTCTAGAGACCAATTAGATTTAATGTTCCAATCCAAATTAATGATTTTTAACTTTTAAAATAGGCACTACTATGTGTTCGGTGTTGTGTTGTCATGGATCTCGTGAGTTTGTTCCTCTCATCGAGAAGATCGATGCATGTTCATGTAGCTACTTTTTGCTTCATTTCTTTTCCTCTAAGTGGGACAAATAGCAAAGCATGCATGGGCGTTAAAAGTTAGTACGTTGTTGAGTAGTGGCATCAAAATGGGTGATTTGAATTGAATTTGTGCGAATTAAAATGAGTTTGAGTTATAAATTGATAAATTATTGAATCTTATAAGCTTGTGCACAAATTGGTTTGATTTGATTTTGGTTATTATCGATTTAAAATTTTAATTTTTAAAATTCTCATCCAAATTTGGTTCATCTAGATTCAATTTGATATTTTTTTCTTGTCATTTTGTTTGAATTACACAAACCAATTCGTTTGATTTCAAAATTTAAGATTCAATTTGATTTTTTTTCTTTCATTTTGTTTGAATTGCACAAATCAATTCGTTTTATTTCAAAATTTAAACAAACTTTTTTCATTTCAATTTTAGGGAATTCTTAATATTGCATCCTTAACTGATCAAGACATGAACCACAAACAAAAAAAATCACAAACTGAAATTATGTTGTGCCATGCATTTTATAAAATTGAATAAGATAAAACAAAAAATATAAATTGGAAGACGGGAAGTGGTTACTAGTTACTACCGTCAATTTTGTTTAATCTTTGGGTCGTTTGGTTTGAAAACAAGTTATATCGGGATTAGTTATGTTGGGATAAATTATGATGGGATAAGTTATACTGGGATTAGTTATGCTGAGATTATTTTTTATTGAGTGTTTGGTTTGTTGTATTCAAAGTAATATGCATGGTATAATTTCTAGGAATAAATTGATTGATTACCAAAATACCCTCCATCTTATTTAACTTTTATATATATATATATATATATATATATATATATATATTTCTTTTTAAACTTTAAATATTCATTCTTAAAGTTTTTTATTATATTTTAGATAAATTAAAATATATAAATAAACATAATTTATATATTTTACAACCATTTTGAACGGTAAATGCCTTTATACTTCCTAAAATATTTAATTGCGAAAATAGACTAAATTATGCATTCAAATTATAGTACGAATAATAAATTATAATAAATTTAATTGTGTTAGCCTGAGAAATATAATAAATTATGCACTCAAATTATAGTTGCTTCACAGAAATATTTTTAGTAAAAATTTTAAATTATGCACTCAAATTTTAGCACTCAAATTAAGGGTAACGTTGTCATTTTATGGTTTTATCCCATGTAAGAATAATGTTGGGATTGTTATCCCACCAATTGGGAGGATAACTTATCCTAATTAGTCCCGGGATAAGTTATCCCAAATATTTACAACAAAACGACAGATAAAATTTTTTATTCCAGGATTATTATTTTATCTTTGTCACGACCCGAACTAGAGCCTGGCCGTGACGGACATCCCAAATCATGAAGGCCCGGAACGCCCTTCTCTATCTGGTAATCATGCACAACATTCATATAATAAAAGAAGATGCGGAAACATAATCTGCTACGGAACCATGGTCAATTCTGAATTCAACATAAGTATATAAACTGTAAAGCAACTACATCTAAATAATATCTGACTCAGTCTGTGAAATCTTTACTGCATGAAAATCTGACAACTGTCTGAAACTGAGACAAGGCCCCCAGTAGATCAAAACTGAAATAAGTGACATAATCTGAAAAGACGGGCCTTCTGGAATAGAGAAGGCTCACCACTGCGTAATCCAATCAGCTGTCTGAATTATCTACTGCTTATCTGGACCCCTAGACTGAGCCTCAGAACCTGAGAGGTAGGGGGAGGGGGGTCAATACAGATGTACTGGTACGCAGAACTAATCCAAAATAGTCATTTATAATCAACATATATGAGAGCATTATTAAAACAATTCATGACCATATAATACAGTAAGAAATCACATAGGCATTTTTGAAAGACTCTGTAAAATCATCTGAACTCTGTGACTCCTTGTTTTACTTATGTGCTAGGTGGTATACCCTACAACTCTATTATTTCACGGGCTATATGGAATCTGTCATTAACTCGGCAGCCAAGCCCCCAACCCAAGTTTGCCGCAAGGGTCGGAGTCTCTGCTCTGTACGCCACAAGGCACTAGGCCAGCGTAAAAATTTCTCATGGGGAAATAATGTACCCGTATCGGCAAAACACGATTTCAGGCTAAGAGTTACTTGAACTCAAGCCTTCTTCGGGTAACCACCTAACCCTCTTTAAGCCCATTTTTAACTCTTTCAAAACATGCATTCTCTGAAAACGTAGTCTGAAATCATACTCTGAAAACATACTCTGTTATGGCATACATACTTATGGTATTGTCATACCATTGACTTGCAAGTCATATTTCTGAGCCATTATTAGTCTATCGCACATCTCTGTTTTCAAAACACAAGTTTTGAGACCACCATTTTAATAATTCAATTCAAAAAAACTTTTTCTCAAACCTCATGTAAACACATACAAGGAACTCATCTTTTTTAAGTATTTCAATAGTACAATACAAGGTGGTCATGTCAAAGTTCTCAATTCACATGCAATTCTTTCTCTTAAACATGAGAACACATTTATATCAAGAAACACCCTCTTAACAATTTTAAATCATACTCAAACGCTATAATATTGCGAAAACATCTTTCAAATCACAAAATCATAATCTTTAATTCAATACAAGAGGAGTTCATAATTTATGCTCTCAACAATCTTAAATCTCAATTTCATACATATACATATATATGTAAATCAATTTAGGGGAAAAGACCACAAGGCCAAAGCAATAGTAGCATTGAAACTTTCGAAATGCATAACCAATAATATAGTTTTCAAAACCCCCATAAAATTCATGCATCAAAACCTTTAAATCATGCTTTAACAATTTCAAGCCCATGTAATTTTTAGTATAAACCTCACGTATCTCTATTTCGGAGAATAATGAATGATTCTTGAAGCTTACGGATTGGGGATTCCAAATCTCTAATTATCTTTAAAAACTCACGGTTGAATCTTGAATTATTTGAGATTCTTGTTGGAAATCCTAGAGAGCGTTCTTGATGAATTTTGATGAAAGTGTATGTATTTAGGTGTATTTGGGATTAAATCCCGCATTTGGATAGGTTTGGGGCCATGGGAAATGTATAGTTTGACCTTGAAATTTAAAATCTGGGAGTGTAATGCCGTAAAAGGTTCACCGCGATGCGCTGGAAATCACGGTGAGCTACTGAAATTGACAATTGTCGATTTAAGGCTCATCGCGACGCGGTGGCTAGTCAATCGGGAATGCTGACACTAAAAATGCTCTAACTTCTTCACCGAGTGTCCATTTTAGGCGAATTTGGTATCGATGGAAAGTTAATTCGAAGATCTTTATTTTGAAATATAGTAGGTCACCCAGTTCGTTATATACAAGAAGATATGGTCGATTGAAGTTGACTGAAGTTTTGACACTCACTAAAACTCGAACGATAGGAAAGCTTTCAACTTGACCTTGAGTTAGGGGACCTTTATGATCTCAATTCATGCTCAAATAGGTTACCACACTACATACTTGATTAACATGGAAAATTTGCATAGGATTTATGGCTTATGGATCATCTACGCATAGAAATGACGGTTTTCATTCTAGCCCAAAACACGGGGCGTTACAATATCTCCCCCTTGGAATCATTCGTCCCCGAATGATGGGTAGGAACGTTGAAGCTTAAATATATGGAATAATGTGGACCTGATGTGTCTTCTAAGAAAGGATATAACTGATCTGAAACATTTGAAGTTCTATCATGAAATTGAATTCTGAGTTGACTTGACTTCACTTACTTCAAGGAGTTGATTCATGCTGAGAGTTTAAGATTCCCTTGAAGTGTTCATGATCAAATCATACATATTGAATTGAGAATTGATAACTTATGCAAGAACAAATCATGAGGCAACATGTCTTAGATCGCACCAGGTTACTGTACTGCCTGAGCTAAAATACTTGGAAACATTTGAAATTATGCTATGCACTCTTATGAACCGAGTCATGACTAAGTAGCTGAATCTGAAACATGATGCTTTGACTGAACCAAATTCGTAATTTACATGGATGAAATAGATTATCTCTTGGAATGGTCATACGCTTGAGACTTCGGATAGTAGGACTGGGTGAAAAGGTGAAAAACCATAGTAACTTGTCTATCTGACTGTTAAAATGAATTACTGACTATACAGACTGAATTATGCTGGACCCTCTTACTTAACTGGAGTATCTCATTCAACACTCTTTCTAAAGAAGTCATAGTAGCGTTAGGGAGCAAAGAATCTTGGGCACTAGTTACACAAGACATTCAACTAAGGAATCACAACAATGACACTACTCTATAGCATGGAATATAGATATATAACTTATAAAGTAGGGTAGAATTACCAGGCCTTAGGCAATGCAACTTCTTACTTTCAAACTCCGCACATTTCTAGAATATCCCTTAACTATACTATTCCCCTCAAGTACCATGCTCCTTTGATTCAACTTATAATTCTCATATGGGCATTACTAAACCTTTCTACTAATGTCTAAAGTAGCTTAAATCCTTTCACCGTGATCAAGCATAATTCTAAATCACAAAATACAATATGCCATACCACGATACTATTCTAAACCATATGATTCAACCTTCTATATCTTTTTAAAGATCACACTCTAAGCATAACGTGATTTACCACCTCAATGACCAACTATGAACTCTCACTATGGGTTCACTAGCGCATATAGCGTTCCTCTACTTAAATCCCAATATATCATTCAAGCCTACCTTAATAACCACATATGAACTCCAGGGCAAAGACCCATAAGGACATACTTTATGTATTCTCTAATCTACTATCAATATAACTCCCACGCGCTACCCCAAGAACATACACATACAAATCTCCACTAACCATTATATATATCAAAGACTTGGCCCCAGATCATACTTCACACTTATGGCCTTATCTAAAACAAGCATACTATGATCTTCCATTAACAAGAAGCATTTAATCATCACCACTATCATCACATAAGGAGGAGTCACTAAAAGGTTAGAACATAAGACCTTGAAGCATGGGGGGATATTATTTAAGACTTGACACTTAACTGAGGCCGAAGGAATAGAAAATCAACATTAGGGATTTATCAAAGTGATCTGAACTGGGGCATACATGACTATAAGCTGAATCTCGTCAATCTCAAAGATTATAGCATGAATTTTGGGAAATGAGAACACTATAAAGTGTGATTACATGAGTCATGAGATGCATGACCTTAATTTTGAAGTTCATAACATATGGAATGTGATTCCGACTACTGGATGAACTGGAACTCCTTATTTTAGAACTGGAAGAGCACGTGATTCTCTCTCATATACATGAACAGGAACTATGATCGTGGAACTGGAATGTAAGGCATTAGTAAGTATTGGGATAACTAAAAAATACTGAGGTAAGAATGGATTGAGCATCACCTTCACTTTCTGATGTTCTATACCATACTGACATCACTACTAGAATATGAGAGCCTGTTTTGGTCACTTGTTTTATGATCTCCCCCTTAGCTTTAAGCCATGATCTTAAGTTTGAGAGATCCCTTACTATACTCTAAACTGAACTACACTCACTGCACTCTGGGGTCTGGAATATGACAATACCTGTAATTAATAGAACTTAACCTAAATGGCTACACCTGGAAGGGGAAAACCCACTGCTAACCCTACCTTCTGAGACACACTCTATCTTTCTATAGCCCCCAATAGTCGATCATATAATACTTGAACACTACTAACTCTGAAACCTCGTAAGTATTCCCATAGTCAGAGTGCACACCCTATAGCGCTTCAACTCTTATTTCTTTCGGTTCAACTTTCAAAATTCAAACTTGGATTATAACACTTAACATGGATATCACCAAGCCTTTGATGAATCATACTACTAGTCTTTCTCCACCTAGAAAATCAACGGTACTACTATGTCTACTAGCCACATGCAATATGTAACAGTCTTAGAAAATGCCGCAACTTCATATCACCTTGCGCATACTTCTACCTCATACATACAACATCATACTTTGTTATGAATTAAATAAACTTAATCTATTACGTACACTGTTCAAGCCTATTAGATTGCTTCCATAAAACCGGTATCATTACCCAAGCAATCATCACAACTACCTTAATAGCCATCAATTGTTCATACTTAATGTCTAGTGCTAAGCATGATTTATAGCCCAACCTGACACATAATTCTAACAAAAAATTCATCATTAATCTTAAGCCACTATTCCTACATCCACATCCTACATTAAATTCAAGCCAAAAGTCTAGCATCAATCATCTACCATAAATGAGGAAGGCAACATAACATACTAGTCCATCAAATTGGGATATTATACCCAAATACCTCGAAAATCTACTGCATACCTTCTCACAAGTAGTACTAGTTTACAACTACTAACGGAAAGAAGGTCAAGGGGGGGTAAAGTCACGTAATATACATGGTCAACCTTAATCTTATATTATATCCCCATACAATCTTATCTACTTATACGGTTTTCTCACATCACACTTACTTGCCCAAGCGTGCATTTAGACTACTTTCAAATTCCACAAACAACCATGAGTCTATAATTATTACTTACTGGCTCACCTAGCCATTTTCATACTTCAAGCAGACAATAATTCACCTTAACTAATAACTCTTTCTCTACCTTCTACTAAACTAACACACAAGGATGTATCACTTTAATACCAACTCAATCTTATGCAAAAAGGTTTGGCTATACATACTCTCAATAAATCGCCCTTTTCAATTTTCTTGCCATTACGCCCCTAAACACCCTAATTCCAACCAACACAAGAATCAACAAGATGGACAACAAGTTGCTAGTGAATCGAAATAGATCACACACGGCTCTACTAGACTTTGATTTTTAAACAACACAACGATAACAAGGTTACAAGAGATAGAAACTTGACTCACAATAATCAATGATCTAAGAATACATATCTTACTCTGTATGAGTAAAAATCTGAGTCAAACACTCCCCCCACAGACTACCATATAATCCACACATATTACTAGCTACCACATTAGTCTATAACTATAAAGGGGTAAATCATCCTCAAACATCAGTTATTCAACTAAACACATTTATCTACACAAAAGTTATCCTCACTCTGATTTCTAACCTTGTGACTTTGTATCACCAACTTCTTGGTCTAATGTCACTACTAATAGGTCATGACACCGACACTTTAACTTATACTACTACTCAAGTGGAAATAAAGTTCCAACATTCTGCTATACCTTATTCCCTCATAAGCATGACATTTGCAACATAAAATTTTTGGAAAGGGACTGAATACACTTAATACCGCAGGCTCAAAAGCACGATTTCATCAGAATCAAAGTTCACATGAAAATTAATATACTCTGAAGCACTAACAGACTCTTCTTCAGTCCTTTCACAATCTAAAAATCTTATATGGTTCAATCAAAAAGGCTATACCATTTAGATTTAAGACTTCTACACCTGAATCACTTCAACAAGGAGATATATCTGAACACATCAAAGTAAGGAAAGAATTGGGATGCCTTTACTTTCATATGGGGACACCATAGCACGAATTAGAGTATAAAAGAGGAACATTCTGGCTCAATAGAACAAACTAGAACATGAAGAAAGGGAAACATTCCTAAACTCCTAGTAGCCTCCTACTTATAAGTGTGGCGTGCTACACACCCATAAATAAGACTCTACCCGTCGCGATTTCGCAGACACCCTGGGACCATGAACCATGCTCTGATACCAAGTTTATCACTACCTGAACTAGGTCCTGGCCATGACAGACATCCCAAACCATGAAGGCCCAAAACGCCCTTCTATATCTGGTAATCATGCATAACATTCATAGAATAAAAAAATATATGGAAACATAATCTACTACGAAACCATGGTTAATTCTAAATTCAACATAAGTATGGAAATTATAAAGCAACTACATCTAAATAATATCTGACTCAGTCTGCGAAATCTCTACTACATGAAAATCTGACAACTGTCTGAAACTGAGACAAGGCCCCCAGTAAACCAAGACTGAAATAAGTGACATAATCTGAAAAGATGGGCCTTCTGGAATAGAAAAGGTTCACCACTACATAATCTGATCAGCAGTCTGAATTATCTATTGCTTATCTGGACCCCTAGACTGAGCCTCAGAACCTGAGAGGTAGGGGGTCAATACAAATGTACTAGTACGTAGAGCTAATCCAAAATAGTCATTTATAATCAACATATATGAGAGAAGTTTTAAAAAAATTGATAAATATATCATACAGTAAGAAATCACATGGGCATTTTTGAAAGACTCTGTAAAATCATCTGAACTTTGTGACTCTTTGTTTTACTTCGGCGCTAGGTGGTATACCCTACAACTCTATTATTCCATGGGCTATATGAAGTCTATCATTAACTCGGCAGCCAAGCCCCCAATCCAAGTTTTTCGCAAGGGTCGGAGTCTCTGCTCTGTATGCCACAGGGCACTAGGCCAGCGTAAAAATCTCTCATGGGGAAATAATGTACCCGTATCGGCAAAACACGATTTCAGGCTAAGAGTTACTCGAACTCAAGCCTTCTTCGGGTAACCACCTAACCCTCCTTAAGACCATTTTTAACTCTTTCAAAACATGCATTCTCTGAAAACGTAGTCTGAAATCATACTCTGAAAACATACTCTGTTATGGCATACATACTTATGGTATCGTCATACCATTGACTTACAAGTCATATCTATGAGCCATTATTAGTCTATCGTACATCTCTGTTTTCAAAACACAAGTTTTGGGACCACAATTTCAATAATTCAATTCAAAAAAACTCTTTCTCAAACCTCATGTAAACACATACAAGGAACTCTCTTAATCAAACATTTCAATAGTACAATACAAGGTAGTCATGTCAAAGTTCTCAATTCATATGCAATTCTTTCTCTTAAACATGAGAACACATTTATATCAAGAAACACCCTCTCAATGATTTCAAATCATACTCAAACGCTATAATATTGCGAAAACATCTTTCAAATCATAAAACCATAATCTTTAATTCAATACAAGAGAGGGAGTTCATAATTTATGCTCTCAATAATCTTAAATCTCAATTTCATACATATACATATATATATGTAAATCAATTTAGGGGAAAAGACCACAAGGCCAAAGCGATAGTAGCATTGAAACTTCTGAAATGCATAACCAATAATATAGTTTTCAAAACCCCCATAAAATTCATGCATCAAATTCTTTAAATCATGCTTTACTAATTTCAAGCCCATGTAGTTTTTAGGATAAACCCCACCTACCTCTATTTCGGAGAATAATGAATGATTCTTGAAGCTTACCGATTGGGGATTCCAAATCTCTAATTATCTTTAAAAACTCACGGTTGAATCTTAAATTATTTGGGATTCTTGTTTGAAACCCTAGAGAGCATTCTTGATGAATTTTGGTGAAAGTGTATGTATTTAGGTGTATTTGGGATTAAATCTCATGTTTGGACGAGTTTAGGGCCATGGGAAATGTCTAGTTTGACCTTGGAATTTAAAATCCGAGACTGGAACGTCGTAAAAGGCTTCACCGCGATGTGCTGGAAATCGCGGTGAGCTACTGAAATTGACAATTGTCGATTTAAGGCTCATCGCAACGTAGTGGCCAGTCAATCTAAAATGCTGACACTAAAAATGCTCTAACTTCTTCATCGAGTGTCCGTTTTAGGCGAATTTGGTATCGATGGAAAGATAATTCGAAGATATGTCTTTTGATATATTGTAGGCAACCCAGTTAGTTATATACAAGGAGAAATGGTCAATTGAAGTTGACTCAAGTTTTGACGCTCATTAAAACTCGAACGATAGGAAAGCTTTCAACTTGACCTTGAGTTAGGGGACCTTTATGATCTCAGTTCATGCTCAAATAGGTTACCACACAACATACTTGATTAACATGGAAAATTTTCATTGGATTTATGGATTTTAGATCATCTATGTATAGAAATAACGGTTTTCATTCTAGCCCGAAACACGGGGCGTTACAATCTTGGGATTATTTGCAAACCAAACGGCCCCTTAAAGGTTTAGATATGTGAGTCTATTTTCATAACACATTCTTGAGTCAGGGCTATAAAGTATAAAGTAGTGTAGTACTATGTATTAGTATTTCTATATTCTACTAGATGTAGAAACCCGCGCTAGCACGGGCCTAATAACAATGAGCTAAATTTAATTTGTAACCGTCAATTTTGTATGTCACAATTACAATTACATCAGGGTTTTTTTGTGTTTAAATTTAGTTTTAATATAAAAGTTGATAGTGTGTTTGAGTTATTTATTGTTGATCTTCTTCCGTGATTTCCCACTTTGGGGTTGGAATTGGTCTTTAGTGTTGTCAACAATTTCGCCGGAACTGGTCTCAGATATCGTGACATCACACAATAACTATACAAGGCATGAAAAGGCCAGAATAGCCAGCTCACCAAAAGCACGCTCATGCATCTCGTACCTAATAATGGCTGCAAAGTCAATATCATAACCAGTCAACATTGTCGCAATCAATGTTACACCATCCCATGTAAGTAAGTTGTCCACTGCAGTCGGATATAAATGATAATGCACTACTAGCCACAAGAACTTTGTGGCAAAATTCAACCTCCCAATCAATGTTGCACCATCCCATGTAAGTAAGTTGTCCGCTGCAGTCAGATATAAATGACAATGCACTACCAACCACCAAAACTTTGTGGCAAAATTCAACTTCGTTTTCTTAATCATATCTTTTCCCTCAATCCAAGGGGCATCCACACCATGCGGTAAATATAACTGGCAATCTTTCTCGCCAAATTAACCCTCACTTTTATGCTCCGTATCTCACATGGCACATCTGTCATGTGCCAATCTCAATCAGTGATCATATTTTGTTGTAGACATAGGATTTATATAATCTTGTTGTAGAAAAAAAGATCCACAATTAAAATAAGCTTATCATCATATAATAAACTACTATACAGGAATCACTATAAGCAGTAAAGAGACCGGTAGCCCATCTCCCGATCAATGTGGGCCTCTAATGCACTTTAAATCCACAAGATTCGAATATTTACTTTCTTGAACACCGTACCAAGTCAAAACTAAGACAAACAAATTGAAATAGAGGGAGTATTAAACTGAAAGTAGCTTTAAATTGGTCCCTAGGAGAACGTCTTTCAAATGGCTTACCTTGCTTTAGTTTTTTGGTGATTCCACTAATGAACAATATTTAAGACCAGAATTTCAGCCCCTCTCCATCTTGATGAAGATTTGTCAATCGTATTGATAGGCTGGGTCTGCACACGTTTGCTGCCTATTCTCGCCTTACCCTCATGAACCAAAAAATGAGTTATACATTGTATTCAACTGTACATTGGTAGTCCTGCAACAATGTCACCAAGAAATGAAAACTGGAAAAAAACTCAATCTTTAGTATATTCAGTTAAATCACAAAATTGAATTGATTTACCACAAACTTGAAACAATATATTCCCTTCTCTTTGATTATTCTCCAATCACAAATTTGAATTGATTTACCACAAACTTGAAATACTAATTTCCCTTCTCTTTGGTTATTCTCCGGCCACGAGTCTCATAAACCTTTTTTGGATCTTTTATTGCTCCCATTAGCAAGCAAAGCATCGATTTCTATTGATTCATGTTGATGGAGTCACCAACAAACACTAACCTTTTCCTCTGATAAGTTCCAACATCTGAGTAGCATTGAACCTAAATCATAAAATAGAAAGCTAGGAATCTTTAAATTTTTCAAAAAAATCAAACTGCTTAAACTAAAAATAGCCAACGGATGTATGATATATTTATGTGTAACATCGTGTATAACCATAGTATAAACTATGTATAGCGTCTAGGAAAAGTAAAGAGGCTGGTAGAGTTGTTGCCATGCGAACAGGAGGTCACAAGTTTGAGACATGGAAACAGTCTCTTGTAGAAATGCATGGTAAGGCTGCGTACAATAAACTCTCGTGTTTCGGCCCTTCCCCAGACCCGCAAATAGCGAGAGCTTAGTGAAGTAGGTTGTGACTTTCTTTCTTATTACACGTCCTATTGTTTTATTATCCAGGCAATGAAACGGTACAGTTTAAGAAATGGATCCACACACAACAAAAAAAGGAAGGAAACAATAAGGGGCAAAAGTGTCAAGATTTTATTATTTTACCTTGGAATGTTGATACGCCCAAATTACAACTCTCGTTAGAAAGTGCAAGCGGTCGCTGTCAAATATAGAACTCAACTGGGTTGGGTGTCAAATCCCACAGGGAATACTATGATCACTAAGTATTGCGATTATTATTAGACTGTTGATCGAAGGTTCCAAAGTAAAGAGGGGTTTCAGTTTAAGTGCACAATAATTTTATCAGTGTAACAATGAGATGATATGTGTAATAGTATTTTATTGCAGAGAAAGACAAGTTATTGTTATGTCCACCTTGTAACTTTTAATTCTCTATTAACTATGAGTATTAAGGATTTATACATGCATGCACTTATAGAGAGATGTATTCGAATTCTAAATCCAAGTGTTTCTCAACCATCAAGGATTAATTCACTTTAGTTCTCTCGAATCCAAAGTGTACAACCAATCATACGAACTCTCCAAGTCATCAATCCTATTAAGGTATTAACGTGTAAAATAGAGGTTGGAAACCCTATTTTCTTGTCACTACTCTCTTTTCCAAACATTAACTTTTCTATCGAATAAGTTATTGCTATAATGGCACATTCCCTATGTTTGCAACCACGAGAATTCAATCATAACGAAGAGAGCAATGATATAAGTGGATCAACATATCATAAATTCAAAAACCCATAGCAATAGAGAGTATACTACAAGGTTTCCATATCCCTAAAAAATAAGCTTAGCTACTCATGAACCAAAAGGAAATAACCATAAGAATGTTCATCATACCCAAAACTAGAGGATGATCTTAGTGTCCACAAAATAGAGAAAGCAAGAGGAGAAAACGTTTTCTCCCTCTCACCCTCAGCTAAGCCGTCTTTTCTTGTTTTCGAAAATAATACAGAATAAAGAATAATCCATAAAAATTCAGCCATAAGGCTTTTAATAACATCTTTCTCTAATAAATTGCTACTGAGTCCTCAACTATTTAAAAATATTGAGTTTGCCCAGGAAAAGTTCCCATATATCACATTCAGTCCAAAAGCTGCTTTGCTTTTATGTGAAGTTTCCTCTGCTATCCACAGGTCCCCAAAGTGTTGTAATCTTCCTCATTAGTACCTGAAAAGCATGCTAATCACATAGGTTAGCTCACTTAACTAAAAATAGACTAAAAGTGCAAGAATTATGTATTTTATCCTCAAAACTTAGCTAAAACATGGGTAAGTTATGGTGCTTAGACGTATAAATACGCCCAACATCACCACCCCACACTTAAATATTTATTTGTCCTCGAACAAAATAATACATCCATGCAAATACCTAACTAAACTTCACAAGAGCAACACAAAATTTTCAACAAGACATACACAACAATTATTAACAAAGAGTAGATTTCTGGATCATTACTAGAAACAACTCACCCTCCAACATAGACTCATTAAGTTGGTTAATTCATATACACAAGTTAAGTCAAGAAATCATATAAAAATATCCAACAATCATCAACCATGTGCGCTCACACAAGAAAGTTACCCATAATCACTCATAATTTTGCATTCTTAAAAATATATGGGTATAAGAACTTGCTTGCTCTCACTCTCACAAAGAATTCTTAGATTACAACTGATGACCATATGCTTGCCCTTAGTGTAATGCTCCACTAATATCAGAATGCTAAGGTTAGGATCAAATAGGTCTTTTACGGTTGTAATGTAGTCTAAAGAGATGGGTAGGACTATTTTGGCCAGAAATAGTGACTATGTTCCCTAAGCGCTTTAATACACTACATTATGCCATTTAGACCAAATTTTCACAACCAAACTACCTTTCTTTCATCTACCAACCTCTTTTATCTTCACCCTATTTTACTACTCAATCAAAAACACTATGATGGGAGTATACAACTCTTTTATTTTGTATCAATTTAGACTATTTGCCTTAGTCGAGATGCACAATGTCCAAGAAAGGACCAGGGCGCCACTTCTAATCACAATATTTTCCTATACCAATAACTAAACTTTGGGGCATCACTTTTACCATTTTTTTCTTATTTTGCCACACTCTTAACTCAACTTGATTCTATATTTTAAAGTGCTTAGGAGCTTTTGGATCAAATTATGGTCTTTAAAAAAATAGATTAGGCTACATATGAGGTTGCTCTTTATTTCGCTTCACACACACACTAAGCAAGTTCTAGAATCAGTCGCAACAAAGAATATACAATAACCTTACACACACATGGCACATGGTCAACTTAATTAGGAGCATTATAGATTCTTGACCCAACAGATAAATGAATTAAACCACAACCAATTATCACAACACGAGTCACAACTTAGAGCCTAAATATTTCAATAGTAGTGATTCAACACAAACTCATGTTATAATGCCATGCTATCTATAAGAACAATTTCATGCAACAATCTAACTAATTCTCTCTTAAGATGGTCGTCAACCATCCATCATTGAGAAAAGTGACTAATTACGACTAAACCAAAACAACTGTAGAATAAATGTGGGCAAGCAGTAGGCAATACAGCAGACAAAGCAATCAAGGCGTACTTGTACCCTCACCCCACACTAATAAGGAACACACTTCCCTCAGTGTAAATAAATAATCAAAAACTTATTTAGTCAGACTCTTCCTCTACATCCGGGGTCATACCCCCTGCGTCAGAATTATCATCGGAGTCTTCATCACCAGAGTTGTCCTCCATATCAGAGTCTAGCATTCGGTGATCATCGTCTGTTGGCACATCATCATCTAGAGGTTCTTCAAAATTTACCCACACTCCACACATGGCCCGAGCATGATCATTAAGTAGGTAGTCATAGTCAAGCTGCCGAAGCTTTGCAGCAGTAGGCACACGACCCCCATTCATCATAGTAAACCTAGTCATGCCATACAGATAGCGGAAAAAACTCTCATCTGGAACATGTCTTTCAGCAGTGGTAAGGTTAATGCCTTGACTAGTTTCTGGATCTTTGATTTTCGTGAGATTCACCTTCTTTGGGTTTTGTGGCAACTTATAGTCTGCTGGCTCCTTCTCAATGTGCTCTTTCCTTAAAATTACAGTCAACAAGTTGCCAAAACTGAAGTGGGACTTGCTGTGCAACCTTGCTTTGTGCATCGACGCGCGTATAGTTGCACCATTGTTGATGGAAACATTCGTCATTAAAGAATATACCAAGCAGACTCGATCACGCGTGACCTTAGTGTATTGTGTCCCAAGAATCAAGCAGGAATTGACTATTCTTAACCATATGTGAGCTTCTCTATTCAAACAAGCATATGGGTAAGTATTGTGACGACCATTATCCTTATGACGAGTCCATCGGGTCATGGACCTTGATCCACACAACGTATATCTGATGGATCTGTAGGGAGGTTTGTTGTAGATCTCCTTGAGTGGTGATTGATCCATACTTGGAGTACCCTGGAAAGAGTTAAAGAAATCAGCATTCAATTGCAAGACCTGCCCTCGAATCTTTACTTCATTTACCATAGTCCTTGGGGACCAGTTGGCATAAAACTCTCGAGTCAAATCAAGATTACACTCGCCCATGTCTCGGAAGATGAAGTCAAGCTTTAGTGCCATAATCTTTGCCAGAATGTGAGGGCAGTTCTTTGCTAAACTTTTCTTTTGCATCAACTCCACATGCACATATTTCTTCACTTAATTATTTTTATACCATTCCTTCTCTTCCTATTCTAGAACCCATTTGATCCCAAAAGTGCATCGATGCACTTGAAGAGAGGAGGAATCAACCTGGTCCTTTCTTGCCATTTTTTGACCTTTTTTTGATGTGGATGCTTTCTCCTTTCCTTGTCGTCCTTTTGGAGCCATGTTACTTGATGATAAATGCTTGATGAACCGTGAAGGTAAGCCTGCAAGATTAGATGAGAAAAGAGAAGGGCTTGGAGAGGGAAAAGGTATTTGGACGGTGCTTAGGTCAAAGAAAAATGGAGTGGGATTTAAGAGTAGAGAATATGTTTAAAAGATGAGACATGGGTCGGTTTGATCCATTCAAAAATGGATTATTAGGAAAAACTTACACTGATAGGCGGCGCCCATGAAATCGCCTAAGAATAAGTAGGCGGCGCCTAACCTATCGCCTAAGTGAGGTAGTGAGCATAGGCGATGGAGTAGGCGGCTCCTAACTTATCGCCTATATTGACATAGGCGATGCCTAACCTATCGCCTATGTTGACATAGGTGGCGCCTAACCTATCGCCTATGTTGACATAGGCGGCGCCTAACCTATCGCCTAAGTGAGGCAGTGAGCATAGGAAATGGCATAGGCGGCGCCTAAGCTATTGCCCATGTTGACATAGGCGGCGCCTAAGCTATCGCCTATGTTGACATAGGCGGCGCCTAACCTATCGCCTAAGTGAGGCAGTGAGCATAGGCGATGAAATAGACGATGCCTATATGCACTTATGTGCTGCCTTGAAGTTGTAATGCACCTATACCAGTTGCTACATGCCTTCTTTCCCAATTTTCAAGTGAATTCGAATGTTGCACTCAGAAATGTGTACGTCATCAATAGACTTACCACCCTTGATGTAGTTGATTTTCTCACCAAATTTAAAACTAATTGTCTTCTTAATGCCTGCAGTACCTACACTTATTCAGAACAAACAAACAAGATGATTAGAGGGATGGGTTGCATCCCACCAAGCGCCTTAGTTTTGGTCGTGGCTCGACTCTTTTTTTTGAATTTTCATTTACCAAAAACAAAATCCTAGTAAAACCATGGGTTGCCTCCCATGTAGTGCTTGATTTATTGTCGCGGCATGACACAGTTATCTCGATTACTCAGACTTCATCGAGATATATGGTGGCTATACATTTTATCGAGTCGGTTGGACCGATATATATCTTCACTCTTTGGCCATTCACCTTAAAGACACTACCATCATCGTTTTCTAACTTTACTACTCCAGATGAGTAGACTTGGCTGATTCTGAATGGACCAGACCATTTAGACTTCAACTTACCTGGAAACAGCTTTAGTCTGAAGTTGAAAAAGAGTACCAAATCGCCTTTCTGAAAGTTTTATGGGATAATCCTCCGATCATGGTACTTTTTCATCCTTTCCTTGTAAAGATCTGCTCTTTCATATGCATTGAGACAGAATTCATCCATCTCGTTCAGCTGTCCCAATCTCATATTTATTGTATCATCCCAGTTCAGGTTAAGCTTCTTCAGTGCCCACATTGCTTTATGTTCTAGCTCAATTGGCAAGTGACAAGCCTTGCCATAAACTAGTTGGTATGGTGACATGCCAATTGGTGTCTTGAACGCAGTCCTATATGCCCATAAGGCATTATCCAGCTTCCTGGACCAATCTTTCCTGCTGGCATTCACAGTCTTAGCAAGGATCAGCTTGATTTCCTGGTTTGAGACCTCCACCTGCCCACTAGTTTGTGGGTGGTACGGTGTAGTTACCTTATGTTGCTTAACCCCATACTTTATCAATACGGCTCTGAATAGCTTGTTGCAGAAATATGATCCTCCATCCCAAAATGAGAGAAGATATTTCTCTTTAAGAATGCCACAACACTCTTACCTTTATTATCAGCTAGAGAGACTGCTTCAACCCATTTGGATACGTAATCCACAACAACTAAGATATATTTCATCCCAAATGATCTCACAAACGGGCCCATAAAATCAATATCCCAGACATCGAATAACTCTACTTCAAGCATTTTGGACATGGGCATCTCATGGTGCTTTGAGATAGAACCTTGTCGCTGGCACTGATCACATTTTCTTACGAAATCGTAGGCATCCTTGAATAATGATGGCCAATAGTAGCCACTTTGCAGTACTTTCTTGGTCGTCCGATCACCTGCATGGTGACCTCCAACTTGGGAAGCATGGATTACTTCCAGTATGCTAGACACCTCTACTTCTGGGATGCACCACCTAATAATACTGTCAGCACACCGTCGAACAAGATACGGCTCATCCCAAAAGTAATGCTTCACATCATGCATGAACTTTTTCCTTTGATGAAAGGAGAGATTCTCAGGAATCACTTTGTTTATCACGTAGTTAGAGAAATCTACATACCACGGTAAGTTTTCCACCATAGTTGCTAGAATCTTTTCATCGGGGAATGCATCATCAATCTCAAGGTCGTTCTGCACTGTGTGCTCACTCTCAAGTCTGGATAGATGATCAGCTACTTGGTTTTCACAACCTTTTCTATCCTTTACCTCGAAATTAAATTATTGAAGCAGTAGCACCCACCTAATTACCCTTGGCTTGGTATCCTTCTTTGCCATTAGATATCTCAGAGCCACATGATCTGTATGAACCACTACCTTGGTTCCCAACAAGTAAGCACAGAACTTCTCAAAAGCATAAACAACCGCGAGAAGCTCCTATTTAGTGATGGTATAGTTCTTCTGTGCTCTATTCAAGTCCTTGCTCTCATAGTAAATTGGATGAAAGAGCTTTTCTCTTTTCTGACCAAGTACAGCACCTAAAGCTACGCCACTTGCATCACACATAATTTCAAATGGTAGAGACCAATCGGGTGCTACAATAATAGGGGCTTCAACTAGCTTCCCTTTGAGGCATTCAAATGCCTTCAAGCAATCTTCACCAAAGTAAAACTTTGCCTCCTTCTCTAAAAGTTTGCATAATGGGTTTGCAATCTAGGAGAAGAGTTTAATTAACCTCTCATAAAAACCAGCATGACCGAGAAAACTACGAACCCCCTTTATAGAAATTGGAGGTGGTAGTCTCTCTATAACTTTAATCTTGGCTCGATCAATTTCAATTCCTTTTTCAAAAATTTTATACCCGAGAACAATGCCTTCCTTAACCATAAAATGGCACTTCTCCCAATTTAGCACAAGATTAAATTCCACACATCGCTGCAAAGCCATACTCAGATTTGCCAAGCATGACTCAAATGACTCACCTACAACCAAAAAGTCATCCATAAATACCTCCAAGGTGTCTTCGACCATATCTGAGAAAATGGATATCATGCATCGTTGAAAAGTGGCAGGTGCATTACATAGCACAAATGGAATCCGTTTGAATGCAAAAGTACAATATGGGCATGTAAAAGTGGTCTTCTCCTGATCTTCAGGAGAAATGCAAATCTGGTTATATCCAGAATAACCATCCAAGAAACAGTACCATCCCTTTCCTACCAATCGATCAAGCATTTGATCCGTGAATGGCATTGGGAAATGGTCCTTTAACGTCCACGATTTTAGCTTCCGATAATCCATACACACCCTCCACCCTGTGACATGCCTGAGTGGAATTAGCTCATTTTTCTCGTTCGCCACTACTGTCATGCCCCCTTTTTTTGGGCACACATTGTACAGGACTCACCCATTTACTATTTGAGATTGGGTACACCACCCCTGTATCTAGCCACTTGATGATTTCTTTCTTCACCACCTCTTGCATAGGTGGATTCAGATGACACTGATGCTCAATAGTGGGTACACAATCTTCTTCTAGCTGAATCTTGTGCATACATATGCCAGGAGGGATACCAATGATATCTGCAATAGTCTAACCAATAGCTCTCTTGTATCTCTTAAGAACAGAGATGAGAACCTCTACCTGTTGTTCACCTAAATCAGCAACAATAATTACTGGCAGTGTATTTCCACTACCCAAGAACACATACCTCAGATAATTGGGTATCTTTTTCAAATCTAACACCGGTGGCTCTTCAATTGATGGCTTTGCCGGGGGTGAAGGTCGATTCTTAAGGTCAAGGTCTAGCTTCTTGGGGGCATAAGAATACGACCCCATTCCTGTCAAAGCACAAACAATTTCTTTGTACTCTTCAACATCCTCATGATCAAAGTTCATAAGCACAACAGCCAATGGCTCAACAGTAAGTTGCTTCTCCAAAGATAATTCCTGCTCATCCTCATAATAAACATCAACTATAGAGCACACATTCATATCCTTGGGCTGCTTCATTGATTTGTATACATCAAAATGTACCACTTCGTCATTCATCCAAAATAAAAGCTTATTTGCTCGCAAATTAATAAACACACTTTCGGTTGCGAGGAAAGGTCGACCCAAGATTATGGGCACCTCGAAATCCACCTCTCAATCAAAAATAACAAAATCTGCAGGAAAAATAAAGGTAGCAACCTTCACTAATACATCGTACAGAATACCAACAGGTCATTTTACCGACCTATCTGCCATTACAAGCCACATGTTGGTTGTTGTAGGATCCCCCAGCCCCAACTGTTTATAAATGGCTAGCGGCATCTAATTAATGTTAGCCCCCAAATCACACAAAGCCGTAGCAAAATCTAAAGATCCAACCGTGCAAGGAATAGTGAAAGCACCCAGATCTGCCTTCTTCTATACCAAAGACCTCGTGGCAATCGCACTGCAATAATGGAAATTATCTGCCGGTTCATAGCTCGCTGCCCTTTTCTTTGTCAAAAGTTCCTTCATGAATTTGGCGTACCCTGGCATCTGCTCCAGTGCCTCCACCAAAGGTACATTTATAGTCAGTTGCTTCAACATGGTCATGAATTTATTGAACCTGGTGTCATCAACCTTCTTCTTCGGTCTCTAAGGAAAAGGGGGGGTGGATTTGGAAGAGTTTTCTCCACCACTTCCTTTTCATTGTGCTTCCCATTATCAATCTTTTCAGACTGCTGAAAGCTAGGTGTAGTATCATGAATGACCTCATCCTGATTTTCAACTTTTACAGAATCATCACAATCCGCTTCAACAACATTCTCCTCCATACTATCAACCATAGACTTACCCTTGGATAGATTTTCCAACACCTTACCACTCCTGGTAGTAATATCCAAACATGATCCATCTTTCCTTGGATTTTTTGCACAGTGTCACTTGGTAAAGTGCCAGCTTTTCTTCGATTGAATGCCACCGATAGTTGACTCATTTACTGTTCCAACTGTTTTATTGAAGTGGAATGCGAGTCAACCAATTGATTCATTGAGGACAAATTATTTTTTACCTCAACTACTCCCGTGTTGGTTGCCTCCACTCCTTTCAACAGCTTGGCCATTATGTCCTCCATGGACATCTTCCCAGAGCTAGGTGCAGCAGCTTCACGATTTCCAGGAGGGACATACAAACCGCTCCTGTCATTCTTATTCTTCCAATTCCCTTGGTCTCGATCCGTGTATCCAGATTTTTCATAATAGTTTCGACCTTGGTTTCCTTGGCCACTGCCTCGGAAACCCCCTTGATTATTCAAGTAATTTGCTTTCTCCTCATAATCGGAGTTAGCTCTTCCCTGTGATACAACAGCTTTGACCTTTTCTATCTTTCCTGATAATAAATACTTAGTAAGAAGGTCCATCTGCATTTTTATGTGAGCCATATCCTGGTCACGTTCCTCTTCCCTTCGCTTCTGTTCTGCCGTCATGCTAATAGATATAGTAGAGCTTGCTACCTCAGAATCCCTGGTATGCCAAGCTCTACTTTACTTTATCATACGAGCGAGCATGTCAAATGCCTCAAGAAAAGTAAGGTCCATGAATGACCCACCCGCAACATTATCTACCACTGGCTTAGTCATCGAGTTCAAAGCCCTATATAATATCTCCATCAAGTGGGCATTGGTCATCTGATGATTTGGGCACCGCATAAGCTTCTTATTGAACCTATCCCAAGTCTCGTGGAGAGCTTCAGTTGGAAGCTGTCTGAAATTGCTTATCTCATCTCTCAATTGTGCCCTCTTGGACGGCGAAAAAAATCTTTCTAGGAAAGCATCTTTCAGTTACCTCCAATTGGTAATAGAGTCAGGAGTTAGACCATTTAACCATAGAGTTGCCTCTCCAGATAGAGACAATGGAAATAAGCGCAGCCGGATCACATTCTTTCCAACCCCTGGATTGTCAAATGATTTTCATGTTGAGATAAAATTAATCAGATGCATATTCGGATCGTCGCTTGCAAGTCCACCAAATATCCCTTTGAGTTGCAATAGCTGGATCATAGTGCTAGTGATATTGAACTTGGCTCCGGATGCTAAGGGCGGAGAAATAATATCCCCTGTGGAACCAGCCCCATCCAAGTCATCATCATCATCATCAAAAGCAACTTGCACAGCTCGGCGTTTGGGTCTCATCCTAGCTTGACGATCTCTATTGACATTCCTGTTCACTGGTGCAACCACATCATCTGCACGCCTTAGATTTAATAACTCATCATCACCTAGGTCCTCATCATCAAAATTTGGTACCCGACCTGGGTTATCAGCATTCTGTTGATTTACTTGCACAGCTACCAATGCAGTTAATCTACCCTGCTCCTGTTGAGCAGCAATCCTTTCAGGGTCTTGTTGCGCATCCATTCTGTCAATGAGATGTGGTTCGGGATTTATAGGTAATAATGGCTGACCCAATCTCTGTGTACTTGGCATGCACAATAGTCAACCTATTCAAAACAAAAACAACAAACAAAAAGTAAAGTTTGAGAATTTTTTACCAAAGGGTCTATTAACTATCACAAACTTAGTTGACAACCGTATTCCCCGGCAGCGGCGCCATAATTTGATACGCCCAAATTACAACTCTCGTTAGAAAGTGCAAGCGGTCACTGTCAAATATAGAACCCAACTGGGTTGGGTGTCAAATCCCACAGGGAATACTATGATCACTAAGTATTGCGATTATTATTAGACTGTTGATCGAAGGTTCCAAAGTAAAGAGGGGTTTCAGTTTAAGTGCACAATAATATTATCAATGTAACAATGAGATGATATGTGTAATAGTATTTTAATGCAGAGAAAGACAAGTTAGGGTTATGTCCACCTTGTAGCTTTTACTTCTCCATTAACTATGAGTATTAAGGATTTATACGTGCATGCACTTATAAAGAGATGTATTCGAATTCTAAATCCAAGTATTTCTCAACCATCAAGGATTAATTCACTTTAGTTCTCTCAAATCCAAAGTGTACAACCAATCATACGAACTCTCCAAGTCATCAATCCTATTAAGGCATTAACGTGTAAAATAGAGGTTGGAAACCCTATTTTCTTGTCACTACTCTCTTTTCCAAACATTAACTTTTCTATCGAACAAGTTATTACTATAATGGAACATTCCCTATGTTTGCAACCACGAGAATTCAATCATAACGAAGAGAGCAATGATATAAGTAGATCAACACATCATAAATTCAAAAACCCATAGCAATAGAGAGTATACTACAAGGTTTCCATAACACTAAAAAATAAGCTTAGCTACTCATGAACCAAAAGGAAATAACCATAAGAATGTTCATCATACCCAAAACTAGAGGATGATCTTAGTGTCCACAAAATAGAGAAAGCAAGAGGAGAAAATATTTTCTCCCTCTCACCCTCAGCTAAGTCGTCTTTTCTTATTTTCAAAAATAATACAGAATAAAGAATAATCCATAAAAATTCAGCTATAAGGCTTTTAATAACATCCTTCTCTAATAAATTGCTACTGAGTCCTCAAATATTTAAAAATATTGAGTTTTCCCGGGAAAAATTTTCCATATATCACATTCAGTCCAAAAGCTGCTTTCCTTTTATGTGAAGTTTCCTCTGCTATCCACAGGTCCCCAAAGTTCCGTAATCTTCCTCATTAGTACCTGAAAAGCATGCTAATCACATAGGTCAGCTCACTTAACTAAAAATAGACTAAAAGTGCAAGAATTATGTATTTTATCCTCAAAACTTAGCTAAAACATGGGTAAGTTATGGTGCTTAGACGTATAAATACGCCTAACATCAAATGTCACAATCTTGTGCATGGCTCACTCCCCTGTATTCCAAACTTACTGCAGATTAAGTGACGTTGAGATATGTGCACAAACTTTTCATTTGAGAAATTCTACATAGCGATCACAAGACAAAACAATCAACCAAATTCAGTATTCTAAGTGAGAAACATGATTTCGACATTAGTTGGCTACGTAGTTAGCTATAGTACACCTGCTTTAGAACATTGTGATAATCACTCTAGCCCATTCTGAGTTCTATATATAAATGTCATCTTTAAAACTTTGAATTCTTAATTAGAAATGGCTAAGTTATACAGTTGAATAGTAAACCACATATCTACAATAAAGAAAAGTTTATTAATGAAGGTAACAACAGTAAATATAAACAATATACCTGAAAGACAACGCACAGTGTCAGTATATTCGAGAATCTAGTGCAACTACGTGAGAAAGAATTACAGGTAGAATGTTAGTGGATGTTCAATGATATTGGCAATTGTTGTTAGTATGTTTATATATGAGATATGCTAGTGCTTTTTCTTTGTGTGACAGTTTTGAGTTCTACAAAAAAAAAATTAAATCGAGTTAGGAATTAACTGGTTTGAAAAGAATTCTAAAGCAAATAGAATTACAATTATTTATTATAACTAAAAATACAATCTAGCATTCAGTATCCATAAATTTCAACCACAACAATAAAAAATTCTAAAAGAACTAACAAAACTAAGAAGGTAAAAGAACAGGAAAGGAAAAATGAAACATTACCATCAAATTCTAACACGAAGGAGAAGACGGGGGTGTGTTAAGTATCATATTGATTGAGGAAATAGGTTATAAATCATCCCCTCATAGGCTAGCTTTGGAGGTTGAGTTAGGCCCATGCTTCACCTCTTCACACTTATTATGGAGGGCGTGCTTTGGAACTTCATTTCACTTAATTTATGCTAAAACCAACATAAGATAACCTAAGTATGGTAATATTGTTACAACTTGGAGCGAACATTTAATATAGTTCACTAAAATTCAAATGGCAAATTTATCTATCCTATAACTGATTTCCTGAACATTTGCTCTCGGCTGAATGAGAAAAGAACAAATTTTAACTCAGTGTGCAAATAGTGATAAAATCATAAGCATTCTAACTCATTATTATTATTATTATTAATATCCTGTTTTGATTCTTTTAATTATAGATTGAAAAGAGAAGTCAGAACTACACTATAACGCCCCGAGAGTACACCCTGGATATCACACGGAGATTACAGTCCTGAGAAACCACAAGCTAACCCATAAGCTGGTACCTGGTGAGGGTACTGAATAGGATAATAACATATGCAGAAAAGCAACTGATAAGCCATAAGTTAAGCAATAAAACTGATAAAATCTGTAAACAAAATTATTATTACTGATAACATATCTGAAAATGTCAACTGAAGTCTGAATACTAGATAACTATTTGTAGTGTCCGAAAGCCTCTAAAATAACTGAATATGAGTTGATGGGACAAGCCCCAACTAACTCCAACTAACTACTGAACTGAAATGATGAAAATAAATTATTTGTCCTCAAAATATGAGGACTCACCACTGCAACGGCTGATGGTCTGGAAAATCTATGTGCGATCCGAGAACTGGGCGTCCAAACCTATGATATGATACATCATAGCGCAAGAAAAGAGTATGTGATCAGTACTTTGAATGTACGGGTATGTTAAATGAGGTACGATGATATGCATGGTTTCATGAACGTGAATAATAACTGTCTGAATATATGCACAAAACATGAAGTACTGAATAGAGTGCATGAAATTTATAGATACTGAGGATACGTGAAATCTGTAAATACTAATGATGCATGAAATCTGTAGGTACTGAGGATGCATGACCAAGCATATAACATGTTTTGAATATAATCTAAAAATACTGAAGTGCTGAGATCTGATAACTGAATCACTGATATCTGCATGCTATGGTCAAGCAACTGAAACTAAATTACTGGACTAAGACTGTGGGAGGTATCATCTAACCAACATGCCCCAATCTGATTTAATCAGGGTCCAACCTGTAACCCTAGTTAGAAGGGTGATATTACCATACCACGGGTACCAACGCTGGCTATGTGGATCCACTACACTAATGGACTATCTCGAAAGACTAAAAACTGACGAGTGACCCCTGCGAGGTAGTCAAGCCTAAACTGATGGGTTACTTCTCATATCCTACACTGGATACGTAGTTCTGGAGTACAGGGACTGCTACTAATGACTCTTACTATCTGACGGGGAATCCGCCATCCCTACACTCGCTCGGTGCTAAATCCTACCCCCAACTGAACTGAGTTGAAATGTTGAACTGTTCTAAGTTTAACTGATTCTGATGACTGACTAAAATAATAATTCTCATAACATATTCTGAAACTATTCTGAAGATACTGAGACTAAATACACATCTATGTTTTCGGGTATTCATAACCCCCAGGACTCGATTGCAATAAGACTAAAATAGTACTTAAGCTTGAAGGACATAAAATAAAAGCATTTGTTCAATATTCCTCTTTGTAGGCATTTTATCAAGCACTTGGTATGCAGGTGTACATTAAGCAAGAGAATAATTTAAAGCTTGTAGTAAAAGTACAATTCCAACACCAATATCACAAATCATGAATTAAATTAGTGGACAACAACATTTAAACATGTGGAGTGGAACAAACAACATCAATTTCATGAAAACATGGTATAGGACAAGATTCATGGGAATTCATGATTAAAATCACAATTAAAATCATGGTAACTAGTAAATATCAAAACTTGGATTTAAAACATGGTACTTGGACTCCATGGGTGAAAGAAACCCCTGAATGAACACTTAACATACCTGAAAAGATTAATTCTTGAACTTTCTTGATAGAGTTCTTAAGATTTGACCTTGATTATTGAAGGCTAGGGTTTGCTAATTTGGAGAGAATATTTTTTATTTAAGGAAATTTAAGTAAAATAATGACTAATTAGGTTATTAGGGATTAAATCTCAGGTTTGGGGCTGATTAGGGTCATGGAAAAAGACCCAAATGCCCCTGAAAAGAATTAAATTTTTGTTACTGAAAATCCCAATTTTAGCCATCACCGCGATGCGGTGAGCCACTGGATTTTTGTCAGCTAGTGTAGTCCAAGGAAGAGTGAGAAATTGCATATTGGTGCGACGTGAAGGTATCGCGGAGTCTCACTGGAAAGTGACAATTGTGAAATGGCACACTGGCGTGATGCGCCGTTATCGCGTTGACACACTGGAAAATGCCAGTTGGTCACTGGAACTTCACCGCAATGCGGTACTATCAAGGTGATTCACTGGAAACTGACAAATGCCATTTGGCCTGTCACCGCGATGCGGTGTTGCTCAATTTGGCATACTGCTTCACTAAAAGTGTCAGAACTTCTCACCCGGATATCGGATTTGGGTTAAATTTATATCGTTGGAAAGCTAATTCAATTTCCTACCACCTGGTAGGTCTAATCTGGAAAATTCTAAGTGCATTGAAAGTCCTACATAGAAACTCTCATACATTAAAAGCGGAACTGAGTTAGAAAAAATATGAGGTATTACATTATCTCCTCCTTGGGGACATTCATCCTCGAATGGGTGTAATTTAAGCTGGAAATACTGAGGAACTGAGTTTACACATTGAATATGCACAACTAAAGCATGATTACCTGACTGAACTAATTTATGAATGTATGACTGTCATGAAAATAATATGTAATTGGGACTGAATATGAGATAGAGTAGAACAAGGAAAGTTGTTACCTTAGGTTGAGTCTGAGATTGCGAAGAAGAGGTGAGGATACCTGGTCCGCATATCTGCTTCTGCTTCCCAAGTAGCTCTCTCAACAGACTAATTCCTCTAAAGAACTTTGACCAAGGGAACTTCTTTGTTCCTTAGTCTGCGAATCTGATAATCGAGGATTTGGACTGAGACCTCTTCAAAAGAAAGATCATTCTAAATATTTACGCCCTCTAAGGGGACTACAACTGTCGGGTCACCTATGAATTTCTTTACCAAGGAGACGTTAAACACTGGGTCTACTGAAGCTAAGTCTTCAGGCAACTCAAGCTCGTAAGCTACTTTTTCAAAACAGCTAAGAATTCTATAAGGACCGATATATCAAGGACTAAGATTCCCCTTCCTACCAAACCTCTTCACTCCCTTCATGGGAGAGATCTTTAGATACACAAAATCACCAATCTCAAACTTGAGATCTTTCTCTCTCACATCCGCATACAATTTCATAGACTCTGAGCTGCCTTAAGTATCTCTCTGATCAGCTGAACTTTCTCTAAATCATCAAACATCAAGTCAAGACCTACTACCGTGGCTTCACATACTTCAAGCCAACCAATCGAAGATCTATATCTCCTTCTATATAGAGCCTTAAATGGAGCCATCTGAATACTGGAATGATAGTTGTTATTATATGTGAACTCAATCAAATGCAAGTGATCATCCCAACTACCCTTAAAGCCGACTACACACGCTCTCAACATATCCTCAAGGGTCTGAATGGTCCTTTCTGCTTGACCATCTGTCTGAGGGTGGAAGGTTGTACAGAGGTGAACTTGGGTACCAAGACCCTTCTGAAAAGTTTTCCAAAAATGAGAGGTAAACTGAGTACCTTTTGTCTGAGATGATAGATAATGGAACACTGTGCAACCTAACCAACTCTCTGAAATAGAGCTTGGCATAGTCCTCGTCTGAATAAGAAGTATGGAGTGGCAAGAAATAAGCTGATTTGGTCATTCTGTCCATAATGACCCAAATTGAATTATGCTACTGACGAGTATGAGGCAAACCCGTCACAAAATCCATATTCACTTCCTCTCACTTCCAAGTGGGAATACTAAATTCCTGTATATACCCACTAGGCTTCTGATGTTCAATCTTAACCAGATGATACGTCGAGCACTTAGCTACAAACTCTGTAATGTCTCTCTTTATCCCACTCCACCAATAGATCTCCCGCAAGTCGCGGTACATCTTAGTGGCCTCTGGATGAATAGGTAACGTGCACTATGCGCTTCTGCAAAAATATGTTCTCTCAACTCGTTAACACACAGAACACATAATCTACCCTGGCAATGCAATACACCATCTTCCCCTTGGAAGAAAACCTATATTTTATGATCTCTGACTGACTCTTTTTAACTTTACTAGACTAGGATCTCTATCTTGCTTTTCTTTCACTTTGGAAACCAAAGATGATTTCGAACTATTTTGAACCTAAACACTACCCTCAGCTGAATCAACTAAACGGACACCTAATCTGGCAAGCTGATGAACTTACGAAACTACCTTCTTCTTATTATCCTCAACGTGAGTAACACTAGCCATATACAATCTACTTAGGGCATCCGCCACTACATTGGCCTTTCCTGGATGATACAGAATACTCATGTCATAGTCTTTCAATAACTCTAACTATCTCCTCTGACGCAGATTTAAATCCTTCTATGACAACACATACTGCAATCTTTTATGATCTGTGAAAACATCTACATGCACCCCATACAAATAATACCTCCAATTTTCAAGGCAAAAACAATAGTTGCTAACTCAAGATCATGGGTAGGGTAATTCTTTTCATGAGGTTTAAGCTTTCTAGAGGCATAGGCTATGACCTTACCTATGTACATCAAAACACAACCCAACCCAACTCTAAAAGAATCACAATATACAACAAACCCATCTGACCCATCTGGTAAAGTCAAAACTGGGGCGGAGGTGAGTCGAGTCTTCAACTCCTGGAAACTTTTCTCATAGGAATCTGACCATTGAAACTTGACTTTCTTCTGATTCAACATATACATGGGGGATGCAATAGATGAAATCCCTTCAACAAACCATCGGTAATAGCCATACAAACCCAAGAAACTCCTGATGTCTGACGGAGAGATGGGTCTGGACCAGTTTCTCACTGCCTCAGTCTTTTGAGGATTAACTCTAATGCCATCGCCGGAAATAATATGGCCAAGGAAAGCTATTGATCTTAGCCAAAATTTGCACTTACTGAATTTGGCGAACAACTAATAGGCTCTAAGAGTGTGTAATACTATTCTGAGGTGGTCTGGATGATCACTTTCATTGCGGGAGTAGATAAGAATGTCATCAATGAAGACTATGACGAACATGTCCAAGTACTTCTTGAACACTTGGTTCATCAAGTCCATAAAATCTATTAGGGCATTGGTAAGACCAAATGACATGACTAAGAATTTGAAGTGACCATACCGAGTTCTGAAAGCTGTTTTTGTAATGTCATATTCTCTGAATCTAAGCTGATGATAGCAGGATCTCAGGTCTATCTTAGAGAAATAACTTGCACCCTGAAGTTGGTCGAACAAGTCACCTATTCTGGGAAGTAGATATTTATTCTTGATTGTGACTTTGTTCAACTGACGGTAGTCAATACATACTCTAAGAGAACCTTCTTTCTTACGTACGAATAGAACTGGTGTGCCCCAGAGAAATACTGGGCCTGATGAATCCCTTGTCAAGGAGATCTTTCAACTGTTCTTTCAACTCTTTGAGTTTAGCTGGAGTCATTCTGTATGGATGAATAGAAATAGGCTATGTATCTAGAAGAAGGTCTATTCCAAAGTTAATTTCCCTTTCGGGAGAAACTCCGAAAAGATCTTTGAGGAATGCATCTGAGAATTCATTTACGACTGGAACTGACTCAAGGCTGAGAGTCTCTGAACTAGAGTCCTTGACTCAAATAAGATGGTAGATACACCCCTTGGATATCCATTTTCTTGCCTTAAGGTACGAAACAAGTTGACCCCTAGGCGTTGTGGTACTACCCCTCCATTCAAGGACTGGCTCATTTGAAAATTGAAAATGAACTACTCTGTTTATACAATCAACTGAAGTATAGCATAAGTGGAGCCAATCTATGCCGAGTATGACATCAAAATTCATCACCTCTAACTCCACAAGATCAACTGAGGTAACTCTCTGAGACACTGTAATTGAGCAGTTCTTGTATACCCACTAAGCTATGATAGAGACACCTACTAGGGTAGACACTATGAAAGGCTCTGCTAAGATTTTAGGATAGACTCCAAAGTTGACAGCTATATAAGGGGTTACAAAAGAAAGAGAAGCTCCGAGGTATAATAAAGCATAAATATGTAAATAAAAGACCTGCAATGTACCAGTAACTACGTCAGGAGAATTTTCCTGATCTTGTCGGGACTGAAGAGGATACAATCTGTTTGGACGCTGACCACTGGTAGCACTGGAAGCGATACCCTGCTGAGTTGGGCGGCCAGCTGGAGCTAAATACTGGTGGGACTTTCCCTGTTGGCGTAAATCCCTACCTTTTTTAGCAACTACCCGACACTCCCAAATTCGGTGGCCTGGCTTGACACACCCAAAGCACACATCACTACCCGCTCTACACTCACCTTGCTAATTCCTACCATATTTCTGGCAAAGAGGATTTGTGCGAACACTGTTCATACTCTCCTGCGACTTAGAGCCTGGCACTTTATCCCTATTATCATTTCTGAATTTGGGTATTGGGGTACTAGATGAAGATAGAGCTGGGACTAAAGATTTTTTACGAAACTGAGGACGATTACCACCTTCTGACCTTGGCTGATTGAAATTAAAGCTACATGTTTTAGCCCTCTTTCTCTCCCTCTCCTTCTCTTTAGTATTCTAATCCTTAATTTGTTGAGCATGGACAATAAGCCTAGATAAGTCCATCTCCTTAATCAACATCGCAGTCCTACACTCTTTGATCACACTGTCGGATACCCCATACACGAACTTGCTCATCTTAGATATGCTATCAGATACCACATGAGGAGCATATCTGGCTAAATGTGTAAACTTAAGGGAATAAATACTCCTTCACTGTAATACTACCCTACTTCAAGTTAATTAACTCTAGAACCTTAGCTTCCCTCAATTCAAATAGAAAGAACCTATCTAAGAAAGGCGTAACAAATTCTTCCCATTCAATAGGCCCTGCGTCTACACCCCTATCTACCTTCCATTACTTAAACCATGTATGAGCTATATCTTGCATTTGATAAGTAGCTAATTCAGCAGTCTCACTAGAAGTCACCCCAATAATATTTGTTACCTTCTGGTCCATGTCTAAGAATTTTTGTGGATCCTCTTCAAATTTAGATCCCAAAAAATAAGAAGGATTCATTCGGGTGAAGTCCCGAATCCTAGCTGCGGCAGTATTGGCCACTTGGTTAGCTGGAACAATGGTTGGATAAGCATTCTGAGCCTCTACAAAGTGGGCTAGAGTAGTGAATGTAGCTTTGAACTCTGCATGAGAAACATGCTCATTCAGGGGATCTTCCTGAAAGGGTTGAGGTGCTGGCTGATTTCCCATTCTTCTTCCGTTTGTCTTTTGGGAGGCATATTCTATAAATGGAAGAGAGAGTCTATTAGAGAGATAATTTAACATGAGCATTATGCTCATTCACATGACATAAATACCGAAAGAAGGGAAACTTTTCTTAAAACGCCTCGTAGCCTCTTGTTCATAAGTGTGGCGCGCTACACACCCATGGATAAGACTCTACTTAACGCGGCTTTCAGACTCCCTAGGTCACTTTAAAACCTTAGGCTCTGATAACAAGTTTGTAACACTCCAAGAATACACCCTGGGCGTCACACGGTGCTTATAGTCCCGAGGGACCACAAGCTAACCTATGAGCTGGTACCTGTTGAGGGCACTGAATAGGATAATAACATGTGTGAAAAAACAACTGATAATCCATAAGGTTATAAGTAATAAAACTGATAGAATCTGTAAACTAAACTATTATTACTAATAACATATCTGACAATGTCAACTGAAGTCTGAATACTGGATAATTGTCTGTAGTGTTTAAAAGCCTCTAAACTAATTGAATATGAGTTGATGGGACAGGCCCCAACTAACTCCAACAAACTACTGAACTGAAAGCATGAAAATAAATAATCTATCCTCAAAATATGAGGACTCACCACAGCAATGGCTGATGGTCTGGAAAATCTATATGCGATCCGAGAACTGGGAATCCGAACCTATGATATGATACATCATAGCGCAAGAAAAGAGTATGCGATTAATACTTTGAATGTACTGGTATGCTAAATAAGGTAGGTTGATATGCATGGTTTCATGAACATGAATAATAACTGTTTGAATAGATGCATACAATATGAAGTACTGAATAGTGCATGAAATTTGTAAGTACTGAGGATGCATGACCACGCATATAACATGTTTTGAATATAATCTGTAAATATTGAAATACTGAGATCTGATAATTGAATCACTGATATCTGTATGCTATGGTGAAGTAGCTAAAACTAAATTACTGGACTGAGACTGTGGGAGGTATCATCTAACCGACATTCCCCAATCTGATTTAATCGGGGTCCAACCTGTAACCCCAGTTAGAAGAGTATTAGTACCATGCTACGGGTACCAACGCTGGTTGTTTGGATCCACTACACTAATGTACTATCCCGAAGGACTAAGGGTGTCAAGCCTAAACTGATGGGTGGCCCTTGCGAGGTAGTCAAGCCTAAACTGACGGGTGACTCCTTAGATCCTACGCTGGCTACGTAGTTCTGGAGTATAGGGACTTCTGCTAACGACTCTTCCTATCTAATAGGGAAGCCGTCATCCCTGCACTCGCTCGATGATAAATCCTACTCCCAATCGAACTGACTTGAAATGTTGAACTGTTCTAAGTTTAACTGATTCTGATGACTGACTGAAATGATAATGCTCATAACATATTCTGAAACTATTCTGAAAATACTGAGACTAAGTACCCAGCTATGTTTTCGGGTATTCATAACCCCCAGGACTCGGTAGCAATAAGAGTAAAATAGTACTTAGGCTTGGAGGACATAAAATAAAAGAATTTGTTCAATATTCTTCCTTGTAGGCATTTTATCAAACACTTGGTATGCATGGTGTATATTAAGCATGAGAAAAATTTAAAGCTTGTAGTAAAAGCACAATTTCAACACTAATATCACAGATCATGAATTAAATCAGTGGACAACAACATTTAAATATGTGGAGTGTAATAATCAACATCAATTTCATGAAAACATGGTATAGGACAAGATTCATGGAAATTCATGGGTAAAATCACAATTAAAATCATGGTAACTTGTAAAGATCACAACTTGGATTTAAAACATGGTACTTAGACTCCATGGGTGAAAGGAACCCGTGAATGAACATGTAACATACCTGAAAAGATTAATTCTTGAAGTTTCTTGATAGAGTTCTTGAGATTTGACCTTGATTCTTGAAGGCTAGGGTTTGCTAATTTAGATAGAATGTTTTTTATTTGAGGGAATTTGAGTAAAACAATGACTAATTAGGTTATTAGGGATTAAATCTTGTATTTGGGGCTGATTAGGGTTATGAAAAAAGACCCAAATGCCCCTGAAAAGAATTAAATTTTTGTCACTGAAAATCCCAATTTTGGCCATCACCGTGATGCGGTGACATAGCGGTGAGCCACTAGATTTTTGTCGGCTAGTGTAGTCCAAGGACGAGTGCAAAATTTCACATTGGCACGACGCGGAGGTATCGTGGAGTCTCACTGGAAAGTGACAATTGTGAAATGGCACACTGGCACGACGAGTCGTTATCGCGTTGACACACTAGAAAATGCCAATTGGGAACTAAAACTTCATCGTAATGTGGTACTATCACGGTGATTCACTGAAAACTGACAAATGTCATTTGGCTTATCACCGTGATGCGGTGTTGCTCAATTTAACATACTGCTTCACTAAAAGTGCCATAACTTCACACCCAGATATCAGATTTGGGTGAAATTTATATCATTGGAAAGTTAATTCAATTTCCTACCACCTGGTGGCTCTAAATCTGGAAAATTCTAAGTTCATTTAAAGTCCTACATAGAAACTCTAGTACACTAAGAGCGGAACTGAGTTAGGAAAATACGGGGTATTACATACACCAAGGAAAATAGAGTGAACAATCTATATACCTTCAACTTTTTATGAGCTTCTCTCACAATTTTACCATCTTTCTTCTTTCTCCAGTTGTGACCATCTTTGTAGAAATATCATACTATTTTCCGATCATAGAAACAAGGAACCGCTTGAAAGTCAAAAAAATTGTATGAATAAAAAAGAAAATTCAAAAGCACAAATTCAATCTACTGCGACTATTAATTAATTTGTTGACATAGAAAATACACTTGAACCTGGAGGTTTGTCTGAGGGTTGTTGAGTGAAGTAGAAGTTTTGATGATTGTGCAATATTTCGCAAATTTCAGGGGGCCAAAGCGAGCGGTGTTTGGCTAACTGTAGTATTTGTTCAAGATCTACCATAGCCACAAAATACATTTAAAAGAGAAATCAAATGTATTGCATGATAACAAAGAATTCGAAAAAATGAGCATTTATAGGATCCTTGTATGCAGAGATCACTGAAGAAACAAGTCCAAAGCTCACTTCGTTGCTCAAGTCACTAATGTTCATAAAGATTCTCAAATAATTCTCTAAACTATAACTTGGGAAAAGCTCACGGAATGGGCAAAGTGTCTTAGATACTCTCATGTCTCTTAATTAAATATTATTAATATTTTAATATATAAATAAGTTATAGTAATGTATCATCTTCCTTTGACGATTACAAACGATGACAATTTAAAACACATATTCAGTATCCTTTTTTTTAGGGAGTCCTATACTCTATTTCTACCACTTTATTCATTTGCTACTACTTGTACTACTTACCTTCTTCCTTCCTCTTGCACACTGAATCATTTCCTTGCTCTAACTATTATGTCCTATTGCACGCACCGTGTCATGCCCATTTTATCACATTCTAGATGATAGTGACTCTAATTGATATCGTACACACATTGTATATCATGATTTCTTTAGCAAACGATACATTAATATGAAATCAAAGTTGATATCCCATGAGTGGGATTCTTTTCTCTCTGCCTCCTCATTTTACAACTCATTGCCAATGTGTTCTGTATCAATAACCTGTATTTTTTACTTTGTTTTTCATTTTTTTTTTCTACCGACATCATAATCTTGTTCAAAAGAATAGATATGCAGTAGGTTTTATTCTATTTAACCCACATAAAATTTCTCCAATAACTTAGCATATAGATAAGGCATAATCATCCCAAAGTAATCTTCATTTCAGATATCTTAGAATTATTTTAGGATACCCAGCAAAAGGCATCTAAAAGGTGAATGCAAATCACGTCTGTAAAAAAATCGAACTATGATCAAATAGTCAACAAAGGTAATGGAAAATCAGCCTGAGAATCAAATTCAGAAACATAATTTTCATTAACAACACAAAAAAATACCATGAAGCCTAACCTCAGCAGTTTCCTCCTTCATCTCAATATTGTTTGGTGCAAAGCTCATATTTAACCTGAATGCAATTGTTACAATTAGTGTTCCAAAAAAAAGATAATATTTCATCCTTAATTGTTATAACATAAATAAGATTGTCAGTAAATAATATGAGAAATGATAACACATTCTGAAACAAGAATAACATGATAATTACAACTTTCTATAATAGTGTTAAGTTTTGGTTTTACCATGAAGCCTAATTATAATCATGGTAAAGTAAGAGATATAAACTCCCTCCGTTCAAAATTAAAAAATGTTGGGGTGTGCACATGCTTTAATTGCAAGGAGGTGGAAAAAGGAGCCATTTTTACCAGCGTTGCCGTAACCAAAGAGTCGCTACATAAGAAAATTATTGTTGAAAAAGGCTGCTTCGCTGAAGAATTTCCACAAACACCTAGAGGAAAAAACTTGACCCAAGCAATAAACTTCCAAATCACAGAGAGAACCACCAGTATCAATTTCCAAATATGACTCAAACAAAACTCCTACACTTAGTTTTCCCTAAATCACACATAGTAAATTAACACAATTGACAGATTATATTCAAAATTTTCTCTTAAAACACAGAGAGAGAAAACTCACACAACACCGAATTACTTGAAATTCAACTCTAAGCAACTTACAGATTTTGAAGAGCTATTTACGTCGATGGATTTATCTTTTTCGATTGTGGCTAAGCTGCACAATGTCAAAGAATCGCAAAAAAATATATGTGTTTTTTAGGTGATTTTATCTGAACTACCAATAAGTGAAAAACATACAAAATGACACAACAATATTTAATAAAAAGAGAAAATAAATCAATACAAATAAATTTTGCACTGTGAGATTATTAAAGAATGGAGAAAAATAAAAATCTGCAAAAAAATTGAGATTATCTAACAAACGTGAATGCTCACCCGAGGAGAAAAAGAGCTCAGCTATGAAGAAGATTAGGTTGAAAGGTTCTTTTTTCAGGGATTAGATTGAAACTAAATAGGGCTCTGTGTCTCCATGCTTACTGGAGTAGATGATGGAACAAGAAACTAACATGTATAAAATTAGGCTGCCAGTACCAAATGCATTGTAATGGCCAAAATAGCCCTTGGGAGGCAACCGTGAAGTGACGAAAATGCCCTTTCATGCAAGCATGGAGGACAATCGAGACCTCCATGCTTACATGACACACACACACACACACACACACATATATATAATAGGCCAAACCCATCGATAGCCCCTTAAACTTATCCCTAAAATCCACTTAGGCCCTTAAATTAAGGTTTGTACCTATTAAACCCCTAAACTCCCCAATTTTGTTCTTATTGGGCATTTTTTGCCCACATGGCACTGCGTGTGCTGTGCAACCGCCTGAGGCACGTGAAAACTAAAAAAATTGTCCATGTGGCAAAAGTTAACGTTAAATAACGTTACTTTTGTCATTCCCTTCAATTTCCCTCTTTTTAACCTAAATTTACTCTTCTTTATTCTCTCCTCCATAGATGAGTTCTCATCAACTTCTCTCATCTCACTATCAAAGTTATCTCCTAATTTCTCTTAAATTATTTTTTTCTCTCATTTTCGATGAGAATGTCGAAAAATTCCATCAATATTGATGTTCCCGATTTGTGTTACTGTTTTGAATTTTGTCCTTTAAGAACTTCAAGGACTCCTTCAAATCCGGATCGTAGATTTTTTGGATGTAAAGTTCCAAAGGTTTGTATCATTTTCACAGATTTTAATTATTCTTTTTTTTGGTATTTTTTTTATTATTCTATTGTTTTTTCATTTTAGAAAAATGGTGGATGTAGGTACTTTAGATGGATTGATCCAAAACCTTCAATATCTGTGCATCAATATCCTGAGGTAGAATCGAGCTTAATAATTAGGTGCAAAGATGGTGAAAATTCATGTGATCAATTGAAGCAAAAGCTCAAAGAGGTTGAACAAGAGAGGGAAACTTTGTGTGAGAAATTGAAAGATAGTGAAGGAAAGTTGATTGCATTGAGGCAAAAACTCAAAAAAGTTAAACTTGAAAGGGAATGTGCTAAGCTCAAATTGAATAGACTTGTTCTACTTCTTCTCATTATTCTAACTGTAAAGTGGTTCTTTAATATGGTGTAAGGTGTAGTAGTTAAGTTTGCCTATTGAATAGGCAATTGGATATTGTAATGGTTAGTTTGTAGTAGTTGTTTCGTTAGTTTGTAGTAGTAGTTGTTTGTTCAGTTTGTAGTTGGCCTAGTTTGTAGTAGTTGTTTGGTTTGTTTGTAGTAGTTGTTTGAATGAATTGACATATTTTTGTATGACAATCTCATTGTCAATTGGCTACTTTGTGTCTACTTGTGTAGCTACTGAAGGTATTACCATGCAGCCTATTTGTAACTACTGAAGGTTATGATAAAAATGAACTATATTACAAGTGCAAGAAGCTGGATATCATATTAACACAGCTCAAGATTGAGCTAAAAACTGCATACACGATGTAAAGGTGTTCAAAAATGGCTCAACATTGAGCAGAATAATTCTACTACAGCATACACCAAAATCATTAATTGCTGCCTAAGAAAAGTTATTCAAAAACTAGTAACACAATTTGTTCAAACACATTATCCCTCATTACAATGCAAATCATTTCTAAATGAACTACTTCTTTGAAGATCCAATTGATGAAGAAGACTTGGTTGTTTCTACTTTTTTTCTCTTATTTGCTTTCATTTATTGCAATTGTGTGCTGGTGACTGCATCTTTTCCATTCCACTTTAGGCCACTAGGTTTAAAATCAATATTTATATTGGTTGGTGAAGCACTCCTTAAATTTATACCTCCATAAAGAACCCTCTCACTTGATGTACCTGGCTGCAAAATTAGACAAAATTGTATGACAGTGAACATTGAAAACTTGAATGAAAACATTAGGGCAAACATTATTATAGGTAAATAATAAGACAGAAATAAATACATTGTACACGTGGGTTCCAGTTGCCGGATCAGAGTAAACACCAAAATCAGTTGCAGGCCTTTTGTATCCAGTAGCAGCAACAAATGAGGTAGAATTGTATGACCTCTTGTTGGTCGGCAAAGGTGGTACTTGACAGGAAGAAACATTTCTTCCACTTTCAAATGGGGTCCCTCTTGCATTGGCTATTTTTCTTGGCAATCCTCTACCACTCCCTCCTTGACATCTACCAATTCCTCATTCACCTCCCCTATCAACACCAAATTTTCCACTACCAGAACCATCATCCCTACCAGAACAAACTTTACCTATACCAGTAGCACCTTGACCTCTACCAGCAGCACCTTGACCTCTACCAATTCCTCTTTCACCTCCCCTATCAGCACCAAATTGACCACTACCAGAACCATCATTCCTGCCAGAACAACCTTTACCTCTACCAGCAACACCTTTACCTCTACCAGCAGCACCTTGACCTCTACCAGCCACACTTGACACCCTTCTTTGAGGTGCTCTTGGCACAGCAGCTGTGTCAGCACAAATAGATCCTGATTGACTGGATTGTGTAGTTGCATATGTATGAAAGGTGGAGCTTGACTGTGAATAAATGCAACACAATATTTTTCAATAATAATATTAAGTAGGAAAAAAAATAATAATATTAAGCAGGACAAAAATATTAAGGCAGCAGAACATATATAACTTACTCTTGTTATCTGACTTTGAGTGTAGGTATGTCTTGCCATTGCACTGGTGTCACCACAAATAGAACTTGATTGTGATGGTGGTGGATTCCATGAAGCTTCAGGTTGACAGCTAGGTTGACTACTATTACTGCTCCCCATCCCATTCTAACATACAAATAGAAATATGAAAAGCTAAGAAATATGTTAAATTTACAAACTATTATGAAATTCATTTAAGGCTTACCATTTTGGCACATACAGTCTTGTTATCGCCAACTTGCTTGCACCTTGAACAAGTGATCTTGACACCTTTTTTTTTAGAGTTTACCCTATTTTTTTGGCTCATCCTTCTTCTTCCTTCTGTTCTTGCCAGGTCTGGCTGGCATCTTCCTTGGTTTTGGAGGTTCAATTGATGGGTTTTTGGTTTCCGGCCACATTCTCATATTGGTAATTGATTGAATGAAATGGCTATAAGACTTAAGAAAGGTTTCTTTCTTATACCAGTGCTCTACATGCTGATCAGGATCTACATTCAAGTAATAATAAGCACAAATGGCATGAGGACAAGGAATACCTCTTAACATCCATAACCTACAATCACAATACTTCATGTCCAAGTGAACAACAAATGTGTAACCCCCATCCTCAATTTCAAAACCATTAAATCCATTCCATAGAACTCTATACCTATTTGAATATTCCTTGTTAGCTTCTAAAATAGTTCTTGCCATAGGTGCAATGTCTGAAATCCATGTTTCTGCAAATTTAATCATATCTACATGTCTATTCATCAGCTGATGTTTGATATCCTCTAACATTGTGATTATGGACTTATGTCTAGCAGCTAATATCCAAGAATTGAAAGTCTCACATATGTTATTTTCTACATTATCACATTTGGAATGCATTTTGAAATATGCCCTACACCAAGAAGTAGGAGGATTAATCAGCATGTCCTTAGTTATTTCTTTCGTACCTAGCCTTGACATTGTTTGCATATCCTCTCTAAACTTTACTTCAAAACTTGCTTTTGCACATCTCCAAAACTATTTCCTTCTCTATTCTCCTCTCCAGTGCACATGCCAATTGCTCCAAATATGTCTAGCACACATTCTTCTCTTAGCATTTGGTAGCAGATACATCAAAACAGGAACAAGACCCTGTAATAAGTATTAAGTATTATTAAAACAGGAATATTATTGGAAAATAAAGTCAAGTAATGAGAAAAATAATTAAGTGGTGGTACCTTTTGTTGGTCTGACATTACAGTCAAGCTTTCACCAGTTCCCAGATTTAGATCTGCAATCAGATACCTTATGAACCAGTCCCAGCTATGTTTTGTTTCAGTATCCACAATTGCCCATGCAATAGGATACATTTGGTTGTTGCTATTTTTCCCCACAGCAACAAACAACTCACCCTTACAAGCTCCTTTGAGAAAGCATCCATCAAAACCAATAATTTTCCTACACCCATCTAACCATCCTTGCTTGAAGGCATGAAAGCACACATAGAAATAAACAAAGAGGTTCTTTCCTGGTTCCATTTCTTTGTCAATTTTTATCCAACAAGAACTTCCATGATTTATTGTCTTGATCATATCTGCATAGTCACATAATCTGGCAAATTCCATCTTCCAATCTCCCATATTCTCCCTCATAACAATCTGTTTAGCCCTATAACAAATAGCTTTACCTACATAAAGACCCAACACTTCTCTTACTAAATCCTGAATTTCCCAAATCCTAATGTATGGCTGAGAAGCTATTCTGTCCTTGAACTTTCTAGCAACCAGCTTTGAATCACATATCTTGTTCTTGTTTAGAGGTATACATTTGTGAATAGGGTTATAGTTCTTAACAATAAAATCACCTGAATCCCTATCAGTAGAAGCAAACAGCAACCAGTTGCAATTAACTGCAATGCACTTCACCCTTATTCTATGTTTTTCATTAGGTTTTAACTTCACCTGCCTTCTATACTCTACAGCATAATCTGCAACAGCTTTTCTAAACTGATTTGCACCCGCAAAAATCATTCCAAGCTCAAACACAAAAAACTCACAATTTTCATCATACCTAGTTTTCTTGCTTCTCCTTCTTCTAGGTAGATCTACTCCTCTAACAACATCTACATCTATCTCTTCACTATCTTAACTCCAACAATCAGAACTATCAATATATTCCTCATCTCCACCCAATTTTTTAGAATATTTGGTAGCCTTACTTTTACCAATATCCCCAAAGCCTCTATCTACACAACCAGCAACTCTCACAGGTACTTCTTCAGTTTCAACAGCCTTTTTTCTTGCTTTTTTGTTTCTTTCTTTGTTGTTGACTTTTTTTCCCTTCTTTCTTGTCTAAAAGCTCTCAACTCCTCATCAAAATCTGAGCCATCTTCTGAAAGAATATCTCCAAGATCTGAATCACTACTCAAATAATCTGATAACTCACTTGTTAGCCTATTAACATCTTCTACATTAATGTCTTCTACATCAACCTCATCACCTCCTTCTACACCAAAATCTTCTAGGTTAATATCTTCTACATGGATATCTTCTACATCAGCCTCATCACCTCCTTGTACACCAGCATCTTCTACATTAGCCTCATCACCTCCTTGTACACCAACATCTTCTACATCAGCCTCATCACCTACTTGTACACCAACATCTTCTACATCATCCTCTCTCTCTTCCTCTACTCCAACAGATTCCCTCTCTATGTTAGCACTATCACCAACACCAATATTTTCTCTTTCTAGGTCTGCATACTCAATAATATCAGGTGCAGATAAAAAACCAGTGGGACCATCAGGGTCAAGAATTGGTTCATCTAAAACATAATAGACATAAAAATCAATAGAGTCCTCGTGTTTTAAATCTTTAACCAGTTCATAGAGATGTCTGTCACTTTTAACCAACTTGAACTGATTAGTTACTGCATCTTGATAATAAAACGTCCTAACAGCTTCATACCCTAATTCTTTAGTATAAAATAACAATTCTAGTATGGAAAAGTAGTCCTTGTCAATGTACCTTACCTCTGGCACACAACTTGCAACATATGTAGGGATACCTTTATTGGAAAAGGATCCCCCATGGTGCAATTTTGTGAAAATTATCTCCATTTATTATGTCACATGTGACAAAGGGTAAGAATTCAAAGTTACTTAACGGAATGGATACGGAATATACCCAGAGTACACATCAATAAGCTAAAAGATACAACCTTTAATGCATGTTAAGTAAGGACACGGAATATTCCCAAAATCATAGGCGTAACAGTGATTTCAAAACCCTAAGAACTACAATATGCTAAAATTCAACAAAATTTAACAAATACAAATCATAAGAACACTTATACCAGGAAGATCTGAGGAAAACCCCCAAATTTGTCCTTCGATTTGAGTGAAAATTTGGTTAATTTAAGGTTAATTTAGGGTTATGAAGAGAGAGAGTTAACGGGGGGAGAGAGAGAGAAAAACTTCCGTGGAATGAGATTTTTTCCATTTAAAATTAAAATGAATTAAGTATATGTGGAGTTAGTTTATACACGTGGAGGATTTTAAGTGGAATAACTTTCCACATCAGCGGCGTTTGGAGACACGCGCCTGGAAGCTGATGAGATATGGGCAAAAAATGCTCAATTTGAACCAAATTGAGGGGATGTAGGGGTTTAATAGGTACAAGCCTTAGTTTAGGGGCCTAAGTGAATTTTAGGGACAAGTTTGAGGGACTATCGATGGATTTGGCCTATATAATATTTTAGAAGAGCAGTTTCGACATGACTGATTTATGTCATTGTTGTGAAAAGCTCAAGGATATTATGGTCATTGACATATTTTTTTAAGAGTGGTTTGCTTAAGAATGTTGACTTGTGCTTTGTTAGTTGAACCATACCAACAACTTAAGAAAGGTCTATTCTTCCCCCTTAAATTACATATATGCCATAACATTAAAATATCTGCTAAATACGGTGGGGTCCATAAAAATTTGCAATTTGACACAGTTGTTTTCAATCTTAATAGGCCTTGATATAATGAAGATGATGTCATCTATGACTCAGTGTATATTAAAATAAGTGATTTGATAAGATGGTAGTTTATATTAATTAATTGATAGTGAATATTAAAAATTAAATAATGTTACACAGAATTTAAGAAAATAAGAAAGTATTTTCATGTAGTTTTAAATTAAAAATTCAAAATACTTTTTATTTTTATTTTCTTAAATATGTCTCGTGGATAATTGGAACTAAAGAGTTGTCAGGAAAAAAAAAGGAAAGAATTTTTTTTTTTGAAATAGACTAAAAACGAAAGTAAGAGAAACAAATTAAAATAAAAAGTATACATTTTTATATATACTAGTTTAGGTGTACGCGCCTCATGCGTGTACCTCACTTTAATAAGTTCAAAAATTATATTAAATATGATATTTGTTTAAATAATAAAGATGAATATAATAATTAAATTTAATATCTTTTGAGTATGTAGTGATGAATAATTTATTTATTAAACTTAATATTTACCAAAAATATTTTTAAAAGTCGATCGACATTCATCTACCATCTGTAAACTGCAACAAAATAATACAATGATAGAGACATCAGAATAATACAATTAAATCTAATCTTTACACACAAAATTTTTTTCAAAGTCATCCGACACTCATCTACCACTTGTAAACAATAATAAAATAATACGAAAGTAGAGATATCAAAATAGGAGTCTCATATATTTTAGGAAGTCTAGTTAATATAATAAAAAATAATTAAATAATAAATTAAAAAATAGTGAAAAGACAGTTTTGTTTAAAGAAGAGTCTTTTAATGAAGGATAAAAAGTTCAAATCACTTTTTTGTAGAAAAAATAGAATTAACTAATAGTTTAAGGAGAAGTCTAATAACTAAAATTTAGTTGATTTGTCCTCTGTAATAATAAAATAACTTAAAATATAATTACAATTTTATTTAATAGTTATATGACTTGGCTAACTTGACTTTATTTTCTTACAATTATAACGTGACTTTGCCGTTTGAAATTTTATTAAATAGTTAATTAATTACAATTTTAAGTTAAAGGAAATCCTAACGTGATGTTGCTATCTTTTTTCCTTACAAATGTGGTATATTACTTAGTTTTATGGTATATAATTCAAACAAGGAAAGGTTTAAGGTCTAAATTTGAATGAATTCAAACAATGAAAGTTTTATCATAAATATATTTAATAAATTTTTAACTCTTAAATATTAAAAAAAATAGTGAAAAGACAATTTTGTCTAAAGCGGAGTCTTTTAATGAAGGGCAAAAAGTTCAATTCACTTTTCTAATGGCCTTCACTCTTTTAATATATTATAGATTTCGATTGAATATTAAAAAATAGTTCTTTTAGCTTATTTATTTATCAAATTGTGAGAATTTTTTATTTTATTTTAATAGTATCTTTATCGTTAGGTAACTATATAAAACTAGGAAATATATGTTATTTTTTAGTCTCAATTTGTGTGATAAAAATCTAATTTAGATTATCAATCATAGTTTTAATATGTTTTTAGATATTTTAAGTTATTAGCTATTGTAATTTATAATATTTTTTATGTATTTTTTAAATAATATATGTTACTCGCCTTGTCCAAACTTTCGTGGCTCGAATATATTTTTATGATAATTTAAGTTTTTAACTATTGTAATTTATAATACTTTTTTTCTATTTCAATTTAAGTAACACTGATAAAATTTCGAGAGTCAATCAAATAACACAATTAAAGCAGCGAAGCAGACATATCTTAAATGATTTATAATAACTAATTAGAAGTGATATAACATAATTACTATAAAAGATACTTGCGAAAAAAAATTTAAGTGAGTCTCATATAGGATGTCAAGTTAATTTAAAACATCAAGAGTTAATTTATCATTTCATATCTATTTTAACTTTTTTATTAATATTATTAATTTTTAATACTTATATGACTTATAATAATTAATTAGGAGTAATACAGTAAAATTACGATTAAAGCAACTGTCAAAAATATATTTACTTTCATCCTTATTTGTTCTATGAAATACTATTTTGCTTAATTTAAATTTTCAATGTATAATTAATAAAACTAATTAGTAAAATAAATTCTTAATAAATATTTTTTAAGATTTGTGTCAAGTCAATATATTCCGAGAAAAAAATATCATTGAATGTAGTGAGCCCTATCAAAACTTTTCTAAATCTAACATAAATTAAGTAATTTTGAAAAATCATAATTTATATTAATTAATTATAATTAAAATTTAAATAAATGTTATATATTTTTATTCTTCTACTAAAATAATATATAGAAAATATTATTTTACTCATTTATTTTAGCAATTAAAAAGATATTAATTACTTTCTTCTAATATTAACCTTGTGATTTAGTAACTCCATCAAATACTAAATATCAAATTTAAGTTTTCAAACACATTAATAAAATTAATTTAGTAAAATAAATTTCTAATAAATAATATTTAGGACGTGTGTCAGATCAATATAGACCAAGTAAAAAAATAGAAATATATTTAATAAATTAACATAAATTGTTAATAAGATTTTACTTTTGCCTGATCAATTATATATTAATAAAATTGATTAACATTAAGAGAATATGAACTTATGACATTATTATTTTTTCTTTAATAATCGAGAAGACTTTACATACAAGAAAAAAAAAAGAGCAAGATCAACAACAACAACAACAACAAAACCAGTGTATTCCCACATAGTGAGGTCTGGGGAGGGTAAGATGTACGCAGTCCATACCTCTACCTCTAAAGAAGTAGAAATGTTGTTTCCGATAGACCCCCGGCTCGAGACACGGAATACTAAACAAATTCATAGTAAAGCATGGAACAAGATGGCATAACATAAATACGGCACCCACAAGGAATAAAAAACAGAGAAAAGTAAACAGATTCGTAATAAAGCATGAAACAAGGTATCATAACAAGAATAATACCCCCACCAAGTAATTCCCTACACTAGCGACCCAAACTGACCCTAGCCTTTTGCCCTAATTCGCGTCCTCCAGATCTTCCTATCTAGGATCATGTCCTCAGTGAGCTGTAACTGCTCTATGTCCCGCCTAATCACCTCTCCCCAGTACTTCTTCGGCCTACCCCTACCCCGCCTAAAACCATCCAAAGCTAGCCTCTCACACCTACGAACCGGGGCATCCATGCCCCTCCTCACGTGTCCGAACTATCTCAATCGGACTTTCTACATCTTTTTCTCCACTGGAGTCACACCAACCTTCTCTCTGATAGTCTCATTCCGAACTTTATCCCCCCTAGTCAGCCCACACATCCAACGCAATATCCGCATTTTCGCCACCTTCATTTTTTGAATGTGGGAGTTCTTAACAGGCCAACACTCCGCTCCATACAACATGGCCGGACGGACTGCCACCCTGTAGAATTTTCCTTTAAGCTTGGGCGGCACGTTCTTATCACACAACACCCCCGAAGAGAGCTTCCACTTCATCCATCCCGCCCCAATACGGTGTGAGACATCCTCGTCAATCTCACCGTTACCCTGAATCACGGACCCGAGATACTTGAAACTATCCCTCTTACATACCACCTGTGATTCCAACTTCACTACCACCTCATTCTCCAGCCTTACGTCATTAAACTTGCATTCCAAATACTCTGTCTTGCTCCTACTCAACCTAAACCCTTTAGACTCAAGAATTTGTCTCCACACCTCTAATTTATCATTCGCACCCCCCGCGTCTCATCAATCAAAACTACATCATCTGCAAAAAGCATACACCAAGGCACCTCTCCTTGAATACGTCGCGTCAACACATCCATCACCAAAGCAAACAAAAAGGGACTAAGAGTAGATCCCTGATGCAATCTTGTCAAGACAGTGAAATGCTCTGAGTCTCCTCCCGCCGTCCTCACCTGAGTTTTAGCTCCATCATACATGTCCTTAATTGCTCTGATATATTCCACCGGGATTCCACTCACCTCCAAGCATCTCCAAAGCACCTCCCTGGGGACTTTGTCGTATGCCTTCTCCAAGTCAATAAACACCATGTGCAGGTCCTTTTTCCTTTCCCTATATTGTTCCACCAGCCTCCGTACCAGGTGAATTGCCTCCGTCGTCAAGCGTCCAGGCATAAATCCAAACTGGTTCTCCGAAATAGACACTATCCGTCTCAGCCTCACCTCGACCACTCTCTCCCAAATCTTCATAGAGTGACTCATTAACTTAATACCCTTATAGTTATTGCAACTCTGAATGTCACCCTTAATCTTATAAAGAGGGATCATAGTACTTCACCTCCAAGCCTCGGGCATTTTCGCCGTCTTGAAAATTTTGTTAAACAATCCAGTTAACCACCATAAACCAGCCTCGCCAGAAAACTTCCAAAAATCCACCGGTATCTCATCAGGCCCCATCGCCCTACCCCTTCGCATCCTACGAACAGCCTTTCTAACCTCCTCTACCTTAAAACTTCTATAATAACTAAAATCCCGACACTCGTCTTAGTGCTCCAGCTCCCCTAACACAATAGCTCTATCCCCTTCATCATTCAAGGGCCTATGAAAATACGACTGCCATCTATTCTTAATGTGGTCGTCCTCCACCAACACTGTACCGTCCTCTCCCTTAATGCACTTTACCTGGTCGAGGTCACGACCCTTCCTCTCCCTAGCCTTAGCGAGTCTAAACAACTTTTTTTCCCCTTCTTTCTCCTGTAACCTCGCATACAAGCTCTCAAAAGTTGTTGTCTTAGCCGCCGTAACTGCTAACTTAGCCTCCTTCCTAGCTAACTTGTACTCTTTCCTGTTTACTCGATTCTCTTCTTTGTCCTTACTCTCAACCAACTTAGCATACGCCCCTTTCTTGGTCTCCACTTTCTTCTTAACCTCTTCATTCCACCATCAATCTCCCCGATGATGCCCGGCCCGGCCCCTAGAAACACTCAACACCTCTCTAGCATTCTCCCTGATGCACCTAGCCACCCTATCCCACATACTATCCACGTCCCCCCCCTACACTTCCACACCCCTATTCCCGCCAACTTCTCCCCTATCTCTCACGCATTCACTGGCGTCAAACCGCCCCACTTAATTCTAGGTCTACACTCCTCACCCCTTCTCTTCCTATCCTTCTTTATACCCAAATCCATAACCAAAAGCCTATGCTGGGTCAAAAGATTCTCACTCGATATGACCTTACAGTCCTTACACAACACCCTATCTCCTTTCCTAAGAAACAAAAAGTCAATCTGGGTCTTGACTATCGCGCTTCGGAAGGTGATCAAGTGATCTTCCTTCTTCGAGAAGCCCGAGTTCACCACCACCAGCCCAAAAGACCTCGCAAAATCCAATAGAGTAGCCCCCTCTTCATTTCTTTCCCCAAAACCAAAACCGCCATGCACATCACCAAAGCCTCCCGGTAACGCCCCGATGTGCCTATTGAAATCTCATGCTACAAGAATCTTCTTCAAGCTAGGCACGCCTCTTACCACCTCATCCAAAGCCTCCCAAAACCGCATCTTCTCCTCCCCATCCAAGCCCACTTGCGGCGCATAAGCACTACACACGTTCAGGGTAAACCCCCCAATGACCAACTTAATAGTCATCAACCTATCGCTGATCCTCTTTACCTCTACTACCTGACCTCTAAGCTCTTCATCTACTAAGATGCCAACTCCATTCCTACGCCTCTCGCTCCCAGAGTACCAAAGCTTGTAACCATCCACACCCCTAGCCTTAGACCCTACCCACTTGGTCTCTTGAACACACGTAATATTAATCCTCCTCTTTCTAAGAAAAGAGCAAGATCATATAAACATATTTTTATTTTTTTTTAATTTATATGATCCATTTTGAATAAAAATATACTTGTCACACCCCTTTTTAAACTCCCAAAAGAAAGATTTTTGTGTTTCGAAAGGGTTTTTATTATTAAAGTAACAAAATGAAGATGTGTTCCAAAAAAAATAATTATTTATATTCAAAACTCAGAGTCACCACTTGGCATAAATCGGGTGTGCCAAGTCACCCTTGGATATCCTTTTTCAAAACAGTTGACTCTAAAACTGATCCGTTAGCAGAGATTTCGACTAAGGAATTCTGTTGACCAAGGGAAAGGTGTTAGGCACCCCTCGGTCCCGTGGTTTGACCACGGTCTCTTGATGAAGCATATCGGCTAATTTGACACTACGAATGTATAAACCACATAAAACACATAAAAAAACAATCCATCAAACAAACTAAACAAAACAAGTCCAAAATATAGTGTCCAGTCCAATTATTACAACCCAAAGTAAAAAGGTACTGAAAAGTAAACCTATACTAATCCTAAACTATGCTTCAATGCTTTACCCGATGCCTCGGGCCTTGATCACAAGCGTCCTCCGAGTACAAGATACCTCGGGGCATTTCCCGTGAATAAGTACATAAGGCCTCGGGGCATTCCCCGATTAAATGAATACATTTAATGAAATGCGATAAAAAGGAAGAAAATCACTGAAAACACAAACATTTACACATTCGATGCTAAGAATCCTATGAGTTGCCTACCCTAAAGCCTAGAATTTGCCTACTAGTTTCGGCCTGAATCATGATACTATGAACGTTCAGCATCAATAATGAATCAAAATACTACAATATTCACTCTTATCGATTTTCAATTCTCACCCTCCAAATTCAACTCAAGTTTCCAACGCGACAATTCGCAATTGCTACTTTCAACAATCTATAAACAATACTAATGAAATCAAACGACGAATCAAAATCATCAGAACACTCATATCATATCATGCTTCACACAAATCAAACACATATAATGAAATAAAAGTGAGAAAAGATAGAATTGGACCTTCGATCACGCTTTTAAAATCAATGCATTATTCCAATTAAATTGGGAGAATCCACATCCGATAACCTCAACTCGACTCCCCAAATCAGGTATAGACAGGCTCGAATTCACAATAAACCTGAAGTCCGAATCGAGCAGCAGTCGGGAAAATACGCATGAATACCCCAAACAGAACTCGCGAAGAGAAGACCCCAAAACAGTATGTAATTTTTGGCGGGCCCCTGCAGTAATTAGCCTGAGAATGATCAAGATCAACCAATTCCGGTGAAGAGGTCGCCGAAAAATTCAACCCAGTACGATCCTCCCTCAATTTCCTTCTATTCCCGTCCTTCTTCCCTATATCTCACTGATTTCCCTGTTTTCTGTGTATACCCCTCAATCTTCGAGTTGTGTGTGCGTGATTCTTCTTTGGTGTGTTGTGTGTAATCCGGTGAGGGAGGCATCGGTGTGGGTGTCGATCAGTGAAGAGTGTGTGTACGCACCTTTCTGTGTGCAATGTATTCAGTGAAAATGGAAAAAAATGATGAGAATGTTGTTGTGTATGCCTATATATTCCATTCAAGAATGGACCTTCCCCAATAATCACATAGGCCCCCTCCTTTATTTTTGGTTCCTTTTGTGAATTCCTTTCCTTTTTGTCCATTCTGTTATGGAAAAAATGAGGAAAACGTGAGTAGGTGAGGGGTGAAGAACACGTGGCAGGGTAGGGGGTAGGGTAGGTAGGGTGAGGTAGTGAGGTGTCCTCATCTGATATCCATTCTGTTATGGAAAAGAATGAGGAAAACGTGAGTAGGTGAGGGGTGAAGAACACGTGGCAGGGTAGGGGGTAGGGTAGGTAGGGTGAGGTAGTGAGGTGTCCTCATTTGATAGGGAGGGTTGTTAATTTTGTTATTAAGAGAATATTGGGGATTAGATTTGTTAGGGGTTTGTTATTTTTGTCATTTTGTGAAAAAGAATTATAGAACGGGTGAGGGCACATGATAAGGTGAGATAACAAAAATGAATAAAATAAAGCTTCGGGAGGGACAAAAGTAGGTGTCTACAATACTCTTTCATTTTCATAGTATTTATCTTTCATGTGATTTAAAATAAATTTGAGTAATAGAAAATTAATAATATTTAATAAAAAAAGTAAATAGACATTTTTCACATGTCTGTTTCAGCTGTTTCAACAGTAATATTACTATATTATTTTTAATTAATTATTATAAGTCATTTAAATATTAAAAAAATAATAACATTTAATTAAAAAATATAAAATAGACATAAAATACTAAATTAATTCTTGATGTTTTTAATTAACTTTACGTCTTATATGAGGCTCACTTAAAAAAAAATCACAAGTATTTTTATAGTAACTTTGCTATATCCATTCTAATTAGTTATTATGTGTCATGTAAGACATGTCTGCTTCGTTGATTCAATCGTGATTTTACTCTATCAGCACTAATTTATTATTATGATCATTTAAGCATTAATAGATTAATAATATTTTATAAAAGGAGTAAAGTAGACAAAATGATATGTCAACATAAAAAATTTGACTGACTATCAAAATTATATTAGTGACATATAAATTGGGATGGCACAAAGAAAGATATAGAGTAACATAATTATTTGAAAATAGGCAAAATGCTCTATTGGACCTCTGTACTATGTCAGTTTTGTAAGTTGAACATTTCTACTTACATGTTTGTCATCTGGACCCTTGAACCCATCAAAAAGCAATATTTGCACCCTTTGATCGTTGACCTTGCCTATGTGGCAAGGTCATGGTGACTAGGACAAAGAGAGTGTAACCACTCGCCTAGGGGTGCGAGTGGGGGTCAATTTTTGGTCAATTTTACATTAAAATAATTAAAAAAAATATTAAAATTTTAAAAAAAAAGATCCTTTTTTCTCTTTATCTTTTTAAATTTTAAAATATTTTTCAAAATTTAAAAGTAATTTAAAATTTTTAAAAAAGAAATAAAAAAAGTGTAAAAATATTTTAAATTTTTTAAAAAAATTTAAAAATATTTTAAAATTAAAAATAAAAAAAAAGGATTCATTTTTTCCCTCCATCTTTTTTAATTTAAAAATATTTTTAAAAATTAAAAAATCATTTTAAAAATATTTTTAAAAATTTTAAAAAAAATATTTTTCCCTCCCCACCCCAGCCCGTCCCCACCCAGCCCGTCCCATCCCCCACGCCCCCAGCCCCTCCTTTTTTCCCTCTATCCTTTTTAATTTAACAATATTTTTAAAAATATTTTTAAAAATTTAAAAATAATAAATTTAAATTTTTCCCCACCCACCCCTTCTTCATCCCCTCCCCACCCCAGACAACCTCTTTCACCCCCACCCCAACCCGTCCCCACCCCACCCAGCCCTCTCCCCCAGCCCTTCACCCCCCCAGCCCGTCCCCATCCCACCCAGCCCCACGTAACCCCTCCCTCTTCCCCCTTCCCCAGCCCGCCACCTCACCCAGCCCATCCCCATCCTACCCAGCCCCACGCAACCCCTTCCCCAGCCCTCCACCTCACCCAACCCCCTTCCTCCAGCCCCTCACCCAACCCCTTTCCTCCAGCCCCCCATCCCACCCCACCCCACCTAGCCCCACGCAACCCCCTCCCCCAGCCCCCACCCTACTCAGCCCCTCCCCCAGCCCACCCCAGCCCCTCCCCCCATAATTAATTTAAATTAAATATTTTAAATATGTAAATCATATTTAAATTAATTAATTATTTAAGTAAAATTTATTTAAATTAGGTAAGAATTTTAAATTTGATAAATTAATTAATTTTAAATTTAATTAATTTAAATAAATTAATTAATTAAGAATTTTAATTTATTAATTTTTTACTAATTTAAATTTAACATTTAAATTAATTAATTAAATTAATTTTAATATTTAATTAATTTTAATGTAATACTTTTTTTAATTATTTTATTAGTTTTTTATTTTAAAAATGATTATTCAAATTTTTCAAATTTTAAAAGCATGATTATTCAAAATTTTCTACAATTTATAAATTTTTCTTATTTAATTAAATTAATTTTAATATTTAATTTGTTACGTAGCATTTTTAAAATGACTTGTAATTTAATGTAATACTTTTTCTATTTATTTTTTTTTGAAAATGATGTGGCACACGTGGCAGCTGATGTGGTAGCTGACATGGGAGAGTGAGTTACACTCTCCAAAAAAGTATTTAAAATGTAGCTTTTTCATGGGTTCAGGGGTCCAGGGGTCCAGATGACAAATATGTAAGTAGAAGTGTCCAACTTATAAAACTGACATAGTACAGGAGTCCAATAGAGCATTTTGCCTTGAAAATAAGATAAAAAGTACTGTAAATAACAATAATTAATAAAAATATTTTAAAAATTGACTGATTGTCGTAATTTTATCTGTGCCGCATAAATTGGGACGAAGAGAGTATTCATATCTTATTGAAAAATTATGTAAAAAATATTATAAATCACATAATTAAAAAATTTAAAAATTTAGGACATACAAAATATTTGGCGGCTCTCGAAATTATATCATTGTCACTTAAATTGAAATAGAAGAAAAAGTACTATAAATCACAATAATTAAAAACTTAAATTATTTTAATGATTAATTATCTAAATTCTATTTACGTCACATAAATTGAAATAAAAAATAATATATATTGGGCCCATGCTAGCACGGGCCGTGCACATCTAGTTATAGAAGAGTCGATATCGACGTTGTTTCGACATGCCTGCTTCAGCAGGCTTCTTGCTTCGTAATTTTACTATATCATTCCTAATTAATTATTATAAACTATTTATATATTAAAAAATAAAATCAAAATCTATGATATATCTGTTTTACCTGCTTCAATCGTAATTTTATTATATCACCCCTAATTAATTATTATAAGTTATTTATGTATTAAATATTAATAATATTCAATCGGTGATTTTAGTACATCATCCCTAATTAATTATTACAAGTCATTTATGTATTAAGAAAATTAATAGTATTTAATTAAAAAAAAAGGTAAAATAAATATTTATGACATGTTTGCTTCAGCTGCTTCAACCGTGATTTTACTATAGCACTCCTAATTAGTTATTATAAGTCATTTGTGTATTAAAAAATTAATAATATTTAATTAAAAAAAGTAAAATAGACATTTATGACATGTCTCTTCAGTTGCTTCAATCATAGTTTTACTAAATATCATCCCTAATTAATTACTATTATAAGTCATTTAAGTATTAAAAAATTAATAATATTTAATAAAAGGGTAAATTAACTCTTAATGTTTTAAGTTAACTTGACATCTTATATGAGGTTCACTTAAACTTTTTTCACAAGTATTTTTATAGTAATTTTGCTAGATCACTTCTAATTAGCTGTTGTAAGTCATTTAAGACATTTATGCTTCGCTGCTTCAATCGTGATTTTACCATATCACTCCTAATTAATTATTGTGGTCATCTAAATATTGTGCCACTTAAATTAAAATTAAAAAAATATCATAAATGACAATAATTAAAAATTTAAACTATTTAAAGAATATAATTGACTATCGACGACACAAAACTCTGTACAGGGAGAGTAACATATATTATTCAAAAATTACATAAAAAGTATTATAAATTACAATAGTTAACGACTTAAAATATCTAAAAAATGATATAATCTATTATATATTTCAAAAAAAATACGTAAAAAATACTATAAATCACAATAATTAACAACTTGAAAAATTTAAAAGATGTAAAATATTTGGTTGACTCTCGAAATTATATTGGTGTCACTTAAATTGAAATGGAAGAAAAGTATTATAAATCACAATTATTAAAAACTTAAATTATTTTAAAAATATAATTGACTATCAAGGCCCTAAAAGTTTGGACAAGAAAAGTAACGTAAATTATTTGAAAATTACATAAAAAAATATACAAGAAGTATGTTTTATCGTGTTCTCGAAGTCAAATAACTTAAATTAATATGACAGACCGTAACTTATAGTTTTTTTTTTTATAATTTTTGAAATACTTAAAATTTAAATTTAAAATTAATTTAATTTAACTTTAAAGAACAAGTTAACAAATAAAAGAGAAGGAGAAATGAAAGTAAAGGATGTTTATGTCGACTTAGTAGGGGAATAAAACGCAATTTTGAATTATTAATTGCAACCCACTTGTGATGTAATATGCAATGACTAGATAACTCTTATATTTTTCAATAATTATTTTTTATTTTATACAAAAGGTATCAAGTCTTATGTATCAATTTTAATCTCATACTTTATACTTAATGTAGCAAATCTCATCTCAGTCATATGATTAAAGATCTAAACTTCAAAATGCATCAAATTTGTTATTTATATGAGTAAGTTATACATAATTATCTTGTGAGATAATTTGGCTTCTTGAAAAATACTATCAAATAGTTAATATGTTTTGTATATTCATGTTTTATAATTCATAATTCGAATTTATATCAATCTAACCTATCATGCATAGTCAAAATATCTTAATGTTGGCCCGTGCTAATACGGATCATACTCCACTAGTGTGTGAATAAAAGTTGCATATATGCTGTATGGACTATGTATCTAAGCCCTAAAATCTCACTCATACTTCCTCTTTCAGCCCCTTTATCTCTCGCCTCTGCACCCCCCCCCCCCCCTCTCCCTCCTCTCTCTTACTAGTCTCCCCACCTCCTCTCTATCTCGTCTTAATAGTTTATATTCTTCTTTAATTTTATCTTAATTTTTTAAAGATAATCTGACAGTTAAAAGTTATATAAGATAAATATAAAAATTGTATAAGTATTGTATAGAATATATATATATATATATATATATATATATATATATATATATATATATATATATATATATATATATATTTATATAAAATTTTATGAAAATTATATAATATAGAATATGTATCTGTATAGGATGTGTATAGTTATTATATCATTGTTGTATAAAAATATTTATATCATGTTACTATATGCATAAAAAATGTATCATTGTTGCATACAATGTAGACGCTTCTTATATATTTCAACTGAACTAGCACACTATCATTTATATGTTTTAAAAAGGTATTGTCATAAATGTATGAATATGAAGTTTATATGAAAAGGCTACTGACAAAAATGTGTGTGCCAAAGGCATGTTGGTCAGCTGCCTGCTTCGGCCCAATTTCGTTGGTCTTTTTTCTTGCCTCCATATCTTTTCTCTGTTTTAATTTATTTGTCTTATTTTTTTAATTTATTATATATATTTTTAAAAATATGCAAAAAAAATACTATAAATCACAATAATTAACAACTCAAAAAAATTATAAGATATAAAATATTTTTTTGACTCTCAAAATTATATCAGTGTCTCTTAAATTAGAATAGAAGAAGAAATATTATAAATCACAATAATTAAAAGTTTAAATTATTTTTAAAATATAATTGATTATCAATGCCACAAAAATTTGGATAAGGAGAGTAACGTATATTATTTGAAAATTATATAAAAAAATATTATAAATTCAATAATTAACAACGCAAAATATCTAAAAAAAATAATTGGTTATATATTTTTAAAAAATACGTACAAAAATACTATAAATCATAATAATTAACAATTTAAAAAATTTTAAATATAAAAAATATTTGGTTGACCCTCGAAATTATATCAGTGTCACTTAAATTGAAATAAAAGAAGGTATTATAAATCAAAATAATTAAAAACTTAAAATATAATAGACTATCAATGCCACAAATATTAGACAAAGAGAGTAACATATATTATTTAAAAATTACATTAAAAAGTATTATAATTACAATAATTAACAACTTAAAATATATAAAAACATATAAAAAAAATATGATTGATTATCTAAATTCTATTTGTATCACAAAAATTGAGACAAAAAAAATAAAATATATTAGCACAGACCGCTCGATATCTAATGTGTGTACATTAAATGAATATTTGTTGTATAAGAAGTCTCATTTATCATGTCTAAACTTAAATATGAAGTTTTTTTTGTTTTCCCATCCAGTGTTTGGTATCCGCATTGGAGCCCGACTAATCCGGATTCGTGCCGGGTAGGGCCCCATTCGGGGAGTAGCGCTTCCAACAGAGTTTTCTCCATATCCAGGGTCGAACCCTCGACCTCTGGTTAAGGGTGGAGCAGCTTCATCCACTGCACCACAACCCATGTTGGTAAATATGAAGTTGAAAACAAGCCTCAATAATGTGTCATGCTTTTGTTGCATACATTTGTTAAGTGAACTATATTTTGGCCACTAAATTTGACACTCATAATTATTCTGGCTTCTTTCTCAAAATGAAGCAAATTGAAAAGTTGAAAAATATATACAGACTTTCAAAAAATTCATTATAATAGAATTACTTGTGCCACGTTCGATGTGTCCACTCATTTAATTTTATATAAGTGTCTATTTATACAGATTCAAAGTTAGATGGCATAGATATTAGTCGAGGACAAATTAAAAAATACAATTATGTATTATGCCAAAAAATTTAAAATACCTAATAATCTTATTGTTTTTTTTTATTGCTATATGTAATACCCCGTATTTTTGGGTTAGTCTTTGAATCATCGTTCCTATGTGTATAAGTTATGATCTAAATGATTCCCATGCAAATATGAGTTTCACGATCTTTATCCTCATGTTTGATTTGATTTTGAGGTGAAACATGTTCATAAGAATCACTTAGAACAAAGTTGAGCTTAGAGCCTTTGATTCGTCCAAAGTTTAGTATTTGATTCTACAAGGATCTACTTTAAACGCGTATAACTTTTTATATACGTAGAATTTTGCAGCTCAAGACCCATCACCACCTCCAACAACAATAACAGTCTCAGTGTATTCTCACAAAATGAGGTATGGGGAGGGTAAGACCCACCAAATTGTAGATAATTGAATTAGCTTTTCAACGATACCAATTTCGGCTAAATCCGATACCCGAGCGAAAAGTTATAGCATTTTTTATGTGAGGAAGTAAGCCGATGCGATTGGGATGCAACGCATCGGTTGTCGATGCGATTAGCGATGCGGCGCGATGGCCAATGTGTTACGAAACTGTTTCACACGCTATTTTAATTTCTAAAGGGTCTAGGGACACTTTGGTCACTTCTCCTCACCCAAATCCACCCATAACACTTAATTTCAGCTCCCAAAAGCATTGTACACTCTATTATTCATCTTTTCTCTCAAAGAAAAACCCTAGCCCCCCCAAGAACACCAAGAACTTCATCAAATTTTCTTCAAGAAAAGCAAGAACTCAAGTTTCCTAATTCAAGAATGCTTTCAAGATTGTGTTTCTCCTTTAAGATTAAAACTTTAAGGTATGTGGGAGTTCATCCATGGGTCCCCTTTCACCCATGGAGCCCCAAAACCCTTTTATTTTAATTAAAGAATGAATTTTTCATTATTATGGTATTTTGTATATTCAAGAAAGATTGGATTGCACGTTTTCATGGTGATTTTAATTAATTTCAGCCCATGTGTGATTCCATGCAAGATTTTGAATTCCTCATGCTATGAATTTGAGTTTTCCATGCTTTATTCAAGTGAATTCCATGATAGATCCTAAAAACGCATCGTTTTCACCCCAAACTATACCCGAAAAGTCGAAGCCACACCTAAACTATACTAGTGACCTATTACACACCTAAACTATAAAAAAGTAAAACTATTTACACCCTGTCAGGCTACCACCACTTGCATGTGGTGTAGTGTTTTACACGCGCTGCCACGTCAGCACCACGTCAGTAAAAAGTATCACTTTTTTATAGTTAAGGTGTGTAATAGGTCACTTATATAGTTTAGGAGTGGATTCGACTTTTCGACTATAGTTTGGAGTGGAAACGATGTCTTTTTCCTTAATATTTTTAGCCGTTTACTTTTGTTATTTAATAGTCTGGACGCGCCTAAAATAAGTGTAACACACGCGCCTTAGAATGGGGGTCACAGGGAGGTAATAATATCACTTTTATATAGTTAAGGTGTGTAATAGGTCACTTATTAATTTAGGTGTGGCTTAGACTTTTCTTGTATAGTATGAGGTGGAAATGATGCCTTTTCCCAATTCATGATTTTTACCAACATTCTCATGTTTTAAATTCATGTTTTTCACATGTTTGATGAAATTCTCATGTCATGTCCAATCAATTTCAAGATGAATCCCCAAGTTATGAATTTTTCCACGTAACCCTATTTTTTCGTCGTGTTTAAGACATTCTTACGTTCAAGCTATGAACTTTACATGTTTTGATGAAACCCCCATGTCCTATTTGAAGCTAATTACATGTGAATTTCCCAATTCATGATTTTAGTTATGTAATCATGCTATGCTCCCATGTTTAAGATATTCTCATGTCCAAGTTTATGCTCCCCAAGTGTTTGATAGAATGCCTATGTAAATTGAGTAGTGAGTTCATGACATGTTATCATGTGGTTCCATTCATGTACAAGTTCATGCCTCTCAAGTGTTTGACAAAATGTCTAAATGAATGTATGATGAATAAGTAATTAATGTAATGCTTTTCAAGATTTTACCATGTTTTTCTATTAATGCTATCGAGTCCTAGGGGTATTCAATACCCGAAAATCTAGCTGTTTACCTAGAATTACAATAGCTACAAAATATTTTCATAATGTCACGAACAGTAGTACTCAGTCAGCCATAGAACTTAGTGAACTCAGTCTAGTTCAGTTAGTCAACACAATCAGTAACAGTTCAGTCAAGCCTAGTACAGTCTAGTGATCAGTTCAGTGTCTATTAAGTTGGGAGTAGGATTCAGTACCGAGCGAACCTAGGGATGGGGGCTTACCTGCCAGTTGAGGGCGTGACCTTTAGTAATAATCCCTTAGTTCCAGAACTACATAGCCAGAGTAGGTTAAATATATCAACCTGCCAGTTGAGGGTTGATAAAATGTTCACCTGCCATTTGAGAGTAACACATATCTCACCTGCCAGATGAAGGTGAATCTTTAGTGGATCCACATAGCCCTTGTTAGTACCCGCGGCACGGTGCTAACACCCTTTCAACTGGGGTCACAGTTTGGACCCCAAATCAGTCTATAATCGGGGTATGTCGGTTAGATTAACACTCCCATAATTACAGTTTCAGTTTCAGACTCAGTATAGAACTCAGTTCAGTTCTACAAAATCAGGACTGTCAGAAACAGTTACTCAGCTATTAGTAATACTGTTATTAGAATCTCAGATATCAGTCACTTAGTTATCATAAATTAGTATCCAGTCTCAGTTACAGTCTTAGTTATAGTCTCAATTCAGTATTCAGCTCAGATCTCAGTTCAGTTTCAGGTTTGCTTGACCATAGCGTACAGTTATCAGTTATTCAGTTATCAATATTTCAGTACTTTAGTTTACAGACTATTTCAGAATCATGTTATACGCTTGGTCTTGCATTCTCAGATAATACATTTCACGCATTCATGCTCAGTTATCTCATGTTGCTCAGTCAGTCCTTACCTCATATGCATAATACTCTACAGTTTCAGTCCAGTTATTCAGACTAAGTACAGTTCAGTCTTACATGATCAGTATTCAGCTATCAGTTATTCGGTTAATCAAATAAGTTAGTATGTTTATGCATTCATACTCAGTGTGATTGTATATTCAGATCCTCGATTTATGTCAGTATCAATCACGTAGTTGAAGACTCAGTATTCATACAGTATTCATGTTCTACCGTATTCCAGCTTCAGTTCTACTTATATCATTAAAGTATAGTTTTACAGAAACTAAGTGTAGAGATTCACCATCTTATCAGAGTACATTTGTTACTCATGGTTTAAGATGTTTTCAGCTTTCAGTTTATTCCAGCCTATTGGTGAGTCCACTTACACTTAGCATACATGTTTTACGATTACGTATGAAATTAGTTTTACTTATTGCATTCACCCCTGCATACTCAGTACATTCTAGAAGTACTAATCCACATATACGTTTATGTGGCTACATTGTTTCATAATGTAGGTACCATTTGTAGCCCGCACATCACGATCAGACAGTTGCAGATTTCAGCCAGCAGGTAATGAGTTCTCCTACTTCGGGAACTCCAAACAGTTTTAGTTCATGTACAGTTCATTCATTTTCATGTGTATTGATTAGTGGTAGTTGGAGGCATGTCACAGCTATCTAGAGTCAGTATAGTAGAGGCTTCATAGATGTCAGTCAGAGCCAGTCATATAATTTTAGTTCTTTTCTCAGTTTTAATCAGATTGTAAACTTTATCGGTATTGTACATATTCAGATTATGCCATGATTATGTTTCCGCACAGCAAAACTTGTTATTTATTTTATTATAATTCAGTTGCTTAACAGTACACCAGTTCATGGGTTAGCTTGGATCACTTGTGGTTCCAAGCATCGTGTGACGACTAGGGGGTAGTCTCGGGTCGTTACACTATATATAACAAAAAAATGTTTTTGTTTCACAAGATCTCTTATGAGTTAATTTGAGTAACATATCAACCTCAATTTGCTATGGACTGAATTAATAATAAGGGCAAACATTAGTAAACTTGCCAGTATAGGAGTTAATTGCTCCAAGGGAGCCGGATATATGGTTAACGCATTCGAATACATGGTTCAATTACGGCTAATTAGTCGCAAGTATATGCATGGGTCCGATAATTGTGGGAGTTAATACATAAAAATGACCCTAAACTTGACACCAAATTATAACTTTGACCTTAAACTTTGATAGTGCACAAATAGAACCTTTAACTATTCAAAACCTAAACAAATATGACCTCCGATTTTGCAACACCATGCGTGAGTTTCACTCGCGCCTACGTGGAAAAGTAATCCAATCACACGGTGCCACATCGTTAAAAGGGCTGACTTGGAGGAAGGTCATAGTTGTACAGTTTTGAATAGTTAAAGGTCATATTTGTGCTCTGTCAAAGTTTTGCTTTTTGTGTTAAAAAGGCGTCGTTTTTATTATTATTATTATTATTATTATTTTTATTTTTATAGCTGCAACACCTAGCTTTTTTTTTTAATTAAAAAATCAAACTCGCGCAGTAGGCTTAAGGAAGCGCCCAAGAAGAGCAAATAACACCACTAGGCTATCTAAGTGTCTTGTTTCATGTGGTTCAACATTAATATACGTACATAAATATAGATTTTCTACCTTATATATATAACATAATTTTTTTACCGAGGGGGTTCGGGTGAATCTCATGGCAATCACGTAGGTCCGCCCCTGCGTTAATTTAATAATGTTTTAATAACGTTAATTTAATAACATTGTAATAACGTTAATTTGATAACGTTAATTTAATATACTACTATCCTTAATAACGTTAATTTAATAACATTTTATTAAAACTATAATTTTTTTATTATTAGTATAGTTTCATCTTTAATTTAATATTTAAATAAATTATATTTAGATATATTATATAACTTAAATTTGTCCTCTGCTTTATAATATATATACATACCCGTGCGATTTTTTCGTATGAGGCTGATCCACCTAATTAATAAATCTTCAATGTTGCTCTTTTTCCGCAATGACAAAAGAAATTAGATGTCATTTTCATCTTTGAGCCAAAAATAATAAAAAATTAATAGTGGAAAGTCATTTAAAGGTCATATTTGTGTAGTTTTGAATAGTTAAAGGTCATATTTGTGCACTGTCAAAGTTCAAGGTCATATTTATGTATTATGCCCTTAGATTTTAAGCTAAACGCGCTCAGTTTTGCGTGTTGAACACGCGTTTTGTCACGTAGGATTGGAGGTCATATTTATACAGTTTTAAATAGTTAAAGGTTATATTTGTGCATGTATCCGAATAATGTGTTAAAAAGCGAGACATTATATAATTAATATATAGTATTAAGTGAATAAGTAGATATAATAAGAACATTTGGCTATTTAGGTAGTTTGTCCTAATAAATGAGCATATTAATAAGCCAAAATTTTTATTTATATACAAAAAATTAAAAAATTTACAACAACTACCGTCAACGTTTTATTTATTACTTAAAATGACCATTAGGCCATTTTCCTCCTTTATTCAGTGGTAATTTTAATTTTTTTTCTTTTGCTGCGTTTTCATAAGAAAAAAACTTGTTCGTTTTTTTAAAAATGCTTATTCCGTGTAATTTTTTTATATATTAATATTCTATAAATAGTGTATACTATGTATATATGATGTACAAATAGTTATGTAGTGTATATGTAATGCATCAATATTGTATAAATAGTTATGCAGTGTATATATAATTTATTGATATTGTATAAATAGTAAATAAATGTGTAGTGATATTGTATAATTAAATGGTGTATAAACATGTATATATGATGTACAGATAGTTATGTGATGTCTATGTAACATATTGATATTGTATAAATGTGTATAAATGCGTATCGATATTGCACAAATAATTATGTAATGTATCAATATTGTATAAATGGTGCATAAGTGTGTATCAGTATTATGTAAATAGTAATAAAAGTGTATGTATAAATGTGTATCGCTATTGTATAAATAGGTATGTGACGTATTGACATTGTATAACTGTGTATAACTGTGTCTCGATCCACCTTCGGGCTCACATGCCTCGGTTCAAAGAACTACCTGATGCCACATCATTCACTCTTGATGGATGGCAACTGGATTGTCGATTGCCTAGTTAAATGCTTGTTATTTCGCTAAACAACAGTCTTGTCTTCGCCTTTTATGTAATGCATTAATATCGATATTTATTTGACTATCATGCATTTCCACGTAATAAATAAAAGTATAAGCAAAAAATAATAAAACATCATAAATATTCATTTGTCCACAAAAGAAGTGAAACAATTATAAAAGAAAAATATTTTTTTTAAAACAAAACAATAAAAAGATTTTAAACAACATAAAGTTTTTTTTTTATAAAGAAAATATCTCGGAAAAAAAAGATTTTTAAAAAAAAATAGAAAGAAAATGTCCAAATGGCCAAGCATTTAATTATAATATGACCGACTGGACTGGCTATTTTGGGTTAAAAAAAAGTGAATTATTTTTTGTGTAAGAAATTTAACTCAGTGAATATTTTACATAATTTTATCTATTAATAATCAGTCCAAACCTAAATGAATTGACGAATTATATTTTCATGGACTTATTTATCACCTGAGTCAAATGCTTAAATTAATGCATCTAGCACTGAAATTGGCATTCGACTCGGCAATAACTCCATCCTCTTCCTTCTCTCATGCTTATCATCCTAGAGGATATGTGGGAAATGCATTATGTAGTTAAGACTATGGGTGAACAAAATCGAACCGCAAATCGCATCAAATTACAATTCGAGTCAAATCAAAAAATAAATTGACTAATGATTTGGTTTGACTTGTTTGATATTTGAAAAATAAAATCCGACTATAATTAATTTGATTTGATTTTAACTATAAAAAATCAAATCGAATCGAACCAACTCGATATTATATTTGTATAATTTTAAAAAATATTTACTATTGAGTAATTTATAAAATTTCTTAAACTTTTTCATAGGTTTTTTATCTTTTAACATATTATTTCACGTTTAAATTTAGAATTTTGAATAGTTCAATAAATTTTATAGCCTATACATATTACTAATGGGAAAAGTACAGAGCATAACAAACTTAAGTCCATAAGTAAGTTAAATATCAAGACTTTAATATAATTATTTTAGATAGCAAAAATAGCAATACTTTGATAAAATTCAGATTTCATGCCTTTTTTTAATTTTTATTTCTCTTATTTTACCTACTAGTTAAGGGTACGCGTCCTACGCGTGTACCTCACTTTAATGTGTTTTTTATAAAATTACTTCGATATTATAAAAGAAATATGTCTTGATTAATAAGTTAGATAAATTGACGATTTTATTAAATACGAAAACCACTTAAATAGAAAATTAATATATTCATACAAAACCATATAAAAGTATTAAAAACCACTTTAATTTAAACTAAGAAAATCTACCAAGGCTATAGAACGATCCAAAAAAAAAAAAAAAGCTTTAAAAACTTTCTCAAAATGACATATGAAGCAACTCATATGTCGTTAGAAAGGGTTAGATCGAGGACAACGAACTAATATTTTTACTATTATAATATAAAATAATATGTTATTTAAAGTATTCCTATTAGACACTTTGAATTTTGAAAAATTATTTTTTTATTTATCTTCACATATCTCTTAAATGTTTATGTTGAAACACATTAAAATGTAGCAATATGAATACTTTATTAAGTGTCAGGTGTCCGATTGAAATAAATCATAATTCGAATGTTTAAATAAAATTTATCGACAAATCTAAAGAATTGCAAACCTATTTTGTCTATATATTATATTATTGTTTCTCTTCTAGCATCTTTTTATGCTATCTAAATCATATCTATCAATTTATTTAGTTTAACTTAAGGTTCGTAGTTTCATTGCAACATGATCAAGAGAAGAGAGAGGCATTAGTACTCGAAAAAAATAACAACATAAAACTTAACCTCTTAGGATGAAGATCACTATAAGTGATTCTGCAAGATGCAATCATAGTTGCCACTAAGAAGTAATAAATAGGGGCAATATTAGAAATACTCTCTCAGTTTTCAAAATTCAAAATTCAAATAAATTAAGTTTTGATTGTAATTTTATCATATATCTTTTAAATATTTTGAATTGTCAATAATTAAAATATCTCGATCAATTTAAGGAATTGCCCATGTATTAATCCAATAAATCAACTTTTCTATCTACAATTAAAAGACACAACTATGCTGATAAATATTATATTGTTTATCCCATTCAATTTCATATGGAAAAAGCTATGAACGTGTCAATAATATTTCAATCATTCACTTGCCACAATTTACAACACTAAGCGATTCGAAATCATTATAATTGTGAGTAAAGCAAATGAAAAGAGATTGAAACCTTTATAATTCGAGGTAAGAAGGCGTGAAGCCCTAATAATATATTTGACACAACATGAAACTGGTCCTCTTTGAAGCTGCTATCGTTGGCCGTCAGAGTTGCCATCGTTGACAAATATTGTGTTTATATGAAATCCAAACAACTGTTAGAATAAGGGAGCCAAGTTGCATAGGGCTTGAACAATCAGAAAACTTTATATTCTCTTCTTTTTGTTGCTGGCATTTTTGGTCTTCTTCTCCAAGAAAATTGATGTTGCGTGAGTCGTGTACACATACCTTCAAATTCTTTGTTAACCGGCACACAGTCTCAATCATACACTACACATGAATCTTCCTTCACCTGCTCAAGAATGTTATACAATCAATAATGAATCGTATATACTTGTTCATATATTGTTTGAAGAAGATAAGGATATCTAATAACTTTATAAAACCAACAAACATGATTGATGAGGAAAACTAATTATACTTCATTAAAATAATTTTAAAATTGATCAAATTCCAAACTTCCAAACCTAAAAATTAAAAAAAAAAAATATACACATAAAAAGAACGATAACAAAAAGCAACAAAATCTAGGTCTCATTGGAGCTAATCTGATAAAAAAAAAAAACACTACATAACAAGTATATTTCATTTTTTGGGGGACATATTGATCAAGCGTTTAAGGGAAAAAAAATACCATAAATAAAAGTTACCATAAATTTAAGAATTTAACAATAATAAGAAAACTTCTCCATTTAATTTTGAATATATTTATTATAGTTAATATGTAATATTTTAATAATTTAATTAAAAAACGTGAAAAGATGATTTTTTCTAAAGCGGAGACTTTTAATGAAGGGAAAAAAGATCAAATCACTTTTCTAAAGGTCTTCCCACTTTTAATATATTATAGATTTATCTCTTACAATTGAGCATTCAACTTCAACACATATTCAAACAATTTCTATTTTGTATTTTGTTTATTATTTTTCTTTCACTCTTCATTTGATTTGACAAGAGAGGTTATTGTTGGTTCGTGGTTGTTGTTATTGTGGTTGTTCGTTAGAGTTTATGGGTTTGCTATCCGTCAGAGTGGGAGGCAGTTCCAGTGGAGTTAAAACTCGTTGATCAGTTGAATATCACTGAAAAATAAAATGGAATTTGTTTGGTCGAAGCTCGGAGCTTCACCATTAATAGTGAGTCTCAAGAAAAAAGGATGATAAAGAAATGGGTTCTTGTATTCGTAGAGGTCATTGAAAAAATAGGGTAAGGATAAGGTTGGAGGTTGTCTAGTAGTATTATATACGTACTTTGTCTATGTATTCGATGTCAATAAAATCTGAATTTGTAGTTGTATATGTATTTCATAACAAATAAATGAATTTGTATATATATTTCAAAGAATGATGATAGTATTTTTAAGAGTAAATACATAATTACCCCACTGATGTTGGACGAGATTTTCAAAAAGATACCTAAACTTTGAATTCGACCTATTACCCCACGATTCTTACTTAATCCGTTGCAAACACACCATTTTGATCCTCTACGTGTATACACGCGCCACAGGCGCGTGAAAGGGCTCGAATTTGATTTTTTGACCAATCAAAAGCTGCCACGTGTAAAATAATTGATATATAATTTATATTCTTTTTTTAAAAAAATAATATTTATTTATTTTATAAAATTATCCCTACCCCTCTCCCCCCCCCCCCAACCCACCCACTCTTTCTTCTTCAACTCAATTCACCATTAAAGCTTCCATTGAAGCTTCTTTTTTTTTTAAATCATTCATTAAAGCTCCATTTTACAATTAAATCATATCATTTAACTACCCACCATTTCTTCTTCAACACAATGTCTTCTTCAACACCATTAAAGCTCTTCAACACAATGTCACCATTAAAGTTCCTCAATTGAAGTTTTTTTTTTAATTATATCATTAAAGCTCCATTTTTTAGTTAAATCATATCATTTAATATCTTTAAAACTCAATTCAATCATAAACTTTCAATTCAATCATAAAACTATTTTTTGAAGTGATTTGAACCAAAAAAAAAAAAAGAACGGGAATGCATGTTGACGGAATGTGGGAGGGGGTTGGGGGGTTAGGGGGGAGATGCTGATGGGGGTGGGGGTGCTTAATGGGGGTGGGGGTTGAGGGGAGCTGCTGACGCGGGGGGAGGAGAGGTGCTGGAGGGGGTGGGGGAAAAAGGGGGTGGGTGGGGTGTTAAATTAAATAAAAAGGAAAATTTTATTAAAAAATATAAAATTAAACATAGTTGACACGTGGCAGCACCTGATTGGCGCGTGTCTTCACTCACTTTGTTGTGACTGAGATTCAGCGAAAAATGGTGCGTTTGTAACGAAATAAAGAAGAATCGTGGGGTAATAAGTTGATGTTAAAGTTTAGGTGTCTTTTTTAAAATCTCGAACAAGATCAGTGGTGTAATTATGTATTTACTCTATTTTTAATGAGTCTATATATACATATATGTGAGTGTGTGTGTGTATGTATATATTTCAAAGAATGACGACATTATTTAGAGGGTCTATGTATTGTATATGTATTTGATGTCATAAAAACAGTTATTTGATACATATTTGAAACATAAAAATAGTTTGTATTTGATAAATACATATATTATGGAAACGATACATGTATATCAAACGACACATGTTTATACAACTTGAATCATACAAATATAAATAATACTTATTTATATACAAATATAAATGATAAATTTGACAACAAATACAATCAATTTATATAAAGTGTATTGTTTGAAAAGAATAATATAAAATATAAAATATAAAATATAAAATAAAATAAAATGAAAAAGACAAAGAGAAAACAAAAAATAAAAAAACAAGAAGGAAAAAATATCAAATACAAAAAAAAATGAGAAAGAGAAAATATAAAATACAAAGAAGAGGAGAGATGTGAAAATATAAAATACAAAATACTAATAACAAGAGAAAGAGAAGCTAGAGATAGAAGGGACAAAAATAAAGAAAATTAAGAAAAAACTCTTTTAATATTTTCTTTGTAATACTTCTATTTGTAAATGGAATTTTCAATTAATTGATAAATGTGATTTAATGGGGTTGAAATTATTGTTCCTTTTTTAAGGGGATTAAAGATCACATTCCTTTTTTATCTCAATTGATATCCGAAAATCAGGGTGTTTACTAATATGTACATGTATTTTAACATGAAAAAAGGTGATCAAATACAAATGCAAGTTGCTATTTCAGGTAATTAGCAACTTGCTGCTATGGCTTTTTTCTATTTATGAACTTTTTTCATTAGTAATTCAAATAAAGCCCAAAGCAATACTAATGCTAACAAAAGTATTCAATTAAACACTAGTAATGACTAATGCCAATAATGTCGGATATCTATTCTTTAATTTTGTATAAATACATAAACTATATTTATTTTTTAATTTAATATTTAGTGTTATTTTTGTAAGGAACGCCTAAGATAGTTGTTTCTTACAAGGATTAACGAAATAGCAGAAGCATAAGTTAATTATATGTTTGTATTAAGATTTTATTGAAAGAATCCAAAAAGATTCAAAATATCCGAGAAAATTAAAAAATTCAAAGTTAAAAAACCTGAATTTTATTGGTTTGAATTGGTTTATAGATTCAAAAACCCGATGTGAATGATTTGATTTGATATTTAAAAATTTGAACCAACCGGATCATGTGCACCCCTAGTTAAAGCTTTGACTTTGTGGGGGATTGTAAATTTTTGTATTTGTTATGATTTTTTATACTTCATTTTATCCCCTTTTGAAAATATTCCGTGTCTAGTTTCCTAGGATGAAGATGCTAATTTCTTGGTGGATGGTGGTGTACCCATTTATGTTTGCTGATGAGAGATTGATTGTATGAATGTTGGGGTCTTTCAGACTTGTGTGTATCCTCGTACATACTCTTGTATATTGCATCTCATTTTACATATCAGTGTATATCTTTGTATAGTTGAAAGAGTTTGTGCATGACATACAATGATATATTGAATATAAACATGTGATGTACACTATCGAGCTGATGTTCACATCTGGATTAAATATAGATTTTAGTAAAATTTTATCACAACGAACTCGAAAGATTTTTTTTCGGTTGTTAGTAGTGGAAAATTTTGATGTGTTTTGAGATAATGTCATAATGGAGGATCAATGGAATCAATCCAGTTGACGATGGGTGCATAAATTGTGAAAGATCAAAGAAGCCAATTCAATTAAGACTATTCGGTGCTATTTTATTGTGCTACAATTGTTATGAAATCTTTGTAAATATAGAAAAAAGGACATATGCTAACCTTTTTCAAAATTAATGGCCCATGTTTGGGCCATTGGATATTATATGGCCAGTCGACCTAGTAATTTCAATTAATGGTCATTCTAAGTCATTTCTCTCCTTCTTGAAGAGGACTTGTCCTCGAATTCAAGATTTCATTATGTTCAAGATTAAGGATTCTGGGGGAGTTCTTAGAATTGGAAGGGTTCATAACTTGCTTAGCCAAGTAAAATGGAATATTAATCTCTCTTTCTTGAGGACAAACCGCATCAAATAACACTTTGTTGGCTAGCATATTTAGGACAGTGATATCCCCATCACATGGATCCACTTCAACCTTCACATTCTCATCAAGATTGTCAACCCCTTCTATATGTCTTTCTTCTTGCTCTACTTCATCTTTGTAGTACAAGTCACCTTTTTAAAGTATGATTGTTCTTCGTGTTGGGCACTCACTCATTTGGTGACTTCATCCTTGACATTTAAGGAATTTACTATCCTTAAGATTAGGATTACCTCCATCTCTAGTAGAATACCTTGGAGCATTCTTCTCTATGGATTTCTTCTCAATAGTCTTCTTGAATTCAGAGCCTCGACTCTAAAGGGAGGACACTTGATTCTCTATCTTAGGCTCGATTGCCTCATTCTTCGCCTTGATATCTTGCTCAACATCAATAGTCACCTCTAAGAGATCATCCATCTGGGAAAACTTATATATTGACATTCGAGAAGCAAATTCTTGATTCAACCCCACCTTAAATCAGATCTCAGTGTGCTCTTTATCCTTGTTGTAATCAAGCTTTAAGAGTAGATTTTGAAATTCATCATCGTATGTTTTAATATTCTTGTCTTCTTGTCTCAAATTGTGCAACTTGGCAAGAAACCCTAGTCTATACCTTTTTTATACATATTTGGCTCTTATAGGTGCTTTCATTACATCCCATGGTGGATAATGACCTCCATAAAGAACCCCTTGCATTCTCTTAGCCGATTCGCACTAAGTTAAAATATATCTTTCAAATTGAGCAACAACATTGGTTGTCTTCTTAACATCGGGCAAATCATTATCTTGGAAGATCCTATCATATTGTGACTCCCATTTGAGGTACCCTTCGGGATCACTACCTTCATGAAAACTAGGAAGAATGACCTTGATAAAATTGAGGCTCGTGTCATAACCTCCACATCCATCTTGGTCCCTTGGACTATGTCCTTATGCACCATACCCATAACCTCCTTCTACATTTCCTTCAACCTCTTCTTGAATTTCTACGACTTTTTTTGGTGGCATTTGGTTAAGTGGAACTTGTAGTATGGTATTTGAATTTGGGGTACTTAGATAGGGCGGATAGTAAGGTGGGTTGAGGCCTTGTGGATTCAATCCTTAGGGAATTTAACAGTTTAGAACTTGATTTTATGGTGTTTGATAGGGTGGACTGAGAATTTATAGAACTTAGGGTGGGTTGTGGGGCATTTGTTGATTGAATTATAGTGGTCAATCTATATCTTGTGGAGTTTGGTAGGTATTAGTAGTGGGTAAGGGATTACTTTTTTGTGGGAGAGGGTAAAACATATGGTGGAGAGTTCTAGGAGAGATAGTAGCTGAAGTCTCTAGGACTTGTCCACTTGAGGATGCTTGGGGATTGTTTTGGGGAATAGTATTTGAAGAGTTAAGATTCCCTTCTACACTCACCATTCTTCTATCTATATTTGTTACTCTCCTTTCCACAATTGATATCTTTTCATTCATGTTGTAACACCCCGGGTTCTTGGTCCTTAGAAATTCCAAGAATTTTGTACTCACTGCCCTGGTTATGCTTGGATCCTATGAGTCGTAGAGTGTCTTGACGAGTCATTGGGATGATTCGTAACCAAATCAGTAAGTTTTTGGCTTGATTCTACTCTGAATATGAGTGGCTCACTAAGAGTCGTAAGGATATGTTACAAGTCGTTAGGTGTAATCGTAGAGTGTCCAATGTAAGTCTCAATTTGGAGTCTGTGTTGACTACGACCGAACCTTACGAGTCGTAGGATCCTATTACGAGTCATGTCATTGAGTCGTAAGGACAACAATGTAGGGTGCCTTGGTGGTACTGCCTTGGTTACGACTCGTGCTAACGAGTCGTAAAGAGTGTCTACGAGTCAACGGTTAACCCATAGTAAAATGCGGCACTTTTTCAGCTTTCAAGTTAAAGGTATTCTGGACATTTCCCCTCTTAACCAAATTGAAACCCATGTCTTATAACCTCTTTAGGGTGTCATTAGTACGTAGAAACTAATCCAAGTAACTTCTTAAACACTCCAATAGGTTCTCTAATTTTTCTCAAGCAAGTCAAGTTAAGGTTTCATCAAGTCGGTCATCTAAGGCTCTAGAGTTAAATTCTCTCCATGAAACTTGATATTTCAGGCATGGACTCTACCCTTAAACTTAATATCTCTATTGTATGAAAGTACATAGTTATTTATGTAATTAAAAGTAAGGGTTCTGTCATGATTAGGGGTTTTGACATGAATAGTTAATTAATTGTTTTCCCATGTTTTTACTGTGCATTACTCATATTTTAAATATGTTTTTGAACTTGTGGGTTCCTGGGTATGGTGAATGAACTTGGAAATTGTGATTTTCCCCAAAACTTGTGACTTTTGAAGTGGTTATGATCTCAACCCCATAATATGAATTGTTTTTAGTTATGAAAAATATGGAAATTTAACTATTCTTGAACTATTCAATTATGATGTTAAATTGAAGCTTGTTGTTTGGTGTTTTCAAAAGTTATTACATAATTGAACCAAAGGGATTGTGATTTCCCCAAGTAATAAAATTATCTCGGCATGTTGACGTTACCTTGCAAGTGTAGTTTGTATGATGATACCAACAATATATGTCTAAATGTGTAATATGGTTCAATAAATGGGATTGTGTGATAATTATTTTAATTGGGCTTTAAAAAGGGTTGTGTAGCTGAGTCGTGAAAATTGAAGTCCGAGGGACTAACACTGAAAATTGCAGTTACCGACGCGGGGGTCTATTTGATCGGGTGGTTCGAGTCCCCCTATTATTATTATTATTATTATTATTATTATTATTATTATTATTATATGGTTGGGAGGTTTGAGTCCCCGATATCTCATCACATGATTTGGTGCTTGTGTCACCTTGATATACAGGAAGGTTTGAGTCCCCTATAGTGCATATGTTTACCCTCTGGTTCGTGCTGCCACACGCATTGGGCCCTACCAGCTGGGGAAGAGTTGGGCCCATATAGCCTGTGGGTGCCTTGTATGTTATGACGGTTGAGTTACACAATCCAGACTAAGATTTTAAATTGCATGTTAAGCCTTATTCCCTATCCCGGTATATGATATTTATATATATATGCATTGGATGATGTGCATGGAATTCTAAATGTTTTTATACTGTTGATCATAACCTTATGTTATCTCGTATCCCTAAGTTACATGCTAGCGCTCCAACCGCTAACCTTCTACGTACGTTGTATCCCCACGCGATATAGGAACTGGTCATACTTCTACTTCTCCTGCTTAGTGATTAGGATTCGAGATCAGCATGTGAGTTCACATTGACGTGGTGATCTTCCATACATTGAAAGACTACATTTCATGTTTTGGTCTCTTATACTTCATACTGTTTAGACTTGTTTTTGGCTATAGTCGGGGGCATGTCCCGATGCTTTAGTGATACTCAATTTTAGTTCTTGCTTAGAAGGCTTTGTTTTGATTACTGTGGTTATTGAGTGATGTTGGTCGGTTGTATCGGCCGGGTTGGTTGGATAATGATCATAAAAATATTATTTATTTTTATTCTATCTTATTATATGTTCAAAATCCATCCAACAATCGAGAATGTTGTGTTTACTTAGTTAGGTGAAGGGGTGGTCTCCAGTCCATATGGGACTTTTCACGACCATGCCCTGGTTTGTGTCGTAACACATGTTTGACATCTCCTCGCTGATCATATTATATTTTGTTGCAACCCCATCATTGCCTTGACCAAGGTGTCTAAGCTTTCCCCACTCGTGGTAGGTTTGATGTCATCTCCCGGTGCCATGGTACCTATCAACAAGACACTCAATACAACTAATAAACAAGGTAAATGTTAGTAAAATCAAACCTCTCAATCCAAGTTTTTGGATTGGCTCACAATTAGCTCACTTGTTGGTTTTGCTTGTTTACGTTAGTATATGAGATGTCAACTTGCTACTCTCGTTTAGAATGAATTATAGTTGAAAGAAGAATCGATTACTCGATTAAGAAATAACGGACTTGAATCAAAAGTTAACTAGGAAAACAAATGATAAAAATGTATAAAGAAATAGGACACGAAAGAAGAACGGACTCAAGAACCAAGTAAACAACTTGGTAGACAAATTAATAGTTGTTAATTAGTGTTAATAATCAAGAGAAATGAAAAGACGGATCAAGAATTGAAACTAGATGGACTGAGCCAGAGCAGGAGTGGATTGGGAGAATTTAAGATGTGTTTTTTATCTGTTAGAGCAGATTAGACGCACCCCAAGAGAAGTCCAAAGACATGAGGGGCTGTTTTGACATGCTTTAGCAGGTCAGGCACAAACTAGGTGTAGAAGGCATGGTTTGACCTACTTTAGAACGTCAGTCATAGCTCCAATGCACCTCCGAGGTAGATGGCCCAAAATTTAGCTTGTACAAGGCCGAAAATGCTCTCTTTGTGGTCCCCCTTTGTCTTATTCTTTTGGAATATTCCTTGGTAATTTGGATATTCTTTTGTACCAACACTTTTGCCCACTTTTTCTTTATGTTTCTTGGATCAAACACACCCTTTTTGAACAATCTTCCTTCTTCGTAGCATTAACATCATCAAGAACTCAAAAACATTCAAAAATTGAAGCTCAAACAAACGGACTCGAAATTTGATGAAATTCGAAATTCGAGCTCCTTTCAAGCTTCCGAACAAAACCCAACCAATCTTAGGCTCAAATTCTTAACTAAAAAATCTAGATTTCAACACCCATTTTCAAATTTTCAAATTTAAGTTTTCAATAATGGTAGAATCTTTGATTTAGCTCGGATTAAGCTCAAATTTGATATTTAGACTCTATAGTGCTAAGGAACAAGAATCTAACAAGAAAATCAAGAAAACAACAAATTCAAAGACTCAAAATTTGACCTAAACCCAAAAAATTAAATAGTAATTCTTTTTATGATCTTTTAATTTTTCTAGATAACAAGACCCAAGATTGACTTTGTGGGAACGAAATCAAGTTCAGCTCTGATACCAAATACTACAAGTGAAAATACCAAAATAAAATACAAGTACAAAAATTGAACGATAATAAAGGAAAGACGAATAAACAAGGGAAAATAATAGACAAGGAAAGTAGAGGATAAATGATAGGCACAAGAGAACAAACATAGGAAAACCATAATATATTAAATTGAGGCCCTCAAACGTAGATCAACTAAGAGCACGTAAATCATATGAAGACTGATAGGGACATTGAACCCTCAAACCCAATGATTCTACTCAAATCATACAAGTTCCCAACAAGCTTTCTAAAATACTTTCAAGTGTGGTTTTCATCAAAAATTATCTAACCTAAAATAAGGAGAAGACTACCTATTTATTACCCAAGCAATTTATTACAATTGGGCTTAAAAGTGACCCTAAATGCTCAAAAGTGACCCAAAATCCAAACATAATGCTAATTGGATCCAAAAGTGGCCCAAAAGTCAAATATTAAAGATGGGGCATCCTTCCTTCGTCCATCCTCCTCGTGGTGGGTCGCAATACTTCTCCTCATCCCTAAAGGTTTGACAATTGCCTTGAGCTTGAGTCTTTGGGACGATTTGACTTCTATCATTCTCTCCTTCTTGAAGAGAACTTGTCCTCAAATTCAAGGGTTCATCATGTTCAATATTAAGGATTTTGAGGGAGTTCTTAAAACTGGGAGTGGTCATAACTTTCTTAGCCAAGTAAAGTAGAATGTTAATCTCTCCTTTTGTAAGCCAAACCTCCTCAAATGGCACTTTGTTGGCTAGCATATTTGGGACGGTGATATCCCCATCACATGGACCCAATTCAACCTCCACATTCTCATCAAGATTGTAAACCCCTTTTATATGTCTTTTCTCTTGCTCCGCTTCATCTTTGTAGTATAGGTCACCTTCCCTAAGTATGATTGCTCTTTTGGAACTCACTCATTCGACCATGTCCTTGTTATTTAAATCATTAAGCACCCTTAAGATTAGGATTACCCTTACAATCTGTATAATTATTGTATGTGTATAAAAAGTGTAAATTTATTGTGTAGAATATATTTTGGTATATGATGTAGATAGAAACTATATAAATGTTGAATAGAATATGATACGATTCAAATCCCCTCTAAGTCATCAGCAAGGAACCAAGGTCGAGAGTTGCAAGCCTTTAAAAGGAAGTTCATGGAAATGGGCGCATTGGAGCATGTTTTGATGCCTACCAAGGGATGATATGTATTGAAGATTGAGTTGTGAGGCGGAAATGTCAAATAACTCTATTATTTTAGAGTGATTAAAGGTGAGACGGCCCACCACCTTAGTGACTAGCCATTCTTTGAGCCGTCCATAGAAGCCTCAAGGTAATTATACATTGGTAAGTGCTACTGGGGGAGGAACTAACAATCCCACATTTGACTGACCATCGGGCGGGCTGTCCCAGCTAAGCCGAATGGTTATTTTGTTGGGCTTTATTTCTTTGTTGTCAAGGTCACTTTTGGACCTTTGTTAAGACTATAAATAGAAACTCCTACGGTTATTTTCCATTAGCTTATTTTGATTATTGATGAACCAAACACTTGCTAGTGTGATTAGATATTTCTTATTGCATGTTTACTTAAAAATGAAGGTTGATTGGGAGTATGATACCCTTTCAATCTACGTAAGAGTTTGTTGCGTGTATTAGGATTATGTTTGAAGGTCATTGGTTTGAAATACCTTTGGTTTGCTTACATTCCTTATCTTGTGTCTTTCTATTTATCTTCTTCTCTTTATTATATTTTGATTTTTGTACTTTATATCTGTTTTTGTAGCTTGAGTCGTATTATTTGGTATAAGAGTTGAGCTTAGGATTGTTCCAACAATTATTGTCTTAGGTTTGTTATCTAGAAAATCACTAAAAAGTATCATCCACATTTTTGGGTCATTTTCAAATTTTTAGTTTTTGATTTTTGTGTTTTCTTGTGTTTTTAGTTCTGGAATAGTGTTCTCTAGTTCCATTTGAGATGTCTAAAATTTGAGATTAATCCGATAAGTCTTGAGTAACCCATCATTGTTGAAACTTGAGTTTGAAGAAATCTCAAGTGGGTTCTAAAATCTGAAATTATTGGGTTAGTTTTGAAGTACAAAAACTATTAGGGTTTGTTCGGGAGATTGAAGGGAGCTTGGGTTTTGAATTTTATTGAATTCCAAGATCATTTTCTTGAGGGTCAAAATTTGAATATTCTTCAAGTTCTTCATATCTTGTTGAAGAAGAAACCACAAAAAGAAGGGTTTGATCCAAAGGAATTAAAGAAACAAGCGTTGTACTTGTTTAATCTAACAAATATTTCAAAGAAGGAAAAGGGACTAACAAAGGCATCATCTGGATCTGACCGATGGATTAGGCAATGGCCAGTCACACCATCAGTCACTGAGGATAGATACTGGTTAAGGAGCGACGGCTCCTGGGATGACCAGTCACCCCAGCGACGGCCAATCGCGCCACTAGTCATCCTGAAAAGGTTCCGTAAGCTCATTTTAAATTCCTAGTTTCATTTCCTTGATTCTTAAACATCTATTACTTGATTCTAACACTAATTAACAACTAGTAATCCATCTACTTAGTTGTAAAATTAGTTCTTAAGTTTATTTTCTTTCTTCGTCCCATTTCTTTGTGTGTTTTTCTAGTTTTATTTCGCGTAAATTCTTGGATCAAGTTCCTATCAAGTCTGTGAGCATTTCTTGAGTACTTCAAACAAGAATCTATTCTAATCGAGAGTAGCAATCGACACTTCTTCTGCCATTTGACTATACGCAAACCTTCATCTATTATGAACCCAAGCGTGAGTCAATACAAAGGAGTGTAGATTCTGAGGTTGCTTTCTTAATGCTAACTTGTTTGTTGCTTTTGTTAGAGATTCTTTTGATTAGGTACGATGTACGAGGAGGTGATGCCAAGATACAACAAGAACAATTCACCACACATGTGTGATGCCATACAACTTGAGACAAGAAGGTAGAGGTGTGGAAGACTATTATGAAAAATTCCAAAACTTGATCCTTCGACTAAAGATTGTTGAACCCCCAAACCATTGCATGGCTCGATTCAACGGAGGTCTGGACTATGACATTGCTTTTCAACTAGTTATCCATAAGTTTGAATAGATAGAAGACCTTGTTAAAGCGGCTATTGAGGTTGAAATGAACAATAATGCAAAGAAAACCTTCAATAAGGGCTACCCACCTTTTAGGTCATCCAGATGGAATAAGAATAAAGATTTCAACAAGTCCTATGAGAAAAAAACCGTTAAGAAGGATAACCCAAGGTATCCACCAAAGAATAAAGGTAATCAATACTTAAACACCAATCCTAAAGGTATTATTTTTTTTAAATATCGAGGTGTCATAAGGAAAGTGAATGCCCCAAACAAAGAAATATAGTTTTGGTGGAAGGTGATGCATACTTTGTTGGGGATAATGTGAACCAAGAAGATAATGGTGAAGAAAAAACCCAAGAGGGTGAAGACTTTGAGAATGAAGGGAAACTTGTGAAAGGTGAAGGGGAAATTACTGTACCCAATGGTTTAATGATGAAAGTTTCCCATAAAGATGTTTGTCCTTAAGAAGGAGAGATAATAAATTTTAACTTTATGATGAGGCGAGTGATGAGTATAGGCGCTATAAGACCCAAGCCAAGAGAAGGAAATGAACTTGGTTCAAGAAGGGGAACTTTGTGTCCACCCCAAGCCCTTGATGTTTGCTAATCATGGTACTAGTATTTTGCCTAGAACCAACACTTCCTTTATGCAGGATCCAGATTTGAGGTGTAATCCTTCTCAAGAAGGAGAGGATAATACAATTCAAATCCTCTGTAAGTCATCAACAAAGAACTATGGTCGAGAGTTGCAAGCCTTTGAAGGGAAGTTCATGGAAATGGGCGCACTGGAACATGTAATAATGCCTACCAAGGGATGCCATATGTTGAAGATTAAGTTGGGAGGCCAAAATGTCAAAGAACTCCACTATTTTGGAGCGACTAGAGGTGCGATGGCCCGACACCTTGGTCACTGTCCGTCCCTTGAGTCTTCTATGGAAGCCCCAAGGTAATTTCGCGCGGATTAGGTATGACTGAAGGGTGGACTGACTGTCGGGTGGGCTGTCCCAGCTAAGCAGAATGGTCATTTTGTTGGGCTTTATTCCTTTATTGTCAAAGTCACTTTTGGGCCTTTGTTAAGACTATAAATAAAAACTTCTAGGGTTATTTTCCATTAGCTTATTTTGATTATTGATGAACCAAACACTTGATAGTGTGATTAGAGAGTTATTGTTGAATGTTTTCTTGGAAATAAAGGTTGATTGGGTGAACTATACCCTTTCAATCTACGTAAGAGTTAGATGATTGTATTAGGATTACGCTTGAGGGTCATTGGTTTGAAATACCTTTGATTTGCTTGTGTTCCTTATCTTGTGTCTATCTATTTATCGTCTTCTCTATATTATCTTTCGATTTTTGTACTTTATACCCACTTTCGTAGCTAGAGTCGTATCAGAATATATATCTAAATAATTGTTGCAGATAAATATTATATAGAATGTGTATTGAAACTATATAATTATTGTTATAATGTGCATATAATTTTTATCATTAATACAATTTTTATAATCATTTTTTATTTTGATAGAATTTTTTTAAAAAAATAGATTAATTGTTCTTTGAAGTAAAGGAGAAAACAAAGTAAAGCAGTGGCGAAAAAAATAAAATAAAAAAAGAAGCATTGGCCAACCAAAAAGTTACAAAGTAGAAAAAAAAAAAAAAGGACATGTGTCAGCGCACACGTCAGCGGCTGACCATGTGGCTACAATATAGTAATGCAATTTCTTAGGTTGTTTGGATGGAATTTGTTTCGGCCGACAGGCCAATATTGTCCTTTTCCCAAAAGTATATGTGAATAACTATTACTCTCCTCGAATCATGTTGATTTGATATTTCTTTTGAAAAAAGATTTATTATGAATTTATTTTACTAAAATAACTTAAATAATTATGTTTTAGAAATTTAAATTTGACTACTACTACTTTATATAGTTATTTATGATAAGAACAGTATCAGGAAAAAAAACTTGTATTGCTAGAAAATTTTATTTATCAAGAGCCTAATCTTTTCATTTTATCAGAGTTTATATAGGATCAGTAAAATCACACTGTTTAATTTTTGCACTATTTTTAATATAAAGATAAAGTAAAATTAAATGTGGAGAAGGGAGCTTTTTCAAGAGAGAGACAAACCCCCTTCTCTCTAGATTTTATCCCTCAAAATTCACACAAATTCACCGGAACATGACCAATGTCCCAAATCAAACATTAATCCTACCGGATTCACCTGATCCAAATAACACAAAACCTGTCCTTGGGAAGGTGAGCTATTGCGACGCCTTGAGAGGCAACATCGAAGAAACCACGAGATCCTTGGCACATCTAGACATCGAGGAAATAGTACATCCTCCTCCGGCTAAAGAAGAAGGCATATTACTCCCCCCGACCCCCGAAGAAAAAATAAGGCTATACTCGCTGTGGAAATTCTCGATTATCATCAAGCTATTTGGAAAGAAGTTAAACCGCAATTATCTCCAGAGAAAACTCACAGATCTCTGGAAGCTCAAAGAAGCCTTCATATTGATTTATCTGGGTTTAGAATACTACACAGTCAAACTCAAAGTGGAGGAATCTGAGAAAAAATTACACAAGGAGGACCATGGTTCGTTGCTGGATCGTTCCTCTCAATTAGGCTATGGGAACCCAATTTCATACCAACGAATTCCCCAATTGAATACACCATAATTTAGGTACGATTACCACATCTCCTGATCGAATTCTATGATGGTCAAATTTTAGCCAAAGTGGGACAATCAATTGGAAAGTTTCTAAAGATAGATGCTTGTACATCTGCCACACTGCAATGGTGATATGCCAGGATATGTGTACAAGTCTCGATGGTTACTCCGATCAAGAACTCAGTAGTCATTGGTACACACAGACAGAGCATCATCTACGAAGGGAAAGGATTCTTGTGCAAAAACTATGGTAGACTAGGCCACATTAGCAGGGATTGCCCACATGCCCACCAACAAAACCTAAACCCAACAAAGCCAAACTTCAAGAGCCACACTCTACCAACCAACGAATAGCGAACAGTGGCACTCACCTGAAGGAAAACCATCAAAAAATCTCCACCGGTGGAAGGTAAACGGATGCAAACACAAAGCATTAAGGTAAAGATGTTCGATGCTACTACAGGTAAGTTTCTTGAAACTCGATCTCTCTAGTAATCCGCACTCGATCGGCCATAAATGACCACCGGAGGCGGAGAAACCAAGCACGAACCCCTGGGCGTGTCTACTGGGCCAAATTTAGGCCAGACCCACACTCCTTAGGTGAGTACAAAAATTGGATTGTAGGCTAATAGGCCCAAATTATTGGAGGCCAATATACACCAACTATCTTCTTCAGTTGAATCCAACAAGGGAAATAAATAAAGACCCATGCGTCTTGGGCCTATTACCCAAAAACAGGCCCAAGAAGGGTCCCAAATCATTACCATTAGTCCTAGACCCAACCCAATGAGCTTGGATATTCCTAAGCACGCCAATAATAATAAATATGTCGACTCTCCTAGTGAGCTGGAAAAAACTCTTCGATCCTCTCACTCTCTCTCTTTCTCTGGCACCCAAAAGCCAGCGGCAATTTCTACTGAGCAAAAAGCTCTCATCAATCAAAAGGAAGTAACTGTCACTTCCAACATTTCCCCATTAATTTCCCATAGTAAAGGCAATGATGAAGAGATGCGAGAAGTCACTAAGAAACCTGATTATTTCCATAAAGTTACTACTCAAGATACCCCAACTAGCAATCGTAACACTTCTCAGAGAGAGGGAAATGGAAAACCTCAACTCAAGCTCCTCTCAAAACATAGTGACCTTCATCTTTGAACCACTTGTGATAGACTACCAACCAACTTCCTAGTTGGAACTTTGTCTATCCCAGCAAGTACTACCTCTCAAGTTGACCATAGAAGGGAAGCAAGTCACAATTCTCATTCAAAACCCCCACTACTTAGCTCAATTAGTGATGGAGGGATTAAACCAAGGTCTACTGACACCATACAGAATTCCCCACCATTTTTCTCCCCGGAATTGATTTCAGCAGAGCTAATCAAAATGAGCAACGACCTTCCTTTCTTTCCACCTAGAGTCCCGGGACTTCTGGAAGTAGGACCTCTACTTATGAGGGAAAATATGACCAATCCCCTAACCCCTCATCCACAAAGACAACCAGAGTCATCTCAAATGGCTTTGGCACTGGAACTGGAGGAGAGAAAACTAACTCTGGAGGCCTTGTGATAAAACAACACAGAAATGAAAAGCATCTTGGAAACCCTCAAGGTCCCAAAAACAGAAGTGCTTACCTTGGACAGAACCCTCACACACACATTTGAGGACCTTATACGCGAAATATTGTTAGTCCTCATTTCTCTAGAGCTTCACAAAATGAGTCTTAAGATTCTGATCCCAACCCCAAGTATTTTCTTAACAACCAAACTGAAACCTCTTTTAAGGAAAAGGAAGGAAATGGTAGACTCAGCATCGACTCCATCACTCCCCAAGGGGAAGGAGATCCTCTTGGACAACATAACCCCCAAACAAACCTTAATTATGAACTACATCATATGGAATATTAAGGGGGCAAATAATGTTGATTTCAAACGCCACTGTAGATCTATGATCAACATCCACAAGCCCTCCTTAGTTTCTCTCCTTGAAACTCACATGAAGGAGCACAAAGGCATAGCTAAAATTCTTGGCTTCAATAGTCATATTCAATTTCATGCTAATAGAAATTCTGGAGGCATTGTGGTAATGTGGGACTCTAAAACCCTCAATATCCAAGAGATTGGTATATCCCCTCAAGTCATCGACACCATTGTTAAGGTCAGTAATCCTCCTTTAACTTGGTATTTTAGTGTCATTTAAGCTAGCACATCCTTTGATGATAGGAAGAACCTCTGGAATAGCCTTCAGATTTTTGCTCATTCCCTCATTGCCAACCTCACTAGCCCTTGGATCAAAGCTGGTGACTTCAATAAGGTGTTAAAAAACTCTGAAAAATTTAGAGGCAATCCTATTAGCACCTCAAGATCTGCAAATTTCTGGGATTGCATTAATCAATGCAAACTCATTGATCCTAGATTTAAAGGGATAAATATACGTGGACAAATAAAAGATATAGGAATAGACATGGTCTAATCCTTGAGAGACTTGACAGATGTCTTGCCAATGATCCTTGGATTAAACTCTTCCCAGAAGCATCTATCACCTACCTTCCTAGAACCTATTCTGATCACTGCCCCCTTAAATTAGACCTCCATAAATATCCCAATAGTTCCAGCAAAAGTCTTCAGACTAGAAACCATGTGGTGAACCCACCTTGACTTCCACAATGTAGTCAAGGATTCCTTCTCCGGTGCATCAACCCTTACTAAGTCCTTATCCATTTTTCAAGACAATGATACTACTTGGAACAAGGAATTTTTTGGTAAAATTTCCCACAAGCAAAGAAGGATCCTAGCCAAAATTGCTGGCATCCAAGGATCTTCTTCTTACCTCACCAATCACTTCCTGCATGACCTTGAAAGAAACCTCACTAGAGATTATAGCCTCATCCTTTAATAAGAACAGGAATTCTGGAGAATCAAATCCAGAATCAGCTGACTCCTTGAGGGTGACTCCAACACCAGTTTCTTCCACAGTTGTACCCTCAATAGAAGAAGAAGAAGAAACAAGATCAATGCCCTCAAGGATGATGGTGAAAATTGGACCTTTGACCCTAAAGTCATCAAAGATAATATTCTTAGGTTCTACCATATTTTGTACTTCTCTGAACACCTGTCCTCTAACTTAAGATTCCAGTAAAACCCCTCCTCCAGGGGTAGCCTGACTCAGGAAGACAACAACTATCTGGACTCCATCCCTACCCCCAAAGAAATCAAGGAGGTTTTCTTCTCCTTTAAACCTAAGAAGCTACCTGGCCCTGATGGTATCCACCCCTTTTTCTTCCAAAGATATTGGGATATTATGGGCCCCCAAACCATCAAATTCTACTAGGACACCTTCTTTTCCAATAAAATGAAAAGGAAAGTGAACACTACCTACCTCTGCCTTATTCCCAAATGTCCCAATGCTTCTAATCTTAGAAATTTCATACCCATTGACCTTTGCAACACTCAATATAAAATCATTACCAAGATTATTTTTTCTAGAATCAGACCCCACCTGGATAAAAACATTAGTCAGAACCAAGCTAGTTTGCTCCCCAAAAGAAAGACCTCTGACAATGCCATCACTGTCCAGGAAAAATCTCTTATTTTAGGAAAATGACTGGACAAAAGGGGAACATGATTCTTAAAATAGATCTAGAGAAAGCTTTTGACAGAATTGAATGGAGCTTTACTAAACAAGCCCTCATCTTCTTTAACATTCCCCCCAAGTTTAGCTCTCTCATCATGTCCTGCATCTCCTCTTCTTCCATCTTCATTCTAGTCAACGAAGAAAAAACTAACTTTTTCCAAACCAGTAGAGGAATTAGGCAAGGAGACCCCTTCTCCTCTTACCTCTTCATAATGTGTATGGAGCTCATTTCCAAGAGGATTGAGCATGAGATAGACATCTTAAACTAGGACCCCATCACCATTAACAAAAAGGGCCTCTATTTATCTCGCATAGTCTTTGTTGATGACCTGGTCCTTATGGCCAAGGCCAATCAAAAAAATTGCACTACCATAAAGAGAATTCTTGAAAGCTTTAGCCATTACTCTAGCCAAAAAGTAAACCACCTCAAGTCTAAAGTTGTCTTCTCTAGAAACTGCTCTCCCAGTGACAAAATCTCACTCTCTGCTATTCTCAATATTCATGCTAGAGAGGATTTTGGGAAATACTTGGGGTTTCCAATCTTTCGCAAGAAACCCTGCAACAGGGACTTTCAGTTTATTGTTTACAACCTCAACAATAAAATAGCAGGCTGGAAAACAAAATTTCTCAACATGGCCAGCAGAACCACTCTAGCTAAATCATCCCTCAACATTATCCCCACGCATGTTATGCAATACATCTCCATTCCCAGAAAAATTCTCAAGACCATTGACAAAACCCAAAGGAACTTTATATGGGAATCTAGCTCTCAAAAGTGAAAAATGCACCTCATTAACTGGGATACCCTAACTCTGCCCAAGAAGAATGGTGGCTTGGGCATCGAAAGAGCCAAGATAAAAAATGAGACCATTCTTACTGGCTTGGCTTGGAGGTGTAATCAACACCCTGGTAAGCTTTGGTCTTCTATCCTGAGGAACAAGTACACCAACCAAGATGGAACCATCAAGAAGGCTACTTCCAACACTTGGAAAAGCCTTCAACTGGGTTGGGAGCACTGCATTAAAGCTTCCCAATGGGTGGTTCATAATGGGGACAAGGTAAACTTCTGGATGGACAAGTGGTTCCACACCAATCCACCTCTTAGAAGCCTTATCCAAGGACCCCTAACCCAAGCCTAGTTAACCACCAAGCTAAACTCTATCTGGCAAAATAACTCATGGGACTTGGATACCTTACCAATCCAAATCCCTAACCACATCATGGAAACCATCTAAAGTTTCTTCAGACATAACACCAGAATCAGCTCCGACCATCTCATATGGGGAATCTCTGGTAATAGCCTCTTCACTGGTAAGAGTGCTTACACTTTTATTGATCAAAACTCCAGAACCAGTAATATAGAGCTCCCAACTCTTTTAACTGGATCCATTGCCCCTCCTCCCCCCAAATAAAGTTCTTTTTATGGTTAACCCAACATAACAGGTTACCTACAAAATGCACCCTCTCCCACATGGGCCTCAATATTGCCCCTAGCTGTTCTAGCTACAACCACCCTTCAGAGAAACTCTTACGCATCTTCTTCCATTGTCCTCAATCAACAGATTCCTAGCATCACATTGTTGAAAAAGGAGAAAATATGGGGATCTCCCTCACAAGTTTCTACCCTCAGAATTGGTCCACCACATGGAGGAAATAGAAAAACAAAAAATTTGACAGTCTCCTTCTGTGGTATCATGTTCTTCCATTTTCCCTTTGGGGAATCTGGAAGAACAGGAACTCCAACTCCTTCAATAATGAAAGTAAGAAGCTTAATTTCCATGAGGTCTATGTTGAATCTGTTAAGTATTATCATATAGCCAGTAACAGAGTTATGCATGCCCATAGACTAACCCCCATCAACGTCAAATGGAACCCCCCTATCCTCCAGTTCTACAAGCTTAATACTGATGGCTCTTGCCTAAAAAATCCTGAGAAGGGAGGGATAGGTAGAGTTATCAGGAATTGTAGAGGTAGATGGGAAATTGGCTTTGCCAAACACTTCCCTCGTGCCACCAACAACCAAGTGGAACTCACAGCTCTTGTGGAGGGTCTGAGAATAGCTGAAGAACAAAATCTCTTACCACTTGAAATTAACATCGACTCCAAAGAGGTAATTTCCATGTTAAAAGTTGGTAACTTACTTTATGATGATCTACTTGATGATTGCAGGTCAAGAATTAGAAGGTTAGGGAGGCCCTAAGTAACCCATTGCTTTAAGGAAGCAAATGGAGTAGCTGATGTCATGGCAAAGTTAGGAGCAACCACAGCTAACTTGAAGGAGACATTAATTTTTGTAGTTTCACCAGTGCGTACCCGGGGAGAGATTTGGACAGGCATAGCTAGAACTTATTTTGAACGATTTGTTAACTCTTGCGTAACAAATACTACTTCTGATGACTCCTCTTACTTTGTTTTGCAACCAAATTAACAAATCAGGCATTTGTAATTACCTTGAACACTAATTTTATCTTAACGCATTCCCTTTCAACGAAAAAAAAAATGAAGAAATGTGGAGAGGGTTTAGCTATTGTACATAGGTGTCATTTTTTCCTTGAAATTTATGATTGGTGTGATCCCTGGGGAATGGGAGACGGAAATATAGAAGCGAGTAAGCCCTTTGATTTGATGTGTGAATTTACAACCACAAGGCTCCCGTGTTAGCAATTAACCTTTGAACGTCGAACATCACTTTGAATTTTACGAAAAAATTCAATGTCATCACATATGTTCAGTTCAGTTTGGATTGATCTTAACATAGGGTATAGAAAGATCACTAGGGGGGGAACAGGGATAATTTCATGCTTCAATAAGGATCAGCAGTGTGATAGGGCAAGAAAAAGACTCTTGAACACATAAATTACCTAAATAAAGTAATTCAGTTTGTACTTGATGTATTAAGCAATTCAGGTGTTGGTACACTCTCCCTTGGGGAGAACTGGCAGCCAAAGTTAAAAACAACATAAAACTTGAAACGAAAAATAAAATAGGAAGATGACTATACATTTGGCCTAAGGGCATCCTTGATGCCGCAATTACGAAAAGGAATTTACAAAGAAAAGCTCTGAGCAGAAACAGTGAATTAGAATCACGTTACTGTCATTAGAAGCTTTAACTTAGCACCTCTGCTCCCTAAACCATCCGCAAGTAGTCATTTGATCTCCATATGAAAAGAAATCAACAAAATGAGGTATATGTATTAAATAGTTAATTGTTACAAGCACTTGACTTCTTCCATGATACCAAGCACTTGAGGAATTCCATCACCTAAAACCACAGAAATGTCAGAATCATGTAGCAAGAAAGATCGGAATAAAGCAGACATGTTAGATGAAAATGCTAAACAACTTTAATTTCCTTCAATTATCAAACAAGGGTATATACTATTAAGAAACACTTTCATACCTCAGATGGATCCCTCAAAGAGTAGAATGCACTGCTTTCTTTAGGAGCAGAGGATACTAAGATTCCGTAACCTTTATTTCCCTCTCTCAAAACCTGTTAACAAGTGCATTTGACAATTTAGTAAAACGTAGTTGACGAACACAGAAGGAAGTGTGCCTGTTATAAAATATCCTATTAGTTTGCTCAACTTTACCTTAAATGCATCTTCATCTGTACGATCATCTCCTATATATATGGGAAGAACATCATCACAATTATTCAACCCTAAAAAAAGAAAAAAATATGCACTTATGTTAGTTTGGGACGATTCAACCGTTGGCACACCCTAAAACCTTCAGTAACTCGTTCCATAAAGCAGTCAAAGGCATAACTCACCCAACGATTCAAGTAAGAACTCAACAGCTTTCCCCTTGTCCCAGTTAAGCACAGGCCTGACTTCTAAAACCTAAATAAGGTTGAGGAGAAGCTAATTAGAGGAGTTAAAATATACCAAGGCAGTAACTTTCCTACTGCCCTGCAAAATGCACTGCAAAAGCCAGCTCATATATGTACCTTCCGGCCATGTGTCAATCGCAGACGTGGATAGCGTTTTACCAACTCATCAACAGATTCTCCAATAGTTGACCAACTCTGCAATAATTTAAGCAGGCACAATACAAGGGATAAGAACCGTATGTCTGGTTAAGAAAAGCAACACAATCCTTTTTTTTTTAATCACCGGGAAAAGTTAACAGTTATTTATATTGATATCAACCAAAGTTAGAAATCCTTACCTTCTCATCTATATTACGATAGTTTAAGCAGGCAAAAAATATAAGGGATAAGAACCTTATGTCTGGTTAAGAAAAGTAGCACAATCCTTTTTTTTAATCACTGAGAAAAGTTAACAGTTATTTATATTGATATTAACCAAAGTTAGAAATCCATACCTTCTCATCAACGTTACGATAGTGAACGGAAACACAGAATTTGTTGTTTTCGACCTTTGCTCCGGTGATATCTTTTGTGAGATCAACAAGAGATATAAAAACCTGCTTGAGCATATATTGAAAACACTGTTTCATACTAGCACCTCCACAAAGAGCATATCTTTTAGCAAAACTCTTATTTACCTCATCGATCATTGGTAAGAACTCACTAGCAGGTTGAAAAAGATTAACTTCCTTGCCCTGTGTTCATAGAAGTTGATTGATGTCAGTAGCTCATAAGAGAAAAGATGATTGGATGTCCTAATTTCTTCAATAAAGATCAGCTTTAGCATCATTACCTGCTTGTCAGTAGATCTAAGACAACTATAGTCATCAGAAATGGATCGAACAGGGCTCATTATATCCATGCCATGACTACCAGCGTAGTAAAGCTCAGCCAGTCCAACAAAGTCATATACCTAGACACGAGAATATCCAACGATAAGAGAAGAATCTTGAAGGTTTTTAATACAGTAACAACAAGATTTGCACGTAAAAAAGAAATCTTGTTCAAACACAGTTAAATGAAAGCACAGTTAAACACCTTATCACGACTTCTCCCACTAATAATTGCTGTGGGAAGATATTTAGCCACATTCTTCACAGCAGCACGCATCTGAAAAAGAGTTGACTAGTGTCAAAGGAATCCTGCAAGTGTGGCAGAAACTTTCTCCCATTAAAAAATTAAGATACTCACAGCACTAGACATGAAAGCTCGATCTGGATCATCTACAATCGGTGATAAAGTCCCATCATAGTCCAGAAAAAGTGCTATTCTTTTGCCTATTGCATAATTTGTGATTTGCTCAAATGAGGAAAGTGCTGAGGGATACTTGAGCTGCAAAAGCACAAAAAATATTACAACACTTCTCTTATATGCCTCCAGAAGTACGATCCAGGCAAAGTATTCACTAAATTATATTACAGAGAACATAACGAGCATACCATCCAGATGCGGTAGGCAAGATCATTTTCATTTGCTGATATTTCAGCAGTTGAATCCTTACTTTTCTTTCTATGTGTAGGAGATGACGATTTCATGGCATCCAACCAAGTGTTTGACCTAACATCATCTAGAATTCCTGGCTTCTTCCTTGGGATAGTAAGGAAGAGTGTAGGAGAGAAAGCTGGCCCAGCCGGAGAGTATGGCATTAAAGTAGAGTGGATGCCCAATCTGGACTGAGTCATTGGGGCAGGATCGGTGACAACCGGGGATGTATTTGATTTCAGGTCCATTGTGCCCAATATCTTTATATGGCAGAAAATAAGTTTAAAAATATGCAAACAGTTGACAACGGTTTTGAGTACTCTGCTCTTAAATTGTTTCACACACTTCTAACCAACTCTTTTGTCAATGAAAAACCACCTCTTCAAAGTAACCTTATCACTGCAGCCAGGTGTATGGTCCATCAAGCAAAAGAGCCCTGGGAACTGACAATCACCAGACAACAAGTGAGTGAAGGATAGATGCCAATATCAAAATTGTAAAATTTACAATCCAATGTGAATCTTACTTGCACATCTTCCTGCTTCTTAACCGCAGTTTTCTAGTGTTGTCGGATAAAATAAACTGCAAAATATGAGCGAGAAGAATATGTGAAGCAGTTGTATGTCTCAATATCACAGATGTAACAAACAGATTAAAGTCTAAAGTAATGCAGCATCTAGAATGCAATAGAAGTCCAGAACTTTTGTAACATGGAGAAAACAGAAATCCATTTCTGCCTATCCCAGCTTAAATAATACTGTTAACCAATTTGCATGATAAAATTAGTCACAAGCAGGAGAAGGTTCCTCCAAAAAGGAAAGAAGCAAAGTAGAACAAGACATGAAAGAATTTTATTTAAAAGAATCTCAATCAATAACCATACACAAACATTGCAAGTCAAGGTTTCTAGTGATTCCATATAGCATAAAAACTGGAATACTGCATGACTTGCTGTCAACTAACAAAAATATATTAACATTGACGAGAGAGATACATTCTCAGATTACCTGTGAATGAATATACAGCATATTATCTGAGAGGTCTCATAAACAAATTTAAATACTGGTCCAAATACTAATATTTAGTAACAAAATTTGGCAATTGGCAGTAGGTAGCTGTTAACCTCCCCATAGACCACAAATTGAGAGGAAAAAAATAGCAGATGCAACCACATATTATGGTCCCTACAGGGAAGAATGGGAGGCATTAAATTAAATATGGACCCCTCACATTAAATTCTAGTAATAGAACAAAAGCATGTTGAAGATAAACCAAGAATCATGATAAATACATATTTCTCCATATTATAGTAGCTTTCATACACCAACTTGGTGACCACCACCAGGAATAGAAACTTTTGGACATAACTATTGCCTTTCAAACCTTTTATTTTCTGACCCCTTCTCATTTTGATACTACTTCCAAGAGCAATGTTTTGCTTCAAAGATCAAAAACATATCCATTAACAGTTGGATAAAAAGAGATGATAGGAAGAATCTGGCAACAACCATTTTTAAAGACAACTGCAGTGTCCATTCCAGCTTGAGCGCATCTCGACTAATTCCAGGGATACCTGACACCTCCGACCAACAACAGGTGCCAGGTAACTCTATGACCAAGGCTAGGACAGATGGAAAGAAGCCACGATTTGAACCTGACAGCTCATGGTTCTCAACCACTTCATTGACCACCAGGCCCCACCCTTGGGTGCAAGAATCTGGCAACAATTAATCGAGCTTGAAAATGATTTTTAAAAAGTTGACAGAGGAACATTATGACATACATCACATCAGATCATACAGCTCCATTACAAAAACAGTAGTCTTATGGTAACAATATCTGCGTTGCTGTTAGGAGAGAAACAGAAACAACCATACTTATCAATCTCTTGCAGCAGCACCACAGATTTACAATATAATATCTGAAAAAACTTCTCAAACAAAAACAAATAACAATAAATACTTTACGAAGCAAGGCATTTCTAACGATTTCTTGATGGCAAAGTTCCTAATATTTATTCTGCCATCGCATATGAACAACAACAGCAGCAACGTACCCACATTAACCTCACACGTGGGGCCCTGGGAAGGATAGAGCAAACGCTGACCCTACATCGTGAAGGTACAGAGGCTGTTTCCAAAAGCCAACACATATGAACGAACGCGGGGAGAAAAATAAAAACAAAAAATATCAAAAAAAAAAAAAAAAAAAAACTATTACAGAAAACAGAGAAAGCAGAGGTCAAATGCCAAGAGAATAAAACATCTTAACCAAGAAAAAAAAAATACAAGCTTGTGGTTAAAAATGCTCCAAAAAATTAATTATTAAAACGATATTTTATAATCACAGGACTAAGAAGAAGATTGAAATGCGACTAAAAGAAAAGAGGAAAAAGGTGTAGTGTTGGCAGAAGCGCACCTGATTTACAAGGAGGAAATGAAGGGAAACGTGTCAATGCAAGGAACGCCTAAAAATGTGGTGTTTTTCCAGAACGAATATATAAAACAAAAGCCCTTCAAAAACACAACAAAATGTCGTCATACAAAACAGGCAATAGCAACATTATTAACAGAACCAACAAGCTCGAAGAACAAGACGATAGCTACTGAATTTTAACAATACAAAAATGAAAATGCTGGGGAGAAATGAGATGATGACGTCAGCATACCTACGGGACAACGAGGCAGCAACAACAACAACAACGAAACCCTAGAAGAAGAAAATAATGAAATCACAGAGAACGAGGAACTGGAATTTGTTTTATGGTAAACGTGGAAAATAAAAATAAGGAGAGAATAGAGAGGGGGAAAAAGGGAAAGGAAGGGAAGGGGGGATTTATTTAATGGTGTGTTGTTGGGGGTATGATATGAGAGACGTGGTGGAGAAGGCAAAAAAGAAGGGTGGGTTGCCCGTTTGTATAGTTGAATTCCAACGAAATCAGAAAACCAACTTACTAGGAAATATTCAACCCCTTCCGCGCTTTGACCACGCTTTGCTTTTCCTCATGGCGTACGTGACAGTTGAAAATACAACCTCTCCCCCACCCCCACCCGGCTCCACCAAACATTTCTCTTTTTTTCTCGTTAACATTTTAAATGCACCTCATTTTGTACGAGATGTCCAGAATTTTTAATCTTTTTTCTATTTTTCAGTGTTTAATCCTTATTTGGCATGGTGGTTCAGCGTCATGTCCCTTAAGCAAGAGGTCGGAGGTTCGATTCCCGCCTCTGGCGAATGGAGCAAATTCTATGGTCAGTTCTCTACCGCTTAGTGCGCTGACAGATGAACGGAGGATTAGTCTCACGGCTGCCGGCTGTGTGGATACTTTGGAAAACCAAAAAAAAAATAATTAAGCCGCTTAGTGCGCTGACAGATGAACGGAGGTTTAGTCTCATGACTGCCGGCTGTGGGGATACCTTAGGAAACCAAAAAAAGAAAAAAAATTAAACCGATAAACTGTTTTTCCATATTATTTCAGATAGAGACATAGTGTCACTTGGGATTTAATCCTTTAATTGATATTTGAGCTTAGTTATCATTTTACTTTTAAAATAATTAAATTTGAAAACAGAGTTTGGAGAATAGTTTTGGGAATTTTTTTGTGTTTGAATTATCTCTAGAAAATAATCGATTAATATTTTAAGAGATACATTAAAGTTCACATACAAGATGACCATTACCTTAAATTTCAAAAGTTCATGATAATAATTGTCGGGATCTAAAAAATTGAAGTTTCTTAGAACTTTCTTAACAAAAGTTAGAAACAAATGTAAAATGCTTCACCTAACACATTGTCTATTAGAATATTAATGTTAATTGTTGTTATTGGTCACTATTAGCACGATTTGGACAATTTAAGAATCAGTTTAAAATAAGGGTTAGAAATGATGCATGGAACATGAGACTTTCCCTTCTTAGACGGGCTTGCCTAGCCACTCAATTAATTACTAAATCAATCAACAACTGAGGTTCCACCAACATTTTTCCTGCCATTATTTGAATTGACCATTAAAAAATTTCTCCGTCTCATTTTATGTGTTACTATTTAATCAGATATGAAGTTTAAGAAATAAATGATGTTTTATAAAAAATTTAAAATTATCCATTTAAAATCACTTTAATATTTACTTTTTAGTTATTTTTCTTATTAAGTGAAATCCCATAAAGATAAAATGAAAATGATGTCTCTAAATAATTATTAAATAAGAAAAGATGGTATTCTTTTTTAGACGGATCAAAAAAAATGGCGACACATATATAAAACGGAGGGAATACATATTTTCTTTTTTTCATTTTACATCGACACTTCTTTATTCAATCTCAAAAATAATAACATATTTTATATTTAAAAATAATTATATTTTTTAAAATATCAACTGCACTTTAATTGAAATGATTTGTAGCTACATATATACTTATGACTTATTTTAAATCGTAAATTTTAAAATTCTTCTTATATTTTTAAAATTTCGTGTTCAACCAATCTAAACACTATAAATTGAAGTGGAGGGGTATATATTTTAGCTCTGTGCATAAAGTAGACGTTTGACAATGAAAATTTAAAAAAAAAATGAAATTGGAGTTGTATTTCAGGGTGAATATCAATTGAAATTATTTTTTGAATTTTTATAAAAAAATTGAAAGTGAAATAGATTAAGATCTGTTTTACTTTTTCAAATATATCTAAATATTTATTATCAAATATTATTTTTTGAATAATTTTTTAAAAAATTCAAAAACAGTGAATATTCCTTATAGCGAAACGCGGCAAATCATTTCATATTTTCTATTGGTGAATTTTATAAGAACATCAACGTTGTAAACTGCCAACCTAACCAAGGGCCCCCTACCATAAGCATGAAAATATTAAGAAGAGAAAAAAAAACTAAAAAAGACACGTGGAAAAGAGAGTTTTAATGTAGAAGAAGGTGAAGGACACCTGTGATTGTGTCAGGAATGACGTGGCCACGTTAGTGTTGGGTCCCGTCGCAATGGACAGTGTTGGACGTATGTGGAGTTAAAGTGTGGTCATTTTCATGCCAGCTGGGCTCGCCTGCGGTTAAAACAAGTCAAGCATTGGCTGCAATTGTCCAAGGGATCCATCCTTTGCCCCGACCATCAGAATCACGCCCTCATGCCAAAATACTCTACTACCTCTCTTTGTTACATTTTCAGTTTACATCCACAATGTTTTTAATAAATTACTTTCAAATATTTGAAAAAAGACGGTTAGTTGCGCCAAAATTTTGGTTAAGCGAGAGACCTATAAAAGAATCGAACATAAGAGGTTATTATGGGTGTGTTTGGTATGAAGGAAATGTTTTCGATGGAAAATATTTTTTTTAGGAAATGTTTTTCTGAAAAATAAGTTGATTTCTTACTTGTTTTCTTATGTTTGGTTGGTGGATGAAAAATATTTTTTTTAAAATATTTTTTAGTATTTGGTTAAAGCATAAAAATACATTTTAGAATTCTTTTTAAAAAAAAAATTAATTCCTTTTTTGGGAAGGGGGTTGGTAGGCGGGTGGGTGGGAGTGTTAGAATAGGTAGTAGGGATGAGGTAAGAAAAAGCTTTGAATTTTTTTGGTTAAAAAAACAAATTTAAAATTGGCGGGAGAGGGTGGGGGAGGGGGGTTAGCAGGAGCTGGGGTCAAGGTAGGGGAGTGAGGGGGAAGGGGGAGGAAAAAATTTAAAAAGAAAAAAAATTGAGGTGGGGGGGGGGGGGGGGATAGGAGAGAGGGCTGGTGAGAGGGGAGGGAGGGTAAAGATGTAGAGTAAGAGAAAAGTTTGAATTTGTTAATAAAATGTAGATATTGTTTTTGGAAGGAGGCTGGTAGAGGTAGGGGTGGGGTGGGCGTAGGGAATGGACTAAGAAAAAAAATTAAAATATTTTTTAAAACAATTGAATTTTGGGGGTGAGGGTGGGGTAGGGGTAGAGGGTGGGGTGGGGTAGGGTGAGGGTAGGGGTAGAGGTGAGGTGGGGTGGGGTGGGGGTAAGGGTAAGGGTGGTGTCAAGGTGATAGGGTATTGGGGCGGGAGCGGGGTAGATGATTTTGAGAATTGTATGAACATTTCAACTTTAAAGTGGGTTGAAGGAAAGTTTTAGAAAATGTTTTCCCTACTTTTTTAAGAGAAGTCATTTTGCTTAGATTAAAGAAAAATAAGTTGATTTGGAAAACATTTTTCAAAACAAATAAACCAACCAAACATAAGAAATACTAAACACACCCTGTAAAGAAATTTTTTAAAAATAGCAACTTAACATTTATAATTATAATTTTTATAGCAACTATTTCATAATTATAAAAAATAGCAAGTTGTATTATGTATTTAAGTAAAATATTGTTATATAAATATATATACAAATTAAATAGTAATTTCTATTTTAACTCTCATCCTTTAGAGTTAAATAAGGAAAGTAATCATCTCTTAATTCTTGCTACTTTTAATTATAAAAATTCATTTTCGTTATATGATTCTTTTATTTCTGGTCTTTTGTTATCCTTTATCTTCTCTTTTTCTTTTTCATTTTCTTGTTTTTTTCCTTTGTCATATTTTTTCCTTTTTTCTATTTTCGTTTCTTTTTGTTATCAATTTACTTTTTAATTTTGATTTCTTTTTCTTTTTGTTTTTCTTTTTTTTCTTTTTATTTTATTTTCACTCTTTTATTTCTCCTCTTTTTTATTCTTTTTCGTTTTTTTTGTTTGTTTTTTTTTCCTTCTTCATTTTCTTTTTTTTTTTCCTTTCTCATATTTTTTTTTCTTTTCCTATTTTCTTCTTCTTCTTCTTCTTTTCTATTTTTATTTTTTTATTTCTTTTAACTTTTATAGCAATTGATACAAATTGAATAGTAGTTCCTATTTTAAATCTCATCTGTTAGAGTTAAATAAGGAAAGTAACCGTCTATTAATTCATGCTACTTTTAATTATAAAAATTCATTTTCCTTATATGATTTTTTTATTTCTCTTCTTTTTTTTTATCCTTTTTCAATTTTTTTTATTTTTTGTTTTCTTATTTTTTTTCTTTCTCATTTTTCTTTTTCTTTTCCTATTTTTGTTTCTTTTTTATCGTTTTTTTTTTTTTACTTTTTTCTTTTCACTTTATTTTCACTCTTTTATTTCTCTTCTTTTTTATACTTTTTCGTGTTTTTTTCTTTTCCGTTTTCTTTTTTTTTTCCTTTCCCTATTTTCATTTTCTTCTTTTTTTTTCTATTTTAATTTATTTCTATTTTTTTTATGCTTTTATTTTTTCACTTATATTTATAGCTTTTATTTCTCTTTCTTCTTTTTTTCGTTTTTCACTTCTTTTTCTTTTTTCTTTTTTTCTATTTTCTTTTACTCTTCTATCTCTTACTTTTTTTTTTAAAAGATATATATGTATATCACATATACATATTTAAAAAAATATAAAAAAATACATAGATGTACAGATCTGTATATATATTTACAGTACAAAATATACATATATATCTGCATATGTATTTACAAAAATACATATCTGACTCATATGTATATATAAATATATAAGACACAAAATCTCTATAACAAAAAGTGACATAATACATTTGCCTAATGGCGTTTGAATTACACATTTCTTCTTTATGATATAGACATCAAAAATATTCTTATGACGAAAAATCTTGTGCTACTCCTTTGATAACATTGCCTTAATATGTTCTTCAATATCATTGACCGTGTGACATCCTATAAGTGGTGCAAATTTTGAAAGTAATCTTGCCTTGAATATTTGATCACGTGGTAACTATAGACCAAAAAAATGACATAAATCTATATTACATGTACTTCTCACAAAAAAAATATAAAATACATAATATACATATGTTTTCTATTACATCATACATATTACATTATAATAAATATATATATTCCTGCATATGTATTTTCAGAATACATGGCTTGTCCAAAGTGTATATGATCATATAAAACATACATATATAAACTCATATGTTTTTACAAAATACATATCATTGTCATATTAAACAAAAAGTACAAATGCATATCTTAAAACAGTATAAAACAACTATACTATTTATCTTGATGTGTATTTATCTTAATTGTATGTTGTAGTTATATTTGTAATTGTATGTTGTATTGTAGTTGTATTTGTATATTTAATAAATGTAATTGTATTTTATTTTGGTATTTGTATTTCAAGAAATACTCCAACAGAACGAATCAGAATGTACACGTATGACGGTATGTCAAAATACATTTAATTATCTTATATACATTTGTAATTACTGTATATTATTACTTATATGTATATATGTATTTGACTCCATTAAAAAATATATTTTCACATGTATTATGTAAGAAAATGTATATTTAACATAATTATAATTAAGACAAGTGTCATCTTGAAAACTAACTATTTGAATTCTTATAAAAAAAGACTATCATTTCATAACAAAAAGCTATTTTGTTAATTATTTAAATATTAAATATTATTTCATATTGTGGTAAAAAATAATTAAGATACATTTCTATTAGAGGAAAACTATTATGATTTAATATTATTTCGTTTAATGTTATTTCATATTGTGGTAAAAAAACAATTAATATTCATTTCTATTAGAGGAAAACTATTATGATTTAATATAATTTCGTTTAATGTTATTTCATATTGTGGTAAAAATCAATTAACATTCATTTTGTTATAAATATACCATATATAGTGAATATCTACTTTACCATATATAGTGAATACCTACTTTACCATATATTGTATATGTCTATTTATGAAAAAGTTACAAACCTCAAGGTTAGTTTCTCCTATAAATAAAGGGTTTTTGTTTCATTGTAATTCATCCCTCAAGAGAAATAAAGAAGTTTTCTCTCTTCTCTCTCTATTCTTCTTCTTCTTTGCTTTATATTTCATAACACGTTATCAACACAAGCTCTCCTAAGGTATACACGAAATACAGAAGTGCACACGGCAAAAGTGCACACGACAAGAATAAGGTAAGGACAAAAATCACGAAACACAGAAGTGCACACGACAAAAATAAGGTAAGCACAATAATCACAAAACAGAATAACCGAAGGTATATGGCCTATTCTCTATATAAAAGATTTGACATTATATTTATTATAATACAAGTGGTTAGCTTGGCAGGTGGCAACAAAGCTTTTGGAAAATTTTGTATTGTTCTTTTTCTTTTCCTTTTCAGTAATTGTTATAATCCCAACTGATTCATCTTTACGGTCCATTGCTCTTTCTAATGGGATTTGAGTTGTTTACTTATTATATTATGATATCCTTATAGTAATATTGTTAGAAGTAGCAGAAACGTGCAAGGCACAAGCATAAGTAAGTGATTAAAATTTGGGTCATTTCAAATAAAAGGATATCAAAATTGAAAGGGTGTATCATTATTTTACTTTTATATTTGAAAGCTCTATTCATATTTACAAAGGTATGATTTTATTTTTGTTAATTATTTATCTATTTATGTCAATCATCAAAAGTGACTAAAAGTAATGGTACTTCGTAAGATCAAGTAGTACTTGTTTTGAAGTGTGAAATACTATATAAGATGTTGGGTTCAAGTCTCATCGATTTATGTCTAAGACGCCTTTATATGAATAAAATGTTGGGTTTGGATCTCAATGCACCATATTGGTGATATTATGATGGCTAAGGCAAAATAATAGGTGTTTGGTGAAAAGTCATAAAATTCGACCCATTGAATATGTTTCATTCCATGAAGTGAATGTGGTAGCAATATATGGTAAGTCTAAAATATGACAACTTACTTCATTCTTGAGGTGTATGTGGTAATAGTGCATAATATGTCTGAAAGAAAACAAGTGATTGAATGCACGAATATAAGCGTGAAGGGACAATATGATAATGATCATCAAAAGTGATGATATTTTCACACGCATATTATGATCATAAGACATGTTAGAGAAAAATTCTCTACATCATATGTATGCCTTGATTTGCTCCTGAAGTAGCAATATCATGAAAGAGGTTATAAGCTATCATAATTTGATACGCTTAAGGCATAATTATATTTTATTCCTGGGGAATGGAAAGCTTATTAATGCAAATGTGCACTTGATTGTGATGGTATCACAACTCACCTCCGAAAGAGGTTGAATAATTGAGAAAGTTATTTTGAAATCTACTTCTGAAGTAGTAAGTCTGAAATTTATTCCTATAATAGTAAATCTGAAATTTACTAAAGCAAAAACGCATATCATGGTAAACTTGGAGTTTGCTAGATTAAAAGTTTATAAGTTGACATGAACGATTGCGATATCTTGAAGATGTGCATACTGGGTATTGAACATATATTGAAGAATTAGAAAAATGTTCATGAACTTTAATGTTGCTTGTTCTCATGATAAGTTGGTTGGACCAACTAATTTTGAGATTGGATCCCTCAAAATCTGAAAAGAATAAAAGGTGAAAATAAGGGCCCGTTCACCTATCATGTTATATGTTGAAAAGATGCATCAATAAGATGATCGCATGTACATTCATGGTCAACCTACATTTGACATTCATAAAGTTACTTGTTCAATATAAATTGAGCATAATTTTCAGATTGTGTAATCAAGATAATTCATCTTGATGATGATGGTTTAGCATTGAATGCCTTCGATAAATAGCTAAACCATTACTAATGAGAACAAAGCTTCATGTGTTGGTCTGAAATATGATATGTTGCATACAATAGCACTTGTATGCAATAGATCAATAAATTAAATTATGATTATTTCTTCCCTCTCAATTGGTTCAAGGTCAGGAACCAACTATTCCATCTAATAGTTTTGATGCGCGGTATACAATTAATAATATACCATGATGCACAAAGATGAATTCCTCAATGAAGATGGGGGATAAATGTTAGTTTTCCTAACATAAGGGGGAGATTATAAGTAGTTATGAAATATGTTAGGAATTATCATCAGATCCTCATTCAAAAGATAATTCAAGTCAAATGCCGGAAGCATTTATTGACTCAAATTTAGTATCATATTTAAGCTACAAGTGCTCCTATTTTGCATTCTTAAAGGACAAAATCTACGCATGCATGAAGTGTGGTAGACTAATCGGTTCCCAATGAAATAATTCTTGAAAGGGATAAGGAGCAAATAATCATAATAAGAAGGCAATGTGCTTTTGAAGAGCCTATGGCATAACACTTCATGAAACCTTATGAAAGGTTCAGGTACCTGAAAATAATGAAGTGATGAGATCTCAAAATGTTATGTCACATTGCGAACCGATACAAAATGAGAAACCGTCGATGATATCTTTAATATAATATTGACGCAATATTGCAAAAGATTATGAGGATCTAAATTCTACGTTTATTTAAGCATGCCGGCGTAGAAATATTTATCAAGTGACATGAAAGGATGCATCTTGGTAAGTGTAAAACCTATTTGATTTGCAGTCCAAATACTTGAAGATGTCACATATAAAATGTTGAATATTGTCACTTGACAAAATTTAAATGAAAACTTTCTAAGGATTCAAAATGTTTGAAGCGTATAAAAGTTTCTGGGAAACTTATTTAGAATCCTTATATTGTATAAGCTTATAGGTTTAAAATTATTAAAACTCTTAGAGAGTTTTCAAAAGCAATAGAATATTTGCTTAAATGAGAAACATGCATAATTGAATAACGATTCATTCCGACCTCAAGAAAAAAAAATGAGGAACTCCTTTGTTATAAAGTATCATATCTTAGTGCAGTTGGTGAACTAATGTATATTGCAAATACTACAAGGCATGACATAGATTTTTTCGGTCAATTTGTTAGCAAGGTATAGTTTTGCTCCTACTAGGAGACATCGAAATGAGATCAAACATATGAGTTTATTTTACTCTAAAGATTGTAGTCTCGATCTTTTTGGTTATACTGATGTTGGGTACTTATCTGACCCGTATAAAGCTCGATCTGAAATAAGCTATATATTTACATGTGGGGATACTGCTATATCTTGGAGATATACAAAGCAGTCTATCTAGCCACTTCATTGAACCATGATGAGATAATAGTTATTCATGAAGCTAGCCATAAATGTGTATGGTTGAGGTCCATGATACATCTCATTCGAGAAAAATATGGTTTGAAATGTGACAATACACCCATAATTTTATACATAGATAATGCAACATGCATATCACATCTTAATGGAGGATTCATTAAAGAAGATAAAACGAAGCACACTTCATCAAAGCTTTTCTATACACATGAGCTACAAAAAAAATGGTGATATTAACGTGCAACAGATTCATTCAAGTGATAATATGGCTGATTTATTCACCAAGTTTCTTCCAACTATAACTTTCAAGAAGATGGTGCACAAGATCGGGATGCAAAGGTTCAAGGATGTTCTCATTAGGGGAAGTTAATACACACTGTACTCTTTTTTTCTTACGAGGTTTTGTCCCACTGGGTTTTCCTTGTAAAGTTTTTAATGAGGCAGCCTATATGTATATTGTTAGAGATGTGTACTCTTTTTCCTTCACTAGATTTTTTCCCACTGAATTTTTTCTAGTAAGGTTTTAACGAAGCATATTATCTATCAATTAGATATTCAAGGGGGAGTGTTATAAATATACCATATATAGTGAATGTCTACTTTACCATATATAGTGAATACCTACTTTACCATATATTGTGTGTGTCTATTTATGAAAAAGTTACAAACCCCAAAGTTAGTTTTTCCCTATAAATAAAGAGGTTTTGTTTCATTGTAATTCATCTCTCAAGAGAAATAAAGAAGCCTCCTCTCTTCTCTCTCTATTCTTCTTCTTCTTTGCTTTATATTTCATAACACATTTCTATTAGATGAAAACTATTATAATTGTTCAATTATTTCATATTAAGAATAGTAGTTAATAAAGAAGAACAGTTTAGCCTATAATTAAGCCAAGTGACATCTTGAGAACTAGCAACTTGACATTTTGACAAAAAAAAAATATTTTATAAATAATTAATTATTTTATATTTATTTTATATTGTGATAAAAAATAACTAAGTTTTATTTATTTTGGATGAAAAATATTAAGAGTTAAGGATCATTAATATTATAAATTTATTCAAAATTTTCATATTATGGTATATATAAATCAACTAAGTTTGACTAATATTGAATGAAAACTACAATTACGGAAAGAGAGATAATTATGTAATCAATTAAATATAAAAAATTACAGGAGATGTAGTGCACAAAAATAGAAAACTTTAAGTATTTACTTTTCAGCAATTCTATATTAATTAGAATTAAAGCATAATATTTACATTTAGACGATTTATACTTGAGTTGTAGGTTAAGAATTATAAATTGCTAATAAAATTATTAATTCGTATTAATTTTCCTTTATAGATAGACTTTTTTCAACATGTTAGGTTATTCTATAAAATATTTACTATATTGTGTATAATATTACCATTAAAAAATAATTTACATGATATAAAATCTCTCTTTTTGCCATATTAATGAATTTTCAAAAAAATATTAAAGCAAACGATTTATAGTAAATTTCAATCAATATCGATTATTTTCTTTTTAAGCTAGAAATATTTTTGCTAATTCTACCTACATAATTTATTACTAATTTATTGCTCAAAATGGTAAATTGCTTACAGAGTATAATCTCAATTAATTATCTTCTATGTAGGGACTCTTTTTCACAAGTAAACAAACTTATTCATTTAAATCACAACCTTTTATTTGATCAATTTATTTATTTTTACTTTGTTTAGATTTTTAAGTAAATATTAATATGGAAAAGTTATTTCATATTTTAATTATCACATTAATTATATGAAAGTTATTAATTGATTAGTAGTCAAGCAACATATATGGTAAAATAATATTGTAATTAAGAGTCATTTCTATATAAAAATCTCTATGTAAAATACTATATATATGTGAATTCGAACTCCACAATATCAATCTATGAGATTATCTGAAGAAGAAAGCATAGAAACAAGAACTCGTTCGACTAAGGAGAGGTTTTATTCAACTCTTAGTGTATTTCCACAAAAGAAAGAAAAGACCATTGTTTGTGTACACATACAGTTCGATAGAGAATTAGTTTTAAATTTTTCAATTATTTTTCTCTGAATACTATTCATTCACATACTCACTATCATATTCTATAATGATTTAATTATTGTAATATAGTTTCTTCTGCAATTTGTAAAAAAAAAAGTTGATACTAATTGTTTGAGGATATGTCTTTTATTTTTTATTTTATTTCTGAGTAGTTGATGATTTCTAGATTATGAACCCAACTGATTTTATTTTCTTATTTAGTCTTGCTATTTTTTTTTATCTTTCAATTAATAGTTGTATTCTCTTTCTTGTATTTTTCATTACTTCAATTTTGTTATATTTTTGAAATTTTTATTATTGATATAATTATTTATTAAACTTATCTGATACTACTTTGTTTTTCTATATAGTTTTTGGAAGAAATTAAGATACAGAAACCTACCAGAATTGTAAATTATTGAGTATCATTTTGAGAAAAGGTGAATTTCCCTATTTAATTTCAAATGAGGTCGTGAATACGTATGTGTGTGTGTGTATTGGTGAAATATTTATATACACATCTATATACATAATAAAGTTGTATAGTCTAGCCTAAATTTAAGCCAAGTGACATCTTGAGAACTATCCTCTTGAATTCTTACAACAAAAAACTATCATTTTATAACAAAAAGCTACTTTATTGATTATTTAAATATTTAATATTATTTCTTATTTCATATTTTGGTAAAAAATAACTAATATTTATTTCTATTGTGTGGAAGCTATTATGATTTCATTTAATATTATTTCATATTGTGATTAAAAAAAAAAAATTATTTTTGTCGGATGAAAACCATTATGATTGTTCAATTATTTCATATAAAGATTAGTAGTTAATTATGTCATATTATTTTATGTTTTTATAGATTATTTATTTATTTAATATTATCTCACATTTCATATTGTGGTAAAAATAAATGATTGTTCAATTATTTCATATTAAGATTAGTAGTTAATTAATTTATGTTTTATCGATTATTTATTTATTTATTTATTTCATAGCCTTCGTATGTTTTTTAAAAAAGTATGTAATATTAGTTGTGCAATTACTTGACATATATGAAAAAACATATCGGGTAACTCAATATGATAGGGTAATCAATTACAATCAAGAGACATAATTGGAAAAGAAATATTTTAATTGAGATGAGAAACTTTTAGTATTAATGGAAGGATGTAAAATTTTGAATTCAAATAAAATAAAAATACGAATTTAATTGAAAGATAGTTAAAATTAGATATTACTACTATATTGAGACTAATCCAACTAATTAAACAATCTTTGTATGAATTTCACTAATTACATTTTTGATAATTAAAAATAGTTAACTACCAATCTTGAAACAAATATTATCAAATGGGGAATATGATAATATAGATGTCACCAATATGGGTTGTGGTGCAGTGGGTGAGGCTACTTCACCCTTAACCAGAGGTCAAAGGTTTGACGTTGGTATGAAGAAAACTCTATTGGGAGCGTTGCCACCTTAATGGGCCCTGCAACACGCGATCCAAATTAGTTGGGCTTTAATGAGGGCACCGAACACCGGACACCGGATGAAAAAATAAAAAAAAAATATAGATGTCATCCCTCAAAATATGCAAACAATATAAATAATGCTAAAAAATTATGATTTCATTACAACTGAGTAAATCAAGAAAGTATTACAAGAAAAAATTGTGAATTAATAATCAATTAGTAATCAAACAATTTATATGAAAAAAGTTTAATTGACATTTTTTTAAAAAATATTTTAACTTTAATCGCAAATAAGTTTGACCTATTTTCGTAAAACAATAAAGAATGAATATAAGAAAATCCGTAATTAGGAAAGAAAATAATTGTTACGTTATTTGAGTGATTAGAAAAATATAAAGATAATTAAATAATTAATTGACTATAGTCAAATTATAATTTTATAAGAAATTTTTGAGAAACAAATCAGTAATTGAGAAAAAAATTAATTGTTACCTTTTTAAAATTCTTCCCCAAATTATAAAGGTAAATAATATCAAATTAATATAATCAAACTATAAAAATATGAGAAATTTATGGGATTGAATTTCTGAAATTATAAAGGTAACTAATATCAATTGTTTCCATTTTTGAGTCCTTTATGTAATTGTACATTAATTAAATATAATCAAGATATAAAACTAGGACAGATTTATGGTAAGTAGATATTTATAATATTAATAATAATTTTATTTTTATCAAATTAATTAGATTAAATTGATGTAAAAATCAGTTAATACTGAGAATTATTTTAACTGGAAAATATATGCAAAGTTACGTAATTGATATACATATATTGGTAAAAAAAAATGGCGAACATTGACTACTACTTTAGCCATAAATATATTTTGAAATTTACAACATTAAATTTAAGGAACTTGAGTTTATATATTATGATTATAAAATTGATTCTTATTAATTGAAATTAATTAGTTGATTGTGTAGTCGTATTACAATTATGTCGTGCATTATTTATTTAATGAAAATACATATAATTAATTAACTTATTTTGTGCAATTTACTATGAACTTATTAATTCAAATGAAATAATTTTTTAATGGTAAGTTTGGACTATAAAAGGAAGGAGATTGTTTTGTTGAAATTTTAAATTAGTATGCATTAATCTATTTTAGTGGGGTATTAGTCTTCAACAAGATCTCCACATTTAAATGAAGAAATTGTATGACTTTAGCATCTCTTATGTATTAAAAAAAATAGAGACAAAAAGGTATAATGCCACAATATTTTTGGATTATTTAATTTATTTATCACGTTTTAAAATATTGTTTATATCAATTCAGTGATGTTTATATGAAAAAGTTAAATTTTGAAAAAATAAATATCTTAAAGTTTTACAATTTAAGTTAATTTGTGTACTAATTTGAAAAGTTTAATTTATATTTTTTTATTATATGAAAAATTTGACCTTATATGACTATATATACTAATTCAATAACACAGAAATATTGTCACACTTTTCTTCTTCTCCTCTCTCTCTCTCTCTCTCTCTCTCTCTCTCTCTGTTATTGTTATTGATCATTAGCCTTATTGGTATTTATCAAATTTTTCATTATGAATATGTAGAAATAAGAATTGTCAATAGTTTGCTAAATATTAATTCGAAATTTTCTTCATAAATTTCAGGCTTTAAATATAAAGGTTTTGACATAATAAGAATCACACATATTGATGAAATGTTATCAATATTTCAGAATGAGAGTCAGCAGAAGAATATACATATGAGAAGGTTGAACAATGTAATCACAATGTAACATAGGTTTGAAACAAGAAAATCATTTGTTGAAAATGATTTGAATTATTCGTAGTGATTCTTCTTTCTCGAAAAAATTAAGTTTGTTAATTTTTTAATGTCTTTATACAAATATAAATTTATACTATGAATAATATAATTTCTTGATTACATATTATTTTGAGGTCTTGCATAATTATGATATAAAAATGATTGATTTTTTTTATTTTATTAATCATTATTCAATATCATATTTTGGTATAGTAAAAGATCCGCATATTGAAGAAGTGTTGTCACTAATTAATAATGAGATTTCAAGAAGAAGAAACCTATGAGAAGGTCACTATATATTCAAACAATATAGGTTTGAAACAAGAAAATTATTTGTTAAAAATGATTTTAATTATTCATAGTGTTTTTCTTTCTTGAGAAAAATAAGTTTGTTACCTTAGTGATTTCTTTATCCAAATATAAATTTTCGTAATATAATCTCACTAAATAATGAATCTATTAATAAATTTTTTAAAAATATATCAATTTTTTTGACGCGAATGAAAAATAAAAATTTCAAGATCTTGCTTGAGATTATTATGATTTATTCATTTAAAATTTTAAAATTTTTAGAAATAAATTTTATTCTTTTTTATATTTAGTATTTTATGATCCTATTTTGACTTAAATGTGAATGTTATAAATGGTATAACTAGAACGAGAATATTTTTTTTTATACTTGGTCTCCTTTCAATATTCGTATATAGGTAAATATTTTTAAAAAATTCAAATTGATTTTATCTACTCTTTTTTTTTCATTTTGAAGTAATTTATTATGAACTATTCAAGAAACTATAATTGATTGGAGATTTTGACTTACATTTCATTAGTTTATGTTGGTTTATCTATTGGTCAATGAAATTTTTTTATGCTTTACTATTTGATAAATTTGTAAATCTAATTTTTTTTTTTTAAATCTATCTTTGTTTAATGATTAGTTTTACTTAAATATTATCCGCACAATTATCCGCACATCGTGCGGGTACTAATACTAGTTAAACAAAAAGTACAAATGCATATCTTAAAACAGTATAAAATAACTATACTATTTATCTTGATATATATTTATCTTAATTGTATGTTGTAGTCACATTTGTAATTGTATGTTGTGTTGTAGTTGCATTTGTATATTTAATAAATGTAATTGTATTTTATTTTGGCATTTGTATTTCAAGAAATACTCCAACAGAACGAATCAGAGAGTACACGTATGACGGTATGTCAAAATACATTTAATTATCTTATATACATTTGTAATTATTGCATATTATTACTTATATGTATATATGTATTTGACTCCATTAAAAAATGTATTTTCATATTTATTATGTAAGATATATGTATAGTTGTGCATAAAGTACTTATACAAACATAAAAGAGCTGAAAAATACATATAAAGACCTGTAAATACACATACAGAATCGAAAATACTAATGTCCAACTGAATTTGAATTTTTTAACTATTTTTTTTTAAAAAAATTTAGATTGTACCAGTCACAAAGTATGTCTATACAGTACATGACAAAGAGAAGCATTTTATTGTTTGCCTCAAGAAAAAAAATATTTAACGTATCAAAATCGAGTTTGAACAAACATTAACTCGATCAGTTCGATTTTCATCTAATTCGATCTCCTAGTGCAATTGCCTTTATTTTTCTTAAATTCATATACGAAATGTTCAAAAAATATTTGCTGGAAAAAAATTGACGAAAAAAAGACTAAAGACATAAAAACGATATCAAACAATATTAAATCGTTTTAAGTTGCTGAAATTGATCTACAAAAATAATTTTTTAATTCAATACCTGTAACATCATTGAAAATTTATTTTGAATTTTTGAAGCTAATGAAGATTAAAATCTTCAGTTGATTTTAATTTTGATTTTAGTGGTTGAAAACTACACTGTAAAACATCTTTTTTGAGGGAGTGGAGTAATGGAGTGAAAATAGGAGAGAGGTAAAGTAATAGAGTGAAAATAGGAGAGAGGTAAAGTAATGGAGTGAAAATAGGAAAGAGGAAGTAAAACACGTGTATTTGAAATTTATGGGCAAAATAATGCTACTCTTGCTATAAACTGTAATTTTGAAAAAGTGTTGTTGTTTATTGTAATTATACTCTTAAATATGTTACTTTCTGTAATTTTTCCTTATTATAATTTCAAATATTATTGTGTTATAAATATGTTGTATTGTGTTTATAATTAATTTAGCGTTCTAAAGAAGCTTGTAATCAAGCAAGTATATATAACTCATGCAGGTCAGTGGTGGATGCAATATGCAGATATCAAATTCATCCGAATACGATATTTTTAACTCGAAACATAAATTTATGAATAAAGATTTGTTAAAATTCTAATAAATTGTAAGTTTGGACCCATAGTTTTAAAAGTATATCTAGAGAATAACGGGAAAAAAAGTATAATTAGAAAAAAAAATTCTAGTCCAAGATCGTTAACTAAGATCGAAAAATTCAACTAAGAAGAGGAAGCTATGAGAGTAGAAGGAAGATGTTAGAAGGGATAACTTGGAAGAAGACTACTTGAATTGATTTATTCTTAATTGCTTTCAAATTTACATGACTACTCATATTTATACTTTCCTAGAGAATTTCTAGATTTAGTTCTAAACACAAATGAGAGAATTTCTAGATTTAGTTCTAGTCTAGATGCAAATGAGCTAGGCTAGACAATCCTACCATCTTCAACAAATTACAATATCAATTCTACAAATATACAATTTTTTCTAACTACAATATCAACGAAAATATACTATAACTTTTTAGATTCTTCTATTTAGAATTACCTAGAATATCTAGATATTTTATTAAAGTTACTACACTAGGACATTCTTGTGATATTTTAAAAAAGTAAATTTTAATATTTTTCAATCTCCCCCTTAAATTATTTTTTGAAAGTTACCACAAACTTGTTGCTGAAGAACTCAAACGATGTTTTGAACCATATCTTGGTGAAACTCTTAATATTTTTTTTTTCAACTCCTCTTTTTTTTTTCAAATGCTGAAGATTTTTCATCATTGAGTACTAGTCCTACAAAGAAAGAAAAATGCACACAAAATTTTCTTCTCAGTAGCAAGCTAGCTTGACATAGTCCTCTCACCCTTTGATTATCATGTGAATCATCACCTTGTCGAATTTATGATGTTGAGTTTCTGACCTCCTTCTTTCTCTGAGTTCCTCTACAACTTCATTATCTGGAGATACATATGTGATAAAAAAAGTTTGGAGCTTTAGGATTCAAGATTTTAGAACTTATTTTTTCTGATGCAACTCTATAAGACAAGAATATTACATTTTTATTAGCCTCCTCATTTGATTTGATAATGATCCGATCGTCAATTTTTCGTGAAGCTTCATCCCTGTAATAGGATTCATCAAGATTCAGTTTCTAGCTCTTCAATCATATTATATGCCTTTTCATTTGAAATTGAGTTTTCAATTTCACCTTATGCACCTATTTGATCTTTAGCTTCTTCATTAGCTTTCAATACTTTTTCTAAGCTAGTAAATGACCTTCACATGGCAGATGGTTGGTCAGGAACTTCAACTTTCACTACATCTCATTCAATGTTTTTCCTTGAATGGTCATCATCGACATATGGAGCTTCAAATAATGTTACCATAAGTTCTACTTCAATATTTTTAATGCTCAAACTGTTATTATCAATTTTAGTATCTTCTTTATTTATTTTCTCAACAACAGCTTTCATGTCACCAGTCTGATCATATTCAGAATTTTATTGCTTTTTGTTGATTGCATGATGACTTCCTTCTTTATGTAATGGACTGTTTTATATTTCGAATACATTGTTCAGATTCTTTCGAATGCTCGACTCTCTGCTACTAAGCACCTTCCCTAGTTTTCTTCTTTTTCAGTTTGAGTCATGTTATTTTTCATGACTCGACAATATCTTCTTACTTTTTTTAACTTTACAACACTGATAATATCTGAGAGGTTTCTTATCATAATTGTTAGCAGACTCTTTTATTTTTGTGAGCTTGAACCACCTGACTATCGAGAGTGCCACATATTTCACTTTTTTCCTTTAAATTTTTTCTTGACGGCTATAAGAGCATTTTCTTTCCCTTATTTGATAAATACACTAGTCAACTATTTGGCTAGTATCACTTGTGACGATAACAAATTCTCAAATTTCTTTGAGGATGATTGTTAATTTCATTCTTGAATCGGTGTTACAAAGGAAATATATTTTCACTTCAAATCACAAATAATAATTCTTCGTATCCGTACTTCAGAAATAGCTTCGTCCGAATTTAATAAAGATATCTCAAAATATAAGCTCTTAATCTTTGAAAAAATATGCGGCGGTAGAAAAATTTTCTTAGATGATGTTAGCCAATTCATTTTTCAATATCTATGGCCGAGGTTTATTCTTTTTGTTGAATAACTGATTTAGGATCTTTTATATTTCATGACTGATTTATACCTTATAATATGATTGAATAAATTGAAGGTGATAGATCTCTTCAAGATGAACCTTGTCTTCGCATTAGTCTGCTTTTATTTCTTATATGCACCATCATTCTCTGGTATATGAGGATTTGTGCTACTTTCACTGACAATAACCCACAAATCATCACCCATAAGATATAACTTTATCTTTCATACCTTGTAATTGAATTGGTTCAATAATTCCATCCCCTCTTTATTACCACAATCGTTGATATCCATATATAGAAACCAATTGAATCTACCACTTACCCATCTTGAAATATGATTCAAAAGTCAATGTATGACTATGGCTCTGATACCATGTAAATAAGAGCAGAAGTAAAGTATAATTAAAAAATCTTCTACTAGTTTAAGATTGCTAGCTAAGATTGAAAGATTCAACTACGAAGAGAAAGTTACGAAAGTAGAAAAAAGATATTAGAAAGAAAAAATTGAAAAAAGACTGCTTGAATTGATTTGTTCTTAGTTGCACTTATAAATTTACAAATTTTCTCATATTTTTACTTGCCTAGAGAAGTTTTTAAATTTAGTTCTTGATACAAAATAACTAGGCTAGACAATCATACCATCTTCTACAAACATCTAAACTTTTCTAACTATAATATCAATTCTACAATATCTCTAACTACAATATTAAAAAAACTATACTATAATTTTTTATCTTTTTCTAGCTAAAATTACTAAAATATCTAGATACTTCATCAAAAATATTCTAAAGAATTTATGATATTTCAAAAAATCTAACTTTAATGCTTTCTACAGTATAATAGGTTAAATATCTTATAAATTAAACTCATGAACATCAAATTTTAGATTCCTCTACGATGCAAACAACTACTGAAACGTCTTGCAATAGCTGACATGTAGCTTCTGAAAAATCTCACAATAATTTTCTAAAAAGCTTCACAACAATTTCATTTCTTTATATATAGAAAGTCTTTTTTAGCAACTATATGTAGAAAGTTATATTGATTCATTTTGTACATCAATTTCAACTGAAATGAAATATCTCTCCCTTAACTTGTTTCTCTGCATCTTGTTGCCTTGTATTTTTGATATTCCCTCCATTTTTTCTTAATTACTCCCCTCATTTTTTGTAAGCTAACTTGACTAAGTTTCAAAGCTAAATTAGATTAAATTAATTTAATTTTTTAAATTAAAATTTAACTATTCAAAAACTACATAAAAAAATATTATAATTACAAATTTTCTTTTTTTCAATTTGATTAAGAAATATATCTTAAAATGTTGATCAAAATTTATATTGTTTGACTCTAAAAAAAAATGAAACAATTTAAAAAGAACGAAGGAAGAATTATTTTATAATATACTATTAATTATTTTCTTCGTTGTTGTTATTGTAGGATACAGTCTGGGACTATGAAAATGGGAAAGGAGAGGCTGACAATGAAATTCTCACCGACATCATTAAAACAATGAAACCTCAGCGATAATGTTTCTCTATTTGAAAAATATTGTCAAGAAAGAATGAACCACAAAATAATTTTACAATGCAACACATTTTTAATTTTCATTTAATATCAGATGAATTGAATTCATCTCCATTTCTTCTAATACTCCATTAGTTTTATGATCACAAGTGGTCTGCCTTATTTTTGATTGATCAAACTAGTCTACCTTTATCGTCCCAATAAAATTATAGTTTATTGAGGCATAATCACTAAATATTTACTATCATAACAAAAATATGTAACATTCTCTTTCGTGAGTCTTGATTTTTCAAAATATAATCATGGCTGTGAGACAAATTCCGTCAAACTAACTTCTTAAAATTAGATCAAAATGATTAAATAGTTTTACCTAATTATATGAGTTCAAAAGGAAGAAACAAACACAAGCTAATTTCAATAAAATATCACTCAATTCCCCCCAAAAAAGATGGTAATTTAAACAGCAATATATGAGTTCAGATACCATTGGCTACATTTCTATTATTGTCCCGTCGAAACTTTTAAATTCCCTGTTAACATTGCCAAAAAAAAAAGAAGAGGAAAATTGTCACTCTAAGAAGAGAACAATTTTTGTATTCGAATAGCAAAGTAAATTATGACACGAATATAGAAAGAAAATATGAAATATAATACTAACACTAATTCTATGAAATTTTATTTTATCTCATAAGTTAGTTAACTTAAAATTGTAAATTTAAAAGTGTAAAAGTGTAAACTAAAGCATTTCCAACTTGAGTGTTAATATGAGTTGGAGTAATCAATGCTCTCGCAATTGTAAAAGGGTCAAAATCATTTTCCCTCCCCAACTTTGTCTTAAAAATCAAATTTTTTCCTCAACTTTGAACAATAATTATACTCCCCCTTTATTCTAGTTGACTTTTAAAAAATTCTATTTTACCCTTTATCATCAATTTTTTTATTCTTTTTTTTTAACTTCTTTAAAATCATCATATTTTCATTTAAAAAAAAAAATTCATATAACAAAATTTTCATAAAAACATAAACATTATCTTCTAGAAAAAAAGTAAGAAATACTACTTAAGTATATAAGCTAATGATGATCTGTATGAAGTAAATTAGCATGATAAGAAAATTAGTTTTATTAATAATAACCAAAACTATAATATTTATTTTACAAGTGAAAATAATAAGTAATACTAATTTTATAAACATATTTCAATGCAGAAAATACAAACAATAAATGAAAGCGATAAACCTCTAGTACCACCCCGAACTATGGTCAAAGTTGTTATGACACACTCCAACTTCACAGGGGTCCTACTATCCTCTGAACTCAAATTTAGCGTATTTTTTGACATTTTTTGTGCTAATGTGGCACCTTTATTACATAAAATGGAGCCCACATTAAAGGTGTCATGCCATCTAAAATGATTGACAAAAGGTATTACGTTAGCTAAAAAGATTGACAAAAATATGCTAAAATTTAGTTTAAGGGGTAATAGGACCTTCGTGAAGTTGACGTGTGTCGTAGCAAATTTGGTCATAGTTCGGGGGGTATTAGATGTTTTTCTAGAATAAAAATAAGGTCAAATTTTAAAGATTCTATTTATTTATATAAATTATAAAATATGTAATACTCTATTAATGACAATCACAACTTATTTACTGATATAAACAATATATAATATCGTTTCTTATCACTTGATTCTCATACTAAAAATAGATGTTTTAATTTATATGCTCAATTTGTGAAATCAAGAGAATTGTATTATATTTTTTTTTCTACCCTTTAGTGTTAAATAACTATATAAAGTAACAGTATAGATAAATTTAAAGTTTCAAATTATCATTAATAAGGTTAATTTAGCAAAATATACCTCTAAGTAAGAATTTTCTTAAGGATTGTGTTATATCAACAAAAAGTTAAGTAATATGAAACAAATTTAGTAAGAGAGTGATAAAACACGAAAATATACGCACATGCATGTACATACATATGTATATATACACACTTAGGGGTGGGTTGTTTGGAAACAAGTTATTCCGGGTTTAGTTATCACAAAATAAGTTGTACTAACATGTATGTGTGATAACTTATCTCGTCATTGTGGTATAAATGGTGCAACAAATAATTTTGAGACTACCTAATACATCTAATTAAACACAGGATAAATAATCATGAACTTTATCTCTGAATTATTATAATTATGCCTCACACCAAACGACTCTTTAATACATATAATACTAAAATAATGATCTTAAAAAATAACATTGAATTTTGTGATAAATTTATAAAAAAGTACTAATTTGCTTATAAAGTTAATAAACTTAAATAAAATACTACAAATATCCATGTTAAAAAAATATTCATTACATATAATATAAAAAGATATTACATAAATATATGATTAAAATTATAAGGACAAAATGACATTGCATGAGATAAAGGGGGAGTATGATTATTATTTAATGTTGAGGGGGGAGTTTGATTTTTTAATCAAAGTTGGGGGTGAAAATAAATGGTACTTTTAATTTTTAAGCTTTTCCTAAAAAACTACTCATACCTAGAAAGTAAAATATATTTTTATTAATTTTCATTTAATAAAATAGCTTTAAAAAGATCCAACCTTTTAGTACTTTTCCCATTTCAAAATATATATTTCACATAATCAAAAGAAAATTTTTACACTTACTTAAAAAAAAAAAAAGTAAAACTACTGGTTCAGCGCCATGTCCCTTAAGCAAGAGGTCGGGGGTTTGATCTCCGCCTCTGGCGAATGGACCAAACTCTGTGGCCAGTTTCCTACCGTTTAATGCGCCGACAGAGGAACGGAGGATTAGTCTCACAGCTGCCGGCAGTGGGGATACTTTGGGAAACCAAAAAAAAAAAAGAGTAAAACTACCACTCCTAAAAAAATAGATGCACAGTTTTATAATACCTTGTGCGTGTTACATAAACTTGGCCGTGATTGATTACTGGGTTATTTGTGGGTACCGAGCTGGCAATAAGTAGTAAATAGAAACCTATGGTCAAACGAGGGTAGCTTACCAAATAGAGATTATTATTAATCGAATTTAATTTAGCTTTAAAATTAATTAAATTAGCTTTAGAAAGATAAAATATGCCAACGAAAAAGAATGAAGGGAGTACTTCTATAAATAGTTATTTTAGAGTCTATAAATACACTCTTATGGTGGGGTTCTTTTTAGCCTTTGTTTAGATGGTGGTTTATCATGGTTTCATAATGTATGGTACAATATAGTATGGTATGGTACAATGCAGTGTTTGGATGCACTGTATCGTTCACTGCGGTTTAATAACAATTTTTTTATTTGATTTGATGGTATGATACTGTATCGTAACATGTAAATTTATTAAAATGCCCCTAATTGAATTATTAGGTACATAGGCAATATTTGGTTATTTGCTTTCAAGTTTTCTATGTATTAGCAGTCAATATTGAATTATTAACAACTGCTACGCCAGGTAGAAGCACAAACTAACAGTAACATGACTTCTAACTTTGTCTACAAGTGGTATTAAGGACAACTTTTCACAACCATTCAGATTCAACTCTTTCCCTATAAAAAGCATGTAGCTTTGCTGCATTATTCCAACAAGAACAAAATCAAAGATCATATTGAAGACCAATTAGAACATGGAAATCAAAGCTTCATTATTTTCTTTACTATGTCCCAATATTGCTGATTTTAGCACTAGCAACAAGGTCTGAAGCAGGGGAAATTGCTATCTATTGGGGACAAAATGACAATGAAGGGATACTAGCCGATACTTGTACTACAGGAAACTATGACTCCGTGAACATAACATTTCTCTCAACATTTGGCAGTGGTCGAAATGTGATGCTCGATCTAGCAGGCCATTATGATCCATACACTCCAAATAGATGTGTTAACGTGAGTTCTGACGTAAAATCTTGTCAATCCAAAGGAATTAAAATTATGTTATGATCGGAGAAGGAACATGAACATCCAGAGGAGAACGTAGAATAACAGTGGAGTTGTGCGTAAAAATTATAAGATATTAGGGTTGTAAGTAATATGGGGTAAAGGGTAAAATAGGATTAGAAAATATTATATGAGGGCATAATTGAAAAAATAAATAAGAAAACCATGGAAAACCACCAAATCGGTGGTTCTAAAAATTGGGCAATTTCATGATTACCAAATCATGAAAGATTACCATACCATACCATACCATGCCTATTAGAAAACAACCAAAATAAACATAATTGGCTTTGTAACCATACCATACCATACCACAGAAAAGCACCATCCAAACAACCTGTTAGTTCCTGTGCATAGCTATGTGGGAGCTGGACTGCCTTTTTTATCATTTTAAAAGTTCATGAAATTTTTCCATCAATTTTTATCATCCAATATTGATTAAATATTTTTTTAAGGGACAATAAATAGAATGATAATTTTAATATATATTAACATTTGAATATAATAATATCCACTCACATGCCTCTTGTCTTATTGTAAATCCTTCCAAAAGCTCTATTTATTATGTTAATTTGTCACCTCAGGTTCAACAAGATAACCAAAGTGTCTTGGATTTCAGTGTGGCCTTTCATATATCTAGGTGTCCTTTGTAGTTCTAAAAGTGTCTATTGTTTAGTGCCAACCTCTCCTAGACAAGATCCTCAACAGATTAAATCCTAAACTACTAGATTTCTATTCTATGCATGTAGGGCCCAACTTATCAAATCTATTTGGTTCTCAATTCTAAGTCTTTGGGGCTCAAATCTTTGTTTTGTTAAAAATAGTGGTGGAGGTAATTGAAGCTACATGCAGAAATTTTTTATGTACCGGTGGAACTGAAATGTCTAAGCAAGTACTACTAGCTTGGAGTGGGGTATGTTATCCTAAATCAGCTGGAGGCCTGAATATTCTTGACATTTATGACTGGAACAAGACAGCTGTAGCTAAGCTTTTCTGGAATATTTGTACAAAGAAAAATAACTGTTATTATGGGAGAAACAGAAACTTACTGGAAGAATTGCCAAAACAGACATTCTGGTCACTAAGAAAATTTTAAAAACTACTAAATACTTTATTAGAGCAGAGTATATAATTATTGATATACAAAACATTTCTAGTTCTCTATCAAAAATTTCTATACCAAATTACAAGACCATTAGCAGAAGGTACCTTAGAAAAAAATCACTTGTAATAACTTGGGATTGTCCAGATGAATCTTTATATTGCAACCAGCTGTCCATAAAAGATTTGCCACTCGAGATAGACTGCATATATGGGTGTCACAATAAATTTGGTATGTCCTCTTTTTAAGTAGGTGTAATACCCCGTACCTTTTCCTAGCTTGAAATCGTCTAAAAAAATGTTAGGAGTTTCCTTTGAAAGATGAATCCACTTTTTTACACGTGGTATTTTTAAGATTTTCACTTTTTGTCATGTGGGAAATTCAATAAGATTTCCATCGATATAAAATTCGCCTAAATCCGATAACCGGGTAAGAAGTTATGACAATTTCAAGTTACCGTCGTAAAACAACGCCATATTGGTCAGCGGCGCGCTGCGCCACAAGCTAAAATGACAATTGTCCTTTTCCAGTGTCTCAGTGCGATTTTCTCCACGTCGCGCCAAAGTTTCAGGTCGCAAAAGAAGGGGCAACGCGATGACTCCGCGTCGCGCCATCCCTCAATTTTCCAATTGTCAAATTTCAGTGACACGACGCGATAGCGCCGCGTCGCCCCAGGGGTCCAATTCGAGAATTTTTTACTGAAATTATAAGACACATCCAGGGTTAAAAGGGTCAATTTTCCACCCCTATTTAAGCCCTTTAACACTTGATTCAGCCACTTTTCACCTAAAATACACTCTCTTCTCTCAAAAACCTCTCAAGGACAACCTAGGACTTTTCATAGAAGATTCAAAATCAAGAATTTCCTCCGTCAATCTTCGTGTATTTACGAACCAAGGTATGCATTGTGTTCATTCATGGATTACTTCCATCCATAAATCATGGTATTTATGTTGTGGGTTAATTGTAATCATGTTGTTGACGTTGATTGATTTCAAAGTTGGAGTCCTTGTGTGTTTTTCATGATATTATGTTAATATGCAAGATAAAATCCATGAATATAGTTTCTTATAATGTGTAATTTGATGATTTCACCTATGCTCTAAATTTTGCATGTAAGGTGTTTGATAAAATGCTTGAAGGAGTAGAAATCATGCCTTGTAGCTCAAAACATAAACTAAATATGACATGCTTGTCATTCTCCTATGTTTAAATAGTCTTCATTCTATCATTGTGTAATGTATATGTTGTCGGAATGCCCATGATATTAGAACATGAGATTATGATATGATTATCAGCATTCTCGTCCATGTTAGATAGTATGATAACCATGTACTTCGTGAAATCCACAACTTATTAGATTATGTATGGTTGATGTGGATCTTGTATGCAAGAAAGTCATTCTTTGTCACTTTTTTTCTATCGAGTCCTGGGGGTACTTGTACCCAAAAAATATAGCTGTGTGCCTAGAATCAGCGTTATGTTTCCAAGATATCCTCAATCAAGCCATGTTCAGTAGAATTCAGTCAGTCTCATGACTCAGGAAAACTCAGTAATCTCAGTAATTTTAGTTAGTTTCAGATATCAGTAGCGTTTCGTCAGTCAACGAAACTCATTTAACTCTGCCTAGTTCAGTTCAGTTAATCATGTTTAAAGTCTATTCAGATAGGAGTAGGAATTAGCGCCGAGTGAACCCAAGGATGGGAACACACACTATCAGATGAGCATGTGATTCTTAGAAGTCATTCTTGCATTCCAGAACTATGTAGCCAGCATAGGTTAAGACATCAACACTATCCGATGAGGGTTGATGAGGTGGATAAACACTGTCAGATGAGGGTCCCACCCTTTTTGTTTAGGGGACACTATCAGACGAGGTTCACCCACAGCTTGTCCTTACCAGTGGTACGGTATTGATACCCTTCCAATTGGGGTTACAGATTGGACCCCAACTCGGCCATAATGGCATATTAGGGGCATGTCGATTAGATAACTACTTCCCACAGTTTTAGTTATAGAATCAGGACTGTCAGATACAGTCATTCAGTCTCAATAATAGAACTCAGATGGTTCTACAGAATTCAGGACTGTCAGCTACGATCAACTCAGTTATAGTACGAAACTCATCTAGTTCCATCAGATTCAGGACTGTCAGATACAGTCACTCATGTCATCAGAACTCAGTTATCAGCCATGTTAGTTATCAGTAAATTAATGTTATCACGATCTCAGATATAGTTACTATGTATTCATGCATGTATTCTCACGTTCATATTAGTCAGTTAGCTAGTATTGTTCATGCATATGAACCCCATGCATTCAGCTTACCTCACATACATACCAGTACATTCAAAGTACTGACGCATTTGCGTATGGTGTCTTATACCATAAGTTCAGAAGCACAAGCTCCAGAGCATCAGTAGCATTCCAATCTCAGCAGTCAGAGTTAGCAGTGAGTCTTAATCACTCGAGGACATAATTATTTATTTATTATATCATTAAGTAATTTATTAGTTGGAGTTAGTTGGGGACATGTCTCATCAACTCCTCACTAAGACAGTCCAGTCAGTTAGAGGCTTTCCAGACTATCATGTTATTTCAATTTGTTTTGGGTATTTCATACCCCATTCAGATGTTATATCTTTATCAGTTATGTTACAGTCTTGAACCTTTTGGTTCATGTTTTTGCAATCATACAATATATTATGCAGTATACAGGTACAGATATTAGTCATGGGTTAGCCTGTGGTCCTTTGGGGTCATGAGCACCATGAAGCATTCCGGGTACCAGATCTGGGGCATTACAAACTCGGTATCAAAGCCTAAGGTTCTATAGAGTCCTAGGAAGTCTGAAAGCCGCATCTAGTAGAGTTTTGTACATGAGTGTGTTGCGTGCCACATTTATGTACATGAGGCTATAAGATGTTTTAGGAACAGTTTCCCCTCTTTCAGTATTCATGTCGTGCCACTGAGCATAATCTCAAGTCAATCTCTCAGTCTAATCCATTTCTCTCTTTCTTCTACAGAATATGCCTCCTAAAAGAAGTAACGAAAATCAGCTAACCCCTCAGCCCGAAGAACCTTTAGGCGAACATGTTTCTCATGCAGAGTTCTGAGCTGCATTCACCACTCTTACTAACTCAGTTGCTGCTTAGAATAAATGACCAGCTGTCGTTCTGGCCAATCCAGTGGCCAATTCAGCTGCAACCAGGATTCTGGATTTCACCCGAATGAATCCTCCATCTTTTCTCGGGTCTAAGTCAGATGAGGACCCTCGGGAATTCTTAGATTAGGTGTAGAAGGTTACAGACATAATGGGGGTTACTTCTAGTGAGAGTGTTGAGATAGCTGCATATCATTTGTAGGATGTTGATCACACTTGGTTCAAGTAGTGGAAGTCAGAGAGGGTAGTTGATGCAGGGTCAGTTGAGTGGGAGGAGTTTGCTTCTGCATTCTTAGATAGATTCTTTCCCCAAGAGCTGAGAGAGGCTAAGGTGTTAGAATTCATCAACCTCAGGCATGGTAATATGACAGTGAAAGAGTATTCTCTTAAGTTTACTCAATTAGCCAGATATGCCCCTCATGTGGTTGCAGACAACAGGGCCAAGATGAGTAAGTTCGTTTCAGGGGTGAATGATAGCGTGGTAAATGAGTGCATATCTGCCATGCTAAATAGTAACATAACTTTAGCCAGGCTTATGACTCATGCTCAACAGATAGAGGAGCAGAATATTAAGCAGAGGGAGAAACAGAATAAGAGAGCCAGGACAGGTAGCTTTAATTTTAGTCAGCCTAAGTCAGAGGGAGGCTATCATTCTCAGATTCGTCCTAAGTCATCAGTTCTATCTCCTTCATCAGCCAGTGCTCCATTTCTAAAATTCAGAGACGGCAACAGAGACAGAGCGCCAGGCTCTAAGTCTCAGGACAGTATTAGCAGTGCTCGAACTAATTCTCTTTGTCAGACTTGTGGTAAGAACCACAAGGGTGTGTGCAGAGCTGGCAGCGATGTGTGTTTTGGTTATGGCAAGCCAGGCCACAAAGTCAGAGACTGCCCTCAGTCAGGTTATCAGAGTCATATCCGCTCCTCAGGTCAGTTCGGTCGCCCAAATCAGCAGGGTGCCAGCTCCAGTGCTACTAATGGGCAACACCCAAACAAATTCTATGCTCTCTAGTCCCGGCAAGATCAGGAAAATTCTCCTGATGTGGTTACTGGTACGTTACAGATCTTTCATATGCATGTTTACGTTTTGCTAGATCCAGGTGCTTCCTTGTCTTTTGTTACTCCCTATATAGCAATTGATTTTGGAGTCAGTCCCAAAATTCTAGCAGAGCCCTTTTCAGTCTCTAGCCCAGTGGGTAAAACTATCATAACCCAATGGGTATACAGGAACTTCTCGGTTTTAATATTTCAAAAAGTCACTTCAGCAGATCTAGTCGAATTAAAAATGACTGATTTTGATGTTATTCTCGGCATGGATTGGCTTCATTCCTGCTATGCCACAGTCGACTGCAGAAATAGGATAGTCCAGTTTCAGTTCCCAAATGAACCCATCCTTGAGTGGATGGGTAGTGTATTCGCTTTCAGAGGTCAAATTGTTTCCTACCTTCGGGCAAGAAAAATGATATCTAAGGGATGTGTCTTTCATCTTGTTCATGTTAAGGATTCCAGTTCCGAAACTCCCAGTCTTGAATCCATTCTAATTGTGAATGAATATTCAGATGTCTTTCCCAAAGATTTTCCAGGAATTCCTCCAGAAAGAAAAATAGGCTTCGACATTGATCTTCTTCCAGATACTCAGCCTATCTTTATTCCTCCATACAGAATGGCACCAGCAGAACTTAGAGAATCAAAAGAACAGTTGAAGGATCTCCTAGATAAGGGATTCATCAGGCCCAGTGCTTCCCCGTGGGGCGCGCCAGTATTATTCGTGCACAAGAAAGATGGTTCTCTCAGAATATGTATAGACTACCGTTAACTTAATAAGGTCACGGTCAAGAACAAGTATCCTCTTCCCAGAATCGATGACTTATTTGACCAACTTCAGGGTGCTAGCTATTTCTCCAAAATAGACCTCAAATCTGGCTATCATCAGTTCAGAGTCAGAGAATGTGATATTCCAAAAATAGCTTTCCGAACTCGGTATGGTCACTTTGAATTCCTAGTCATGTCCTTTGGTCTCACCAATGCCCCAACAACTTTCATGGACTTGATGAACCGTGTGTTCAAGTAGTACTTGGACATGTTCATCATAGTATTCATAGATGATATTCTGGTCTATTCCCGCAGTGATCGTGATCAAGCAGACCATCTCAGAATTGTACTTCAGACTTTCAGAAATCATCAGTTGTTCGCCAAATTTAGTAAGTGCGAATTTTGGCTAAGGTCAATAGCATTCCTTGGTCATATCATTTTGAGTGATGACATTAGAGTAGATTCTCAAAAGACCGAAGCGGTAAGAAACTGGCCCAGACCTGTCTCTCCATCAGAAATAAGGAGTTCCTTGGGTTTAGCTGGCTATTACAAACGGTTTGTTGAAGGATTTTTGTCTATTGCATCTCCTATGTCCAGATTGACTCAGAAGAAAGTCAAGTTTCAGTGGTAAGATCCTTGCGAGAAGATTTTTCAGGAGTTGAAGACTCAACTCACCTCATCCCCAGTCTTAGCTTTTCTAGATGGTTCAGATGGGTTCGTAGTATACTGTGATGCATCCAGAGTGGGTTTAGGTTGTGTCCTCATGCAGCATGGTAAAGTCATAGCCTACGTCTCCAGATAACTTAAACCCCATAAGAAGAATTATCAGACTCTTGATCTTGAGTTAGAAGTCGTAGTCTTTGCCTTAAAAATTTGGAGGCATTACCTATACGGTGTTAATGTAGATGTGTTCACAGATCATAAGTGTATTCCGTATGTCTTTTCTCAAAAAGGTCTCAATCATCATAAAAGAAAGTGGTTAAAACTTTTAAAAGATTAAGACATGAGTGTCCTTTATCATCCGGGCAAGGCCAACGTGGTGGCCGATGCTCTCAGTAGACTGTCTAAGGGTAGTGTTGCTTATGTTGAGGATAGTAAGTAGAAATTAGCTCAGGAAGTCTATCAGCTTGCCAGACTGGGTGTTCGCTCAGTCGATACAGAAGAGAGTGATATATGGGTTCAGAGTAGTTCAGAATCATCTCTAGTTTTTGAGGTGAAAGAAAAGTAAGATAGAGATCCCAGTCTAGTCAAGTTGAATGAGTTAGTCAAGGATAAAAAAATAGAGGTTTTCCTCCCAAGGAGGAGATGGTGTATTGTGTTTTCAGGGTCGTCTCTGTGTTCCAGGTGTAGATGACTTAAGGCAGTGAATTTTTGGAAAAATGCATGGTGCGCTCTAATCTATTAACCCAGGGGCCACAAAGATGTACCGCGACTTGCGGAAAGTCTATTGGTGGAGTGGGATGAAGAGAGATATTGCAGAGTTTGTGGCTAAGTGCTCTACATGTCAACAGGTTAAGATACAACATCATAAGCCTAGTGGTACAATGCAGGAGTTCATTATTCCTACTTAGAAGTGGGAAAAAGTGAACATGGACTTCATGACGGGTTTGCCTCGAACTCGTCATCAACATGATTCGATTTGGGTCATTGTAGACAGGATGACCAAATCAACCCATTTCCTTCCAGTTCATACTACTTATCCAGCCGAAGATTACGCAGACTCTACATTAGGGAGTTGGTCATATTACACGACGTTCCGTTATCTATTATCTCAGACAGAGGTACCCAGTTCACCTCTTATTATTGGAAAGCATTTCAAAAGGGTCTTGGTACCCAAGTTCATCTCAGAACAACCTTTCATCCTCAAATAGATGATCAAGCAGAAAGGACCATTCAGACTTTAGAAGATATGCTACGGGCGTGTGCAATTGATTTCAAGGCTAGTTGGGATGACCACTTTTCTTTGATTAAGGAAATATGGAACAAAAGATGTATTGATGCCAAGTCTGCAGGTAACTCAAGCTCATAAGCTACCTTCCCAAAATGATACAATATTCTATATGGTCAAACATAGCGGTGATTGAGTTTCCCCTTATGCCAAACCTCTCCACCCTCTTCATAGGTGAAATCTTAAAATAGACCATATTCCTATCCTCAAAATCAAGATCCCTTCTTCCTATGTTTGCATAGGATTTCTGACAACTTTGGGTTATCTTCAGCCTTTCTCGAATCAACTGAACCTTTTCCATCACCTCAAACACTAACTCTAGCCTATCAAAGCAGCCTCAGCTACTTTACCCCAACCAATGGGAGATCTACATCTCTTTCTGTAGAGAGCCTCAAATATAGCCATCTAAATACTAAAGTGATAACTATTATTATAGGCAAACTCAATAAATGGAAAGTGGTCTTCCCAACTACCTTTAAAGTCAATAACAGAAGCCCTTAACAAGTCTTCTAAAGTCTACATAGCTCTCTCTGTCTGACCATTTGTCTGTTGATGAAAGTTGTACTGAGATGAACATAGGTAGCAAAACCATTCTAAAAAGACTTCCAAAAGTGAGAGGTAAACTGTGTACCTTTATCTGAAATGATAGAAAATAAAATCCCATGCAACTTAACCAACTCTCTGAGATAGAGCCTGGCATAATCCTCATTTGAGTATGAAGTATGAACTGCCAAGAAATGGGCTGACTTGGTCATTATATCTATAATGACCAAAATCGAGTAATACAGATGACGCGTACGAGGCAATCCTATCAAAAAATCCATATTCACAACCTCCCATTTCCAAGTACGGATGATAAACTCCTAAAGTATACCACTAGGACTTTGTTGTTCAACCTTAACCTACTGATAGTTTGAACACTTAGCCATAAACACTGCAATATCCCTCTTCATACCACTTTACAAATATGTTTCTCGTTAGTCATGGTACATCTTATTGGCTCTTGGGTGAATAGAATATAGCACAACATGCGTTTCGTCTAAAATTCTCTATCTCAAACCATCAACACATGAAACATATAACCTGCCCTGACAACAAAGCACACCATCATGACTCAGGAAAACTCAGTAATCTCAGCAATTTCAGTCAGTTTTAAATATCAGTAGTGTTCCATCAGCCAACGAAACTCATTTAACTTAGCTCAGTTCAGTTCAGTTAATCATGATTAGAGTCCATTTAGATGGGAATAGGAATTAGCACCAAGTGAACCCAAGGATGGGAACACACTGTCAGATGAGGGTGTGATTCTTAAAAGTCATCCTTGCATTCCAGAACTATGTAGCCAACATAGGTTGATACATCGACACTATCCGATGAGGGTTGATAATGTGGATAAACGCTGTCAGATGAGGGTCCCACCATTCTCGTTTAGGGGACACTATCAGATAGGGTCACCCACAGCTTGTCCTTACCAGTGGCGCGGTATTGACACCCTTCTAATTGGAGTTATAGATTGGACCCCAACTCAGCCATAATAACGTATTAGAGGCATGTCAATTAGATAGATACTTCCCACAGTTTCAGTTACAGAATCAGGACTGTCAAATACAGTCATTCAGTCTCAGTAATAGAACTCAGATAGTTCTACAGAATTTAGGACTGTCAGATACAGTCAACTTAGATACAATGCGTAACTCAGCTAGTTCCGTCAGATTCAAAACTGTCAGATACAGTCACTCATGTCATCAGAACTCAGTTATCAGCCATGTTAGTTATCAGTAAATTCATGTTATCACAATCTCAGATATAGTTACTATGTATTCATGCATGTATTTTCACGTTCATATTAGTCAGTTAGCTAGTATTGTTCATGCACATGAACCCCATGCGTTCAGCCTACCTCGCATACATATCAGTACATTCAAAGTACTGACGCATTTGCGCTATGGTGTCTTATTCCATAGGTTCAGATGCACAAGCTCTAGAGCATCAGTAACATTCCAATCTCAGGAGTCAGAGTTAACAGTGAGTCCTCATCTCTCGAGGACATGATCATTTATTTATTATCTCATTAAGTAATTTATTAGTTGAGTTAGTTGGGGACATGCCTCATCAACTCCTCATTCAGACAGTTCAGTCAGTTAGAGGCTTTCCAGACTATCATGTTCAGACTATCATGTTATTTCTGTTTTGTTATGGGTATTTCATACCCCATTCATATGTTACATCTTTATCAGCTATGTTACAGTCTTGAACCTTATGGCCTTTCAGTTCATGTTTCCGCAATCATATAGTATATTATGCAGTATACAGGTACAGATATTAGTCATGAGTTAGCTTGTGGTCCTTCAGGTCCATGAGTACCGTTTAGCATTCCGGGTACCAGATCCAGGACGTTTAAATAGAGTATTGCTGATAAGAATCGGGTTACATTAATAAAAAAGAAAATAATGCGGAAGAGAAAATAAAAAGATTAAAATCAAGAAATTAAAGATAGGCAAAATTGGAGAATAAAATCTCCAATTTCGAGGTTAAGTGCTAATATTTGATCTTAGTATTCAAAATTAGCAGATTAAGACTAATTATGATACTAATAGAGTCAATTCAAGAACTTAGATCAAAAGCGATCTAGACCCTTATTTCAAATAAACTAAAGACAACAATTAGTATAAGACTAATCACCTTCTTTAATTAACTTTAATAGAAACCAAAGATATCAAATTAAGAATTAATCTTACCTCCTAAAGAATCGTTCTTATAGGGTTGCAAGATAAATCTCAAGTAGCCACACACAAAGGTGTAAATAAGAGCAACTCTCAATTAATAATAATATTGTCTTATTGAAAATAACAAAATCCATCCCTATATATAGGGGGAAAAAACCCTATCCCAAAGAGCATAGGATTGGAATCTACCTTTATCAAATCTAACTAGGACTAGAAAAAAGCTATCCCAAATAGCATGGGATTAAGATCTACTATTATGGAAATAATAAATAAAATCCTACTAGGACTAGGAAACCATGTAAAAATAATACCAAAAATTCTCTCCTAAGAAAATAAGAAAAAGTTTCCAAATTTACTTACAACCCATATGGGCTCAATTTTCTTTCTTTTGGGCTTGGACTTGAATCATGAAATGTGTGTAGCACTTTGCCCATTCTTTTCCATAATTCTTGGACTCGTTCTTGGGCTTTTCTTCTATCATAAGCATCTTCTTGATTTCATTGAAGCTCGTCAATCTTAATGCAAGTGGGCCAGCCTGGATGCTATCATTCCCCTCTTCTTGAAAATAATTCATCCTCGAATTTGAATCTGGCATAATCAAGACGACATACAATAGTAAACATCATCCATTACTTGAAAACAACAATGGTAGGAACAAAACAAAATAGTGACCATGTGTCCACTTAACCTAATTAATCATTGTATGTATAAAATCACCTTTATAACGCATGTGGACATCGTCATCCCAATAAAAAATTCTCTTATTTGTATGAGCACAAAAAATTCATGTATGGATAACGTCGGAGATGATATGTGTTTCTCCAATTTAACTCTATCAATAAAGTACTCTAATGGGCTTGCCAAAGATGACATAACATCTATAAAATATGCACCAAATAGAACACTTTTATGATATAGCCAAGCATCCTCAATTACACTTCTCAGATATTTTCCCACGTACCTATTCACATCAATGTAAGAATTAAGAGTGTAGTTCATCACCTAAAAATGACCTTAGGTGTTCTAGCAATCCCAAGGATGTGAATAAACTAATCATACATACCGTATTAGGTCTTATATGGATAAATAACAACACCTCGTTCCTTTTGCATAAGCGTTAGATTCACAACTGTATTTTTGATCTTTTTGTCACGAGTCTTATCTTGGAAAGATCCAAAACAATTCTCTTTATCTTTATACTTCTCATAAACATGCACTTGCTCAATGGGATATTTAGTTTGGACCACCTTAGGATTAAGTTTATTCAATGATAATTTTTAATGCAAATATTCCCATGTGTATCTGCAAAAGAGTCAAAATAACTAGAAGAAGAAGTAGGAATATTAGAGTTAGAATAAGAAATAACCTTATTCAAACTCTCTTATTTTTCTCTCTCTACCTCACAACCATCCCTCTTATTTTTACTCTCGTTATCATCTTTCTTTTATTTTATCTTGACCTCAATTGACAACTTATTCACTCCACACAACACAACCTCTCTCATTTTCTCTCTTCGAATGTCAACATGCACTCCCTTACTCATTTCATTATTTTCTCTCTCAAAATCTTTCATTGTTTTTTCATACATTTCTGATCTTCATAAACTTGGGATGGAGTTAAAGGTATGTAATACCCCAAAGATTTCTAGCAAATTTCATCCCAAGAATGTCTAGTATTAGCTTCTAAAGTGAAGGATAATTATTCCATGAGGAGTTATGACTATTTCAAGTTCCCATCGTAAAACAATGCTCTATTAGTCAGTGGCGCGCCGTGCCAAGAGAAAATGGCATTTGGCAATTTCCAGTAGGTGTCCGCGATTATGGCGTGTCGAGCCAGCACTAAAATTTAGAATTGTCCTTTTTCCAGTATCTCAGCATGATTTCACCCGCGTCGCACCAAAGTTCCAGGTCACGAAGGAAGGGGGAACACGATGGCTCCGAGTTGCACCATCCCTCAGTTTCCCAATTGTCAAATTCTAGTGAAACGGCGCGATAGCACCGTCGTGCCAAGAATTCAATTCGGGAAATTTTTACTAAAATTACAAAACGCGTCCAAGGTTAAAAGGGTCAATTTCCTACCTCTATTTAAGCCCTTTAACACGTGATTCAGTCACTTTTCACTCAAAACACACTCCCTTCTCTCAAGTTTCTCTCAAGAATAAGCTAGGGTTTTCATAGAAGATCCAATTTCAAGAAGGTTTCACCATCAATCTTCACGAAATCATGAACTAAGGTATGCATAGTATTCATTCATGGACTCCTTTCATCCATGAAGCCCAAGAATCCATTTTCTAAATTCAAGTTATGGATTTTCTTATGAATTTCATGATTGGGCTGCTTTTGTTCATGTTAATAATGAGTAATTGAATTGTATTCCATGAATGAGTGTTAAATTCTCTATGGGTTGATTTGTATCGGTAAAGATTCATGAACCTTAGGACTAAACCCTTGAATGATTAAATTGGAATTGAATCACGACAGTTAATTGTTGTATGATGTTGTTTACATATTCTATGCCTACTATGTGTTTGGTTGAATGCCTAGATGAAGAAAAAGTATCTAATTAGAATGATATCATGAAATCCCCATATACGTACAAGTTTATGCCTATCACATATTTGATGAAATATTGCAGTAAATGTATTATGATAATTATTATGTATTCAAGTAAGTTATGCTAACTCAGTTTCCTTCCATCGAGTCCTGGGGGTACTTGTACCCGAAACATTAGCTGTGTGCCTAGAGCTATGTCATGTTTTCACGATACTCACAGTAAAGCTGTGAACTATTAGACTTCAGGCAGTCTTATGACTTAGGAAATCTCCATGACCTCATGACTCAGTCAGTTGTCAGATATCAGTAATATTCCATCAGTCAACAAAATTCAGTCACTCAGTTCATGTTCAGTTCAGTAAATTATATTTCAGTGTCCATTCAGATGGGAGTAGGAATTAGAACCAAGTGAACCCAAGGATGGGAATTCAACTGTTATATGAGGGTGTGATTCTTAGAAGCAGTCCTTGTGTTCCAGAACTATATAGCCAGCATAGGTTAAGATATCGTAGCCTTCTATATGAGGGTAGATTAGGTGGCTTAACCTATTATATGAGGGTTCCCACCGTTCTCACTAGAGTTACCTATTATATGAGGGTTTCTCACATGTTGTCCTTAACAGTGACGCGTTATTGATCTCTTCTGATCAGGGCATATATTGGACCCCAGCTCAGCTATTATAGCACCTTTGGGGCATGTCGGTTAGATACTACTTCCCACAGTTTCATGTTACAGAATCAGGACTGTCAGATACAGTCAATCAGTCTCAGTAATAGAACTCAGATAGTTCTTCAGATTTCAGGACTGTCAGACACAGTCAACTCATATATAGTACAGAAGTCAGATAGTTCCATCAGATTCAGGACTGTCAGCTACAGTCACCCAAGTTATCAATTTTATTCAGATACAATCTTTTATGTTACCAGTCATATCAGTTACTCGTATATCATGTTATCAGTATACAGACTCAAAAATTATGTTATCACGTTGTCATTTACAGTTACGTATTTAAGTATGCATTCTCACATTCATGTTAGATAGTCAGTTAGCAGTAGCCATGCCGGTGAACCCTTGCATATAGCCTACCTCACATGTATACTCAGTACATTTCTTTGTACTAACGCATTCGTGTTATGGTGCTTTCTTTTATGTTACACCATAGGTTCAGAGACACGAGTTCCAGATCAGCAGTAGATTCCAGTTTCAGCAGTCAGAGTCAGAAGTGAGTCCTCATCCTCCAAGGACATGATAATTATTTCTCCACTATTTTATTGATTAGTTATTAGTTAGAGTTAGTTGGGGATATGTCCCATCAACTCTTTATTCAAATTATTCTGAAAGTAGAGGCTTTCAGACTAGATGCAGACTATTATGTTTCAGACTTCAGTGTTTATAGTTTTGTTTTGGGTATTGTATTACCCCATAGATGTTATCTCATCCATGTTATGTTCAGTATTGAACCTTATGGCCTTTCTGTGCATGTTTCTGCATTATTCAGTATTTTATGATGTATATAAGTACAAATATCAGTCATGGGTTAGCTTATGGTCCTTCGGGGTCATGATCATCGTGTAGCATTTTGGTTCAGCAAATTGGGTCCTAAGGTTCACTAGAGTCCTAGGAAGTCTGAAAGGCGCATCTAGTAGAGTCTTGTACATGGGTATGTTGCGCGCCACATTTATGTGCAAGAGGCTATGAGATATTTAGGAATAGTTTCCCTCTTTCAGTATTCGTGTCGTGCCAGTGAGCATAATCACAAGTCAATCTCTCAGTCTAATTCGCTTCTTCTCTTTATTTCAGAATATGTCTCCTAAGAGAAGAAATTAGTCAACCCCTCAGCCCGAAGAACCTTTGGATGATCATGTTTGTCATACGGGGTTTAGGACCACATTTACCACTCTTGCTCAGTCAATAGATGCTAATAATGAGCGACCAGCTGTGGTTCCGTCCAACCCAGTGGCCAACTCAGCTGCAGCTAGGATTCAGGACTTCACCCAAATGAATTCTCCATCCTTCCACGAGTCTAAAGTAGATGAGAACCCTCAGGAATTCCTAGATCAGGTGCAGAAGGTGAAAGACATCATGAGGGTGACTACTATTGAGAATGCTGAGCTGGCTGCATATCAGTTGTAGGATGTGGCTCATACTTGGTTCAAACAGTGGAAATCAGAAAGGTCAGATAATGCAGGTCCTATAGAGTGGGAGGAGTTTGTCACTGCATTCTTAGACAAATTCTTTCCCCAAGAGCTTAGAGAGGTTAAGGTGCTAGAATTCATCAACCTCAGGCAGGGCAATATGACGGTGAAAGAGTATTCTCTAAAGTTTACTCAATTAGCCAGATATGCCCCTCATGTGGTTGCAGACGGCAGAGCCAAGATGAGTAAGTTCGCTTCAAGGGTAAATGATAGCGTGGTTAATGAGTGCAGATCCACCATGATAAATAGTAATATAACTTTAGCCAGACTTATGACCCATGCTCAGCAGATAGAGGAGCAGAAGATTAAGCAGAGAGAAAAGTAGAATAAGAAAGCTAGGACAAGTAGCTTCAATTTCAGTCAGCCTAAATCAGAAGGAGAAAACTGTTCCCAGTTTCTTCCTAAGTCATCAGTTTTAGCTCCCTATACAGCTAGTGCTCCAGTTCCTAAGTTTAGAGAGGGTAACAAAGATAGAGTGTCAGGCTCTAAGACCCAAGGCAGTGTTAGCAGTGCCCGCACCTATCCTCTTTGCTAGACTTGCGTTAAGCACTATCAAGGTATGTGTAGAGCGGGTAGTGGCATTTGTTTCAGTTGTGGAAATCCTGGCCATAGAGTTAGAGACTTTCCTCAGTTAGGTCCTTAGGGTCAACAGAATCGCTCTTCAGCTCAGCCCGGTCCCCCAAATCAGCAGGGTGCCACTACCATTGCTACTAGAGGGCAACGCCCAAATAGACTATATGCTCTTCAGACCCAAAAAGATCAGGAAAATTCTCCTAATATAGTTATTGGTACGTTACAAATCTTTTATGTGCATATTTACGCTTTGCTAGATCCAGGAGCTTCTTTGTCCTTTGTTACTCCCTATTTAGCAGTTGATTTCGGAATCATTCCTAAAATTCTAGCAGAGCCCTTATCAGTCTCTACCCCAGTGGGCAAAACTATCATAGCCCAGCGGGTATACAGGAACTTCCCGGTTATGATATTTCAGAAAGTCACTTCAGCAGACTTAGTCGAATTAGAGATGACTGATTTTGATGTCATTCTCGACATGGATTGGCTTCATTCCTGATATGCCACAGTCGACTGCAGAAACAAAATAGTCCATTTTCTGTTTCCAAATGAACCCGTCCTTGAGTGGAAGGGTAGTGTATTCGCTTTCAGGGGTCAGTTTATTTCCTACCTTCGGGCAAGGAAAATGATATCTAAAGGATGTGTCTATCATTTTGTTTGAGTTAAGGACACTAGTTCTGAAACTCCCAGCCTTGAATCAGTCCCAGTAGTGAATGAATACTTAGATGTCTTTCCCAAAGATCTTTCAAGAATTTCTCCCGATAGGGAAACAGACTTCGGCATTAATTTTCTTCTAGATACTCAGCCTATCTCTATTCCACCATACAGAATGGCACCAGTAGAACTCAGAGAATTGAAAGAACATTTGAAGGATCTCTTAGATAAGGGATTCATCAGACCCAACATTTCCTCATGCGGTGCACCAGTCTTATTCGTGCGCAAGAAAGACGATTCTTTCAGAATGTGCATTGATTATCGTCAACCCAATAAGGTCACGGTCAAGAACAAGTATCCTCTTTCCAGGATCGATGACTTGTTTGACCAACTTCAGGGTGCCAGCTATTTCTCTAAGATAGACCTCAGATCCGGTTATCATCATCTCATAGTTAGAGAAAGTGACATTCTAAAAATAGCTTTTCGTACTTGGTATGGTCACTTTGAATTCTTAGTCATGTCACTTGGTCTTAACAATGCCCCAGCAGCTTTCATGGACTTGATAAACCACGTGTTCAAACAGTACTTGGACATGTTTGTCATAGTCTTCATAGATAATATTCTGGTCTATTCCCGCACTGAGCGCGATCATGCAGACCATCTCAGAACAGTACTTCAGACTCTCAGAGATCATCAGTTATTTGCCAAATTTAGTAAGTGTGAATTTTGGCTAAGGTCAGTAGCATTTCTTGGTCACATCATTTTCGGTGATGGCATTAAAGTTGATCCTCAGAAGACCAAAGCAGTAAGAAACTGGCCAAGACCTGTCTGTCCATCAGATATCAGGAGTTTCTTGGGTTTTGTTGGCTATTACAGATGGTTTGTTGAAGTATTTTCATCTATTGCATCCCCTATGTCCAGATTGACTTAGAAGGAAGTCAAGTTTCAGTGGTCATACCCTTGCGAGAAGAGTTTTCAGGAGTTGAAGACTCAACTTACCTCAGCCCCAGTCTTAGCTCTTCCAGATGGTTCAGATGGGTTCGTGGTGTATTGTGATACATCCAGAGTAGGTTTGGGTTGTGTCCTCATGCAGCATGGTCATAGCCTACGCATCCAGATAGCTTAAATCCCATAAGAGGAATTATCCTACTCATGATCTTGAGTTAGCAGCCGTAGTCTTGGCATTGAAGATTTGGAGGCATTATCTCTACGGAGTTCATGAAGATGTCTTCACAGATCACAAGAGTCTTCAGTATGTCTTTTCTCAAAAAGATCTTAATCTTCGTCAGAGAAGGTAGTTAGAATTCTTGAAAGACTATGACACGAGTGTCCTCTATCATCTGGGCAAGGCTAACGCAGTAGCCGACGCTCTCAGTAGGCTATCCATGGGTAGTGTTTCTCATGTGGATGATAGTAAGAAGAAGTTAGCTCAAGAATTCCATTATCTTGCCAGACTAGGCATTCTCTTAGTCGATTCTTCAGAGAGTAGTGTAAGTATTCGGAGTAGTTCAGAATCATCTCTAGTCTTTGAGGTGAAAAAAAAGCAAGATAGAGATCCCAACCTTGTCAAGTTGAAAGAGTCAGTTCAGGATCAGAAAGTAGAGGTTTTCTCCCAAGGGGAAGATGGTGTTTTGCGTTGTCAGGGTCGTCTCTGTATTCCAGGTGTAGACGACTTAAGGCAGCGAATTATTGCGGAAGTGCATGGCACGCGCTACCCTATTCATCCAAGGTCCACAAAGATGTACCGCAATTTGCGGGAAATCTATTGGTGAAGTAGGATGAAGCAAGACATTGCAGAGTTTGTGGCTAAGTGCTCTACATGTCAGCAAGTTAAGATAGAGCATCAGAAGCCTAGTGGGTCCATGCAGGAGCTCAGTATTCCTACTTGGAAGTGGGAAGTTGTGAACATGGACTTCGTGATGGGTTTTCCTCGAACTTGTCATCAGCATGATTCAGTCTGGGTCATTATAGATAGAATGACTAAATCAGCTTATTTTCTTCCAGTTCATACCTCTTATTCAGTCGAGGATTATGCCAAACTCTATTTTAAGGAGTTGGTCAGATTGCACGATATTCCATTGTCCATTATCTCAGACAGAGATACCCAGTTCACCTTTCATTTCTGGAAAACGTTCCAAAAGGGTCTCGGTACCCATGTTCATCTCAGTATAGCCTTTCATCCTTAGACAGATGGTCAAGCAGAAAGGATTATTCATACTTTAGAAGATATTCTAAGGGCGTGTGCAATTGATTTCATGGGAAGTTGGGATGACCACTTGCCTTTGATTGATTTTGCATACAACAACAACTACCATTCCAGTATTCAGATGGCTCCATTCGAAGCTCTCTATGGTAGTAGATGTAGATCACCAATTGGTTGGTTCGAAGTTAGTGAGGCCTCGGTCATAGGTCCTAACTTAGTATTCGACGTTTTAGAAAAAGTCCTGTTAATCAGAGAAAGACTCCAGGCTACTCAGAGCCGACAGAAGTCTTATGCAGATGTTCGTAGAAAAGATCTCGAATTTGAGGTTGGTGATCATATCTATCTAAAGATCTCTCCCATAAAGGGAGTGAAGAGATTTGGCAAGAAGGGAAAGATCAGTCCCCGATATGTCGGTCCGTTCAAAATTCTCAGTCGATTCGGCAAGGTAGCTTATGAGCTCGAATTGCCTTCAGATCTAGCCTCAGTTCATCCAGTCTTCCACATCTCTTTGCTCAAGAAGTGTATAGGTGACCCACCAGTCGTAGTCCCTATTCAGAGCATTGATGTTCAAAACACTCTCTCTTATGAAAAGATTCCAATCAAAATCTTAGACTATCAGACTCGTAGATTGAGGAACAAAGAAGTCCCTCTAGTTTAAGTTCTTTGGAAAAATCAGTCCGTCGAGGGAGCTACTTGGGAAGCAGGAGCAGACATGCGTACCAAGTATCCTCACCTCTTCTCCGCCAACTTAGATCAAGCTCAAGGTAACAGTTTTCCTTAAACTTACTCAGTTTCATGATTAGTGTTCATCACAAACTTAGTATTCAGTTTCATGTTCATGTTACCAGTATAAACTTGGTATCAAGTACCATTGCATATTTATTCATGCATTTATGTATCAGCTCAGTTATATAATTATGCATCAGAAATGCATTCTCATTGTGAGAAACTTAGTTCCTCGGAACATTCAGTCATGCATTTATGAATCGGTTACACATGCATCAGATATGCATGTTCAGTATGTTATGTTCAGCTTGTCAGTCATGGGATCATATTCCAGTTATTCATGTTCATTTCATGTTCAGCTTATTGTTTCCCCTCTCAGTCAGTCTCATTCAAGGACGAATGTTCTCAAGGGGGAAATATTATAATACCTCAAAGATTTCTAGCAAATTTCGTCCCAAGAATGCCTAGTATTAGTTTTTAAAGTGAAGGATAATTATTCTATGAGGAATTTTTAAAATTTTTACTTTTTGTCATGTGGAAAATTCAATAAGCTTTCCATCGATATATGATTCCCTTAAATCTGATAACCGGGTAAGAAGTTATGACTATTTCAAGTTCCCATCGTAAAACAGTGTCATATTAGTCAGTGGCGCACCGCGCCAAGAGAAAATGCCATTTGGCAATTTCTAGTAGGTGTACGCGATTATGGCGCGTCGCGCCAGCACTCAAATTTAGAATTGTCCTTTTTCCAGTGTCTCAGCGCAATTTCTCCCGCGTCGCGTCAAAGTTCTAGGTCACTAAGTAAGGGGAAATGCGATGGCTCCGCATCGCGTCATCCCTCAATTTCTCAATTGTCAAATTCCAGTGACACGGAGCGATAGTGTCGCGTCGCGCCAGGGATTCAATTCGGGAAATTTTTACTGAAATTACAAAACGCGTCCAGGGTTAAAAGAGTCAATTTCCTATCTCTATTTAAGCCCTTTAACACGTGATTCAGTCACTTTTCACTCAAAACACACTCCCTTCTCTCAAGTTTCTCTCAAGAACAAGCTAGGGTTTTCATAGAAGATCCAATTTCAAGAAGGTTTCACCATCAATCTTCACGAAACCATGAACTAAGGTATGCATAGTGTTCATTCATGGACTCCTTTCATCCATGAAACCCAAGAATCCATTTTCTAAATTCAAGTTATGGATTTTCTTATGAATTTCATAATTGGGCTGCTTTTGTTCATGTTGATAATGAGTAATTGAATTGTATTCCATGAATGAGTGTTAAATTCCCTATGGGTTGATTTGTATTGGTAAAGATTCATGAACCTTAGGACTAAACCCTTGAATGATTAAATTGGAATTGAATCACGACAGTTAATTGTTGTATGATGTTGTTTACACATTCTATGCCTACTATGTGTTTGGTTGAATGCCTAGATGAAGGAAAAATGTCTAATTAGCATGATATCATGAAATCCCCATGTACGTACAAGCTTATGCCTATCACATATTTGATGAAATGTTGCAGTAAATGTATTATGATGATTATTATGTATTCAAGTAAGTTATGCTATGTCAGTTTCCTTCCATCGAGTCCTGGGGGTACTTGTACCCGAAATATTAGCTATGTGCCTAGAGCCATGTCATGTTTTCACGATACTCACAGTAAAGCTGTGAACTCTTAGACTTCAGACAGTCTTATGACTTAGGAAATCTCCATGACCTCATGACTCAGTCAGTTGTCAGATATCAGTAATATTCCATCAGTCAACAAAATTCAGTCACTCAGTTCATGTTCAGTTCAGTAAATTATATTTCAGTGTCCATTCAGATGGGAGTAGGAATTAGCACCGAGTAAACCCAAGGATGGGAATTCACCTGTTATATGAGGGTGCGATTCTTAGAAGCAATCCTTGTGTTCTATGTAGCCAGCATAGGTTGAGACATCGTAGCCTGCTATATAAGGGTAGATTAGGTGGCTTAACCTATTATATGAGGGTTCCCACCGTTCTCTCTTCGAATGTCAACATGCACTCCCTTACTCATTTCATTATTTTCTCTCTCAAAATCTTTCATTGCTTCTTTCACACATTTCTGATCTTCATAAACTTGGGATGGAGTTAAAGGTATGTAATACCCCAAATATTTCTAGCAAATTTCATCCCAAGAATGCCTAGTATTAGCTTCTAAAGTGAAGGATAATTATTCCATGAGGAGTTATGACTATTTCAAGTTCCCATCGTAAAACAGTGCTCTATTAGTCAGTGGCGCGCCGTGCCAAGAGAAAATGGCATTTGGCAATTTCCAGTAGGTGTCCGCGATTATGGCGCGTCGAGCCAGCACTAAAATTTAGAATTGTCCTTTTTCCAGTATCTCAGCGTGATTTCCCCCGCGTCACACCAAAGTTCCAGGTCACGAAGGAAGGGGCAACGCGATGGCTCCGCGTCGCGCCATCCCTCAGTTTCCCAATTGTCAAATTCTAGTGACACGGCGCGATAGCGCCGCCACGCCAAGGATTCAATTCGGGAAATTTTTACTGAAATTACAAAATGCGTCCAGGGTTAAAAGAGTCAATTTCCTATCTCTATTTAAGCCCTTTAACACGTGATTCAGTCACTTTTCACTCAAAACACACTCCCTTCTCTCAAGTTTCTCTCAAGAATAAGCTAGGGTTTTCATAGAAGATCCAATTTCAAGAAGGTTACACCATCAATCTTCATGAAATCATGAACTAAGGTATGCATAGTGTTCATTCATGGACTCTTTTCATCCATAAAGCCCAAGAATCCATTTTCTAAATTCAAGTTATGGATTTTCTTATGAATTTCATAATTGGACTGCTTTTGTTCATGTTGATAATGAGTAATTGAATTGTATTCCATGAATGAGTGTTAAATTCCCTATGGGTTGATTTGTATTGGTAAAGATTCATGAACCTTAGGACTAAACCCTTGAATGATTAAATTGGAATTGAATCACGACAGTTAATTGTTGTATGATGTTGTTTACATATTCTATGCCTACTATGTGTTTGGTTGAATGCCTAGATGAAGGAAAAATGTCTAATTAGCATGATATCATGAAATCCCCATGTACGTACAAGCTTATGCCTATCACATATTTGATGAAATGTTGCAGTAAATGTATTATGATGATTATTATGTATTCAAGTAAGTTATGCTATGTCAGTTTCCTTCCATCGAGTCCTGGGGGTACTTGTACCCGAAATATTAGCTATGTGCCTAGAGTCATGTCATGTTTTCACGATACTCATAGTCAAGCTATGAACTCTTAGACTTCAGACAGTCTTATGACTCAGGAAATCTCCATGATCTCATGACTCAGTCAGTTGTCAGATATCCGTAATATTTCGTCAGTCAACGGAATTCAGTCACTCAGTTTATGTTCAGTTCAGTAAATTATGTTTCAGTGTCCATTCAGATGGGAGTAGGAATTAGCACCGAGTGAACCCAATGATGGGAACTCACCTGTTATATGAGGGTGAGATTCTTAGAAGCAATCCTTGCGTTCCAGAACTATGTAGCCAACATAGGTTGAGACATCGTAGCCTGCTATATAAGGGTAAATGAGGCGGCTTAACCTGTTAGATGAGGGTTCCCACCGTTCTCACTAGAGTTAACTGTTATATGAGGGTTTCTCACATGTTGTCCTTACTAGTGGCACGGTATTGATACCCTTCCGATCAGGGCATAGATTAGACCCCAGCTCAGCTATTATAGCACCTTTGGGGCATGTCGGTTAGATACTACTTCCCACAGTTTCATGTTACAGAATCAGGACTGTCAGATACAGTCAATCTGTCTCAGTAATAGAACTCAGATAGTTCTTCAGATTTCAGGACTGTCAGACACAGTCAACTTAAATACAGTACGAAACTCAGATAGTTCCATCAGATTCAGGATTGTCAGCTACAGTCACCCATGTTATCAGTTTTATTCCGATATAGTCTTTTATGTTATCAGTCATATCAGTTACTAGTATGTCATGTTATCAGTATACATACTCAGAAATCATGTTATCACGTTGTCAGTTATAGTTACGTATTTAAGTATGCATTTTCACATTCATATTAGATAGTCAGTTAGAAGTAGCCATGCAGGTGAACCCTTGCATATAGCCTACCTCACATGTATACTCAGTACATTTCTTTGTACTGACGCATTCGCGCTATGGTGTTTTTTTTATGTTACACCATAGGTTCAGAGACACGAGTTCCAGATCAGCAGTAGATTCCAGTTTCAGCAGTCAGAGTCAGATGTGAGTCCTCATTCTTCGAGGACGTGATAATTATTTCTCCACTATTTCATTGATTAGTTATTAGTTGGAGTTAGTTGGGGACATGTCCCATCAACTCCTTATTCAGATTATTCAGACAGTAGAGGCTTTCAGACTAGATGCAGACTATTATGTTTCAGACTTCAGTGTTTACAGTTTTTTTTGGGTATTGTATTACCCCACAGATATTACCTCATCCATGTTATGTTCAGTATTGAACCTTATGGCCTTTCAGTGCATGTTTCCGCATTATTCAGTATTTTATGCAGTATACAGGTACAGATATCAGTCATTGGTTAGCTTGTGATCCTTCGAGGTCATAAGCACCGTGTAGCATTCCGGTTCAGCAAATCGGGGCGTTACAAGGTCCAAATTTATATTTTCTTTTGTTTAGCAAAAATGAAACTCTATTCTTCCCCCTATCATAAATTACATTCCTATCAAACTGCCAGGGATGCCCAAGCTTGATATGACAATCTTGCATTGGAATTACATCTCTAAGAATATTATCAGAGTACATTCCAATGGAGAAAGAAATCATGCATTGCTTAGTCACCTTAAGTTCACCGAAATCATTGTGTTTGATGCATGTAAGTTTTAACTTCTCCACCACGTATGAACTTATCACATTAGTATCACTTTCAAAATCAATAATCATAGAGCAAATATTATTCTTTATCCCACACCTTGTATGAAAAATACTTCTTCTTAAATTAGTTATATTCACCTGATTAAGTGGGTTTTGGGTGACCTCTAATGCATCGAGTCGAGAAGAAATCCTTCTAAGTGCCTCGGCTATGTCGTTGTTTTGAGTCCCAGCATCAGTATCTTTTTGAGACATCTCCAAAAGTTGAAGAAAACAAAAACTCTCAATATGACCCTTTTTTTTATCTCAGCCTTTCTTGCCCTTTTTCCACTCAAATTACTACCTTTGGCTGGATCCTTTAGGATTTATATATACAACCCCATTAGCAACAACTTTTTAGAAGTAAGATGTAGAAAGACAAGAATTTATCAATACCCAAATAAATTGGGTTTGATGAGACAAGGAAAAAAGACTAATTTGTGTAAATAGAAATTTTTTTAAATTTCCCCTCTTCTTGATTTTCCTTGTTGATGTTGGAAATCAAGAAACACGAAAAAAATCTATTTGTTTTTTTGATAATACCTTAATTCTCAAACAGATAAATTTTCTCTCTTTTTTATTTCATTTTTTCTTTTTTTTTTTGGCTATGTAGCTTAACAATGAAAAAAAAAAATTTGAGTGTTTTTTTTGTTGAAACTCTCAAGATTATCAAGAACGGAACCTTGATAGAACCGCTCTGATACCACTTGATAAGAATCGGGTTACGTTAATAAACAAGAAAATAATGCGGAAGCGAAAATACTAAGATAAAAGGCAAGAAATTAAAGATAGGCAAAATTGGAGAATAAAATCTCCAATTTCGAGGTTAAGTGCTAATATTTGATTTTAGTATTCAAAATTAGCGGATTAAGACTAATTATGATACTAATAGAGTCAATTTAAGAACTTAGATCAAAAGTGATCTAGACTCCTATTTCAAAGAAACTAAAGACAACAATTAGTATAAGACTAATCATCTTCTTTAATTAACTTTAATAGAAACCAAAGATATCAAATTAAGAATTAATCTTACCTCCTAAAGAATCGTTCTTATAGGGTTGCAAGATAAATTCCAAGTAGCCACACATAAAGGTGTAAATAAGAGAAACTCTCAATTAATAATAATATTGTCTGATTGAAAATAATAAAATTCATCCCTATATATAGGAAAAAAAACTATCTCAAATAGCATGGGATTGGAATCTACCTTTATCAAATCTAACTATAAATCATAAATTACGAGCTCATCCAAATTGATTGAGTGTATAATAATAATAATAATAATAATAATAATAATAATAATAATAATAATAATAATTATTATTATTATTATTATTATTATTATTATTATTATTATTATTATTATTATTATTATGATTTGTTATTTGAATTTATAAGTTTGAATACATTAAAATCAAACCACATACGACTAATTTAATGTGAAATTGTAATATTTTGTATTAGATTTTCTTTATCATTTTATGTTAAATGTGTGAGTAAAGCCTTACATTGATAATTTTATTTTTAAAAATGGTGAAGCTAATGATATGATGCCCATTGAGAAAAAAATTGTGTCAATTTGATCCGAAAGCTAATAATATTATCTTATGTTAAGAACATCCGGAACTTACTTAATCCAACGATACAGTAATTTTAAATTCAAAATAGCTTATTAAAATTAAATTAATTTTTGTTTAGCCCACCATATTTTTAACGATAATTATCATATGCTACTTAATTTATTCATACGGTTAGAAACTGAAATTTATCTACATTCTGTCTTTGAAATCAAATACCCGTTATGAACTTTTGATGAACTAGTTTTTTTGAATGAAATCAATTCAGGTTATGTGATATTTTAGACTTTATTGCTTGAATAATTATTAAACTACTGAAACTTGATAGACAAAATTAATTTTTATATTAAAAGACTACTTATTTTGGCAATTCTACTCAAAATGTTGCTCAAAAAATAAGAACATTTTTTCTGAAAAAGGACTGTGGGGGACCACCAAGGAAGAACAACGTAATTATTTATTACGTGGAATGATATTTTTCTGAAAAGTGACTTTTAATTGATTTGACGACTCACTGCATTTTTTTTCTCGATTATCGCGTAACACGTAAGAAATTCTTATGTTTTACATGCTTTTCTGACACAACGTAAGAATTTCTTACGTTTTACAAATAAATGTGTAAAACGTAAGAAATTCTTACGTTTTTATAAAAGTCAACTCCGTTAGTTGACCGTTAACGAAAAATAAAAAACGTAATAAATTATTACGTTTAGCCTATTTTGGTAACTTTTTAAATAGGTGGCCTATTTTGATCACTTTTTTAATTCCGTGGCTCATTTTGATTCCGAGTTCTTATCATAGTTTTCTTTTTTAGAGTCAACCAATGTAAATTTTGATCATCAATTTAAGAGATATATATTTTTTTATCATATTGAAAAAAGAAAACTTACAACTTATAGTATTTTTCATATAGTTTATGAATATTTAAATTTTAATCTTAAAATATTAAATTAATCTAATTATTATAATAAGTTTAATGCTTTAAAAAATATTTTAAAAAATGACTATAATTAATACAACATAAAGATAAATTAGGAAATAAGTAATAAATTATCTTTTAATTTTTTAAATTGAATAAGTAAAAGTTGACATTTACTTTTAGTATTGAACAAGTTAAAAATGGATGAAGGAATAAAATTAATTATTTTTCTATTTGATTTTTAATAGTAATTATTCTTGAAAATTACAAACATCTCATAAAATGAAGTGATATGATAGTGTAAATATCAGTAAAAAGGATTATATCATAAGATATAGATATTAATAAAACAACTAAAACTTTTCTAAATAGATTGCGTCTTTTAAAAAATAATTAAAAAATAAAATCACAGATAACTTGAGACCGAAAAAATAATCTCTCTATATATATAAAAGCAAAACTGAAAGCAAGACAAGATGTCAAGTGGCAACACAAGAATAAGTCAACTGACAATTTTAAGAAAAAGTTAAAAAATATGTAACAAAAATTTTGAATTGAAAGATTAAACATTTAAATTTGAAATACATTATCCTTTTTAAAAAAAAATTATTATCTTAATAAATGGAAACTCATAATTAAAGAGTTAATATACTCTTACAATTTCGAATCTATATCTTATAAAATTTACATATTATTGTTTATATATATATATATATATATATATATATATATATATATATATATATATATATATATATATAGTTTATTTACATAATAATAATAATAATAATAATGATAATAATAATAATAATAATAATAATAATAATAATAATAATAATAATAATAGAGAAGAGTAGTACGTAGTAGTGGTAGAATAATAAGAAGACGGATAATAGTAATAATAATAATTAATAATAATAAATAATAACATTTATTTGCAATTGTTATAAATAGAATCCCATATAGAAGAGTTCTAAGTGCATTATAACTATTGCATAAACTTATCTCTTTTTGATGTTATTAAATATATTTAAATTTATTTTATTTAAATAATAAGTAGTAGTAATAGTAGTACGTAGTAATTGTAGTTGTAATAGTGATAGTAGCATTATTATTATTATTATTATTATTATTATTATTATTATTATTATTATTATTATTATTAATAATAATAATAATAATAATAATAATAATATCTAATCATATTTGCAATTATTTATACAACTATAATATCGATTTGTGATAGGTTATCCAAATTTCACCCTTACTTTCAAAAATTTAAAATTATAAATATGGATTAAAGTTTTTCTAAATCTAACATATTTATTTACTTGCAATTCATTTATATATTTGAGTCGTTACTAAATCTTATCAAAGAAATATTTTATTTTTTAACAAATAAATAAATGAGAGAAAGAAAAGTAGACTAACGAAAAAAACATAAGAAAAAAGGTAGAATAGCGAAGATGGAAAAGTGTCAAATTAGTCTTTTATTTTTTTATTATTTACTTTATATATATATATATATATATATATATATATATATATAAATTAGCTTATTGATTTCAAATATATTTCAATTCATGTTTATAGCTAACAAGATAATTATGGATTGTATTTGAAAAAAGTATAAGATAATGAATAATAATAATAAACTTATCTTCTTCTAACAAATTGATATGATATTTGAATTTGAATTTAAATTTAAATAAAATTTGAATCGGAATGAGATTCTAGCTTCTTAATCTCTGTCATATGTACACCATCGAGTGAAATATTTTACTGCATTCTTCATTCATCTTTAGAATTTTAACTTAATATTTTTATTTTTTATATGCAAGAAGGATATGATATTCATCTTCATCTTTTTTTTGTTAACTTTCAAGGTCTACCAACTTATATTGATGGCAATATCTATTTTTTTGTGATTCGATTTAATGGGTAAGATTATAGTCACAACTTATTTTTTTCCACTATAATTTAATATGAGTATTCAATATCATCCTTTTCTATTGGTTCCATTTTGTTAAGATTCATGACAATTTCTTTACCCTAATATACTTATTGAGTTTATAGTGTAATGTCTTTTTAAAAATATATTATTGAATATTTATTATACATACATTTGTATATATCTTTTATAATATTTTTTGATGGAGTGTGTTTAGATATTTGGTTTCATTTCAATTGTTGAGCTAATTCATTGTGTTTCAAAATCACTTTCAATTGAAGACAAACTTAAAAGAGATTTATTTGAAGGATGGAAAAAGACATCGTTTTCACCCTAAACTATACCCGAAAAGTCTAAGTCACACCTAAACTATACTAGTGACATATTACACACCTTATCTATTAAAAAGTGATATTATTACCTCCCCGCGACCCCCATTCTAAGGTGCGTGTGTTACACTTATTTTAAGTGCGTCCAGCCTATTAAATAACAAAAGTAAACGGCTAAAAACATTAAGGAAAAAGTCATCGTTTCCACCCCAAACTATAATCTAAAAGTCGAATCCACAACTAAACTATATAAGTGACCTATTACACACCTTAACTATAAAAAAATGATACTTTTTACTGACGTGGTGCTGACGTGGCAGCGCGTGTAAAATACTACACCACATGCAAGTGGTGGTAGCCTGACATGGTGTAAATAGTTTCACTTTTTTATAGTTTAGGTGTGTAATAGGTCACTAGTATAGTTTAGGTGTGGCTTCGACTTTTCGAGTATAGTTTGGGGTGGAAACGATGTCTTTTCCCTTTGAAGGATCATAGAACTGTTTGAACTCAAACAGTCATTTAGAGTAATGAAAAGATTAATAGTAGCTATTAGTTGATTTTGAGTTGTAACAATAAATAACTTTATTTTGATGTGATTCTTATGCACCAATAATAGTATAAACGTTATTATATTATATTTTTTATGTTATTTTATTTTATCTTGACAGGATAAAAAATATGGAGAGACGATATAAACTTTCTATACATGAACAAAGTTTTTATACCTCACAAATTGATTCTGATTTCAACTGATGCAGATATTAAATGTATTACTATTTATAGACAGATATTATAGACAATTATATAGGTTTAAGTTTCTTTACTTTTAGATGCAGAAAAAATTTAATAGGAAAAAGATAAGTTGATTTAGTGAGATGATGAAACTTTTTCCCTTATTAACGAACATAATAGCTAAATTCTATATGTTGGATTAAGTTATTTTTTGTCTTTAAGTTTTTTCAGTGACTAGATTAATTAAATTAATAAAAATAATATAATTTTGGTTAATGTTTGAATTTGTATTTGAACGGATTGTAGGTTATTCTAATTTGTGTGCATGTACTTAAAAATCATATTGAGAATATGATAAAGAAGTAATTTTCAGAAAATGAGTTAAAAATAAAAATATTAAATAATGAAAATAAAATGCATGTAATATAAAGATATAAAACACTTTGAATTAATTTTTGAAAATAATTAATGTATATTGTACATAAAAAATTAAAGGTGAATGTTCAAAGCCGTGGGGGTTACTTAATTTTAAGAAAATTAAAAATAAAATAATTTTTCACCTATAAAAATTCTAATATCATTTTGGGCAATAAGTTAAACAAAAATAGTATAGATATATATTTTTTTTGGTTTCCCAAGGTATCCCCACAGCCGACAGCCGTGAGACTAATCATCCGTTCCTACTGTCAGCGCACTAAGCGGCAGTATAGATATTATTAAATGAGTAAAAGAAAATTAAATTATTTAAGGAACTTATAAGATATTCTGATACACATTTTATTTATTCATTGAATTCATGGAAAATTCTTATTAAGTACATTGAATTAAGAAATAAGACGATAATAGAATATTTATTAAAGTAATATGAATTATGAATTTAAATAAGTCATATTATAGATTTTCACAATGTTTTTCATCACTTGGATATGAATATTAATTGTATTATATAGTGAAAATATACAAGGATCTCATGTTGAGAATATAGCTTATATTGTATTTTTTTTTCGTCTGTAACTATTTGGTTCAGAGCAAATTAAGTTACAAATATTGATGTAAATTAAAGTGAGGCAAAATCCATACGCAGCCCCCTTAAGTACGCGTCATTTTTCACTTAGGCATCTCAAGTGGACATTGTTCCATTTTGGTACCTCAAGTAGTCATAAAGTGTGTCATTTTGACGCCTTTTGCTGAGTTGGCCAGGTGCGTGTATTGCACCTCCATGAAGACGCGTGAAAGCTATTTTTTGGCTGATGTGGTGCCCAATTTGGCCCACCAACAATATATTAACTCGTTTTCATTAATTTATACCTTTTTTTCTTATTTTTAACCATCATTTTTGTCAATTTTAAGCTTATTTAATGGTAAAAATTATTGGGACATATTTAAAAATTAGATACATATTTAGGAGTTTGTCTTGCCAAAAACAATATATTAACTAAACGCCCATTAATTTATACTTCTTTCACATTTTTATTCGTTATTTTTGTCAATCTTAATTTATTTAACGGTAAGTATTATTGAGAGAAATTTATATACACATTTAAAGGTTCGTAAAAATTAAATAATAAGCACCTTTTTTTAATCATTAAGGGAAAATGAAGAAAAATAAAAAATAAGCAACATCAACGAAGAAAAGCTAAAAATCAAACAAAATCGATGAAGAAAATTTAAAAAATAAAGCTAAATCAGTGAAGAAAAATTGAATTTAAACAAAATCAATAAAAAAAAAAATCAAAGCATAAAAACCAAGAAAAATCAGTGAAGAAACATTGAAAATCGAAGCAAAATTGACGAAAGAAATTTAAAAATAAAGCTAAATCCGAGAAGAAAAATTAAAATCAAACAAAATCAATTAAAAAAACTAAAAATTGAAGCAAAATAGATGAAACAAATCTGAAAAAAATGAAGCTAAATTCATGAAGAAAATCTAAAAATCAACTAAAATTAGTGAAGAAAAATTAAAAATCAAAGCAAAATTGATGAAAAAAATTAAAGATGACTGGGGTGCGGAGTGGGTATGGAGTCTTTGAAGAAGATAAAGAGGGGAAGAAGAGTGGCGGGGTGAGTGGGGTGTTTGAAGAAAATATTAGCGGGATGCGTGGGGTAGGGGTGAAGGGTGGGTGGGGTGTTTTAAGAAGAAGACTGGTGGGGTGGCGGTGGCGGGTGGGTGGGCGGATTGGTGGGGTGGGTGGGTGGGGTGGGGGTGGCGGGTGGCGGGTGGGTGGGTGGGGTGTTTGAAGAAGGTTGGTGGGGTGGGTAGGTTAGGGGGAGGGGGTATTTTTTATTTAAATTAATTATTTATAAATTATTTGGGTATTTTTATTTAAAATTAATTATTTATAAATTATTTGGACAAAAATGACACGTGTACGCATTTTATTCGTCACTTTCAACCTCAGCGGAGAGTGTGTTTCACGCACTAAAATTATTTTGCTGATTCAGCAAAACGTATCAAAGTGATACACTTGAAGACCGCTTGAGGTGCCAAAATGGAACAATGTCCACTTGAGGTGTCTAAGTAAAAAATGGTGCGTACTTAAGGGGGTTGCGTATGTATATATTTTTTTTAGAAAAAAAAAAATTGGAGGTGGAGGTGGGAGCTAGGTGGATTGGCGGAGGGGAAAAAAAAAATTAGTTTATTTATATTTTATTGAGAAATAATATGATAGTTATAACTTTTTCTAAGATAGTGCGATTTAATATATTCAAACTATATATATTTTAATATGAAATAATTAAAAATAATATTTTAGTGTTATTCGCACATCGCACAAGTACATATATTAGTATACGTAATAGAAAAGGAAAAGGCAAAAGAAACAAAAGAGTTAAGACTATGGAAAGTGAGATTTGGTATGGAAGTACATGTGGGGTCTGTCTAAAGATCCATTTATGTTTGGCTCTTTTGGGAACACACTTCCCAATCTATTTTGGTGAATTCGAATCATTCTATGTTACCAAACTAAAAAAAACATCAAATTATGTCATATATTTAAAAATATACCAAATTATACTTAACTCATAAAAATTATGAGTTATGCACAAATATTTTTAATAAAAAATAGCCGATGACGTTAAATTTTTTGAAAAGTGTATAACTCACAATTTTTGTGAGTTATTCATTGTTATTTTAACATAACTCACAAAAATTATGAGTTATGCATTTTATTTTAACATAACTCATAAAAAATGTGAGTTATGCATTCTTATTTTAACACAACTCACAATTTTTGTGAGTTATGCATTTTATTATAACATAACTCACAAAAATTGTGAGTTATGCATTTTATTATAACATAACTCACAATTTTTGTGAGTTATGCCTTTTATTTTAACACAACTCAGATAAATTGTGAGTTATCCATTCTTTTGTGAGTTATTTAAATAATGAAAAATATTTTCGAAATTCTATTTAACATATAACTCATAAAAGTATATAACTCACTCTTTTTGTGAGTTATGCATCTGTTTTATCATAACTCACAAAAAAGTGAGTTATATACTTTTTAAATTCTCCTATTTAAACACCCGTATACATTCATTCTTTGTATATGATTTTCAAATTCCTCTTCTTCTTCTTCTTCAACTTCAATTCTTCTTTTTTCAGTTATCTTGAAACTCAATTTATCTTTTCTAAACTTTATCAAATTTTAGAGAATGAATTCTGAACGTGTTAAAATTGCACTTTTTTGGGATGGCGAAATTATTCACGAGGGAAATACAATATATTATAGTATGTCCCCCAAGTCCAACGCGAAGTATCCAATTTCAATTGGTTACAGAGAATTTGTAGAATCAATTTTAGAAGAATGAAAATAAAAAGTAATGATTTTGATTTTGATTTTGATTTATTTCTGAGGGCTCCTTGTGACTCAGTCAACGACTCATCATCACTAATAATCCATTCTCCATAATTTACCATTCCTTGAGATGAGAAAGAATTTGAATATTGTCCGACTATAAATAAATCAAAATTATTACTTTTTATTTTCATTCTTCTAAAAATTGATTCTACAAATTCTCTGTAACCAATTGAAATTGGATACTTCGCGTTGGACTTGGGGGACATAATATAATATATTGTATTTTCCTCGTGAATAATTTTGTCATCCCAAAAAAGTACAACTTTAACACGTTCAGAATTCATTCTCTAAAATTTGATAAAGTTTTGAAAAGATAAATTTAGTTTGAGGATAATTGAAAAAAGAAGAATTGAAGTTGAAGAAGAAGAAGAATTTGAAAACCATATACAAAGAACGAATGTATACGGGTGTTTAAATAGGAGAATTTAAAAAGTATATAACTCACTTTTTTTGTGAGTTATGATAAAACAGATGCATAACTCACAAAAAAGATGAGTTATATACTTTTATGAGTTATATGTTAAATAGAATTTCGGAAACGTTTTTCATTATTTAAATAACTTACAAAAGAATGGATAACTCACAATTTATCTGAGTTGTGTTAAAATAAAAGGCATAACTCACAAAAATTGTGAGTTATGTTATAATAAAATGCATAACTCACAAAAATTGTGAGTTATGTTAAAATAAGAATGAATAACTCACAATTTTTGTGAGTTATGTTAAAATAAGAATGCATAACTCACAATTTTTGCGAGTTATGTTAAAATAAAATGCATAACTCACATTTTTTGTGAGTTATGTTAAAATATGAATGAATAACTCACAAAAAATGTGAGTTATGCACTTTTCAAAAAATTTAACGTCGTCAGCTGCCTTCCGTTAAAAATATTTGTGCATAACTCATAATTTTTGTGAGTTAAGCGGTATTTTTAAAAATATATGACATAGTTTGGTGTTTTTCTTAGTTTGGTGTCATAGAATGATTCCGGATTCTATTTTGGTGATTTTACGTCGAAAGCATGTTTTTTTTTTTCATTTTATGTTTAGTATTCATATTGAAGTTCGATTAATTTAAATTTGCATTGTATAAAATTTATTCAAAGAAAACGATCCCTATTAAGAATTTTTCATATCCAGGACTCAAATTGAGACTTCTGATTAAGAAAAAATAATTTTATCCACTACACCACATTCTTTGATGGTGCCGAAAGACACTTCGACTCCACACACTTGCTACTTTCTTTCTCAAAACTCTCTATAATTAAGAGGTTATTTGGATTTTGAACTAATTTAGGTTTCGTTTGTCCAGTGAGATGAAATTATGATATAAAATTATTTAAGATGAAGTTAAGGTTTTGTTTTGAGAGTATATGATTTGGACTTTTTAAGTAGTATATTTTCTCATAAATATTTGTAAGTTGTGAAAACTATCCAAATCATGATATGAAATTCTCAATTCAAGTTTTTTTTTTTTGGAGAATTTGAGATTTCATCTCATGATTTAAAATTATGAGATAAAATCTCATATCCAAATGCTGATTTCATCTCATGATTTTAAATCAAGAGATAAAATCTCATGTTCAAATGCCTACTTAGTGTAATACTGGTTGTTTCAACAAATTATAAATTACTTAACGTTCTAAAAACATAAAAGTGTAATTAAGTGGATCGAACTTAAACTTTAAACATTAACAGTAAAAAGAAAAAGTTAAACTTTAAACATTAACAGTAAAAACTTAAAAGTGTAATTAAGTGGAGTATATAATTATATCACTTAAAAAGTAATTATATTTATGTTTATTTAATAATTAATATACATGATAACCTAAAATAAATGATAAACTACTTGTCAGAACATGTTGAATTATATCAAAATTTATAAAATTACTATATATAACCTAAATTCATATAAATAAAAAAAAGTGATAGATGATAACCCAATTTTGCCATTGCAACTTGCGTTGCAACCAGGGGCTGCCCCAACCTACCCAGAGGTCGAGGGTTTGACCCTGGATATGGACAAATACTCTGTTGGGAGCTCTCCCTCTCAAATGGAGCCCAATGCGGGAAGAATTCGAATATAGTCGGATTCCTAAAAAGTGGGTACCGGACACCGAATGATTTAAACCAAAAAAAAACTTGCGTTGCAACCAAAAGGGAAAAAATTAACCCGAAAATAACCTAAAAGTGGGTACTATCCTGATTTAAATTGCATATTATTGGCCCACCGAACGAGAGAAACTAATGTAAGTTCAAAATGATATATATTCACATGTATCACATGCAATTTCGTTTATTGGTCAAAAGTTGCAGACGAAATTATATCGACTATAACATTCTAGAAGAAAGCCTTAAAATTTTTGCAATGGATTTCAAAGCTTGTGACTTGAATCCATCAGACTTTATGATTCTGGAAGGAAGAATAAAAAGGGAAAAAGAAAATAAATGGGAAGGTGTATGTTGGAGAAACGTCAGAGTCCAAATCTAGGCAATGCATGCAGTGGCGGATCTACCTTTTATCGAGGGGTTTATTCGAACCTCCTTCGACGAAAAATTATGCTATATATGAATAGCTAAAAGTATTTTTATGTATATATATTAGACGTTGAATCTCCTTCGCTTAGTTCGTATATTTCTTTGTGAACCCTTTTGTGAATATTCTGGCTCCACCACTAAATGCATGCGTGTTGCCAACTTGGATGTGCAATGCTGAGTCTAGTCTGAGGCATCACAAATCTAAAGTTTGTTTCATACAAATCAAAGCAATTTGAAAAAACGACTAGTCTATGATTTCTTACTACGTATCTCTTTAAACTTTTAGTAGACAAATATATTTGGAAAAATTATAGAAACTGCATACTTAAAACTATAATTATAATAAATAATAATACTTTTATAAAATTACAGTTTATATCAAGAGTAACATTATTTTACTTATTAACTAGGTAAGTGCATATTTTACTCTTACTACTTTATATTTTTTTATTTTCACTCCATTATTTTACCTCCTCCGAATATAGTCATATCTTTTATCCCTTTTTTACCATCTTATTTTTTTATCATTTTATTTTTTTATTTTATTTTATTTTTATTTTTTTATTTCCATTTTATTTTCTCTCTTCTATTTCTCTTTTTTTTTTTTCATTTTTTCTTCGTTTTTTCATATTTGAAGATAATTATTTCCATGATCTTCAAGATTTCAGTATAAAACATCATTACTATCTTTCCTCTTATATCTATACTTTTTTTTTCTTATTAGTTTTTTTCATTTTATTTTTTTTTATTTTGATTTCTTTTTATTTTTTTATTTTTTTCTTTCCACTTTATTTTCTCTCTTCTATTTCTTTTTTTCTTTCTCGTATCTTTTTGTCTTTTTCTATTTTCGTTTTGTTTTTATTTTTTCTATTTTATTTTATTTCTTTTTTCTTTTATTTTTATACTTCTATTTCTCTTTATTCCTTTTTTTTCCTTTTCACTTCTCTTTTTTTTGTCTTTTTCTTTGTATATTTTTGTTTTTTTTCTTTTTTTTACTCTTTTATGTCTAACTTTTATTTTTTTTAAAATAAAGATATATATCACATACACATATTCAAAAAACATACAAAATACATAGCCATACATATCTGGATATGTATTTCAGTACAAAACATACATATGTATTTACGAAATACATATCATATTTATACTAAACAGTAACAAACATAACTATACTATATATCTTCATATGTATTTGCGAAATACAAAGGTGACTCATATAAAATAAGAATATATATATGGATCAAGTATGTATTCTGTAAATACATATGCAGTGCTATATGTATTTTATACGATGTTGGATTTATCTTTGAACTGTACATACTATGTCATTTTAGAGGGTAACATATGTACTTATTTGTTTTCTTTTAATGTTTAACATATGTATCATGTATTTTTTTTATTACCTATCTGTATATGTATATAATTGTCATTTTTGTTATAGAGATTTTGTGTCCTATATGTTTATATATACATGTGAGTCAGATATGTATTTCTGTAAATACATATGCAGATATATATGTATGTTTTTTACCGTAAATACATATGTAGGTCTGTATGTCTATTTATTTTGTATATTTTTTTAATATGATATAGATATTTGTCTTTTAAAAATAAAAGATAGAAATAGAAGAGTAAAAAAAAGAAAAAAAAAAACGAAAAATAATTTTTTTTTTAAAAAAAGTGAAAAAGGAAAAAAAAAGGGAAATAAAAACTAGAAATAGAAGTGTAAAAACAAAAGTGATTTAAAAAAAAAAAAGAAAGCGAAAAAAAATATGAGAAAAGGAAAAAAAAGAAAAATAAATAAATAGAAAAACGAAAAAGGAAAAAAAAGAAGAGAAGTAGAAGAGAAAAAATAAAGTGGAAAGAAAAAAAATGGAAAAGAAAAAGAAATTAAAATTAAAAAAAAATTAAAAAATGAAAAAACTAACAAGAAAAAATAGTTAGAGATATAAGAGAATGATGTTTTAAAATCTTGAAAATCATGAAAATAATAATCTGCATATTTGAGTTTGATTTGGAAAAATAATCTACTAATTTAAATAAGAGTAATTCATGAGAGTTTAATTAGATGGATAATTATTCCTTATTTAACTCAACTAATTTGAGTAAAACAAGGACAAGAAATCTTGTTGTATATGTATTTGTATAACAACAATTTACTTAAATACAAAATACAATTTACTCTTTTTCGTAATTATGAAACTGTTGCTATAAAAGTTACTATTTTTCGTAATTATAAAATTGTTGCTATAAAAGTTATAATTAAGGCTCTATAATTGCTATTTCTAAAATTTTCCCTATAAATTTTCTACATGTTGTCAGTGTTCCACGCCAGTGTGATATGTGGTTGAATTGGACAATTACTACTTCATGGATCAGGTTTGAATTGAGTTAGTTTTATTTAGGTTATGTAAATTCACAAACAATCACTTTCGATTTTGTGAAATAGCTATTATTCTAAAATTTTAATAGACTAGCAAAGGTACAAAAGTACCGCAGGCACTATTTCATCTTTTTATATATAACATGTTATAAGAATTTGATCCATCTCAATTTCTGGTTTTCCAATATTAGTTCTCATAAATAAATATATATTATTATTCATGCTAAATATCAAAAACAAAGGAGTGATTGGGGAAGGTGGACCAAAACATTCTTAATTTGGGGAAGGTCGAACCAAACATTCTTACAAAGGAGTGACAGGGATCCAACCTCTCAATCTGTAATAATGAATCAACTACAGGTTATAATATATAGTCACTGTCCGAAGTGGTAGGGATTGATTATTTTTGGAATTTCTTTTATGAGTTGTCCAATTCTGTCACTGCTTTGGGCCATGACAGTCAATATGTGGATCTGGACATCGTTTACCAATTTAGGAGGGGAAGATATATAGCACATAGATGAAATGATTGAGTCATGGTTTTGAGAAATGATGACTCGACATAAAAATTAAACGTTTAGCTCTAATGCCTTATTTGTTTGTATTTCGGTGAACGTTTGAATCTGAATGATTCAAACTTTAAATCATTAGGTGTATTTATTTTTTTATTAAGATTTTAACTCTTAATAAGTCTTAATAATTCAGATCTAAAATCAAGTATTAATATCATCAGGAGGTATTCTTGTGTTGGATAATATTCACCACCACTCTATCCAAAATCATCAGTCACCACTACTAACCACCTCTGTCACCGTCACCATTGTCAACCACCACCCATCACCATCAATCACCAACCTCCTCCACTATCACAATCACCATTGACAACATATGTTGCAACCAAGCACTATTGTCAACCGCTACCATACCTTCCACATTCATTATTGTAATTATATCCACCGCCACCACCATCACCATCATCAACCGCTATCGGTTGATCCCTACTACCGACCAACTCATCTATCACCAGGAGCGGACCTACGTTATAATTTGGGGTGCCGGAGCACCCACTAAACTTGATGCGGAATAGGTATAATTACATAGAAAATATATGAAAATAGGTATAAAATATATAAAAGCACCCACTCAAACAAAAGTTAGTTGGGTGCACTGACATTTAAGTTGATCTTAAGGTGCCTCACTAGAAATGGTAACGGGTTCGACCTCATTGAGCTCATTTTTTATTTTTTTCAGCTTTTTAATTTTTTAAGTACCCGCTATCCTTAAATTTTGGGTCCGCCACTGTCTATCACAACTAGCACCACCGCTAACTACCACTAATACATCATTAACCTCTACACATTTTTCGGCAGCCGCCACCACCACCATTGTCACTAGTGTCGCCACCTCTACCACCATTTCAACACTACCTTCGCTCCAATTTATCTCTACTAACAACCATCTCCACCATCATAACTAACAACGTCTCCAACTAGCACCAACACATCGTCAGCCATCATGCATTCTTTTTCCAACCATCACAATCAACACCTCCAACTACTAACATCAACCAATTTTACATCATAATCACCACCACCACTATCAATCGCCACCATCATAACAGTTACTACAATGCCAACTATCACAAATATCGCCACCATCATAACTGTCACTACAATACCAACCATCGCCACCACTTTACTAATTACTAACATCAATCATTGCCACTGCAACCACCATTACAAACCATCTTCATTATCACTAACAAACATAAATATTTCCTTTTTCAATCAAACAATAATTTTATCTTATTAAATTACATATTTTTCTAATATTTAATTAATTTTTTATTTGAATTACATTTTTATTATATATACAAATAATTTCTTTTTGTATATTCAAATGTTGAAAAACAAACAGTTTAAATCATTCATTTTTCAAATTTAGAAACAACATTTTAATCATTTAGAAGTGCATTAAATTCAAACGTTTGAATCTTAATAAAAATAAATACAATCTAAATGAGAGTAGATTAATCCACAACTGGGCCAAAAGGTTCAGTTGTGGACCTTTCCTCCCTTTTGGTTTCCTTCAATATTCAATGGCGTTTTTGAAATTTTTAATTCAAAAAATTATCTTGTAGGCTTCGAAATCAAACTACGATCCAAAGACCAACAAGAAGTAAAACATCCAATTCCAGGAGATACGGTTCACTACACTGTTTATCATATGGTAATAATAATATGTCAGCTTCTTGTTTGAATGACAATATTGTCAAGCTTCTTTTTTATATATATATATATATACTAGATAATAAAGGCTCGTTTACGGGCCCAATATTATAATTTTTTATAGTTATTTAATTATTTATTTAGAAAATAATTATTATATTTTTAAATAAACACAATAGAAAGTATAATTAGAAATCACACTATATAATAAAATATAACTTCTTATTTTTATAAAATCAAATGATATCTTACAAATTATTTAAGTTTTCATAATTAACATTAAAATATCATGCACTCTAGTGCTTATTTTAATATCAGACCAAACACATTTTCTTATATTAAACAACTAATTTTAATGTTCTACTTTATTTAAAAACTATACAAGAGAATAAATTAAAATTATAAATATCTATTTATTAACATTTTTTATAGAATCATACGAAGTAATAAAGAATACTAATTCATACATAAATTGATTTTAAATACATTTAAGTTCGTTTCTTGTGTGTTTAACAAACATAAATAAGGACATGGATGAAAGTTTTAATGAATCATAACATTAAAAGATTGCTTTTATGTTTTGTCTTATATACGTCAAGAATAGAAGATTAATTTAATATAGTAAACAAGAAATTTCTTTTAAAATGGTTTGTCTATCTGAAAAGGAAATTTACTATCTCAAATAAGAAGAATCTTAAAAATTAACAAAAGTTAACATGATATATGTTGTACTAATTTAACATGAGGTAGTTAATATTAAATTTTAAATATGTTGTTTAAAATAATTTTAACAGATGATTAGTAAGTAATTATGTTTTCATAATTTATATGTATTGTAAATCTTTGTAATGATGTGTACCAAGTGAAGTTTTAAAATTCTAGAGGGATTCGCTTATTGTGTATAATATAATAGATACATGCCTATTCAATAATTATGAGTATTTTTTTACTTATTTTACTATAATATAGTAATAACTACTTTATGCAATTAAATGTGTGACCAAAATTAATTTTACTTTTTATCATTTATGGAACATATGTGAGTATTTACAAATCCACTGATAAACTATGTCTCCCAATATTTCAATTTATATAACTTTGATTAGACATCGAATTCAAAATACATGAAAAAACTTCACAATGTTTATTTAGTGATTTTGGATAAGAGCAGAGAAAGTTTGTCTGAAATCAAAATTAAAAATATTTAAATGAAAAAAACTTCAAATATAATTTCTCTTTAAATTTAAAATTATTCTTTTTATTTGATTCAAGTATATTATTTAAATAAATAAGAAAAAATAAAAGAAAGTGTATGATCATGAATTCTGAAGCTATTACATAAAAAAAAAAAATTAAGAAAATAACTTCTCCATAACCTTTTGAAGAAAAATAATGGGTCCCACTTCTTTAAGATGTCACTTGATTTTCTTAAATTTTTCAAAGCATAGTCATTAGAATTTTCTGAAACATGAACTTTTTTTTTTTTTAAAATTCCCCACTCTTTGCATGATGTATAACAAGTTTAAGCTAGACTTTTTGTTAATTAATAAATTTGTCCTTGATCGTCCTAGTTATGGCTCTTCTCTCTCTCTCTCTATATATATATATATGGGAAATATAATTGATCATTTTGAGATTCCATTGCAATGTTATAGAATCTGCAATAGACTGCTTCCTCTTAGGTGTAATTTCTGATTGAACTAGTCAAATGTATTGGTAGTCCTTCTAATTCAGATAGATCTGACTTGGAATAAACACGGTCTAAATAACCGAATTTAAATAATTTTGCTGTGAAATCAGCTCATCCTCCTGTGAAGATAGAAATCCTTGGATATAAACTTTTTATTTCGATGACTCCGAAAGTTTCTCCACAGGTTTCTGGTATATTGTATATCTGTTTTGTAAATGTCAGATATTCTTCCTCTTTCGGATGGACTTTTCCTACCTGAAAAGAAACAAACTTATTTCCTGAAAAGAAGTTAGTTCTTTTTTTTCCTGATTTCTCAGAGGTTATTTTAATTTTTACTGATTTTATTACTTTAGAGAATTTTCTCTGTGTTTGTGCTCGACTTTTAGCTTTGTCCGAAGAGTCGGCTATCGGCATATCCGGACTTACCGTTGAGATATTTTTGACACTAGAGGCTAGTGGGATATCTCCTGCCACTTTGTTAGCTCGACTTTTAGCCTTGTCCGAAGACTCGGCCATCAGCATATCAGGGCTGCTTACCATCGAGATGTTTTTGGCACTAGGTGCTAGTGGGACATCTCCTGCCACTTTGTTAGGGATGATTTGTCGTCCCTTTGGTCTGATTTCCAGATGCTCGCATGTTGAAATTCTGTCATGTTTCAGGTTGATCAGTGTTAAGCCGACTCAATTCAAATTATAATTTCTTTGCCTTTTCAGACAAGGTTACAAGTTCGTCTCAAATTCCAAGCAGCATTTTGCTTTTTTTCATTTATGGCATTGTCAATGTCATTCATTTTCTGCCATAATCTGTTAATCAGTACTTGAGTTTTATTGTCCATATTAAACGTTTCTTGAAAGAAAATTTGTAAAAATATTGTTAGATCCTTTAATATTTTCAATTTTGAAAGTATAAAATGACAATAATACCTACCATCTGTGTAACCTTCTGTATTGTGGTTGTGAAGGTAGTTTATTGAATATCAATACTGATATTTGTGTATTGTTTGTTTTAACGACAAATGATTTTGGTAATAAAAATGTAGAAAATTTTCGTATTCCTTTTATTACTGCTAATATTTTTTTTTCATTTGTGGAATAGTTAACTTCAGCTTCATTAAATGTTCTACTGGTATATCTACAGATTTCATTTAAATCTTTTTGTAATAATGCTCCCCTATGATAGTCGAAAACATTAGTTTGTAAAACCAAATTATCTTCTGGTTCTGGTAATCTAAGCTTTGATAGCCTAGCACACTCTTCTTTTAATTTTTGAACACAGAGTATGTTCATTAGTCCATCCAAGTCGATTTGACTTTCGAATGAGTTTTTGCAAAGGATTTCTCCTTTTTCGCAAGATTCGGAATAAATACTCCTGCATAATTCAAACATCCAAAAAACTTTTGTATTTCTTATTTTGTTGCTAGTTTATCAGAAAATTCTGTTATTTTCTTTAAAATATGAGATTGTAATTCTATTCCATTTTTTAAAATTATCATTCCTTGGAATTCTATTTTATTTTTGCTTGTCTCTGCTTTCTTTTGGCTAAGCAATTCTATTTTTAACATAAATATTTAAAAATTCTTTTAAATGTGTTAAGTGTTCTTGGTAGTTTTCTGAACATACTAAAATATCATCTATGCAGGCGATTAGCAAATTCTTTTCAGAAAATATTCTATCCATCTTTCTTTAAAAAATTTGTGGTGCATTCTTCAGTCCGAATGACATTACTAACCATTCATAATGCCCATTAGGAGTACTAAATGGTGTTAGAGGGACTGATTCCTCTGAAAGTTTAATTTTCCAAAATCCACTTTTGCAATTAAATTTTGAAAAGTAGTTTTTCCTTTAGCAAGGTTAATTAAATTATTTTTATTTGAAATAAAATATCCATCAAAAACACAATTTTTATTTAGCTTTTTATAGTTTATGACCATTCGAGCTTTTCCTCTTTTTTGTTCTGCGTGGTTTCTTATCATAAATGCAGGACTACTGTGTGGACTCCTACTTGCTCTTATTAATTTAAGATTAAGGAGTTCTTGTATCTGAATTTTAAATTCTATTTTATCTTCTTCGTTATAAAATATTGGTTTAACTCTTATGATGATACTAGGATCTTTAAGAGTTAAGATTGTTTTTTCATTGTTATTATTTTATTTTTCTAATGGATTTTCTCCATAAGAAACTTGTAAATCTTATTTTATTTTCTCAAGATTGAGACATTTACAAGAGTAGTTTTTAGGGGTATCTAAAAATTTCTTTTTAAAGATTCCCTTTTCTTCTATCAAGCTATAAGGATTGTGTTTCCTTGGAATTTTTATAAATTGATTACATGGGGTTTTGAAACCAACCATATATATTGTTTGATGATAATTTTGAAACTGTTGTATAAAGTCATTTCCTAATAATAAATCAGTTTCAAGTTTATCATATGCAAAAACATGTTTTATAGAAACAATTTTCGATCCTAAAATTATTTCTACATTTTTCTTTTCATGTGTTAATTTTTCTTTATCTCCTGTAATACCGATAATAGAGGTATTAGCCTTATTAATATCTCAATTTTTTATTAAAAAAGATTTTGCTAAACTGGTTTCGAAGCCATTATCTATTTGACAACAAAAAGTCAGTTTTGTTTCGTAGGTTGTAAATTCTACGAATACCGATACTCTAAAAGAAGTTTCTTTAGGCATTAAATTTTAGGAATAAACCAAGTTTTATTTTCTAAGGTTATTTGGATTCCTTCTTTTTGGATATTGTATTGATCCAAGCTATTAAGAAATGCTCCCCTAAAATTATGTTGTAGTTATTTTCATGATTACTAATATAGCAAGGAACTCTTATTCTAGTTGTTTCAAGTTGTATTGGTAACTCTACTAGTTTTGAACATTCGTAACTATTTTCTTCAAACGTTTTGTAAATATAAGACTTACCTTTAAAGCTAACTAATTCGTCTAGGATACTTTTCTTGACATGATTTGCTGATGATCCTGACTGTATTAGGATTGTTTGCTTGTTCCAGTCGCTTCCGTTAAAGAATCTTCCTGAAACTTCGGTAACATTGTTAGAGCTTTCTCTATTAAATCTCATGGAATTACCTTTTCTTATGGAGTTTCTCCCATATTCTATTGAGAGTCTTGGATTTGAAGCTGTGGAGCTTACTATTTCTATAGTTTTTCCCACATGAATTTCATATTCAGTAGGAATATTTGGTTGTTGAATCTCTGCTTCAACTATTCTAGCTATTCCTGTGCATTCTTGATTAATTTCGACTAGGCTTTTATTTTTATAGACATTTTCATAATTTAAATTGGTAACCGTATATATAGCTTGATAATATATGCTCATAATATGATTACCTGGTTTAAATAAATTTTTTCTTTTTACTTGAAAGTGCAAACTTAAAGCTTCGTTAAAATTTACATCTTTTAGTGAAATGCAATACCTGAGATAATAGGTGAATAGTAATTTGGTGCAAGCCAAATTTCCTTCAACAATACCTAGATTTTCTTCTCTGGTATTAATAAATATTTCATCTGAAAGGTTAATTACTATGGGACAGTCTATTTCCTCTTTAAAGGTGGATTTAACCATTATTTGGATTCCTCCAAGATGAACATAATTCATCTTTTTCCTATTCCTTTCTAGAATTTTTCTTAAAATTTGATCGATCGTAGCCTTTGTTAGTAAGTTAAGCTTATGTCTTCCAGTAGTTTGAGTGACTTCAATTACTTTTTCAATCTCCCGATATTCATGATAAGAGATTTTATTTCTTGAAAAAGTTCTTTGTAATATACTATCTTCTGCTCGAAGATTGAATTTTAATCCTTGGATTTTTCTTAGCAATTCTCCATCGAATGTTGCTTTTAATGCATATCCTCGCTGATCTTCTTCAGCCTCTATAACCTGAGTGGTTTCTTCTATGTTCTCAATTTTTTGATTCATTCTTCTGAATCAGTACTTGATTATGAAATTCTTCATAGAGTTCTATATAAAAGTCTTCACTTTTAATAGATGAAACTGACTCTAGGTCTGACTTAATTTCTTCTCTGTCTATTTTAGATATTTTGACTCTTTTCTTGTTACATTCATAACTTGTGTGTCCTTCTTCTCCACAATTATAGCATTTGCATTTATCTGTAGATTTCTTTTTTTTTTTTTTGTTTTTTAAAGTACCTTTTTCTCGATACATAATTTTTTTAGAAATATTTTTCCTTTTTATTAATCCCTTGATTTTTTTTTCTTTTTAAAGGATTTCTTTCATGACATCCCCACTGAGATGCTACTTTTGTATCTTCACAGTAGATCTGGGTACCAATACGTTTAGTTTTTCTTTGCATATTACGTAGCATGCAAAGCTGGCTAAGTATTTGATTAAGGAAGACAATCCTTCTTTCTAGAGAGTCATGCGTTTGATCTTCCTTAGCATATTCTTCTCTAAAATAGCTAGCCCAATATCCTGGTAACTTTTGATAGTACTTTTCTATGTACGGAGTCATGTTCACACTACTATCGAATAAATTGTAGTAGTATGTTTCAAACTCGCAAGTATATTCTTGAATATACTCCATCTTACTAATTTAAAGTTTTTCTAGCCGTACTGCGGCTAGCAGCTTTTGCTTTTCTTTTCCTTTAGAAATATCTCCTTGGCTTCCTAGGAATTCAACTCCTACATATTTTACTATGTGATTTATACCCTTTCTGGTTGATTTGTTAAATTGCTCTATAACTTCTAATCTAAATATTTTTTCAGTTTTCTCTGTTATTCCTTTAAAACAATTGTCTACCTTTCCAGTAAAAGGTGTTTGTAGCTATCAAGTACTTTTCTTCATTGCTGTAATTGGTTCCTTTCCCTAGGATGAAGAATAGTTCTAGGTTTTTCGCTCATAATTTTAGAAATTCTCCTGGTTCTCTTTTTACAGTCTAAATCCATAAATTGAGTAGATCCAGCGTCTCCTACTGGGAGTCTATTTGGCATGAATTTAGCTTTAGAATTTATATGGTATTGACTATTATAGCCTTTCCATTTTTTAGATTTAGGTAGGAAGTTACTTTTTGGTACTGGCTCATTAAACGAGCTTCCTTCTTCTTTAGGGTTTTTAAAGTTTCCTTGGGGTCCTCCTGTATCTCCATGGTTGGTATGAACATGGTAGTTTTGATCATTAAGATCAAGCTCTTCCAGAGCATAGACTAGTTTGTCTAGTGCATTCATTTTCTTTTATTTCTGTAAGATCTTCTACTTTGGTTTTAGAGTAGAAGCTTCTTTTATATCTTTATTTTTAGAAATTTTTAAAGTTTCTTCTAATTTTTGTAATGCTTCTTTTGGTCCTTTTTCGAGAAAATTAGATATAATTTTTTTTATCAAGGCTTCCTTTCTGATAGATTCCTTTGTTGGAAATTCTTGGAATGAAGCTTTCATCCCTAATATTTTTTCCTATTTCTTTATTAAAAGTATCAACCTTTTCAATAAAATTATTTATTTTAGCTGGTGAGCTATCTTTAAGGATTTTGATTTCTTCTTCTATTAGATTTATTTTAAGGACTATATGTCTTTGCATATCTAAAAGATCATTTAGTTTTTCTAAAATTTCTTTATTACTCATTTAAACAAATTATGTTCTAATTTATACTCTAGATGTCAGATTTCCTGTTCTAACTCAAATATTATTTTCTTTTGGAATAATAATAATTTTTTGCAGAATCCTGAAAATGAGTTGTAGGCATAACGTTCCTTTCGAAGGTTAAGCTCTTGCTTTAGTTCTGGTAATAGTTTTAAAGCTTTTTCTTTATCTATTGAATAGGCTATATTTAGGTGGTTTAACCTAATCTTGTTATAATTAGGTAGTATAATCCCAATTCTTCTAGACTTTAAATATCCTATTAATTTTGCTTCTAAGCTAGATATCATAGCGATTAGATGTTCTAACTTATGAGGATCTTCTTGAGTTTCACTCAATCTTTTATATTCTAAATAGTAACTATTTAGAGCTCTTTTGACTTCTCTGAAAGCCTGTATATTTTTATATGGTCTCCTCATATTGAGATTTTCTCTATTAGTTTAATAACTAGGTTAATTTAGATACTTGGCTCTGATACCAATTAATCAGGGTTGTTCGCAAACAAGGTGTGCATGTGAAATTTTAATTCACTTAATCAGTGAAATAACCTTCATCATACCAATAGTATGGATCATCATCACTATCCATATATGAATAATCATGAATGGACCATTGTTTTTGAACAAGATAATCTATAATTTTTTCAAGAATTTTTTCTTGTAAATCTTTATTTAATTTTATCACCTTTAAAATGGTGATTAATGTTTTTTCATCAAGAAAAATAGTATAATAACTCATTATGCAGTATAAAGAGTAATTTTCTTTATTAAAAGTCTTATGCTTTTAAGCTGTAATTCTCATATTTTCTTTTCGCATACAAACTCTTTCCAATGCTAGCTCTAAACAATAGTATTTTTAATCTGTTAATTTTAAAAATATTTGAAGTATTTTTTAATCGATAGATTTTTTGATAATAATATCTTAATCTTGTTATATCTCTGTTAAGAGTTTCCATACTTGTTTTGGTTTCCCAATTTTTTTTTCTAAGATTCTTTAATGGTGGTTGTACCACTCTCATGATGATAAATATAAAATTTTCATGTTTTAATGTTCCCTATAGGTACTTTGTAACACATAATATGTATGAGTGTACAAAGTAGATATGAAGATAAATTTTTCTTATTTTCATGTTTTAATGTTCCCTATAGGTACTTTCTTATATGTACATAGAGTTTATATGTATACCTTTTGACTTTCTTTTATATTGGTTGTATCAACACCTCAGTGCTTCTCCTTTCGGCTATGAAGAACTATTTAGCCTATTGCAACTCACTATCTCAGGCTATTGGGCCGTTCTTCTTCCGTCGAGGATGAAGATCGCAACCTTCATTTATCACCAACATATAGAAATGACAAAAGATATATAAAACAAACTTTTTATTTCATGAATATATTACAACATAGGAAAAATCTTTAATCAGATCTTCCTTATACTCACACACAAATTATTTGTTACTTTTCCCTGGCGGGAGAAGTGTTTCTCACTCACACATATAGAAGATACCTAACATTTTCTAAGAAAGCAATTTTCACAGAAATGTAGTCTACCTTCTATGAATTTCTATCTCTCCTTTTATAGACACGAGGAGGGATAGAATTACAATATTTGTTTTCTTCAGGGTCATCCCTTTAAAAGCCTTTATTTCTCTTCTAGTCCCTTATCAAGATAAGAGATAAGATTCTTCTTCTTTCTGATTGGCTGCTTTTGGACCGTGAGGTCCAGTTTTCTTTATCATTTTGTCGCCTGGTGCCGATAATTATGGTGTCGTAAGTGCTTTTTCTTTACGTCTTTTCTTCCACTACTGGATTCTCTTTACAGTTGTAAATTACATTTCTTAGGACATTGATGAGCTTTCTCCATCATTTCTTTTGAGATGTCCATGTTCTAGAAATTTATATCATGGTCCACATTTTTGGAGTAGCTGGAAATTGGTGTATTTTGAACTCAACAATTTTGTCCCTTAAGACTACTGATTTCGATTTTTCTTTGGTCATTAAAATCCAATTGGTATCCCTATTGAGGACTTTACAATTTTCTTCATATTTATTTTTAAGGATGTTATATACTGCCTTCATCCCTAAAGCCCTACTGATTTGAATCCATTTTTATTAATATAGATATATCAATATTAAATGATAAGCACCCTGCAAAATTCATTAGGGAGGAACTCTCAAAAATGTATTTTACCATTGGGTGCTACAGTATGATATAGTATAGAAAACATATATAAAATATATGATAAATGAAATTTAACTCTCGTTTGATCATGAAAACATAATTTTTTGGAGTTGAAAATAGAGTTGGAATTGAAGCTAGAGTTGGAGTTGTGTTTGACCATGAATATAAATTGAAATTGTTTTGGAAATTTTGTAAGAGAAGTAACAGTGAAAACAAGTTTTTCTTGTGTTCACTTTTCCAAATACAACTTCAAATTGTATTTTGAATTTTCATGGTCAAACACTATTGTTTTCACTTTTATCAGTAAAGTGAAATAATTTTTTGTAAAAAAATATTCATGTCCAAACAACTACTTAATTTCTCGAGATATCAAAATAAATATAAAGGTCTCTAATTCCGATTTGAGCCAAACTAAAAGCATATAGCTCAGACGTATTGGGGCAGAGTGTACTACGAAATGTAAGTTACTCCCTCTATTTTATTTACTAGTTTAGGTGTACGTGCTTTGCACGTGTATGTAGAGTTAATTAACAATATATATATATATATATATATATATATATATCAACATTAAATCTTAAGATAAAAAATGTACATAATGAAGATCATGATAATTCACCACACATTTTTCTAATATCTCCTTTAAATATTATAGTTGTAAGTTATAGACATGTGAAATATATTAAAATATACTTTAATCTTATAATGTTAAATATGTTATATGAAAATTTAGAAATAGATTATTTAAAAAAAAGATATTGGTTTTCAAAACGAACAAAAAATAAAAAATAAAATTAAAAACTGGGATTCGTGTATCTCTTTTGTCTGTTAAAAAAAAGTAAGATATTGATGTTCTAGGGTATGTATATGTATATGTATATATATATGGAAAGATATTTTTTCGTGTAATTTCTTTCACACCTGTCACTGATTGAGCCAAAAAGTACTCTTTATTTTGAGAATTTTTTAGGTTTCATGCCTTGCAAAATTTTAAAATAGCACTCTTCCTTTTAATTGAGACTAAATAAATATTTGTATTTTATTTGTTTATAGGGTGAGAAAAGTAATGTCAAACATGAAGTGACTGGAGAGCAATAGTAATCAAGAGGTCACTTATTCAAATAGCTTGTTCATAAAATTATGCTTCAAATGCTATAAAAACTTTGTAAGAAAATTTCATGCATATAATTAATGGGCCGGTATACATAAATTTACTATTTCATATATTACTATCTTGTCGCATATTATGTTTATGATATTTTCACCAAGTTCACCCAACAAAGACATAGTTGTTGATCATAATTTAAGTTACTATAACTTTATTGTATTACTCCTCAATTTCTTGACAATCTTAGAATTGAACAATAAGTCTCAAGCCAAATTTGGTAGAGAGCGCTTGACCTCCAATATGAGACTTTTTAATGTCAATTCAGATTCAGTCTAACTCCAATACAGATACTGAAGACTTTAAATTTTATAATGCAAATAAATAATAAATAAATAAATAAATAAAGAGAAGGTATATATATTGATTTACATTAAAATAAGAAAGGTTTATTAAGTTTACCTCAAATCACAAGGAGCAATTCTCGAAATTAATGATGACCTCCTTATACCTAAGCAAACACCAAACAACTAATAAATAAAAATCAAATCTTCTGAAAGCCTAATCCCATGAATAATCCTCAGAATGTAGTACACGTAATTTTTAACCTTAAAGTATAGATAAAGAAAATCTTAAATTAATAAGATTACTAATTATTATGAATTCATAATGATCTACCAATTTTTCGTGAATGCGATGATCCAAATAATTTATCCAAAATTATAAATAAGTCAATTTCATTATTAATTATTATGCATTCAGAATGACCAATCAATTTTTCTTGTGAAATCAGTCTAAAATTTTAGAAAAAATATCTCTACACAAACTCACTTCAAGAACCTACAATTTTGATAAAACATATGAATAATATATTCATGGTGAAAAACATAAGAGAAAGTAATAAGACAAACATTAACATCTACAATAAAAGAAAAATTCTTTAAAAGAAAAGTAGCTTTGATGATAAAGTTCATGAGTGAAATTATGCAATAATAATTATTTTTATATAATATAGAAGACTCTCAATCAAAAAAGAAAATAAAAAAGTTAATATTAAAGCTTTTCTACACCTAAAAAAAGCCAATAACAAAAGAAATTGAAAGAAAAATAAAAATTGACTCCTACTTAAAGAAAAAATATTACGTAATTTTGAAAATTTAGTATATTCATTTAATTAGGGCTTCATATATATCCTACTGATTATTATTTTTATATATATCAAAAGTCCTTAATTTCTATTTCAAATATATATTTTAGGAGTGCTTAAATTCTATCCATATATTTTTAGGAGTCCTTAGTTTGATAAATAATAAATTGAGAAAAAAAAGGTGAAAAGATAATTTTGTCTATTGCGGAGATTTTTAATGAAGGGTAAAAAGTTCGAATCACTTTTCTAAAGGTCTTCACACTTTTAATATATTATAGATTATAGATATATATTATAGATATAAATGTAGTTATGTCCATTTTAGCAAACTAATTGTGTTTTTACTATTTTTTTTCGTATTACCCTCAGAGGTTGTTTGGTTTAAAGACAAGTTATACTGGGATTAGTTATTCTAGGATAAATAATGTTGGGATAAGTTATGCTGAGATTATTTGTTATTGAGTGTTTAGTTTGTCATATTCAAAATAGTATGCGTCGTATAATTTCTAAAAATAAGTTATTTGTTTACAAAAATATCTTTCACTTTATTTTATTTTTTTAAAATATTTTTCTTGCAAACTTTATTTGTTCATTCTTAAAAATAAATTTTTTATCTTATTTAGCTTAAATATTTTTGTGTGTGTATTCTCATGATTGTAGTGTGCATTTTTTAAAATAAAACTTTTATCTTAAATTTGTTAAAGTAAAAAAGATTTTATTGTTCTTTGTCACTTCATTTAAGCACATATTGTAAAATATTAAAGTTATCTTAATTGATATATAAAATTTAAATTTTTAAGTAACAAAAGATTATTTAATTAAAAATATGTAATTAAGTAGTGGAGTCAACATTTTTATACGAGAAATCAAATTATAAATAAACATAATCATTAAGCAAACAAATTCAACATATAATATATTCATTAAAAAAAATTATATTATAGTGTAATTTATTAATGAAAAGATATATTATAAAAAAAAAGAGTAATGAAGGAAATATTATTAAAAATTATGGGAATATATATGGATGTGAAAAAGAAATGTATAAAAGAGGCTTTAAGGAGGACATTTTTGTTATTTTACACATTTTATTTCGTTATAAGTTATTCCGATATTACAATACCAGTCAAAGGTAGGGATAACTTATCCCAGTACTAACTATTAATTATGAGATAAGTTATTTCATATTTTTGTTACCAAACAATGGATTAAGGGATACTAAAAAATTATCCTGGAATTATCTTTTATTATCCCTCACACCAAACGATCCCTTAGTGTTAAATAATTAAATAAAATACCTTTGTCAAATTTAAGATTTTAAAATAGCATTAATAAATGTAATTTAATAAAATACATCTTTTGATTAAAATTCTTTTAAAGTGTTGTGTCAACTCAACATATACAACAATAGGATACTTAAAAAGGAAAAATACTCTTTATGCACTTCCAATATTGCCATGTGAAACATATTAGACAATCATTTATTTAAAGTCAATGCAATTTAACAAATTAACTTAGCGATATCAACCTATGAAAATTTTGTAAAATTTATACTGATAATTGATGTTGACTAGAATATTGTTTGTACTTTATTTACGTCCATTATTTTTTTAATTCAAACAAAAGAGTAGTATTACGTGCAATACACACCGTAATGTATGCAAACTAGGGGACATCAGTAAGACCGAACATAAATATAAAGCAAAAAAAAAAGGGATGGTGGTTGGGGGGGGGGGGGGGGGGTGAGGAGGGGAAGGGAGAGTTCAGAGGGAAAGAGAGACGAAATTATATTGCTGAAACTATGTGGAAATTTAAGCTACCTGTAGACACGTAATTTCGTTCTTTTCCAAAATAATTTTTTACTATTTTTATCCTGTCTTACCACGTATCTTCACCTATGTGATAAGTATTAATGTTACCTTATTTAGACGTTACCTTATTTGGGCGTTAACTTATTTAGTGTCACAAAATCATATACTGATTATCGCAAAATCATGAATCTGATCCCCTTAAATCTGCAATCCTTAAATCAGGAATCTCCCCTGTCATTAGGCTAGTAATTAGGAGAAAATTAGGATTTCTTTCTCTGTATAAATACAGTGTAGGTTCATTGTTATGTAGACAACAATATTGAATAATTCTTTCATCTATATTGTTCCAGTTTTCTTCCTACTTTTAACTTGGTATCAACAACCTTATTTTTTTCCTATCTCTAAGATCTTAATATTCAGTTCTTTTTTTTCTTCAGAAAATCCCTTTGATTCATCTTGGCCTCGGATTCTTTATCCACATCTGTTACTCTGGTTGTAATCTTTGGATTTGTTTGTTGATTTTCTCCGACTCCAATTTTTTTCCTTCAATCAGAATGGATTCATGAGATATCTTATCAACCAAATTCGACGGACATAACTTTCCAATCTGGAAGTTCTATTTCAAGGCTTTCATTAGAGGCAAAGGTCTCCTTGGTATTCTAGATGGCTCAAAGGCTATACCTACAGAAGAGAACGAAAAAGAAGTTTGGGAAGCTAATAACGGCAAAATCATAACATGGCTTGTCAATTTCATTTCTGTTGATATAGCTGTAGAACTGACATCTTTTGAGAAAGCATCTGAAATGTGGAGTCATCTACATACTCTCGGTAACCAACAAAATTTAGCTAGAGAATTTGAATTAGAAAGGCTACTCGCAGAATCGATACAAGGTGAGAAAAGTGTTCGGTGCTTCTATTCGGGATTACTAAGATTATGGGTAGAGCAAGATCAATATTTTGCTGCCTCAATTAGTGCCGCTGAACTAAAAGACTTCATGACTACTACGAAGAGGACAAGGACTGTCCAATTCCTTATGAAACTTAGGTCTGAGTTCGAGTCTTTACATGCCAGCATTCTCAATAGGGGAAAACTACCAACTTTAGATGTGGTGGTTTCTGAAGTACTTCGAGAAGAAACTCGGTTAGGTTCTTAAGACTCTATGGAAAATTCCCTTTTTGTGGACACTGACATGGCTGCATATAGAAGTTCTTCCTCGAGCAACTCTAACAAACCAATTCAATGCCATCATTGCAAAGAAATAGGGCATGTCATTTCCCATTGCAAAAAGCAAAATTATTGTAACTATTATAAGAAGGATGCTCACATTATTCTGGAATACCATAAGAAATTTGGTTCAGTAAAACGCTCGATTCCTCATAAAGCCTTTCACGCGATGACAAGGGATGTGGGTACACAACACACTCTAGAAACACAAAATGCACCACAATTATTTGATTGCAACGACATTTATAAGATGATACAAGATTCATTGGCGGCTACTCTTCCTAATGTAATCTCTACGGCTCTGACCGCTACATATCTCGGTAAGAATAAGATTTCAAATTCAATGGTATGGCATATTGATTTTGCTGCATCTAACCACATGACAGGAAACCAAAAACTTTTTTCTAATCTATCTAAAATGCGTTCCACACATGAAATTGTTACTACAACTTGCCATGTTTTATCTGCATCAGGTATGGGTTGCATTAAACCATTTTCAGAAGTTTTTTTTGTACCAAAACTTACTTCAAATCTTTTATCTGTTGGATAACTTGTAGAACAAAATTGTTTGGTTATTTTTTCCTCTAAGGATTGTATTATTCAGAACATATTGACAGGGAAAACGATGGCCAGGGGGCATAAGATTGGCAGGCTATTTCTTTTTCAATCTCCAGACACAAATTTTCATCATTGTTTTTTTCAGCTTCAAAAAAAGATATTGAGTTTTCAAATAAAATGTGGACTTTATGACATCTTCATTTAGGCCATCCACATGCTTCACGTTTAAATTTCATGTTGAAATCCTGTAATTTATTAGGTAAAGACTCACTAATTTTGCCCTCTAAATTACCTTGTGAGAGTTGTGCAAAATCAAAGAGTCATAAACTTTCTTTTCAATTAAGAAGTACTACTTATTCTACTCCATTTGATCTAATTCATAGTGATATTAGGGGACCTTCTTCAATTATATCTCATATGGATTACAAGTATTTTATCTTGTTCATCGATCAAACATCTCGTTATACATGGATTTTCTTTTTGAAACACAAATCTAAGGTACCAAACATTGTCAAAAAGTTTTATAACCTCATCGGAACTCAATTTGAGAAAAAGATCAAGATTTTTCATTCAGATTCGGGAGGAGAGTATGTAAATTCAAACCTCACAAGTTTTTTTCAAGAAAAAGGCATTATTCACCAACGTTCTTTCCCTTATACACCGGAATAAAATGGTGTGGTGGAATTTAAGAATAGACATGTTGTTGAAACTGCCTTAGCTCTTCTTGATACATCAAATGTTCCAAAAACATTTTTGGTTGAAGCAATCCAAACGTCCATTTATCTTATAAATAGACAATCATCGCTTGTTATCAAATGAAATTTCCCTTATTTTGTCCTTTTTAAAAAATTGCCCGACTATTCGCACCTTAAAGTATTTAGTTGTGTATGTTTCGTTCTTCTTTCAGACCATGAACGCCATAAATTATCCTCAAAAGCTATTAAATGTACTTTTTTGGGGTACAATGATATCCAAAAAGGGTACTTGTGTTATGATTCAACACGTCGCTTATTGAGAATATCTCGACATGTTATCTTCTTTGAAAATTCTTTTACTTATACTAGTAAAGACTCACAATTGTCTACTATATCCTTTTTGAAAGAATTCACAACTCATGATTCTACTTGCCATAACAACCTAGCCACTGGTCCATTGCCAAACTTGTCTTCTGCCACAACAGGTACTACTTATGACTTAGGTTGTTTCTTTGATAATGATATTACTTCGATGAACACTAATTATTTACCTCACCAAGCTGACTGGCATAATGCTTCTTTAAATTGTAATAATCAACCTCCACCTTCTCAAAATATCATTGACCCTATTAGACGCTCATCTCGTCATGTTCCTCCTCCAAGCCGATATAGATATTCTACAAGTGAATATGGTCGATCATTAGCCTTACTAACAACCTTGAATTCTATAGTTGTGCCAAATACTTACATGCAGGCTAATGGTAAGAAGTATTGGGAAGATGCAATGAATAAAGAACTAGCAGCCCTTGAGGAGAATGATACATGGGATATGGTGGATAGACCAACAAACGCAACAATTATTGGAAGTAGATAGGTGTACTCAGTCAAGATGAAAGCTGATGGATCCCTAGATCGATATAAGGCAATATTCGTAGCTCAAGGGTACAAGCAGGATTATGGAATCGACTATAAAGAAACCTTTGCTCCAGTAGCCAAGATGACGACAGTACATAAATTGCTTGCTTTAGGATCAATAAGAAGTTGGAAGTTACACCAACTAGACGTCAAGAATGTGTTCCTACATGGTGACTTGCAAGAAGTGATCTTCATGAATCCATCACCAGGTTACAAACATTCTAGTCCAAATCAGGTGTGTCGTCTTAAGAAATCTCTTTATGGATTAAAGCAGGCTCCTTGCTCATGGTTTGGAAAATTTCGAACTACAATCCTTGGTGTTGGTTTTTCTCAGAGTAACTCAGATTATTCATTATTCCTACGTTAGACTGGCTCAAGTATTACTATTCTCCTTATTTATGTAGATGACATGATTATTACAGGGAACGATGAGGTTGGAATCTCTCATTTCAAAAACCTATTACACTCCTCGTTCAAGATGAAAGACCTTGGAAAACTAACATATTTTTTGGGTTTAGAGGTAAGTTATGGTGTAGAAGGCATAAAATTGAGTCAGCAAAAATATGCAGAAAATCTTGTTAAGTCAGTTAATCTAGCTGATCATAAGAAGGTTCATACTCCAATGAAAGCGAATACTAAATACAAAAATGAGGAAAGAGAGCCTTTTGGAGATCAAACTCTGTATAGACGCCTAGTTGGACACTTATATACCTTACTATGAGTCGTCTTTATATCTCTTATGCAGTACATGTGTTAAGCCAGATTGTTACGAAGCCCTACAAGATTCACTACTCAGCTTTGCTCAGAGTTATTAGATATATAAAAGGCACAATGAATCAAAGTCTCTTATTTCCATCATCTTCATCACTGGACATAGTAGGATACGCTGATGCGGATTGGGCAGAATGCCCTAATTTAAGATGATCCACTACAGGTTGGTGCATGATGCTTGGATCATGTATGATCTCTTGGAAGTGTAAGAAAACATCAAAGTCATCCACAGAAGTAGAGTATAGAAGTATGTCAGTTGCGTGCTCTGAAAACATTTGGCTTCGGAGGCTATTATCAGAACTTGGCATCAAAATGGAAGGATCAACAATATTGTATGGAGACAACACCAGTGCAACCAGAATAGTAACCAACCCCGTGCATCATAAAAATACTAAGCACATAGATGTAGATTATCAATGTATCAAAGAACTGGTTGAAGATCATAGCATTAATCTTAGATATATATCCTCTAAAGATCAATTAGCTGATTTGTTCACTAAGGCCATGTCAAGAAGTCGACACAGTTATCTTTTGTCCAAACTCATCATAAGTTTGAGGGAGGCTATTGACGTTACCTTAATTAGACATTACCTTATTTAGTGTCACAAAATCATATATTGATTATCACAAAATCATGAATTTGATCCCCTTAAATCTGCAATCCTTAAATCAGGGATCTCCCTTATCATTAGGCTAGTAATTAGGAGATAATTAGGACTCTTTTCTCTATATAAATACAGTGTAGGTTCATTGTTATGTAGACAACAGTATTGAATAATTCTTTTATCTATATTGCTCCAGTTTTCTTCCTCCTTTTAACTATATGTTCCACACAATAACAAATCCAATAAATTCTTAACAACTTGGGAAACCTCACCATAAAAAATTTCCCACCCACCCTAACTAATCTTGCCACCTCACACCCCCTACCCCATACACTCTTTTACCCACATACCCCACCCCACTCACAATACATGACACACACACAAGCTGGACGCATAAGAATACCTCATAAGATTCTTTACTAATATTCATACGCACGATTATATACACATACAACTCACATACATAACTAGATATACATGCACTCTCATAATTCACAAAGAATTCAAGATGAGCTCACTGTAATATACAACACACATAATTCCCATACAGAGACACACATATTCTGAGAATTCACATTCACACACCCACAATCACTGATCCATATTCACATATCCTCACACAATACTCAAAGACACATAATACTACACAAAAACAGATACACTCACATGCACATTAAATTAGAATTAAGAGAAAGGGAGCTAAAATTGAGAGAGAGAGGAAATACGAGAGAAATGGGATGACTGGTTTGGTTTTTTGGTGAATTTCTCATCAAAATCGGTACCCGCACCCCCAAAATCCTTAAATTCTCTTTCGCTTTTGGTTCATCGGCAAAATCTTATCGGGAAAAACTATTTCGCTGACTGCCATGGATTGTCGAATCTTAAAATGGTAAGCCTAACTCTAATTTTGATGAAACCTAATAGAAAATGAGTGAAATAGTGGCACTGTGCACGAAATCAGATAGGTTTCTTGTTTGTTTGCAATTTTGGGTTCAGGTTGGCGAAGAAAAAAAAAAGACATGGTGATAACGCTCAAACTACAGCTCTCGTAAGAGTGTAAGCGGTCGTTGTCAAATATATAACCCAACTGGGTTGGGTATCGATCCCACAGAGAATACTTGGTCACTAAGTAAGCAAAGATTATTAGACTTTTGGTGCAAGTCTCGTAAAAGGGGGGATTGTAACGTGCAATAATGTAACAAAGTGAAAGCGAAAAATAGCAAAGTAAAAAGAAAGAATGTTTAGTAAGATGTTTAACCAATGAGAATTGAGAGTTGGGGTTATGTCCACCTTATGAGTTATACGTCTCTATTGGCTATGAGTTATGCGAAATTCAGACATGCATGTGCTTATAGAGAATTGTATTCTATGGTAAATCCAGGCGTCTTTCGACCATCAAGGATTATTTCACTTTAACTCTTTCGAGCTTAAAGTGTGTCTAACGGTACGAACTTTCCAAGAGGTTAATCTAGTTACGGCACTAACTTTTTAACAGGGGTTGGTGCCCTATTACCTTGACATTATCTCTTTTCCAGACATATAACTTTTCTTTCGAACAAGTTAATGCTATACTGGCGTATTCTATGTGTTTGCAACCACAAGAATTTAGATTAAGATGAAGAGAGTAATGATATAAGCAGCATACGTGTCAAGAATTCACAAAATCATAGCAATAAATAGTATCTCATAAGGCTTCCATAACCCCAACAGAGAAGTTTAGCTATTCATGAGTGCGATGGAAATCACAATAGACATTATCATTATATCAAAATAGGATCTCACGTGTAGTATGTGTCTTGTGGCGTGAAGTCCTTTGAGAATAGCGTTTCTCTTGTTGTGTAACTTAAGATCGAATAGATGAAGAGAAAGTAATAAGAATTAATTGAATAAAAAGTAAAAGTATGAGAATTCGAATTGATGGAAGAATTAGAATGATTCAGAACTAGAAGTAGAATGCTTAAAATCTCTAACAAAATAGGGTATTTATAACACCCATATCCTATTCCTACTAAGCTACTGCATTACTTATCCTAGTCCTACTAGGTTACTGCATCATTATCCTAATCCTAATAAGTTACTGCTGATCCCCAAAGTCTTTGGAAATGCTGTTTTTGCCCGGGACAGATATTCCATGCGTCACTTTTGGTCCTTGGCGTCCAAGCTTTCCCCTCCTTCTTTCGTGAAGCTTCCTTGGGCGTCAAGTTATCCATAATATGCTGAAATCTGCATTATTTATACCTGAAAACTTGCTAATCACGTTTGTTAGCTCACTTTCAGGAAAAAGGACTAAAAGTGCATGAATTATATATTTTGTCCTCAAAACTTAGCTAAAATATGGGTAAATTATAGTACTTTAGGCGTGTAAATACGCCTATCATCAACACCCCACACTTAAAGCTTTGTTCGTCCTCGAACAATATATCATGTCCATATAAACATCTACTTAGGGTTTCACAGTAACAACACAAAATTTTCATCAAGACAGACACGATAATTATAAACAAAGAGTAGTTTTCTGATCACTACTAGAAACAATTTTAACCTCTAACATAGACTCGTGATGATGGTTAATTCGTATCCAAAATTTAAGGCACAAAGAATCATACAAGACTACCCAAAACTCATCAACCATGTGTGTCTCACATAAGATATTACCCATAATCACTCTCAAATATTGCATTTTTCAGAACATGGGTATAAGATTATCCTTGCTCTCACTCTCACAAAGAATTCATATGTTTGCAACTGATGACCATAGGCTTGCCCTTAATGTAATGCTCCACTAAATATCAGAATGTTAAGCTTAGGATCAAATAGGTCTTTACAGGTTGTAATGTAGGCTAAGGGACGGGTAGGACTATTTTGTCCAGAAATAGTGACTATGTTCCTAAGCGCTTTAATACATCACATTATGCCATTAACACTCTCTTTTAATCAACCTTGCTACCTTTCTTTCATCTATCACCCCTTTTCACCTATTTTGCCGTTCAAGCATAACTATCTTTTTATTTAATCATAAACACAATTTATCATTTTGTTTTTCTATTTCTTTTTTTTCTTTTTTTTTTATAACACACCTCCATGATAGCAATTCTTTTTCATAACAAATTCAAGCACCAATACATTCTAAGGCATCACACTCATCCAATTTCCTCTTATTTTGTTACATGATTTTACAATTTAAAGCACTTAGGAATTTGGATCAAATTATGGTCTTGAAAAAAAATGGATTAGGCTTACATATGATGCTGTCAAAGAAAATAGGCTAAAGGCTCAAAAGGGGTTAACTAGGATAATGTCCATGGGTAGGTACAAAGAATGTAAACAAGTATAGGTTGCCAAAGAAATGCCTAAATCATCTCCTAAACTTACACTCTTTATTTCGCTTTACATACATACCAGGCAAGTTCTAGCATTAGCCACAAACATAGAATATACTATATCCTCACACACACAAGGCACATAGTCGACTTTATTGGGAGTAGTATAGACTCTTAACCCAACGGATGAAGGAACTGAACCACACAATTATCACATAGTGAGTCACAATTAGAGCCTAAACATCTCAATAGTAATGATTTTAGCACAAACTCTTGTTATAATACCATGCTGCCCCTCAGAACAATTTCATGCAAAGTTAAATTTATTTTAAAAATTTAACTACTAACAAACAAAACAAACAAACATAGATAGATGCAAATGCAGATAAAGAAGTAAAGCATACAAATACCAGCACCCCACACTTAGACGAGACACACTGCCCTCAGTGGAAAATAAATAAGAAGAACCTGATTAGTCGGACTCATCCTCTATGTCTGGGGTCATACCCCCTGCATCGGAATCATCATCAGAGTCGTCGTCATCAGAGTTCTCCTCCACGTCGGAGTCTGGCATTCGTCGATCATCATCGGTTGGCATGTCGTCATCAATAGGTTCCTCAAAATATACACCTACTCCACACATCGCCCTCGCATGCTTATTCATTGGGTAGTCATAATCCAACCGTTGGAGCTCTGCAGCAGTTGGAACACGACCCCCGCTCATCATGGTAAACTTTATCATGCCATATAAATGACGGGAGAAGCTTTCGTCGCGAGCATGTCTTTCTGCAGTGGTTAGGTTGACGCCATGCATGGATTCAGCATCTTTAACCTTTGTGAGGTCAACCTTCTTCGGGTTGTGTGGGAGCTTATGATCAGCCGGTTCTTCTTCGATGTCTTCCTTCCTTAATATTGCAGTCAACAGGTTGCCAAAGCTGAAGTGGGACCTCTTGTGTAGCCTAGCTTTCCGCATTGTAGATCGAATAATTGCCCCAATATTGATAGGGACATTCGTCATCAATGCGTACACCAGGCATACTCTATCTCATGTTATCTTTGTGTATTGTGTCCCTGGAATGAGGCAAGAGTTGACTATTCGCATCCATATCCTAGCTTCTCTGTTCAAGGAGGCATACGGGAAGGTATTGTGCCGACCGGTATCCTTGTGATGACTCCACCGTGCCATTGATCTTGTTCCGCATAATGTGTGTCTGATTGCCCTGTATGGAGGTCTACGATAAAGATCCTTGAATGGTGCAGGATTAACAGATGGCAAGCCTAGAAAGGAGTTGAAGAACTCCGTATTTTGTTGCAGAACTTGGCCCCGAATCTTAACTTCACTCCCTGTAGTTTTCGGTGACCAGTTGGCATAGAATTCTCATGTTAAATCGAGATTGCACTCTCTCATATCTCGGAAGATGAAATCAAGATGTAACGCCATTATCTTAGCCAACATGCGAGGTTCTTTCTTTGCTAGGCTCTCCTTGTGTATCAACTCCATGTGAACATATTTCTTCTCTTTATTGTTCCTATACCACTCCTTTCCTTTTTCCTCTAAGACCCATTTAATTCCGAACATGCGGTGAGGTATTTGCAGCGAGGAGGATTCGCCTTGCTCTTTTCGTCCCCTTTTCTGGCCTTTTTGGGAAGTGGTTGCTTTATACTTTCCTTGCCTTGCTTTTGGTGCCATTGTACCTGAGATTAAAATAATATTCATGTTAGCTTCATCTCGGTGGATACAATCAATGAACAAGCAGTAGTGGCACCACCCCACACTTAGTTTGTTGGTATGGACTAGTGAAGTGAACGATGTCGATTACTCAGACTTCATCGATATACGTTTTAGGCGCTATATTCCAACAATATAATCAGTGCAGTCATACTTCCAAAAAAATCTTGGCAGTACTTTCATGGTTGATACATCTTTTGATCAAGACTACTACATAGAGATTGAATCAATTTATATCATCTAGAAATAATCACAACCTCACATGTTGGTAGTTTAACCATGATTCTCATCTCGATGAACCATTCATTCCAATATGTAAGCTTTCTATTTACAAGATTATGCAATTTTCGTGCCCATGTCAATTCCAAAAAAGTATGACAGTGTATGAAAATCAAAGACAAGTTGGAAACAAGTTAAAATCATCCTTACGTATTCTTTCACTCACTTAGTAGTATCACAACAAATCAACCACATTCAAATCACCAATACTACTTCAAGATCTAACAATTTATTGTAGGCATAGTATTGTAGTACTTACGGAATGTAAAAGAAGAACAAAGAATTACTTACTTGGTTGATGCCTTTGGAAGATGTTCTTGTGAAGTAAATGAGCAAAAGGGAAATTTTTGAGAGAATTTGGAGAGGTAGGCGGCGCTTTTCTTAGGTTTGCAATGTATTTTTGGTCTAAGACTAAGTTTATTATTTATAGGGCAAGATTGGGTCGGGTTTTGACCCATTTAAAATCTGATTTGGAGACCAAAAGTGACCATAGGCGGAGCCTTTTGCTTTGCCTATGCTTGGCATAGGCGGCGCCTTTTGAAAAGAATTGTTGAGCATAGGCGGCGCCTATGCCATGGCATTGTTAGACATAGGCGGCGCCTATGCTATGGCACATGAGATTCAGAGACAAAATGCTTTTGCATAGGCGGCGCCTATGCTATGGCATACTTAGGCATGGGTGGCGCCTATGCTATGGCACACTAGATTCCGAGAGCTTAGGCCATAGTATAGGCCTTGCCTTGTTTGTGGCCTAGATTTGCATAGGCTTTGCCTTGTTCTTTGCCTATATTTTCATAGGCAATGCCCAACCCATAGCCTTTTGCTTCTTCAATTCTAACTTACCACCTTGAACATGCAATTTTTCCAAATCAAGAGTGGAACTCAATCTCCTCCTTTACACCTCTTGCACCTACACTTACTCAAAAGCAACAAAAACGATTAGAACGATGGGTTGCCTCCCATCAAGCGCTTAGTTTTGGTCGTGGCACGACTCTTCTTTTTGGATTTTTATTTAACAAAAACAAACACTTAGTAGAACGAAAGAATGAATGAAAAATGATGGGTTGCCTCCCATCTAGCGCTTGGTTTATTATCGCGGCATGACATAGTTACCTCGATTACTTAGACTTCATCGAGGTAGATGGTGGCCATATAGTTTATCGAGTCAAGAGGACCGATATATGGTTTTACTCGTTGGCCATTCACCTTAAATACAACACCATTATTGTCTTCTAGCTCAACTACTCCAGACGAGTAGACTTGGGTAACTTTGTACGGACCAGACCATTTGGACTTTAACTTACCTGGGAATAACTTCAGTATGGAATTGAAAAGAAGTACCATATCACCCTTTTGAAAGTTTCATTGAACAATCCGCTGATAATGATACTTTTTCATCCGTTCCTTGTAGAGGTCTGCTCTTTCATATGCATGTAGACGGAATTCATCCATCTCATTCAGCTGCTCCAATCTCAGATTCATGGCATCATCCCAATTCAAATTAAGTTGCTTTAACACCCACAATGCTTTATGCTCGAGCTCAATGGGCAAGTGACAAGCCTTCCCATAAACTAGTTGGTACGGGGACATGCCAATTGACATTTTGAATGCAGTCCTATAAGCCCATAGTGCATCGTCCAGCTTCCGAGACCAATCCTTCCTATTAGCATTTACAGTCTTAGCAAGGATTTGCTTGATCTCTCGATTGGAAACCTCTACCTGTCCACTAGTTTGTGGGTGATAAGGTGTGGCTACCTTATGTTGCTTGACACCATATTTGGCCAATACGGATTTGAACAGCTTATTGCAAAAGTGAGATCCTCCATCGCTTATGATAGTACGTGGTACTCCAAAGCGAGAGAAGATATTTCTCTTCAAGAATGCTACAACAACACGTTTTCCTTCATTGTCGTCCAATGCTACTGCTTCGACCCATTTTGAAACATAATCTACAGCGACTAGGATGTATTTCATTCCAAACGAATTTACGAATGGGCCCATGAAATCAATACCCCATACATCAAATAGCTCAACTTTAAGAATTTTCGTCATGGGCATCTCATGGTGTTTCAAAATTGCGCCTTGTCTCTAACATTGGTCGCATCTTCTCACAAATTCGTAGGCATCTCTAAATATCGAAGGCCAATAGTATCCACTTTGCAATACCTTCCTTGCTGTCCAATTACCTGCGTGATGTCCCCCAACTTGGAAAGTGTGACATGCTTCCAATATATTCGGCACCTCTACATGGGATAAGCATCGCCTGATAACACCATTCGCGCATCGTCGAAACAAATATGGCTCATCCCAAAAGTAGTGTTTTACATCATGCATGAACTTCCTCTTTTGATGGAAAGATAGATTTGCAGGCATCACATTACTCACCACAAAATTCGCAAAGTCTGCATACCTGGTAACTCTTCCATTATTGTGGCTAAGATCTCTTCGTCAGGGAATGCGTCATCAATCTCAAGATCAGGTTGCGCTATATGCTCGTTCTCGAGTCTAGATAGATGATCATCCACTTGGTTCTTACAACTTCTTCTATCTTTTACCTCGAAATCAAATTCTTGCAGCAACAATACCCATCGAATTAGCCTTGGTTTCGCATCCTTCTTTGTCATTAGATATCTCAGAGCTGCATGAGCAGTATGAACTACCACTTTGGTTCCCAACAAATAAGAACGGAACTTTTCAAAAGCATACACAACCGCTAGAAGCTCTTATTCTGTGACAGTGTAGTTCTTCTGGGCTTTGTTCAGGACCTTGCTTGTGTAGTATATTGGGTGGAATAACTTTTCCCTTCTCTGGCCAAGTACAACACCCAAAGCTACCCCGCTAGCATCACACATGACTTCAAACGGTAGAGACCAATCTGGTGCTACAATGATAGGAGCTTCAATTAGCTTCCCTTTGAGGCATTCGAATGCCCTCAAACAGTCTTCATTGAAGTCAAACCTTGCATCTTTCTCCAAAAGTTTGCATAATGGACTAGCAATTTTAGAGAAGTCTTTGATAAACCGCCGATATAAACCTGCGTGACCGAGGAAACTACGAATTCCCTTTACTGAAATTGGGGGTGGTAGCTTCTCGATAACTTTAATTTTAGCTCGATCAACCTCAATTCCTTTTTCGGAGATTTTATGCCCAAGAACAATACCTTCTTTAACCATAAAGTGGCACTTCTCCCAGTTCAGCACTAGGTTGAATTCAACACATCTTTGTAACGCCATACTTAGGTTTTCCAAGCATGATTCAAACGACTCACCCACAACTGAAAAATCGTCCATGAATACCTCCAAGGTGTCTTCAACCAAATCAGAAAAAATGGACATCATACAACGCTGAAAAGTGGCTGGTGCGTTACATAGCCCGAATGGCATGCGTTTGAAGGCAAACGTACCATATGGGCATATGAACGTTGTCTTCTCTTGGTCTTCAGGGGCAATACAAATCTGATTATAGCCGGAATAACCATCTAAGAAACAGAACCATCCTTTCCCCGCTAATCGATCGAGCATTTGGTCCATGAATGGCATTGGGAAGTGATCCTTAAGCGTCCATGAATTTAGCTTTCGGTAGTCCATGCATACTCTCCATCCTGTAACAGGTCTGAGTGGAATAAGCTCATTCTTTTCATTCGCAACTACCGTCATGCCTTCTTTCTTGGGAACACATTGTACCGGGCTCACCCATGTACTGTCAGATATTGGATACACAACCCCTGCATCTAACCACTTAATAATTTCTTTCTTCACCACTTCTTGCATAGGTGGATTGAGACGCCTTTGATGCTCAATAGTGGGTGTGCAATTTTTTTCAAGTTGAATCTTGTGCGTACAAATCCCAGGTGGAATACCAATGATGTCAGCGATGGTCCAACCAATGGCTCTTATATACTTTCGTAAAATAGCAATGAGAGCTGCAACTTGCTGCTCACCCAAATTTGCTGCCACAATGACTGGGAGTGTGCTTCCGCTTCTTAACAAAGCATACTTTAAATGACTAGGCAACTCCTTCAACTCTAACGTGGATGGCTCTTCAATAGATGGTTTAGCTGGTGGTGTGGGTCGATTTTTTAGATCAAGGTCCAGCTTCTTGGGAGCATGAGGATATGACCCAAATCCTGTTAGAGCACCAATAGTTTCTTCATAGTTTTCAGCATCCTTGTGCTCAAAATTCATGAGCACAACCGCCAATGGGTCGTCAATAATCTGCTCCTCTTCAGATAATTCTTTCTCATCATCAACATAAACATCCGCTACTGAGAATACATTCAGCTCTTTGGGGTGCTTCATTGATTTGCACACATCAAAGCGAACTACTTCGTCATTTATTCGGAATAAAAACTCATTAGCTCTTAAATCAATAAGCACACTTCCTGTTGCAAGGAAAGGGCGCCCCAAGATTATGGGAACTTCTGAGTCTGCCTCACAATCCAAAATAACGAAGTCTGCTGGAAAGATGAATGAAGAAACCTTCGCCAATACATCACATAGAATACCAACAGGTCGTTTTACCGACCTATCCGCCATTACGAGCCTCATGTTGGTTGGAGTAGGATAACCCAACCCCAACTTTTTATAAATAGATAATGGCATCAAATTGATGCTGGCTCCTAAATCACATAATGCCTTGGCAAAATTCAAAGATCCAACGGTGCAAGCAATAGTGAAAGCACCGGGGTCGGCCTTCTTCTGAACTAGTGATCGGGTGGCAATTGCGCTGCAATGATGAACAGTATCTGTCAACTCAAAGCTTGCTGCCCGCTTCTTTGTCAAAAGATCCTTCATGAATTTCGCATACCCAGGCATTTGTTCAAGTGCTTCCACCAACAGAACATTTATGGTCAGCTGTTTTAACATAGTCATGAATTTGCTGAACCTTGTATCATCCGCCTTGTTCTTCAATCTTTGAGGAAAAGGTGGTGGTGGAAGGGGAATAGTTTTATCCACCACTTTTTTTTTATCTTGTTTTGGTTCAGTGATATTTTCAGACTGTGGATGTTGAGGAGTGACGTCATGAACGTCTTGGTCAGCTTTTATGGCGTCTTCATCTTTCTTATTTTTGGCCACTTGCTTGCTTTGGGATGAATTTTCAAGCACCTTACCACTCATGGTAGTAATAGCCATACATGATCCGTCGTTCCTTGGATTTTGCACAGTGTCACTAGGTAGAGTGCCTGCCTTTCTTTGATTGAGTGTTGCTGAAAGTTGGCTCAATTGCTGCTCTATTTATTTTATTGAAGTGGAATGTGATTCAACCAATTGCTTCATTGAGGACAAATCATTTATTACCTCCGTTACTCCCGCGCTGGTTGCTTCCACTCCTTTCAACTGTTTAGCCATCATCTCTTCCATATTTCCCGACCCAGATGCAGTGGTGTCACGTCTTCCTGGGGGAACATATAAACCACTATTGTCATTCTTGTTCTTCCAACTACCTTGGTCGCGGTCCTTGTATCCAGATTTATCATAATAGTTCCAACCTTGGTTTCCTTGGGTATTGCCTCGGAAACCCCCCTGATTATTCAAGTAGTTCGCTTCTTTCTCATAGTCGGATTCATCTCTTCCCTGTGATACAACGGCCTTAACATTTTCGGTCTTCCCTGATAATAAGTGCTTGGTAAGAAGATCCATCTGTGTTTTCATGTGAGCCATATCTTGGTCACGTTCCTCTTGTCTACGCCTCTGCTCTGCAGTCATGCCAACAGATACGGTAGCGCTTGCTACCTCAGAATCCCTGGTATGCCAAGCTCTACTCTGCTTTGTTATACGATCTAGCATATCACTTGCCTCGAGAAAAGTAAGGTCCATGAATGACCCACCTGCAGCATTATCAACCACTGGCTTAGTCACTGAGTTCAAAGCCCTGTATAATATCTCCATCAAGTGGATGTTGGTCATCTGATGATTTGGGCACCGCATAAGCTTCTTCTTGAACCTCTCCCATGTTTCGTGGAGAGCTTCAGTTGGAAGCTATCGAAAATTGCTGATCTCATCCCTTAATTGGGCTCTCTTGGATGGCAGAAAGAATCTTTCTAGGAAAGCGTCTTTCAGTTTCCTCCAATTAGTAATAGAATCAGGAGTTAGCCCGTTCAACCATAGAGTTGCCTCCCCAGACAGAGACAATGGAAATAAGCGCAGCCGAATTGCATTCTGTCCAACGCCTGGGTTGCCGAATGACTTGCATGTAGAGATGAAGTTGATCAGATGCATATTTGGATCATCGCCTGCAAGTCCACCAAATAATCCCTTGAGCTGCAATAGTTGAATCATGGTGCTAGTGATATTGAACTTGGCTCCGGAAGCCAAGGGTGGAGGAATAATAGCTCTTGTGGCACCAGCTCCATCCAGATCGTCATCATCATCATCAAAAGGAGCCTGCACAGCTCAGCGGTCAGGTCTCATTCTATCTTGACGGTCTCTCTTATGCATAGGTGCCGCCACTTCATCAGTACGCCTAGGATTCAGTAGCTCCTCATCACCCAGGTCTTCATCATCAGGATTAGTTGCACGACCTGGGTTATCAATATTTTGTTGATGCACTTGAGCAGCTGCCAGTGCAGCTAGTCTAGCCTGCTCCTGTTGAGCCGCCCTTCTGTCAATGTCACGTTGTGCATCCATTCTGCCAATAAGTTGCGGTTCAGGGTTTATGGGTAATAATGGTTGACCAGAACTTCGAGTATTTGGCATGCACTGAACAAAACCTGCAGAAGATAAAAACAACAACTAAAAGTAAAGTACGAGAATCTTTGACAAAACGGTCTAGTAACTATCACAAACTTAGTTGACAACCGTATTCCCCGGCAACGGCGCCAATTTTTGATAACGCTCAAACTACAGCTCTCGTAAGAGTGTAAGCGGTCGTTGTCAAATATATAACCCAACTGGGTTGGGTATCGATCCCACAGAGAATACTTGGTCACTAAGTAAGCAAAGATTATTAGACTTTTGGTGCAAGTCTCGTAAAAGGGGGGATTGTAACGTGCAATAATGTAACAAAGTGAAAGCGGAAAATAGCAAAGTAAAAAGAAAGAATGTTTAGTAAGATGTTTAACTAATGAGAATTGAGAGTTGGGGTTATGTCCACCTTATGAGTTATACGTCTCTATTGGCTATGAGTTATGCGGAATTCAGACATGCATGTGCTTATAGAGAATTGTATTCTATGGTAAATCCAGGCGTCTTTCGACCATCAAGGATTATTTCACTTTAACTCTTTCGAGCTTAAAGCGTGTCTAACGGTACGAACTCTCCAAGAGGTTAATCCAGTTACGGCACTAACTTTTTAACATGGGTTGGTGCCGTATTACATTGACATTGTCTCTTTTCCAGACATATAACTTTTCTTTCGAACAAGTTAATGCTATACTAGCGTATTCTATGTGTTTGCAACCACAAGAATTTAGATTAAGATGAAGAGAGTAATGATATAAGCAGCATACGTGTCAATAATTCACAAAATCATAGCAATAGATAGTATCTCATAAGGCTTCCATAACCCCAACAGAGAAGTTTAGTTATTCATGAGTGTGATGGAAATCATAATAGACATTATCATTATATCAAAATAGGATCTCACGTGTAGTATGTGTCTTGTGGCGTGAAGTCCTTTGAGAATAGTGTTTCTCTTGTTGTGTAACTTAAGATCGAATAGATGAAGAGAAAGTAATAAGAATTAATTGAATAAAAAGTAAAAGTATGAGAATTCGAATTGATGGAAGAATTAGAATGATTCGGAACTAGAAGTAGAATGCTTAAAATCTCTAACAAAATAGGGTATTTATAACACCCATATCCTATTCCTACTAAGCTACTGCATTACTTATCCTAGTCCTACTAGGTTACTGCATCATTATCCTAATCCTAATAAGTTACTGCTGATCCCCAAAGTCTTTGAAAATGTTTTTTTTGCCCGGGACAGATATTCCATGCGTCACTTTTGGTCCTTGGCGTCCAAGCTTTCCCTTCCTTCTTTCGTGAAGCTTCCTTGGGTGTCAAGTTATCCATAATATGCTGAAATCTGCATCATTTATACCTGAAAACTTGCTAATCACGTTTGTTAGCTCACTTACAGGAAAAAGGACTAAAAGTGCATGAATTATATATTTTGTCCTCAAAACTTAGCTAAAATATGGGTAAATTATAGTACTTTAGGCGTGTATATACGCCTATCATCACATGGATAAAAACTGAGATTATTTTAGATTGAGGTCTGATTCGAGGTTGTCGGGTTTGATTCCGTCTTCCAATTGCATATTTTTTACAATAAAAGCTTGATTGGAGGTCCAATTCTATCTCTTCTCATTTTTATTTCATTATACGTGATTGATTTGTGTGAAGCATGATATGATATGAATATTCGATGATTTTTATTCGTTGTTTGATTTCATTGATAATGGTTATCAATTGTTAAAGGTAGTAATTGTGAATTATTACGTTGGAACGTTGAGTTGAATTCGGGGCGAGAATTGAAACATTGATAAAAGTGAACATTGGTTAATTTGATTTATTAACTGTAGTTTGATTTGAGTTGAATCTTGATTTCATCGAATTTGATAGTATTATGACTAGACCGCCAAACGGATAGGCAAACGATAGGGGGTAGGCAAATTTAAGGATTATGGATTAATGAATTCTTGAATGGTTTGAATGATTTTATTTTATTGCATTGAAAGAAATGTATTCATTTAGCTGGAGAATGTCCCAAAGCCATTTGTACTTATTCATCGGGGTATACCCCAAAGTATTTTGTATGCGAAGAATATTCGTGATCAAGGCCCGAGGCATCGGGTAGAGCATAGTCTAGTATTAGTTTAGATAGGATTTATATTTTCGTAATTTTTCTATTTTGGGGACTGTATAATTCAGACTGGACATTACTTTGGTTTTTGAATTTTGTTTGATTTGTTTGTTTGCTTGTTTTATGTGTGTTTGCTGGTCTATTCACTTCATAACGTCATACTATCCAATACACTCTACAGATTGATCGTGGTCAAATCACGGGATCGAGGGGTGCCTAACACCTTCCCCTCGGTCAGCAGAATTTCTTAACCGAAATCTCTGTTCGTGGATCAGTTTTAAAGAGTCAAAAATCATTTTAAAAAAAGATTTTTAAAGGTGACTTGGCACACCAGATTCATGCCAAGTGGCAACTCTGAGTTCAAATGAACAAAAATCCTTTTCAAAACAAATTTCATCTTTTGTCATATAATAATAAAAACTCTTTCAAACTTAAAATGAATCTTTTTGGTAAAAAAAGGAGTGTGACAGCTCTGACGACTCTGCTGGGAATTTTCAGAATTTAAACTTATTTTTGAGTTGTATTGGCTTAGTTTGACCTTATAAGTGTATAAACGCCTTGTTAGTGTTATCGTTTGTGTTATTTTTATCATTATTGAGTGCCTACGTGCTACGTGTTTATAATTTTTCTCTTATGTGTTATTGCTTTATATCTGTCATCATTTGCATAATCGAGTCTTTTCTTTCACAACAAGTCCCTTAGTACACACTTTGTACACGACCTCTATTTGAGTCACCCTTATTTTAAGATGGGGAGCCGTCAGCTGGTATGGAGTGGATGGAAAGCTATTGCAATCACTATCGACCATACGCTCCCCCGAACAACCTTGTTAGTGAACCCCAGTGTAGGTCAGCCTTTAGGTCATGCTTATCTGCATCATATTGAGACCTAGCGGGACCCACTTGGTCCTTTGTAGGAGACTCACTCCTAAAACATCCCTATGTGCTAATTTTTGCATCTTGAGGGTAATAGAGTCAGTTAACAAACTGATTTTGGGGAAAACATGTGCTAGAATTAAAGAAAAACGTGTTTGAAAAGAACAAAGAGAGAAAAAAGAAAAGTGAGTAAAAAAAAAGAGTTTCGTAGGTTTTTAGTGTTTTTTATGGATTTTGTTTTTCACAATTCAAAAATTCAAAAAGATTTTTTCTCCTTTTGCACTCATTTACTCAAAAAAAGTAAAACATCAAAAAGATTTTGCCTTTATTTTCTATAGCAAACATTAATAATTTGAATTTAAAAAAAAAAAATCAATAGAAGTTTTTTATGAAAAGAAAAATTCAAACAAAGATGGTAGAAGTTTTGTACATTTCTTATAACGAAAATACCAAAATGATTTTCCTTTCATAGTTTTTGTTGCCAGTTTTATGTGAAGTGTCTAATTAAAAAATTCAAAAAGATTTATTGACGTTATTCATGGCCTGTCTTTGGTTGTGTCTCTTAAATCAATAATTAGTTTGTTATTTAATCCTTAATTTTCCAGTCTGGATGAACTAGGCAAACCTGATTCTCCTTTTTCGGGAGTGAGATATGTAGGCAGCCCTTCTAGGTTTTGGTGATCTTATTAAAAAATCCAATATGATTTTCTTCACTCTTCATTTAGATTAGGTGTCATATACATCTCCATTTCGCATAGGGATTTAAAGCTAAAAAATTCAAAAAGATTTTCGTCAATTCTTTTGACAATTTTTTATTTTATTTTCTTCTTAAAGTTTCAAGGAAAAGAAAAGAAAAAAAAAAGAGTTTGATTGGACTTTTTTGGCCAAGCTTCACGAACTACGCACACCTAATTCTCCTCTCTCGAAAGTGAGATACGTAGGCGCCCTTTTAGGGTTTGGTGATCATTTCAAGAAAAAAAAGATTTTGAAAAAAATATTGAACTCCAACACATTTGGTGTTTTTATTATTTAGTTAGTTTAAGGTGGTTGGTTTGTGGCATTTTGGCTGGTCTCCACATTGCACCAAGTCAAAGAGAAAGTTATGGCCAACAAAGATACCGAGATTGTTGTCACTAATCAGATAAAGAGTTTGGAGAATGAGAATTTAGAAGTTAATGAAGAGATTCAGAAATTAAGGCAACAAATGATAGAAATGCATTGAGCTTGGGCTAATGGGTTGCGGCCTCCTCTATTTTCCACTGATAATCTGGAATATCTTTCTAGCATGACTCCTATGTCACCTGCATAATTTTCCATTTTTGTTGACACGCCACAACATGTATCAGGGTCCACTCTGGGGAAACACTATCCAAATAATACCAATATTCATTTCCTCAATCCTCGACACAAGACTACCACATGCTCGGCTCCACCTACTGTTCATGTTTTTGCAGCACCACCCCAACTTGAAGCTCCTACTTTTTATGTTCATCCACTGGTTGTGCCTCCCTACTCTAAAAGAATTAAGTTGACTGGTCCTTACAGCTACACTCGCATGCCTAAATTTCCTCTTAACATTGAGAAGCCTATTATGACAGAAGAACAAGAGGAAATGACCAGAAAATTTAGAAGTTTGGAACTGGCTATGAAGAACTTGTAAGGACTCGGGGGTTATAAAAGTGTCTCGTATAAAGATCTGTGTATGTTTCCAGGTGTTAACCTTCTTCTTGGTTTTAAAATGCCAAAGTTTGAGAAGTATGGTGGACATGGCAATCTCGTAGCACATTTTAGACGTTATTAAAACCAACTAAGGAGTGCTGGAGGGAAGAAAGAATTACTTATGGCTATTTCGGTGAGAGTCTTTCAGGTCTAGCTTCGGAATGGTTTGTTGACCAAGACATCGAATAGTGGAATAGTTGGGATGACCTAGCTAATGAATTCGTGCTACAATTTTAGTACAATATGGAATTGGTTCCTGATGAGAAATCCCAAACTAACATGAAGAAGAAGAGTACTGAAAGTTTTAGAGAATATGCGATTGATGGCGTGAACAAGCTTCTTGGGTGAAACCGACAATGAAAGAAAGTAATATTGTGGAGGTGTTTATTCAAGCGCAAGACAAAACATATTATCAACACTTGTTACCTTTATTAGGCAAACCATTTATTGAGGTCCTCAAAATGGGAGAGATGATAGAGAATGGAATTAAGACCGGTCGCATTGTGAGTTTTACAATATTGAAAGCGACTACTCAAGTAATTCAAAAAGGTTTGGGAAGTGTTGGAGGGAAGAAAAATGAGGAGGATGTAGCTGCTATTATAGTTGGACAACGGGCTCGGTCAAGAAGACCACGTCGTCGTTACCCTCAGGCTCAAACCCAAGTCCATGCCCAAGCTCCCCATAATCACTCCCAAAATCCATTATACTCCTTCCCCCCATCTCTATATCTAGTATATAATGCAAAACCACATGTTTAACCCCCATATTACCCACAATGGCACACAACAACTCTTCAGAATCATTCTCCAACTCCACAAACATATCAAAGCCCTTCTAGGCCCGATTTTTGGTCTAACCAAATAATGAAATGAGGCAGAAGTTGAGGGATGGCTTTACACCAATTGAAGAGTCGTATGACAGTTTATTCCAGAGATTGGTACAGTGGGGCATGATTACTTCTCTCCTTGGGTATACTCCTGACCCACATTCAAGAAGTATTAATCCTAATGTACGGTGTGCATATCATTCTGATATTCAGGGTCACAGTATTGAAGATTGTCGTGTTTTAAAAAGAGATTAAAAAAGATGATTTAAGATAAATCAATTATGGTGCAGAAAATTTATAGTGGTAAAAGCTCTAGTCATGTTGATGTGCAAACTAGTGGCTAAGATGTCAGGCTTAGGAATTGAGAAGTCACTCCTCTGCTTACTAGGAAGGGGTTTGGTAGCTTGTTTTATTTTGTTTTCTGTTATTCAAATTATTTCAGGATTGTAGTTCGGGATCTATCTCATTTTGTCCCTTTGTCGTTTATGTTCAAACCCTTCTATCTTTCATTTCAACTAAATTGAGTGTCCCTTTTTTTCCTTTGTGTTTTAAATATGTGTTGTTTGTTTGTTTTCTTTGCCCAATATATTTTATTATGATTCTAGTGATATGACATGCTGATGGAATTTTAAGCTAGATCTTAAAATCCAGTTTAAGCATGAACTTTGAATCAGAGGGCTAAAGTTATAAAAAATATTTGAGAAAATAGGTATAGGTATTGAGACATTTGGTGACAAGTTAAAGCCTTCTTTGAAAATTAAGGCAATTATTTTGAGAATGACAAGAATAACTTGGTCATCAATTGAAAAACATAGCTTAATTAGGTCAAATAGTGGATGTGTGATCCTTATATCAACAGAAACAGAAAGATAATCAGCTCCATGAAAGCATGGATCATTCGATGTGAGGGATGTACAACAAAGGTGGAGTTGTATGTTGGATAATTATAGAAGAAGATGTGACACAGATGCTCAGTTAAAGTTAGTGTTGTTAAAGTGTCACAAATGATCTTCATCTCCCATTTTTATATTGTATGTTATGCACTTGCATTTTTAAGGATTGATATGATGAAGATATTTCATTCTGCTATCTAAACATTGTGTAATCCTTTGTTTACCCCATTTGAGTATTAGTTTTATTTTCTTCCACACCCCTCTTTTGGAATCAACATAAGAGTGTATCGAGCAAAACAACAGAGTACGAAAAAATGTGTCAAAAAAAAGAAAAAGAAAAGTGTCAAGAAAAATAAAGCCAAAAAAAAGTTTCAAAGAGAAAAAAAGAGTCAGAGAAAGAAAAAAGAAATCATAATCAAGCAAAAAACAAGTTGTTCAAACTACGTGTGACCTGATTCTCCCCTCTCGAGGGTGAGATATGTAGGATGCCCTACTCTGGGCTCGGTCCAACCAAATGAACAATTTAGAATTACCCAGTCAAAATAAATTGGGGCATGAGTTAATCATTGTTCTTTGAGTCAATTCTAAAAGTTGTAAGTCTCACCCCACTTCAAGTGTCGTTTGGGCCTCATGTCATCCTTTCTTTCTAACTCTATCCAAAAGTCAAGTTACAAGCAAAGAAAGACTGTCGGATCAATCTTTAAGAATAATAAGGCTAAGTATGCAATGCATATGATGATAAATATTGGGAACTATTTGTCTTCCTTAACATCAGGAATCAGGAGAGAAATAAAAATGAGAGAGTCTTATTGGTGAAAATCCTCATGGGCAACGTAAGATGATGGTGAGTTAAAGAAAGAAAAAGTGAATGAAATGAGAGTCTTATTGGCGAAAACCCTCACGGGCACCGTAAGACGATGGTGAGTAAAAAAATAAAAATGAATGATGAAATGAGAGAGTCTTATTGCTGAAAACCCTCATGGGCACTGTAAGGTGATTGTGAGTTGAGAGAGTGAAATAAGAAAGTCCTATTAATGAAAATCCTCATAGACGTCACAAGCCGATGATGGACCGAGGAAAATGAAAATGAGAGAGTTTTGTTGGTGAGAACCCTTATGGGAACCGTAAGGCAATGGTAAGCTGAGACAAAGAAAATGAGAGAGAATTGTTGGCGAAAACCCTTCTAGGTGTCACTAGACGAATGAGGTCTCTGAATGCAACTGACCCAAGGAAGTAACTTAGCTTCAGGGTCATTAACTCAAGAACAATTGGTAGAAAGTTTGGATGGAAAGATCAGGAAACTTACCAAAATGCATGTCATAATCATTAAAGTTGACTGTCACTTTCAGATAAATTTTTCTTTTCTCTGTTTTAGTGGGGACATTCATTGTCTGTTTTTTCTTCTCTATATTTTTATTTTTGTTTTCTTGAGTCAGTTACACAAATGGAAAGTCATTTTTCTTGTGTCTTTCAGTCAAATCAATGTCAAAGCAAGTGAGAAAAGATTTCAAAACTGGCTACCAACTTCATCAATTGCACAAAGCAGGACAAAAGGCCAGCATATAAAAGAGACATGATTGTGAACCGAAATTAGGCATGTAAAATATTTTGTCAACAGACAAGTCTGAAAACTCATGAAAATACTGAGATTCAAAGGACTTATCTAAGGAACATAGAAAAAAAAAGATACTCTATTCGCTTCAGAGTCACTCTTAATACTCTGAATTTGGGTTAATGATGCAGCAAGTAAATGACATATGATAATGGTTGAAACAAGATTAGATGTGACGAGGGCAAGAGCGATTACCGCGAAAGCTAAAACCACAAATCAGCCACCATGTTTTTAAACTCACAAGTTTTCTTTGTATGAAATAGGAACACATGTTACCTTTAAATCAAGGAATTAAAAGCCTAAACATCAAATGTCGTAATTTCTCACGTCTACAAATGCAAGGGGCAATGTTACTGCACAGGTTTGGTAATCAAAATCATGGTAAAACTCACAATCCAATATCTCTAGGAGACACACTTCTTTGTCCGGGTAATTCAGGTTGATTTAGTAGGTGATGCACTTCCTAAATTGAATCTTTACTCCTAAAAGTCGCACTTTCTAGTTGAGTCCTTCCATTTAATCTTTAGGAGAAGTATTTCCTTGTTTGGGTAATTCAAGTGCCATATGTAAGGAGACGCATTTTCTTGTTTGAGTAATTCAAGCGGCATTTGTAAGGAGACACATTTCCTTGGATAATTCAAGTAACATTTATAACATGACACATTTCCTTATCTGAGTAATTTAAGTGGCATTTGTAAGGAGACGTATTTTCTTGTTTGGGTAATTCAAGAGACATTTGTAAGGAGATGTATTTCCTTGGGTAATTCAAGTAGCACTTGTAAAGAGACGCATTTCCTTTTTTTGGTAATTCAAGTGCTATTTGTAAGGAGACGCATTTTATTGTCTGGGTAATTTAAGTGTCATTTGTAAGGAGATGCATTTCCTTATCTGGGTAATTCAAGTAGTATTTGTAAGGAGACGCACTTCCTTAATTGGAAAATTCAAATTTTACTTTTTAGGTGATGCACTTCCTAACTTAAGTCTTGACTCCTAGAAAATATACTTTCTAGACGAGTCATTTTCCTTGACTCCTAAAAAATGTACTTTCTAGTCGAGTCATTCCCCTTGACTCCTAGAAAATGTACTTTCTAGTCGAGTCATTCCCCTTGACTCCTAGAAAATATACTTTCTAGATGAGTAATTCCCCTTGACTCCTAGAAGATGTACTTTCTAGTCGAGTAATTCTCCCTGACTCCTAGAAGATGTACTTTCTAGTCGAGTCATTCTCCTTAACTCCTAGAAGATGTACTTTCTAGTCGAGTCATTCCCCTTGACTCCTAGAAGATATACTTTCTAGTCGATTCATTCCCTTTGACTCCTAGAAATGCACTTTCTAGTCGATTCATTCCCGTTGACTCCTAGAAAATGCACTTTCTAGTTGAGTCATTGCACTTAACCCTTAGGAGACGCACTTCCTTGTCAGTTTTCATTTGTCAGGTGGCACACTTCCTAATTTAAACCTTTATCTCTAGAAGAAGCACTTTCTAGTCAGAACTCTTCACTTTAATTCTTAGGAGACCCTAGTCTTGGTCATTTAATTTTACTCTCAAGATATGCATTTATTGGTCAAAGTCTCGATTCATCATTGCAACGTGCAAGTAGTTATGATTGGATTTGACATTCGCAAAGTTTTCTGATGATAAACTGGGGAAAAAAATTTAATTCATGTTATTGAAAGCATCATTTAGGACATTTTTGAAAAATATGAGACTTTATTTGTTGAAAAGTGAGATTTCTATCATAACCTTTGTTTGGGATAATTTTTTTTCTAGTTTTGATGTGATTTCAGGAGCCCGCAGAAGAATAGGGCGAATAAATGGAAAGTCAAGCAACAAGGTGAAGAAGTTAAAAGTCAAGAAACAAGGTGAATACATTGAAGGTATACAGATTGAAGAAATAGCAAGTCAGGAGCCCGCTTGGAGAACAGGGTGAAGAGATTGAAAGCGAAGCAACAAGGTAATGAAATTGCAAGTCGGGAGCTCGCCCCGAAGAACAGAGTAAGCAAATTGTAAGTCAGGATCCCACCTGGAGAATAGGGTGATGAAATAGCAAGTCAAGAGCCAAGGAAAGCTGCATAGATAGGACTTTTGTAACTTTATTCATGTTTTTAACTTGTAATTTTTATTTTTGATGTAATGACAGAGCCGTGGACCAGAACCTCGACAGGGCCTCACTCGACTCTCCAACTCGGTATAGTCCTTTATTTTCAATCCTTGAACCACAAGTGACTTGATTCCTACATAACTTGGGATGGATACGATTTCCAAAATAAAGACTCAATTCTGTCTGTCCTTTTTTTTCATCCTTTTAAATAATGCTCGGGTCAAAATTCTGTCTCGTTGTCTACTTCTTTGTCAGAAAACACTTTGTTTTTACACCCAAAGAGGGGCATGATGAAGACACATAATTTCGTATCTCCCAAAAATCATTTTTTATCCCGTCTTACCACGTACCTTCACTCATGTGATAAATTCCACACAATAACAAATCCAACAAATTCTTAACAACTTGGGACACCTCACCCTAACAAATTCACCACCCACCCTAACTAATTTTGCCACCTCACATCCCCTATCCCCTTCTACCCACATATCCCACCTCACTCATAATACACAGCACACACACACAAGCTGGACGCACAAAAATACCTCACAAGCTTCTCCACTGAAATCCATACACACGACTATATACACACATAACTCACACTATATACACACACAACTCACATACACAGCTAGATATACACCAACTCTCACAATTCACAGAGAATTCTGAAGGAGCTCACTGTAATACACAACACACATAATTCCCACACAACAACACACATATTCTGAGAATTCACATTCATAAACCCACAATCACTGATCCATATTCACAAATCCTCACACAATATTCACAGACATATAACACTACACACAAAAACAAATACACTCACACGCACATCGGATTCGAATCAAAAGAGAGGGAGCTGAAATCAAGAGAGAAAGGGAATACGAGAGAAAGGGGATGACTAGTTTGGTTTTTCGGCAAATTTCTCGCCGGAATCAGTACCCGCACCCCCGAAAATCCTCAAATTCTCTTCCGCTTCTGGTTTGCTGGTGAAATCTTACAGGGAATTTTTTTTTTACTGACTACCATGAATTGCCGGAGCTCAAAACGTTAAACCCAACTCTAATTCCGATGAAACCTGATGGAAAATGGGTGAAATAGTGGCACTGTGCACGAAATCAGATACGGTTTCTTATTGGTTTGCAATTTTGGGTTCGGGTTGGCGAAGAAAGAAAAAGGGACATGGATAAAAGCTAAGATTAGTTCGGATTGAGGTTCAATTCGAGGTTGTCGGGTCTGGTTCCGTCTCTCAATTGCATAATTTGCACAATAAAAGCTTGATCTAAGGTCCAATTCTATCTCTTCTCATTTTTATTTCATTATACGTGATTGATTTGTGTGAAGCATGATTTGATATGAATGTTCGGTGATTTTGATTCGTCGTTTGATTTCATTGATAATGGTTATGGATTGTTAAAAGTAGTAATTGTGAATTATTACGTTGGAACCATGAGTTGAATTTGGGGCGGGAATTGAAACATTGATAAAAGTGAACATTGGTTAATTTGATTCATTGACTGTGGTTTGATTTGAGTTGAATCTCGATTTCATCGAATTTGATAGTATCATGACTAGGCCGCCAAATGGATAGGCAAACGATGGGGGGAAGACAAATTTAGGGATTGTGGAATGATTAATGCTTGAATGGTTTGAATAATTTTAATTTATCGCATTGAAAGAAATGTATTCATTTAGCCGGAGAATGCCCCGAAGCCATTTGTACTTATTCACCGGGTATGCCCAAAAGTATTTTGTACGCGAAGAATGTCAGTGATTAAGGCACGAGGTATCGGGTAGAGCATAGTCTAGGATTAGTTTAGAATAGGATTTACATTTCCGCAATTTTTCTACTTTTGGTACTGTGTAATTCGGACTGGACATTACTTTGGTTTTTGAATTTTGTTTGATTTGTTAGTTTGCTTGTTTTATGTGTTTTGTTGGTCTATTCACTTTATAGCGTCATACTAGCCGATATACTCCACAGAGCGATCGTGGTCGAACCACGAGACCGAGTGGTGCCTAACACCTTCTCCTCGGTCAACATAATTTCTTAACCGAAATCTCTGTTCGCGGATCAGTTTTAAAGAGTTAAAAAATATTTTGAAAAAGAATTTTCAAAGATGACTTGACACACCAGATTCATGTCAAGTGGCGACTCTGAGTTCAAATGAAAATGAATCCTTTTCGAAATAAATTTTATCTTTTGTCACTTAATAATAAAAACCTTTCAAACTTAAAATGAATCTTTTTGGTAAAAAAAAAATGGTGTAACACTACTTCACCTAGAGCATTATTAAATTGGGCTGCTAGAACCTTTCGAACAGGGGAGACTCAAACACATATGTGGCTTAAGGTGAAAATTAAACGGAGGCCTTAAATTTTTAAGAAAAAATATTTTCGTTAATAAATTCTATATTTTAAATTTCGAGATGTAAAGTTGTAAATATTATAGAATATTCTTTTAATATTTTTTCCATTAATATAACTAATGCATTTAATCTTTATGAAGACATAGTTTAAATACATCAAAATTCTTGTAATAATTTTTTAATTTTATATAAGAACTTTGTTTTTCTATAAATAATATTTAATATTTTTTAATAAAAATAAATAATCTATTATTGCTATAAAAAAATGAGGCCCTTCAAATTTGAAGGCCTAAGACGGTTGCCTTTTTTTAATAGGTAGAGCCAGCACTGCTTTCGAACAACTGAAATTACAAAAAAAATTTAGCAAGTATTGCATTGGCATACACGTATATATCATTTGATTTTGCAATGTATACACGCATATCCATTTTAGAAATTCCATTGGTGATGTGTGCTAACCTATTCGCAATTACTAAACATACCGTACTATAATAAATTAGTACGTAATATCTTTAAAGAGTTTTAATTTTATATTCTTATGAAAAAAACTTGTATCTATCAAATCTTTATATTCTTATGCAAAAACACTTGTATCTATCAAATCATCTAAAGAATAACTACTGTTTATTACTAAATTAATGATGAATGAACTAGTTCTCAGTGATGAGGAAGAGAAGAAAAGAACTGAGGGAAAAATTATATAGATCCATGGTAAGGAGATGACTATAACGCCCCTCTTATTATTACATTTAGGATCGTTTGGTATAACGGATTACAGATAGCTAATTTCGGGAGTAATTTTAGGATAAGCTTATTTCATGTTTGATTGAAATAAAATGCACGAAATAATTCATTTCAAAATGGTAGTGTTATTTTTATTCCACTTTAGGGATGGAATAGCTAGCGCTAGAATAATTAATTCCGAGATAACTTATTTCCAATCAAACGACTCTTAGAGCCTGTTTGGATAGGATTAAAATCTAATCAAACCAGTTTTTTATCTCTTTTTGAGCTTTTTTAGGTGTTTGGTACAATAAAAAAAATGCTTAAAAAGCCAAAATGTTATACATGTATTTACATTGTAGTGAATGTCTATCAAATATATTGATAAGATCTATCAAGATCTATTTGATATCTAATTATTAGGATATGAAGTATCTATTTTTTTAGAGAGAAACTAGGAGTATTTTCCCTTATAAATAGAGAAGTTTTGTTCATTGTATCATCAATCCCTAACGATCTCTCATCCTAAAGAGAAATAAAGAAGTCTTCTCTATTCTCTCTCTATTTATTTATTCTTGTTTTTTATCTTTTATAACACGTTATCAGTATAAGTCTCTGCTATTAAAAAAAAATAAGGTAAGCACGAGTCTCTGCCATTAAAAGAATTTGAGGTAAATGGCTAGTAATATTCTTACAAGCAGCAGGAATGTGCAAGCATAGGTAAGTGACATTAAATTTTGGATCGTAGATTTCAAAACAAAAGGATGTCAAAATTGAAAGGGTATATCATTATTTTACTTTCATATTAATACATATTTTGAGAGAGCCATTACTAACAAATGGAATTAATTCAGTTAGCATGTGCTTTGCTATAGTATTTTTTTATATATGAATGTTCCAATGATCTATGGCTGACGATACGGGATGTCCGAATACAAGTATGGCATCTAAATATACACAGTCAATCCTTTGTGTCTATCTAATTCTCAAGTTTCTGGTAAATTTTGAAATCTTAATTCATATTTATCAGGTATGATTTTCTTTTCGTTATTTATTTATCTATTTGTTTTGATCATCAGAAGTGACTAAAAGTAATTGTACTTCATAAGATCAAGTAGTACTTATTTTGGAGTATGAAATACTATAAAAGTTATGGGGTTGAATCCCATGAAATTTTGGCCTATAACCACTGAATGTGTAAGACTGTAGATTTTTCTATCGCATCAAAATGGTAAGTCATTGGGCAGAGTCCTGATACACCATGATGATAAAATGTTGGTTTTAAGTCTCATCGATTTATGCCTAAGACGTCTTTATGTGGATAAGACGTTGAGTTTGAATCTCAAGCACCATATTGATGATATTATGATGGCTAAGGTAAAATAATGTGTATCTGGTGAAAAGTATGTGGTATGCTCCATTCCCTAAAGTGAATGTGGTAGCAATATATGATAAGTCTCCATAAAGTGAATGTGGAAGCAATATATGATAAGTCTCCATAAAGTGAATGTGGTAGCAATATATGATAAGTCTCCATAAAGTGAATCTGGTAGCAATAGATGATAAGTCTGAAAGATAACAATTTGCTCCATTCTTGAAGTGAATGTGGTAGCAATATATGATATACTTTGAAAGATATGTATGCCTTGATGTGCTCCTGAAGTAGCAATATTATGAAAGAGGTTATAAGCTATCAGAATTTGATAGGCTTAACACACGATTATATTCTATTTCTGGGAATGAGAAGCTTATTAATGCAAACGTGCTGTTAATTGTGATGGTATCACAGCTCACCTCCGAAAGATGTTGAATAATTGAGAAGAGACATTCTGAAATCTACTTCTAAAGTAGTAAATTTGAAATTTGTTCATGTAATAGTAAATCTGAAATTTACTAAATTAAAGGTGCATATCATGGTAAACTTGGAGTGTGCTAGAATAAAAGTTCGTAAATTGACATGAGCGATAACGACATCCCAAAGATGTGCATACTGAGTATTGAACATATATTAAAGAATTAAAAAATTCTTCATTACTTTTAATGTTGCTTGTTCCCATGATAAGTTGGTTAGACCAACTAATATTGGGATTGGATCCCTATAAATCTAAAAATTATAAAAGGTGAATATGGGCCCGTTCACCTATCATGTGATATGTTTTGAAAAGATGCATCAATAAGATAATCACATGTACATTCATTGTCAACCTGCAGTTTGACATTCATAAAGTTGTTTGCTCAATAAAATTGAGTTAAGAGCATAACTTTCAGATTGTGTAATCAAGACAATCTTGATGATGACGGTTTGGCATTGAATGCCTTCAATGAATAGCGAAACCATTGCTAAGGAGAACAAAGCTTCATTGTAACGCCCCAAAATCTGGTCCTGAGATGTCACACAGTGCTCAAGACTACGAGTAGCCTAAAGCTAACCCTGTCTGTCTTCTACTAAGTCTGAATCTCATAATAAAGGAATATAGTTATAAAATCATATGAAATGCGAAAAACTATCTGAGTTAACTGAGCATATCTAAGAATAATGTCTGAAACATCAATACTGAATAATGACTAATGACTAGAGAGTCACTGAGACAAACCCCCAGCTGTAATACCCCGCATGTTTCTAAGCTAGGAAGTGAATAAGTTTTCCTACGTATGAAACCTCCTATCCTGTGAGTAGCATTTTAGTGCATGACTTTCAATGAATATCCTACCGATAGGATAGCTTGTGATGTCTTAAGCATGCTCATATGAGTCGCTTAGAGTGATGCAAGCTAAGAGTTTTTGAATCCATCAAGTCTTAGTGTTCGATTTTACAAGGGTCATCTTTGAACAAGAATAACATGATTTATATGTGATATTTTGGCAGATTTAGACCCACCAAATTGTAGAGAATCGAATTAGCTTTCCAACGATACCAATTTCATCAAAATCCGACACCCGAGCAAGGAGTTATGGCCTTTCAAAGTAGAATGCGTCGCCTAACCAATCGCACATGGCCACTGGAAAGCATAGGCGATATCATATGCGGCGCCTATGTAAATATAAGCGATATCATATGCGGCGCCTATGTAAATATAAGCGATATCATATGCGGCACCTATGTAAATATAGGCGATATCATATGCGACGCCTATGTATGATTTCAGCCACGAAAACACTTAGTTTTTGAGTTATTTTGAGGGTAGTTAAGTCTTTTAACACTCCTTACATGTCCCTAAACTTAACCTCACGAAATTTATAGCTTCTAAACACATTACAACCCTATTAACATCTCAAAGTTCATTATCCAAGAGCACCATAGGAGAAAAACAACTATGGTTGCACAATCAAGCTTGAAGATCAACTTTTAAGGAAATTCCTCTGTCAATCATCAAGAACCTCCCTTCCAAGGTATGTGTAGTGTTCATCCACGGATTCTTTTCGTCTGTGAATTTCAAGAATTAATCTTTAAAATACAAAAGCTTGGTTGGTTGTGGTGATATGAGCATACCCATGTTGATGCTTGTTTGTTTTGCTACATAATAGTATCGTGACTGTATATCTCATGAAAGTTATGTTGTTAGTTGAAAAACATGATCTTTAGATGGATTGATAGAATGCAAGTATGAAATCCACCTATGCCTTAAAGAATGCATGCAAGGTGTTCGATAAAATGCCTAGTATGTTAGAACTTCATACTTACATGATTTCATGATATCTAAATAACAAGTTCATGTTTCCATACACTCCAATATGAATTTCCATGCAAATTATGTGTTGTTATTGTTGTGGTATAAAACATGTATGATAATGGAGATATAAATTATGTACAGAAAATATATCCATGCTTTTCCCTTCATGTTTGAAATGTTGAATAAATACATGAAGTATACTATCCCCTGCTTATGATATTGTGAATTGTGGACTTAAATCTTGTGATCAAGTCATGTCATGTGTGTCAGTTTCCTCCTATCGAGTCCTGGGGGTATTCGTACCCGAAAACTATAGCTGTTTGCCTAGAGCCATGTCATGTTTCACGATATCCGAACTCAAGCTATGATTCCATAGACTTCAGTCAGTCATGTGACTTAGGAAAACCTCATGATCTCAGTCAGTTGTCAGATATCAGTAACATTCTGCCAGTCAACGAAATTTAGTAAGATTAAGTCATGTATAGTCAGTTATTCATGTCCAGTCCCTCCAGATGGGAGTAGAGGTTAGCACCGAGTGAACCCAAGGATGGGAACTCACCCGCCAGTTCAGGGTGTGATTCTTAAAAGCAGTCCTTGTGTTCCAGAACTACGTAGCCAGCGTAGGTTGAGACATCTTAACCTGTCAGATTAGGGTTAATGAAGTGGTTTAACCTGTCAGTTTAGGGTTCCCACCATTCTCATTGAGTACCTGCCAGATAAAGGTCACTTACAAGCTGTCCTTACCCGTGGCATGGTATTGACACCCCTCCAGTCGGGGTAGAGATTGGACCCTAGCTTAGACATAACGGCATACATGAGGCATGTCGGTTAAACACTCTTATCCACAGTTTCAGTATCAGTCTCAATAAAAGAACTCAAGGCGTTCTTTAGATTTCAGTATATACAGGACTGTCAGATACAGTCGTTATGTTCTTCAGATTTCAGTATATATAGGACTGTCAGATACAGTCGTCCATGTTATCAGCTTGCAGTATCAGTCATGACAGTTATCAGTAAACCATGTATTAGCTTACAGGTCTTGCTATCACGCATTCACGGTCCCAGTTTCTATATATGTATGTTTGCACTTTCACGTTCATATTTGTCAGTCAGTGTTGTTCATGTATGAAACCCTTTATGTTCAGCCTACCTTCCTCGTATACTCAGTACTCCAGTTGTATTGACGCATTTGCGTTATGGTGCTTTCTTTTCATGTTACACCATAGGTTCCGAGACACGAGCTCCAGCCCAGCAGTAGCGGTAGCATTCCAGTCGCAGAGACACAGTGAGTCCTCATTGATTCGAGGACAATATGATTTGATACATTTATTTATTTCTTCATTTCAGTTTTACGGAGTTAGTTGGAGACATGTTCTTTCAACTCCTTATTCAGATAGTTTAGAGGCTTTCAGATTTATGTTCAGACTTAGCTTTCAGATTGAGTTGTTTTGGGTTTTTTCACCCACATGGACGTTATGATTTTCAGATATGGTTTTATTCAGTTGAACCTTATGGCCTTACAATTTTACGTATTTTGCATTATTATGTCATAATTTGCAGTAAACAAGTACAGATATCAGTCATGGGTTAGCTTGTGGTCCCTCGGAGTCATGAGCACCGTGTAGAATTTCGGTTCAGCAAATCGGGGTGTTACACCAGCTGACTCAAAATGTCTGAAAATACCAAAATAGTTTATACTAGAAAGCTAAAAATTTGAATGACTAAGTCCCCAAACTATGAGGACTCACCAATTGTTAGATATAGATGGAGATTCTCAAAAATCACTCACGCTGCTGAAACTGAGCACTTGAACCTACATATGAGACAATGTAGCACATAGACGTATATGTGAATTAGTATATTGAGGATGTACTGAGTAAATGGGGGTGGATGCATAAGTAAAACATTATCTCATCATCATCACAATTTATAAAATAATGCATGCCAAATGTAAATAACTCACACAAGCTTGAGTAACTGAGAAACTGAAATTTGTAATCATGAGTAGTAAAACATATTGAATAAATCTAGTGAGCCATAATATTTAGTTCTAAAAGTTATACTATCTTTAATTTATACTGTCTAAAGGTAGAAAAAACTCACATCTATATCTGAAATCTGAAAACTTAAGTCTGTAGCTAAAGCTTCTCCGTAAAGCAAAACCTGAGTAAGATGCGAGCCTTTACACTTAGTTTTCTAAAAGCTTTTCTGTTAAGATTACTTTATTCTGAAATTTGTAGTCTGTAGGGAGGTTCTTCTAACTGACATAAACCATGTGAGCTAACATGGAGTCCAACGTTTTGTTCCCCTATGGGAAAAACCTCACGATGGGGAGAGGTGTCATACTCTTGCCAAGGAGTATAACCTAATCTAAGTGATCACATCTGTATCTGTCATCCATATCAAAATGGGAATAATCTGAATCTGTACCTACGTTGGCTACGTAGTTATGTGGAAGATAGGGCACGCTAATCCCATACTTCCCGCTCGATGCTAAATACTACCCTCTTTAATCGGTATGCTTATTCTATTGCAAATCCACTTTAAAAACTAACATAAGGATTTATTCTGAAACCAATTATGCGTTATCTGATTCAATCTGTAAGTAAAAATAGTCTGATTTCTTTAATCTGTAATAAATATGTAAAGTGAATTCCAAAACTTATTTGAAGATCGAAAGATCAAAGCTTTATTGAAAATTTGTAAATAATCTGATCATAAGATGCTTAAAGCATCATCTTTCTTGAAATATCAACATATAAACTTGAACTTAATAACCCATGCATCAAGTTCATGTCAAAATATCATTGTAATCATGCTTAGTAATGAAAACAATGATGATTCAATTCAAAATCTGGAATTTACTGCAATAGGCATGTAAATATGAAAATAGTCATGCAATCCAACCTCTGAAATACTTGAAATCTCATAATTTTGCAAATAGCAATAATGAGTATAAACCCCAATTCAAAACTCATTTATAATCATTCAAATCCATATAAATTTGAAATAAAAACTTAGTTTTGGGCACAAGGATGAAAGAAGTATCCTTGTTCATAAATCCTACATACCTTAATTAATGAAATTTCTAAGAAAGCTTGAAGTTGAATCTCTATTTGTGCTTTTGAAGATGAACTCTTGATTATCTAATTTGGGAATCCTAAATTTTGAGTTTTCTTGGAGAAACAATGGAGGAATTTGATTTCTTGGAGAGTAAGCTTTGAGCTCTAGGGTTTTTCTTTGAGAAAGTATTGATGAAAATAAGCATAAAGTGTTTGGAATAGGCTAAATCCCTTGTTTATGATGAATTGAGGGCTTGGGAATAGACCAAAGTGCCGCTTTTAAAATTTAATTGGAACTGAAAACAAGAGAAATTTTTCGAATTTGCATGCCACTGCGACACGCCACTATCGCGGTGGCTCACTGAAATTCGACAACTGAGAACTGGACATTCTATGCGACACGGAGCTATCCCAGTGCACTACTGAAATGCAATTTTAGCCATCACTGCGATGCGCCACTATCCCGATGAGCCATTGGAAATTGACAATTAGAAAATAAGACTTCACCGCGATGCGTGCTTATCTTGGAGGTCCACTGGAATCAGACAATTGTCATTTTGTCCCTCTCCGCGATGCGGTGCTTGCCTAAATGGCACACTGCTTTCTAAAAACATCATAACTTCTCAATCGAGTATCAAATTTAGGTGAATTTGGTATCGATGGAAAACTAATTCAATTTCCCAATCAAGGGAGGGTCTAAATCTGGAGAATTCTACATGTAATAAAAGTCATTCATCTTTGAAGCTTACCTTTGACATTCTAGGAGCGAAATTAAGTTAGGAAAAGTATGGGGTATTACATTCATGTGTTGGTCAGAAATATAATATGTTGCATATAATAGCACTTGTATGCATAAGACCAATAAATTATGATTATTTCTTCCCTCTCAATTGGTTCTAGGTCAGGAACCAACTATTCCATCTAATAGTTTTGATGTGCGGTATGCGATTAATGAATATACCAAGATGTACAAAGATGGATTCCTCAAAGAAGATGGAGGATGTATGCTAGTTTCCCTAACATAAGGGGGAGAATATAAACATCTATGAAATATGTTAGGAATTATCTTCAGATCTCGATTCAAAAGATAATTCAAGTCAAATGTCGATAACATCTCATATTTAAGCTGCAAGTGCTCCTATTTTATGTCCCTACAGGATAAAATCTATGCATGTGTGAAGCGTGGTAGACTAAATAGTTCCAAATAAAATAATACTTGAAAATGATAAGGAGCAAATAATCATAATATGAATGCAATGTGCTCTTGAATAGCCTACGACATAACACTTCATGAAACCTTATAAGAGGTTCAGGTACCTGAAAATAATGAAGTGATGAGATCTCAAAATGTTATGTCACATTGTGAACCGATATAAAATGATATTTATCATCGATGATATCTTTGATACAATATTGTAAAAGGTTACGAGGATCTAAATTCTACGTTTATTTAATCATGCTGACAGAGATACATTTATCACGTGACATGAAAGGATGCATCTTGGTAAGCATAACACTTATTTGATTTGCAGTCCAGAAACTTGAAGATGTCACACATATTGATATTGTCACTTGACAAAAATCCATATGAAAATCCCTAAAGGATTCAAAATGTCTGAAGTATATAAAGTTTCTGGGAAACTTGTTTATTGTCCTTATAAGGGATAAATTGATGGTCTGAATATTGTCGAAACTCTTAAAGATTTTTCTAAAGCAATAGATTATTTACTGAAATTATAAATATAAAGTACCATATCTTAGTGCCATTGATGCACAACACTAATGTATCTTGCAAATACTATATGGCCTGATATAGCCTTTTCGGTCAATTTGTTAGCAAGATATATTCCTGTTCCTACTAGGAGACATCAAAATAGGATAAAAGACATGAGCTTATTTTATTCTAAAGATTGTAGTCTCGATCTTATTGGTCATGCTGATGTTGGGTAATTATTTGACCCGCATAAATCTCGGTCTCAAACATGCAATGTGTTCACATGTGGCGACATTGTCATATCTTGGAGATATATAAAACAGTCTATCTAGCCATTTCATCGAACCTTGCTGAGATGATATCTATTCATGAAGTAAGCCGAGAGTGTGTGTGATTGAGGTTCATGATACATCTTATTTGAGAAAAATATTATTTTAAATGTGACAAAGTACCCACAATTCTATATAAAGATAATGCATCATGAATAACACATCTTAATGAAGGATTCATAAAAGGAGATAGAACAAAGTACACTTCATCAAAGTTTTCTATACACATGAACTACAAAAGTATGGTGATATTAACGTGCAACAAATTCATTCAGGTGATAATGTGACTGATTTATTCACCAAGTCTCTTCCTTCTACAACTTTCAAGAAGATGGTCCACAAGATCGGGATGCAAAAGTTCATTGATGTTATCATCGGGGGAGAAAATACGCACTGTACTCTTTTTTTCCTTTCAAGGTTTTGTCTCACTGGGTTTCCTTGTAAGGTTTTTAATGAGGCAGCCGAAATGCGTATTATTAGAGATGTGTACTCTTTTTCCTTCACTAGATTTTTTTCACTGGGCTTTTTCTAGTAAGGTTTTAATGAGGCATATTATCTATAAATTAAACATTCAAGGGGAAGTGTTATAAATGTATTTACATTATAGTGAATGTCTATCAAATATATAGATAAGATCTATTTGATATCTATTAGGATATGAAGTATCTATCTTTTAGAGAGAAACTAAGAGTATTTTCCCCTATAAATAGAGGAGTTTTGTTCATTGTATCCTCAATACCTGATGATCTCTCATCCCTAAAGAGAAATAAAGAAGTCTCCTCTCTTCGCTCTTTATTTATTTATTCTTGTTCTTTCTTTATATTTCATAACACAAAAATTGATTTAAAAAAATAAAAAGTGAGAAACTGGTACCTCCAGCTTTTTACTTTTTAGATTAAAATTCTTTTAGGTTTGACTAAAATATTTACCTCTTTATCCCTTATATTTTCTTTCAATTCCAACAGTACCTTGAACTTGTAGCCCTTAAATATATAATTTTTCTTTCTTTTTCTCTTTACGCTTCTCTTTGTCTCTTCCCTCCAACTTTCTCTTTGTCTTGCTCCTTTATTTTCAGCGAATCCATCATTATATTGAAGGTTTGTTAAAAAAAAATATTTTAGAATTAAAATTATAAATAATTCACCTTATTTATGGTATTAACAACTTTGAGGACATTTAAGTCATTTTATCAACAAAAAATGTTTAACATCACTTGTTTACCAAATGCATCAACAACTTTTTTTTAGTTTCATCATTGCTATCCAAACGCTTATCTGCTTAATTTATAAACACTTTTTTAAATTTTTAATCACTTAAGCTAAAACTATTTTTTTAATCCTATCCAAACGAACTCTTATATACTAGTGATCAGGTATTTAGAAAGGAAAAAACAAAGACATGATAATGGACTAGAGAAATCCTATGTAAGTATTATTATATTATTGTTTTTTTGAAAAAATTCTAGACAACATTAAAGTGATATTAGTAAAATTTCACTTTCCAAATGTCTGTTGCTTAGAGTTTGCTAATTTGATTGGCTGACGGCAGTTGAGAGTTGAGACCCTAATTTCTTAGTTGGTGTCAGGCCACAGCGAATGCATTAGATACGAAGTTGTAGAATTTAACACAGTAATTTTGATTCACATATATAAAAATTTCATTAAATATATATAAATAATCAACTCAAAATCTAGTAAGTCAAAAAACAATATTTATAAATTAAAAATCACGGCCCCACCCCATGCCTCTGAACTTAATTCTAAGAAACTTGTTATTTGTTATAAATGTATTTACATTATAGTGAATATCTATTAACTATCAAAATCTAGTTGATATTTATTAGGATATGAAATATCTATATTTTGGAGAGAAACTACGAGTATTTTTTTCTATAAATAGAGGGAGTTTTGTTCATTGTATTCTAAATCTCTCATCCCGTGAGAATAACTCAAGATAAATAAGAATTGCCCCCTCTTGTCTCTATTTATTCTTGTTCTTTCTTTATATTTCATAACATGTTATCAGCACGAGTCTCTAATTTTTGTTTGAATTAAAGTCATAATACACGACGCTTCAAATATATTGACAGAGGCACACTTGCTGCACACTATGCACAATATTTCATAACACGTTATCAGCATAAGTCTCTAAATTTTATTTGAATTAAAGTCATAATACACGACGTTTCAAAGATATTGACAGAGGCACACTTGCTACCTTCTATGCGCAAAAGGATAAAAATCCTTTTCATACGGTAATATGCAGGTACTATTGAAATTTATAACCTTGATTAGTTATATCAATGGCAAGTCACCAATTATTTGTGGGTATTTAAACAAAAGGTATGTGGTGTTTTTTTTACGTTTCTTATGTTTCAAATATGTAAGTTGCATAATGTATTAGGTTAATTCGGGTTGCCTTTTAAAACACACTAGTGGGAGATTGCCCGTGCTGTGCACGGGCCCAATGAATTGGTAGTGAAACTTGAATGTATCGCTAATTGTATTAATAGAGGCAATGTGAAATTTAGAGACGAAGTTACGCTTACAAAAGACTTCAAAGAAAGCAACTAAAATTCAAGTGCAGACTTCACATCATTAAAGCTAATTAATTTGTTTCCCTTTCCGCGCTTTGCTCTGTATTGCCTGCTGCGTTCTTTTGTCCCACCTGCGTTGCAGTTTTTGCTGCTCACTGATGTTTGCACTCTTGTTAACGTATCCTGGAAGATAATATCTTGCATCAATATCTCTATCTTATATCAACATCTGCTTCCAAGTAAGTTATTAATAGGACATGAATAATTTTTTTTCCTTTGCTAAGATTTCTGCAGTAAAGTAAGAAGAGGTTGCAGGCCAACCCAACACAATTCAGGAAGCAAATGCTTTTGCCATGATGAGTGCTCTTGTAGTAAGATATGATATACCTATAACGTCGTTTTTCCAAAAAATTGCAGTAGAGTTTGAGACTTTCTACACAACATGTTTTTAAAGAATAGGTATCAAGAAAGCAACACTTTTGAACAATGAAGAAAAGATTAGAGAAATATTTGTTTAAGATTTATAGACTGGAGATACACATTACATCTAAATGTAATCATAATGTTGTAGCTACAACCAAGGAAACATTCTGCATTGTCAAAACTAAATAATATTGAAGTTGGAATAAGCTACGGTCCATATTAGAGCACGCTGGACAACTACGCAGGTTCTTCTATTAATACAACAGCTAAGTTAATGTCAAAACTTAGTATGATGGACTCCTGCAACAAATTGTGTGTGTACAACAACAACAATATACTTAGAGTAATCCCATAAGTGAGGTCTCAAGAGGAAAAAGTGTACGTAGAGCTTACTAGTATGTTGTGGAGATAGAGAATTTGTTTATGACAGACCCGCAGCTGAAGCAACTCATAACACAATAATTACAAGTTATTTGTGATGACCATTTACAGGGTATACAACACAGTGGTTTTGATAAATGATGATTCGATGAGATCATCTCTGACAACAAGAATAAGTAATCAAGAACTTTGAGGGGGGAGAGACAGACAGATAAGGAGGTTCTTTATACCAAACATACTATTTATATTTAGTCAGGAGGAGTAATATTCTTGCATGTGATTATGTTAACACACACAAGAAATTGAAATGCAAGTAAATGAAAATAACCAGAGAAATAACGACAAAAAAATTTACTAAAGCAGGAGAATCTATCTATCTACTATCATCTTTCTCTCTCTCTTTCTCTCTCTCTCTCTATATATATATAAAGAAGCTTGAACCTGCTAACGCTGGAATATCAGTGGAAAATTTTATAACTTTTTATCTATTTAATCCACTTAAATATGCGATTTCATAAGAAAATAACAGTATAATGCAGGAATACACTCTAGTTGACAGAACAAATAACGAACAAGTCAAGAGAAATTGATGTGGCTTAGTTCATGTTGATTAGATTTAGAAAGAAAAGAACTTCCTATTTAAAGAAAATATGAATCAAATAATAAATTCAAATTGAAACCCGTATTAAAAAAGACACATAAAAATCAGTATCTGCATATATCTAATCTGGTATCTCATGGGTGAAGAACTTACCAATTACCTCAAGCTCCTCTCTAATTTTTCCAAGCTCAGCAACATCAGAGAACTTAACATTGATATTTCTCTCTAAATACTAAGGAAGTTTCTTATTATGCGCTCTTCAAACATGAGCACCTGGATCATGAATTGCATAGCCTTCATATAAGGATTTTCCTCCATTTTCTTCCTTCTTCTTCTCCATCTTCAACGCTCTCAATTCCTTCGAATTTAGGGTTTTACCTTGTAATTTTCCAATGCAAATCAACTGTCTGGTGGAGTGTTTATTGCACTAAAATTTTCATTTAGAACGTCTGAAGCGAGAGGACTCCATGTGGGAAGACCAATTCCATAGTTATTATACAGAGAGAGGTACTCACATTCGACCTGCAACCAATCAATGAGGTCAATGTATTGTTAGAAAAAAGACACATGATAATAATAAAGGGAAACTGTACATTATTTTTCTTCTTGTTTTAAACCTTGGAAGCCATCATAATCAGACAGCAACAACACATAAAGCTATTAAGGTCTGGCCTACTTCTATTATTTTAATATTTAATACAGCAAAACACAATGTTTCCATCATAAGTCTAAGTAAATTCATTTAGAATAGTAACACATATTTCTTAATCCTGGATAACTCAAGAATTTCCTATATGCATTAATCTGTTTTTAAGCATGTTTCATTACAAAATAATATTTATCTATAAATATAAAATTAAGGTTCTCTATAACAACAAAATCTAAAAGTGTCATATTATGTGAGATGCAATCAAACTCCATGGAGTAAATTCATTTGATGAAGGAAATGATTTCCTAAAGATTTAAGTAAGATTGTACCCCTACATTATTTCATAAGAAACCAAACAGCCAAGATTCTCTTTTTCATTAGCAGTGAACAAATTAAAATATAGGATAGAAACTGTTTTAAGTTTCAAGAGGGTTGGAAGGGAGTAATCAGAGGCAAATTTAGGGTGGGCTATGAACCAACTCAGTGGCTGAGCCTATTACTCTCGATTCGAAATAAGAATTTAAATGTATACATATAATAAACTTACGCTGAGAGTCGAAACAACGGATAATAAAGTAACCAACTTCCAGAAGTAAGGAATGCAAAACAACTATATGCAGTCAACGAACTCACAGAGACTGTCGGGTCGGAAACTTCTGAGGTTGGGAATTTCTTTACCAAAGACTGCATATATATATATATATATATATATTTAAAAAGAGCTGGATATTTTTGAAATTTATATGCAAAATATATATTTAAAAAAAAACTGGATACTTTTGCCACGGTTATGACCGTGGCTAATTTATATGCAAAAAATATTTCTTACAAAAAGTGAACATGTTTGCCACGGTTAAGACCGTGTCTAATTAATGTAATGGCTAAAAAGATTGAACAAATTACCTATGGAAAGATCGTGGCTAAGCACATCCAAAAATCGTGGCTAGTGAAATGTTACCACGGACGTTAAAACCATGGCTAATTTACTCGTCACGCCCCCGTTGTACACACCTTTAACCGTGGCTAAACTGTTTAGCCACAGTTTGGGTATCATATAGCCACGGTTTTACATGTGGCTATAACACATTTTTTTGTAGTGTGTGGTAGCAATATATAACTTTGAAAGATATGTATGCCTCGATGAGATCCTAAAGTAACAATATCATAAAAGAGGTTATAAGCTATAAGAATTTGATAGGCTTAAGGCACGATTATATTCCATTCCTGCGGAATAAGAAGCTTATTAATGCAAACGTGCACTTGATTGTAATGGTATCACAACTTACCTCCGAAAGAGGCTGAATAATTGAGAAGAGTTATTTTAAAATCTACTTCTAAAGTAGTAGATCTAAAATTTATTCATGTAATAGTAAATCTAAAATTTACTAAAGTAACAGATATATGTCATGGTAAACTTGGAGTTTGCTAGAATAAAAATTCATAAATTTGAAATGAAGGATTGCGGCACCCAAAAGATGTACATAGTGAGTATTAAACATATATTGAAGAATTAGAAAATTATTCATGTACTTTTAATGTTGTGTGTTCTCATGATAAGTTGGTTGGACCAACTAGTGTTGGGATTTGATCCCTCAAAATCAAAAAAGCATAAAAGATGAATTTGGGCCCATTCACTAGTCATGTAATCTATTAAGATGCATCGATATAAGATGATCACTTGTACGTTTATTGTCAACCTGCAGTTTGACATTCATAAAGTTGTTTGCTCAATAAAATTGAGTTAAGAGCATAACTTTCAGATTGTGTAATCAAAACAATTCATCTTGATGATGATGGTTTGGCATTGAATGTCTTTAATAAATAGCTAAATCATTGCTAATGAGAATAAAGCTTCATGTGGTGGTTTGAAATATGATATGTTGCATACAATAGCACTTGTATATATTAGATCAATAAATTATGATTATTTCTTCCCTCTCAATTGGTTCAAGGTCAGGAACCAACTATTTCATCTAATAGTTGACATGAGGTATACAATTAATGAATATACCATGATGCATATAGATGGATTCCTCAAAGAAGATGGAGGATATATGTTAGTTGTCCTAACATAAGGGGGAGATTATAAGCAGCTATGAAGTATGTTAGGAATTATCATCAGATCCTCATTCAAAAGATAATTCAAGTCAAATATTGAAAGCATCTCATATTTAAGCTGCAAGTGCTCCTATTTTATGTCCCTAAAGGATAAAGTCTATGCATGCCTGAAACGTGGTAGACCAATTGGTTCCAAATAAAATAATCCTTGAAAAGAATAAGGAGCAACTAATCATAATAAGAAGACAATTTGCTCTTGAAGAACCTACGACATAACACTTTATGAAACCTTATGAAAGGTTCAGATACCTGGAAATAATGAAGTGATGAAATCTCAAAATATCATGTCACGTTGTGAACCGATACAGCATGATATATCATCAATATTTTGATAAAATATTGGCGTAATATTGTAAAAAATTATGAGGATCTAACTTGTTCGTTTATTTAAGCATGCTGCGTAGAAAAATTTATCAAGTGACATGATAAGATGCATCTTGGTAAGCATAAAATTTATTTGATTTGCAGTCCAGATACTTAAAGATGACACTCATAAAATGTTGAGTATTGTCACTTGACAAAATTTATATGAAAACTTTTTTAAGGATTCAAAATGTCTGAAGCATATAAAAGTTTCTGAAAAATTTATTTATAATCCTTATATTGTATAAGCTTATAACTTGAAATTTTTTGGAACTCTTGGAAAGTTTTTTCAAAAACAATAGATTATTTGTTGAAATGAAAAATATATCGAATTGGATTGGTTATGAAGTACCATATCTTAGCGCAAGTGGTACACTAGTATATCTTGCAAATACTACAAGGCCTGATATCGCCTTTTCAGTTAATTTATTAGCAAGGTATAGTTATTCTCCTAATAGGAGACAACGGAAAGAGATCAAACACATATACGGTACCTAAAAAGACAATCGATATGACTTATTTTATTCTAAAGATTGCATTTCCGATCTTATTTGTCATGCTGATTTGGTGGGTACTTATCCGACCCGCATAAAGCTCGGTCTCAAATAGGCTATGTGTTTATATGTGGTGGTAACACCATATCTTGGAGATCTACAAAGCATTATATCACAGATACCTCATTGAACCATGCTAAGATAATAACTATTCATGAAGCAAGCCGAGAATGTGTATGATTTGTTAGGGGTTTTGCTTTTTCTAGGAAAGAAAATAAAAGTAACCATAATTACTTTTACTTTTCTTGAAAGAAAAATATAAAACTTTTTTATATTTGGCTAACCTCTTTCTAAGAAAAAAGGTTTTGAACTCTATAAATAGAAGACTCTTCTTCTCATATAGAAGACTCTTCTTCTCATACAATAACACAATAGATCCACAATGTAGTTATTAAAGAGTCTTATTTGGAGTGAGATTTTCTCCTAATAGTTTCTTTTATGATTTTTTATATTAGTTTTCAATATGTAGGTCACTTGACCAAATCATATCAATAATATATTTTTAGTATGTTTTTCTTTGTCGTCTGAATTATCACCACGATGGTTTGCAACTAATAGCTTCCGAATGACGCCCTCTCGATTTCGAACCCAACAAGTGATATCAGAGCTTACGATTCAAAGATCCGATGGTTCAAATTGAGGACATGTTGAGATTAAAGTTGCAACCAACTTGATGATAGTGAAAATATTTTGTCAAAATAAAACTATATGTGGAGACAATTGTCAATCATATTTTCAAAAATCTTGTTGTTACATATTTAAAAATAAAGGTCACTTTTAACCCTGCAAAAGGGCTCCAATATTTTTAACCCGAAAAGGGCTGATATATTTTAATCCAAAGAGGCTTAATTTTTAAAGCATGTCAAACAGCAGTGATATATAAAAAATATGTGAAGAACGAAGATTATGCACAAGAAGAAGGAGGATCAAGAATATTTTGCAGAAAATCATGCCAAAAAGGAGAGATTTGTTAGTATTTTTTTCCTGATTTTCTTACCAAAATTAAGTTTTACTTTGTCTTGGAAAGAAATAAAAGTAACCATAATTACTTTTACTTTTCTTGAAAGAAAAATATAAAACTTTTCTATATTTGGCTAACCTCTTTCTAAGAGGAAAGATTTTGGAACTTTATAAATAGAAGACCCTTCTTCTCATACAATAACACAATAACATTCACAATGTAGTTCATTAAAGAGTCTTGCTTGGGGGAAGATTTCTCCCAATAGGTTTAATGTTTTTCGATATTAGATTTTCAATATGTAGGTCTCTTGACCAAAGCATATCAATAATATTGTGTTTTTAGTTTAGTTTTGTTTGTTGTCTGATTTATCATCTCATGGTTTGTAAATTTTAAGATTCTGCATGACGTCCTCTCGATTTCGAACCCAACATGGTTGAGGTCCATGATACATCTCATTCGAAAAAAATATGGTTTGAAATATGATAAAGTACCCATGATTTTATATGAAGATAATGCAGTATGGATAGCTCAACTTAAGGAAAAATGCATAAAAGGAGATAGAACGACGCACATTTCGCCAAAACTTTTCTATACACATGAGCTACAAAAAGAATGGTGATATTAACATTCAACAGATTCGTTCAAACAATAATGTGGCTGTTTACTCACCAAGTATCTTCCAACTACAACTTTCAAGAAGATGGTGCACAAGATCAGGATGCAAAGGTTCATTGATGTTCTCGTCAGGGGGAGAAAATACGCGTTGTACTCTTTTTTCCTTTTAAGGTTTTGTCCCACTGGGTTTTCCTTGTAAGGTTTTTAATGAGACAGCCGAAATGCGTATTGTTAAAGATGTGTACTCTTTTTCCTTCACTAGATTTTTTTACTACTGAATTTTTTCTAGTAAAATTTTAACGAGGCACATTATCTATCAATTAGACATTCAAGGGGGAGTGTTATAAATGTATTTACAAATGTCTATCAAGAATATAGATAAGATCTATCAAGATCTAGTTGATATCTATTAGGATATGAAATATTCTAAACAAAGACTCATTTGAGGAGCCACCATCGGTACTAGTCCAGTAGTTCAATACTAGCGAGAGTCTTACAGCTACCCTAGTTCGTTAGGTATAACGTGTTTCGATCATCTTTAAAGGCTTTCAAACCATTGGAAGATTGAGTTTCAAAGGGATAAGATTGTTGTCAAAATCACATATAGAGAATAAATTCATTTTAGAATAACCCTTTCCTTTCTCTTTCACTACTTCTTTATTATCATCTGCTGAAAGTGTCTCAATTTTGATCAACCTTCTTTCAATCATGAACTCGAGCAATCCTTTACCAATTTGATAGAGTATTTTCCCTTATAAATAGAGGAATTTTTGTTCATTGTATTCTCAATCTCTCATCCCAAGAGAATCACTCAAGATAAATAAGAATTTCCCTCTCTTCTCTCTATTTATTCTTGTTCTTTCTTTATATTTCATAACATTATTGGTTTATTTCAACTGTTTCTTTTTCTCATATTTACACTTTTCCTTTCAGAATCATTTTGCCAATTTTGTTAAGTTAAATATACTGCATTCTTCGAAGTCGTGGTTTCCTATATCTAGATTCGTCCAAATGAGACACTGAAACAAGTAAAATATTCCATGTCAACAACAAGTTCGAAATTATTATTCAATTAGCTTTAGGAATCAAATGAAATATTATATAAGAAGAAAGAGAAAGAGAAAGAGAAAGAGAAAGAGGTAGTTTTGATACAAATCAGATTGGAAAGATTGAGGAAATCTCTTGGAACTAAAACACTAGGGGAGAAGAAAGGCGTTGGCCCATATTCAATTAGTTCTATTATTTTTATCAAACTTGTTGTGTACTAGTAGTAATAGTAGACTTATACATCACGTTATGGTCGGCGCCTAACTATTGAATTATTTTTCGCTTCTTAATTAATACATACTCTATTAATTATGCATTCCATTTAGACACTACAAGAAGGAAATTATGCAATCAAAAAAGGCACATGCTAGAGAATATAAGGATGTGGCATTTTGAAAATTATTTGGTTAATGATTATGTGGCAAACACAAACTACTAATTTGGTCTCAAATGATTTGGTTAATCCCATTTTTTTCAAAATATTGGGAAAACAATTTTTGAAAGCTAGGCCGAACATATCCTAATTAAGTTGGGTTTAAACTCGAAGCTCAATGCATTTGCCACCAGGCTTGTACCATCTCTACGTTCAAACCATCCCAAAAGACTTTAGAAAAGTGAAAAGGGAGAATTTACGATATGTAGTTAGAACTTTCAATATATATATAACATAAACATGAATAGTTTTTTTTACAAAACATATATGGAGTCATGCTCAAAATTTAATGTAAGAAAACTGTATGAAAATATGTATATCTCACTCATGGCTTAAATTCTGCTCACGTTTTTTTGTCTGAAAACTATATACAGTCGCTACGAAATATGCAACTTTGTAAATTTGTATGAAGTTTATGTTAGGGTTTTGAAAATTCAATACAACTACAATATAATTCAATACAACTACAACAATATTGTATACAACTTTCATACAATATTCATACAAATTTAATATAATTTAATAGAGTCATGAGTCACCTTAAAATTCTTCAATCTCAACCGAAATGAATTCTTACGGTTTCGACTAATCTTCAAGATCGGGAGCTGACTCTTGAGGAATTGAAATGAGATCACAATTTTTGGTTCTCTCACCGTGATCCTAGTAAATGGCTAGAGAATAAAATCAAATAATTTATTTCCGGAGAAATGGATTTCTAATCCATTTCCTCTTAAAATAAAGAAGATTGTATAAAATTTATGTTTAATTTATTCACATCAATGACGAAGCTTGAAAACTAACAGAAAAAAGATGAACTCAAAATCAAGTCTACATTATAAGTTCACATCGGACAAGGTAGAGCCAAAAGTTAGAGGAGAGGCTAGATAGTGGTCGATGGTGGTTGGTAGGGTGCGGGAACAATGTTTTTTTTTTTTTCTTTTCAAAATAAGGAAATAGAGGTTAAATTGATTGTTTGTTAAAGGGAAGAGAAAGAGTGGCAGATTGATTCTATGGTGATATTGAGAGTTGCGGTGGGATTGAATGAAGGAAGAACCGAAGCATGGTCAAGTGATATAATGTAGAAGATTGGTGAACGATGAAAATAAGGATGAATGGTTGTGTGGGGGAGAGGGTTAGGGGCTGCGGCCCGCGCACAAACGGAATATGTTTTTCTTCTTCCTTTTTTTCCAAATCTGTCATGTTTTGTAACATATTTCTTATTTGTTATATTTTGGAAATAAGAAAAAGTATAAATGTGCTTGATAAAAAGAGTCTTCCTCATAATATGTGCATATATACATTTGGTTGCTACTCTTGTAATGAGTGGGGTTATTTATGTCAGCTTCTCAATTGAAAAGGAAAGACTTCTTTTCGAACTTAGCTGGCCAAGCCACTAAATTGTATGAAATAGACACATACTACTAGTATTTATTGTAAAGAAATGGATCATGACCTAACTTAACCCGAAAAGCTTGCTCATAACTTAACCCGAAAAGCTAGCTCGTGATCGAAGGATTACCAAATCCATATGGAGAAAAGAACAAAAACCGTCTATGTATTGACCAGTGGACTGCTAAGTGCTACCCCCTCTTCAGAATTGGATCTGCCCCGGGCCCGAATTCTAGGGGTGTTATCTGGGCTCAAGTCCGTTTACCTAGAATGTCACTGGTATCGCAAAAAGTAATGCATCCGAAAGAAAGACGACTGCTGGTCTGCTTAGTACCTGCCTTACCATTAGCTTTGGTGGTCTTAGCAGAGCTGGGAGGTACAAACCGCATTATAGCACACTAGTTAACAAATCCCGACTTAGCTCATCTCTGTTGGATATTTCTCAAAAATTAAATCATTTGAAGTTATTTGGTTGCTAGAAATATTTTCCCAGGACAATATTTTCTACCAAAAATGGAATGATTTTCCCTCGCATATTAAAAAGGGGAAATAATTCAACGGATGGTATCTATAGAGTTTCAACATCTGCTTCAGACCATTGCCATGACCCATTTACTTGAAGAAAAAAAGGACCAAACTTCTGATACAAAATTACAGTGGAAAATAAGGTGATTCATATCCTTCTTGCCAACTCATGAATAATGTCTTTTCACTTCTAACCAACAGACTACTCGTATGTGCATGGCTAATAAAGTTGATATTAGGTATTTGCCGGTCTAAAAGTTTTACCCGTAGCTAACCAACTTTTGCTACGGTCTTTTTGCTTACAACTTAGCTAAGTTGAGAGGCAACTACTAGGTTGGGCATTCGATTTGTTCGGTTTGATAGTTTAATATCGATTTGGTTTTTCGATTTTCGGATTGACAAAAATGACAACCGAAACCAAACCAAAATAAATCCGGTTCGATTTTTACAAATTCAATTTGGTTATTTAAGATTTTTATTTCGGTTTTGAAAGTTAAAGTAGTGAACCTCTCTTTGTTATGACTGAACATTTAAAATTAATATTTAAAAAAAAAAAATTCAAACCTATTTTCATTCCTAGATATAAATAATTCAACATAGATGAAACTACATAATATAACCATAAGTATAACATAATATATAACTTCATTATGCATAAGTTTGCGTAAACAATCAGAACTCGAAAGAGTGGTCGCTGCCGAAAAGACCACAGTCGGTATTGTAGGCTGCATCCCAGAATGGTCGCCTGGTCACCGGCTCTAGTGTTGTTGTACAGATGGCGATCTCGCCGGTGGTCTATGGTTCGATCGGTTGTTCTACTATTGGATTGATGTATGTGGCATGCTATTACTTATTAGTTATGAGGGTTGCTATTATATATTTATATTATATTGTTATATATTAAATATATTATATAGAGAGAAATTATTAATTATTTATAGAATTTCGATTAATCGATTTATCCGAATTATTTTTTGAAAAATCAAAAACCAAACCGTTCAATCGAATATCAAAAGTTAAAAACCGAAACCGATCCAAAAACCCGAAAAATCAAACCGAAATTAAAATTTCGATTTGATTTTTCGATTTAAACCAAAATATGCCCAGCCCTAGCAACTACACCACATTAGCTGTCCCAACTGAAATTTCAACAAGGTCAAAGTGAAATCACGATTCATGTTTTCCACATTATTAACAACACAAAGATGCTAGTGCAGATTGTCGGAGCACAAGATCTACCTAACATGATAGTGAAATGCATGTGATTTACAAAGGAAACATCAAGCATTAACCTTGACATGATCACCTATGGTTCAACGATATCCCTACAAGTGGGTGGAGTAAAGCCAAGTGAAAACTTCATACCAAAAGATGGAAGAAGATTACATACTAGCTCTGATCTCCATTATCCAGAATAAAAGAAACGTTAACAACAATAGTAGTAGTTTCATACCATAGTCGGTCCTACTTAGAACATACAACAATAGCAAACCCCTGAGACCAGCGGAATCTCACATGTCATAGACTCATACGCATCCTTCAAAGGTTTCAGCAGCATTGGACTCATCAAGCATTCGGACAACTTGAGCCACACCACCTGCAAGTTCCTTCTGAATGGCACCATCTGGCATATCAAATGTTCTCCTCCTAGCAGCAGATACAGGCCTCCCACCAGTTTGGGGGTCAATAACATCAAGCATTGCTTCTAACTCGTCTACCATAGACTTCTTAGCAGCTCGGACCATCATATCCGCACCCTAATACAGAAGGAAAGTAAAGAATAAATGCATTTCTGAAACAAAAGGAAAATGCAAAAAAGGGTCGAAACTGCCAAAGATTTGCACAACACATTGCAAGTAGAGAAAATATGTGATCCCATTATATGCACACATTTGATGTAATTGACAAATTATATATATGGATTCTAATATAGAAAATAAAATTAAGTTAACGATGACATTGCTGGTTGCAGTAGGCACCGCGTCATGCAAATCAATTAAAATACAGACCGAAAAAGGTTTTACTAGAAGTATTTACGGAAATGATGAAGCTATTGTAAAGCTAGCTGGAAAACAGCAAATTTGTGCTTCCCCACTTCAATTCGAGGAAAGGCAGCAGTATAGCAACAATAAACTGCATCCTTATGTTGCCTGTTTAGTTAGACAATGCTAAGAGGAGTAATCTGTACTGGATAATGATTAGCAAAAATAGAAGCACAAACGTCTCAAATTGTATCTGTCCCAAATGTCATGCTTATAATATTTTTCATTGTTCAGATCCATACTTCCTACTAATGCGCCTCGATTTGATGAACTACTTCAAATGTGGACCACCCAACACCCCCAAAAGAGAATGAAAAGCAATAAGAAAAAAAATAGACAAGAATCACTAAAATGAGGGCGCTGAAACGCGAATTCTAGGAATCAGATCATGCAACATTTACAAACATCCGAAATAATAGATCCATGAACAGATAAATGATGCTTTACCTGCAAAAATAAGGTTCCCAAGTAGCAAATTTTAGTATTCTATCCATTCCACTTTATACGCCCTCTTGTTTTATTTTGGGACAACTCAGAGTCTTTGAGAATACTATTTTGTACAATATTCATAACTTTCAAATATCCATTCCACTTTATACAGCCTCTTGTTTTATTTTGGGACAACTCAGACTCTTTGAGAATACTATTTTGTACAACATTCATAACTTCCAAATATCCAAATCCATTTGACTAATCAAGTAATAAATTTAGGTGTGCTTTTTTCCGGTACTACTAGAATATTTTCTTCAACTACCACTTATATAATATACTAAGTGACACTATATCTTAAACTCCAAATCTGGTCAAACACCATCATAAAATTTGGAAAAGAAAAAGTAATACATCAGATAACTAAACTCAATAAGTTAATTGATAAAAACCACGAGCAACATCGCCATATAATAAATCTAGTAATATGTTTACCTCAATGGCATCAACAGTGAGCAGTAACACAATAATCTTCTCAGAGAACCTCTGTCGCTCCTCAGCATCACGGGCAACACGTCGTCGGTAAGTGAAGTTGTTGAAGAGAGCCCTTAGCTCCTTCAACTTAGTCTTGGCAATGGCCAGCTCCCTCAGAGCACGCAGTGCCTGCGACCTCCTTATCAAGTAAGCCCTGAAACTCATTTGAATAGCTAAAGCTGCATCTTGTGGTGACAGCTCCTTCCTCTTCCCCCTTCTCTTCTCCACCCTCTTTGCAAATACCTATACATCACAAACAAAAAACACAATTCCCATTGAACAAAATTTCATGATTTCGCATTCCTAGAGAAGATAGTGTCAATGTTACTCTCCCCCTTTTAATTTTTACTGGTCAATATTTCAAAAATGGATTTTTACTCCTACTTGTCACTTTTATTTAACATAGAAAAGACAGTGTTTTTTCCTGTTTTACCCTCAACATTGATCACTGTTGATTACTTATTTTCCCAAATGTTACCACCTGAAACATCAATTAATATGGTTAGTATAGTAAAATGCTCATACTAATTTCTTGAGATACGCACAAATTAAAGTGAACGAAATGAGCATTTCAAAGAACCTATGCTGCTCATACTCTTTAAAAATGTTGTTGGATGTGTGTGGTATCCTCTAAAATGAGTGCATTTTGGAGGATTCAACACAGGTACGTCGACAACATTTTCGGAGAGTCTGACATTGATTAGGAAAACCATGAAAATCGAAACTGAACCTGTCTTAAAACAAGTGCGCCATGATGGGAAGGCTCTTCAATCTCAACCAAACGTGTAGATTTACTGCTTTCACATTTCTTCTTATCTTTCTTCTTCTCTTTTTTGTCACTTTCATCTCCATCACTGCTAGCATTTGATGCTTTAAAACTGTAACTACGTGAATCTTCACCTTTTCCTTTGATCTCAGCACTAAGCTTGTAACTTTTATCCAAACCACCTTTCTTCTTACCATCTTTAACCTCAGCAACCCACTTATACTTCCGATCAACACCGTCCTTCTCAGGACTCTTGATCTCAGCCGTCCACGTGTACTTCCTCTCACCAATTTTATTCTCCTTCTTCCTCTCCGCTAATAGCCCCCGCTCGAGCGCAGCGACTCGGTCGGACAGACACTGTAACTCAGTCCTGAGTCCGACCCGGTGGTGAATCCGGTAGCGAGTAGTGGTGTAGAAAGGGGTTCTTTCGATTTGAATCAGATCGGTAATGGTATCAAAATCATCGAAGGGGGAGGTAAGATCAAGGAGGGTGGTGGGTGAGTAAGGCTTGGGGGAGAGGAGATCGAGGGTGCAGTCGAGTTCATCTTCAATGTGGAGGTAGTGGGGGTTTAGGAGTAGGGTTTTGGGGGTGAAAAATGAGGATTCTTGGAGAAATAAAGAAGAAGGAGAGTAGTCGATAAGGTCAAATCTCCTGAAACGGCTCATTTTCGCTTGAATCTAGCAACCAAAGGGAAAAAGGATGTAAGCTTTGAAAAGAGATGGCGAAAGAGTGATACAATATGCAGAGGTTTATTATTAGGATTAGGTGAAGGGATGCAGAAAGAAGAAGTCAAAAAGGAATAAAAGGAGAGTGACGGGGGGTATTATTGGAATTTAATGGAGATTAGTTAGTACTAATATTTTGCTTTTAAAAAAAAATAAAAAATGGGGGGCATAGGAAAGAAAAATTGAGAGGGGATTAAAGGGAAATTAGAGGGTGTCTAGATTGACTTATTTTTAGGTGCTTTTAGTTTTTAAGTATTTTTTTTAGTTTTGACTGTGTTTGATAAAGTAAAAAAATGTTTGTAAGTATTTATTTTTAAGTCAAAATAAGTGTTTATAAGTCAAAAGTTAAAAGCAGGTAATATCAACTTATGACTTTTGACTTATAAGTTACTTATTAAAAGTCAATCCAAACAGGCCTAAGGATCAAACCTTCACCGATAATAACTCAAACTTAATTTTATAAGTTAAGTAATAACAAATTCAATGTAATTTTGTAAGTTTAGTTTGAAAAGAATAATTTACTTCTACCATATTGAAATAGAGAGACTAATAATTAAAGAACAATAGATATAGGAAAAATCTCAATAATAAAATTTAAATTTTTAAGTAGCCGTTTGGCCATGAAAAGTTTTTACTTTTAATTTGAAAAATTATTTCACTTTAATGAAAAAAGTGAAGACAGTATGCGTTCGGCCATGAGAATTTCAAATACAATTTAAAAATTGTATTTGAAAAAAGTGAAAACAAGTTTTACTTACTTTTACTTTTTTTACTCATATTTTCTTAACAAAATTTCAACAACAACGTTAATTTATATTCATGGCCAAAACACAACTCTAACTTCAACTCCAACTCTAAAAAATTATAATTTTCATGACCAAACGGGGCCTAAGTATCTACTCACGCGAGTTGTTTCGATTCCCCATGTTAGTTCCTAGAAATTTAGATAATAAATCAATTAGCTATTACTTCCTCCGTTCCATAATAAGTGAATTGTTGAATTATTTTTTTGTGTTCAAAATAAGTAAATGATTCACAATTCAAGGTAGATGTTGAAAAAAAAATTCAAATTTATCCTCCCTTAAATGTGTGATATATCATTATTAAGATTTTGAAATTTGAAAAAGGTAAAAATGAAAAAACATGATAAATTTATGTCTTTGTTTTTTTTTCTTAACATGTGTGTCAAAATTTAACAATTAACTTATTATGAAACAGAGGAAGTACTTATTTTCTTTTATGTGAATCAACAACCAATTGAATTACTTCCTTCCTCTTATTATATCTACTAGTTCGATTATACATGTCTCGCGCGTGTACCTTACTTCAAAGAGTTCAGTTTTATAAAATTACTTTGATATCTTAATTAGTAATTGTCTATAAAAAAATATATGATAATTTATTTTTGTAAACATACTAAAATTTTAGAAAACTTATATCAAATCGTAGAAAAAATTGTCTCTGCAATCATAAATACTGTAAATATTTCACTAAAAACTTCTTAATCAACAATTGTATATCATGAATACGTGATAATTTATTATTATAAACTTCAAGAATCTATTAAAATTTTAGAAAACTTAACTCAAATTAGAAGCAAATTTATTTTTTTATTCACAAATATTATCAAGATTGTAAACATCAAGAACTAAAATTTTAGAAAGTTTACCTCAAATCATAAGTAAATTTGTGAAGAACGATAGCAAAAAAAAATCTAATTTGAGAACTACGTTGTGGACGTATTGCTGTAAAAAGGAAGGATTCTCAATTTAAAAGTAATGTTAGGTTTAGTTTTATTTTCTTTCTCCCGGTATTTTTAATGTCCTTTGTCAATTTAAATTTGTATTTATTCGATTTAATAAATTAGCCTTTGTGGTATTTTTTATTTTTAGGTTTAGTTTTTTCTTCTTCTTCTTTTTGTATCCTTTTTTAATTCAAAATATTCTTTATTTTTATTTAATTTAACAAATTGTATGTAAGGTAAAATTTTAATTGATTTAGAACTATTAAATATTATGATTTATTTCCTAACTTAAATAAGGACTTTAATTAATTTCAAAATCCTATTAACAATAATTTGAAAAAAAATAGTGAAAAGACGATTTTGTCTAAAGGAGAAACTTTTAATGAAGGACAAAAAATTCGAATCACTTTTTTAAGGGTCTTTCCACTTTTAGATTAGAGATTATATATATTATAGATTATATATACTATAGATTAGAGATTAAAAACACATATTAGATATTAGAGATTAAAAACACATATTAGATATTAGAGATAATATCGCCTCAGAATTACATAATCAGTTTTATAGCAAATAATATTTACTCGTCACATCTTATTTAAAATACTTTGTTAATTGATCTCCTTCTTACGTAAAATTTACTGTCATTAATTTAGTTTAATTTATTTTTTTCTTTTTCCTTTAGACTTGTTCGTTAACACACAACACTCGCATTCTCTCGTATGTGTAGTCAAATATAAATTTGATCATGCGAAGATGATTTAAATCACAATCAAAAGAAGAAGAAAAAAACGTTAAAATACCATAAACATTAAATAATTTACGAATTTAGGCTAAAAAGGTATATTATATTCACCTTGTCATCTTTCAAAGATCATAAACTCATATAACAATAAACAATTAAGACAAATGATCTGAAAATTCACATTATCATACAACTTCACATAACAACATATTCAATTCCATCCAAATATTTAAAAAAATTAATGAACAAAAAATGAAAAAAAAGTACCTCAGTGACATTGACATTGTTGGTGAAGACTTCATCGATTTATTTTTATTTTTGCAGACATCTTAAATCAACATTAAAATAAAAAGAAAACGCATATAGCAATAAACAACTAAAAATAAATGATCAGAAAAAGCACATTATCATACAACTCCACATAACAATTTTATTTTTTTTTATCTAAAGTCTTTTTAAAAAATACTAATGAACAAAGAATGAGAAGAAAGTACTTCAATGACAGGTAGATTGTTGATGAAGAGTTTATCGACTTTTCAGTTTTGAAGACTACTTAAATCAAAATCAAAAAAGGTTTAAACCTCATAAATATTAAACAATTTAGGAATTCTTAGGCACAAAAGAAGTGCGACAAATTCACCTTGTCATATTTCAATGAACATAAATTCAATAGCAATAAACAACTAAGATATAAAATTTTAGAAATTTAAAGTTATAATACAACTCCATATAATAATACATAGAACTTCATCCAAACTCTTTTAAGAAAATACTAATAAATAACGAATGAAAAGAAAGTGCCGCAACGATACTGAAATTAATGGTGAATTTTCTTATGAAGAGTTCAGACTTTCTGTTTTCAAAAAAACTATATTTATGAAAATATATTCATAAATCAAAACGAATTTGATTTGGGACGCCTATAATTGATACTACATATAAATTATTTTTATTAGGATACAACTGAATGTTGCAACATTATTTTTTTTTTCTAAGAAAAACTATGTTGAAAAAATAAGGGAATTTGAAAGTATTTGTAATTTTCCAAAAATAAAGTTCCATGCTTTTCAAAGAAGTACGACCCTTCTATTTTTTCAAAAATAAAAAATAAAATACTCCTCACATTATTTCGGCTCTTTTGCTAATTCTCCAATTTTAGGATTTGTTTTTTCATTCTAATTAAATCATTTCTTTTTTAATTGAAAATATGGAAATACAATTAATTTTTTTTCTATATATTTTAGGACTCTAGTTAATATTAAATATAATATTATAATAAAAAAAAAAAGATTTTATCTATTGCGAATTATTTTAATGAAGGACAAAAAATTCAAATCATTTTTTTAAGGATTTTCATATTTTTAATATATTATAAATTATAGATATAGATTATACATTATAGATATAGATATTTTCTTTTTTATTCGTCTCGAAAAAGAATATCATCTTTATTTATTTAATAATTATTTCGTTTATACATAATGTTGGGGATATGTTTATTTACGAATATGGCCCTGAAAATATTAGCAATTTGCTCCGTACGGAGGTCATAGGCAAGAGAATCTTGAGATTGGGATGTATGAATGAAGATGAAGCTGTCAAGATAAGGTTAAAGGGAAGCATGTGGGGTTCTGACTGTTTGTGGGCCACTATAGCTGTTCAATTTGTTGAATTCAAAAGGCAACCCGATTGATTGATAAAACACCGAAATTTATCAGACAAAATTAGTGGAGTATGCTTTAGGATTCTTTTGGAGCTTTTCATTGCATTAGTCTGGTGAATACTCAAATAATTTCGAAAATGGTTTCGGTATTCATTTGTTCATAAGAATTTTTAAAAAAATATTATTTTACTTTAGTTAACAAAGTAAATTATTCAAAAGAATTTAAAGTGAAATATTCTGACTTCAGTAAAAAAAAAAAAAAAAAATTTCCACTCTTACTTTTTTTCACAAAAATTTAAAAAGAACTTTAATTTATATTAACTTCAATTTTAAAAAACTTACACGCACCCGGTGTATACACCAAGTCAATACATGCATGTCATGTGTTTGAATTTAAAGTTCATGTTACTTAACCATTATTAATCAACATGTATTTTACTTAATTTAATTATATAATCATGATAAAAAATATTAATTTGGTGCATACACCGAGTGCATGTAAATTTTTACCGGGGTGGGTGGCAATTTATGTATGCTATGTCGAAGCAATGCAGACATCAAAATTTTATGTATTCTAAATAATTTAATTTCTGTTAGAGTTTTTGGAGATTACTTTACTTTAAATCTAACTTGTAGGTTATTTTCTAAACCCTAAATTACGCATATATAAAAAAGCACGTTGAAAATTAATATTCAAATCTTCTTACATTCGAGAAATAAGCTAGTAACGACCCTCGAATTACAGAGAAAATCAAGAGGGAAGAATTAAGAGAGGAACAGAATTGTACCCATATCGTTTATCAATAAAATTCTTGTTTTCTCATATTTCATTTGTGATTGCAATTTATTTCTGTCACTATAAAATCTATTGCAAACATATTGGCATGCTCATGGGACCAAATCTGTCCTTCATCTCTTCTCTCATAAATCATATAGGCAAATCTATAGTCACAAAAACGTGAAAGCTTTATGGGTATTTCAAGACTCGTCTTTGAGTTTCATCAAGTCTACACTCTGACAAGCATTGAAGTAGGGACATTTGTAGACATCGAAATTTTGTGGACTTTAAAGAATCCAATACAATTTTCAATAGAGTTCTTGGAGACTACTTTACCCTAAATCTAGCTTGGAGTCTACTCCACAAACCCTAAATTACGTTTATAGGCTACTCTATCCTAAATCTAGCTTAAGAGGGTGTTTGGATATGATTAAAATCTGGTCAAACTAGATTTTAATAACTTTTTTAGCCTTTTTAGGTGTTTGATAAAATTTTAAAAAGTTTTAAAAAAAGCTAAAAGTGGATTAAAAAAAATAAAAATTAAGAAGCTGGATACCCCAGCTTTTTACCTTTTAGATTAAATTTTTTTTTAGGTTTGACCAAAACATTTACCTCTTTATCCCTTATATTTTCTTCTAATTCCAACAATACCCTAAACTTTGTATCCCTTATTGATTTTTCTTTATTTTTTTTTTTGCTGCTTTTTTTCATCTTTTCCCTTCAGTTTTCTCTTCATCTTTCTCCTTTATTTTTAGGGAATCCATCATTACATAAGAAAATACTCAAAAAATTTATCGTCAAATCAAGCTTGTGGTAAGTTCTTCTCTATCCGTTCATATAGAATCCCTGCATGTTATTCAAATTTTAAAAATTGATTATTTTTAATAGTTTGTTTCATTCCTAAAATTTTTATGTTGTTTACAAACTTGCAATATTACAATATAATACTATATTTATATAAAAAATATCTTAAAATTTTTATTTTTTAATATTTAAAAATTAAAAAAGTAACTTATATTTATAAATTGACCTGGCATAATCACTTTACATTGAAAGTGTATTTAAATAGAAATTATTTTTGAAGTATTAGAATTAAAAATCATAAATAATTCACGTTATTATGTGTTAACATCTTTAAGGATATTTAAGTCATTTTGACAACAAAAAAGTGATTGACAACACTTGTTTACCAAACACATCAACAGATTTTTTTCAGTTTCAGCACTTCTATCAAAACACTTATCTGCTTAATTTAAAATTATTTATTTTAAATTTTTAATCACTTAAGCTAAAAAGTAATTTTTTTAATCATATCCAAACGGGCTCGAAGGCTACTCCACAAACCCTAAATTACGCTTATATAAAGGGGCAAATATTCCCTGACATATCCAATATCCCATATAATCAAATATATCAAGAAGATTCACAAATCTCCTTTCATAGAGATCAAATTCAAATATTTCTATGTTTGAAACACTACTAGAAATTTGTATATTTCCGACTGAAATTTCCAATCGAAAAAAATCAGTCGCAACATTTCCGACTACTTCAGTCGGAAAACTTAATTTTTTATTTTTATTTTTTATAAAATATTTCTCTGGCACATTTTTCGACAACAACAATCAGAATATTTGGCGGTAAATTGTGAGAAATATATATTCCGACTACTATAGTCGAAAACATAAGTAAATAAATATATTACTAAATATATTTAATTATAAATAAATAATTAACTATAATATTAAATATATTTTCCACCATTGTAGTCAGAAAAGTAAATAATTAAGTATATATATATATACATATATAATTAGACCCAATTAAATATATTTTCGACTACTGTAGTCGGAAACATAAATAAATAATAAATATATTATGAAATATATTTAATTATAAATAAATAATTAAATATATTATTAAATATATTTCTGACTTCTGTAGTCAGAAAAGTAAATAATTAAATAAATATATTACTATATATATATAATCAGACCCAATTAAATATATTTCTGACTACTGTAATCGGAAACATAAATAAATAAATATATTATGAAATATATTTAATTATAAATATATTATTAAATATATTTCCGACCTCTCTAGTCGAAAAAATAAATAATTAAATAAATATCTTACTGTATATATATATAATCAGACCCAATTAAATATATTTCCGATTACTGTAGTAAAAAATATAAATAAATAAATAAATATATTACTAAATATATTTAATTATAAATAAATAATTAAATATATTTCTGACTACTGTAGTCGAAAAAGTAATTAATTAAATAAATATATTACTCTCTCTATATAATCAAACCCAATTAAATATATTTTCGACCATGATAATCAGAAACATAAATAAATAAATAAATAAATAAATATATTACTAAATATATAATTAGGTCTTTATACAGAAAATAAATAACTATTTTAATATATTATTAAATATTTTTCCGACTACTTCCGTGGGAAACTTTAATACATTATTGTTTAAAGAAATCATTTTAATGCACCAGGTTTAATACATTCCAGAAACCATTTCACTCTAAACGTCTTTACTACTCTCTAAACCTTTCTCCGACACTGTTGACGGTGGTGACGCTGTTTCCGACGGCGGTGGTGCTGCTCTCGTCTTGGTGTTGACGGCGGCGGTGAGTCGGTGTTTTGTTTTGCTTTTTAATTTGCGGTTTGATTTAGGTTTGTAGGTTTGGTTACGATACGGGAGTAATGTGTCTTAGGTATTTTGTTTGGCATTTTTGTGTTTGCTGAAAGTTAATTTGGACAGTTTTTTGGAGTATACTGGAGAGATTTTCACAAATTGTATTCTTAAACCCTTACTTGAGACTTGTTCTAACTTTAATTTGTAATTTCTTGTCACTTTTTAATTTGTGACAAAGCACTCAAATGTTGATTTTCACACATCAAATAGTAGGGTTTTTTAGATGTAAGGCTGCTAAGATAAATGAAACAGAAGGTTCATATTGTGATGTCTGCTTGTGCATGTAAGAGAAGGGAAAATGGAGGAGGCTGTGAAGATTTTCGAGGAGGGTAAAATGAATGGGATTAAGCTTGATGCAGGATTTATAGCTTTTGTGTTTACGTTGCTTGTAAGCAGCAGAATATAAGATTAGGATCGGAGTTGTTGGAGGAGATGAAAGGCAGGGGTTTGTTGATTTCAATCAAAGTTGTATATGCCTCTCTACTAATGTTGTTCTTCTCATTGCTTAGCTTCAAGATATTGTAACTACCTTGATTGAGCTGTGGAATTTGATGGATACACCGGCGGAGGAGCAACAAAAATTTCATGATTTTACAAGGCACATAGCAGCTTCAGAAAATGAAATAAATGAGCATAATGTTCTGCCTGCGGACAGTCTTCAACATCTATGGAAAAAATAAACTAACTTTTCTCCAATTAATTATTATATGCTGTTAATTTCTAGCAAAAATTGAGAGTACCTTAGGCTAGTTGTGATGTTTTCATAGCGGTAATGAAATTATCGCGATCCTATAATTCTTCTGCAGGCAGAGGCAGAAGTGTCGTATAATTTCATCAATTGAGCAAAAGGAAGAGTCAAGAGGAAATGAGGAACATGTTAATTCCATAAAGGAATACAGATCTAAGATTGAGAATGAGTTGTCGAAGATTTCTGATGGAATTCTCAAACTGCTTGGTTCTAAGCTTATTCCCTCTGCTACATCTGGTGATTCTAAGGTGTTTTACCTGAAAATAAAGGGTGATTATCATCGCTATTTGGCTGAGTTTAAGACTGGTGCTGAACATAAAGAGGCTGCTGAGAGTACTCTCACTGCTTACAAAGCTGCTCAGGTTTGTGATTTAATTTGCTCTTTTGTGAATTTGTTTAAACTGTTTATAAATTTGTTTAGATTTTATGGATCTGCCTGCTGTAGATTTGAGCTTCCTGATTTGTTATATGTCTCAGCAGATCTACTCTTTGCATAATAATAGTATTTGTTTCCAGTAGATCTTCTATTTATGACTTCTGGCATATTACTCTCTGCCTGCTAATTTACATGTCCCACTTAGCATTTCGAAAGTCATAAAGTTTTATATTTTAAGTTGTTAATTATTGTGATTTACTTTATGCAATTTTCAAATGTATAAATTATATTTCAAAAAATCCAAAGTTCTATGTTTGAATTTATGACCAAAATGAAGTTTGAATCTTGAAAATTCCAATTTTGACACAAATTGGGATCAGAGAGACCTATATATTTTTTTTGCAAGATCATTTTTTTGGGGGCACATTTTTCAATATATTTGGATTTAAAGCGACGGAGCAACATAATACTATTATGAAGAACTCTTTTTTTTTTTTTGTTGAAACAAAAATATGATGAAATGCTCCTCCTTAGTGAATAATTGACCTTTTGCTGGTTCACAACTACAACGTTCTTGTGCGGATATAGATAAACTTGATGCTGTTTAGAGTATATGTGGTTGTGGATTTTCTCCTCATGTAGACTGGGTTATTAGTTTAAATATGTTCTGGCACATGAAAATGCTTATTTCGTTTCTGTTTGTGGTAGCTATGGCCTTTCAATATAATTGAAAGGTCATTCTTATTATGTTCGAGAGTTGGAGATAAGTTATGGCATGAGTTATTTAATTTGCTGTGATTTCTTGGTTATGGTATGAACAATCTTGTTTAGTATATGTTCAGTTTTCCTCATTTTCTATAATGTTTGTAGGATATTGCATCTGCTGAACTTGCCCCAACACATCCCATCCGACTTGGACTGGCTCTCAACTTCTCTGTTTTTTATTATGAGATCTTGAACTCTCCCGACCGGGCCTGCAGGCAGATGCAGAAGTCTTCTGCAGGCAATGAAATCAACAAAAATGAAAGAGGTTCTTCTGAGAAAAAGGCTGGAGTTTGAGAAAATCTGTAGGAAGTCACATATGGTTATTGGAACACAAAATTCAGCCAACTTCTCTGTTGAAACTATAGAATCTGGTAACTGTTTCCTTTCATGAATATAGCAATGTTACATGTAGCTAATTTTAACAAATTGAATTGTAACTGAATGTCTGAATCATATCTGCAATAATTTGTGGATTATTTTTATGCCTAAGCAAATTGATTTCTTGAGAAATCTATTTAGTTTTTAATATGCGTGAATGTTTGTTGTATCTCTTAAGTTCTAATGTTAGAAATTTGTAGGGGCGATTGATCCTTCATATCTGCTTGAGCTTTTGCAGCTTTTAAGTACTGCACTATTGATATTCAAATTGTCTAACTTGAATTTTTGTTTCAGTCAGGAGAGGTAGTATCTTGCCATCAAGAAAGCAGCAAGGAAGCCTCTGTTTCCCAGATACACCTAGAACTGAATCAGTGCAGACAAGGAAGGCCCTTTAAAATCCACCAAGAACTGAATCTGCACAGACAAGGAAGGCCCTTTAAAATCCACCAAGAACTGAATCTGCACAGACAAGGAAGGCCCTTTTAATCCACCTAGAACTGAATCAACACAGAGAAGGAAGCCTCTATCTCCCTTATCGTCCAGGAAACACTGCAGTTGAACAAAACTCCAGTAATGAGACCAACGAAAATTACCTCTGCTGAAGGAAGACTCAAGGAAACAGTGTCTTTGAACAAATTTCCCATTATGACTCCAACAAAGATTGCCTCTGTCGTTGAAGGATGCATTACCCCGAAAACATTGCCCATTCCAATGCCAGTAACTCCTTCCTCAGTTTCCACTGCCATGCAGACTGTAATGACCCCAGCTAGTCACCATGTTTCTGCTTGTGCTGATCATATTGAGTACTCATTCGAGGAGAGAAGAGTTGATTACTACAATCCATTATCACATACCAAGGTCATTACCGAATGCTTGATTTAGCATTACTACTAGTATCAATGGATTTTCTACTCATCTGGTTTTAGCCAATGGATTTTCTTTTTTGCGTATGATAGACTCAACGTGGTTCGACTCTTTCCGAATCCTGCATTTATCGAGAGCTTTGTGTAATGAACTACTCTTTTTCTCTAGTCATTTTTGTTGTGTTTGATTCTACTATGAAAAATACATTCATTAGTTATGTTTATAATCTGACTTTTTCTCTAGTCATTTTTGTTGTGTTTGATTCTACTATGAAGAATACATTCATTAGTTATGTTTATAATTTGAGAGCAGTGTAAGCTAATGCAAGATTTAATTAAATAATTATTTTATAAGTGAATATTTGTTTATTAAAATTCTGACTAAAGTAGTCAGAAGAATAATTATTTATTAATGTTCCGACTACAGTAGTCGGAATGATTATTTTATTAAATAATTTTTTTATTAGTTTCTGACCACAGTAATAGAAAAAAATATTTATTTATTAAAATTCTGATTAAAGTAGTTGGAACAATAATTATTAAATAATATATATTAAGTTTCTGATTACAGTAGTCGGAATAATTACAATTATTAAATAATTATTTATTAATTTTTCAATTATAGTAGTTGAAATAATTATAATTATTAAATAATTATTTGTTAATTTTTCGACTACAGTAGTTGGAATAATTATAATTATTAAATAATTATTTATTAAATTTTCGATTACCACAGTTGGACGATTTATAATTATTAAATAATTATTTATTAAATTTTTTATTAGAGTAGTCGAAATATTTATAATTCTTAAATAAATATTTATTGAATTTCCGATTATAGTAGTCGGAAATTCCGACTTCAGTAGTCGGACATATTTTTCCGACAAGCTATATTCCGACTATCATGAAACAGTCGGAAAGTAGTCAGAATTATCTTGTTTTCCAATCACATTCCGATTACATCAACTGTCAAAAAAAAGATGTTTTCTAATAGTGAAAATACCCCACTAACTACCCTCGAATTACAGAGAAAATTGATATTCAAATCTTTCTATATTTAAAAAATACACTACTAACGATACTCGAATTACAAAATTTTTTTTAAAAAAGTAATTAAAAAAGGAACAAAATTATCTTATATTTTATTTGTGATTGTAATTTATTTCTATCTGTATACTATTTGTTGCAGCCAGCAACCCCCTCCACTTAAATTCTACCTTGGGAATATGGAAGACAAGAAAACGTGCAAAAAAGAACTTAATAGTATATACTTTTATAGATAAATATTAAGGTTACCAGTGATTATTGAAATTATCATATTTAACCTGATGAGCTTTTACAAGAACCCGTATACGTGGACTTTCATTTCCAACCATCTTATTATCAATTTGTCACACATCATCCCATTCGCACAATTTTTTCCTGCTTTCCTTATTGTATCGGTTAAAGGTGTTTAAAGAAAATGTTTTTTTTTTTAGCTCACTCAACTTAGAAAGTTCGTTGATCATAATATAATTATATTATTGAAATCTTTAAAAAACTAGTTGACCATAATTGTACGAAACGATTCATCCAAGCTTAGTGGTAGTGAGGGTTTAGCTCCCTGCATATATTCAGTTTCAAGCCAATGCACATATCTCTGTTATTGAATCTCAACTGCGCTAGAAATTACTGAGAATCCCCTATACAAGATAACTGATTTGCTTTTCAAGTTGTTTGACATAAACATTGATCTTTTTAAGTTTTTAAACTTCTTTTGATAGGAAATTGGAACATTCTTTACGGATATTGTCAATACTCCCTCTCAGCTATGCAACTAGCAGGACATACTACCAGAAAAACAGCCTATTAGGAAGGGAAATCTGATTCCAGAAAGTTTATGTCTTGTCCCAATTGGTCATTTAGGACGGGAATAAACTAGTCGCATCCCGTCCTAACAGGCTCCGCCGCAAATGGTCAACTGTGACGACTCTAATAAGTTGGTCTTTAAAAGCCTTTTCAGACGGTAAAAAATCCGATCGTAATTATCTTTTAGCGATGGTATATCTTATTTTAAATATACTAACTACCTGATCGTAATTAGCTTTTAGTGACGGTATATCTTGTCCCAAAATAAACTAACTACCTTGTCGTAATTAGCTTTTAGCAACGGTATATCTTGTTGTTGGGTTCGAAATCGAGAGGGCGTCATGCGGAAATTTATAATTTGAAAATCAAGATGGTGATAATTCAAATGAGAAATAAAAATATACTAAAACGTAATATTATTGATATAATTTGGCCAATTGACCTACACATGAAACTAATAATAAAGAAAATATAAAATTGTTGGGAGAATATCTCTCCCTAAACATGACTCTTAAATGACTACATTGTGGATGCTACTGTGTTATTGTATGAGAAGGGGTATTCTATTTATAGAGTTTCAAAACCTTTCTTCTTAGAAAGAGGTTTGCCAAATATGATTTTTTTTTTTATATTTTCCTTCCCGAAAAAGTAAACGTAATTATGGTATTACTTTTATTTTTTTTTGAAGAAAAGTAAAACTTAAACTTGGTAAGAAAATCAAGGCAAAAACTCTAACAAATCTCTCCTTTTTGGCTTGATTTTCTACAAAATATCTTGATCCTCCTTCTTCTTGTGCATAATCTTCGTTCTTCACATATTCTTCATATATCACTGTTGTTTGACATGGTTTAAGAACTGAGCCTGTTTGGGTTAAAATATATCAGCCCTTTTTGGGTTAAAAATATTGGATCCCTTTTGCAGGGTTAAAAGTAAGTTTTATTTTCAAATATGAAACTATAAGATTATTGAAATATGATTAGCGATTGTCTCCATATGTAGTTAGACAAAAATCTTCATTATCATCCAATTAATTGCAAATTGATTAGAACCGCCTTAGACTTGTCTTCAATCTCGTTTCACCAAACCACTGGATCTTTGAACCGTAGGCTTTGATACCACTTGTTGGGTTCGAAATCGAGAGGGAGTCATGCGAAAACTTATAGTTTGAAAATCAAGATGGTGATAATTCAGATGACAAATAAAAATATACTAAAACGTAATATTATTAATATAATTTGGCCAATTGGCCTACACATGAAACTAATAATAAAAAAAATATAAAATTATTGGGAGAATATCTCTCCCTAAACATGACTCTTAAATGACTACATTGTGGATGCTACTGTGTTATTGTATGAAGGGGTATTCTATTTATAGAGTTTCAAAACCTTTCTCTTAGAAAAAGGTTTGCCAAATATGAATTTTTTTTATATTTTCCTTTTCGGAAAAGTAAAACTTAAACTTGGTAAGAAAATCAGGGCAAAAACCCTAACAAATCTCCCCTTTTTGGCTTGATTTTCTACAAAATATTTTTGATCCTCCTTCTTCGTTTGCATAATGTTCATTCTTCACACATTCTTCATATATCACTGTTGTTTGACATGCTTTAAAAAGTGAGCCTTTTTTGGGTTAAAATATATCAGCCCTTTTTGGATTAAAAATATTGGAGCCCTTTTGCAGGGTTAAAAGTAAGCTTTATTTTCAAATATGTGACAACAAGATTATTGAAATATGATTGACAATTGTCTCCACATGTAGTTAGACAAAAATCTTCATTATCATCCAATTAATTGCAAATTGATTAGAACCGCATTGGACTTGTTTTCAACCTCATTTTACCAAACCACTGGATCTTTGAACCGTAAGCTTTGATGCCATTTGTTGGGTTCGAATGCGAAAACTTATAGTTTGAAAATCAAGACGGTGATAATTCAGATGACAAATAAAAATATACTAAATATAATATTATTGATATAATTTAGCCAATTGGCCTGCACATGAAAACTAATAATAAAGAAAATATAAAATTATTGGGAGAATATCTCCCCCTAAACATGACTCTTAAATGACTACATTGTGGATGCTACTGTGTTATTGTATGAGAAGGGGTATTCTATTTATAGAGTTTCAAAACCTTTCCTCTTAGAAAGAGGTTTACCAAATATGAATTTTTTTTATATTTTCCTTTTCGAAAAAGTAAAAGTAATTATGGTATTACTTTTATTTTTTTTAAGAAAAGTAAAACTTAAACTTGGTAAGAAAATTAGGGCCAAACCCCTAACACTTGTCTCAAATAGGCTAACTACCTGGTCACAATTATATTTTAACGACGGTATATATTGTCCCAAATAAGCTAAGTACCTGATCGTAATTATCTTTTGGCGAAGCATATTTGTCCCAAATAATCTAATTACTTGGCCGTTACCCTCTTTTTTCGACCAACGGTTAACTAATCCTAAATTATGCTTTAGGAACGAGAAATACTTGGTCCTAAATTATCCATTAAAGACGAGCAACATCCTGATCCTAGATCAACTTTTAAGAACGACCAACAATCTAGTCCTAGATCAACCATTAAAGACAAGCAACATCTTTGGTCCTAGACAAATATTTAAAGACAGACAATATTTCTAGTCTCTAAATGACCATACATGAGCCTAATATCACAAAATAATAAATTTAATAAAATAAATATCACATTGCTATCGAAAATCACGATACAAAAATATGATATAATTAGAGACCAAAAAAGCATAGTTAACATCCCATGATATTAATTAGTTTCAATATTTATTTCACAAAAAACTTAGTTACCATCCTAATCGAGCTAGAGTATGATATCAATTTTTTCATAATATTTGAATACATAGCAAAATAATAATGAGTTCGAGCATCTTCAAAACTTGAATCTCGACTTGTCTTCAATAATCTTCAGAATATGTAAGTGTAAGATTTTAAAAAAATAATAAATAACTAATGTTACAATAGTAATCTAAATGTTATCTTGAAAGATCAACGTACGCTGCAACAAAATAAAAAAAATTAATTAGAAAAGATTTGAGATACATTAACCATTTATAGTTTAAAAAGGCATTCTAAATGAGTAAGTAGAGTCATCCTATGCCAAACTCTACTAATTGAGTAAAGAATAAAGTAATAAATTCTACTTATAAAAAACAAAACAAAGATCAAACTCATCTAACGTGCACAGACAAACATTTCTCTATATTAGGGAAGATCAAGTATTGACAACAAAAAGAGACAAACCTGCTTTACTTGAGTAATTCTTTTCTATCATTATGTTCTTTCTCATTATGCTGGCTATTCTTTTATCAACAAGAACACCATGGAGACCATAGATAAGCATTCAGATAGATCTAGAAGAGAGAGAGCTCAAGTATCCCCAGTTTTTCTATTCTTGCTAGCATATGATGATCCAAAGAAAGATATGAAGTCTGCCGAGCCTCTTAAAACATGAGCTATTATCCCTTTTTGAGCTGCCCTAGGGGGTAAAGTTTGATATTAGGAGTGCTATGATCCAGATGCTGAATCTAAAAGGTGTGTTTGTTGGTCTGGCAACTGATAATGCCAACATGAACATCTATGACTGTATGTATTCTTACTTGAGTAAATGCAAATTTAAATTTTTTTTAAAAAGGCTAATCAAATCACTAAAAATATTCATATTAGAACTAAAATATTAGGCTCACATTTTGTTAAGTCAATCATATTCAACAACATTTTGTTTTCTTTTGTCAAGTTAATCATATTTTGGTTCAACTAGTAGGCAACCAATTGATAGTATTGAGAGTTTTAGTCCCAACATTAGCAACCCATAAAGTAGAAAGATAAAGCATATCACCACTAGGAATTATCATAAAAGAAAAAACAGATGTGATGTAATGTCTCTGACTTAGGTGGAGGGATTTATATTGGCAATAAGTGTGTTAACGTTTGCTATTGTGGTATAAGAAATGGTACAACTAAACCTTACTGATAACATTCACTATATTGAGGACATCATTGTTGCAATTCTATTAGACTAAAGGGCCTGTTACGAAAAACTACTCCTGCAGCAGAGTTGCTGTCGTAGTTTGACAGAAATGTTGCAGTGTCTTTCCAATGGAAGACATTGTGTTCACATTGCTGCAAGAAATGTTAAAATACTCCAGAAAAATTTGATCCATAGATCTCTCTGAAAAAGAGAAAGCATGATACCATATGCAACATCTATATGTGTGTATAATAACACGATAACAAGCAAGAAAAATATTAAAGTCCCATGTTCAAAAAATGTCTTCTTGGCTGTAACCACTCATTAGTATTGCATAACATATATATATTTATATCACCAGTAAAGCTTCAAAGTTACACAAAGTTCTTTTTTTTTTCAAAAAGCAAAAGTTCACGATGAAAACATGTGTCTATTTATATAAATAAAAAATCTCAGGTCTTTGAACAACAAATTATGTTTCTTATTAAAACTAAAGATACTGAACATGGTGGACACTAGAGTAGCTATTAACTTTATAATTATGTGCAGAGTTGTTGTAACACCCCGATTTTCTGAACAGAAATGCTACACGGTGCTTATGACCCCGAAGGACCACAAGCTAACCCGTGAATGAGATCTGTACCTGTGCACTGTAATATATAATGTAATAATGTGGAAAACATGAACATGTAGGCCATAAGGTTCAACTGAATAAAGAATCTGTAAAATAGTAATATCCGTAAGGGTGAAAGATACCCAAAACAACTGAAAACTGAATCTGAAAGCTAAATCTGAGCGTAAATCCAAAAGCCTCTAAGTACTGTCTAAAATAAGGAGTTGAAGGAACATGTCTCCAACTAACTCCGAAAAAACTGAACTGAAGAAATAAATGAATAAATCAAATAATGTCGTCCTTGAATGAAGAGGACTCACTACAACTCTGTTTGCTGAATGCGACTGCTACTGCTGGTCTGGGACTCGTGCCTCTGAACCTATGGTGTAACATGATAAGAAAGCACCATAGCGCAAATGCGTCAGTACAACTGAAGTACTGAGTATACGAGTGAGGTAGGCTAATGCAAGGGTTTACGTGCATGAATAATACTACTGACTGACTGATATGAACGTAAGAGTATAAACATACATATATAGTAACTAAGATCGTGAGTACGCGATGGCTAAATCTGTACGCTAATACATGGCTGGAACCATAGTTCTGATAACATGGATGACTGTATATGACAACCCTGAATCTGGTTGAACTCTCTGAGTTTTGTGCTATAACTGAATTTGACCGTATCTAACAGTCCTGGTATACTGATATCTGAAGAACTGTCTGAGTTTTTTTACTGAGACTGATACTGAAACTGTGGGAGGTAGTTGTTTAACCAACATGCCCCATATATACCATTATAGCTAAGATGGGGTTCAATCTCTGCCCTGACTGGAAGGGTGTCAATACCGCGCCATTGGTAAGGACAACATGTGAGCAACCCTCATATAACAGGTAGTTCTAGTGAGAACGGTGGGAACCCTCATATAACAGGTTAAGCCACCTCATCTACCCTCATATAATAGTTTGCGATGTCTCAACCTATGCTGGCTACATAGTTCTGGAACACAAGGATGACTGCTAAGAATCACACCCTCATATACAGGTGAGTTTCCATCCTTGGATTCACTCGGTGCTAACTCCTACTCCCATATGAAGAGACTGAACATTATTTAACTGACTGTACATAAGTGGAACTTACTGAATTCCATTGACTGACGGAATACTACTGATATATGATAACTGACTGAGACCATGAGGTTTCCTGAGTTACATAACTGACTGAATTCTTCTGAATCATGACTTGATTTTGTATATCGTGAAACATGACATGGATCTAGGCATATAACTATAGTTTTCGGGTACGAATACCCCCCAGGACTCGATAGAAGGAAACTAACACACATGACATGACTTGATCACAAGATTTGAGTCCACAATTCATAATATCATAAGTAGGGGATATCATATTTCATATAGTTATTCAACATCTTAAACATTGTAGGGAATGCATGGATATATTTTGTGTACATACTGTATATCTCCATTATCTTACATGCTTCATACCACCACAATAGCAACACATGAAAAGCATGGGATTCATATTGAAGTATATAGCTAACATGGTCTTGTCATTTAGACATCATAGAACCATACAAACATGAATTTCTAGCATCCTAAGCATTTAATGAAACACCTTGCATGCATTCTTTAAGGCATAGGTGAGTTTCATACTTGCACCATATTAAACCACCTAAAGTTCATGGTTTTCAATTAACAGCCATATATATTCCATGAAAACACCTTTAGGCATCACATTGAAACTTAAACAACAATCGTCAACATGTACATACTCATATCACCACAAAAAGTTTACAAAATAATATTTAAAACATGGTTCTTGAGCTCTATGAACGGATTGGATCCATAGATGAACACTACGCATACCTTAGAAAGGAAACCTTAATGATTTGCTGGAGAGTTCTTGGATTTGGGAAACTTAATTCTCAATTATCTTGGAAAAATGCTTAAATCTTGTTTTTGAGAGATGAGTTTGATGAAAAACCCTAATCTTGTGGTTGAGAGCGTAAGAGAGGGTTTTTAAGATGCTTAACTGAAGAAAAATGGGAAAAATTACGTCGCTTTAGGGTTATAAGTCGTGGGAAGTAAAGGGAAAGGACCAAAATACCCTTATGAAATATATTCCCAGTTGCTGAAAATAATAGCTGACGATATTTGTGACAAGGCGTCAAAAATATGGTAAGCCGTAAAAAATGTCATCACACAGAAGCTGGAATTGATGGTTGCTGCCTAAGTCTGATGACTTTCGTGGTAGGGCGTCACAAATGTGGTAAGCTACCACGAATGTCGTCACATTGTTTCCAGCCTGACATGCTGGAGTAAAATAGGAATAACTCTTTGCTCCGATATCGGATTTAGGAGAAATTGGTATAGTTGGAAAACTAATTCAATTATCTATCTGTTGATGGGTAATGAGCTCAAAAATTTCAAGTATAATGAGAGATATACTCGTTTGAATTTGACTATGACAATATCTTTCTCAAGAATTCGATAGGTGAGGAATGTTATGATTCGTCTGATAGCTGGGAGTTATTTGAAGCCTTAATATACATCTAACCTACTCATAAAAATATAAAAGAACCATGATGTACTATGAATGAGCTTGGTACATGGCTCTAATATTGGTTTGGATTTTTCGGGGTATTACAATATCTCCCCCTTGGAAACATTTATCCTCGAATGATGTCTGTTTGAGAGGGGAGAAAAGATAAAACAACGCATACACTGATCATGCTCAACTGGCACATGATTTTAGGGCTGAATTGAATTCTAAACTGAATATAGCCCAACTGAACATGCATATCTGATGCATGTCTAATAAGATGAACTCATGAATGCATGATAAGCTATGTACTGATACTTGATACCAATTTTATACTGGACTTTTGAACATGTAACTGAATAAGCTTAAGGAAAATGGTTACCTCGAGCTAAGCCTGAATTAGCGAAGAAAAGATGAGGGTACTTGGTTCGCATGTCTGCTTCTGCTTCCCAAGTAGCTCCTTCCATGGACTGGTTCCGTCAAAGAACCTTGACTAGAGGGACTTCTTTGTTCCTCAGCCTACGAGTCTGATAGTCGAGGATTTCGACTGGAATCTCTTCATAAGAGGGGCTATTCTGAATGTCAACGCTCTGAATAGGGACTACAACTACTGGGTCACCTATGTACTTCTTAAGCAAAGAGACATGGAAGACTGGATGAACTGAGGCTAGATCTGAAGGCAACTCGAGCTCATAGGCTACCTTGCCGAAGCGACTGAGAATCCTGAAGGGACCGACATATCAGGGACTGAGTTTTCTCTTCTTGCCGAATCTCTTCACTCTCTTCATGGGAGATATCTTGACATAGACATAGTCATCGACCTCGAATTCGAGATCCTTTCTACGAACATCCGCATAAGACTTCTGTCGGCTCTGAGCAGCCCGGAGTCTTTCTCTGATCAACTGAACTTTCTCTAAGGCATCGAATACTAAGTCAGGCCCTATGACTGCGGTCTCACTAACTTCGAACCAACCGATCGGAGATCTACATCTTCTACCATAGAGATCTTCGAATAGAGCCATCTGAATACTAGAGTGATAGCTGCTGTTGTATGCAAACTCAATCAAAGGAAAGTGGCCATCCCAGCTTCCCTTGAAATCAATTGCACACGCCCTTAGCATATCTTCTAGAGTCTGAATGGTCCTTTCTGCTTGATCATCTGTCTGAGGATAAAACGCTGTACTGAGATGAACTTGGGTACCAAGACCCTTTTGGAACGCTTTCCAGAAGTGAGAGGTGAACTGGGTACCTCTGTCTGAGACAATAGATAGTGAAACACCGTGAAATCTGACCAACTCTCTGATATAGAGTTTGGCATAATCCTCAGCTGAGTAAGAGGTACGAACTGGAAGGAAATAAGCTGACTTGGTCATTCTGTCTACAATGACCCAAATTGAATCATGTTGATGACGTGTTCTAGGCAAACCCGTCACGAAGTCCATGTTCACTTTTTCCCACTTCCAAGTGGGAATAGTGAACTCCTGCATGGAACCACTAGGTTTCTGATGCTCTATCTTAACCTGCTGACATGTAGAGCACTTAGCCACAAACTTTGCAACATCCCTCTTCATCCCACTCCACCAATAGATCTCCCGCAAGTCGCGGTACATCTTAGTGGCCCCTGGATGAATAGAGTATCGCGTACCATGCGCTTCTGCAAAAATTTGCTGCCTCAAGTCATCTACAACGGGAACACACAGACGGCCCTGACAACGAAGAACACCATCTCCCCCTTGGGAAAAAACCTCTACTTCCTAACTCTGAACTGACTCTTTTAGCTTGACAAGGCTAGGATCCCTGTCTTACTTCTCTTTTACCTCGGAAATTAGGGATGACTCTGAACTACTCTGAACATATACACCACCCTCTGAAGAGTCGACTAAGCGAACGTCTAGTCTGGCAAGCTGATGAATCTCCTGAGCTAATTTCTTCTTACTATCCTCAACATGGGAAACACTACCCATGGACAGTCTACTGAGTGCGTTGTCCACTACATTGGCCTTGATCGGATAATAAAGGATACTCATGTCATAATCCTTCAAGAGCTCTAACCATCTTCTATGACGAAGATTGAGATCTTTCTGGGAAAAGACATACTGAAGGCTCTTATGATCTGTGAATACATCTACATGAACACCGTATAGATAATGCCTCCAAATATTTAAGGCAAAGACAATTGTTGCTAACTCAAGGTCATGAGTAGGATAATTCTTCTCATGGGGCTTTAACTATCTGGAGGCGTAGGCTATGACTCTACCATGATGCATAAGGACACAACCTAAACCTACTCTGGATGCATCACAATATACTACGAATCCATCGGAACTGTCGGGAAGTACTAAAATTGGAGCTGAGGTGAGTCGAGTCTTCAACTCCTGAAAACTCTTCTCGCAAGGTTCTAACCACTGAAACTTGACCTTCTTCTGAGTCAATTTGGACATAGGAGATGCAATAGAAGAAAATCCCTCGATAAACCGTCGGTAATAGCTAGCCAAACCCAAGAAACTCCTGATATCTGATGGAGAGACAGGGCGAGGCCAATTTCTTACCGCTTTGGTTTTCTGAGGATCTACTATAATGCCATCACCAAAAATAATGTGGCCAAGGAATGCTACTGATCTTAGCCAAAATTCGCACTTACTAAACTTAGCGAACAACTGGTGATCCCTGAGAGTCTGAAGAACAATTATGAGATGGTCTAAATGATCATGCTTTGTGTGAGAATAGACCAGAATATCATCTATGAAGACTATGACGAATGTGTCCAAGTACTGCTTGAACACCCGGTTCATCATGTCCATGAAAGCTGCAGGGGTATTGGTAAGACCAAAGGACATGACTAGAAATTCAAAGTGACCATACTGAGTACGAAAAGCTGTATTCGGAATATCATATTCTCTAACTCTGAGCTGATGATAGCCTGATCTGAGGTCTATCTTGGAGAAATAACTGGCATCCTGAATTTGGTCAAACAAGTCGTCTATCCTAGGCAGCGGATTCCTGTTCTTGACCGTGACTTTGTTGAGCTAACGGTAATCAATACATATTCTGAGAGAACCGTCTTTCTTGCGCACAAATAAGACTGGCGCACCCCATGGGGATACACTGGGCCTGATGAATCCCTTATCTAAGAGATCCTTCAACTGATCTTTCAGTTACTTGAGTTCTGCTGGTGCCATTCTGTATGGCGGAATAGAAATAGGCTGAGTATCTGAGAGAAGTCTATGCCGAAGTCTATTTCCCTTTCGGGAGGAATGCTTGGAAGACTTTTGGGAAAGACGTCTGAATATTCATTAACCACTGGGACTGATTCGAGACTGGGAGATTCAGAATTGGAATCCTTAACATGCACGAGATGATAAACACACCCCTTAGAAATCATTTTCCTTGCCCGAAGGTAGGAAATAAACTGACCCCTGAAAGACGAAGTGCTATCCTTTCACTCTAGGACGGGCTTATTCGGGAACTAAAACTGAACTATCCTGTTTCTGCAGTCGACTATGGCATAGCAGGAATAAAGACAATCCATGCCGAGAATGACATCAAAATCAGTCATCTCAAACTCGACTAAATCTGCTGACGTGAATTTTTGAAATATCATAACCGGGCAGTTCCTGTATACCCGCCGAGCTATGATGGTTTTACCCACTGGGGTAGTAAATGAAAAGGGCTCTGCTAAAATTCCGGGACTGATTCCGAAATCGCCTGCTATGAATGAAGTGACAAAAGACAAGAAGCACCTGGGTCTAGCAAAGCATAAACATGAACATTGAAAATCTGTAACGTACCAGTAACGACATCAGGAGAATTTTCCTGATCCTGTCGGGTCTGAAGAGCGTAGAGTCTGTATGGGCGTTGCCCACTAGTAGTACTGGAAATGGCACCGTGCAGGTTCGGACGACCGGACTGAGATGTGGAACGATTCTACTGACCTTGAGGACCTGGCTAAGGACAGTCCCTAACTCTGTGGCCTGGCTTGACACAACCAAAACAAATGCCTTGACCCGCTCTACATATACCTTGATGGTGCTTACCGCAGGTCTGACACTGAGTATAAGTGCGGGCACTACTAACACTGCTCTGAGATTTAGAGCCTGGTGCTCTGCCTCTGTTGCCGTCCCTGAACTTCGGCACTGGGGTACTAGCGGAGGAAGGGGATGGAACTGCTGACTTAGGATGAAACTGCGAATGATTTCCTCCCTCTGATTTGGGCTGAGCAAAACTGAAACTGCCTGCTCTTGCTCTCTTATTCTGCCTCTCCCTAGTCTTAACCTTCTGCTCCTCTATCTGTTGAGCATGGGTCATGAGCCTGGCTAAAGTCATATCACTATTCAGCATCGCATACCTACACTCATTTACTAAGCTATCATTCACCCCTGACACGAACTTGTTTATCTTAGCCCTGTTGTCTGCAACCACATGAGGGGAATATCTGGATAGCTGAGTAAATCTAAGAGAATACTCTCTAACTGTCATATTTACCTGCCTGAGATTGATGAACTTAAGAACTTTGGCCTCTCTCAGCTCTTGGGGAAAGAATCTGTCTAAGAAAGCCGTGACAAATTCTTCCCACTAAACAGGACCTGCATCCTCTAACCTTTCTTCTAACAACTGCTTGTACCAAGTGTGAGCGACATCCTACAATTGGTATGTGGATAACTCGGCACTCTGAGAAGAAGTGACTCCTATGATATCAATGACCTTCTGGAGTTGGTCAATGAATTCCTGAGGGTCCTCGTCTGGATTAGACCTAAAGAAGGACGGAGGGTTCATTCGAGTGAAGTCTCGAATCCTAGCTGCTGCTGAATTGGCCACTGGTTGGCCGGAACGACTGCTGGTCATTCATTCTAGGCAGCTACAGACTGATCAAGAGCGGTAAATGCGGTCCTGAACTCCGCATGAGAAATATGTTCGCCCAAAGGATCTTCGATCTGAGGCGCTAGCTGATTTCTTCTCTTTGGAGGCATGTTTCTGAAATAAGAGAAGAGAGGATTGGACTGAGAGACTGACTTGAAATTATACTTACTAGTACGACATGAATACTGAAGAAAGGGAACTGTTACTAAAACATCTCATATCCTCCTGTACATAAATAACACACCCATGTACAAGACTCTACTAGATGTGACTTTCAGACTTTCTAAGACTCTATTGAACCTTAGGCTCTGATAACAAGTTTGTAACACCTCGATTTTCTGAATCGGAATGCTACACAGTGCTTATGACCCCAAAGGACCACAAGCTAACCCATGACTGATATCTGTACCTGTGCACTACAATATATAATGTAAAAATGCGGAAAACAAGAACATGTAGGCCATCAGGTTCAAATAAATAAAGAATCTGTAAAATAGTAACATCTTTGAGGGTAAAAGATACCCAAAACAACTGAAAACTGAATCTGAAAGCTAAATCTGAGCGTAAATCCAAAAGCCTCTAAGTACTGTCTGAAATAAGGAGTTGAAGGAACATGTCTCCAACTAACTTCAAAAAAACTGAACTGAAGAAATAAATGAATAAATCAAATAATGTCATCCTCAAATGAAGAGGACTCACTACAACTCTGTATGCTGAATGCGACTGCTACTGCTGGTCTGGGACTCGTGCCTCTGAACCTATGGTGTAACAAGAAAAGAAAGAACCATAACGCAAATGCGTCAGTACAACTGGAGTACTGAGTATACGAGTGAGGTAGGTTAATGCAAGGGTTTACGTTCATGAATAATACTACTGACTGACTGATATGAATGTAAGAGTACAAACATACATACATAGTAACTAAGATCGTGAGTACATGATGGCTAAATTTGTACGCTAATACATGGCTGGAACCATAGTTCTGATAACATGAATGACTGTATCTGACAACCCTAAATCTGTTTGAACTCTCTGAGTTCCGTGCTATAACTGAATTTGACCGTATCTAACAGTCCTGGTATACTGATATCTGAAGAACTGTCTGAGTTCTTTTACTGAGACTGATACTAAAACTGTGGGAGGTAGTTGTTTAATCGACATGCCCCATATGTGCCATTATGGCTAAGATGAGGTCCAATCTCTACCCTGACTGGAAGAGTGTCAATACCGCGCCACTGGTAAGGACAACATATGAGCAACCCTCATATAACAAGTAACTCTAGTGGGAACAGTGGGAACCCTCATATAACAGGTTAAGCTACCTCGTCTACCCTCATATAACAGGCTGCGATGTCTCAACCTATGCTAGCTACATAGTTCTGGAATGCAAGGATGACTGCTAAGAATCACACCCTCATATACAGGTGAGTTTCCATCCTTGGGTTCACTCAGTGCTAACTCCTACTCCCATCTGAAGAGACTGAACATTATTTAACTGACTGTATGAAAGTGGAACTTACTGAATTCCGTTGACTGACGGAATACTACTGATATATGATAACTGACTGAGACCATGAAGTTTCCTAAGTCACATGACTGACTGAATTCTACTGAATCATGGTTTGATTTTGTATATCGTGAAACATGACATGGCTCTAGGCATATAACTATAGTTTTCGGGTACGAATACCCCCAGGACTCGATAGAAGGAAACTGACACACATGACATGACTTGATCACAAGATTTGAGTCCACAATTCATAATATCATAAGTAGGGGATATCATATTTCATATAGTTATTCAACATCTTAAATATTGTAGGGAATGCATGGATATATTTCGTGTACATATTATATATCTCCATTATCTTACATGTTTCATACCACCATAATAGCAACACATGAAAAGCATGGGATTCATATTAAAGTATATAGCTAACATGGACTTGTCATTTAGACATCATAGAACCATACAAACATGAATTTCTAGCATCCTAAGCATTTTATGAAACACCTTGCATGCATTCTTTAAGGCATAGGTGAGTTTCATACTTGCACCATATTAAACCACCTAAAGTTCATGGTTTTCAATTAACAACCATATATATTTCATGAAAACACCTTTAGACATCACATTGAAACTTAAACAACAATCGTCAACATGTACATACTCATATCACCACAAAAAGTTTACAAAATAATATTTAAAACATGGTTCTTGAGCTCTATGAACGGATTGGATCCATAGATTACCACTACGCATACCTTAGAAAGGAAACCTTGATGATTTGCTGGAGAGTTCTTGGATTTGGGAAACTTAATTCTTAATTATCTTGAAAAAAGGCTTGAATCTTGCTTTTGAGAGATGAGTTTGATGGAAATCCTAATCTTGTGGTTGAGAGCGTAAGAAAGGGTTTTTAAGATGCTTAACTGAAGAAAAATAGGAAAAATTATGCCTCTTTAGGGTTATAAGTCGTGGAAAGTAAAGGGAAAATACCAAAATACCCTTATGAAATAAATTCTCAGTTGCTGAAAATAATAGCTGACGATATTTGTGACAAGGCGTAAAAAATGTGGTAAGCCGTCAAAAATATCGTCACACAGAAGCTGGAATTGATGGTTTCTGCCTAATTCTTAAGACCTTCGTGGTAGGTCGTCACAAATGTGGTAAGCTACCAAGAATGTCGTCACACAGGAGCTGGTTTCTGCCTAAGGATAACGACCTTCGTGGTAGGGTGTCACAAATGTGGTAAGCTACCTCGAATGTCGTCACACATGAGCTGGTTTATGCCTAAGGCTGACGACCTTCATGGTAGGGCGTCTCAAATGTGGTAATCTACCACGAATGTCATCACACAAGAGCTGGATTCTGGCTAAGGCTGGCGACCTTCGTGGTAGGGCATCACAAATGTGGTAAGCTACCACGAATGTCGTCACACTGTTTCTAGCCTGACATGCTGGAGTAAAATACGAATAAATCTTTGCTCCGATATTAGATTTAGGCGAAATTGGTATCGTTGGAAATCTAATTCAATTATCTATCTGTTGATAGGTCATGAACTCAAAAATTCTAATTATAATGAGAGATGTGCTTGTTTGAATCTGACTATGGCAATATCTTTCTCAAGAATTCGATCGGTGAGGAATGTTTTGATTCGTCTGATATCTGGGAGTTATTTGAAGCCATAATATACATCTAACCTACTCATAAAACTATAAAAGAACCATGATGTACTATGCATGAGCTTGGTACATGGCTCTAATATTGGTTTAGATTTTTTGGGGTATTACAGTTGTCCTAGTCAGACACTTGCTACAGTTCATGCATTCAAAATTTCTCAAACCAATACAATAAAGATATAGAGAGGAGTGAGAAGGTATATGGTTACTAACTTGGAGAGTATAAGGCGGTAATCATTCAGTTGAAATGGGCGATGTTGTAGCCCTGACTTGTGGTTGTTGAGTAGTGAAGAATTCTCTTATTTTTCTTATTTCTTTCATCTCATCTTCTAAGGTAGACAAACGATCATTCAAGAATTTTTTTCCTTATTTAAGTATTTTTTTCCCGTTGAGTAGAACGCGGCGTGGACAATAATTTAGCCTTGGAGAAAGTGCCACCTTTTAATTTTTTCGCCTTTACTCCACCTTCAAAGCATAGTACATAGCTACGATTTTGAGGTCCACAACACTTTTCAGCAATCGCTATGCTTGCTAAAGATGACTCCGCAATTACCATATCTTCTATTTGAGCCTACAAAATATATAAATAAATATTTTCTATCAATATTTCATATAATTTCATGTAATTAATATGCATATTCAATTTATCAAACACACATGTTTTTCAATCGCTTCAGGTTCAACAAGCTTGTTATCTTTCTTTCAAGACTCATAGAAAATAGTCACCATATCTGATGGATTGTCATCTCCCCCCCTTTTACATCAAAGACAAATATGTCAGATAACACCCCATAAATATTTTTTTTAAGAAAATAACTTTATGATAATACCCGATCATAAATAATATCTCGAATAGGCTTACTACCCATGTGATGAAGCATCGTCTACTTAGCTCGATTTGTTTTATTCCTACTGCTTCTCGCCTATATTTGTAAAAATAATAAGCTAACTTTTAATAATCCAAGAATTCAAGAAGCTCAACTTTTGAATTACCGATAGACCCCCGACTTAGGAGTCAAGCAAAGTACCAATAGAGCACAAAATGTAGAGTCTCTGTTAAACTTTTGAATAATTATGTTAAATATATAAAATCATACCCAAAGAGAGTGGTTCAATCCATTAAACGATAAAGTGATTAATAAAGCTTGTATACAAAACCAATACTCCTATGGGATAAAACTAAGACATTATTTAGGCTAAATGGCTTGTTGACATTAACATGTAATGTCATTTTTCTGCTTTAATTATTTTAAAAATAGGAATCATATTTAGTTATGCATTTCTTGGCTAGAAGCACAGAGTGCCTGGGAAATGCTAAACGAGGAGAAATTTCTTGTACGTATTACAACATTCTGTTTAGAGTTGGATGACATCTTGGGTGGGGGTATAAATTGCAAAGAGGTTACTAAAATTTGTTTGTGATTTTACCTTTACATATGATTCCCATTAATAACAATATTAGAAGTTGTTCACTCTTGCTTATTGGCATTTATAAAACAAACAAGTTCTACAATTTTCTTTAAGTTATGAGAAATTATATTCTTCTTGTTTCAGGTGGGGTGTCAGGAATTGAAAAAACTCAACTTGGGTAATCGTTGTGACATGTCTTCCTGTGTAGTAGAAATGGCTTCATTTTTGTTTCCAGTGGTTAAGACACTACCAAAATGCAGGATACAACTCGCAGTGAACATTCAAATTTTCATGGATTATGGTGGTCTTCAAGGCAAGGCAATATATATAGGTACGTACTGACTGAGTTATTTTTTCTAACCAAATCCAACAACTTATCAGTGCTAATTGCAGTAGTCATATTAGTCCTGCAAGTAAGTAGTCCATGCTTGAAAACACATGCTGCAATGGCACCCAGTCTGAACATACTATTGAAGCCGGAAGTAACATGTAATATTCTACCATACTATAGTGTATCATGCACAAATAATCTTCTTGGTGAATTAGCTTATGTTTTAGGCATTTTACTTGAGTTTCTAACTGAATCTGGTATAGAAGATATGCAATTCTTACTTAACATTCTTGTACAAACTATATTTCCATACATCCTTTTAATAACTCCAAATGTAACTTATAACAGCTAAAAGAAAAAGGATTGTATTACTAATTACAACAACATACCTAAAAAGTTTTGGAAGAAAAATATTCCTTTACCAACCACTCCCATTCTTTCTTGTCTACTCCATTTGGCTTATTCTCCAGAGCTTGTTGAAGTGACTTATTCTTGACATGTTTTACGTATAAGTATTCTCTCCATTTATTCCATAACTCATTCATCCATTTCAAAATATGTTTACGATGATTACTCAGTTTAACACCCTTAAATTTATCATACAATATTCAAAAGATGGGTTAAGTTAATGCATTACAAGTACTATCAAACTTTTTTATCAAGAAAGGTCCATAACATAAACAAGATGGTGACCTCAGGTTTTATAAGAATAAGCAGAATTTCTATAGTAAAAAAAAATCTGAATCAGGTGTAGATATGTTAATTACCCCAACAGCTGCTCACATGTGATTCAATTTTTCTTGGCTAATATGACTCCATGATGATACTCCCAGCGGACATATATTACGATCCCGATTTTTTTTTTTCAAATGCCTCAAAAATAGTTTGTCATTTTTTCTAACCATTCGATTATTGTAAAAGGTTAATTTCAGTTTTTGTCCGATTTTAAGTGCAATAATTTTTTGCACTTATTGATACCCTGAACTCTTTTTACCTTTTCAGGATTAGATGAACCTATAGTTGTACAGTTTGGTAAAAACTACAACAATCAAATTTAGTTCAACATATTAATAACATATGAATTCAACATATACCTTTTTCAGCATTTTGAGAGTGTTGCATGACTTGATCAACAGATGGAGGCAATGAAATATTTGCTTGCATATCCTCTTTCTCAAGAATCAAAGAATTTTTATCCATTCTTCACATTTCTTGACAAGAAGGCATAGTAGAACTTGAACTTATGATTTTAGATGGAGTTCGCACATGCTGGTTAGCATTGAGGGTGATCTTGTTGAAAGATTCCACCTTTTTTTTGAAATCCCTTAAGAGGAGCTCAAAGATCTAGTTCTTTGATCTAGCCCCTTTTGTTAATAACACCTGAAACCAAGAAACATGTCATTAAAGTTCATCAAATGCATAGTAAATTTGAAAAAACACAACATATTTGAACAAAAAACTTACTTGTTTCAAATTCTTGGGTGTATTTCTTAACTTGATTAATAGATGTAGGATATGGAGTATTATTTTTCATATACTCTTTCTGAATAAGCATGGAATTCTTATCAATGATTTTCATTCCTTGACTAGTAGACATGGTGGAGTATTTAAGCCCTTGTCCTCGGTCCTTCCCTATAGAACCTAGACAAACAAATCATATTCTATACTTTAGCATTTAAATTCATATAAATATATGGCACATAACTTTATTACATGTGTGATCATTAAGGACATATTTAGTTCACAACCTAGAATATCAATAGCAACCCGATTTCATTTGGTATATAAAATATCTTACTTGTTTCAAATTCTTAGAGGTATTGCTTAACAACATTACTAGATTGAGAAAATAAACTCTTAGTTGACATATTATCTTTCTCAACTAAAGATCTAAGCCCTCATCCTCATCCTTTTCTTATAGCACTAGGCGAGACTAATGTATACTTCATAGTACTCTATACAGTTGGCCCGACCTCATTTTTAGTCTTCAATCATTTCATCTTGAACCTATAAAACAAATGAAAGTGAAAAAATAATATGAAAAAATGTGTGACAATGTAGTAATACAGAAAATCGTCATGTCATAAGAATGTCTAACAATATAATTATTATTTTCGATAATCAAAACATTACCTCATTAATTTTTTTTATTTTTTTGTGACGAACTTTCTAACTCTACAATATCATAAGCCATTTGAATATCATCATTTTTTTTTTCAATATCTCATAGGAATCACAAGGTTGAGTTTTCCTCACTACTTTCCAACCTTTGTTGGAATTATCATTAACATAAAACACTTGAGATGCTTGATCCGCTAAAACATGACTCATTTATTTTCAAAAATCTACTCGGATTAACACTCACGTAGCCATATCATTTTTTTTGACTCCCTTTATTTCATCATGCACATCAAACCAATTGCATCAAAATAAGGTCACTCTTCTATCCGGTACAAATTACAACTCAATAACCTCTTTTAAATATCCATAGTAATAAACGTTCTCATCAGGAGTACCGCTATCACCAACTACAACAACACCATAATTTTGAGTTCTTAACTTTTTATCATAATCTTATGCATGAAATCTATATTCATTAACAATATAACCTTTACAATGTGTCAAATATTTGGTAGGACCGCGTGAAAGTGAAACCAGATCTTTCATGATCCGACTATCATCTCCTTTATGCAATTGTGTGACCTATCAAAAAGACTGCATTGAATACTTTAGAATGAGTAATACAATATCAAAATATTAAATTTGATGTTTATGTATTACTTACCCTATCTTTTAATCATTTAATAAATTATCGATTCCATTCTGCATCAGGCAAGTGTCGAACAATATCCTTATGAGTTTGTGCAAATTCTCTATTAAATTAAAGTGAATCATAAATATCATATAGAAAAGAAACTACCCTAAAGGAAATAATATAAATAATACTACATGAGTGCTCTCCATACTTGAGATACAGTAAGACTTCATCACAATTCTTTAATATGTATATGTGTGTTTGTTCCAATTCATCGGCCTCAATCTCATATGGATTTTTAGCTTCCAATTTTTTTTAAATTTGATAAAATATAGATAAACCTCCATTGTATTATTTTGAACCCCCATCATAATTTCATTCAGGCCGGTTGAATTTTGTGTTAATTTTATGCAAATACCTTGAACACAAGGTCATACACTTATTTACGATGTAACCCTCTGCAATAGAACCTTCTGTACATGCCCTATTACCAATGAGAGATTTCAAAAAATACAACCATCAGTCCATAGTATACATCCACTTATGATGAATAGGCCCAACAACCTTAGCTTCAGTAGATAAATGAATAGGCAAGGTGCCATGACATCAAAAAATAAAGGAGAAAAGACCCTTTCTCACTTGCAAAGTGTTATGGGAATTTGCACTTCAATATGTTCTAAATCATCAATTCTCAACTCCTTGAATCCAAGCACACTACAAAAATGAGATAACTCAATAAGTGGTTCACACACTTCTTTGGACAACATACCACAAAGTGCAAGAGAAAGTAGATAGTGTAGAAGAACATGGAAATCATGACTTTTCAACTCAGATATCTTGTGATCTTTTAAGTTCACACATTGAGAAATATTAGATGAAAATACATTAGGTGCTTTCATATTCTATAAGAAAAGACAAAATTTATGCTTATCTTCAGGAAATAATGTGTAGCATGCAGTTGGAACTTTAATTTTCTCTCCCTTTTGGATGAGGTGCAATTTTTGTCTAATGTTTATCTCTTACAAGTCTAATTGAGTGTTAATTGTATCCCTGGTCTTTCCTTTGACATTCATGAATGTCCTCTAAAAAACTTTCACATATATTTTTTTCAATATGCATAACATCCAAATAATGTCCCAGTAAGAGATACTCCCAATATGGAAGTTTAAAAAAGATACTTTTCTTGTTGCAATTATCCTTTCGAACTTTATGTGATATTCCTTTTCTTTGGATCTCTTGATAATTGTTGCCCTTCAACATCTTGTACTTGATTAAGTATTTCAATGCCAAAATTTTTTTTGGTGGTGACCTTTTCTCTTCTGTACCATCAAAGGACTGCTTCTCATACCTCCATTTGTGACAAAGAGAAAGGTAACGCCGATGACCCATAAAACACTGCTTCTTACTGTTAGCCAATTGAATTGAGAAAGTCTCATTAGTACAACACTTACATTCTAATTTTTTATGGTACTCCATCCAGATAAATTTCCATATGCTGGAAAGTCATTGATGGTCCATAACAAAGATGCATGCAACATAAAATTCTGTTTAGTCATTGGTCTCAACACCTATTTCCCATAACTCATTCAATTCCTCTATCAAAGGTTGAAGATATATATCAATTGCATCTCCTCTACCATTTGGATAAGAAATAAGCATTGAAAAATAAAATTTTCTTGTTTCATACACAATCAAGGTGGTTGTAACGACCCAATTTTTTTGGAATCGAAACGTCACACGGTGCTCATGATTCCGAAGGACCACAAGCTAATCCTCTACTAATATCTGTACTTGAGCACTGCACATTATAAATAATAAATACGAAAACTGGCCATAAGGTTCAAAAATATCTAAAAATACTCAAAACTGAAAAAACTAAACACTGATACATCTGTTCGAAAAGCCTATAAACTGCCTGAACAATGAAGTTGATGGGACATGTCCCCAACTAACTCCGTTTACTGAAATTAAACCAGATCTGATGCAATAATAAACTAAGGATCATCCTCGAATGAAGAGGACTCACTGCTATGCCTACTGCTGCTGACTGGGACTGAGCTGCTGGGGGTACTCTAGATCTCGTTCCTCTGAACCTATGGTGTCAAATAAAATACCATAGCGCAAATGCGTCAGTACGGGAATATACCGAGTATGAAGATAAGGTAAGGCTAAATACAAGGGCTTATGCATGAACAATTACTTAAATGAATAATCATGAGAGTACTGAATGAGAACACATACATGAATGCACAAATCATAACTGAAATCATCGTGACTTAAAATACTGAAACTCGAATACCGCCTTACTGTCATCTGAACTCACTACTAATACTGAGATACTGAACAACTGAATCTCCTAATATTGATAGAAGAGTACAGGAATTGAGATCAGTCCTCTCTAGCGAGTGATCTCAGAAATTGATGTTGCTGGAACTGATTAACTGAATCTACTCATATCAATGACTGAATTCTGAGCTTTCTACTCTCGACTAACTGCATCGGAGATCAAACCTCTCTAACGGATGATTCCAAAATCTACTATCAATGATAAGAAAATATTATATTTGAGATCAAACCTATCTAGCAGAAGATCTCTAAATCTTATAATGAGAATAATCACTGAATCTGAGAATGAGATCAAGCCTATCTGACGGGTGATCCCTGGATCTGATAATGAGATTATTCAACTGAATCTGAGATTGAGATCAAGCCTATCTAGCGGGTGATCTATGGATCTGATAATGAGATTACTCAACTGAATCTGAGACTGAGATCAAGCCTATCTAGCGGGTGATCTCTGGATATGATAATGAGATTACTCAAATGAATCTGAGACTGAGATCAAGCCTATCTAGAGGGTGATCTGTGGATCTGATAATGAGATTACTCAACTGAATCTGAGACTGAGATCAAGCCTATCTAGTGGGTGATCTCTGGATCTGATGATGAGATTACTCAACTGAATCTGAGACTGAGATCAAGCCTATCTAGTGGGTGATCTCTGGATCTGATAACAAGATTGCTCAACTGAATCTGAGATCAAGCCTATCTAGCGGGTGATCTCTGGATCTGATAACACTAATACTGAATAACTTTATGTGGGACCATGCCTATCTAGTGGGTGGCCCATGGATCAATAGAACTATCTGAGTTCCTCACTGAAATAGATGATTATATCTGACAATCCTGATTTCTGAGTTCTTTTCTAAAGATTGATACTGAAACTGTAACTGTGGGAGTTCTCACTTAACCGACATGCCTCGAATCTAAACTGGTAGGGTTTAACCTGTAACCCCAGCTAGAAGGGTGTCAGTACCGTGCCACAGGTAAAGACCTCTCTGGTCAAGCCTCTCTAACAGGTGACCCTCCCAGGAAGTCAAGCCTAAGGCAGTATAATAGTCAAGCCTATCTAGCGGGTGACAAGCCTTTTCTAACGGGTGACTCCTGCATCCTATGATGGATACGCAGTTCTGGAGTTCAGGAATTGATCATAACGACTCTTTCTCTCTAACAGGGAGCCTCCATCCCTGCACTTGCTCAGTGCTAGCTCCTACTCACAACTGAAAGACTCTGAACTGATTCTTAACTGAACTTAAACTGATCTGAATCTGTTACTGATCATATTTCTCGAATGATCTGACTAAGTTACGCTGAAGTCACTTGGTTCCGTATCTGATGGAATGCTACTGAATCTCGTTATCTGACTGCATGATACTGAGTTTTGAACTAAACACTTGAATACTACTAGATCTGAGCTGAGTACAGAACTGAGGCTAGATTACTAGCGGTATTGAGATTACTGAGATTTCTTAAGTTCTATATCTGTCTGAGAGTACAGAGTTCTATAACTCACTGGGTTCTGAGAGTTGTGGCTTAACCGAGATTATCGAGGAAACTGACACGGGCTCTAGACTGCAGCTAATTTGTCGGGTATAAATACCCCCAGGACTCGATAACATAAAAGTGAAACATAACCATTCTTGAATAATCAAGACCACGGACATTCATTCACCATCACAATCACTAAAGCATCTCTTTAAGTATTTAGAAATCATAAACATGTAATAGTATAGGGGGACATGCTATTGCCTCATACTCCATTCAACAAGATCTTGCATCAAACACTTAGCATGTATTAAAGTCTTAGCATGTATCGAAGAGCACATAATTGGAGAATTTCATGCTATCATGTCATAATTCATTCACTAAGGCCTTTCAACAAATACTTGGCATGCATGGGCTTGCACAAAAATTGGAGATTTCTAGTCAACATGCTATAATGGCTCTAATTCTTTCACATAAGCATTTTATAAAACATATGGGGAGCATGCTTTGCTTATTCAATAATTTCTACACTTAATTGAGATGAACACATTGTCATATTCGATTTTTACGTAAGGTCAAAACAAGCACGACATTATGGACTCTAAAAGAATAAATTCTGTATAGAGTCGCCACTTACTTTTTAAGAAAAAATAGGAAACCTACTTATTTATTAACAAGTGTGACTTTATTCTTATCTACGAACCAATTTAGATTCTAGGTAAGGGTTCAAATTATTCCGAAGGAAAGGTATTAAACACCCTTCAGAATCCACAAATATGATTCCCGACCAGACTTAGATTTATTAAAAGAAAGAGGAAAAATCAATGTTTATAAATACAGATTTGAAGTATGCATTAAAATAATATAAACAATTTTTATATAAAGAATGTGTAAATTGCATATATTATCGTAAAATATGTGTATAAAAAGTGTATAAAAATAAACAAAAATACATGAGAATATGTATGAAAAAATAAAAAGATTAAATAAAGAAACTTTTGTTCAAAGAAAAGATTACGTAAAATTTTTAGTGTAAAAATATGAATTATTTTATTAAATATCTAAATTAATTTAATTCTTTTATATTAATAGAAACGGCCTAAATTCGCCTAACGCGTGATGAAAGTTGCGTAAATAAACAATATCCCTCCCAACACCCCAAAAATAAAGACTTCACTATAATTTAATATTTGTACAAATGTGAAAGTATAAAAATACAAACATAAAAATTAAAGTTTCTTTGAATGCTATTCCTGGTGAGTATTCTCAATAACCTGTACAAACACTTGTAAATAAAATGTTAGTAACAAATAAATAATTACAAAAAGGTATGTGTACATATATATATTTGAAAAAATATAATTTTATTGAAAAGCGGGCTCAGATAAAACTTTTTTTTTTTTTTGAAAATATAAAGATTTCATCATTGCCCAAAATTTATTTATTACGTATTTATATACGTAATATTCGTCTTTTTATTTGCAAAGGCCTCGAAAATCGACGAAAAATTTCTTCATCGGCTAAAATATTTTTTATATGTTTTTCATTATAGGCATAAAAATGCATGAAATAAAATAACAATGATAATTAAAGCAATTTCATAAAGTAGCAATGATAAAAAATAGTAAAAGATAACAATAATAATAATGAATAATTAAAGCAACACAATGATTAAAGAGCAACACAATTATTAAAGCAAGATAACAATTAAAGCAACACAATAATTAAAGCAATACAATAATTAAAGCAACACAATAATTTACTGATAATAATAAATGGCATAACAACTAAATAAGCAAACATGAAAAAATAAAATCCATCTTTTATAACGTGATGGCCTCAAATATCCAGATGAAAGATAATTTCATTGACCAAGTGTTTTAATACTACTTATATTTAATTATAATTGCAATAATAAAGTAACAATAGCAACATTTATTACAAAGAATTCAAATACAGCAACAACTACTAATAAATACTGAGATAACAATAAAATAATAGATACAAAAAATAATTGAGAATCAAAATAATGATGACATTCATTAAAACTTTACAGCAAAAATAATAAAAGTCAAACAATGAATATGGCAACCAAACAAAATAAGTAGACATAGATCATTAGAACATTGTGAAAAATTTACCAAGATGCGGAAAATTAGAAACACAAAATTTGGCAAATATAAAAAATAACATCAAATCAAACACCAAACCACAGTGAAACAAATCATTGGAAATAATAACTTTATAGCATAAAATCCGTCTTTTATAACGGATTGACCTCCAATATCCAGACGGAGAGATAATTTTATTGGCCATGTATGTATCGGCCCTTAATAAAAAATAACAAAGTTTTAAAAAAAAGTTATAGAAATAATGAATAATCAAAACAACGTTAGCAACAAGTAATTGACATAACTAACAAAGAGTAATTATAATCAATATTGCAGTCAAGTAACAAAATAACAACAAAACATGGTAGCAAATAATGATAAGAACACAACATTAATAAACAAAGAAATCTAAACATTAATAATTAAATAAAGATTCATAAATGGAGTTCAACTTTCTAGTAGCCAACAACCAATAATTAAAATATAAAATTTTAAAATATAACAGGCACTAATCTAATCAATTTTTATAAGAAAACACCTTAAAAGAAATTAATTAAAGAAATCAACAAAGTCATGAAAGAAAAAAAAAAAAAAAAGTAAATAGCGGAGCTTTGTCAGTTTTAACAGAGCTTCACCAACTCCGACAAGATCTGTGAAACGAAAAATCAAACAACCCCATTTAATGTATACTATTAAATAAATCAGCGTCCGAAATGGATTGCTTCAGCGGCTTTCGCCGGAGCAACGCCACAAATATCAAAGCCAAACAGTTCTACAAAATTAAACAGACATGCTTGATGTGAATAGTAAAAAAAAGAAAAAAAAAGATGAAGATAGCAATGAAGAATTCAAGAGAATGGATTTTGATTTTTTTGTAGATAGAGAGAGAGATTAGAGAGAGGGGAGAGAAAGATGAAAATATTTTTGGTGTGTTTGTACGTGGTTTTTTTTTTTTTTTCATTTGTGTGTGTAGTTTGTGTTAATAAAGAAAGAAAAAAAAAAGATATGATTTTTACTTTTTCAAACATAATCCCTTCAATTAGGGAGGGTAGGTGAACATAAGTCAAAAAATAAATAAATTAAAAAGTGAGAAGATTTGAATTTGATTTATTGCGTATTAAAATAATTAAATCGACTCATATTTGTAAATTGTATTAAATAATATACAAAAAATATAAATTTCGGTGTATAATTACAAAAAAATAAAAATAAAAATATAAACAACAAATAAAGATAAAATATAATTATTTATAAATAATTAAAATTATACTACGATATAAAGAATTGCAGTACTATGTTGTATACGTATGCAGAGGATTGTGCAAAAATTATAATAATAACTGATAAAAAATTCTAAAATTTGTGAAATTAAAAGTAATTACTAATAAATCATGTAAAATTAAAATACGAAAATAAATGAGTAAAAAATTATAAAATAATAATAATTATCAATAATTTATTAACAATTGCAAAAAAATATGTAAAAATTGCATTTTATGTCATTTTAACGATCAAAAGTCAAAAAATGCATTTATTGCACGTTTGGAGAGCCAAAATTTACTGTCAACACACATCAGTTAACAAACAACTTGAAGAGGGTTTATCATGAACATCATATGGTATCACATACTAGGGTCAAAGCTTGAAACCTCATAAACAAAACATGAATTAAAAACTCAATAATAGCATGAACTCCAATTTAAATTCACATGAATCATGAAGACTCATAAACATAAGATCTTTGAAATTTAGAAAAGGGTTCTTGAGCTTCTTGGATGAAAGGGACCCAAGAATCAACATCTACATACCTTAGTTTCTTGATTCTAGAAAAGTTAACGGAGGAATCTTAATGATTGGGGTCATGATTTAGGAACCCTAGCTCTTGTTCTTGAACAATTTTGAGAGAAAACTAGTATTTTTGGGTTAAATGAGGTCAAATTCCGTGTTAAGGAGTATATATAGGGGTAGCAAAATGACCGTTTTCGCCCTTGGAATTAAACTGAAAAATTCTGATTTTACATACTGGCGTGACGTGGTGGAATCGCGCCAAATCACTGAAAAATGGACAATTGGAAAATTGGTTGGTGGCGCGATGCGGTGAAAATTGCGTTGCCACCTTGGTTGCGAACTGGAAAGTCACCGCGACGCGGTGGAATCACGTTGGTGCATTGAAAATTGACAACTCTGAAATTAAGCCTTGGCGCGATGCACCATAATCGCAGAGGCTCACTGGATTTTGACGATTGTCATTCTGGCTGGCTCCGCGATGCGCTAAAGTGCCAGGTGGTACACTGTCTCACTAAAATGGCTCTAACTCTTCGCCCAAGTGTCGGATTTGGGCGAATTTGGTATCAACGGAAAGCTTATTCAATTCTCTACATGACAAAAAGTTGATATTAGGGAAATTATACATGTTTAAAATACTTATTACTTGGGAAGACACTTCTCCCCCTTTTTGGGTCGGATTTACACTCCACTGAACACGCTCTAAGGCTCAGACTATGAGAGAATTTTGCGGGGTCTTACAGTGGTAAATTATGAGGAATAAGAACCATAGGCCAAATGCTATGTAAGGTTTTTGAATCCCGAAATGGCTGAAATTCATCACTAGCAAGTCCAAGTCTAACATTACGGGGCTTGGCAACAAATGGAGGATAATGTTCATCAAATAACTTCCATGCTATTGAATCAGCTGGGTGCCTCATTATCCCATCATCAACTCCTTTATCCTTATGCTATGTCATTAGAGTAAATGTCTTTGAAGATATAAACAACCTCTGAAGTCTAGTCCTTAAGGAAAAATAGCGTAAACTCTTTGTTATTATTTTTTTACCTTTGATATTCGTTATTTCTCCGCTATGGGTATCTATTTTCTATCTAGACGCACCACAAACTTTGCAAGAATCGAGTAAGCTATCTTTCTTCTAGTATAACATGCAATCATTAGTGCAAACATCTGTCTTATTGTAAGAAGTTCGAGTTCTTAAATTGTTTTCTTTGCCTCATAATATGAATTTGGAAAATCGGCACCATCAGGCAACAACTCCTCTTTCAACATTTTCAATAACATTGAAAATAGTGCATGACTCCAACGACCCATACTTTTAGTGTGAAGTAAGTTAATCAAATATGAAAGCTTTGATGCTTTTGAATTTTGGTACAATGGCTGCTCGAAATCCTTCAATAGTTTGTAAATATTTTTTTCTTCAAGATTTGGCTCCTCCTCAAATAAATTATCACAATCAGTATGTGTAGGTCCACCATCAAGATTAGGATACAAATCTCTCAATAATTCTTCAACTTCATCTTCACTCTCACATTCTTCCACTTCATCATCATATTCATCTTTAGACTCAGATTCAGATAACGGTTCACCCAAGCGTTCCTCATGGTAAAACCAGAAAGTATAATTCTGAACTATTTCATGTATTTTTAAATGTCTCTCAATTATTTTATGAGTTCCTAAAGTAGTATTGCAACATTTGTTATATGAACATCAAATTTCATGTTTTTCTCCTGTTTTTCCAAAAGCATAATTCAAAAACTTTTTCATCCTCTTTTTGTAGATTTCATTGGATCGATCATTAATAAGTTGCATCCATTGCTTACCAGGTGTCATAACCTTGTAAAATAAAAAAAATTATTAAGTTGAAAAAAAATAAAGAATAAAAAAATTATACTAAGATGCATAGACACATTAATTTTATTGTGGGATTAAAATCTCATGATATTAAACTATAGATAAGTAAAATGTACCAAAAAAAATAAAAAAGTTAAAAAAGAAAAAGTAGTTCTTTTTTAAACGGACTAAGAAGGAAAGTAATACAACTAAATTAAAATGGAGGGATAGTTTAAATTAAGCTCAAATGAGGTGGTCACTAAGTTAAGCTGAAATTTTAACTTCTTTATCAGTCATTCATGATTCTTGTTAAAGAGGTCTGTCAATGAGGTGATTGCAAACTTAACATAAAGGCATAAAACATCGACAGCCCCTCAAACTTGCCATCAAATTTCATCTAGGAACTCGAACTATAGCTTGTTTCAATTAAAAAATATTTCTTCTTGCATATATGGAGAGAAGATTTGGATCCCATTTTGGCACGAGAAGAATTTGAATTGTAGAGACAAAGGTGGTTCAAAAGGTGTTTTAGATTATAGGTTCAAAAATTTTGAATTTCCTTGTGAAAATTCCTGGCTGCGCCACTGGGTGTGCAAATGCCCTTACCTAAAAGGAGAAGTGGACAATTTAAAGGGAAGAAGCACAGAAAAGTCGAGAAGAATCTTTGTCAAGAGGCATATGAATGCAGCACAATTGAGTTAGAATCCTCAACATATTCATGTTCCTAGATGGAGTCACCGTTAGAAAAATTATACACAACATCTAGTTACTTATATAAAATCTCTACATTTTAATATGTGTATAGTAAATGATGGTTTCATGATGTAGGCTCATTTGCTTTGAAAAGAAAAACTGAAGATTTGGTACTGCATACTGAAATGTTGGCTCCGATGGCACTGGAATTTGAAGAAGCAAGACGCCTTAAACAGGAAGAAATTATTCGTGAATATGATTTGTGGGATGACTTAGCCAAGTCAAATGAAGATCTTGTGCAATTGGCTGAAAGTGCCAAAGCCATTGATGCCCGCAAAGACCTTAGATACAAGGTGTCGTTCGAGATAACTCAAACCTAATTCTCACTTGTCGTCAGCATATGTTTATTGCCCAGTTCTTGAAGACGTTAAGAAGAAAAAAAATCTTCAAACTCAATCCCGTCAGTTGATTCTATTTCATTGACTGTGATTCTACAGGCCGGAGAAGCTAAGCTGATAACCGAGCTGGTAGGTATGGATTCTATCAACTATGACATCTTAAAGCAGGCTTATACATTTTGTGTCAATGTGTATGAAAGTGCAGAATTGCTCCTTATTATATAAGCATGCTATTTAGGTAAGGTACAAAAAGTGCAACTTCGGAGTATTGTAAGTGCAAATTCCTCCTTATTACGGCTCACTGATATACTCATCTCAACCTTAAATTTAATAGTCAATCTGCACGATAGATTCTTTTTCCAAAAAGATCTAAATTTCAATCGTGTGAAGCTTATTTTACATGGAATGATTCTGAACTTCCAAACATTTTTGTTATTTTACGGAAAACATTGGAATTGGTAGGGAAATGGGTCGAAATTTCAGAGAGGAGTTAGTAGTTTGTAGACCTGATATCGGATAAGGTAACTAGTTGTAGTTGAGATTAGAAAGTAGGTATACTAGCCTTCTACTCATACGTCTTTGGAACACTCTTACTATCATAAGTAGCTCGTCTCCAAGCAACTCATAAGCATCTAGTTGTTCTGCTTATTCAAAGTTGAAGAGATGGTTTTTCTTCAACCCTATGTAGCTTTATTTCCTTAAGAATTTTATTCTAGGCAAGACCTTAAAGGTAGCTGCCTAGCTGGAGTTGTAAAGTAAAAGGTATCTAGTTCTTTATGGTTCCTGTGTACATTTGGTGGTACTGCTTTTCACTGTTATACTTCCATCCAGATTTGGTAGAACAACTCACAAGAATGTATATCAAATGGACTGAGAAACAAGGTCATAAGGCATGGATAGGTGAGAAACAAGATTCAGATAGTGGTGGTATCAGATATGTGATGATAGATTTAGAATTCAAGTCAGTATACGACTATCTTTCATCTTTCATCTTTCAGGGGAAAGAGGAATCCATTTCATGAGTGGAAGTTCTGAAAATAAGCAAGTAGAACAAGCAGATAAGGATAGAGTAGATAAGCAGAACAAGCAGTTCTGAAAATCCTATAGTTTTCACTGAGATGAGGTCCCGGTGGAGTCGGTCATGCATAAGTGAATGGTGCACTTTGTACCATTAAACAAGCAGATTCCAAGAAGGAAAAAACATCCTGTTTTTTTTGTTTAGAAGGTATATGACACTGAACAGAGGAGGCTTTTCAAGTTAACAGGTAAGGACTATGAAGATACCAAACAACATGAGATTGATCTGCTTGTTCAAAAGACTATAGCACGAGTTGGGTATCTTTCTGACCTTAAAACTGAGGATAATGTTGCAGCTCTTGTTTGTCGGGAAGACCAATTAAAGAGTAAACGACTTTTGATGAAGAAGAGCATGATGTCTTTGGATGCCACTAGAGACGATGAAACACCATCTAGATATGGTCAGCCTATAGCAGAAACTCCAGGAAGTTGTGCCAATAATGCATCAGAATACTTCATCAAAATAAAAAAGGCAAACAATTGGCAATCGAGTTGCTCTACTTGCTCAATGGGATCATAGTGAGTTGATTACTAATTCACTATAGTTCGAGGCATCTTGTAACAACTTGAGAAACTTTGTTTTTCAAGCCCAAACGCCATCTTTGGTTGCACAGTAAACTTGTGGCATATGTTAAATCCCCTCTGCTACAACTTCCAACTAGATTGTCCATCCTATAAACCTCACTTTTCCAAACTATCAATTAAACTTAATTAAGCTACAGTTTTCTGAAATTTTAAGGGATCAATAAAATCATTTGTTTAAAAAAATTAATTAACTATAGCCAAAAAAAAAAAAAAATACCAATATATTTTTTACGCAGAATACAAATCCAATAAGTATATAAACTAAATAAATTTAAAGCAATTTACACAAACAAAGCTTGAAAACGATTCTGAATCTTCAATGACGTAATACGTTTAAATTTTTCTACATACATTGGTGTTCTATAGTACAAGAAAACAATGACGTAACTAATAATCATGGATGAACATGAACCAAACAAACGAAATCTGTTATGGAAGCTGCGATGGAAAACAATGAGATTAGGGCAGAAACGATTTGAGCGTTCAATGAGAAAAATCGATGGAAAACTGATCGATAATGTTGGAGCAACATTTAGGGCGTGATATTTTTTTTGATAATACAGAGAGTTTTTACTTTTTGGCGCCTTAAGGTTTATTATTTATTAAAATTTTTATTAGACAAATTTGGTGCACTTTCTCAAAACTCTAAATTATTTCAATAGGGACCGGTAAATAATTTTCTTAGGACCAGATTTTATACCTTCACAATAAAATGCACAATTAGGGACTGAAATTTAATCTCGTCCTAATAAGTATACTTTTAGAGACGAAATTATTCACTTGAATGTTGGTCTTAAATAGACCTATTTATTGTAATGACATTAGTTATTGAGTTCTTATTGGTTGACCTCCTTCTGTTGTCACTTTATTTTTCTCTTTTTAACTTTAACAATCTTCTTTTCTTGCAGAATTGAGAAAGAAGATGGCTAGGACTTGAAAGATTAATTTGCCTATTTAGAATGCTGAACCTAATAATCAAGATAATGTGGATGCATAGAAGTTTGCTCAAGATTTTAGTGGAATTAGAATAAAAGATAAGCCTTCAAAAGAAGTGGGTACTAGTCAAAGTAATGGTACACCATGCGAAGGTAAACTAGCAGCAATGCTACCTCAAAGAATAAATCATGATGTCCTGTATTGCTTTGGACATCATTGATCAGCTTTACACTCATGATGAATTTCTTGTTCTTGGAAGGGTTGAATTTTAAGAAAAGAAAGTTGGTCATGCTAGTTACGAGAAATTGGCGTTAGCTTATCGTCTTATGACTAAAGCAGTGGAAAGCTTTGAGTTAGAGATTGTTTGTAACTTCTTCATTAGCTAGTGAACTAAGATCTAGAGTTTTTTTTTTTTTTTCTATTCTTTGTGGTAGTAGAACCTAATTTCTACTTGGAAAATGTTGCTAATTGCTCTTTTTGATCTTTGTAATTTTTGTGCAAGCTTAAAGATGATGAATGAATAGTTTGTTATGATCGTGTATTTTGTACTGTTATCTTCCTCAATATGATTTATTTAATATGCTTTTCTTTGATTAAAATGTCATAATTAAAGTGCATCATTAATGACAATACAACATGTAAATTCTAGAAAAGTTTTATTGACAATTGTTCTTGCCGCTAAATAAATGCCACTAAAACTTAAGGCCTTTTGGCCGCAATAGTTGGTATTTTGAGTTGCACTCTTTGAAAGTGTTGGTATAACTTTTAGTGACATTGAATTCAAATGACGATTAACTAAATATCGATAAAAGCTTTAGCGATAATTTGTATTGCCATTAAAGTGCATATTTGTTGTAACTAATTTTTTTTCGTTGTAGTGAGATGATATCCACTAATTACCTCGTCTATGTGGAACACTGTAAAAAGAAAATATTTTATTCATAGTGATTGACACAACTGTTGGATAATAAAATTTTGAGTTGAAAAAACAGTAATCTAGATGAGAAAAATATCGTAATAATTATTTTATTGATTTTAATATGTGAGTGTTACAATCTTTATGAATCCTCTGATTCGTCTTTCAAGATATAAAATTTAAGGGCTTCTAGATTGATCTTGAATCTGAACTTGATTTGGGAGTTTGACGGACTTGATCTTGACTTGTACTTGAATTCAAGGGCTTTGGGGCTTGATCTTGAATCTTATGGTCTTAATCTTGAATCCTGATGAACTTGAATTTGAATGCTTGAGCTTTGTTGAGAAATTGCGGCGTTTGATCTACGAGCGTTCTTTTTTTTTATTATTATTAGAGTTGTTTGTCCCTTTTCTGAATTATGAGACCCCTATTTATAGTTATGGAAAAGAAAGAGTCATGATGAAGATTGACTTCCTTTGACCAATTAAATTCAAGTGACGTGACGCCTTTTATGGGTTTTTGATTTCACTAGGCCTGCTGCATCATTTTGTCATGTGGCATGATCCTATTGGCTCCTTCACTTGACTTTGCATGCAACGTCATTCGACACGTGGTACTCATTTGAGACTCTAGAATATGACAATATCTTGGACTTTAGCAAAGTGGGCTCATCATTTGTAGCTCAAATTAATGAACTAGCCCAATAAAAATTGGGCTTTAATTAAATCGATATATGTTTGGATTTAAATAATCAGTCCAATTTTATTAATCCACAATATTTATTTGGGACTAATATATTTTAAATTTAATATAATTTGAATTTCGTATAAATTTTTAATTTAATAAAATTTCGTTGTCCGCAAGTGCTCCTACTTCAAGACTTGTCGGAATATTTATTTTTTTTTCAGATTGAACTTGAAGTACGTACCATTATATATCACGTTCAATAGAAATGAACATATTTGCATGGAAAGAAAAGAATAACTAATTATTATTTTTTCGATTTCAATGATCATCATTATGTGTCATTTTTTCTTTCGTACACTACAATTGACATGCAATTGTTTCTTCTATTATGGTCACATATAATGGTAAGAGACTTTTGTGGATTTGCAACGTTGCTTTTTTTTTTTCTTTTTTTTTTTAACATTACTCCATGGCCCACCACTAGACTAAGTTTTAATAGGACGTAAATTGTGAGAGAATTAAGCCTGTAGGGGGTGATGCCACCCATTTTTTCTTGTCTTTTACAAGAATTGGGATACCCATTAATATTGGGTAAGGGTAGTTCTCTCCTACATCGACAGAAATTTATATCGCCATCTTTTTTTCATCCTTATAAATACCCCATATTCTTTTATCATACAAAGCATCAATTTGCAAGATCTATTAGAAATACCTCTAGTTTGAGTTTCCAGAATCAAAGTTAAGGTAATTTTTTTTTTCTTTTACTTTTTTTTTTGTATTTTTTCTTCTTTATTTTTTTGTAGGGTTGAAGTAGATAGCAATATGCAACAATCTGCTTAAGGTGCGAGAGTTTAACTTTGCCTCCGTACACCTTAAGACTGACTAATTTGGCTTCAAGTTTGGTGATTATGCAACACTCAGCTTAGGGTGCGAGAGTTTAACTTTGCCTCCATACACTCTAAGACGGACCAATTTATCTTCAAGATGGTGGCTATGCAACAATCGACTTAGGATGTAAGAGTTTAACTTTGTCTCCGTACACTCTAAGACAGACCAATTTATCTTCAAGATGGTGGCTATGCAACAATTGGCTTAGGATGTGAGAGTTTAACCTCGCCTCCGTACACTCTAAGACCGACCAATTTGGCTTCAAGATAGTGGCTATGCAACAATCGGCTTAGGGCGCGGTGCGAGAGTTTAACTTCGCCTCCGTACACTCTAAGATCGACCAATTTGGCTTTAAGATGGTGGCTATGCAATGATCGACTTAGGGTGCGAGAGTTTAACTTCGCCTATGTACACTCTAAGATTGACCAATTTGGCTTCAAGATTGAGGCAATTTCCTTTTTCTTTGAATAAAGCCAAAATATAGAGGAAATTTCTGTCTGCAAACGTTTGTACAGGTATTTTATCGAACTTCAACTTTGTTTTTAACTAAACCTCTTTTTTTCATGCAGATTGTAGCAATGGTTCACTTTAAAGACTATACCTCTTCATCTTTCAAGAACAAGTATCTCCTTACTAAGGCTGATGATGGTATAATTTTATCCAAGCTATTGATTCACACTCCAATAATCGGTAAGTGTGAGGATCCATGGCTACCCTTGATGAATTCTCTTCATATATCGGACTGGACTTTTGAAGATGACATTGGTTCTAATAGATCTCTTAAAGTATGGACTCTTTAAACTCCAAACCAATGTCAACTGAATATTGCGAGCCCCCTTCCTTGCTTAGGGCACCGAATACTCCAGAGAGACGTACTTTGGGGAAGTACTATGAAGGTAGATGGTGAATTTCATCATACTCAAGGATACTAGGAATGGGCCGAGGACATATTAGCTAGGAGTCGCCAAACATTGAACGCAACAAAAGTATATGATGCCGTTTATGCTTCTCTGTTTACCTATGATCGAAGTTCAAACATATTGCAATCCTTTTTTGAAGCTTGGTGTTCAAGGACAAACATGTTGCTGACATCGATTGGAGAGTTATATATATCCCTTTGGGGTTTACATGAAATTAGGGCCTACCAATTGGAGGTCTTCCTTATAAAAAAAGTAGTGCCTATATTCAAAGAGCTCACCGGTGTTGATGAAAAGAATGAGAAATTCATCCCCAGTACATGTGAATTCTTATTTAGCCTTTCAGTATCTTCAAGAAGGAGAGTCTCATAATCCAAGAGTTACTCTAAGAAAGTGGATAAAGTTTTAGTGTAAAAGAGTCTAGAGATATGAGGTAGCTCCAGTGAGGAAGGAGAAAAAATTTGTTTGCTTGAAGTCAACACATAACCCAATAGGGACTATTCCTAACGCAGCAAAGTGGTTAAGCGCAGAGGATGCAATATTTTCTAAACTTGGAGTATGGTATGAACATAGGGTTGATACATGTTTGGCGGCATTATTACCATGTTGGTTATGCACCTTTGTGTTTCCTTCTAAGGATGGGGATTTCATTCTCCCAAAAACTTTTAGAATTCCAGCTATGATAGCCAATAAGCAAACTTTTAGTCTGGTCGTTCCTATCTTGTCAAGCATTTATAAAGGTTTAAACAGGATTACCAAATGTTCGCAGCTTGAGAAAATCAAAGTCTTTTTTCCAATCCATTATGTGTATGGTTGGCTTGCTTACTATTTCAAGACACATTTTCTCTAACTAATGGGCCATCCAATCCGTTAATGGTAGCATATTCTAGAGAAGGTGTTGCAAGATATTTTTATAAAGAGCATGCCAGAAAGCATATCTATTGAGGAGATAACATTTCTTGGACTTCTACCATGCCGAACAAGTCCAATATTCACTATTTTGTGGATAATGACAAAGATGCCGATTCAGAGATAAATTATTATTTGAGCCTCTATTTTAACTTTTTTTCTTTCAAGTATGAAGACTCATTGATCCTCAGCCATACAACCCGTATCGATTTAGTCGTCAGTTTGGATTCTATTAAAACCTCCCTGGTAGCTTAGCAAATGATATTCGCAGTGCATCACTTGATGAAGGACTCAGATTTTATCGTATTTATGTGTCGCATGGATCCATGGAAAAGACAAATTTTCCTATGGCCATACCTAATATGCGAAAGTACTCCTCTACTGCGTATAAATCTTGGTGGGAAAAATTTCATGGGAACTTTCTTGAAGCTAACTTGCATACTTTGGTGAATGTCGTGGGTCCTATTACCAACACTCCTCAAGAACATGGCGAGGAGGTTCCAATTGTAGTTAAGACTGTCATTTTGAAATCTAAAGTAGTCATTCCATACAATGTAAAGGGCCCTTTATGTGTAGAAACTCAAAAAGAGGAGCCGTCTGCCTTGACTCAACAGGCTTTCAATAAATGACCATTTCAAGACGAGAGAGATATTAGTCATGGAGATCGTTGTTGGAAAAAGGTAAAACCATCTTTGGACAAGCTAGGTGATTCTAGATCCCATGTGGAGATTCTTGCTAGTGATGATAGTTTATTGAAGACTTAGTCATCAATCGAAAAGGTAATGACTTAACTCTCTACTATTTTATAGTAGATGAATTACCTTTACATACCACTCATATGATGTTTTTCTTTGTGTGTGCATCCAAAAAATTTCTAAGTTTTGGACGATCCTCACCAAAGTAAGCCACAAGATAATAGTGAGTCTGTAGTAGGTTCAAACTCAAGAGATTTACTTCTGCCATCCAAAGAGGTCACTTCTAATCCTTGCGGTAAAGTCAAAGCAAATGTAGAATCAAACCTTCCCTGGAAACCAGCGGTAACCATGTCTATTTTTAAAGGCAAGAGGGTTATCTCAGAGCTTTAAAAGGAATTTATCATGAAGGCTTGGGCAAGTATCCATACCAAACTTGCAGGCCTTACTCCGAATCGTGCTTCATCTATCTAAGATGACGTCAAAGTTATACTTAACGACATGAGTGGAATGAGTGAGGATATTTCCCCTTTGCAAAATTTATTGGGGTCTTTCTTTGGGCTTGTGACTTTTTATGACCAAGAATGATCTATCCTTGTTGATAAAACCACCATAGTTAAAGAGTCAGAGCCATATTTGAAACACAAAAAACATCTTGAGTTTGTATTAAGAGAGAGAGATAAGAAATTTGAAGAGGTTTCTACCGCTTGCAAATCTCTTGAGAAGGCAAGAAAGAAGGTAAACAAGTTAAAAACTCGTAGAGATGCTGCCAAGCAAGAAACTACAGAGATGGAATCCAAAGTTTCAGCTACTGAAGAAGAGTTTTCCTAGTGTTCTAACATCTCTTTAGAAACAACAAATGCCTCAAAGGTCGCGAAGAATAAGCAGCAAGTCTTAGAGGTTGCTTTACAAGATTTAGTCAATTATAAGCTATACTTAGATTAGCCTTAGGAGATGTTTACTTTCTTTCAAACCTTCTTGTTGCTTTCTTCAGCCTTTTATTGAGTAGTTGGATCTATTAGTTGTAATAGAAACTCTTTTTTTATATTGTACATTTCTCTTAGTATTCCTTTTGAATCTTAATTTCAAGAATTGTTTGTTGATTTTGATGTGTTGATGTTGCAGTATTAAAATCTGGCTTTCTCTTCAAACTTGTTGACTATTGTCTTCACGTCTTTGTCTCACAACCGGGTTAGACTTGAAACTTCAGTTTGGAAACCTTAAGAATTAAAGCTTTTGACTTGCAAACTTGATAATTGTATGTTTGACAGATCTACGCCCTAAACTGCAGGTTTTGGGTATTCTAAATCCTATTGAAAGAGCTTCATTTCTTTTTGATAGGTTGCCCCTATTGAGCCACATGTATTTGGCATAAGTTCAAGACTTAATTGAGATGTATGCAGGCTTAACTTTCATATGACGGATCAAGCAAGGACATGTATTTTTTTTGACACTCATGTAATTGAACACAGAATAAAATTCCAAGAACCTACGTATCTCAGTAAAAAGGATCAAGTCATAACGTTGTTCTGCAGTGAGTGGTTTTTTTGTGTCCTATATTTTGCCTAGACTTTCTCTTTCGAGGTTTTCAACCTAGTGGACTTTTTCTTTGAGTCGTACACAGTTTATATTCTTGCGGGCTAGGAGTGAACATGCAGTTTATACTCGTTCCTTAAGGAGTGTTTCAACTTGAAGACTTTGCTCAAATTTAAAGAGTTTGGCGACATACAATTTAGACTCGGATTTTGAGGAGCATTTAAACTTAAATACTTAGCTCAAATTTGAAGAGCCTGGTGATATACAGTTTAGGCTCGTGTTTTAAGGAGCATGTCAATTTGGAGATTTTTCTTGAATTTGAAGAGCTTTGTGATTTGAAAATTTACCACGCAATTTGATATGCTTTGTAGCATTTAGCTCAAATTTGAAGAGATTGGTGATATACAATTTAGGCTTGTCACTACTAAAAAAAACAAGAAAATCGACCACATGTGGTCGTTTTTTCTACATTTTCGACCACAAAACCGACCAAAATGTGTGGTTGGTAAAAGCGTGGTAGCTTTTTAAAAACTGACCACATGTGGTCGGTTTTTTGAATTTTTTTTATATTTTAAAAATCCATTATTATTTTTTAAAAAAGAAAAAAAAGAGTTAAAAATTAAAAAATGCAAAATAAACCGACCATAAGTGGTCGATTTTTTAAATTAATTAATTATTTTTTTAAAAACCGACCACTTGTGGTCGGTATTTTTATTAAATTAATTTTAGAAAATAACTGATTTTAAAAATTAATTAATTAATTAATTAATTATAATAAATCGACCACATGTGGTCGGTTTTTGTAAATTTTTTCTAGAAAACCAACCACTTGTGGTCGTTTTTTTCTGGTAATATTTTTTTAAAAAAATAAAAACTTATACATGCTACATTCCATCAACCAGCCAAACAAACAAGCATACAATATATATGCAACATTCCATTCAAACAAGCAGCATACAATACAAGTATAAAAACATACAAAAGTGTAAAAACTATAACTTATGTCTAAATCCAAACTACAACACATACAAAAATAAAAAAACTACCACTCATCATTATCGTCTTCGGCTTCCGCATCCTCAGCCGCACACACAGGATCTGATTCCTCATGTCAGGGGGCCTAGACCTTTTGCAGTTCGAACTGCATCACCAGGACATGAAGGAAGAATCCCTGCAGATCGAATAAAAGAGCAGAACTGCTCCTGCAACATCCTGATTTATGATGTTGTTTCTTGCTCCTTCTCCTTCACCCTCTCTCTGTGTGCAACAAGCTCTTCATTGAGTTTAGAAACCCTATTTTTTAGTGATTCAACGATTTTTTTATCAACTGATGAGGTATAGGATGTAAGGCCGGACGAAGACCTAACATTCTTACCAAAATACTTTCTGGGGTATCCGCAGTACTGGCCTCTAACTGTAGGACCCACAATTTCTTGCCATAACTCCTCCTCCACATGTTCAGGTATTGTGTCACCCTGACTTTCAGGAGGCTGAGTACTACGATACTCATTAACGAGCTGCATATATTTGTCCTATATTCAAAGTAAAGTTAAAATAAATAGTAAGAAAATATTAAAGTACTTGTACTTGAATAATATCAACTTTGAGAAAAAGATTCATAAATTCAAAATTTGATTCTTACATGGGAAGCTTTTGCACGAGGCTCAACCCAGACATCTTCATCAGTTGGGTTCTTTTTCTTCTTCACATGCGTTTTCTCGAATAGCTCATCGTATCTTACCTTCTTACTTATTTTTTTCCTGCATATGAAAGAATTATTAATTTTCAAATAATTTAAAATTTAAATAGAAACGAACATTTAAAACTGTAAAAGTTACATATCATTTTCCCCCACAACAATCATACTAACTGCATACGCAGTATGTAGAGAGCCACCCTTGGATGATGCCCTGGCTTTCTTTCCTTTGTCACTTAATAATTGGTATTCTTCGCTATTCCAATAGCGAAGATACTCTTTCCATATGGGTTTGAGTATAAACCTTGATCGTACCCTGTTGGTTCTGGCATATCCAACAGATCGTTAAATCTGGATCTAGCTCTTCTATAAAAATTTCTCCTTATAGCATATTCATTCGCGTCATCCCACCAGTAATATTTCTACAAAAAAACAAAGATATAATATTCACTCTTTTGTTCTAACAATGAGTTAAATAGTCGATAAGTTTAATTCTTACATGCCATTTTTTAAACATTTGGTCTCTGTCCTTTTCTGAAATATTTTGTCAACTGGTTCAATAACCGTCGAAGTGCCGACAAATGTATTTACTCGCAATTTTTCCAACTCCATCATCCGGCCTAAACCTACAACATAAGATCAAACAGTAATTTTATAGAGAATAATAATACAGTAAATGAAAAATGAATAATGTTGTTATATTTAGAAATCTTACCCTATCCCATATGGAATAATATACTGCCTTCGATAATCATCTCAGTCTCCGAGCTGCGGAGCAAGTGCTGGTGGATGCACCATCGTGGACGAATCTGAAGCACCAAATAGAGTGCCTCCAAGATGAAGACCTGACAACCCAATAGATCCAGCAAAATCATTGTGAGAACGTGGGTGACTTCTAGCAGTGCGTACTGATGATGGTAGATGTCCAGATGTGCCAGCGTTTATCCGATAGTACTGTGATGGCGATGGCATGGTGATGGGAGCAGAATGAGTCGGTGTAGACCCATGAAGTGATTCGATATGCGTAGGAGTAGGAACTGAAAGCTGCGACAACCTAGAATATGAGGGTCGTGCTGGCGCGTCAGCAAACCGACCCTCAGATAGATGAATACCTATCGGTCGTCTATAAGATGAAGGTTGTTTTTTCTTTTTTGTTTTTCTAGGATCAACTTTTTCCTTACCTTTGTCACCTCTACCTGCCATCTAAATTATATAAAGTTAACAAGTAGTTAGTTCTTACAAAATTAATATATAAGAAAACATTCCAGGTAACTAATTTCAAGTTACTAATTCACATTTCAAATCGCTCCAACAACATGAGATAGACAAGAATATTTCAATTACTATATAAATTATGGAAAAGTGAAAACAACAATCTTACACAATATATTACATATCAATCTTAAACAAGAAACATAAAGGTAAATAGTACAAAACATAAGGACATCAATACATAATAAATACAACCTACACAAACTAATTCTCCTCTCCTAAAGATTCTCCACTAAACCATTCACCCTCTTCGAAAGTTTCCTCATCACCTACCCACTTAGCCTCTTCTTCTGCAATATTAACTTCTTCAAATATATTTTTTGGGTGATTCAAACTATCCACTAAGTCAATGTCCACTAGCTGGTGATCAATCTACATTTTATTTTGATACGCAATCTCCAACACATTCTCAACTTCCACCCGTCCTATAGGCTTTGTTTTGATTAAACCCACCAATCAGACTTACCACTGTACAATGGATAAGGAGTATAATATACTTGTTTAGAATTTCGCGCTAGCACAAATGGATCATAAACAGGATACGACCTATTGTGCTTCACTTCAATGATGTTATGCTCCTTATGTACTCTTGTGCCTCTTGTGCTTGGATCAAACCACTTACCTCGAAAGAGAATATTTTTTTTTATTAGGAAACCAGCATACTCTAGTTCTAAGATTTCGTGTATGATGCTAAAGTAATCAAAATCATTATCACTCTTAACCCAAACACCACTATTGTTTGTTTTCCTTGTTCTGGAGTGTTCTTCGGTGGAAAATTTAAATCCATTTACTGTGTAATGGGACATTGTATGAGCTTCAACTGGTCCCAAAGAAATATCTCTCAACAAATGATCGTATACGACTGCATTTGGTGATTGGTATACCTAAAAATATTATACATATATATATATATATGTTAGTTGAAGAATGTGTAAATGTTTAAAATTTGTAGAAATATTAGTACACTTACGAACCTCATATGTAAACCATATTGGAAAGGATGCATACACTTGATTTTTATGCAATTGAGTCTTAAATGAACTGAAGATCCAACATGCAAAATGCAATTAGTTTCCTTAAGGGAATGGGTAAATAAATAAGATATGTTAATTTTTAATCTCCTTACTTCAGAGAGGGCTCGATTTTCGGGCAATTCAGCAAGACATACAAAGTTGCTGATTTGTGTTCCATGGTAGTGAGCCGGCGAAATATGGTCTTTTTAACCTTACAACCAGATTGATTAAAAATTGATATCAGTTGTAAATGAGGCTCATTCTCATTGTCCTGATGACGATTCGGTTTATTTCTTGAACAAGCAACTTCATCACGAAAGTATTATGAGCATAATTGAGATATTTCTCTTGCAAGATATGCCTCAACTATAGATCCTTCCACCCTATGTTTATTTTTGGGACCTCTTTTCAATTTTCCAATTGCCCTGCACAATCCTAAGATTAGATGTTTACTATATTAAAAAAAGATATGTATGAATTTAAATATGTTACAATTGCTTACCGTTCGAATGGATACATCCACCTAGTTTGAACTGGACTGCCTAGCTGAGCTTTGTGCACAAGGCCAATGGAAAGATGTTCCATCACATCGAAGAACCATGGAGGAAAAATCTTCTCCAACTTGTTGATGATAACAACAATATTACTTTTCATTCGCGCCAGATTTTTTTCTTTTAATGTGGTGGCACATATGTCTTTGAAGAATAAACTAATCTCTGCTATTGGTTTCCATATGTTTTCAGGTAAACTAATAAAAACAATTGAAAGTAATTGTTCCATGAAAATATGATAATCATGGCTTTTCATTCCATGTAAGATTCCTTGTGCCATATCAACCCTCTTTTCCAAATTTTAGACATATCCATCGGACATTTTTAAACTTTGGACCCACTCACATATTTGTTGCTTTTGATCCAACTTGAATGTAAAACTATCCTTGGGCTTAAGAACATTGCCATTGGGACCCTCCTGTAAGTGTAATTCTCTGCGTTTGTGTCACGCCTCAAATCCTATTGGGGAGGACCGGCACCTGTAACCGAGGAGGCTCGAGAGAACCAGTTCATAACCTTATACTTCCCATGCATACCTCTATGACAACCCAAAATTCGGACAACATCATGTCGCATATAAAAGGAAATAATCACCTGTATAAGCTCGAGCACACATATATATGTATATACAATACTTGGCCGTTGAAGCCATCACGTCTATTAACAAAACACCACCTTGACTGTACATTAGGTCTACAAAGCCTCTAGACAATACACAGAGTTTAACTAAGGTCGGGACACACCCCGCCATATAACTAACTTCTATACAATACCAAAAGTGACTGGATATGACATGGAAAGCCCCGAAGCAAACTGGAGCTCACCAAAAGCAGCTGGATATCCTGGCTCCTACTTGTGCGGTGTATGAGCTGATGTACCTGTGCCTGCGGCATGAAATGCAGGTCCCCCGTGGGGGACGTCAGTACGAAATATGTACTGAGTATGTAAAGCTGTAGATAATCAATCACATATGATATATGAGCTCAATAGAAATCAGAAACAAGTGAATAAATCATAATAGGAGTGGACCACACTTACTAGAACTTGTGACAACCTGTACATTGTAATTATTCAATCACTTTACCTTCGTTCTTATCATCTTTGTAATTATTACTATACTGTACTGTGACCATTAGGCTACCCCAGTACATATCAACTGGGATCGACCCATGATAGGCTTATGCCCTTGGGATACCACCCGATAAGAGAGAACTTCCATCACTTAGTTCAATTAATCTTTGAGATTGTTATTTCGGTCGCCACCGCATTTTTGATACTTTGAAACAATGATACATCAATAAGAGACATATAAATAGACCATCAATGTAATAACAATGAAGTAAGAACTCATTGGCACATCAATGAAGTGTTTTGGAGTCATTAATGCCATATCAATGAAGTTGGAACTTATTGGTATATCAATGAAAGGTTTTGGAGCCATTAATAGCACATGGATCTTGTTTGAGTAACCGGATACCTTCTGACATTCATTAGTGCAATAAACATGTAAGATTTGGAAAACAAGTAAGTATTGGAATGTCTTGACATCTTGTAGGGTGGAAACAAGTTCATTGGTAACGTAGGACATCATACAAAACCTTTATGGATCACATGTTATTGAATAACTTTGAAAACTTTCTTAATAGAACAATTGTTCACTTTTATACCAAAGATATGGTATAGAGTATGCTTTGCATACCTGACTGTCAACCTTCAATACTCGTCCCAAATAGACTTCCCGTCTTTTCGGATTATTTATCTACAATGAACATATATAGCAATCTAGTATTAGCAACCAAACGTCACAATTCAATTATTTGAATTCACCAAACTACTGGTTAAGTAGTAAGCCTTAATTACACCATAAAGGGTGTCACTTTAACCCTCTTATACTCCAATTACATTCACATGTCATGCATATTCATACAACATCCTCCAATATCAAGTTTGGATTCATTTATCTTTCCAACCAATCCATTAAACCAAATTGAGCCATAGACATAAATAATCATCAATTCAATAGTATATCACCATATCCACCTTCCATAACTCAATTACCATATCCAGCTTCCACAATTCGATACAACCAAACCATGCAAAATAGTCCATAACCCTATTTCCATCACCTTTCAATAACAACCAATACATATAATCCTCTATCACACATATACATATGGAAAAGAACAAAGGCAAACAATATTCATACCATAGAATTCACCTCTTGATTATGCAATCCTGTTTGCACAAATAATAGGTGTCATTTGAAGCTCTCGAGATGACAAACACAGTTATCAGATTACTTTGGAATTTCTATGGTTGATTCAAAAGTAATTTAAAGGTCAAATTTGGCTAGGGTTTGTTCTTTCTCAATGATTGATGATGAAAATGAGTTTTTGAACTCATATACATGTATATATACACATATTCCCGTCCATAATATAATAGAAAATGACCAAAATGCCTTTAAAATTTAAATAATATCAAATCTGTCCTTTGGTGGACTGTTTTGACAAGCTAAAGTAGATCGATCATCACTCTTTGCTCCGATATCGGATTTGGGTGAAATTGGTATAATTGGAAGGATAATTCAAAGGGCTTTCATTTCATATAAAGTAGGCCACCCAGTTCGTCCTGTACAAGGAGTTATGATCGTTTGAAGTTGACCCTAAAAATCTGTTTTGATAGGCTGAAGTAAAACGAGTATAACTCCTTACTCAGACGTTGTATTTGGATGAAACCAATTGCATTGGAAAGAACACTCAAAGATATTTCTTTTCATAGGTCACATCTCTCCCAGTTAATTACATTAAGGGAGTTATGATCATTCGAAGTTGACCCAAAAATTCGGCTGGCCTCAGTAGTTCGTGTGCAGGAAATTTTCCTGCACATTTACTATTCCCAAATATCCCGGCCACCATTTTATAGTTTCGAACATGCTCGATTATATCCGAAACCTATCCGTTTTTAGAAATCTGTATATCATTGGAAAGTTTATTCAATAAACTTCACATGGAACCATCGACAGGCAAATTTCGGTATAAATAAAATAAAAAATTAATTCCATATAAATAAGACCAATACACGTACTTGAATACGCCAATACATGTACTTGAATACGGGGTGTTACATCCTTCCCCCCTTTAGGACATTCGTCCTCGAATGTTAGCGTAGTTATTCAATCAAAACAAGTTCAAGTCCATCATTAATATTCACATCATCACATAAATACTATGCATATATAAAAAAAAAAACTTACTTGTTAATGTTCTAACTCCGTTTCTTGAACTTCCTCTTCATCTTTGAACAAATGAGGGTAATTATATTTCATTGCTTCCTCAGCTTCCCATGTAATCTCTTTCCTTTGACGATTTCTCTAACGTACTTTCACAGATGCTATCTTTTTATTTCTCATCTTCTTAACTTGGCGATCTAGAATAGCAATAGGCACTTCCTCATAGGTAAGATTTTCCGCAACTTGCACATCCTCAATAGAAGTGATATGTGATGGATCTCCGATGCACTTTCGAAGCATTGACACATGAAATACCAGATGTACTGATGAGAGCTCTTGGGGTAGCTCTAATTCATATGCAACTTGTCCAAACCTACGAGTGATCTTATACGGGCCAGGTAACATTCCATAAGCAGGAAAATCATTAACAGTCCACATTAGATATGCACGCAGATTGAAATTCTGTTTAAGTGAGATATCCCAAGTTTCAACCCCCTCATGCCATAAAATTTGAAGTTCATCAATCAAAGGTTGCAAGTAGACATTTATTCCGCTTTTTGGATTACGCGGGCCAAGAATAATACAATTCAGAAATATATAGGGACTTGTCATCAATATTTCAGGAGAAAGATTATACGGGGTGATAAATACAGGCCAACATGAATATGGTGCAACACCAACTGAAAAAGGAGAGAAGCCATCCGCACATAACCCCAAACGAATATTTCGTGGCTCAGCTACAAAATCTGGATAAATTGCACCAAAATGCTTCCAAAACTCTCTATTAGATGGATGACACATAACACCAGTGGGCCTTCTATTTTCACTGTACCATCTCATATGAGGAGCTGAGCTGTTTGAAGCATACAACCTCTTCAACCTTGGTATTAGAGGTAAATAATGCATTGCCTTAATAGCAATTTTATTTCCACCACAACCACGCTTATATCGAGGGTGCTGACAAAACTTACAGGACTCTAGGTTAGCATCTCCCTTATAGTATAACATGCAACCATTTTCACAACAATCAATTCTAAATGAGGAGAGACCTAACTTTAACACCAATCTTTTTGCCTTATAGAAAGAATCAGGAACCTCTAAGCCGGGATCAAATAACTATTTAATAAGGTCTATCATTGAGTCAATTCCTTCTTCAGTAATATTCTAGTCAGATATAATACTTAATAATCTAACAACAATAGCCAAACGAGAGTGCGAACACCCTTCAAACAAAGGATGACTAGCAACATGCAATTATTCATAGAATTTTCCCGCTTCTCTATTGGGAATATCTTTGACATTTTCCCTAAAGTCACCCCCGTGTTGCATCCCAAAAGCATCATGCACCATTTTTGTCATCTTAGTATCTTGGTAGTTATTATGCCCTGCAGACCTACTACTTTCACCAACGACAAAGTTATTTTTCTCAACATCACCATCAATAGAACACAATCCTTAAAAGTCCTCGTGAAACCCCCTTCTATAAAGATATTCCTTCACAACTTCTTCTTTTAAAAGACATGTACCATCACATCTAACACAAGGACAACGAATAGCCCAAAAACGTGACCAAGCATCAAGTGTCTTAGCATGTTTAACAAATCGTCTGACACCTTCAATAAATTCCACCATAAGACACATTCTATTATCATTATTCCGTTGATATATACAACTATAATCAGGTTCCATCTACACAGTCAATCAGATTCAACTAATTAGTTCAAGTCACAAAAGTTCACATTTCAAGTACCTAAATTCAAAATGAAAAGTACCTAAATTCAAGTTAGCAAACTAAACCACATTCAAAATAAAAATTCATATTTCAAGTACCTAAACTTCAACATTTTCAAGTCACTAAGTCATCTCCTAAAACAACAAACTAAACTACCATTAAAATGATAAATTCACCTTTCAAGTACCTACACATAATTAATTTCAAGTGACTAAGTCACCACCCAAGTTACCAAACTAAACCATAGTCAAAATAAAAATTCACCTTTCAACTACTTACACTTAATCAATTTCAAGTGACTAAATCATCTCACATGTTAGTAGAACAAACCACTTTCAAAACAAAAATTCACCTTTCAAATATCTACACTTAATCAATTGCATGTGACTAAGTCACCTCACATGTTACCAAATTCCATCACATTCAAAACAAAAATTCAAAATTCACATGTTACCAAACTAAACCACATTCAAAACAAAAATTCAAGTGAATAAGTCACCTCACATGTTACCAAACTAAACCACATTCAAAACAAAAAATCACCATTCAACTACCTACACTTAAACAATTTCAAGTGACTAAATCGTCTCACATGTTAGTAGAATAAACCACTTTCAAAATAAAAATTCAGCTTTCAACTATCTACACTTAATCAATTTCAAGTGACTAAGTCACCTCTCAAGTTACCAAACTAAACTACATTCAAAACAAAAATTCACATTTCAAGTACCTAAACTTCAACATTTTCAAGTCACTAAGTCATCTCACATGTTAGTAGAATAAACCACTTTCAAAACAAAAATTCACCTTTCAACTATCTACACTTAATCAATTTCAAGTGACTAAGTCACCTCCCAAATTACCAAACTAAACTACATTCAAAACAAAAATTCACATTTCAAATACCTAAACTTCAACATTTCCAAGTCACTAAGTCATCTCACATGTTAGTAGAATAAACCACTTTCAAAACAAAAATTCACCTTTCACTATCTACACTTAATCAATTTCAAGTGACTAAGTCACCTCCCAAGTTATCAAACTAAACTACATTCAAAACAAAAATTCACCTTTCAACTACTTACACTTAATCAATTTCAAGTGACTAAATCATCTCACATGTTAGTTGAATAAACCACTTTCAAAACAAAAATTCACCTTTCAACTATCTACACTTAATCAATTTCATGTGACTAAGTCATCTCACATGTTACCAAATTCCATCACATTCAAAACAAAAATTCAAAATTCAAGTACCTATACTTAATCAATTTCAAGCGAATAAGTCACCTCACATGTTACCAAACTAAACCACTTTCAAAACAAAAATTCACCTTTCAACTATCTACACTTAATCAATTTCAAGTGACTAAGTCACCTCCCAAGTTACCAAACTAAACTACATTCAAAGAAAAAATTCACCTTTCAACTACTTACACTTAATCAATTTCAAGTGACTAAATCATCTCACGTGTTAGTAGAATAAACCACTTTCAAAACAAAAATTCACCTTTCAACTATCTACACTTAATCAATTTCAAGTGACTAAGTCACCTCCCAAGTTATCAAATTAAACTATATTCAAAACAAAAATTAATATTTCAAGTACCTAAATTTCAACATTTTCAAGTCACTAAGTCATCTCCTAAAATAACAAACTAAACTACCTTCAAATGATAAATTCACATTTCAAGTACCTACACTTAATCAATTTCAACTCACTAAGTCACCACCCAAGTCACCAAACTAAACCACATTCAAAATAAAAATTCACCTTTCAACTACCTACACTTAATCAATTTCAAGTCACTAAATCACCACCGAAGTCACCAAACTAAACCACATTCAAAATTATCAAGCATAGCAAAATTCACAATAAAAAGTTCACATTTCAAATATCTACGCTTCAACAAAATTCAAAATAAAAGTTCACCTTCAAGTAACTACACTTATTCACTTTCAAGTAACATATTCATTTATAGTATAATGAGTCAAACAATTGAACAAGTGTAACAAAGCAAATAAGTAGAGGCGTCGCATGTCCCTCTCACACCATATAATCATCACAAAATTCCTACGGCTTTCAAAGCCTTCTACAACGAACAATCCCAAACTAAACTACATTTAAAGACTTCATTATAAGAAAATAGAGAGAAATCAACTTACCTTTTCTTTGTCTAAAATTAAAGAGAAAGAGATAAGCAGTCACCAAAAATATAGCAAAGCAATCCTTTTCCCGAATTCGGATTCTGTCAAACAGTAACATCAAATTCCAAACAACCCATTAGGCAACTAGAATAAAAAAATCTTGATCATTAGGCAAAATAACAAAAATCTTGACATCCGTATTTTCTCATATTCTTAGCTTAAAATCATCATAAGCAAACCACCAAAATACTAAAACTATAATGGAGTATCAACAAAAGTAAACCCTAATTTACTTGCAAGAGCACACAAAGAGGGGGGGGGGGATCCTGATAATCTTCACTTAACAAAATACACACACAGAGTGTCAAAATGAAGAAACAAATGGAATCTTGATAAATCTCAAGTGACCAAAAACACACACAAATGCACAAAATATCAAAATGAAGAAACAAATTGAATCTTGATAAGCTCCTAGTTGACAAAAAACATACACACTGCGAAAATAGGGCAAAAAAATAAATTTTGATAAACCCTAAGTGACAAAACACACACACTATGATGATGTGAAAAAGATTGATGAAAAATAACAAAACCCCACAAAAAATTTATCAAAAAGAAACAATTTTGAGCTTAAAAAAGCTAAAAAGAATAAAAAAAAATTGGGCGGCTGTGGAAGCTCGGCAGTGTATCGGCGGCGGCACTCTAGTCGTCGTCGGAAAAAGGTCGCGGCAGTGTGTCTTTGTGTGTGTATGTCAATTTTTTTTGTGTGTGTATGTCGATTTTTTGTGTGTGTGTTTCAATTGGGTTTTTTTGTGTGTGTGTTAAATCCGGTCGGGTCGGGTCGTGTGGGGTGGGGTCGGGTAGGACTTATTTTATAAAATAATTTTTTTTAATTAATTTCTAGAAATCCGACCATATGTGGTCGGTTTTCTGATTTTTTTTTTTTACAAAATTGTTCACAAAATAAAATATAAGTGTTCAATTTAGTTTTAAAATAGTTATTATCGGAAAACGATCACATGTGGTCAATTTTAATAAAAAAGTTAAATCATATAATTAGTTATTTTATCATCATATTAACACGAGTAGTATATTTCCTTAATCGTATAATACCAAAATACGCGTATAATATTTGTAACAACATCCAAATAATTTAACGCAATGCGTATATGTATAAATCAGATAATTAGTTATTTATCATCACATTAACACGAGTAGTATATTTCCTCAATCGTATAATAAAATCAATGAATTTTCTCAAATTACGATAAATTTTTGGTTTATTACCTTTTAAATATGATATATATATATACCTCGTAATACATGTCTTACGTTATTACAACTTCAACAACATACACGTGTCTACATTGATACAAAATAGTAAATCTATTTCCTCAATAGTATGATATATATCAACGTATCATTCAAAATAGTCTGATATATAGATTCATTAATCTAGCTTTCGATTACTGCAGATGTCACTACCCGAGATATACGTATATATACATATATTCAATTGTCTATCAGTTTTCAAATACGTACTATAAATACCGCATACATGATTTTACTACCCCACAATAATATACAACGTATTTCACATATACTCAGATACAAAATTTGTAAGCGAAAAAACTCAAATTCACCGCTAAATTTGGCGGTCGTTCAAAATTCAAAATTCAAAGCAAATGGTAAGTATATGCCAGTTTCAGAATTCAATTTTCTGTCCCCCTCCCCTCCTTCCTTCCTCCCCCCTACATATATACCTCGTAATACTTGTCTTACATTATTACATCTTCAACAACATACTCGTGTCTACATTGACACAAAATAGTATACATATTTCCTCAATAGTATGATATATATCAACGTATCATTCAAAATATTTTGATATATAAATTTAGTAGTTATCTAGCTTTCGATTACTGCATACATCTCTACACGAGATATACGTATATATACATATAGTCAATTGTCTATCAGCTTTCAAATACGTACTATAAATATCACATACATGATTTTACTACCCCATAATAATATACAATGTATTTCACATATACTTAGATGAATTATCAGTTAGTTTATCTTATGTCATTAATATACCTTCATATATAATACGTATATACGTAGTATATATTTACCTATACATACACACTATCGAGTATATCAAGTTCTAAATATGTACTATATACATCACATACGTACACGAGTATATTATCCAATAATATAATGCGACGTATACCATATACATACTCTGATAAGAGATCGATTAATTTGATTAGCTTACATTAATATAACTTCAACATACAGTATATATTATTACTTCTCTCGTTTCAAATCAAGGAATTCAATATGTTTGGATAAATTCTACTAGATTTTGACTACATCGTTCATCAATCGATAACGACGTCATATATATATATATATATATATATATATATATATATGAACTTTTGAATGAGTACGATAGACATCACTTCTACAAGTATATAACCTTATTATAGAACACGTTCATTATATTCTGATTAATTATCGGTTATATATTACATTATTATGACTACAATAGTAGCATAATATCATTATCCCAACGGTATGATATATATACACCCATATTCATTATACAAAGATTATGCATGTTTAACGTCATTTAACGTATATACAAAGAAAACTATTTATTTTATATATTGAAACATAAGTAAAAGATAAAGATTATGTTTAACGTAATTTATTTATTTTATTTGATATATTTTTTAGTGTAATTTTTTCACAAAATCTAAGATTGATTGATTTTTATTATTATTATACTGGTTATTAACTACGAGTGATCAGTGTAATTTTAAAAGATAATATATTAGATTATATATATAATTATTTTTTTAATAAAACCGACCACAAGTGGTCGATTTTCTAAAAATTATTCAATTTTTTTTATTTTTTTAATTCCAAAACAGACCACAAGTGGTCGATTTTTTAAAATTATTTTCTTCTTTTTTATTTTAATTAAAAATTGACCACAGGTTGTCGGTTTTATAAAATTATTTTCTTTTTATTTTAATTAAAAACTGACCACAAGTGGTCAGTTTTTTAAATTTATTTTATTTTTTATTTTAATTAAAAATCGACCACAAGTGGTCGATTTTTATAATTATTTTCTTTTTATTTTAATTAAAAATCGACCACAAGTGGTTGATTTTTTAAAATTATTTCCTTTTTTTATTTTAATTAAAAAACGACCACAAGTGGTTGGTTTTTAAAAATTATTTTCATTTTATTTTAATTAAAAACCGCCACAAATGTCCGGTTTATTAAAAATATTTTCTTTTCTGTTTAATTAAAAGCCGACCACAAATGGTCGATTTTATTTAAAAATATAATTAAAAAGTATTTTTAAAAACCGACCATATTTTTTATTTTTTATTTGTATAATAAATAATAATTAATATAAAAATTATTGAAATGATTATTTTGAAATTTTAAAATATAAAAGCGATCACTTGTGGTCGCTTTTTTAATTATCTTTTTTTTAAAATAAAAAACTGACCACATGTGGTCGATTTTTTTCGACCACAATCTGTGGTCAGTTTTTTGTGGTCGAAAATTTGTATTTTTTTAGTAGTCCGTGTTTCGAGGAGCATTTAACCTGAACACTTAGCTCAAATTTGAAGAGCTTGGTAATATACAGTTTAGGCTCATGTTTTAATGAGCATTTAAACTTGAATACTTAGCTCAAATTTGAAGAGCTTGGTGATATACAATTTAGACTTGTGTTTTTAAGGAGCATGTCAACTTGGAGATTTTGCTCGAATTTGAAGAGCTTTGTATTTGAAAATTTAGCTCATAATTTGATGAGCTTTGTAATATGTAGCTCAAATTTAAAGAGCTTGATGATATATACAGTTTAGGCTCGTGTTTCGAGGAGCATTTTAACCTGAATACTTAGCTCAAATTTGAAGAGCTTGGTGATATACAATTTAGGATCATGTTTTAAGGAGCATGTCAACTTGCAGATTTTGTTCGAATTTGAAGAGCTTTGTGATTTGAAAATTTAGCTCGCAATTTGATGAGTTTTGTAACATTTAGCTCAAATTTAAAGAGCTTGGTAATATACAGTAAAGACTCGTGTTCCGAGGAGCATTTTGACCACATTTAAAGAGCTTCATATTTTGAAATTTAGCTCAAATTTTGATGAGCTTTGTGGCATAAAGACTTGGCTTAAATTTGAAGAGCTCTGTGATTTCAAGATTTGACTTGAATTTGAATAGTGATTTGAAGTTTTAGCTCAGATTTGAAAAGCTTTACAACTTGTAGATTTGACTCAAATTTGTAGATCTTCGTGACATGTAGTTTAAGCTCGTGCTTTTCGAAGCAATTTAACTTGCAGTTTAGACTCGTGCTTTGAGGAGTTTTATAACTTGCAGTTTAGGCTCATGTGTTGCGGAGCGATTTAACTTGCAATTTAAACTCGTGCATTGAGGAGTTTTGTAACTTGCAGTTTAAGCTCATGCATTGAAGAACATTATGACTTGCAGTTTAGACTCGTGCATTGAGGAGTTTTGTAACTTTCAATTTAAGCTCATGCGTTGAGGAGCTTTGAGACATTCATAGACTCTTCTAATTCATCTTCAGATGTAAACGTGCCCCACTATGAAAGTCTTTTATATCTTCAACTTCATAAGGCTCACAGAAAAGCATTCGTTGATCTCCTCTTGTAGCCATGCTTAATTCCATATCATGCGCACGAGTTACCAACTCTTAAAATGTATTGGGCTTTAATGCTTGCAAGATATAGTGAAGACCCCAATTCATGCCTTGAATGCACATTTCAATGCTAGAAGTTTCACTGATGTGATCTTTACAGTTGAGGCTCAAATTTCTCCACCGATTGATAAATTCAACACTGGCTCATCTTCATGTTGGAGAGACTTTGCAAGTTCAGTCATACTAATGACACGTCTTATGATATGGAAACAATTAAGAAAATCTTGCTCCAACTACTTCAAGCTATCTAAGAAACCACGTTCAAGGTCGATGTACCAGTCAAAGATATTTTCTCTAAGAGATCGTACGAACTGCTTGACGAGATGATCACCTATGTTCCAACATCATTTCAAGTCTCAATAAAGTACGTTATATATTGTTTAGGGTCTCATTTTCCATCAAAATATTGAAGCTTAGGAGGTTAATATCCATTAAACATCTTTAAGTTATCAATTCTTTGTGTATACGACTTTGCATATGTGAGAGAAAATTTGGACGAGGACTCAAATTTATCTTTGATTGCTCCCATGTTGAAGTCTTTCAATTGACCAATATGAATCAAACCTTCAACAGAGACTTGAAGATATTTGGTCGTTGTTATTTGCCTTATGAACGACTCTCTTTTCTCTTGAATTTCAGGAAACTTCATGGGTGTCTGATTTGATTCTCTCTCATACATACTCTCCATATTATTTATTAACCAGGCAAGTTTAGCATTTTGTTCTTGCATGCGATTTGTCAAGTATTCAACTACTTTAACCAAGTTGATCAACTGTTCTTCTATCGTGGAAGTCATTTCAGTGTTCTTGAACTTTGATGTTGGAAAAGTTGAGATGAAAGGTGGAGATTGTCCTACTGAGCGTGCCAGAATTTGTTGGGTGATAAAATTTTGAGTAAAAAAAAGAGTAATCGAGATGAGAAAAATATCCCAATAATTATTTTATTGATTGTAATATGTGAGTATTATAATCTCTATAAATCTTCTGATTTGCCTTTTCAAATATAAAATTCAAGGGCTTCGAGCTTGATCTTGAATTTGAACTTGATTTGGGAGTTTGACTGATTTGATCTTGACATGTACTTGAATTTAAGGGCTTTTGGGCTTGATCTTGAATCTTGAATCTTGTGGTCTTAATCTTGAATCTCGCTGAACTTGAATTTGAATGCTTGAGCTTTGTAGAGAAATTGCGGCGTTTGATCCACGAGCGTTCCCTTGTTTTTGTTAGAGTTGTTGTTCCCTTTTCTGAATTATGAGACCTTTATTTATAGTTGTGGAAAGGGAAGTGTCATGATGAAGATTGACTTCCTTTGACCAATCAAATTCAAGTGACGTGACGTCTTTTATGAGCTTTTGATTTCACTAGGCCTGCTGCATCATTTTGACATGTGGCATGGTCTTTTTGACTCCTTCACTTGACTTGGCATGTCACGTCATTCGACACGTGACGCTCATTTGGGCTTCTAGAATATGACAATATCTTGGGCTTTAGCAAAGTGGACTCATCATTTGTAGCTCAAATTAATGGACTAGCCCAATAAAAGTTGCGCTTCAATTAAATCCATATATGTTTGGATTTAAATAATCAATCCAACTATATTAATCCACAATATTTATTGGGGAAAGGACAAGAATAGCCTCTCGGCTAAAAAAATTGCCGTCGAGTGGCCATTGATTTTGAATTTCCAAAATCTAGCCATTTAGGCCATTTTTTGCTACTATCTTCATGTTTTTTTTTGCTGCAAATATCACAATCTAGTGATCCCGTTTAAGCTATCCTCTTGTTTATCTATAACGCCATTACTCAACGGTTGATTTGAATCCTAAAGATTTTAAAGTTTGCTAGTTTCAAAATAAGTTGTGCAGTTTTAAGCTTTAAAAAAAAAAGTTATTCTTCTAATTGGTGTAGTTTTTCTAAAAATCAAATACGATTTTATAACATTGTAATTTTTGCTCTTCTTTTTTATCAATCAAACACAATATTTGATATCAAATACATGAATCTTTGATACCAAATACAAATACATATTTTATACAATAATTGTATAAAAGTGTATCAATGCGGTATCAAAGTGTATCAATGTAGTATAAAAGTGTATCAATATGGTATAAAAATGTATCAATTGGGTGCAGAGACTGCATGCGACCGATGGGCCAAATGGGTAAAAACCGAAATTAAATTGGGCCGACTGGCTCCAATTGTCCAACTTTTAAAATTGCTGGCCATTTCTTTTCAAAATGGCCAGACCATCTCCTTTTTTCATATTTATTTGGAACTAATATATTTAGAATTTAATATAATTTAAATTTCGTACGAATTTTTAATTGATAAAATTTCGTTGTCCACAACAACGATAGTGAAATGAGTATCTCCTGCTCAATATACAAACATGGCATGTAATATTCCTTAGAGGCTTCGAAAATGTTCTCAATCTGATGAGATGTCACCCTAAAATATTATAGTCATAGAAAGTACAATGCTTTAATCGTGATTATACTCTTTTTTGTAGCTTAAGATAATTTAACAAGCAAAACTTTGAGAAAATTATTAACATTCATGGTATACTTGGAGATGTGATTCGGATGACAATTGAACTTACGCAAAGATGAGATGGACTCGTAGAGAGGAAATAAGGTGGCATCAAGATTCATTTAGATCACTTGCTTTTGGCCGAAGAAGGAATTTACCCCTCGTCATTTTAGGAATTTATAATTTTCACATGGTGTTGTTAAAATAGTCAAAGAACAATAAGTATTTTTGAAAACAATGTGATTTACCATTACTCGTATTGTTCTTAAACTTAATAGCATTTGTAGCTTATTTTAAAAAATATTTTTTAAAAGTGATTTTCGAAAATATATTTTGACGAGAAACAGTTTGTGTTTGGTCAATAAATTTTTTTTTTTTTTTAAACAAGTGTTTGACCAAGCTCTAAAAGTGTTTTTAAGTGTATTTTTCTCAGAAGTGATTTATGAAGAGATTACTTTTTTTAACTTATGAAAAATTATTTTTCTACTCTCCATAAATACTTATTTTCTTTCAAAAATTTGGCTGGATCATCTATTCTTTACAAAATAAGCATTTTTGGAAATAAATAAATAATTTTGGAGAAAAATAAGTTTGGCCAATCAGGTTATTAAAATATGTTTATATTACTTAAGAAAAGAAATTTTTCACTTTAAAACAAAATTTAAATAGATAAATAAGGGCTCTAATGTGGGCACCGAACACCAAATGGAAAAGAAAAGTGGCCATTAGATAGGGGGATTTTATCTACGTACGTTATCCTGCTATATAATCCCCGAAACTTATTTTTTGCAACTCTATTGTGCATGTATAAATCATTTGGATTAATTAAGCAAATAACAATCATATAGAACTTATAAATATTGGCTAAAACAATCTAGCTGTAGTATATTTTATTCATGAGGAAATTAAATTATGTTAGAATTTTTGTTTATAAATAAATTAGTAATTATAAATTTTTTAATAAGGATGTATCTTTTAGATGAAGAGGTTGTGTTCTTTTATTCTTTGAATTCCTCTAATTTTATTTATATTCAACCTTGTATGATTTCTAACATAACTTTTACAACCTTTCTTCACAACTTTCTCCACGAGAATTCCTTTCTCCTCCAAAGATCAAGTTTCAAAATTCTTTTGAAATTTCATAATTCTTGTTTTTCAAAAGAATTTCTTCACTATTTGCTTAGTGCAGAATTTTATAGACTTGTCATATTTGTTAAAACTATTTACATACAATCCCACAACAATCCCGCAGAGAAGAGAAAGCAAATATCATTTTTAGAAAATCATTTCACACGTGTTTCAAGCCTCCAATTTTGTGTTCGTTGTTTTTATTTTGATAATTAGAATTATTATTAATCACCAAAAGTAACGTTAATACAAAACTGAAACTTAGCCAACACAGCTAGTTTCTCAAATAAAGATACTAAGTAACTCACTTTACTAATAGCTACATCTTTCCAGTATGTTTCTTGCTAGGCCAGTAGCTCTAACACAGCATACACATGCAATTTTCTTAGCAATACCTTCAACAGTATGTTCAGCTTGCCGAAAAATCCTCGAGTTTCTTTCCTTTCAAATTGCATAGGTAAACTCTGCATATACTAATTTCCATAGTTGTGCTCTTGGGGTCTTTCCTTTACTTCTCTGAATGATCCATGTCAACATATCATTCCAAGTAGTCTGAATGGGCTGAGCAGCGTCCAACCAGTGAACTATTCATTTCTAGAGCAACATAAAAAAGTTGCATTTCATAAACAGGTGATTTCTTGTTTCATGAGTTTGTTTACACATGATACATAGAGGATCAACCTGCATGTTCCACTTCAACAATCTATCCACAGTGAGTAGCCTAGTCTGCACTTGTAACTAGGTAATGAATTTAGCTTTAGGTCTTGCAGCATTTTGACAGACTAAGGATAGCCAATGCACCTTGGTATGAGTATCTACCAACTGTTTACACCTTTCTAATTAAGCTTCCCTTGCCACTAGGAGTATTATGTACTAGATGCAACTCATGCTTAGCCGCAAGAATCTTCCTAACCATCCAACACACTTGAGTAGGTACAACAAGAGTATCAAATCTGCTCCCTTTGATATAGTAGCTGTGGATCCACTTGATCCACATAATATCTTATTTTTGTTCTATATTCCAACAAAACTTCAGGATAGCAGCCTTGTTCCACAATTTTAGATTGATCAAATTTAGTCCTTCTGCAGCCTTAGCTAAGCACATCTTCTCCCATGACACAAGTGTTTTGTTAGTGATAATATTCATACCAGATCAAATGTAGCTTTTGTTGTATGCCTGGATAGCTTTCATCACTTTTGTAGGAATGACAAATAATTGTGCCCAGTATTTTTCAACAATCTAAAAATGTTGTTTCAATCTGTTTGGAATGTGAGAAACAACGAAGGAGTACATACCGAACTGTGGTGGAGATTTGATATGACTGGTCCTTGATTGAAGAAGAGGAAACATAAGTTTTGTGGTTCGGTAATCGTCATATGGAAGTTGGTTTACTGTAATTATGTTAGTAAATCGGGTCATTTGGGTCAATATCAAAAGGTTATTACATATTCAACTTTGTGAAAAGTTACATTAGTACCTTTTGGATTGAAGTGTCCATTTCAAGTTGCGGCTAAGTGTATAGAGTGCAAATGATTAAAATTGTAATTCTTTGCCCTATTCTTTTGCATTACCGAGAAAGTCTTATGCGATAATTATTTATTTAATTTAAAAGCGTGAAGTTGAGATCACCTAACAATATATGATAGTAATGGTAATAGCATCAATACCGAAGGAAGTCGCAACAAAAGTTGTACAAAGAAAACGATTGAAGTCATGCATAGTAAAAATATCAAATCCTACTTTCTTAATCCTATTTATTATTTATGCATGAATTTCTAGCTTTTGTGATTTTTGTGAGTTCATTTTCACAAATTATTAGGGTAGATGATACACATGTGAAGATCTTTAATGTTTGATAATTTTAGAAATAATATTTTCTTCCATGATTGCTGTGATTAGTTGTTTTTTCATAAAAATTACATGTGAAGTTTATTTTGTTGACACCTAATTTATGTCTTCCACGGCTAAGTTTAATTCTGAGTTTCTTCGAGTTTAAATAAAATTACAATATTTATTACCCCCTTGAACTATACCCAAAACGGCTGTGACACACCTCAACTTAAAGAGGGTCCTATTACCTCCTGAACTATACCCAAAATGGCAGAGACACACCTCAACTTAAAGGGGATCCTATTATCCCTGAACTAATTAAAAGTATAATTTTGACACCCTTAGTGCCTATGTGACACATACGTGGCACAACACACTGAAGTGTCCACGTAGGCACACGTGGGTGCCACGTATGTGCCATGTAGGCACTAAGGGTGTCAAAATTACACTTTTAATTAGTTCAGGGGTAATAGGACCCTCTTTAAGTTGAGGCGTGTCACAACCGTTTTTGGTATAGTTCAGGAGGGTAATAGGGTATTATTTCAAATATTTATGTACGTAATTATTTAATTTTAAGTAGCGATCATATATTCTCGTATTTGTCTATGAGATCGTATAATTTTGTTACTCAAATAATTATTTTATTAAAAATTTAATTTTAATCAAGGGTTTTCTCTAAAATTAATTTAAATGGATAAAATATTAATTTAAATATAACTTGTTGTAAGAAATAATGTATTTGAAAAAAATATTTGTTTGATTTTATTAAATCAAGAAGCTCTGAATTAAGCCGGTTGATAATTTGTATTGAATTTTATTTAAATTTTAGTCAATCTATTGAATTTGATCATAATTAAAATTAATTTGACCACAATTGCAATGCAATTAGCCAATTGATTTTCAATATGATTTAAATTTAAATAAAGTTGACTGAAATTATAATTTAAGACTATTTTTAAAAATAAATTAGCCTTAAATCCCAATTAGTCTAGCCCCTTTCCCATTTTTTGGGCCATTTCTGCCCAGCCCACAAACCAACTCACCAACTCACAGCCTTACATTCCCTTTTCTCAACCCAATAACACCAAACCAACCCAAAACTGCTCACCAGACCCGTCCCACCTTTGCTCTTCCTTCTCCGTTGCAACATCAAACAACGCCTTAAACGACAACCGACATCAACAACTTCAACGACAATCGATACCACCAACAATCCATAAACAACAGCAATACCCATGGCAAAATCAGCGTCCAGAAAACCCCGGCAACCCATCAAACATATCCAAACCCGCGATTTCAATCCGGTGAACTGGCTACCCGAACCCGTCACCTCGCGAAATCGATGGCCCCAACTCAAAAATTCAAATCCCAATTTTAAAATTTAGATTCTGTACTGAAATAGTACAATTCCAACTCAACAAACCTTATCCCATTCTTGAATTTGAAATTTTGAAATTATCCCCGAATTGCTTTGACTCCCACATCAAAAATTTATTCCCAAAGCTCCCAATTGCGTTTCTATAAATATCTTCACTATTTATCAGTGAAGGGGATGGTAATTGTGAGGCAAGAACCCATTGTAAGGAATTTTTCCATTAGTAAGAGTTTTCAAAGCTCAAAGGTCCTATAAGATCCTTGAGCTTGGATTTTGGCAAAGAAAACTCAAAGTTTTTCAATGGTGGTGAAGAAATTCTAATCAAAGCTCGCCGTCCTGGTTCGCTGTCCCGAAAAAGGTAAACACGTCTTTTCTATATTGAGTTATTTCTTTTTTTTTCTTTTTATGAGTAGTGATTTCGTTGTTATCGTAGTAATGGTGGGATTGTTCGCTGTAGAGGCTCTGGAGGCCATAGATTTTTGATATAGCAGTTTGTTGGTTGTCGTTTGAAGCAATTTTATTGATTTATGAGTTGACTGTTTAAGTATCATTTTTTATCGCTTGTTTCATGATTAATTTTGTAATTTAGTTGGTTTGATCATATGTAATTTTGGGATGTTGCTAAAATTAGTTCTTAGTCTTAATCTCTCTCTGTTTCTGTTTTCTACCCTCTCTCACCTCTTTCTCAATCTCTCTCCCAATCTCCAATTTCCCTTCCTTCTTTTTGTGCGTCTATGATGAGTTGTTGTGATGTTGTGTGTATATCAGTGAGTGAAATCCCTTTGTGTGAGTGTGTTGTATATATTTGTGTGTGCTTTTCCAGTGAGGATGAGTGTGTAAATATATATATGTTTGTCTTCGTGAGACGTCACGCTTCAATTCCCTCTGAAGATTGGAAAAAACAAAGGGAAATAAAGCTTTTGTCATGGTTCAATCTTCGTGTTTCATGTCTTATTGAGTGTTAATCTTGCTCGCTATGAAGGTCAAAGCATGAGCCAATATCTTCTTTGGCATCCATGGGGTCAAAATACTTACATACTCTTGATACTAAGCTTTGAGCAAATTCGAGGTGGTCGAAAGCCACCATAATTTTTTGGAAATCTTGAACTTGGTCTTAAAGGTGTGATTACTCCTTGTTGAGTTATACTTCTAATTTTAAGTCCCTAAAATTTTTTCCTTTGAAAGATTATTTGTGTCTCTCACTGATTTTTTTTATATATATCCTATCATTCTTTTCTTTACGAGATGCCCATGAAAATGTTCAAGGCAAGCTGAATGGGGTTTATGTTGTTTATAGGGGATTGTTGATTTTATGTTTCAATAAATTTTGAAATAAATACATCGGTTAAAGATTTTTTAAGAGTTATGTTTCAATTAGTTTTGAAACAAATGCATCACTTAAAGTTTTGAGTTACAAAGGAAATGAATTTGGTAAATTCATATTCATAAGTTTTGAGTTACAAAGAAAATGTATTTGACAAATTCATTATTCATTAAGTTTTACGTTATAGGTTCTTGAAAGAATGACATTTTTTATTTTAAAACATACATGAACCTATTAACTATTACTTAATTAATATGCTTCTCATGCATGAAACTTTCATCCTATAAATAGTGTTTTCTTTGGTTTGAAAAGACAAGCACTCAAAACTACTTTTCCCTTGAAAACACTAGAGAGACATTGATCAAATGGTGAAATCACCAATTTAAGAATAGAAGAGCAACATTCTTGAATGCTACTTGTTTTGTGGCTTAGTTGAATCCCGAAGATAGAGTTGTCACTTGTTCTTCCGTTTGCTCGTGGGAGAGATTCCAACTATCTTCAAGAAGCGTCCAAGGGCCCCCTTTAGAGATAGAGAAAACATTTGCTTCAGGTTGCTAAACACCATTTGTGGCATTCTTGCCTTGGCTGCAATCAAAAGGTGGCCTTATTTCAATTTGACGTGCAGAAGCAACAAGAAGGCTGATATACAATCAGTACAGCTGATATACACAGCTGAAAATGGACCAAAGTCCATAAAAGATAAGGCCCAAAACCCCTGGGCAAATTTGAAAATGGGCTAGAAAGGGGTCCAAATCTCATCTTTCTCCTTTATTTGATTGTATTTTACTTGATTATTTATTTGTAATTTACTCTAATTTAAATGAATCCTTGGGGAGCAAGTTTAGGTTAAAACTATTCATTTTTATGTTGGTTATTTAATATTTTTAATTCCTTTATTTTAGTCAAACTTAAGCTCGAAGAATAACTTGAGTATCTACTTATATTCTTTCATAGTTATTATCGACACAAAATCCATGTTTAGAAAGTTGGTTAATTCTTTAGCCTAAAGTCTTAATTCGGATAAACTTATTAAAGTTAGAATTATTTTGAAACTTTTGATGTTTAGTTCATTTTTATCACTTAGAATAAATTAAATAGATTAGTATCAAATAAACTCTATTGTTATGAAATAATGTTTTTTTTTCTCTTTTAAATAAATTCTAGATTTTTAATAAGATTTTTTCAAATAATTTAAGAACTTTTTTCAAAAATAGCCAAATAAATTTAATTCTTGTGGAATCACATTTTGTGGATTTTCGAAAGTGCTTAACACCTTCTTTCGAATTTACTTGAACTCTTACCTAGACTCTGATTGTTTTTTTAAAAGGTTTTCTTTCAAAATTATCCTTTTAAATGGTTTCTTAATTTTCCTAAAATTAAGTGGCGATTCTAACTTATTTTTTCAAAATAAAATCAATAGATATTCTCCTTTTGTCTTTCGCCACGAAGTTATGAAATGTTTTTGACTTTTCAAAAATGGATCCTAATACATCTCACGTTGTGTGATGATGTGATCTATTTTATTTATAAGATCATATCAATACTTGAAACTTATTATAAATGAATATGAGATATATAAAACACGAGTTAGTGAATTCAGTTTTCTCTATATGTGACATGCAAAAGCACTTAAATTATGTAACCAAGTGCTATTGGAATAGTCAGTAGTCGAGTTTTTAATTTTTTTAGAGAACTAAAGTTTTATAAAACTCTAAATTTCATACTATTTTATAAGGATATATCAATACAAATTGGTATCAAACATGTGAGAAAAATAAATTTATCATAGAATATGACGGATGTTATTTTGAGAGGAGGTAAATTTCTTGATACCAAAAAGCAAACTTGTTTTAGTGAAAGCAAGGATATAAAATTGTCTATCACAAAAAATAATCTCATATCTTGCAAAAGCAATGATTTTTCTAAAAAAATTTATATGAGATCAATTTTGTGATAGTCAACACTCTAGCTCGAGCATATAAAAGATTATATAATGAGAAGTCATAATGCTTAAGTTCTTGACATGATTGTGTGAGAAAGTTAATTCAAGATGAAATAATTTCTCTCACATTAGTGGAATCCAAAGAATTTGATTAATCTATTTACTAAACTTATTAAAAGGAAGTTATTGAATACAACTTCAAGTTTGATTATGTTAAAACTCCTTATTTAGGTCCACCAATAATGACAACCTTACCCGACTCTGTATAGTTATTTTTGTAGTATCTTAAATTTCTTCCTGCCTACTTTTTTTCTCTTCCATCAGGTTGTTGAAATGCACAACAGGTAACCCCCTTAATCTGGTCTTTAAGGCCTTCAATTTGGTCACAACTTGATACATATAACAACCTGCTACTTGTGTTTTCCCCACTTCCTCTACTATCTGTTTGAGTTGTGGATGTGAGCTTAACATATTGAAATATTTGAATGACTTTCTTCTCTTAGGCTGGTCATTAAGGAAATTCATATACATTGAACTATGGTTACTCACTCCCTCCATTAAGAACTGTGTTTTACAGAGAGGCATTACATTCACCTATTCACCATCCATAAAGCCTTAATTAATCTTCGAAAATATTTTTCCATTGTCATGTTTATCATTCCAGGTTAAGTACACCCCAAACAGGGTAACTCAGTTAACCCATAATTATTAACATAGTTTAGTAAATTTGCAACTTCAACTAGGGTGACAACATCACTTCCCAACCTATCCCCTCTATGTAACACAAAATTAAAACCTTCAACGACTAGTCAGGGTGTGGTACACCCCAACCCTACCTGGTATAATGTCTCCTATAATTTGATTGTCTCATCTTTTTTATTATGTGCATAGACAAAAGTTACTTCAAACTCTAATTGCCTTGGAATATAGACAACTTTTAATGTCACAGATTGTGAGGTTTCATTACAAATACTCACTTCATACATATCTTCTCTCCACACCAACCAAATCCTCCCATTATAATGGAATTGATGATTTAAATAAGATTTTCACCCTCCATACATACTTGCAACTATCTCATTTATTTTATTACTTTTTCATTTTAGTCTCTCGAAGATTAATTAAACATACATTTAGTTTGTTGCTGAGGAGTTTTACCTCTTTCTGCTTATTGGGGTCATTTAAACCCCTCAAATTCCAAAGAAGAATCTTAACCATCCTAAAGGGGGTAAGTTGTGCCCCCCCTTTCCTGGACCTTCCTATATGTATTTATTGTCCCTCAACATCTCGTGGATGAAGCTGGTTGATGTACATCAACTGTGGGGCAGTTATCTACAATTTCTCCTTGTCCTTGATTTTCCCCTTTCTGATTGGCCTTGTGCTTTCTATAATTGTCCTGCTCATGACAATATTTATGGCAATACTTACAAATAGATGATTTCCAATCATACACTACTTCTTGAGTGATTACAGTACTTTCTTGTTTTTGAATGCAATCTCGCCAGGAAGTTTGGTACCCACTTTTACTTCCACAAGTAGTCTAGCAGAGTTTAGCCCCATCTTTTTTTTTTTCCGTGTATTTATTAACAATCAATGACTTTCCTGTTAAGCTGACAATCATACTCAAACCTTTAACACTCCAAAGTTTGAAGCTAGACGGATAGTTTACCCCAAATAGGCACTGATTGCAATTCTTTCCTTACCGGACTCTATGCTTTAACAATTAGAGGCTTATTGTCAAAGTGAAAGATGCCCCCCTAAATGACCTCAGTTTTCCCTGTCTTGGTATCAAATCTCACCAATACAATGTCATTTTTCATTATGGCTATTTTATTAATTCCATGTTTCCCCATATTCTTTGGATGTAACCATTTAACGCTGCAAATGGTGAATGAGGTCCAAGTACATAACAAACAACGACATTTTCTCAATATTCAATTCCCCAATTAATTGGTCACCTATACTTCCTAAGTTGATAAATTCAAGCTTAAACCTAGCATTTGTAATCTTCAAAATATCAAAATCCCCCCGAATTGATACCTGACTAGTGAATTTCTTACCTGAACTCGGATCTTGTTAGTTAACTTTATCCACCTATGACCTGCTAGGGCTATCAATTTTAGATTGGGTATTATTCTCTGTCCATTCCTCAATTCTCTTCTTGGCTAGAGTTATCTAAAGCTGCGTTGATTCCTTTTGATATATTTTTCGCCCATGTCTAGTCATACCATGGCTCTTGTCCCCATCGGTTTTCCTATAATTGCTACTGTAGTTGTTGCAATCCCTTTTTTGTTACCATCATTGCTCACTATTATTGATTCTTTTTGCCAGCGGTTGTTGCTTCGACGGGTTCGAGTTCTTTATCCTCCGGTCCACGGCTAGATAACATGCACCAGTAGAGCTCCAAAAACGTCCACCTTTTCTGGACACAATTACTTTGGTTCAAATTCAAACTGTAATGTAAAACTCTTCTTTCTTTGATAGAAGAAAAGTAAACCAGAATTAGAATGAGTTACCCAATTTACGTCTGTGATAAGTCGAACAAATCCTCAAGTTTATCATGACCAAACACCTAACTCATGGGTAGAAGAAGTTGAGACGAAGTTGAGAAAATTAAATAACATGTTTTAAAATCAAGAACAAGAATAGAAATATATATAACAAGACAAAAGGAACAATAGAGAATAATATAAGATGACTATTTTCTCTCTTCCAAGTGTCTAGAATATGAACTTTTGTGCCTCTATTTATAGTGTTAGATAGAGGCATATAAAAAGGTTATCATAAACATGACATTAAAAGTTACGGAGAGGCTAAAGGATGTAAGAGTTACATCCATAATGGTGAGAGCAATGAGTGATTAAGTCTAGGGTAGTGGACATTCCATATTAACTACAATGTTTTATAACAAATTAATGATTATATGTCTTTTTTAATGAAAAAGTGTCTTTTAGATGAAAGGTTTTGTACTTTCATTCTTTGATTACCTCATGTTTTATCTAAAGTTCAACTTCTAGAATTTCTAACATACCTTTTAAGAGCTTTTCCAAAGATTTTTTTCTTCTCTGAAAGATAAGTTCATGACTTCTTGCTTTACAGAAAAATTTCTTTACTATTTGCTTTATACAGAATTTTATAGACTTGTCATATCCACTTAAACTATTTGCATATAACCCCATAACAATTTCGCAGAGGAAAGAGAGTAAATATCATTTTTATGAAAGCATTTCACACGTGTTTCAAACCTCAAATTTGATTTTGTTGTCCATATAGACAAGCCTCATCTTTGTATTGACCTTCTTCGTATAATTTGTGTTCTTGGAATATATTTTCCAACAAATTAGAAGTTGAAACTAGGTGTATCGAAAATATATATTTTTAAACGATAAATGAGTTTCTTACTTATATTCTATCTTTTGGTAAATAAAAATATTATTTCAAAAATATTTAGGGAAAAGGACACAAATGTTACTTCTCTCAAAACTACTTCCTCCGAAATAACAACTGATTTTGCAATTTCTAAAGGTCGCCATTTAGGCCTTTTTGTCGCTGCTACTTCCTTCTTCTTATTTTCTTTTTGTCTTTTTCTTATTTTATTATTTAATTAACAATGTCAATTATTTTAGCACGTAGCACTATAATTATCTTTACAGGCACATTTTCCTTATTTCTTTTCTATAACAACCTAAAGACATACATCTTATAACCTATACATAATCTATATAATAATGATACAATTTATATACATATCATATACAAAATAGTTGTATTCTATACAACAATTATATAGTTCTACACACATTTTATACAACCTTTAGCTGCAATAATTATTTAGATACATCTTTTATACAATAATTGTATAATTTCTATACACATCTTATACATATAAATATTTTATACAATAATGATACAGTTTCTATACACATCATATATATGCATATTATACAACTATTATACAGTTTTTATATAGATTCTATATAGTATATATATCATATTGATACAATTCTTATACCATATTTATTCACTCCTTCTACTATATTGATACAGTTCTTATACCATATTTCTATATATTTTTTTTATATAGATACATATTTTATAGAATAACTACACAATTTCTATATAATTGTATTTAATTATTTTTTTTAAAATAGATATCTTTTGCTAAAAATAATAGTAGCGAAGAATAGTTTTAGAAAAAAACTGAATAAAGAGCCCAAATGGGCCGTATCAGAAAGTAGCAATAACATAAATCCCAGAATTTATATCCATAATTACCCTCTCTCAGATTTATTAATAAATACTCTCTCGAATTTTGATATCACATATAAATATTAAACTTACTATATATATTACTAACATGTACATAGCAGCAAACTAATTTAATGATACATAAGAAAATAACGATTGTTCCTTAATTTTGATCGCAATTAATGCTACAATTATTGAACTGTGATTAATGAATCCCTTAGAATCAATAACAACTTTGAATTTTAAAATTTTGAAACACCAAATCAAGGTAGTCGATCAAACTACATCAGATTTTGTATTTTTGATCAAAATTTTGCTATTTTTTCAAGCTCTATTTCTTCAAAAAAAAGTTCTCAAGAAGATGAACATTCCAATACTGTTGAGGCATTCCGATGTATCTCATTTTCTGTAATAATATACATTGTAAATTAATATTAGTTTAATATACAACAAAACTTATATAAAATTTTTCAATACTGATAATACAGATAAGCAATGACTAATATTTTTTCACATACATAAGTGTGCTATGTATATAGGTTGAAATAAGACAACTCAACAGGTCTAACAAAGTCCTATATAGTTATGTCAATGGGTTAAAATAAAACAACTCAGCAGTTTGTATGGCATACATATACATAACTCTGTTGTGTATATGGATTTGGAATAGAAGAGTCCAACAGTGTCCAGGTCAAACATATACCTAACAAAGTTATGTAATCCCTCCATTACAAAATAATTGAATTGTTGGGGTATGACACACCTCTTAAGAAAAATCTTTTAGGACATAAATTGTAGGTTACTTTCCACTATTATCCTTTTAATTATTCTTAAATTTTTCTCCTAGAAAATGTGAAGTAGTTAAGAACCTCATTAAATGAAAGGGTAAAATTGAAAGAAATTTTCAACATGTCTCTTAAAAAATGAACAATTCATTTATTTTGAATATTGAAAATAGCTCAACAATTCATTTGTGTTGGAGTGGAGGGAATATATGATTTGAAATAACTCAGCAATTTGTATGTCATACATATACATAACTCTGTTATGTATATGATTTAAAATAAAACAACCCAGCAGTGTCTATGTCAAAACATATGTATAGTATAGTTATGTATATGGTGTGACGTAAAAATCCTCAATAATGTCAAATGTCATATATATACATACCTGTGCTATATATATCAGATTATACATAACATAATGCCTTTACTGGTTTAACCACCCATATATATAACATAGTTATGTATATGGGTTGAAATAACAACTTATTTTGATACGTGATTTTGAAGTATTTGACTCGGTGTCAGAACTTTCCTTGTCATTGACTTGGCGTTGAAATCTTGTCAATGCTGAAATCGTTGAAGTAATTTTGAAGCTCATTGGAGGAGAAAAACTTTTGGAATTTTACTAGATTTTTGATTGAGGAAAGGAGGAAAGATGAAGCGGTTGACTGGTGGCCGTCATGGACCTGTATCTAGCCACTCGATGCTTCACCTGTTCGTAATATACACTTCTCCATATTTTTGTAGTTGTTGGGATCAACCTTGGACGGAGCATGGGTCAGCGGTGCAGTATTGACGAGAGAAGGGATGCCAAGTTGAGGTGGTAGTCCAGCGATGGTGGAGCAATGGTGACCGGTGAAGCCTTCATTGGTCACTGTTTATAGGTGGAGATTGATCGGCAACGTAATGGCTGCGACTGCGGTTTCTTTTTGTTGAAAAGTTGATATTGAGCAATTTGAGAAGTACACGTTTATAAATTTGAAATTTAAAAATCGTTTGATTGAAGTTCCTTGATTTTAGGTACTCTTTGAAGAGCATTAAGCGTAAGAAAAGGGTAGGTGAGATATGCATATAAAGTTTGGAGAGAGAAATGTTAAAAAGGAAATTTTTGTAATTTTTTTTGGTAGTTTAGATTTTATGTAATAATAAAAACTTAGGTTATAGTTTTAAGTAACTTTTTCAGATAGAAAATGATGGTGGAATTAAAATAGATCGAGTGGTTTAATTTGTCCAAAAGCCTAAATTTAGGCCATTTGTCTTGAAAAAGGTCTTACACTATCCTTTCCCTAAATATTTAAAGGAAAAATTTCACAAAATCATAACTTAAGTTACCTAAAATACTAAAAAATCCTTCACTTTGTAAAATTTATAAATATCCCTAATTTACATTCTTTTTCTTTAAAATTTTAGATACGTAATTTCTATCCTAAAAATTAGGATATATTAATACCCCCCCCCCCTACAAATTTGCTTGAAATCTTCTTTCATAAATGCATATTTTGTATCTCTTGTATTTATATTTTTTTTTTATAGAAAAAGGTATAATATAATATATCTACACTGAAATACATAATTATGTACTGAAGATACATAATATATCTTAATTCTCTGTGTCTGATACAAATGCATATATTATATCTCTTATATTTATATATTTTATAGAAAAAAGGTATAATATAATGTATTTACACTGAGATACATAATTATGTACTGAAGATACATAATATATCTTAGTTCTTTATGCCGATACAAATGCTTATTTTGTATCTCTTATATTTATTTATTTTACTGTAAAAGATATAATGTAATGTATTTGCACTGAGATACATAAATAATAAATATAAAAAATGAAATTAAGCATTTGTAATGTATCTCTACATTTACCTACAAAAATAATGTTTAACAAATATTTTTAACCTAAATGCATATGTTAGATGAGTATTATATCACCAATTTTAATTATGCATCAAGTATGTTTTATCATTTATAATAAATATCTCTAATATAAGATGAATCTCTTATAATGATCAGGGGTGGACCCACATAGCTTCAAGTAGATTCATATGAACTCACTTCATTGAAAAATTACACCGTATATATGCGCGTATATAAGTAGTTTTTACAAATTTAAAAGACATATTATCCATTGAATCCATTAGGCACAAGAGGAGTACCTAGCCCAGTTACAGAGGGTTAAATTCTTAACACTCACGTCGTGTGTTTGAGCCCTTGCAGGTTGCTTTTTTAAATTATTTTATGCAGCAGCCGGGTGTTTGTTTTTAATTATTTTATGCAGCAATCAGTTTAAGCAGTTTGTATAATCATATCTTGGGTCATTCCTATTTTTACAACTTGTATAGGTGATTTAACTTCATCATACAATATCTCTGCTGGTGCCGTATAAAATTTTATAAAAAATAGGTTACCTTTGGTTATTCTTTTAAAAATGTTAAATGAATCATATATTTCTGGTATATTGGATATTTCATTTCCGTCTTGAGTATATATGGTACTAAGTAGTTCATATTCGTAACAGGTTTTAACTAGACCTGATTTGGTTTTGGGCAAAACAATTAGCTTATTGTATCCGGTTAGCTTCTGGGTTATGTAATTCGTATGTCGTTCTTGGATGTTTATAGCTCTGGGATTGGTATTTAAGAAGGTTTGTATTTTGTAAATATTTTCTATGTATGTTCGGGCTGTATAGTTGTAGGTCTTTTTGTCTTGGTTTAAACTTTCTCGGTATGTGGTAATTTGTGGGGGTATAAACATATGATCTTTTGGTGTATTTGGAATAAATGGTTTATCAAATAGCTTGTTTAGGTTCATATTTGTATTTTTCCTAACTCCTTTGCTTGTACCTGCAGAAGTAGATTGATAAACGTTATGGGTTTTATGGAGTATCCCAACGTCTCCTTCTAGCTTTGGAATTTTAATGTCTTCCGATCGACATAGCTCTGCACACTGCTGAGTTAGATGATTTGTAGCTTCAGACTTCAGTTTAACTTCATTAGTCTTTAGCTTTTCTATTTCATTACCCATACTGTCCATTTTCATTGAAAGCGTAGTTAGGGTGTTGAATATCTTTTCTAGAGTATCCTCTTCTATTATATCAGTCTGTGTAGCTTTGTCTTGATATGTAATCTGCAATAACATTTTTGTTAGTACTAATTACTTCAATTGTAAATGTAAAATTTAATATATTCAATACTAGTCTCCAAATTTCTTTTGTTGTAACTGAATTTTGTATTTTCTTTGTTAGCCACCAACGTACCTGTGTATTATCTGTTCGTACAATAAACTTGTTATATACAATATATGGCTCAAATGCTAATAAACATTTATATAATGAACATAATTCTTTTCTATTTATTTCCCATTTTATTTCTGTTTCATTAAACGTTCCTGAATAATATCTACAATGATGTTCTATTTTTTCATTTTCATATCTATATTTAAGTACTCCTCCATAACTACATTCACTAGCATCTGCTTCTACTATATATATAAATTTTCTATTTTCATCTGAAAATTGTAATTTTGGTAATTTTTTACAAAGTGTTTTTATTTTCTGAACTTGTATTTTATCTTCTTCGTTATAATTATATTTTACATCCTTTTTTAATTTTTTCTGTAAGGGCTTTAGATTCTCTGCTAATTTTGGTATATATTCTCTTACTTGGTTTACTAATCCTAAAAATGATTGTAATTTCTTTTTTGTATCTAATTCTTCTTTTGAATTTATTATTTTTTGTACTATATGTTGTTGCATTTTTACTCCACTTTTATCTATTTGTATTCCTAAAAATTATATCTGATTTTTCATAATTTCAGCTTTCTTTTCACTTAAACTTATTCCCAATTTTTCTATTATATCCGTAAATTGTTCCAATAATTTTAAATGTTCTTCTTTGGTCTTTGTATATAATAGTATATCGTCTTTGTATACTATACAATTAGGTAGTTGTTTAAAATAACTATCCATAAAATGTTGATATCTACCTGGTGCATTTTTATATCCAAATGGTAGTACATTCCATTCATAAAATCCTTGTGGTACCGTAAATGCGGTTAATTTCTTAGATTCTTCTTCTAACTTTAAATTTCTTAAAACTAATGTCTAATCTAATAATGACACTACTTGCCAAAAATTTAATAATGACACTACTTGCCAAAAATCTAATAATGACACTACTTGCCAAAAAAGACCAAGAAGAGTCAAAAAAGTCTAAGGCTAGTTACATGATTTTTACGTAAAAAAAGCTATCTAGCTATTCTTCCATATTTCTTCCTTGAATTACTTTCTTTGTCTCCTTTCTTTATCCGTAGTTATTTTCTTTTTATTGCTCTGTATCTCCATTATTGCTTCATATCTTACATTTTTCAGCTGTCGCTTTTATCTTCTTCTATTCAAGTTGAACTTCTGGAACAATATTATCTTCTCCATTACATTTTGAACATTGATGGTCTGGATATTTATGTCCAATTAACTTGCAATATCTGGTTAATAATTCTTCCGAAATAAATTTTTCTCTAATGGCTCTGGCGATAGGTTTTTTCTCTGGATTGAGTAAAGTCAAGATCCATTGCCTAACGTCTTCCATATCTGCTTCTCGTAGTTCCTTTGAATTTGAGTATACTATTACATTACCTCTTGAATAATAACTCCATATGGGATTTCTGTTGCGATAAGTATTTGCTAACTCTTGAAGAATTGTGGATAATCCGATAATTTTCTTATTTGCATAAAAATTTGGTATCTCAATTCTAGATATTTCTGGTTGTGGAATAATATCTTCTGTACCCACTTAATGAAAAGTCTGGTCCGCACTGAATTAATGATGTGTTGCTCTTCGTTATCATATAAACTGAGACTATAAGAAGTAATGGATTTGCAATGAAGATTCTCAAATTTATAGTTGAAGGGAACAGTCTAAATTGGATTACCAACCAAAATCGCTTTGCGTACTGAAGTGGTGGGATATTGTTTGTTCAACTTAAAACACAATGGTTAGAACCGACCGATCTCAAAAAACTTTGGCGGTAATATATTATTTTGCGTGGGAAATTGGAAAGAACAATTTAATGAGAAGATGATTTTGCAAGTTAAATGGGGAAAAAGATATTTTGAAAATATACATAATAACTAATTATGATTTTTAGGGATTTTTGACTCTTAATTTGAAGATATGAAGAGTGATTTACTCCTTAATTAAGTTAATTTCTGTTATTTTTCTTAATTAGCGCACATTAATTGTTTCACTGGATGTATTACGAGCGATGTATCTCTTGTAATTGAATGTATCGAAAAAATAGAAAAAAAGGAATTTCATGAAAATTTGATAAAAATTGGAATAAGGTGTAATTAGAAGTAAACTAGTAGAAATTTATGTAAATTTTACAATATTTAAATGTAACATAGCAAAACATTGTGGGGATGGAATGTGGTGGCAGTTGGGTTTTGGTGTGGGCTGGGATTGAGGGTATTGCATGTAGAGGGGTGGGATGATACGTATGAATTTAGAATGTGGAGCTTGGTTTCAAACTTCAGCGAAGTCATTTTACTCACCTCAAGAAATTTGTTTTGTACAAAAAAAATTTTCCATAACATTTTGATAAACATAAAAAATATTTTCCTCCATACCAAGCACACCCCTAAATTGATCCCTCGGTTTTCGAAACTTCAACTGACGGATAACATCTCTGCTGAAAGGAGATTACATTAGTTGGAATTAGTTCTTTAAACTATCAATTCTAGTCTAATAAACTGTCAAAACATTTTTACTCATAAACAAGTAGTCAAGTAAACCCGGTGGAAAGTACATTTAGATCGAAAGTACACCTTACAAAAAACTGAGTTTCAAGATTACAGATTAAATTTAATTAGCCTTTGGAAGAGGAAAGAAATGAAATCCAACCAAATGCGTTAACATCGTTTTTTTTTTTTTTTTTTTTTGGATTTAAACAGTTATATGATTATACATATTTCTGCATCAACACAAAATGTTGGTGGTGCTATAAATGATCATTCAAATTCAGAACGCATAATATCATTAGAAATTCTAACAAATAAGTAATATAGTAACTTCAACAAAAGAAGTTATCTCCCTACCGAAAAAACAAATGAAGTTCCTAATTTGTCTGGTTCTAAAGCATATAACAGAGGAACTGATAATTAAGTAGGAACAAGAAAAGCGGAAGGCTGAATTACAAGAAAACAATCATAAAACTTCACCATAACAAATCCCATGCAAACTGCTCCCATCATCATTCCACAACTCAATATTCCAAAATACCTCCCATTATTACTACCTTTTCCCTCCCCATCAACTTCCTCAATATCCTCCACACCCCCTTTAATATCAACAACCGGAGAATCCTCCTCCGGAACATCATAATTATTAACGATAGAATCATCAAAAACGTGCTCTACAGCCGCCTCTCCATCATCATTAAGACACGACTCGCTACAAGAACAGACCGAAGCAGCATCATGATCATTGAAATTTCCATCTAATTGTTGCTGTGAGTGGAGAAAGTTGGTCTCAAGTTCGTTGAGTCTACGAGCGATGTGGTGCAAGTGTCGTGGCTTCGAAGGGCACGACACAATCTCCGCAGCCAACAGATGATTCAGGAACTCCAGTTGTTGTTCGATGCCGTGAGAGAGGATATCGCGGGTCGTTGTAGCTGGTGAGAATGTGAAGAGCAAGTGTAGGTCCGATTCGAGTTTATCGAGTTTCTTGCGCAGTATTCCGTATCTCTTCGTCATTGCTGCACTTCCAGTGTGGTGTTGAGAGGAAGAAGTTTTTCTTCTAGTTCTAAATATTCAACATGGTTGCGACGGTTTAAAAAACGGTTAATTTGGAACCCACTCTTCCCCCCTAAAACTTCCACTTTAATTAATAAGGCAAAAAGGCCTATAACTAAAGATCATTTAATTCCCGTGTGATTTTCCTAAAATATTCAGGGAAAAAAAGATTTACTTCCTCTTTTTTTTTTTTTTTTTTTTTTAAATGATTTGACACAAATTTTAAGAAAATAATAAATATTTTTTAATCGTCTAGTCTTAGATTAGAGATACTCTCTCTATCTCATTAGTTGATCATTTTTTTTTATAAGTATGTTAATAAATCATAAATAAAAAGATAATTTTACTAATTCAACTGTTAAAAAACTACTTGAAAATATTACAAATAAGTGTGAACACTTTTAAAAAAATTAACTGCAAGGATAATATGAAAAAAATTTAATTAATGATTTCTTAATTTAGTAAGGTGGCCAACTACTATGTGATAACTATTTTTAGTAAGATGACCAACAAATATGACGGAGTCTGTCAAATTTACAAAAATGACATTAATCCATGGTGTTAAACATATTATGTGAAAATTTTGAATTAAAGAGTTAAAAAAAAATGAAAAGGTCATCTTTTAAATCGGATGAAGTAGTTTATTTTGTAGCCTAGGGGTAGGCATTGTATAGTATTTTTTTTTTTGGTAAACCGGACATATTATATAAATAGATTAAGTAGCATTACAAAGTAAGGGGGCACTATTGGCAGAGGCCCCTAGAGTAGCAGAATTACAACAAAAAACAACAGTAGTAGTAGGCTTAGCATTACTATTTACATAGGATAAGATTAACTGATTTTCTAGACCTAGTAGGTTAATATATATTGACCATGACACTTGACGATTACAAAAAAAACACCATTAGTATCATCGAGCAGATGAGAAGCAGCATCAAGAGGTAGAGAGTGAAAAAAGTTGATGTTTTTTGGTTGGGTTAGGCTGGAACCTATTCTTGACAAACTGTCGGCTACCTTATTTGCTTCCCGAAAGTTATGTTGCATCACTGGATTTCCATGTTCTTCAATGTTAACCTTGATTAATAATATCAGTAAAGAGTATGGTAGGATGGCGTGCAAGCTGGATGATGTCTAGCGAGTCGGTCTCAATAATAAGAGGGGTTAAATTATGGCTAAGAACAAGCTCAAGACCATGTTTAAGAGCTTCTATTTCGCCCATAGTGTGGCAGTGACTATTGACAGTAGCACAATAGCCAACAATCCAAGTGCCTAAGTAATTACGGGTAACCTCACCCATTCCACATCAAACACTAATCTTTGAAAAAGACCCATCTATGTTTAATTTATAGATACCTTAAGAAGGAGGGAGCCATCTGACCTTGATAGGAATAGAACCAGTATGGTTACTAGGGGTAAGAACAGAAATGGTATAATCAAGAGTTTTAGCATGAACCAAAGCAATATCTGAAAAATTAGTTTTTTTATTAAAAATATTGTTGTTTCGATTGAGCTAAATATACCAGATAGCAAAAGGAAAAAAGATCATTCATTCTAGAGATACATCTCGAAAAGGAGGGGATTGAGATTTCAGAGAATTGAGCCATTCAGATCTGACAATTTAGCATTTTTTTTAGAAATATCATGTTATTATTATATGAAATTAACTAGTGAAATTATTCGCGCTTTGCGTGGCTATAAAAAAAATTAATTAACTTATATATTTTTTACTTCATATATATACATAAAAAGAATTTTTAAATTAATAATTTTTTATTTTAATACGTAGTATGGAATATTTATACTCATCTTTAAGACAACATAGATTTCTGTCTTCATCCGAGACATGATATATTTTTTCATATTTTTTCAATGTACATAAATAAATATTCTTTGCATCTTCTTAAGTACACACTACTCTAATATACACAATAAAATAAATAATTTAAGATGGTAAAGTCTAAGAAATAAGAGAATTTATTTTTAAATAAAAATATATTATATTATGTTAAAATATATTTTTTTTTTTTGTAGGAGTACTTGATTTACTATACAGATTCTGATTTTTTTTTTTTTTAAAGTTTTGAACTTCTTTATTGTGCCTTTACTATTACAGTTGTTTATTATAATTTTTAATATTCAATAAATATTTTTAAGAATTATGAAATGAAACATGCAAGAGTCATGAATAAAATTTAAGAGTAAGAATTTTAAGTAAGGTGATCTATAAATAATTTGAATTTATAAGCTTATTAGACATTAAATACATTAACATTATGTATTAATTTCTTTGTAGAAATAAATTAATGTATGGTGAAAATAAGAGAAAAAATTAAAAAAAAGAATGGGTTAGCTGCATATGAGATGTGTCACATTACTATTACAATTATCACAATTATATAATATATAGATGATATGTTTTCTTTTTTATGTTGTTAAGATATATAAAAATAACCTACACTATTATATTCACAAAGTAATTAAAAATGAAGAAAAATACATTTCAAATAAAAAGAATGGCAACAAAAAATAATGATAACATAAAATTAATATTTCATCTTTTATTTTTTTTGCGAGAACAATAAAAATGAAACTTCTTATTATAATTCTTTGGATTAAAATGGGATAATTATATTAAATAAGCTTCATAGCAAAAAACAAAAAAACAATAGAGGATCAACTGATTAGCATTTTTAATATGTGCAATTAAGTTATCAATACAAATCAAAGTTAATTTTTTTTTCTAGCAAAAGTGGCTAAGTTTTGATAAGACAAGTCATAGTTTAAAAAATTCTAACAAAAGTCGTCCCTATTTATACTTCATTTTTTTTGTTCTAGCATCTTCCTTTGCAAGTAGATTCGTCATCATATTCTGCTCCCTCTATCAAACTCCTCATCATATGCTACCAATTAAATAAAAACAATTAACATAACTATGAATAAACAAAGTATCATACCCATCAAAGTAATTATATAAAAAAAGATAAATCTAAACTTTACTTACAAAAAACATCATCTTTTAAAATTTGAATATTGTAATCTAACTACATAATATGACGATAAAGTTAGTGTCAATTGCAAACTTATTTTTAGAAAGAACAATCACATACTTATGATACATTGTTACATTCATTATTCCAAAAATTTTCTTGGTCATACTTTCTTAGAGGATGATAATAGATACTTAAATAAAATAAGTTAAAATTAAGGAAGCATGTTTAAGTACATAAAAATAAAAGACACCCCTATTTAAGCCCTTTAACATGAGATTCAGCTATTTGGAATCCAAAATATACTAGTTTCTCTCAATTTTCTCTCAAGAACAAGCTAGGGTTTCAATTGAGGATTCAATTTTAAGAAAGTCTCTCCGTCAATCTTCGCTAAATCAAGAACTAAGTATGTCATGTGTTGATTCATGGGTGTCTTTCACCCATGAAGCTCAAGAATCTCTTTTCAAAATCAAAGATTTGTATATTTACGAATGTTCATGATTTGATTGAATTAAAAAGTGATGTTCATGTTGTTGTTTGGTTTCATTCCATGTTATAGACTATTAATTGCAAGAATTGATTCTAGTATGTGAGGAATTACGCAGTATTCATGATAAATCCTTCAATTTACAAGTTGATTGATGTATCCTTGATTATTAGATATGTTGATGATTGTATAATCATAACATGCTCCCCTCATGTTTGATTAAATGTCTATGTGAAGGAAAAGTGCCATACTAGTATGATAATATGAAATCTCCATTCATGTACAAGTTATGTATGTTAAGTGTTTGATGAAATGTCTTAGCCAATAGATTATGTATTGTTGATGTTAGTCCTGTACTCTAGAAAGTCATGCTTTGTCAGTTTCCTTCTATCGAGTCCTGGGGGTACTTGTACCCAAAAAATATAGATGTGTGCGTAGAGTCCGTGTCATGTTTTCACGATATCCTCAGTCAAGCCATGATCCATAGAACTCAGTCAGTCATGTGACTCAGGAAAGCTCAGTAATACAGTAATCTCAGTACTTTCCGTCAGTCAACAGAACTCAGTTAATTCAGTCCAGTTCAGTTCAGTAATCTATGATCAGTGTATATTCAGATGGGAGTAGGAATTAACACTGAGTGAACCCAAGGATGGGAACACACACTATTAGATGAGGGTGTGATTCTTAGAAGTCATCCTTGTATTCCAAAACTATGCAGCCAGCATAGGTTGAGACATCAACACTGTCAGATGAGGGTTGATGAGGTAGATAAGCACTGTCAGATGAGGGCCCCACCATTCTCTTTTGGGGACATTGTCAAATGAGGGTCACTCACAGCTTATCCTTATCAGTGACATGGTATTGACACCCTTCCAATTGGGGTTATAGATTGGACCCCAACTCAGCTATAATGACGTATTAGGGGCATGTCGATTAGATAATTACTTCCCATAGTTTCAATTACAGTATCAGGACTGTCAGATATAGTCATTCAATCTCAGTAATAGACCTCAGATAGTTCTATAAAATTCAGGACTGTCAGATACAGTCAACTCAGAATAGTACGAAACTCAGCTAGTTCCATCAAATTCAGGACTTTCAGATACAGTCACTCATGCCATCAGTTATATCAGTCATCAAAATTCAGTTATCAGTCATGTTAGTTATCAGTAAACTTATGTTATCACGATCTCAGATATAGTTATGACGTATTTATGAATGTATTCTCATGTTCATATTAGTCAGTTAGCCAGTATTGTTCATGCATATGAACCCTATGCATTCAGCCTACCTTTCATGCATACCGGTATATTCAAAGTACTGACACATTTACGCTATGGTTTCTTACACCATAGGTTCAGAAGCACGAGCTCCAGAGCATCAATAATATTCCAGTTTCAGCAGTCAGAGTTAGCAGTGAGTCCTCATCTTTCGAGGACATAATTATTTATTTCTTATCTCATTAATTAATTTATAAGTTGGAGTTAGTTGGGGACATGTCCCATCAACTCCTTATCCAGATAGTTATGTTTTAGAGGTTTTTGAGACTATAGTATGTTCAGACAGTATTTCAGTTTTGGGTATTCTATTACCTCACTCAGATGCTATATTTTATCAGTCATGCAGTTTTGAACCTTATGGCCTTTCAGCCTCCATTTCCGCATTATATTTAGAATGTTATACAGTGTACAGGAACAAATATTAGTCATGGGTTAGCTTGTGGTCCTTTAGGGTCGTGAGCATCGTGTAGCATTCTGAGTACCAGATTTGGGGTGTTACAGGCCTACCGCTAAAGCGGATGCTACTTAAATGACGTCTTGTCTGCTTTTATGGAGATCAACCCATGAACATGAACCACTTTAGCGGTACTATTCCATTTTAGTGGTGATACCTTAAGCGGTCAAGTGGCTTCTTAAGAGGCACCTGGGAGGGAATTAAATTCTGCCCTTTATCCAATTTTCTCCCATTTCTCACAAGTCTTAGATGTCTCAATGCCCTAGAGAGTGTTGAAAATTGGGGGACTAATCTTTGGGTGATCGTGGGGTGTTATGGAGCTCGAAATAATCATTTCCTCATTGAAATCCTTGTAAGTTATGTGTAATTTTCTAATTTGGTCATAAATTTTAAATTTTTTGTTGGGTCCATTTTGGATCATTTGAGCTAAAATATTGCCCATTCTTGAGGATAAATGATCCTTGAGACTTGGGGGATGTGTTGACAGATTCAAAAGTGTAATTTCACAAGTAGGCCCCATATGGGATTTTGACTTGATTTTGGTATCAAATATATCAATGCAATATTGGTATCATTGTTTTCATATTAGTGCAGAGATTACTATTTTGATAGCGTGCCATTATGTAGAAGCTTCTCGGAAGGTGAAATCTCTAATTTAGCAGACTTTATCGGCCCTATTTTTGGTGTCCAGGTAGGCTAGGCTTACCTTTCTCTTAGATTGAGCTTAATTATAGTATTGATATGTTATTGTGGTAGTTTTGGATTGGGAATTAGGATTTGGAGGTATATTTAGTGTGATTTGGATTATTTAGTTGATTAAGGGACCGTAATTACGTGTATTTGACTTAATTAACCATACCTTAGGTAGAATTCCCACCTTATGATGTAATAAGGCTAATCAAGCACTTTGTAGGGGGATTTGTCTCCTTAGTCTAGTTTGGGGTGGTATTTTCCTTAGTATGGATTTTTAATGTTAGAAGTGGGCCCCTCTAGCGTACCATAGGCCAAGATTATTATTGTTAGCTCCTTGTAGATTCAATAGTCCTTTATATGTTATCTTTCTTATATTCATGAGCTTGAGGAGGTTTTAAATATATTGTGCCTTTTTCTAGACATGTACTTAGGATATGTTAAGATTGGTTGGTTCTAGTCCGACAAATTATGATATTAAGTCCAGTTTAAGTCCGGGGAATGATGATATTACTTTTGGTTGAAGTTCAGTATTCATGATATTATTTTTGATTCAAGTCTGACATGTAAAATACTATTTTTATTTTGAGTCCGGTATTGAGAGATTATTTATAATGGTTATGGAACCAGTTCAAGTCTGGTATTTATGGCCTGGAAGGATCCACAGTTACAGTTTGGTGGTTTAGTTGATATAAGAGTATACGATATTTACTTCTTCTTGATTGCATCCACCTTGCTTATGGGGGCCTGGATTAGGTAATTAACTAATTTTTTCATCTTGTAGACTTATGGGGGCCTAGTTATGCTAGAAATAATTATGTTCTCTTCATTACTATTATTTTGATTGTTTACTTTCACCATTTGGAGAATCATTCTACGTTTTCCCTTTTCTCCTAACTTAGCTTATTATCTCACATATTATTGTATTTATGTTATGATTTAGCTCAGTCGATCAATGATGCCTACTACGTACCCTTTGCTTTGGTACTCATACTACAGTTTTTTACCATTTTGGTGTAGATCTGAGTACTAGCTGTGGATGTTGTGTTGTATTAGTGCTGTTCTAAGTTAGAGATAGGGTGAGCTCTCAGAGTAGGAGTTGACCTTCTCTCCATCTTCTATTTTTGAATGGTCTTTTGATTTCGAGAATGTTTTATATTTGACATTGGTAGTACTCATATTCTTTTGATTAGAGGCTCTTGTACCGACCTTACGAGGTCGTGGGATATTATTACTTTTTATATTATTTCTCGCCAGTCATGTTATTATACTTACTCTTATGGCATGTATTCTATTTACTTGCATAATTCCAGAGTTCATGCCATTTTCCACCAACTAACCCATATTACTTGTTGTTCTGAGCTATGGTTATACTTACCTACTATTGAGGTAAAGTAGGTGCCATCATGACTCATAAAATCGGGTCATGAAAAAATCCTTGAGAATTCTACCATTAAAAATTATCCTAATGATTCTAAAATTTTAAAGGATTGAAATACAAAAAAATAACAGAAGAACTTACTCTATGAAGAATTTTCCAAGAAGTTGACAAATTGGCCCTAGGAATTTGGGATGAAGTTTTTGAGTTATCACCAAAAATGCATCAAAGATAAGGTAATAAACTACCTAATAACATTGCAGCGGTACCATTGCAGTGGTTAACTTTTCATCCTGAATTAAATTTAGTAAAAAAACTATAAAATTTTACTCCAAAGGCGGATTAACAAACGATTGAATGTATTGGAAATAAGACACAAAGATATTTTATTTGGTGGGTATTGGGGCCTGTTGTGCTTTATATTCAAGGAGATATATTTATTTGAAGTTGAACTTAGTTTAAACTTAGCTTGATACTCAATTGGTAAAAACACTTCCAACTTAACTTTGGGGTAGGGGTATAGTATGACCTTGGTCCATGTCTAACGCAATTCCATCTAAAGAATTGGTCCTATAACCTATTATAAAAAATGTTATTATGCTTTTACCATTTATATTTTTAGTAACGAAAGAACGTATTGTTACATTTTATTTCAATTTAACCATCGTTCTTCCCTGAACAATCATTGGTGATGAGGAGTGTTTTTAGCACGATTCTCAAAATTCAACATACACAATGGTTAAGAAACTAATACAACCTCCCATCCACTTCCAATATAATTTCATAACACTTACTGAACAACAATCCTATAATAATGCCAACCATCTACCCAACCAGCCTATGTACCATAGGCCGCTAAGCCTTAGATACAAAACATTATCACTATAACTCAAGGAATATGATTCATGACAAAATTTATATACGGTTCATCTGAAATACTCAAAACACCACATGATATGAGGATGTATGAACATTTGGGGTGATAATGGAAATAATTGGGAATGAAAAATGATCTTTTTAGATTACAAAAACATGTGTTTTACCACTGCGGCAGTAAAGTTACTGTTGCAGGGGCTCACCGGCCCTTTGAGGTTACCACTGTGGTGATACTTTCACTGGTATAGTGCTCTCGAGGCATCAACTCAGGACTTCATCACAGTTTAGTCCATTTCACAATAAACCTCTCAAAATTCGACATTATGAACAGACATTTACATGGTAATTGTTTTAAATAGATTTCTACGAACTTGTTTTATGCACCAAAAGTGTCTACAACATCCTAAAATTTTCCTCTTACACATTGTCCACTAAGAGGTCGTTTGGTAGGAGGGGTAAGAGATAAATAATCCCTGGATTAATTAAAGATGAATTTATCCATATTTGGTTGGATAAAATTCATGGGATAACTCATCCTGGGATTAGTTATCCCGAGTTTGTAGCATTATTTTTGTACCTTCTGGAGGATGGGAGAACTAATCCCGGTATTGCTAATCCCAGGTTAGCTAATCCTAGCATTATTAATTCTGGGATAACTTGTTTCTCAACCAACCAACCCCTAAAATCTACCAATAAACACACCATGATCCACCCATAAACATAAATCCATACAACTCTAAATTTTTAACCAAAACATACTACTCTGAGGTTGTCGTCCCTATACTAGGAAAATTTTTAGTGGGGTACTTATACCCTAACTAATGGTATAACTAACACAACACCACCAACACACCACTATGGCTTTTCACTATCACATATATTGTCTACCATAACTCATATTATCTTACTCGGCCCTACAACATACCTCAACCACTCAAGGGGTAACACCAACCCAGTATTATCATGTATCGATGGGAGGGATATGAATATGTATAAGCATATGTAGTAACTTTACTCCCTCAGTCGATCCTAAAACTAATGATCATCAACCATATCTAAGCTAACTTATTTTACCAACCTTATCAACTTAATTACACCACATTCAAGGGGTAGTTTTAAGCAATATTTATTTCCATACAGTAAGTATATACACAATATCAAGTTACAACAAGCCAACCACAAGGTCTATATAGTAGCCTTGCCTCCTCAATATGCCTATGAACATTATCCTACTATAACTCTATTCATGACCTTAAAACTTAACTCATTATATTCATTCATAGCCACTAAGAATTTTGTTGGACTAGTTAGTCTACCTTTGGAACATCAATGCCCTTACTCTGATAACATCATTCAAGTCATCGAACCAAATAAGACACATAGTTATAAATCACACAGTTAAGGTTAAACTTACAAATATCGAGTAAAATCATTATGATTATCTTTACTTATCATATTATAGGAAACCACCAATTTTATATATATAATCAATTTACCTTGCAGTAGTGATAGCAACTACACAATTTACCTTACATTCAAGTCACCAAGGTTGTGCAAAACGACTAAGTCCATCTAAATTTAACCAATCATTTATAAAGACATCATTAACAAGTCAATACATTAACAAAATTATTCACACAAGGATGACCCAATTGCACTTCAGGCCCAGATATAATCATCAAAGATCAGACCATACAAGGATCCCAACTATAATCATCAAAGATTGGGACAATACAAGGATATAAGTATAATCACAAAGGGTCATACCACATAAAGATCCTAATTATTACCATCAAAGGTTGGACCATACAATGAACCTAAGTATATTGTCAAAGACCAAATAAAAATCAAGACATACCTCAAAATCACACCGAGCCTTTACGATTCACGAATATTCTTTCGTAACAACTTATTGTATATCACTCATAATGTTCATATGTACTTAAGGTAATAGTATGATCAAAATAATCGCTATCCACATAAGTAATACACATAGCATTTTATCATACCACAAGAAAAATATTTAAAACATAAGTATTTTTCAAGTAAGCATAGTCGATCAATTAAAAATTATTTATGCTTACCAACAATACTAACAACTATAATATTCACTGCATCAAACAAGATATCCACCTAAAAGGTGGACATATCAGTCATTCCAATACCTAATTTACAACATTAGTTCTACACCTTTTATTTACCTCAATCGATTCGAATAACACTATTCTAAGCTTTCAAATATTTCCAAGATACCAATAAGGACTAGCTAATTAATGTGTTGTTGAATTACAACAACAAAGAATTTTCTCAAATCTAAAGGTACTTTTATAAAGAGATGATGTGTTTGTTGAGTTTTTCAGGGAAACAGGGTTGGAATTGGGTGGAACAAATCAATAAGGAAAAAGGCAATAAATAGCAGAAGACTACTTATACAACGAGTTGTTGGGTGACACTACTACTCGTCGTCCAAGTCGTAGTCATACTAGTGAATATTTTGACTGAAAATAGTTAAGTACACACTAACTACAACTCATAGGGACAAACTACGAGTCGTAATGTGAGTCGTTCAGAGAAAAAGGAACAAAGTCCTAAATGGTGCTTTTGGATAGCAGTGGAGATGGATATTGGTGATGAGTTGTAGGGTAAAGCTATGACTCATAGTGACCTTTGTTCTGAGCATATGGAGGGAAAGTTTTAAAGCTTGAAATTTTAGTTGGGTGCCTTATGAGTTAGGAAATGACCCATTTATTGAGCTGGAGAGTCTTCACTAACCACTGGGAACAAAGATGATGAAGGCTGGCAATGAGTCATCGTCTGTCATGATGTCTCATTACCTGAGCCGTCGTCACCGCTGATCTTTGTTGTACTATTTATTTAGGAGAACTGTGATGTAACTATAAATAGACTTTTAATGTTTTTTTTATGTGTTTACACACTTTATACATTTTTTACATTGTTTTGAGTTCTGAGATACATTATTGATCTTGGAATTATTATTCTTGGTGTTTAGAGTTCTAAATTAATTTGCGATTTTGAGTTTTCATTATTATTCTTTGTAAGTTCATTATTATGCTTTCATCAATGAATTCTCTGTGTTTTTAAAATCATGAGAAACTAAAGCCCATAACGAGGGTTGTCGAAACACTGATGGATTAACAAAGTAGTGAAAGTTCAAAGTCATTCTAAATTGGTGTTCTTTCATGTATTGTGATTTCTTTTATTTTGATTATTTTCTTGATGGTTGCATATATTAGTAACTCACCCACATTTGATACTTGCTTGAGAGAGATAGAGATTAGGAAAAGAGATCACCACAGTAGTTTGAAGCCACCCAACCTTCATCTATTTAACTTGAGTTCGAGAGAAGATAGTTAATCTGAGATCCAGAACAAGGGTTAGCAATGTGACACTCTGATACCGAGAAGAGATAAGTGAAATTCACCCAAACCAAGGTCGGAAGATGGTTAGGCGATACATAACTTGTTAGATTTTGCATGCAACACACCGAGATAGTTTGACGAGCATGATAAGTCTGCAGAGTTATAAAGTCAGGGGGAACACAATCGTCTCATACAGATAACAACCCCTAATTGCCTAGCATTGTTACTATCACTATTGTTTTTAAAAAATAACCATTTAATTTTTGCAATTCCCAATTACATCAGCAAGATTGAGACATATTTGTGGCCTTTTCCTTGTGGGATTGATCCCAACCTAGTTGGGTTCTATATTTGTTCGATAATCGCTTTATAATTTTTTGTGAGATGTAATTTGAGAGACATCACTAATACCAATTGTGATGGTTGAGATACCCATTAGAATCTATCAGATACCAACTAGACTCAACTCGATAAGGCATAACTGAATTAGCATGATAAAAGAGAAGAAAGTGAGATAGATTTCTAGATCCCTTATAGCTTCCTATAAATTTGATGTGGACATGAACACACAAATCTGTAGGACTCTACTCGATATTTTCTTTTTTATAGAGAGACCAAAAACTGCTCTATAATACCAAATTTTCATGATATAAATCATGGATCAAGCGGGCTCCTATCCAACTCTATCCTATATAGGAAAACCCTTACCACCCAACCATTTAATTAAGTGCGGAAGATATAATAAATAGTTCTAAATATAATTAGTTTCTTAAAGAAGAAGAATTTATTATTTAATAGGTCTTATTACACAGTTACATTATGAAAGTTAAAAGATAATTTCTCTAGAACCTAGCCTTACCTTGTACAAGGCAATAAACAAATTAAAGAACAAGACATAACATCAATGTAAGAGTAGGATGATAGGAACTGTTGAAGAATAATCACCTCTGTACCTATAAAAACTCCAACTGAAAATGCAAGCTGACTATATCGCTAAGTAGAGATATAGTAAGTGTAGTATCAGTACAACCATATGTACTGATAGGTATCCTCGCCCGACCAGGGTTAGAAACATATAATAACATATAGTAAATAAGAAGAATTCATGAAAAGTATACAATATCATCATCTCATCATTTTCAATATCATCTCAACATCATAGTCATGACATCAATATCATCATCAATACCACTAATGTAAATGCAAGATGCAGTTAATAATTATAAGTAATGCCTAAAGGTAAATCGCAACCAACCAAGTGAAATCAAATGCAAGCAGTAGTGGCAGAAATAAAACATACAATTAACGACTACCAAGTAAATATAGTTAATACTTAACAAGTACATTATTCCAAGTAAACAATGAATATCCACTAACACATAAAATCATAAGTATGCCAAACTAGAATCCTTGTCTTGCTTCAGTTTGACAAAACTAGAATCCTTGTATTAATTCTCCACTTTTAAAACTAGGGAAGATTCAGAACTATTCTAAACCCAAACATTCCCTTCAGCTAAATCAAACAACCTAACACCTAATCTAGCCAAACGATGAACTTCTCGAGCTAACTCTTTCTTATCATTCTCCACACGAGCAAAACTGCCCATAGACAATCTACTAAGGGCATCTGCTACTACATTAGCCTTTCCCAGAAGGTACAACATACTCATGTCATAATCTTTCAACAATTCTAACCACCTACTTTGACGAAGATTCAACTCTCTCTGGGTAAACACATACTACAAGCTTTTATGATCCGTGAACACATCAACATGCACCCCATAAGAATAATTTCTCCAGATTTTTAAAGCAAACACAACAACAGCTAATTCAAGATCATGGGTTGGGTAATTATTTTCATAAGGCTTAAGCTGTCTAGAGGCATATGCTAGGACCTTACCTCTCTGCATCAGAACATAACCCAAACCAACTCTAGAGGCATCACAATACACCACAAAATTGTTTGTACCATTAATTAATGCTAACACTTGGCTGATGTGAGTCGAGTCTTTAACTCCTAAAAACTCTTCTTCTAGGAATCTGACCATAGAAACTTAACTTTCTTTTGGGTCAATCTAGACATAGAAGATGTAATAGATGAGAAACCCTCAACAAAACATCTGTAATATCCAACTAAACCCAAGAAACTCCTAATGTCTTATGAAGAGATATGTCTAGGCTAATTCTTTACTGCTCCTATCTTTTGAGGACCAAATATAATACCCTCACTAGAAATGATATGACTAAGGAAAGCTACTGAACTTAGCCAAAATTCGCATTTGCTAAATTTGGAAAAAAATTGGTCATCTCTAAGAGTCTGCAACACAATTCTAAGATGGTCTACATGATCATCCTCACTATGAGAGTAGATGAGTATATCATCGATAAAAACTATGACAAACATGTCCAAATACTGTTTGAACATTCTGTTCATAAAGTCCATGGAAACTGTTAGGGCATTTGTTAGCCCGAAAGACATGACTAGAAACTCAAAATGACTATAACGAGTTCTGAAAGTTGTCTTTGGAATATCACATTCCCTTACTTTAAGATGATGATAGCCGGATCTCAGGTCTATCTTTGAGAAAGAACTTGGACCTTGGAGTTGATCAAATAAGTCATCAATTATCAGAAGAGGATATTTGTTTTTGATCTTAACTTTATTCATTTGCCGATAGTCAATGTATATGCACAAAGAACTATTTTTTTTTGCACGAATAGGATGAGAGTGCCCCATGGAGAAATACTAGGCCTTATGAAACCTTTATCTAAAAGATCTTTGAGTTTCTCTTTCAACTCCTTAAGCTCCGCGGAATCCATACGATATGGAGGGATAGAAATAGACTGAGTATCTGGGAGAAGGTCAATATCAAATTCTATTTCCCTATCGGGAGGTACCCTTGGAAAATATTCGAGAAAGACATCAGGAGACTCACTAATTAAACTGACTAACCAAATTTTTGGAGTCTCCGACCTCGTGTATTTTACTCAAACAAGATGATAGATACACCCTTTAGAGATTAAATTTTTGGCTTTAAGATAAGATATGAAATGGGTTTTGGGAGACACTGGATTTTCTTTCCACTCAAAGACTAGCTCATCTAAAAAATGAAACTTCACTACTCTGTTATGACAATCTATGGATGCATAACAAGAATGAAGCCAATCCATACCAAGAATAAGATCAAAATCAGCCATATCTAACTCTATTAGATCTACTAACATGATTTTATGAAGGCTAGAGATAGGAAACTTTCTATAAATCTGCTTAGCAAAACCTGACTCAATTAATGGGGTAGAAACTAAGAAAGGCTCAGGGATCTTTTCAGAACTCATCTCAAAATTTACTGCAACTAATGGGGTCACATAAGAGAAACTCGACCCAGGGTCTAGTAGCACATAAACATCAAGATGAAAGACATGAAGCATACCAATAACAATATATGGTGAATCTTCCTGCTCCTGATAGGATGGTAAAGCATAGAACCTATTCTGGCGCTGATCACCACCGGTACTAGATGATGCGCCTTGAGGAGAGGCTTGGCGACCTAGTGGGGCTGGTGCATTATTAGCCTGATCCTGAGGACGAACATCCCTATTTCCCCTATCTAGCATACAGGTAATCTTTAAACCCGTGGCCTATCTGTACACAACCATAACAACCTTTCTGACCCCACAAAAATTCATCCGCATGATTCTTACCACACTTAACACATGGGGGATGATTGGGATTCCCACTCACACTATTCTGAGATATGGACATAGACGACCTACCCCACTGATACTATCTATTCATGGGTGTGGGAACACTGGCTGAAGAAGGTACGGGCATAGATGACCAATTTTGAAACTACGAACGATTTCCTTCCCAAGACCTATTTTGACCATAATCAAACTGCCCTGTCCTAGCTTTCTTATTTCCCCTCTCTGTAACTTTCTTATTTCCCCTCTCTGTACCCTTCAAATTCTTTGCCTCTATTTGTTAGGAATGAATCATCAACCTAGCAAGATAAATGTCCCCAATAAACATAAAAGTCATAGACTCTTTAACTGCTAACCCAGACACACCAATCATAAACTTACTTATGTTTGACCTAGGGTCAGCCATACGATCAGGGTCATACTTAGACAACTGGTTGAACTTGAGGAAATACTCCTTCACTATTATTGAGCCCTGCCTTAAGTTCATAAACTCTTCTATCTTAGCTTCTCTCATCTTATGTGGGAAGAACTTATCTAGAAACGTACCCTGAAATACCTGCCATGACATGGAAGCTGGATTCTCCCCTCTACTTTTCTTCCACATCACTACCCAATCATATGCAACATCCTTCAGCCTATAGGATGCCAAATCTATATTCCCCTCTTCAGAAATATGGATAATCTGGGTGATTTTCTTTACCTCATCTAGATAAAACTGTGGGAGGACCTGCTTTCATCCCAAAGAATTTTGGTGGGTTCATTCTCATAAAATCTCAAATTTTGACTGTGGCTAAGTATCCATTTTACTGAAGTAGGACTACATCCTGACGGTTTCCCTGAACATTAGCTATCACAGCTTGGGCTAGCATAAAAAAAGCATCCTAAAACTTTGCATGTGACACATTCTCATTCAAAGGATTTATGGGTTGAGGTGGTTGGTTATTATTTTTGCGTGTGTTAGCTCGATGAGGAGGCATTTTCTGTCACGTGAAAGCAAGAGTTAGAAGTAGATAGAGACACTAACTACATGATAGATCATGAAATAAAAAATGATTTCCTAAAACGTCCATAGCCTCTTGCTCATAGATGTGGTGCGCTTCACACGATGATCAAGACTCTATGTAACGTGACTTGTATTACTCCCTAGGACTCTATAAACCTTAGGGTTAGATACCAAATTTATAACGCCCCGAAATTTGATTCCCGATATGCCACATGGTGCTCCGAACTACAAGTAGTCCTGGGCTAACCCTCTTCTACTAAATCTTTATCTCAAAATAGGGGAATATGAATGTAAGATAAAAATAAATATGGAAAAACTATCTGGAATATCTGAGTGTATCTGAAAATACTAATCTCATAAGTCTGATAAAGAAAATATTGAAAATCTAAATATTGCAACTAAAATCTAAGACTGAATCTAGTAGTCCAACAAGCCTCTACTGACTGAATCTGCAGAGTCACTGGGACATGCCCCAGCTGACTCAAACTGACTAAAATAAATACTAAAACATTTACTAATAAACTGAAAATCTAAATAGCTAAGTCCCCAAACTATGAGGACTCACCAACTGCAGAGATCTAGATGAGATGCTCGAAAATTACTCATGCTGCTGAGATTGAGAACTTGAACCTACATTATGAGACAATATAGCACACAAATGTATATGTGGCTCGGTACTTTGGGAATGTACTGAGCATATAGGGGTGAATGCAATAAGCCAAACAATACTTCAATAGGATCACAAGTTATAAAATCATGCATGCGAAATGTAAATGACTCACATAGGATTGAGTAATCTGAAATCTAAAGATCATAAATCATGGATAGTAAAGCATAAATCTTGTGAGCCCTTACAATTAGTTTCTAAAATCTGTCCTTTTCTAAAAACTATATTTTAAATTTAAGAACTTTAAAGCTATAGAGAAAATACTTTATCTTAGGGGTTTAGAAATCTGAAAACTTATTCTGTATGGGAGGTTCTTCTAACTGACATAAACCATGTGAGCATTCATGGAGTCCAAAGTTCTTACCCCCCTAAGAAGGAATCCTTACGTTGGGGAGATGAGTCATACTCTATCTAGAGAGTATAACCTATCTAAGTGATCACATATCTATCACCCATGTAGAAGTGGGAACAATCTAAATCCTACCTTGGAACATAGTTCTGGGCTATGCAATCATAGTAACGTACCCATCTCGGTGCTAAATACTACTTTCATTAAATCTGTATGCTCATTCTGAGGGAAATCCATTCTTAAAATAGTATAGTGGTTTATAATGAAAACCCCCTGTATATCTGTAAAGATAAATATGTTATCTGAATCTGTAAAGTGGAATTCTAAAACTATTCTGAGACCAAACAAAAGGTCAAATCTTTTACAACAATAAAAAAAGAATCTAGTCATAGGGTGCTTATAGCACAACAAATCTTGAAATAACAATCTTTAATTAGGGATTAGTGACCCATGCTTCAAACTCATGTTAAAATATCATATTGTTCATGCTTGATAATGTAAACATTGATAAATTGATTCAAAATTTGGAAATTACTGCAATATGCGTGAAAATATAAACATAATCATGTAATTCAACTTCTAAATCACTGGAAATCTCATAATCTTGTAAATAACAATATTGGGTATAAACCTTTACTTGAATTTCATGTGAAATCATATAAAATTCAGTAAAATCGGAATTAAAATAAGTTTTGGGCTCAAGGACGAAAGGCTTATCCTTGTTCATAACCCCACACACCTCAATTGATGAACTCGATTCTAAGGCTTGATTCTTGGATTCCTATTGATGATTTTAAAGTTGAATTTGTGAAGTTCTTGAGTTGGGAATCCTTAATCTTGAATTGCCTTGGAGAATTAATGGAGGAATTAAATTTCTTGGGGATTAAGCTTTGATGATCTAAGATTTTGTTTAAGAGTATCTTGGTAAAAAAAGTGTATAATATGCTTAGGATAGGTTAAATGATCTGTTATTCACGACTTGGGTCTAAAGAAAAAGACCAAAAAGCCCCTTTTAAAGTTTTACTCGAACAGGGAAAATTCCCAAAATTGGTCTATGGCGCGACGCGCCGTTATCGCGATGGCCTACTGGAAACTGCCAACTGGGACTTGGTAAATCACCGCGATGCAAATCTATCAAGGTACGCTTCTGAATTTCCATTTTGGCCTCCTTCGCGATGCACCATTATCGCAGAGGCTCACTAGAAAGTGAAATTATGAAATAGGACATCACCACGATGCGGTGGAATCACGAAATCTTACTGGAAATTGACAATTGGGATTTTGGACCTCTTTGTGGTGTAGTAAAATCATGGAGTCTTACTAGAAATTGACAATGATCATTTAAACAGCCTCTGCGATGCGCTAGTGACCGAAATGATGGTGTTTTTCGACAGGAACTTAAAATCGCCATAACTTCTCGTTCGGTTATCGGATTAAGGCGAATCTTATATCGTTAGAAAGAAAATTCAAATTCCTACATATTGGAGGGTCTAAATCTATAAGATTCTATATGTATGAAAGGTTATTATTTCTTAAAGCCAACACTTAACATTATCAATGCTAAATTGAACTAGGAAAAGTATGAGGTGTTACAATATCTCCCCCTTGGAAACATTCATCCTTGAATGTGGCTAGTTCGACTAAGGGCACTGAGGAATATGAGGCTATATGATAGCATGCACTACTGATTCTAAATTATACTGAGCTTTTGAGCTAATCCGTGCATGCATGAATTTTCAATGAGGACGACTATATAGTTGAATCTGAAACTTGAAAGATACTGAATTAAGAAAGAGTATTAGCTTCAACTGAATCTAAATTTGTAGAGAATAGGTAAGGGTACTTGTCTTTCATATCTTCTTCTGCTTCCCAAGTGGCGCCCTTAACAGACTGATTCCACCAAAGAACTTTGACCAAGGGAACTTCTTTATTCCTTAGTATACGAATCTGATGATCTAAAATATCAACTGAAATCTTTTCATATGAAAGGATGTTATGAATATCTGAGCTTTCTAAAAGAACAACAATAACAGAGTCACCGATGCACTTCTTAAGCATAGAGACGTGGAATACAAGATGAACGGATGACAAGTCTATGGGCAAATCAAGCTTATAAGCTACTTTTCCAAAATGACTCACAACTATGTAAGGGCTAACATACCAGGGACTAAGCTTCCCTGTTTTGCCAAACCTCTTCACCACTTTCATGGGTGAAATCTTCAGATACACTAAATCAACAACCTCAAACTCGAGGTCCTTCCTTTTCATATATGCATATGATTTCAGATGACTCTAGGCTGTTTTCAATCTTTCTCTAATCAACTGAACCTTCTCCATAGCTTCAAACACTGCGTCAGGCCCAAGCAAAGAGGCCTCACCCACTTTAAACCAACCTATGGTGATCTACATCTCCTTCCATAAGGAGCGCCAAATGGGGCCATTTGTATGCTAGAATGGTAGCTGTTATTATAAGCAAACTCAATCAATAGAAAATGCTCATCCCAACTACCTTTAAAATCAAGAGCACATGCCCTCAGTATATCTTCTAGAGTTTGGATGATCCTCTCTACTTGACCATCTGTCTGAGGGTGGAAAGCTGAACTAAGATGGACTTGGGTACCAAGACCCTTATGAATGGCTCTCCAAAACTGGAAGGTGAACTGAGTACCCCTATTTGAAATGAAAGACAAAGGAACTCCATGCAGTCTGACTAACTCTCTAATGTACAGCTTAGCATAATCTTTAGCTGTGTAAGATGTGTGAACTGGCAAGAAATGCGCTGACTTAGTCAATCTTTCTACAATAACCCAAATCGAATTGCGCTGACTTTGTCAATCTTTCTACAATAACCCAAATTGAATTATGCTGTTGACGTGAATGGGGTAACCAGTCACAAAAGATATATTCATATCTTCCCATTTCAAAGTAGGGATACTAAACTGTTGCAACATTCTACCAGGTCTTTGGTGTTCTACCTTAACCTACTGACAAGTTGCACACTTTTCTACAAACAGTGCTATATCTTTCTTTATACCACTCCACAATAGATTTCTCGTAAATTGAGGTACATTTTGGTAGCACCTGGATAAATGGAATAATGCATACCATGCACTTCCGCCATAATCCACTGTCTTAAATCATCAACATATGACACACACAATCTACTCTGGTATCTCAACACGCCATCTCCCCATTGGGAGAAAACCTCTACCTTTTGGTCTTTAATCGACTCCTTCAGTTTGATCAAACTAGACTCCTTGTCTTGCTTCTCCTTCACTTCCAAAACTAGGGAAGATTCAGAACTATTCTAAACCAAAACGATCCCTTCAGCTGAATCAACCAACGTAACACTCAATCTAGACAAATGATAAAATTCTCGAGCTAACTCTTTCTTGTCATTCTCCACATGAGCAACACTGCCCATAGATAATATACTAAGGGCTTCTACCACTACAAAAGTATGCCACTACAGTAGTCTGGAATATCTAAGTGTATTTGAAAATACTAATCTCATAAGTCTGATAAAGCAAATACTGAAAATCTAAATATTACAACTAAAATCTAAGACTGAATCTAGTAGTCCAACAAGCCTCTACTGACTAAATCTAGAGAGTCACTGGGACATGCCCCAACTGACTTAAACTGTCTGAAATAAATAATGAAACATCTACTAATAAACTAAGAATCTAAATAGCTAAGTCTCCAAACTATGAGGACTCACCAACTGTAGAGATGTAGATGAGATGCTCAAAAACTACTCACGCTACTGATACTGAGAACTTGAACCTACATTATGAGACATTGTAGCACACAAACGTATATGTGGATCAGTACTTTGGGAATGTACTGAGCATATAGGGGAGAATGCAATTAGTCAAACAATACTTTAATAGCATCACAAGTTATAAAATCATGCATGCGAAACATAAATGACTCACATAGGCTTGAGAAATCTAAAATCTGAAGATCATAAATCATGGATTGTGAAGCATATAATGTAAATCTTGTGAGCTTTTATAATTAGTTTCTAAAATCTATCCTTTTCTAAACGCTATATTTTAAATTCAAGAACTTTAAAGTTGTAGAGAAAATACTTTATCTTAAAGGTTTAGAAATCTGAAAACTTATTCTACATGGGAGGTTCTTTTAACTGACATAAACCATGTGAGAATTCATGGAGTCCAACATTATTTCCCCCCTAAGGAGGAATCCTCATGTTGGGGAGAGAAGTCAAATTCTTGCCAAAGAGTATAACCTATCTAAGTGATCACATATCTATCACCTACGTAAAAGTGGAAACAATCTAAATCCTACGTTGGCACATAGTTCTAGGGTATAAAACCATAGTAACGTACCCATCTCGGTGCTAAATACTACTCCCATTAAATCTGTATGCTCATTCTGAGGGAAATCCACTTTTAAAATAGTATAGTGATTTACATTAAAAACCCACTGTATATCTGTAAAGCTAAATCTGTAATCTGAATTCGTAAACTAGAATTCCAAAACTATTCTGAGACCAAACAACAGGTCAAATCTTTTACAACAATAATTTTTTTTTCTAGTAATTGGGTGCTTATAGTACAACAAATCTCGAAATAATAATATTTAATTAGGGATTAATGACCCATGCATCAAACTCATGTTAAAATATCATATTATTCATAATTAATAATGTAAACATTGATAAATTTATTCAAAATCTAGAAATTACTGCAGTATGCATGAAAATATGAACATAATCATGTAATTCAACTTCTAAATCACTGGAAATCTCATAAGCTTATAAATAACAATAATGGGTATAAACCCTAACTTGAATTTCATGAGAAATCATATAAAATTCAGTAAAATCAGAATTAAAACAAGTTTTGGGCACAAGGACGAAAGGATTGTCCTTGTTCATAACCCCACATACCTCAATTGATGAACTAAATGATAAGGCTTGAATCTTGGATCCCTATTGATGCTTTTAAAGTTGAATTTTTTTGAAGTTATTGAGTTGGGAATCCTTAATCTTTAATTGCCTTAGAGAATTAATGGAGAAATTGGATTTCTTGGGGAGTAAGCTTTGATGATCTAGGATTTTGTTTAAGAGTATTTTGGTGAAAAGTGTGTATAATATGCTTAGGATGGGTTAAATGATCTGTTATTCACGACTTGGGGCTATATAAAAAGACCAAAGAGTCCTTTTTAAAATTTTACTTAGACTGGAAAAATTCCCAAAACTGGCCTATGGCGCAACGCACCGTTATCACGGTGGCCTACTGGAAACTGACAACTGGAACTTGGAAAATCACCGTGACGTGGAGATGTCATGGTACTCTTCTAAATGGCCATTTTGTCCTCCTCCATGACTCGCCATTATTGCGGAGGTTCATTGGAAAGTGACAATTTTGAAATCGGACATCACTGCGATGCAGTGGAATCGTAAAATCTTATTAGAAATTGACAATTGGGATTTTGGATCTCTTTATGGTATGGTACAATCACGAGGTCTTACTGGAAATTGACAATTGTCATTTAAACTGTCTCCGCAATGCTCTAGGGACCGAAATGATGATGTTTTACGATTGGAACTTAAAATTGCCATAACTTCTCATTCGGTTATTGGATTTAGAAGAATATTATATCATTGTAAAGCAAATTCAAATTCCTACACATTGGAGGGTCTAAATCTAGAAAATTCTATATTTATGAAAGGCCATTCTCTCTTGAAGCCAATGCTTGACATTTTCAATGCTAAATTGAACTAGAAAAAGTATGGGGTATTACACTTACTAAGAGTCATAAGGATATGCCATGAGAAATTAGGTATAATCATAGGGTGTCTAGTGTAAGTCCCAATTCGGGTTTTATGTTGTCTACGACTGAACCCTACGAGTCATAGGGTCCTAATATAAGTGGTGCCATTGAGTCATAAGGATAATAATGTAGGGTGACTTGGTGGTACTTCCTTGGTTACTACTTGTGGTGACGAGTCGTAAGGAGTGGCTTTAAGTCAAGGGTTGACTCGTAGTCAAAGGCGGCACTTTTTCTTCTTTTAAATAAAAGGCATCATAGATATTTCCCCTCTTATCAAAATTGAAAACCAAGACTTATAACCTCTTTAGGGTGTTATTAGCACTCAAAAATAATCCAAGTAACTTCTCAAACATTCCAAAAGTCTCTCTAAATTCCCCCAAGCAAGTCAAGCTAGGGTTTCATCAAGTTAGTCATCTAAGGGCTCAAAGATCGATTTATCTTCACATTTCTTGGTGTTTAAGGCATGTTACTCTTCCCTCATTGTTAATTAAGTATTGTTCATGAGATGTTTATAATGGATTTTGAAATAAAGGTTGGGTTTTTTTAATGTTTATTGTTGAACAATGTTTTCCTATGGTTTATATAGGACTAATCATGCTTTTATTATGATTTTAAACTTATGGGTTCATGGGTATGGTGAATGAACTAGGGAATTATGAATTTCCCAAACTTGTGACTTTTGAAGTGATTATGACTCAAACCCCATAATGTAAAATTGATTTTAACTATAAGAAACGTTAGAATTCATATGACTTGAACTAGTCTTGAACTATTTCATGATATAAAGAGGTATTTGAATACAATGACATGATTTGATGAACAAAGAGAGTTGATGTTTCCCCACTTGGTATTAATGAACAAAGGAAGTTGTTTTCCCCAAGTTAATAGAAATTATTTTGGCATGTTATTTCCTTGCAATTGTAGTTGGTATGACGATATCAAAAATGTATGCCTTAATGTGGAATGTGATTCATAAATGTAAATATGAGATACTTGTTTTAATTGGGCTCTAATAAGGGTTGCATAGATGAATCATGAAATTGAAGGTCCGAGTGATCGATACTGGAAACCGTATTTGACGACACTGTGTCATAGTGACCAGGGAGGTTTAAGTCCCCCTTATTATTATTCCATGATTACGGAGGTTTGAGTCCCCCAAAAATCACTACATTATCGGGTGCTTAGGTCATCTTAGTATATGTTGGGAGGTTTGAGTACCCCGTGTGTATATATATGCGATTATTCTCTAGTTCATGCAGCTACAGACACTAGGGCTGGACCAGGAGGTGATAGTTGGGGCCTATATAGCCCGTGGGTACATGTTATGACAGCTGAGCTACATAATCCAGGCTAAAGTTTTAAGTGAATGTTAAACCTTGTTCCCTATCCCGACATATGAAGTATATATATATATGTATTTGATTATGTGAATTGGTTTTGAATGATTTTAAATACTTGATCATGTCATTATGTTTTCCTTATCCCTGAGTTACATTCTAGTGTTCATCCTGCTAACCTTCTTCGGATGCTATATCACCAAGAGATGTAGGAATTTGTCATACTTCTACTCCTCTTGATCAGTGATTAGCATTCAGGATCAGTTCATGAGTTGACGAAGTAGTGAGCTCCATACATCAGAATTCTATATTTCACGTTTTGCTCTCTCATGTCTCAAACTATTTAGACTTGTTTTGGCTATATTTGGGGGCATGTCCCAACATTTTGTTGGTATTGAGTTTTGGTTCATAGTTTAGAAGGCTTTGTTTTGACTACTATGGTTATTAGTCGGTGTCGGTCGATCATTTGGCCGGTCGTTGGTGGTTGCTATGGACATGCATTAAAATTTTCTTAAGATATTGTACGCTATTTTATTATATGTTTGAAATTAATCCGACATTGGGATATGGTGTGTTTGTTTTAGTTAGGTGTAGGGGGTGATCTCTGGTCCACATAGGACTTGAGATACCCGTCACGGTCAGGCCCTGGTTTGGGTCGCGACAAATTTACCCATTGTTCATCCCATAATGGTCATTGGTGAAGAGCAGTATTTTAAGCACAATTCTTAAAATTCAGAAAACACAATGGTTAAGAAACTATTACAAACACTTATCCACTTCTAATACAATTTGATAACATTTACCAAGCCGCCTTCTCATAATAACGCCAACCAACCTACACACCACATGCCACTAAACCCTAGGCAAAAAGTGTGATTGCTTCAACTCAAGAAATGTGATTCGTAAAAAAATATATTTATGGGTCATCTAAAATACCCATAACACCATATGATATTATGATGCATAAAAATTTGGGAAGACAATGAAAATATTGGGGAATGAAAAATGATGACTTTTGATTACTGAAATCTGTTGTTTTTATCGTTGTGTAGCAAAGCTACCGCTGTAGTGGTTCCACAATGGTAGTAACTTTACCGCTGCCTGACCTATTGAGGTTGCCACCGCGGTGGCACTTTTACTACTGTAGTGGTCTCAAGGTAGTAACTCGGGACCTCATCCCAATTTAGTCCATTTCATAAGACACCTCTCCAAATTAGACATTATGATCTAATGTTTTTATGGTAATCACTGTAAATGGAGTTCTACTAACATATTTTATGCACCAAAACTTTCTATGTATTTCTAAACTTATCCTCTAACACATTAACCACTAAAATCCACCAATCGACACATCATGATCAACCCTTAAACACTAATACACACAATGCCATATTTTTTACCAAATTCATACTACTCTGAAGTTGTCATCCCTATACTTGAAAAAAGTTTAGTGGGGGTACTTACTCCCTAACCAATGTTGTAACTAACAAATCACCACTAACATACAACTATGGGTTTTCACTATTGTATATATTCTCCACCACAACTCATACTATCTTATTCGACCCTACAACATACCTCTTCACCTCAAGGAGCAATATGTATCAAATGGAGGGATATGAATATGTATAAACACATCTAATAACTCTTCTCCTCAGTCGGTCTTAAAAATATGTATTATCAACCATAGTCAAGCTAATTTATTCAATCAATCTTATTAACTTAACTACACCACACTCAAGGGGTACTATTAACCAATATTTATTCCCACTCAATAATCATATACATAATATTAGTCATAACATGCCAACTACCAGGTCTATCTAGTAGCCCTTACTCCTCACTATGCCTATGAATATTATCCTACTACCACTTTATTCACATCCTTAAAACTTAACTCACTATATTCATTTATAGCCACCATGGATTTTGTATAACTAGATATTTTATGATGAGTCGAGATTTTACCACTCATTTACACTCAACGTTCATGCACATTACCTTGTTTTGAATGAATAAATGAGACATAATTGTCATTAAATACACTAATATCCATATTTTGCAAGCACAAAGTTGATGAGATAGAAAGATGTGGATTGAAGTTGAAAATGATCAAAAGGAAGAAAAAAAGTCCAGATGAATACCTGGAGTAGAAATGGCCACATTTACTATGGTCACAGTATGAGCAGAGTGACGTGATCAGTCAAGCAGGTCAATAAGTTGCGATCACAAAAGATGATGGTCGCGACCTATCCTCTGCGATCGGGGCATAGTGGAACAGTGCATCCAAAGAGAATAGAATGAAATGCACGTGATTAATCCCAAATTTGACAAAAGGAAGACTCAAACCCTAATCCATCGTATTCTACCTTTCTTAATATTTAGACATTATTTTAGGGTTTGTAGCCTCCATTCTTGGAGAAGAAAATATTGTATAAATTTTGGGTAAAGAATATTTTGGAGTCACTTCCAAGTGAAGAATTAGTGAATTCCTGTTGAAGATTTGTGGATCTCATAGTTTGAAGTAACATTCACTTAGATTTTCTCAAATCAAATTAATGGAGATTTTGGATAAAGTCTTTGCTTATTTATCTTATGAGTAGATAGTTTTTCCTCTTGGGATTATGCTAGAATAAGGTGTAGATATGTGTGGGATGTGATTTATTTATGCATTTACTAGTTTGTGGTGTTGGATTCTACTATTGTTTGAGTAACTTGATTGGGATTTATGGGTGAAAGCTCCAAATACCCAAATGGTTTTGATGGATGAAAATCCCAAGCTCTTGAAAGCTCAAACCATCCTTGAAAGAGGGGTTTGGGTGAACTTTAGAGACCCACATCATCCTTGAAATAGGGGTGTGGGACCAAGGCAATAATAGACAATTTATGAGTATAGTTGACTAATCTTCACTAGCTTAGACATTAGGGTGATTGTGAAGTTGACTATACTTAAGGCACCATCCTAGAAATAGGGGTGTTTAATTGAGGTATTAGGTGTTTTTTATTGTATCACTCATTTGGTACTCAAAAGGGTCAATGAGTGACACCTTTGGGGTTTTGTTGACAAACTAGCCTCAAGAATTTCTAACCTAGCCTACCATATCACCAACACTTAGAATTTGCATCAAATTATCACACATTCATGCATATGTTGCCCCTAAGAAAGCATAATCCCAAGATCCATGCCTAATTGCCTAAACTTTAATTATTCGTAGTCCCGAATTAATACTAGAAAATCTCAAAAAGAAACATTAGTGTTAATACCGTTGTCACCCCCCATTTTTATCTCTTTGTAATGTTGGTTTGAATTTAATAAGTATTCATTATTTCAAATTTACTTGATTGCCACTTACATTGTTCCTTGTGGATTCGACCCCGTCTCTAAAGTTGGGTAAATATATCAACGACGGTCGCCTGACACTTAAATTGACTTGTAAGTTGAGAATTATAAAAAATGGCACCATTGTTGGGGAACAATTTGGCGTATTGAGTTAGTTTGGAATTCTAGCTTACTTCCTTGAATTAAAACTTATAAATACTTGTTTGTGATTTTCTTTTATTTCTTTTGTTAGGTAGATTTTTACTTTTGTCTTTCTTTTCTCAATGGTATCTTCCGACAAATATGATTTTGGTAGTTGGGAGTCCTATCTTGACGATTCATGTCCCTATTATGATGGACCGTACTTTGGAAGAGATTGCCCTTATGCTCCCGGGAGAGATATGGAAACTCCATCTCGATCCTATTGGGAGTATGATTGTTCTTTGTGTGGTGGTAGAGATGGACATTGGAGTGATTTCCCAAATGCCCCCTCCCCTTATTATGCTAATTGAGTTGCTAGTTGTTTTTATGAGTTTGATAGGTCTTATGATGAGATGAAGGAAGAGCAACATACCAGATCCAATATTTTTGAGGCAATCCTTCAAACTATTTTGGATTGGGTAACTACTACAGGGGAGAATGTGCAAGACATACATCAATCAAACGAGGCATTCAAATGGGAAATTATCAAGATAGAGAAAATGGGCAAGGAATCAAAACTTGCAAATACCACTACCTTGCCTATTTCCCAAGAAGAGGTTAATAAAGAAGAGAAACCAAGCTATGATGATAAGCTTTATAGCAAAGAATCCTCTGTGATTTCCCAATCAACTAAACCAAATGATGTGGAAAATGTCCAAATATAGAAAATGATGTTAGAGTCAAAAGAAGAACTAAAACACATCTCTTATGATGACTCTAGTTCATTTTAGGGTGAAAGTGCTATGGAGGAGGCAATTTTGGAATTAGGGGTTAGACCTCATTCAAACCACTTTTTTAACATTGTGATTAGAGGATGTGATGAGAATCCATCTACCTAGTCAAATGGTGGATAGTGAGGAGAAGGAGTACAATCCCTATACTTTGGGATTTGACAATCCGAGGGAGCACATGGAAGACCCACCATCAGTGGCCAAGAAATTCAACTTTTGATGTACAACTAGTGCCCTATTAATGTGCATACCTTTTACCCAGGGAGCCAAATCACAAATGTGATGTGAAGTTGGGAAAAAGGTTCAATTCTTCAAAATGGAAAGATAGAAGCTCCCTCGAAATTTCCTCGCATCTTCCAAATTTCATCATGAAAGATCAAAATCTTTTATCCCTCTGTCGCTAAATGCATCATGAACAAAAGTTGGGACGACGATTCAAATCATCTAAGTGGATGCACAAATGGGAGTTGAGGAGGCCTCATTATTAGATATTAAACTAAGTGCTTGATGGGAGGCACCCCATCAAGCCATAAAAAGTGGCTCGTATCCTTTTATTTTACTCATAATAGAGTAGATTTTATTTTTTGCATTTGTTCATGCATAGTCCATGAAAAGGTAGTGCTAGGATGATTTTTGATTTAAATTGAAAAAGGGAAATATGAAATTGGCATATTTGGACTGAACAACGGAGTGCAGGAGACCTCAAAGTTGGTCTCAGTTACCGCAAATGAAGCTCGTGCTTCCACAATCGTGGAGGTTGCATGCCCGCGATCATAGGAACCAGGACCGCGATTGCGGTTGAATCATCTTGAATGACCATCCGACTGCCATTTATTCACACACACCCTTCTTCAAATTATCTCAAATTCTCTCCATTTTTGGAATTATGTAGAGCATCCAAGTTTTGATTTCAATCTCGTTGCATCATATCATTTGATATGTTGTCTCAACTCCCTTGTTTTCATCATAATTTTATGCTTAGAACTTGTAGTTTAGGGAAAGGCCTGAAATAGTATTTTGACACAAAATCTATGCTTATTTTTTAGTATTATGGTGATTAGTTGTTGTAGTTGGTGTACACACTAATGAGAAAGTCTTGAGTACCTTGATTTAGGCCTAAGAATATAGAAATTAACGTGTACATGTGTTCGATTCAATGCCTCAGTGAGTTCAATGTGAATTCCTTCAAGTTTGGGGCTATAATCACACATTCTAGGCTTAAGTTCTCTGATTATGATGTTGATATTCCTAGTGGGAACAAAAATTTGGGGTTAAAATTGTGTTTCAAGTGATGTATAGAACTTTTGACTATGGTTTCAAGTACCGCGATCACTGTCCTGATGACCGCAATTGCGGCACCATGATTGCCATACCTGAGGGCGGTTGTCTGCAGCAGCCAAAATTTTTGCACAACTATGTCTCATCCCAGAACCTTCTACAATACTACCCGATGAGATTAACTGATTAATCTAGAATGATTTTGCTATGATAATGCTAATGATGGTCTGGATTGTAATGCTTACAGTTACTAAGCCGTAAGGATGAGAGATTTTGAAAAACCAGGTTCATTGCCACCGAATGCTAAAACCTCTACTACAGTGACTTTTCAAGGATGAAATTACTCCCGAAAAAGGGTATTTGCCTTGATAAAGTGGAGGAGAAGCTCCCAGCATTCCATGCCCGACTCACTGTTACCAGATGGATGTGCTTTGGCCTGTCCCCTTACTATGACAATATGCATTGGGTGTGTAACTTCAACACGAACCTTAGCATAGTTTCTCTCACAAATCTAGTGCTGATAATTCGGGGTAATTAAGTAAACTTCAGAGCAGAGCGGATTAATAAGATATACGGGCTCCTGTATGCTGATATGGGGCATTTCCAAGCAAAAACAATTGAGCTAGGGACCTGTATGGAAAGCAAATTATGTTCTGGAAAAGAAGTTTTCTAGGCCACCACTAAAAGAGATATTTTGATGAATGACTTCACAGATGAGACCATGCTTTGGCTGAATATTATCTGCAGTAGAGTATCACTATGCACTCACATGACTATTACCACAGATTTGCGAGCACAGATGGTGGCTTGAATCCTCTACTACATTACTCTAAATGTGGGTAAGATTGTGCTCTTAAAGTGGCGGTATTTCAAGAACCAAGGAGGTACACTTTTTCTCTTTCCTTCTCTTATTATTGAGCCTTGCAAAAGGGTAGAGGTTGAGGAGTATGTTGGAGATACTTGGGTGCACCCTGGCCCCCACATCTTCTTACTTAAATTCTTGGGTTAGGTTTTCCCTGGTTAGAGCAAGAAAAGGAAGGTAGACTTAGTCAAGTCAACCTAGGAGTACACACTCTTGTAGACCTTCGTCAGCTAACCCCTTCGATACTATCTCAGGTTTAATGCTGTTAGTTAGTGAGCTATTGTTTAGATTGCCTCAGGGATCGAGAGATCCCTCCACTTTTCTCTATTCATATATATCTCAGTCAAATTATGAGATATACCAGGACGAGCAGAAGAAGCAAGGATACACAATTGCCAGTTTGGAGAGAGCTTATTCACCCTTGGATACATCACACAAGGACCTCAGGAAGTCACACGAGAAGATGGTGAAGAGAGAGAAGAAATATATATTCTTTAGAAAGCTGTGGAAAAGGGTAAAGGGCATCTTCAAGATTCTCAAACACAATGATCAACTACCTTCGCTAGGTTGGAGAGTGATGACGAGGCCCCTACAGATTGGTTAGCTGATGATGCCAGTAGTGGTGGTGCAAAGTCAATAGGAGAGGACAACTCCTAATGCAAATTCAGGGAGACCCCTTTTACTCTTCATTTATTGCACATACAGTGAGGACACTACCTTTCTTTCAGTTGGGGGTGCCTTTCCCTATATTTGTATTATTTTGGTGAGTTTTTGGATATTTATATGTTGTTGTGATGGCATTGTGGATGCTTTTTTTTCTTTTTTGGGATTCTATATTTAAGTACTGTGATGGTTCCCACGCTTTCATGGATTATCATGTTGTTTTATTTTTAGTTTCTCTTTTTACTTTAGTTTTATTTTTATTATGACGATGCATGACAAATCTTTCCCTATGATAGATTGAGTGACGACATTCTCAAGGGTAAAGAATCGTGTTTGGGTTTTGAGCCATAGATGTAGGGGAATTCTTAGTACCTATGGAATCTAAGTCATTAATGCAAGGGAAGTCTGCGTACCTGTGGCATTGTAAATTTGGGATCCTATTGTGCACCATTAACGAAGTCTGAGTAGCCATATGATTGGTTTGCCCATATTAAGCTGAAATGCGAGGCTAAAAATTTGGTTGTAGCCATAAGTTAGGAAATTGAGCATGGTGCAAATACAAAACAAACAACCCCCTCTGTCCAAAAAAATTTCAAAAATCAAGGGTATGAACGTGAGCAACCTTGTAACAAAACTCTTTCTCTTTTTGTGACTCCACAAATGTTTTACTTATTAATAGTGATAGATACTCCAATTCTGTATCCAACAGGAAGGGCAATTGATCTTCCTTGGTGAATTTTTCATGCCATGTGTAGTTAGTTTTTGCATTCATACCTTGTATACTTGTGTTATCTAGAACTTGCCCCATTAGCCTTTCAAAGCTAATTTTGATTGAATTTGGTTGGAGAAATGATCTTAGGTCATCTTTGTTACATTGGAAAACCACTTTAGCCGAAAAATCCTACCTATGCATAAACGTAATCCCTAGTTATCCATTTGAGCCTTTAAACCTTTCTTTGGAAGACACATTACAAGCCATGCACCATTCTTTTTATCCTTCTTTTGAACCATACCCTCCTTGAACTTGAAAATGCAACTTAAGGCTAAAAGCCTAAGTTAGAGGTGGTGAAAATTAATGGAAGTAAGTATGGGTCTACAAAGTTGTAAGTGAAATGCCTAAATGCCTAAGTATTGAAACAAATGAATAAAAAAAGAAAGGGGCCCCAACAATGGAAAGAATTGCATGAAAATTGCAAAAAAAAGAAATAGAAGAAAATAGGTGAACAAAGGAAGCAAAAAGTAGGCATATAAAAAGAGAAGAGATCAAAGAGGAGTGGTCCATAGTAAAATAGGAGGATTAAATAGTGTGATGTGGATATTCAAGGAAGGGTGTCTCCATGTTGTTCCCAAATGATATCCTATCCTAACTCAAACCTATATTAAAAGCTCAAAAAGTCCTTTGAGATCTTTAACCATTTACTTTCTTTATTGTAGCAGTTGAACATAGGGGCAAGCCTATGGTATGACATTTGTTGACGTAGAGAGTTCTTTTATGAGGGAGAGAGTTTTTCACTTAAATTCCTTGTTGCATATTTGGTAGCTTGGTGTATGGAATTTTATTTCTTGTGAGGAGGTATGTAAACGAGTTAAGGTAGGTGATTTTTTCATCGTCCGAACAATGAGTCAAATGGAGTATAGCTTATTTTTGTTCAAAAGTGATTCACTTTTAGAGTATTAGTTGTTGTTACTTGGTTGCTCTTTAAAGTCTTGTGTATCCTTGGATATTACATTTTATGATGAGGAGTGTAGTAAAAATAGATTATCTCAAGTGCAATGAGCTACTTGTGGTAGTGACTAAGCCTGAAGTCATTATGATCTTTAAGGCATGAGGTTTAGGCATAGATAATTGTTGTCTCATAGTAAGAGGTAGTGTTGCTTGAGGACAAGCAAAAACTTTAAGTTGGGGGTGTTGATGAGTGGTGATTTTACCACTTATTTGTACACAACATTCATGCACATTACCTTATTTTGAATGAATAAATGAGACATAATTATGATTAAATACACTAATATCCATATTTTGCAAGAACAAAGTTAATGAGATAGAATGATATGGATTGGAGCTAAAAATGATCCAAAGGAAGCAAGAAAGTGCAGATGAAGACCTGGAGTAGAAATGGCCTCAGTTATCCTGGTCGCGGTTTGAGGGCCGTGATCACGGCCAGTCAAGCAGGTCAACAAGTTGTGATTGTGAGAGCCAATTGCGATCTTGGTAACTGTGGTCGCGGCATAGCCTCTGTGGTCGCAGCCTAGCAGAAGAGTGAAGCCCAAGGGTAGAAAAAGAAATGCATGTGGATGATCCCAAATTTGACAAAAGGAAGACTCAAACCCTAATCCATCATATTCTACCTTCCTTAATTTTTAGACATTGTTCTAGGGTTTGTAGCCTCCATTCTTGGAGAAGAAAATAATGTATAAATTTTGGGTGAAGAATATTTTGGAGTCACTTCCAAGTGAAGAATTAGTGAACTCCCATTGAAGATTTGTTGGTTCTCATTGTTTGAAATAACATTCACTTAGATTTTCTCAAATCAAATCAATGGAGATTTTGGGTAAAGTCTTTACTTATTTATATTATGAGTAGCTAGTTTTTCCTCTTGGGATTATGCTAGAATAGAGTGTAAATATGTGTGGGATATGATTTGTTTGTGCATTTACTAGTTTGTGGTGTTGGATTCTACTATTGATTGAGTAAATTGATTGGGATTTATTGGTGAAATTCACAAATACCCAAGTGGGTTTGATGAATGAAAATCTCAAGTCTTGAAAGCTCAAACCATCCTTGAAAGAAGGGTTTGGGTGAACTTTAGGGACCCACATTATCCTTGAAAGAGAGATGTGGGAACCAAGGCAATAAACTTACAATTTATAAGTATAGTTGACTAATCTTCACTAGCTTAGATATAACGGCGATTGCGAACTTCACTATACTTAAGGAACCATCCTAGAAATAGGGGTTTTTAATTGAGGTATTAGGTGGTTTTGATTGAAGCACTCATTAAGTAGTCGAAAGGGTCAATGAGTGACACCATTGGAGTTTGTTGACAAACTAACCTCAAGGATTTCTAACCTTGCCTACCACATCACCAACACTTAGAATTTTTATCAAATTATCATACACTCATGCATATGTTGTCCCTAGGAAAGCATAATCCCAAGATCCGTGCCTAATTTCCTAGACTCTAATTATTCGTAGCCCCAAATTAATAATAGAAAATCCCAAAAAGACTCATTAGTGTTAATACCATTCTCACCCCTCATTTTTATCTTTTTGTAATGTCAGTTTGAATTTAACGAGTATTCATTATTTTGAATTAACTTGATTGCCACTCACATTGTTCCCCATGGATTCAGCCCCAACTCCAAAGTTGGGTAAAGATATTGACAATGATCTCCTTTGACTTAAATAACGTGTAACTTGAGCGTTATCAATCTACCTTTAGGATATCAGTGTCCTTACCCTCATGAGATCATTCAGGTCAATTAACCAAATAAGCTATATAGTTATCAATCACATAGTTAGGTTAAACGAACCAATATCAAATTAAACTATTATGATCATATCTACTTATCATACAATAAAAAAATGACTAGTTTTATATACCTAACCAATTTACCTTAGATTAGTGATAGCAACTACACAACTCACCATACGTTTTAGTCACAAAGATTATGGAAAACAACTAAGTTCATCTCAGTTTAACCAATTACTAATTAAGGTATCATTAACAAGTAAACTTACAAAGTAGATTATTCACACAAGGATGACCCAATATCACTTTAGTCCCAGATATAATCATCCAAAATTGGGACAACACAAAGATACCAACTATAATCATCAAAGGTTAGGACCTTATAAGGATCCTAAGTATAATCATCAAAGGGTCGGACTACATAAGGTTTCAAATTATAACCATCAAAGTTTATACCATACAAGGATTCTAAGTATATTGTCAAAGTCTAAATAGAAATCAAGACATACCTCAAATCACACCCAGCCTTTACAATTCTTGGATATTCTTTTGTAACAACTTATCTCATATCACTTATAATGATCATATGTACTTAAGAGTTTGACAATCAAATAACTAGTTAATAGTATGATCAAAATAATGACCATCAACATAAGTAATACACATAGCATTCTATTATACCTTAACAAAATATTTAAAACAATGGTATTTTTTCAAGTAAGCATATCCAATCAACGAACAAAAAGTTTATACACCCATAAAGTTGGAAAATCACCTTCCTAGGGATTTAGGAAAATTTTTTTGAGTTAAAAACCAAAAACCAATCAAAATAAGGTTATAAACTGCTCAGTTACAACTGTAGCAGTAAAATTACCACTACAGTAGTACTGCTCCGGTGATTAACTTCTCTACCCAGATAATATTCTTTAAAAAGGCCATAATATTTTACTCCAAAGGCAGAATAATAAATCATTGGATGTGTTGGAAGGAAGACTCAAAGATCTTTCATTTGGTGGGTATTTGATGATAGGCGAATTTACACGCCCATAGCACTATATTTTGCCCATATTTTAGCCTAGTTTTGAGAACAAATTATATATTTCATGCACTTTTAGTCCTTTTTCCTATAAGTGAGCTAACGAACATGATTAGCAAAGTTTTAGGTATAAATGATGCAGAATTTAGCATTTTATGGATAACTTGACGCCAAAGAAAGCTTCACGAAAGGAGGAAAGCAAAGCTTGGACGCTAAGGACCAAAAGTGGCGCATGGAAAATCTGTCCCGGGCAAAAACAACAATTCTAAAGACTTTGGGGACTAGCAGTAACTTATTAGGATTAGGATAATAATGCAGTAATTTATTAGGATTAGGATAATGATGCAGTAACCCAGTAGGATTGGGTTAAGTAATGCAATAGCTTAGTATGAATAGGATATGGGTGTTATAAATACCCTATTCTACTAGAGATTTTGATTCATTCACCATTCCACAAACACACTCTTACATTCTCCATTCATATAATTAATTCTACTTTTTATTTTTCTTCTTCTATTCATCTATTCCACAACAAGAGAAACGTTACTTTGCTAAGGGATTCACGCCTAACGCCTACCATACCATTACAAATGTGAAATCTTTATTGTGGTATAACAACAATGTCAATTGTGATTTCCTTTGCACTCATGGGTAACTAAACTTCTCTGTTGGGGTTATGAAAGCCGAATGAGATACTATCTATTGCTGTGAGTTTGTGAGTTCGTGACACGTATGTTGCTTATATCATTATTCTCTTCATCTTAATCTAAATTCTTTGTGGTTGCAAACTCAAGAATACGCCAGTATAATATTTAACTTGTTCGAAAGAAAGGCTATCTGTCTGGAAAAGAGATAATGTCAAGGTAGTAGGGTCCCATCCCCTATTAAAAAGTTAGTGACGTAACTGGATTAACCTCTTGGAGAATTCGTACCGTTAGACACGCTTTAAGCTCGAAAGAGTTAAAGTGAAATAATCCTCGAATAGGTCGAAAGACGCCTGGATTTACCATCGAATACAATTCTCTATAAGCACATGCATGTCTGAATTCAACACACTCATAGTCAATAGAGACGTATAACTTAGAAGGTGGACATAACCCCAACTCCTTAATTCTCATTGTTTCACAACCTACTAAACATTCTTTCTCTTTTTACTTTGCTATTGCCGTTTTTAGCTACTATTTGGTTACATTACTTGCACAACAAGAATCCCCCCTTCTTACGAGACTTGCACTAAAAGTCTAGTAATCGTTGCTTACTTGTTGACCAAGCTATTCCCTGTGGGATCGATACCCAACCCAGGTTGGGTTCTATATTTGCTAACGACCGCTTTACACTCCTACGAGAGCTATAGATTGAGCGTTATCAGTATTGAGACCCATTTCTTTATATCCTAGGAGATATGTCATTTGAAGTTTACCCTAGTTTAAACTTAGCTTGAAACTCAATTGGTAAGAACTCTTTCAACTTAACTTTGTGCAAGGGGTCTGTATGACCTTAGCTCGTGTCTAATGCACTCTCGTACTAAAGAATTAGCCCCATAACCTATTATAATGAATATGGTTATTATAATTTTGTCACATATAATTTTAGTAACAATAAAATGGGTTGTTAGATCATCATTCAAAGGATAATGTCATGCAATTTGGTCAAGTGTCTTATTAGAGAAAATTCTCACAAGCACTATAAGACATTATTGAGTTGAGATAAAGTGAAAAATATGGGAGTATTATTGGTAAAATTCCTTATGAGAAAAGTAAGATGATGAAGAGTGAGAGATAAAAAATAATAAAAATTTGTTGGTGAAAACTATTCGGAACATCGCTAGTCGATTGAGGATTGTCAGTCTGATTCAAAAGGTGAAACATAAAAGCCTGACTTCAAAATCTCAATGTTTTACAAGATGGATGTATATTGGTTTGGTAGATCAGGTCATTTAATCCATAATACTTATCATTATCATTAGATATGACTATAACATTCAGAGGGTTTCTTTCTTCCTTTTCCAGAAAAAGGACTTCTTTTGTCAAATACTATTTCATTTTATTTCTTTATTCTTTTTTATTTTCTTTGAGTTAGTCTATGTTAAAACAAGATAGAAATAATTTTAAAATTTTCTACCAACTTTTCATTGACAAAGCAAAGTTTGGCCATCACATCAAATATGACATGATTCAAGAAGCAATTATATGCATAATAAATTGGTGTAGTTGACAAGTTTGAGAATGAATTTTGTTAGGTAAGACCCATACAACCTATGTGTGGGATCAACAATTTTGAAATCAATTTAGATATATCTTCAGCGATAAAGATTATCAAAGAATGATGGCTACCCAACAAGAACAATCTGCCTCAAGTTAAAGTCAAGGTCTAACATGAAAATAGAAGTTGTTATGACAGTCAAGGCCATAAAATGTGCAATGACCCTCTAGGTTTTTTTCTCAATTTCCATGCATTTGTAGAATTTTGTTCCTTTTCATTGTGGCTATAGGTCATTATGACTTGCCAAACCCAACATTTTAGTTTTTGGGTAGTTTGTTTGGATTTTATGCTCATTTTTCTATTTTGCAAATTTCATTGTTAAGAAATTAATATCAGACCAAAACTTCTAGTGAATAGCCTCGAATGAGAATTTTGGCAGAGCCTAGCCCTAGAAAATTGATTTTAGTCTAGGAGGACCCTAAGTCTAGGTCCCGAGGCTTCTAGACTTATATTGGGTTATTGAGTGAATTTGATAAAAAATAAAACTACATTTATGGGACCTATATTTAATTGAAACAACTTCAGATGAAAATTTTAATGGTTTTGTTGAATTGGAATGGTGAATTTTGTATGGTAGCATAATTTATTTGCATGCACGGGGTTCTGAATAAATCTTGAGCCCCCAATCACAGTCCATAAGGACTTGACTTTTTGTTAGTTTTTCTAGCTTTTGGTGTAGGCAAATATGGACTTTGCATTCACGTAGAATGGGCCACATTTGTGATAGGAAAGATTACTGGCCTTAGCATTCACAAGATAGCTATTATGTTCATGAGGGTTAAGCCAGCACAGTCAGTTCAACCGTACTCTTTGCATTCACGATAAGATAGTCACATTCATGAAGGGTTGGTCTAGTATAGTCTCATATCTGAAATAAGAGTCCCACATTTGCAAAGGACCCTTGACATCCCCTTTCTTTCTTTTTCTTGACCCTAAACACATATTTGGGGTACTGAAAGGTCCCAAGAGCTCAAGAAATTTGTTTGGAATAAAAAATTTAGAGTTGGAAATGAGTAAAGAGTGTTGAGATGATCATTTTCCGTTGATTACTTTGTAAGTTTCTACCTTAATTATTCGTAAATCCTTGATTTTCTCTCTCATTTTTTTTAAATTTTGGGGTTTATTTGAGCCCCAATTGAGACTCTAATTGTTCTAAAATTTTGAGCATGCATTTCTAATCCTTCGAGGGACCTTATGATGAATTCAATTTTGGCATCTTATTTATGGGCCCCACAAATGTATTATTGATCCAATTTTTAGGTCCAATGTTTTATATTGCAATAAAAGGATCCTTTTGCTCCAATTAACATCTATATAATATTTTTGATACAGCACCATCACTTTGGGGTCTTGGAGAAAAAAAATACAATTTATGGATGGTTTAAGATTGTAGTTTGATATCTAGGTAGGATTCGGTCAATTTTTCTCTATGAGATTATGTAATGTATAGATTTAATTCTAGATAGGGATTATAGTGCAGGTTTATACCTAGTAATACCATGACTTGACCCTTTTAGTGTCTTTAGACTAGAATTGGAACCCAAACCTTAGCCTAGAACACCCGTGATGGTTCTAGGATCTTATTGTATCAAATTATGGACTAGTTTTACCACAAATTTACATGAATGGGCCCTTTAGTATAAGAATTACAAAATTACTTAGTGAATTGGTTGATATTTTCCTAATTAGATCATTCTAGTAGCATTCTGTCCTTGTTTACCTTAGTTTCCCAAATTGCAGGGTTGGCATATGCTAATTTCTATATATTGATGGGTCTGAGGTCATGGTTATGATACCAGTCGAACACCAGGTTAGTTACTTTTTCTTTAGAAGTGATGTGGTTATAGTTATGGATGCGTAGATGCTTATAGTTGTAATGTTTGGGTACTAGTGATTGCATGGATACATTTAGGCGCGTTTATACTTATTTACTAGTACGATTCTTGTTAAAACCTTGATTTTACTACTATTTTTTATAAAGGTATTTATTCCTATATTTTTAACTTTAAAATTAAGTCTTTTTAAAACTTAAGTTGTACCGCCCTTATTATTGATTTATGGCATCTTAAACTAAATATATTATTTGAAAATTAGTTTGAGGTTGGTTCCAATACATTATTGATTCACTCTATTTTACCACTACTTATTCATTTCGATTGAGGGAGATTTCGACCCTTTATGGCATTACTATACTGCTTTAGTCCTAAATATGATCCCGGACAATGAATTTATAGATATTCACTCATCTAGTTTTGATTTTATTTTGACATTCCTTATGATACTATATATACATACATCTCTCTCTCTCTCTCTCTATATATATATATATATATATTTATATGATATTAGATAAAGTAGATTTGTGATGATGTATTATAAAAGTACTAGTTTTGGACCAAGTAATATATATGAATATCTCGAATACCCTATAGGCCCCTTCATCTGATAAGCTACAATACCATAGAAGGATGGTCATCGTACGTCCTACCTTAGCTAGCTACTAATTTGAAGGAGGTGTATACACTTAGTACATTATGCCACTCATCTTGTATCACCTGGCTTTTATGACTTGCATTTATTCACATACATCACCTATCACCGGTACAAATATTTGATGCCTGTATTTATCAATCTTATGGGGTGATGTGTAGATAAAATTTATGGTTGTTATTTTATAATTATTTGATGGCATCTTCTAAACTTTTGGGGGCTCGGTTAGGTAATTATTTGTCTAAGTTGTCCGGTTAGATTATTAATGTCTAGGTATTATTGTATGATTTGTGGAAAACTAATTATGGATTGGTTCTCGAGGATGTTGGTATGTTTCTGATCCTTTACTCCTTTTATGGTAAGATTTACTATTGCTATGTTACTTTATGATTATTTACTTAGGTAAAGACACTAATTATGCTTTTCCATATCACTTATGATCCTTGATATTTTAGAGTATTTCCTGCAAAGTAATATCCTTGGGTTTGGTGGTTGGTATAATGTTGTTACATATATATGTGTGTGTCTACATATATATATATATATATATATATATATATATATATATATATACATACACACACACACATATACATACTTATATATTTATCGCTAGTCATGAATTATATATTAGTTTTGTTTCTCCTAGTACTATTATATATTGTATACATATATCTTCATTTACTATATTGTACATGGTATATCTATTTCTTCACTTTACTACTATATATTGGCTAGATACATAAGGAATCACACTTGTTCTGGATTATAGGTAGTTCATGATAGGTTATCCTTATCTCTTCATTAGTATTATTATGCTTAAATTTGTAGATAGCTGCCTGCAATTTATATTTATGCCTTACATGTTATTTATACTTGCATTATAGTTGGAGCTAAGTCGATCAATGCCTACTGAGTACCACGTGTTTGGTATTCATATGACACTTTTACAATCTGTAGATCATAATTCGTGAAGATCAACCATGGATCAGAGATTAGGGAAGGCTCTTGACATTCAGAGCATTCCTTCTCTCTCTCTCTTTTATTGTTGGACTGATTTTTATTTGATCTTTCAAGATAATTCTGTATATATTTATATACGTGTCATGTTACTTTGTATTTCTGTTGTATCTGAAGCTCTTATACTAACTTCATCAAGTTTCAAGGATATATATATGTATGTATATATGTGTGCGCGTGTGTGTGTATATATATATATATATGTATATATATTTGCTTCTTCTTGTTAGCTTGCTCATTTATTTAGTTTTACTTTCACTTCTCTTGTTAACCCGTTACTATTTCGTTTTGCATTACGAGTTGGCTTACCTACTGATGGATTATGGTAGATATCATCATGAACTGAGAAATCAGATCGTGAAAAAATGACCACCTTTTTTAAACTCATAAATTTTTCAGTCTTTTCATAAAATAGGGGCAAGTTTGCTAACATGAAGGCGACTTCAAAGATTCAAGCTTGCAATCAGGATTATAGTAAAATCTTTCACTCTTTCTCATTTTCATGAATATATGAATTATTTTTTATTTTTTCTAAGGATAAACATTTCCTAGTCGAAGAAATTTTTTCTTCATTGACCCCTAGGACAAATATTTCTCCTTCGAAAACAATTTATTTTATTTTTCTTCTAGGATGAACATTTCCATGCCAAAGAAAGTTTTTCATTCATTGTCTCCTACGATGAATATTTTCTAATAGCGGACAGTTATTTTGCATTTATCTCTCAGGATAATTTTTTTTAATTAGAATATAGTTATTATGCATTCGTCTCCTAAGATAAACATTTTCTAGCAGTAGACAACTATTTCTTATTGTTCTCCTACGATAAACATTTTCTAGTAGTGGATAATTATTTCATGTTCGTCTCCTAGGATAATCATTTTCTAGTAGTACACGGTTATGTTGCATTCGTCTCCTAGGATCAAAATTTTCTAGTAGCAGATATTTATTTTACATTCTTCTAGTAGGAAAAATATTTCCTAGTAGCAGACGGTTATGTTGCATTCATCTCATAAGATAAACATTTCCTAGTAGCAGATAATTATTTTGCATTAAAAATTTCCTAGTAGCAAACACTTATTTTGCATTCATCCCCTAAGATAAATATTTTCTAACAACAAATAGATTTTTTCACATTCGGCTCCTAGGATAAATATTTCCTAGTAGCAGACAGTTATTTTTTATTTGCCTCTTAGGTAAACATTTTCTAGTAGAAAAAAGTTTTTTTGTATTCTTCTCCTAGGATAAAAATATTTGTCTCCTAAGATAAATATTTCCTAATAGAAGACAATTATTTCACATTTATCTCCTAGGATAAATATTTCTTAGTTGAAGATAATTATTTTTTATTTTCTCCTAAGATGAACACTTTCAAGTGGAAGACAGTTATTTTCTCTTTTCTCCTTGGATAAAAACTTCTTATGTAAGACTTTGTTTTGAACTCTACATTTGCTAATAACTCACCAACTTTTTCCAATGGGAGCTGAGGTAAAAATTTTGTTTGTTTCTTTTGTTTATGATGTCTTGCAGTTTTTTTCTAGTAGAGCATAACCTTCATGTTCAAAGACACTATTTCAACTCCTACCAGACATTCAATCTCATTGACAATCAGAATTAGTTTTTTAAATGCATGTAGCGGTCCGACATTTTGACATCTATTTATATTCAGCTACTAATTAAGAAAACAAGCATTCAAGAACATTCTCAAACTTTTATTTGAAAGTACATCAAAGACTCACTCTAAGTTTCAAATATATGTCTAAAACCTTAGTTTCAATAATATGGCACCCACCAGAAGAGAGTGGGATGGTAACTGGAGATCCAAGGAGGAGATATAAACGGAAACTCAAGACAATTATAGTAGATAAGATGTTGTATTTCCTTTTCTATGTTTATTTTACTTTTGTTTTTTTCTATTGTAATGATGGGCGTTGTAAATCGGAGCCTCAATGAGACCTCCTAAATAAACCCCAACTCAATGTCTCATCATTTCATCCTGTTGAACTACACGTGATCTAATTGTCCTTATAACCCCGGATATTAGGCTATCTAAAACCAAGGCTCAGACGCATCTTTTTCTTTTTCTTTTCTCTCAATTTTAAATAATGGTCGGGTAAACACTCGTTTTATTGTCCACTTTTTTGTATGAAAACTTTTGAGTTTCCATTCAAAGAGAGGTAAATGCAGACTCGTGATTTTGACCCTAACGGAGTTGTAATCTATTTTGACTTTAAATATTTATTTTAAGTCTAATTTTTATTTTTACTTCTATTTCATTTTTAGTACTTATTATTTAAAAAAAAAAACAAATCTAAAAACTACATAATGTCGATTTAGGATAAATTTTCTTTTCATTTTCCAAATAAAAGGAATTAAAAATTTACAAAAAATATATAATTTATTTAATCTAAATTTTAATAAATAAGTTAGTAATTTCCGTAGTTACATATAGTTTTAACTAGTCTTCTAACTTTTCAATATTTTTATTAGTATAAGGTAATTAAATTAATATTTTTACCCTTTCAAAAAAAGGGTCAACCTAAAGAACTACCCCAACCCCCACGTCCCACTCCCTTTATTCCAACTTTTGCACACCCACACCATCACGTAACCCACACAACTACAAACACCCCACCTTATATGTATCGGGACAACATATGAAGAAGGGGGAACACAGAAAGCAAGACAAGAAAAGAGAGAGCACCAAGATACCAAAAAAAGAGAGAGTACAAAGAAAAAAAATGAACAGAGAGTTCTTTGAGAAAATGGTGAGTCGAGTTTAGGTCCTAGTTCAAGTTTTCGGTCACAACTCTCTTGCTCCCGTTTTTAATTAGTTTGTCATACATGTTCTTATCCAATTCTATACTATATGTTTTATAAGTTCTATTTTGTAAATCAATGCGTGAACAAGGTTGTTTAAATGCGATTCACGTCGAATACACATTGTCTATCGGTCGTAAAGCGTATCTGTATTTCATTTCTAAATTTATATGTCTTTTATCTATCTATTTACTTATTTATTTATTTATTTATTTATTTATTTATTTATTTATTTATTTTCATATGGTAACAAAAAAGAGGATTATCTAAAGTTCTTGTTAGTATATGGTTTGATAACTTCAACTGATTAAATATTAACTAGTATTTATATAAATATACAACAATCACAACATACTCAATTTGTTCCTACAAAGTGGGTTCTGGGAAGGGTAAGTGTATGTAGTCCATACCATTACCTCATATGAGGTGGAAAGGTTGTTTTCGATAGATCCCAACTTAGGACGCAAAATAGTATAAACAAAAATAAAATGAAATAACACACCAATATAATAATGGAAACAAGACATCTAAAGAGTAGTAACTAGATACTATGAATAGGAAACTACTAGACACACACATAGCACTTACGACTCCTGGCATGACTACTGACAAAGAACTACTGCCTAATAGAAAGGAATCACTCCCACCTACTAACCCTCTATCCTAATACGTGTCCTCCACACCTTACCATCTAGGGTTACATCCTTCGTAAGCTATAACTGCTCCATGTCGCATCTATTCACCTCCTTCTAATATTTCTTCGACTTACCCGTATCCCACTAAAAATGATCCATAGCCAACCTCTCGCACCTCCAAATAGGGCTATCTGTACAGCTCCTCATCACATACCCAAACCATATCAACCTCACTTCCTACATCTTGTCTTCCGCCAAAGTCACTCCCTCCTTCTCTCTAATAATCTTATTTCTAAACCTATCTCTCCTAGTAAGTCCATACATCTATTGCAGCATCCTTATCTCTGCTACTTTTAACTTTTGGATATGGAAGTTCATGACTGTCCAAATCTCTACTCCATACAACATAGCTGGTCAAACTGCTATTCTATAGAATTTGCATTTTAGTTTTGGGTGAACCTTTTTATCACACAAGCATTCATAAGTGAGCCTCCACTTCATCCACCCTACACCTATACGGTGTGTGACATACTCATCAATCTCTCTATCCTCGTTGATCATAGACTCAAGATACTTAATACTATATCACTTCGAAAGGGCTTGGGAATCTATCTTCACTACCACGTCTTACTCATGCATCAACTCACTGAACTTGCACTACAAGTATTCCGTCTTGGTCCTTCTCAATCTAAACCCTTTAGACTCTAGAGTTTGTCTTTAAACCTCCAACTTATCATTAAAACCTACTTGAGTATCTTCAATCAAAACTACATCATATATAAATTAGACATATCAAGGCATCTCTCTTTAAATATGCCATGTCAATACATCCATTACCAGGGTGTATAAAAATAGACTAAGAGTCGATCCATGGTGCTACCTTTTACAAACAGGAATGTGCTTTGAATCTCTCCCCACCATTATCACACTAATCTTCACTCCAATTTATATGTTCTTAATAAACTAAATGTATGGCACAAGAAAACCACTAGCCTCCAAGCACCTTTAAAGAACCTCCCTGGAAACTTTGTCGTACTTCTTTTCTAGATCAATAGACACTATGTGAAGGTCCTTTCTCCTCTCCCTATACTGGTCCACTGATTTCTTCATGATATTAATAAACTCAGTGGTCGAGTGTCCTGGCATGAATTTAATCTTATTATTAAAAATAGTCACCCTCCTCCTCAACCTCAACTCTACCATCCTTTCCCGAACCTTCATAGTATGACTCAATACATCGATACCCCAATAGTTGTTGCAACTCTAAATCTAACCCTTTCTGGTAAAATGGAATCATCATGCTCTATATTCTATCTTTGGGTATCTTTTCCATCCTTAAAGTAATGTTAAACAACTAGCGTCCAACCACTCCACCTACCCTACCAATGTTTTTCTAAGAATCAATTAAAATCTGTCTAGTCACCTACCCCTATCCATCCTATGAATAGAATCCTTCATCTTCTTATCCTTTATATGCCTACAATTCATGTAATTGTGACACCTCCTCAAATACTACAATTCCCCCAACAAAATTCTTTTGTCCCCCTTGTTGTTTAAGAGTTTATAGATATAAGACTGCTACCTCCTCCTACTGAGAACATCCGTCACCAATACATTACCATCCTTTCTCTTGATGTACTTCACTTGGTCAAGGTCATAACCTACTCCCTAAACATGGCTAGCCTATATAATGTTTTATCCCCGTATTTCTTCTCTAGTCATGCATGCAAGCTTTTGAAAGATATTGTTTTAGCTAGCATAACTACTAACTTAGCCTCTTTCCTAGCTAACTTATATTCTTCCTTATTTGTTCGTTGATATTTCCTCATTTGTTCGTTGATATCACCCAAAGCTATACCTTAAATAGAAGTTAAAGAGGGATAAAAAATATAGTAATCCATCTCAAGTTGGGTTCAAACCCACAGGGAATACGTGAACTATCTCTGAAGTTTGCTGAAATAACCGACTAGTATTAAAAAGTACATGAAGTGTTTATAGTTTTAATATGTGAAACATAATAAGATGTGGAATAATTTGGTTGTAAACAATTAGAAACAAACACTAGGCTTGTGTTCCCCCTAACTTCTAACTCTATAGGATCATCGTGCTAAATCTAACTATCAAACTACTGTGCATGTAGTATCTGGTAAGTTAGGTATCACCAAAAACCTCTCAACACTCTTTGGGGGATTTTTCCCATCTCCTCTCAGTCTCAGAGTGTCACTTTACTAACCCTTGCCTTTGACCCTAGTTTCAACTATCTCCTCTTGGTCTCAAGTTGATTAAATGAAAATAATTAATCTTACGTAGATACAGATGATAAGCTTATTTCTAAATTAACTCTAAATCACTGTTGTGGTCTTCTTTTCCCAATCTCTACGTCTCTCTCAGGATCGTAGTGAATACAGGTGGGATCCTAACATTTACAACTATTAAAAATTCAATAATCATGAAAAAGACCACAATACATATTGCAGCACTAATCTAGAAGGATTGAACACTTTCCCTACTTTGTTAATCCGCCACGGTTCCCACAACCCTAACTAAGGAGATTAGTCACTAATTATCGTGAAACAATCAATAAGATTTATAATTGAAAGCATCAAATCAATCTCACAATTATTAACAAATAAAAATCCAAAGTCTCAAATTAAATGATCAAGCGAAAACAAGAATTCAAGAATCCTAAGATCAAAATTAATTCTCGGAATCAAATATATGTTTGTAAGTAGTAAGAGTGCATAACTAACTAAAAAAATATCAAAAGGGTATTTATAGAATACAGGGAAACCCTATAAATTAAGTCCTAAACAAAGAAGGAAAATCAATATCGGTGACCACCTATGGGGCATAGGTGGCATCTATGGGGCCTAGGTGGCACCTAATACGGAGAGTAAGTCATTCCACGTAGGTGACCAGAGATAAAAACATTTGAAGACTTTTTTTAACTTCAACTTTTCAGACACTTATGGGGTGTTGGTACTACCTACGGCCCATAGGTGGTCTGGCTTAGATATCAGGTAAAGAATCTTCAGGTTCTGAACCTCTAATCTTCAACTTTCTGGCACTTATTCTGACACCTAATCCGCTATGAAGTACCTACGGGGCATAGGTACCCATGAAGGTAGTCCAAAATCATTAATTTTCTCCTCTTTTTTCCTTTTCAGCTTCAAAACCTGGTTTCCTGCAAAACACAACACAAAACGCATCATATCTCACAAAAGACCTAAGTAACTTGCATGTTTTCATCATTTTATTCATTGAAAGTGCTATGAAACTATAGCACATCAACATCATCAATTTAGAATGCATGTACTCATGCAACACAACATAACAAATAAAATGACAACGCTTAACTAGGAGTAACCCAAGCTATCTATGACAGTCAATCATCAACTTTAACCTCCAAACATTACCCTCTTTTATTTCAATAATTCAAAACCAACTGTGTGTATCAATGAAGCGCCAAAATGTGACACAAAGGAACAATATATGGCATTATATTGGCTACCAACAACCAGTGTATGTACAAGTTACACTACCCAAACAAATAAACCCTAGCAACATAACCCAAGTGCCCTAAAATCAAAGAAGTCCTAATTATTCTCGTCAGGCGGGCTTTTGGACTTACAACTTCTAATGTTCACCCTATTCTTCAGGCGGTCTCCTGGACTTACAACTTCTTCACCCTGTTCTTCAGGCGGGTTCCTGGACTTATAACTTCTTCACCCTGTTCTTCAGGCAGGCTCCTGACTTACAACTGATAATGTTCACCCTATTCTTCAGGAAGGCTCCTAGACTTACAACTTTTTCACCCTGTTCTTCAGGAAGGCTCCTGACTTGTTATTTCTTCACCTTGTTCTTCAGGCAAGCTCCTGGACATACAACTTCTTCACCCTGTTCTTCAGGCAGGATCTTGACTTGTTATTTCTTCACCCTGTTCTTCAGGCGGGTTCCAAGACTCAAAGTAAATAGTGAAACAGAAAAATAACATCCCATTCTTTAGGAGGGTCCTGAGCATAAAAATAAATTCCCATTCTTCAGGAGGGTCCTGAGCATAAAATAAATTCTGATTCTTCAGGAGGGTCCTAAACATAAAATAAATTCCCATTCTTCAGGAGTTGCTATCCCATTCTTAAGAGGGTCCTGAGCATAAAATAAATTCTCATTCTTTAGGAAGGTCCTATCCTTAAAATAAATTCCTATTCTTTATGGGCTTGAGCAAAAAATAAATTCTTATTTTTCAGGAGGGCCCTGTCCCATTCTTCAGGAGGGTCCTGAACATAAAATAAATTCCCATTCTTCAGAAGGGTACTGAGCATAAAGAAATAAATTTCCACTCTTCAGGAGGGTCCTGAACATAAAACAAATTTTCATTCTTCAGGAGGGTCCTGTCCCATTCTTTAGGAGGGTCCGGAGCATAAAAATAAATTCTCATTCTTTAGGAGGGTCCTGTCCCATTCTTCAGGAGGGTCCTAGGCATAAAAAACAAATTCTCATTCTTCAAGAGGGTCATGTCCCATTCTTCAGAAGGGTCCTGAGCATAAAAAATAAATTTACATTCTTCAGGAGGGTCCTAAGCATAAAACAAATTATCATTCTTCAGGAGGGTCCTGTCCCATTCTTCAGGAGGGTCCTGAACATAAAATAAATTCCCATTCTTCAGTAGGGTACTGAACAAAAAATAAATTCCTATTATTCAGGAGGGTCCTGTCCCATTCTTCAGGAGGGTCCTGTCCCATTCTTTAAGAGAGTCCTGAGCATAAATAAATAAATTTCCATTCTTCAGGAGGGTCCTAAGCATAAAAAAACTTTCCATTTTTTAGGAAGGTCCTATCCCATTCTTCAGAAGGGTTCTGAGCCTAAAATAAATTCCCATTCTTAAGGAAGGTCCTGTCCCATTCTTCAGGAAGATCCTGAGCATAAAATAAATTCTCATTCTTCAGAAGGGTCCTGTGCCATTCTTTAGGAGGGTCCTAAGCATAAAATAAATTCCAATTCTTCAGGAGGGTCCTGTCCTATTATTCAGGAGGGTCCTAAGCATAAAATAAGTTTTAATTCTTCAGGAGGGTCCTGCCCATTCTTCAGGAGGGTCCTGGGCATAAAATAAATTCCCATTCTTCAGGAAGGTCCTGCCCAGTCTTTAGGAGGGTCCTGAGCATAAAATAAATTCTCATTCCTTAGGAGGGTCCTGAGCATAAAATAAATTCTCATTCTTCGGGAGGGTCCTGTCCTTAAAATAAATTCTCATTCTTCAGGAAGGTCCTGAGAAAAAAATAAATTTCCATTCTTCAGGAAGGTCCTGAGCATAAAAATAAATTCCAATTCTTCAGGAGGGTCCTGAGCATAAAAAATAAATTCCCATTCTTCAAGAGGGTTTTGTCCCATTCTTTTGGAGGGTCCTGAGTATAAAAAATAAATTTCCATTCTTCAGGAGGGTCCTAAGCATAAAACCAATTCCTATTCTTCAGGAGGGTCCTGCCCTATTCTTCAGGAGGGTCCTGAACATAAAATAAATTCCCATTCTTCGGGAGGATCCTATCCCATTCTTCTGGAGGGTCCTGAGCATAAAATAAATTTCCAATAAACATGAACAAAATTTTTACCCCAGTTTGCAGTAGAAAATTTTGTGAGTGTTATCAGATCACAACTTTTGAAAAGTACAGATCAAACCCCTACTAAAGAAATACGTCTCTTTAGAGTAAAAATGATGACTAAAACAAGAAAGTGTGTCTCCTAAGAGTTAACATAGAGGACTCAAACTAAAAAGTGTGTCTTCTAGGAGTCAAGACTCAAGTTAAGAACTGCTTCACCTAACAAACAAAACTTAAATTACCCAGATAAGGAAGTACGTCTCCTAGGGGTTAATTAAAATGACTCGACTAGAATGTGCATCTTTTAGGAGTTAAGGTTCAAGTTAGGAAGTGTGCTACCTAACACATAAAAATTGACTTACCCAAATAAGGAAGTGGGTCTCCTAGGGTTTAAATGAAATGACTCAACTCGAAAGTGCGCCTTCTTGGAGTGAATGTTCAAGTTAGGAAGTATGTTACCTGGCAAAGAAACTTGAATTATTCATATTAGGAATTGCGTCTCCTAGGGGTTAAGTAGAATGACTCTACTAGAAAGTGCGTCTTTTAGGCGTGAAGGTTCAAGTTAGGAAGTGCATTACCTAACAAATGAATCTTAAATTATCCAGACTAGGAAGTGCGTCTCCTAAGGATTAAATGACTCAACTAGAAAATGCGTCTTGTAGGAGTAATGGATGACGAGTTTTTACCATAATTATGATTACTAAACATGTGTAACAATATTGCCTCTTGCATTTGCAAAAGTGAGAAATTGTAGCTTTTGATATTTAGGATTTGAAGCCTTTGATTTGAAGGTGACATGTGTTTTTGTTTCATTCAAAGAAAAATTTTAATTTTAACAAAATGCGGTGGTTGATTTGTGGCATTTGGCTATTGAGGCGATCGTTTGTGCACTTGTGATGCTCAGCTCCATTGAAAATCATTGATAGGTATTGTTGACTTGTCATACTTTCGACTCCAAAATCTGACTACCAATTTTTTTTGACTCAAATCATATTTCTCTTGCATGATGCCTTTGGATTCAGCTTCAAATACACCATTTATACTTCTATGAGTCCAAAAACTATCGAATGACAAGTATTATCGAGTACCTTACTTTATTTTTGAAATATGTTATCTTTGTGTGTCGATCCTTTGTCTTGCTTTGCACAACTGAAGATGTTGGTAACAAGTTTTGAAGTCCTTCCTCACTTGTCTCGACATAAATTTGACTCAAAAATACGTGAAAGATGACGATAGTGATTTTCTTTTGACCATAAAGACACAAAAATTTAAAAAAAAACAATGGGCATCTATTTTTTGAATGGAAAAAAAAACTTATTTGAGTGTGGTAACCGATTCCAATGATTATGACATGCATTTTGAATTAATCTACTTGATCTTTCCACACTGATTATGATCAATATTTGCCCTTTTATTGAATATGGAACTGAGCCACTGTTGACCTTGTTCTTTCCAAATTACAATTCTCTTTAGACTAGTGGCACCACAATGGGTTTTTGCCAACGATCCTATCTCATTTTTATTTCTTTCTCAACTCACCATAATCTTATGGTTTTCAAAAGAGCTTTCACCAATAAGGCTCTCTCATTTTTTGTTAATCTCACAACTCGTGTCATCTTATAGTCCCTAGGAGGGTTTTCACTGATAAGACTATTTTTTTTTTTTTTTGAAAGAAAACGACGCTCAAAATATAAAACATCATGCACCCATAACATGTTTAGCCTTGATATTCTCAAAGATTGATCTGAAGGTCTTTCTTTGGTTGTAACTTGACTTTTGGAAAGGGTTAGAAAGAATCGGCATGAGGCTAAAAAATTTACATAACATTGGGTGAAACATACAACTTTTGGAATCGACTCTTTAAGAAAATAAACTTTTTCCCCTGTTTTATTTCATTCTGGGTAACTTGAATTTTCTTTTTGTTGGACCGAACCCCAGAGTAGGGATGCCTACGTATCTTTTCATAGCAAAAATTAGGTCAAACATAGTTCAGACAAGTCATTCTCTTTCTTTTCAATTTTTCTCTTTTTCTCCTTTTTTTTAATCGAACTTGGGCTCTCTTATTTTTCTTTTCTTTGATTCCTCTCTTTTGGGGATTTCTTTTAACTCCACTTTTTTTTGATATTTTTTCTGACTCCATTTTCTTCTTGACATTTTTTCAGACTTCATTTTTTCGTGATATTTTTCTGACTCTATTTTTCTTGACATCCTCTTTTATTTTTCAAACTCTATTTTGATTCCAAAAGAGGGGTATGAAATAAAATAAAACTAAAGTGTAATACCCCAAACTTTTCCTTAAGCCTAATTCCGTCTCTAGAAGGTTAAGGAATGAATTCCTAAGTGAGTAACATTTAAACCCTAAAGAGTTTCCCTAATTTTGACTTTTTATCATGTGGGAAATTTAATTAGCTTTCCAATGATATAAGATCCGCCCAAATACGATAACCAGCCAAGAAGTTATGACTAATTTAAGTTCTAGTCGTAAATCATTGTCATTTTAGTGTTTGGTGCATCGCGGAGAGGGTCTATTTAACAATTGTCAAATTTCAGTGAAACTCTACGATAGTGGCGTATCGCGGAGGACCCCAATTTCCCAATAGTCAATTTCCAGAGGCCTAGCGTGATTGTGATGCATCGCGCTAAAGTTCCACGTCCCAACCAGTGGGACAACACGATGGATCCGCGTCGTGGTGACTCCCAAATTCCCATTTGTCAATTTCTAATGAGGCACTGTGATAGTGGCGCGTCGCGGTGGCCCATAAATTTGAGTTTCCTGTTCAATTTTTCCAGCTTCGTACAGAAGTTAAAAAGGGCACTTTAGACTTTTTTCAAGCCTATTAAACCATACAAACATCATAATTAAGGTCACTACAAGCATCATATGAGATTTTTTTTCAAAATTTCCCTCAACCAAAAACCTTAAGCATCCAAATTCTCTTCCAAGAATCTCAAGGGTTCACCATATATTTTCTAAATTGAGTCAAGATTCAAGGTTCCCAAGTCAAAGGCTTCAAGAACCCTCATTCAAGAGTACGGATAGAGTCCCAAAATCTAAAGTTCATCCAAAGCTTCTAATTCAAGGTATGTGGGGTTTGAACAAGGACACTCCTTTCGTCCTTGTGTCCAAAAGTTGTTTTAATTACAAGGATTTATGGTTTTACACGTTTTCTTATGAAATTAAAGTATGGGTTTATACCCTATGTTATTATTTCTTGAGGTTATGATGGTTTCAATGTTTTAGAAATTGAAGTATATGAGTATGTTGAGATTACAATGCATATTGCTGAAAATTTCCAGATTTCTATAGGATTTATAAATCTTTATGGTATCTAGTATGCATTTAATGTGCCTTAACTTGATATTGAATTATGGGTCATTAAGCCCTACTTGAGATTTCAATTTTTATGAACTTTTGTGCTATAAGCACTCATGATTTGAGTATTTTGAGATTATTGAGAAAGTTTTGACCTTGATGGTCATCGTAGCTTTGAAATCCACTTTACTAAATGAGATTATAGATTTTATAGTTGGGTTCTTTATGAACCATGAGATTACTTTAAAGTGGATTTCCATGAGATTAGCGTAGCTAACTAAAGGGAGTAGTATTTAGCACCGAGTTAGGTAGGTTACTACGGTTTCATACGCCAGAACTACGTGCCACCGTAGGATTGAGATTTATGGTCCCAAGGCCGAGATAGTGATCACTAAGTTGACGTTATACTCCCTGGCAAGAGTATGACGTCTCTCCCCAATGTGAGGTTTCTTTCTTAGGAGGACAAAATATTGGACTCCATATAGCTCGCATGGTGTTTGTCGGTTAAGAGAACGTCCCTAATAGTAAAATTTTCAGAGTAGCTCCTTAAAGTATAAATTTTCCCTTGAAGAAAGTAGTTTTCCTTATTAGTAAGAGTAAATAATCAGTTTCTAAAGTAAAGTATGTTCCTTGACATGAGTTATTTTCCCTAAGGATTTGAAAAATATCCTGATCAGTAAAGATTTTTTAGATACTCAGTGTAAAAGACTCACAAACTTATTTAATTGATGTGTTACTTTAGATTTCATTTTAAAATTACAGTCTTAGCTCTCAGATGCAGAAACGAGCACTTTACAACTTAGTCTATATGTTTTGAGAAGGGAATAGAACTACAGATTTAAGAAATAGTATCTTGAATCATGAGATTTATACTATGTGTTCCATTATTCATAATTTATGAGATATACATTCTTTTGAGATTATTCAAGCTATGTGAGTCAGTTATATAAGCATGCATGATTTTATAAAGATTGAGGATATTGTTGTTTAAGTATTGCATACACCCCCATATACTCAGTACAACCTCAAAGTACTGATCCATATATACGTCTGTGTGCTACATTGTCTCATAATGTAGGTTCAAGTGCTCAGTCTCAGCAGTGACAGTGATCTTCAAACATCTCATTTACATCTTTATCTTTGGTGAGTTCTCATGGTTTAAGGACCTATATCTGCAGTTTTCCCACTTTAATAGTGTTTTGAGTATTACTTTCAAACCAGTTCGAGCCAGTTGGGGGTCTGTCCCAATGGCTTTCCAGTTTGAGTAGTAGAGGTTATGTCAGACTAGACTATCAGTTGTGTTTTAGACTTTTCAGTATTTGATATTCAGAATATGTTTTCCAGTTATTTCAGTTCAAATTTGATGTGATACAACTTTATTACTTGATTATCATCTTAAAGTAAGTGTTAGATGTAGTAGTAGGCTCAAAGGGTTAACTTAGGGCTACTGGTATCCTTAAACATCGTGTGACGTCTCGGGATGAGATTTTAAGGCGTTACATAAATCTCAAAAGGGGTAACAAAGGATGACACAACATTTGGATAGCAGAATGAAATGCCTTCATCATACCAATCCTTAAAAGTGCAAGAATTAACATGCAATCTGAGAGTGAACATGAAGATCATATATATTTTTCAATATTTACCATGACTGAGTACGTATGTCACTACTTCTCAAGAACTTGTCAAATAGAAAGGTCCAATTGTATTCACGTTCCTCCCATTAAAGGACTCATGCATTTTTAAAGTTAATTTCCTTTTGCTTTTCCTGGAAATGAAGACTATCCACTTGAAGTATTTGAGATGGACCTTGTTATTGATAACCAAGTTATTTTCTGATTTGCAGGGTGATTGTCTTAATCTTATTGAAGTAAGGCTATAACTTGATTATCAAACAACTCAACACTTTACTTATTTCGTTACGAGTTTTTTCCTTTCAACTCTATCTTCTTGGCCAAGTGTTTTAGGATAGATTAGATTTAAGATTTTGTGAAAATTCAGCATGTATATAACATCACTAGAATCACCATAAAAAGAGCTCTCTAAAGAAAAGAAAGACAATCAAATAATATATATAAAAAAATAAAGTAAAAAATAAAAGGTACACACATTTGTTGACATAAAGATAAAAGGGTTTGAACAGAAATTATAATAAAATAAGACAAGCTAGATCCCAAACTACAATGCTAAAATAATTTGGGTAATAGAATGAAAAACAAAACAGACTACCAAGGCTTTCTTTTTACGGGAAGCAAAGTGACTTCTGAATTGCCGAGTTTGACATCTTAGCCACTGATTTGCACGTCAGCCTTAATAAAGTCTCCACAATCATTGCTACCTCATCAGATTTTCTTCTTAAGCCCAAAGTATCTTAAACCATTTTGAAATTATCGATCCCCACCAGACTCTATCCAAAATAAGTTATCAACAGTTTTTCTTTCCTTGCCCCCCTTAGTTGATTACAAAACTTTTTCAAATGAGCCAAAGGATCATCATTTCCCTCGTATATGTCCAACTTTGGTGTTTTGAACTCCAAAGGAAAGTGAACATTATGAAAAACGTATAAATCCTCGTAAGGAACTCTCTTTTTTCTCTCCAAGTACTTGTATGTATCTCATATTTTGCTCCAAACTTCTCATCTTCCTAACCATTTCTTCTTATTCCTCCATTCTAACAGTCTAAACCACCTCATCTCAGACCCTATACCATTCTTGTGTGTCATCTTTCCTGTTCTTTGGATCTGGTGTTGTATTCGTGAGATGTTAATTTAACCACAAATCAACCACCTTGATATTATTTTATTTTAAGATAGCAAATGTGTTAAAACTTGACATTTTCAAAAAAAAATTCTTAAGAATATTACCGAACCCGGCATGGGTTGCCTATGTATCTCATTAAGTTGAGAATCAGGTATGTGTAGTTCTTGAAAATTGGAGATACGAAGAAATGTACCCTTTTTTTAATTATTTGAATAATGTGAAGCAATTTTTTTTATTTTGTATTTATTAAATAATACTTTTTTTTATTTTTGAAAACAAAAATTTTTTTAGAAGTAAAGACAATCTGATTTTTTCATTTTTTTAAGATCACCGAATCCATTGAGGACTGCCTACATATCTCATTAAGATGAGAATCAGGTGTGCGTAGTTCTTGAAAATTGGAGATCGTCCCGGGGTCTCGGGGACTCATTTTGATTGAAATAAGGGGCGGGTCTTTACGAACTTCCAAATATTCTATTTTAGGGAAAAGGTGAAACGTACTTTTTTTTTAATTATTTGCATAATGAGAAACAATTTTTTTTATTTTTGAAAACAAAATTTTTTTTTAAAAGGAAAGACAATCATCATTTTTTTAAGATCACCGAATCCATTGAGGACTGCCTACGTATCTTATTAAGATGAGAATCAGGTGTGCGTAGTTGTTGAAATATATGTCGTACAAAACTCAGGTTCAAGACCACTAAAGGTTCAGGGCTGTTAAGATTTATATATATATTTTTATTTTGAAAAAAACTTAGCCTCATGATCCCTAAAGATTTAGGTCTATTAAGATATATAAAAATTGGATTTGAGGATTAGAAAAATATTATGAAAGTAATCATATTTTCAAAATATTCCCCAATAAATCTATGAATAATTTTTCAAAAGATAGGATCATACCCCAAAAAGGGTTTCCTACGTATCCCGCTAAATAATGAAAATCAGACCCTCGCAGTTCATGAAGACCTTAAAAAAAATACGTATATTTTTAATTTCTTTGAAAAATAATTTATTAAATTTGTGGACAATATACTCTCTTGCATTTTACCAAGTTGCCTAAAAGCCGGTCAACAATAAAATAATTCTTCCAAATAAATGTCAAAGAGCACGTAGGATGCACATGTTCGTCAGTATAAAGAGAGACACCTGTCCTAGACAGACCCAACCCGTGTGTCGAGTCTCGCTAAGTTAAATGCACATGATGTAAATAAAGCAAAACCTAATAGCGATAATCAGATTCTGAGTTTCAGTTCTACTAGGTTTATCCTAATAGAGATAGTGTTTAGACTGTCTTACCCAAGCGGACACTCGAGTCGGGGAGGGACAACTTGTTCGGTAGCAGTGCTACTCCGCCTTCATTGCCGATTCGAACCCCGCCTAACATGTGTGACTATAATCCTTCATCAGGTGTATTGACACTCCAGCTATCTCAAAAATAAGGTAGGATGCATGAGCTGCATTCCTTCTATTCTATTTCAGAGACTCAAAGGGGATGCGCAAGAGAAGACAGTTTATAAATACAATTCAACAATATCAAAACAATAAATGAGTGATAAATAGCACATTATGCCAAAAAACACAATATAAATAATAATTAAAACAAGTAAAAGTCAATATCAAAAGCTCAAATTCTAGTTAGTATCCCCAGCAGAGTCGCCACAGATGTCACACCCCTTTTTTGCCCGAGGTTCGAGTCGAAAGGGTCTTTTCAATTCAAGTGACAATTTTGAATAGGGATTATTTCAATTATAGAGTCATCACTTGAAATTAAGTTATGGTGTTCCAAGTCACCTTTTTAGATCCCTATTCAAAAGGAAATGACTTTTTATTATGGTTTGCGAAAACAGAAGATTGGGTAACGAATTCTGTTAACCGAGGGGAAGGTGTGAAGCACCCCTCGAGTTCCTTAGTTCTAGCACGGTCTCTTTATCGACTTATCTTGACTTAAACTAATTTAAATAAATTGTGTTAAGGCCTAAATTTTCTCATTTAATACTAAAAATATCTGTTTACGCTTCTTATATAAAATAAATTGATGAAAGTGCATTTATAAAAATATTTGCCAAAGTGCGTTATTGCATTCTTGAATTTTAAAATGTCTCAGAAAAATGCGTATGCCGCATTCTTAATTGAGATGAATATTTTAAACGTACTCAAAATTCACCTAACATCAAAAGCATTAATTTGTCTCTTGCAAACTCGTAATAGTTTATTTATTCGGAATACTACTTAACCTTAACAACCAATATTAAACTAAAGCGATTAATTAATTTAATAAATAATTATTAAACTTTATTAATAACAATGAATAAAAATAATACAATTCTCTAAAGTCAAAACAGGTTTTATAACTTCAAAAATAATAAATATTTTTCCTTTTTTATATTTCTATTTACTATTTTTTCCTACTTTATCTAATAAGAAATCTAGTATTTAACAATTTTATTTTTTATTTTCCATATTAAGGCATGAGAAAAACACAACAAAAATAAACAACGATATAATAAAATCAGTCGATTTCAAAAGGCTGCGTTGGAGAACGAAGAAACTCTGGCCAGATCTGGCTCATCCATGGTAAAGCAGTAATCAAAGATACTATTGGTTGGCCTACCGGTGATGGGACGACGGCAGTTTGGTCGTGGATTTTGCCAGAGAGAAAGGGAAAAGGGAGGTAGCGGCTCACCAGTGGGAAAGAGAGGGGGAGAAAGGGACGGGCAGCACGGTGGGAATTTACCATTTTCTGGCGGCTGTCATGATGGTGATTTCTAGATTCGGTGGGAGTTCGCCAAATCTGATTCAGTGACTGTTTCGAAAGGGTTTTCCGATGGGTTATCGTCGGAACCGACCATGGGGTCAAATTTGATGGGTTTTCTAGTGGTAGAGGGGTAATTGTGGTCATTGTTTACATGATTATAGTGGGTTTTTGCCATTTTCCGGTGGGTTTGGCCGGCGAGAGTCAACTAGAAATAGAACTATGGTTTTGTTGTCACCGTTTTCAGCGTTTTCCGGCGATAACTTCACCGAAAAATTATACAGCCTTCACTGAAACTGGTCCCATCTAAAATTTCTTTTTCGTTGACATTTCCGACTAACTTTTCTTCCTATTTATTTCTCACTAATTTTTTCATTTTGTTTTATTCTCTCCGGCCTATTTTTGGTATGTGTGTGTATATTAGTGTGTGATATGTATCTGTGAAAAGATGATTGATATATTCTTATTGTTGCTAAGAAGTTTGTATATGAATTCTATTTATATGATTATGTATTTGTTACTACGTCCATTTTTATTAATTTAATGCAGTACATAAATAATATCATACATTAAACCACGAATCATTAACGTAACTATGAACATGGTTTTATTCACTAAATGAAATCATACAATAAATAATATAAAACTGAATAAGAATCTGTTGATGAATTAAAATAGAAATCCAAACCTCGTCACCGAAAACTTCAAAAGAAACTTCGCACTCTAAATCTGATCCCTTCTCCTTTTTGCTTTCTTTGTGACTGATTCGTATTATTGTTTTCTCTCTTTTTCTAAGTAAGTTTCTTAGATTTTTTTTGTTTGTTTTTCTGATGCAATATATTATAGTGATAGTGTAGTAGTGCAGAATGTACGTATGTCTGTGGGTGGAAAAATCCTTAAATACAGGATTTTTATGGGGAACGGTTATAGGACATCAGATAGGATTCAATTTTGATTTTTTTAATTACTTTTTAAATTTTTTTTATATAGAAGATATTAGTAATAACAAATTAAAATAATTAATAAATAAAAATAAATAAGTAATATAATAAAAAATAAAAAATAATAAAATAATAATAATAATAAATATAATAATAACTAATTAATTTTTTATATTTAAGAAAACACAATAAAAGTTTATAAATATCCAAAAATAAATATAACTAAGATAGTACTAAAAATACTAGCTTATTTATTTAAAATTTAAATATATATATATATATATATATTGAATTTTTGCATTTTTTAAAATTAAAAAAAAATAAAAATAAAAATAAAATATCCCAAAATGTAACTTTATTTATTTAATTATTTTTAACTTAAAATTTATATAAAATAAGAGTTAAAATAATATCACACCAAATATAAATATTTAATACCGAAAAATATATATATTAAACTCGGGGAGGGTCAAAAATTACGTGTCTACACAAAAAAAAATAATGTTTCCCAAAGAACTAGAAAGGGATAATACTCACAAAAATATTTGAACTTTGACCGAATTTCCAATTGAGCATACTGAACTTTGTGGGGGTCCTATTACCCCCCCTAGACTTTTGTTTTCTATATTTTAATGACATATATCAGCCCACTTGGACCATTGTGTGTAATTCACGCGCATTGGGCGCGTGAAAGTGTTAAAAAAACGTTAAAAAACCTTTTTTTGGTCAAACAACCCCTTAATTTTCTATTTTTTATAAATTGAATGTTTTTAAATTTATTTTCTCATTTATATCTTCTTCTTCTTCTCTCTTCTTTCTTTTTTCTCTTCAATCTTCAATGGTGCTCCATTAGTGTTCCATTGTTGACTTGAAATTGAATTGAATACAATTTCATCTTACACACACCAAATAAGTTATCTGCAACACACCCAATTCAATTACATCAATTTGACCCAACACCAAATTGGTCTTCTTCAATTCTATCAAAATAGAAAAATTAAACCATCATTGTCATCATCAACCAACCCACTATTGGCACCAGAAGGGAATTTATCGTCACAATCTTGATAGTAATTGAAATTTTGAATTCTTAAAAACTCTGTGAAGATGATTTTCTCACATTATGATTTTTTTATTCTTTTTTTAAAATGATGCATTTTAAAGTTTCTTGTAATTGACAATAGGATGTTTCTGAGTTTTTTATTATTTTGAGATGTTGGATGCCAATGTTTTGATTGTAATGGTGTTGTTTTGGGATGTTGGATGCCAATGCTTCTGCTGCTACTTCAATTTTGGATTCTTATTTTGTATTTGTTACATTTTGGATATTTTGCCATAAATTTAAGTTTTTTTGCTTTATCTTAAAAAAAAGATTCTACACTTTTCTTGTTGTTGAAAATTTGAGAAAATGGACAAAAGATCGTCCAAGCTTTACCTCAAATCCCAACTACACACTTAATCTTCACGGGAGTCCTATCACCCCCCTGATCTATTTTTTTTCATGTATTTATTACCCCTCAAATACTGAGCTGGCACGGAAGGTGAGAACACCCCCTCTAGGCGCGTTGGTTCAGTCCCAACAACTCCAAAAGTAAGAGTTTAGCCTCCCACATGTATAATACACATCATTAATTAATTTTTTGATGAAATAAATCATGAAAAATGACTCTCTCTCTCTCTTCCAACGGTCTTCTTCCTCTTTTTTATATCACTCTTTTCCTTGTCCACCATCTGCCTTCATCTTGCTCCATTTTTTTATTTCTTTAACCTACGTTTTAGCTTTCAATCCTATTTTCTACTTGAATTCTTGGAGTTTTGTTTTGTAATTTGGTTCAACTCTTAATTAAGGGTTTGTAATTTGATGATAGATTTTGTCGGAATTCATGAAATGACAAAATCAAAATTTAACAAGCTTTGCATGGACGAATCAGACCCAATGCTCAATGCTATTGTGAGATGCAAACATGGTATTTTTCTTGACTTGCAAACTTCATGGTCGAAGTCAAATTCGGAATGAAGATTTTAGTCTTGCCCCTACTATGGTGTATGTATTTTGCATTGTATTTTGCTGTCACTTTATATTTAAATTATATTAATGTATTGATTTCTACAAAAAAATTCAGTCTCAAAAATATAATTTTTTTCTATGGAGGGGCAAAGAAAATGTGGATCCAAGATTAAATTTTATCATTCCAAGATTGGTGAACAAAATCAATGAGTTGGAAGAAGACTTATGGCTTAAACAGGTCCAAATTGATAACTTGACGTAAAAGAAGAGGCGTAATGGAAGATGGAGATGGTGTAGGTTCAATAGGAAGATTTTTTTATGTATTTTGATTTTTGTTGTTGTTATGTTCATTAGCAACAAATGAACTGAAAGTAGTTGCTAGATCTGGTCTAATATGGTGTAAATTTTGTATACCTCTCTCTAAATATATCAAATTATGTTATGTTGTCTTTTGCCTAGTCGTACTTCATATGTTTATTTTTTCGTAGTCGTACTTCTGATGTTTGTTGTGCTGCTGCTATGTTATTATTTGCACTTACAAAATTATGTCTTGTGTCACTACTATGTTGTGGTTTACAGTTACAAAATTGTGTCTTGTATTGCTGCTATGTTATTATTTACATTTGTTATGTCTTGTGTTGTTGCAATGTTATTGTTTACACTTGCAAAGTTGTGTATTGTGTTGCTGTCATTTAAATGTACAAACTGGTGTAATGATGATGTTGTTTAGGCAAAGCACTGTTCTAATGCTATGTTTTTCTTTACGCTTAGTTAGTGTAATGGTAATGTTGTGTTAACATTATAGCAACATCACCACCATTTAAACAACACAACAATAATGCCTAATGACAACATTCATCAACAAAATATTTCAACTTTACACATCATCATTCATACCAAAATATATTCACATTCATAATGTCTAACCATTAGGCAACATTAGTCAACAAAATACAGTGCTTAAATTATTTTCCAACACTAAAATAAAATTGTTTCATGTCAACTGAACTAACTTCAAACAGTGATTAAAATACATCAATAGCACTACAATTTCCATGGCATGTTGGACTGTGAAGAAGCGGTATTTTGACTTGGATGGTTTGAACTACTTCCCACTTTCTTCTTTCTTCAATTCTCTTTAATTTTTTGTAGTTTTCTTATTGAGATGTCTGATTTGCCATTCTATTTTAATTTATTAGTACTACTTGGTGTATAACCAATGTCACCAGTTACATCAGCTGATCTTGCCACCTTTGCTTGACCAGTAGAGTATATTTTACTGCTAGGCATGCCAGGCTTCAGGAAAGGATAAAAAGGTTTAAGAATCAACATATATCAATGACTCATAATTTACAAATGCTATAACAAAGTAAGAGACTTACATTTAGGGCTTTAAAGCCATTTTTATCTTGAAACACACCCATTCCTACTACTCTTTGCCTTTTGAATGGAGCAGTGTTTCCCATACCACTACCCATTCCTCTTTTTGTAGTTCCAGCTATGGAAGATAATGTACAAAAATCAGTAGGTGCAGAATAGGATGCTTGAAAAATAGTAGGTACTGGAGGTGCTGTAGGTAGAGGAGTTGCAGTAGCACCTACTGAAATTTTTCTTTTGGGTCTCCCTCTTCCTTTTTTTCCTTATGGAGGTTCAGTAATGGCTTCTGATGAAGTTTTCTATAAATATAAAAGGAATGTTATGAATTGAGCAAATTAGAACTAAATTCAAGCATAATATACCTTTGGTCTGCCTCTTCCCCTGCCTGAACCATTACTTTTTCCTTGAGGAGCAACATTAGGTGCTTTAGGTGAAGCTTTCTACATATAAAAAAAATGTTAACAATTAAAGTAGTGTTATAACATAATGAATTCATGTGAAAAAATTACCTTTGGTCTGCCTCTTCCCTGCCTGAACCATTCTTTTTTCCTTGAGGAGCAGCATTAGTTGCTTCTGTTGGAGTTTTCTATATATTAAAAAGGAATGTTAATAATTAGAATACTGGTATAACATAATGAATTCAAGTGAAAAAATTACCTTTGGTCTGCCTCTTCCCTTGCCTGAACCAGTATCTGTTGTTACTGCTGGTGCAGTTGGTTCTGCTGATGGTGATCTGTGAGGAAAACCCCTTTTGTTGTTGCCTCTAATATGAAACACACTACATGTCATTGCTAGTCCAGTTCTAGGTAATTTTCCTGACTTCTTTGTTTCCCCAACTTCCTTCTTCCTATTCTTAGTTGTCCTGCCAGGCATGATTGTGATTTCAGGTGGTGTAACAGCAATGTTTGAAGAAACTAGCCACATTTCCATGTTTGTAAGTGGTTGAAGAACATTGGCATAAGTCTGCAAATATGTTTTCTTACTGTAGTAGCTTTCAATATATTCATACAAAGGGTAATTTTTGAACAATATTGAAGCCACACCATGTGCACATGGTATGCCCTTTAACTACCACACCCTACAACTACAAGTCCTCTTGACAATATCAACTTTGTGTTGAGAAAGTCCTTCTTTCAATTCAAAACCAGCAACTCCATTAAACTGAATGGTACAATCCATAGAACTATTGATGTTTTTCTCTAAAACCTTTAAACACGTTGGAGAGTAATTGGACTTCCAAGTATTTGGAAACTCCCTTAAAGTGCCTATTCTTGTCATCAACTTTACTCTGATTTCTTCAAGCATGGTAATGGTGGTTTTGTGCCTAGCTGGTAAGATCCATGCATTAAAACACTCTGACATGTTATTATCCATAAAATCACATTTCACCAGTAATTAATGTTGAAGTACATTAAGTCATCAATCATTTTTGCAGGACCAAGCAACTTCATCTTCTGTATATTTTTCCTCAATTGAGACTCAAATGTACTTTTAGCTATCCTCCAAAATTATTGTCTTCTTTGAAGACCTCTCCATTCCTTAGCCCAATTAGCTAAGATGTGTCTTGCACATCTTCTATGCTCAGATTGAGGTAACACCTGCTCAATTACAGTAAATAGTCCCTACAATACAAAACATACAATAAAATAAGGTAAAATTACTATATAATTACATTAACTTGGCTAAATTAGAAAAATAAGTTCACATAATATAGTATACATACCTTCTGCATCTCTGTAATCAATGTGAGACCTTCTCCTTCTCCAAGTCCTAGGTCATCCTTTATGCACCTAATAAACCAACTCCATGTGTTTGTGTTTTCCTTTTCAACTACTGTCCAAGAAAGTGGCAACATCTGGTTATTACCATCTATTCCAACAGCAACTAACAATTGCCCTTTACAAACTTCTTTAAGAAAACAATCATCTAAACCTATACACTTCCTACAATGTACCCATGCCTTCTTCAAAGCATCAAAACAGATGTAGAAACTCAAAAATTTTGGTTTACCTTCTTCATTAGCCTCACCAAGTTTAACAACACAACTAGTCCCTGGATTTGTCCTCAATAGCTTATCCTTGTAGTCAAGAATTCTTCTAAATTCGACAGCATGATCACCCATGATATCTTTCAACACTTTAGTTCTTACTCTTCTCACAGTAGTCTTACCAATATACATTTTGAATTTTTTTCTTATCAACTCTTGCAAATTGAATACCCTTACATTTGGATGCTCAATTATTCTCTCTATGAAGGTTTCAGCTAAAAATTTTGCATTGCACAAATAATTTCTGGTTGTTTTGTTGCAAGTATGTTTTGGAATGTAAGTTTTTTTGATGAAGTCATTTGTGGTGTTGTCAAGACCTGCATACAAAAGCCATGGACAACCATCCTTGCATCTAACTCTAAACTTTTTTGGTTCATTCACCCACTTCTCTACAGAAACCCTCTTTCTTACTGCATATTTAGTCACAGCTCTTCTAAATTCATTCACATCTTTAAACACCATACCCAACTGCCAAACAACTTCCTTTGCAGTTGGGTCATGAATGATTTTCTAAGCTATTGGCCTTTTTTTATTGACAAATTAATAGATCTTGCCCTACCAGATGCAAGCACATCATGTTCTTCATCACCACAACAATCATCTTCATCTAACTCAAAACTACCCTCATCAGAACTTGCAAAGATAGGTTCATCACCACCCAGCCTTCCTTCATGACTTACTTTACCTATTTCAGTGTCATCAAACCCTAGATCTGGTCCTGCTTCACCTACTGGTACCTTTGCATTGTCAGCTGGTACTCTCTCTTTTCTTTTCCTCCTTTGAAACTTCCTCTTTTCAGCTTTTAACTCCCTAACCTCCTCATGTAAATCACTACCATACTCTTTATCATCATCATCTCCAACTAATTCTCCTTCTGATTCAACACTATCCTCAGTAGAGTAATCAGAACCCTCTACTTCTTCTTCTAAAAAATCACTTCCAGCAGGACCAACATCTATATCATCAACTGCAACAGCACTACCTGCAGCAATACTAGTTGCAACAGCACTAGGTAAAGCAACACTAGCTGCAACAGCACTAGGTGAAGCAACATCAGATGTAGAAACACTAGGTGCAGCAGTAGGTGCTGAAGCACTATATGCAGTAGCACTATCTGCAATAGTGAAATGAGGTGTGGTAGTGCAAGGGAGTGAAGTTGAAAAAGAAGTAAAAAGGTTCTCCTCATTTATATAGTCCTCACCTACCATAAAGTTAGGCCTATTATCAAAAGATGCACCAGATTCCTCCATATTCTCAAAACTTCCATTTTCTAAGAATATTTGGGGGTCCACAACAATTGGTTCATCCACTAAATGCTTGACAAATACATCCACTCCATCTCCATTTTCCAAGGAACACATCATTTCAAAAATATCCATATCATTATCCACATCTACCAAAATGCCACTAGTAGGTGGTTTAATACTAAAGGTGCATGTTGTGCTATATCCTAATTTTCTTATATAGTCTCTCAATTCAAAATATGACATCTTGTCAACATCAACATCTAAGAATTCTGTAATTTTTCTACCTTTGTAAACTTGTTCTCCACTACTTAAATCTAACACTCCACCATGGTACCATCTTAGAATAATTAAAGTAAAATCACCCATGTTTGACTTGATGACAATAAACACTCAAATAAGACAAAGATTGAAAAAATCAAGCATCAACAAACTTTAATACAACTATATCATGCTTAAACAATGAAGAAAAAACACAAATTTATATCATATTATGCGACTAAGATGAGAAAGATAAAAATTGATTACATGAAAATTGTTCTACTTCGGTACAAATTGAACACCTAAACAACAAAGTAGTTACATACACATGCTACCACGCACAATTTATTGCTTTATTTTTCAGATTACCAGTAGATCCTAAAAAAGCCCTAATTTTAATGAACTCACTAAAACATTAACAAAAACCCTAAATAGAGATGTCCTTAAGAACTTAATATGTTGTTAATTGCAAACTTAGACTACTTTTTTAGCAAGAAACACAACTTAATTTTCACATCCTAAGCAGTCACCAAATGCTTAGGGAAAACCATAATTAACAATGATAATAGGTTAGGGAAAAAACGACTACCTCTACTAAGTTAATGTTGCAATCGATGACAGAAGATTCACAAAACTTTACCAGTAACAGAAGATTCATAAACTAAAAAGGCTAAATTCGTATGTAAAGGTGGGAGAAAATTCATCAAGAGAAGAAAGGAAGAGAGAGAAGAGAGAGGAAGTTGAAAGGGTGATAATGGGTCCATTTACGTTTTAGTAGGGAAATGACTTGGAAGACATGGGACCCGCGCATGTAAATACGAAGGGATTATGATTTGGTTTATGCTGCCAGCTCAGCATTTGGGGGGTAATAAATACATGGAAAAATAGATCAGGGGGGTGATAGGACTCCCGTGAAGATTAAGAGTGTAGTTGGGATTTAAGGTAAAGCTTGGATGGTCTTTTGACCATTTTCTCTTGAAATTTTTGATCTTATTTTTGAGTCATTCTTGTTTGAGTTATTGATGGAGATGGGCAGATGGCACATATGTGATCAAAATATTGAATTTTTTTTGTGGATTTTGATGAATAAAAATGGAGAAGAAAATAAGAATGGAGAATGGAAAAAAAATTAAATAAAAATTAATTTTAAATAAAAATACACGTGTCAATATGTCATTGGTGCGTGTAATTCACTTTCTACTTTAAAATTGGATATAGCATTGGGGGGGGGGGGAATTAATTCCACTTTAAAAAAGTTTAGGGGGGTAATAGAACCCCCGCAAAGTTCAGTATACTCAACTGAAAATTCGGCCAAAGTTCAGGTATTTTTGTGAGTATTCTTCCAACTAGAAACTATGTGAATAGTGCTAATAGGACAGATAATAAGGGAGGTCCAACTAATTACATCATTTAATAAATATACATATATATATTAGAGAAAAGGAAATGGGCTTATCTTTTTCAAAATTTATGATTCAAATTTGGGTCATCTGGTCTATTGGACATTACATGGCCAGTCGGCCTAATAATTTTCATATAATGGTTATTTCACAATTTGGGTTATTCGGGCCATTTATATATTTATTTATTGCTTTAATTGTTTCTTGGGCTAAAATCTACTTTTTTGTAAAAAAAAATAATAATTAAATACAATTTTATATAAACTGTAAAATTATTGTATAGACTATGTACTTATAAAAGATATATATATATATATATATATATTGAAATTATTTAAGATGTGTATAAAAACTATATAATTGTTATATAAAAATGTATAAAATCGGTGCCAAATGTGTATGCGAACTAGATTGGGGTTGTATAAAATATGTATCTGAATAGTAATTGCAGCTAAATGTTATATAGAATATGTATAAAAACTGAATAATTATTATAAAAAATTATATATAAATTGTATAATTATTTCATAGAATATGTTTTTGGTATATGATGTGTATTGAATTGTATCATTGCTGTATAGAATTTTTTTATGTACATGTATAAGAAATGCATAGACACTATATCGTTCACTACAAGAAATTTGATTATTAGTGATAAATTATTTTATCACTTAATATTATTTTGAGTGGCTATTCTTGTCCTTTCCCTTTAATATTATTCTATTTTAAATTAAAAAAAATTGCGGGCTCTTACAATTACTATGTAAAATTACCTAATATTAAGTCTGTTTGTTTTCACAAAATATTGATCATATGAAAAATTATTTTTAATGCGTTTCATATTTGGCCAAATAAAATTTTTGAGGTAAAAAGTTTTAAAATTATATATAATATAAAACTCAAAAATATAAATATATTTTTAATATTTAATGGGAAGTCATTAAGTGACATAAATAATGGATATGAGAATTTATATTTTTACAAGAAAATATTAGCGGAAAGGTCAAAAAAAGTAAAACTTTTAATTATTTTACCTTCCCACAACATTCAATGTATAAAATTTTCTCTCACTCATTTTCCATCCCACATTAAAGGGAGCCACACACTCACTCGCCCCCCCCCCCCCTCAATTTTATTTTTTCAATTAAAATCTATCCACCTATTTTAAGTATCTAACTCAAATACAAATACATACATTAATAAAAGAAATTCTCATATGTATATATTGTTCTCTCTCTCTCTCTCTCTCTCTCTCTCTCTCTCTCTTATTTTTGGTTTACAATTTGTTATCTCAACTGATGTCCATCTACCATTTGTCTATGCTCTATGAAAATTTAAATATTTGTTTAAATCAGCATAAGGAGCAATTATTTTACAGGGTTCTTATTCAACTTCTGCATATAGTCTATTTCAATGGAGGAATTCTTCACGTCATTTTAATAAGGATATAAGTTTTTATTGATCGCGATAATCGATAGTTAATAATTTTGAGTAAAAGCAATTACTCTTTCTCATTTTATTAATTGTTTCACTAATTAATGTTACTTTTAGAATTAAAGTTTGAACACACATATTTTGTTTGATATCAAAAAGTACATGCTAAAAATATATATGTATTTTCTTTTTATACAGGTACATGAAAATGCAAAAAGTGACTCAATGAGTGAAGATTTTAGACAACGAAACAACTATAAACAAGAAAACTACATTCTTTTATTTTTTTTCGTAAGTTTGTCATTGCTCTCATACCTCAATTAGACTTTTTATGTTTGAGTGATTTCACTTCATTTACTTAATGGGTTTGTATTCAAATGTTATTTTCTAATAATTATAAAAGTAATTAGTGTAAGGTTTTGTATGAAATTTTGATATTACATTGCTCTTTTTATATTTTTATGATATTTTCAGTTAGATAGGCTACGTACTTTTAGAAATTTAAATAGACATGCAATTAATGACAAATAATTTAATTACAGATTTAAGGAAGAATACATATACATGCCCCTCAACTATTTGACTTTTTCCGTATAAACACCTCAATTAAGCCATGTATCTATTGAACCCTTTACTCCTTCACAAAACGTATCAATTGAGCCCAATCTGCTGACGTGACAAAAAATATAAACTGTGTGTAATACACATGTCAATGATGTGGCAAATCAAATAATGACACGTGGCATTTTAATTAAAATAATTATAAAAATAATTTTTTAATATAATTTAAACTAAATTTAAAAAATAAAAATTAAGACACCCCACCCAGCCCCAGTAGCCCTTTTCTTCCAATCCCCCCCCCCTTCGATTGAGCACAAACAGCTTAAAAAACATTTTTTTATCTTATTCTTCTTCTTGTATCAATAACTTATTTTTATTACACCAAACAAAATTATAAATCCCATATTTTAAAAGAAAACTTCTATATGAATGATTTTTAAAGAAGCCATTAATGGAGAAGAAGATATGAAGAAGAAGATGATGGTTATTTCTTATTTTTTTTAATTTCTTTAATGTGTGTTTTTTTATTGGTTGGGATTTTTTATGTTTAATTTATTTGATTAATTATGGGTTCTCACTCAACTTATATATGAATGATTTTTAAAGCAGCCATTAATGGAGAAGAAGATGATGACTATTTCTTTTTTTTTAAAAAAAATTCATTAATGTGATTTTTTATTGGTTGGGGCTTTTTATGTTTAATTTTTTGATTAATTATGATTTCTCACTGAACTTATATATGAATGAATTTTAAAGAAGTCATTAACGGAGAAGAAGATATGAAGAAAAAGATGATGACTTTCTTTTTTAAAAAAAATTCTTTAATGTGTTTTTTCTTCATTGGTTGAGGTTTTTTATATTGAACTTTTTTGATTAATTATGATTTCTCACTCTCCTAATGGAGAGTGTATTACACATGCCCCGCCAAGTCAGCGCCATGTCAGCGATTTAGCTCAATTGACACATTTTGTGAAGGAGTAAAAGGTTCGATAGGTACATGGCTTAATTGAGGTGCCTATACGAAAAAAGTCAAATAGTTGAGGGGCCTGTATATGTATTCTGACCAGATTTAAATACTACTATCAAAAGCACTACATAAATTATTTTAAAAAAATAAATCATATTTTGGTCATAAAAGTATTTTCTTTAGGTGCAAAAATTAATTCATACATAAATTTCTATTTGTCACAAATTGATAATATTTAGTGAAAAAAAATTATCCCAACATATTTATAGCATGATTATATGTTTAACTACAAATTAATTCGTTACTGATACTGCATATTTTATACCAAAAAAATTTTCAACCTCAAAATTATTATCTTTTAGTGATATAATCTTTTTCTTTTAACTACAAATAATGCATAGCTTTAAAGACGATCAACATCATCACTAATTAAATTTATAATTAGTGACAAATTAGATTTGTCAGCATTGAATACACTTTTAGTGACGATATTATACTTTAAGCTACAAAATATTTAAGTTTTTAAGACAAACAAGTTCTTTATAAATACTACTTTGGAGATGATTTTTTTTTTTTGTAGTTAATATAAAAATTTTAGCAACGAAACACTAAATTGTCTTTGTATATATCCTTTTAGCGATCCACATTTAGAGACGAAAGATTGATGAAAATTTTTTCGTCATAAAAACTTTTTTATGATGAAATATAATTTTTATGTGATAAAATAATTCGTCACTAATAATCAAAGTTCCTGTAGTGTAATCAACGCCAACTCCTTGGCGTTTTACATTGTACGATTGATTCTCTGGTAAGATTATTATTTATTAATAATAGAAGGAAAAAAAAGAAAAGGGGAAATAATTTAATTTAATATTGTACAAGTAAAGATCATGGTACAATTAATAACTCAATTTTGATGATCCGACAGATTTGAGTTTATAAGGAAAATATCTTACTGTACAACTATGCTAATTTTGTTCATACAATATTGTGTCCATTAAAAATAAATAAATAAAGTGTATCTATTCACTAATTTATGATCAAAAGCTTCCACGTTGCTTAGCTTCAGCAAAAAGAAAAAAACAGGTATGAATTTGTATTTGTTGTATTTTATAAATTTAAGATGATTAAAATTTATTTACGCTTGTAATCATCATAAGTAGTTAAACTTAATGTTTATTCATAGCTCCTAAAGCTTTGTTGCTTTGAAGTCTTGTATACTTTGAAAGACATTGGGTTAGAATTCTAATGTGCTATAGTAAAATCTTGAGTTTAAGTCACATCGATTTATGTATAAGACACTTTTATATGATAAGACGTTGAGTTGAATCTCAGTGCACCATATTGATGATATAATGATGGATAAGACAAACTAATAAACTTTTGATTAAAAGTCATGAGACATGTCCCATTGAATATGCTCCATTCTCTGAAGTGATTGTGGTAGCAATTCATAATATGTCTGAAAGAAGACAAGTGATAGAATGTACGAATATATGTGTGGAAGGATAATATGATAATAATCATAAAAAGCGATAATATTTTCACAGGCTTGTTATGATTATAAGATATGTTAGATTAAAATTCTCTACATTATATGTATGCCTCGATTTGCTCCTGAAATAGCAAAATCATGAAAGAGGTTATAAGCTATCAAAATTTAATAGGCTTAAGGCACAACTATATTCTACTCTTAGGGAATGAGAATTTAGATTGTTATAAGTATAGATCCATTTCGTAAGATGAATGTGCTAATATTTTGTAAATCTTACTAATACAAACGTGCACTTGATTGTGATGGTATCACAACCCACCTTCGAAAGACACAGAATAATTGAGGGGAGTTATTCTGAAATTTACTCCCAAAATAGTAAATTCAAAAATTTATTCATGTAATCTATGTCCATCCCCAACTTCCTTTCAATCCACATCGGAAAATTTAGGCTTTCTCTACTGGGAGTCATCAAAGGAGGAATGGGCATACGCTGGTTCGATAAGCCAAGGAAAAATAACCATCGCTTGGTTTTGTTTTGTCACTCAAGCGACCCGCCCTGCTAAAGAAGATTAATGCAAAGGTTAGATTTCACCACCTCTATCTACCCCACTAGTACTATTTGATCTAAAAAAATCCAACCTGGAAACTTTCTAACACTAAGTCTGAAATTTACTAACGAAAAATTCGCATATCATAGTAAACTTGAAGTTTACTAGTACAAATAAGTTCATAAGTTGACATGAATGATTATGATATCTCAATGATGTGCATATTGAATGTTGGACATGGAATGAGGAATTAGAAGATTTTTAAAGAATTATTCATGTTGTTTGTTCTCATGATAAGTTAGTTGAACCAACTAATATTGGGATTAAATCTCTTAAAATTTGAAAAGCATAAAAGGTGAATAAGAGACTGTTCACCTATCATATGATATATATTAATATGCATCAATATTAGATGATCACACGTGTGTTTATTATCAACCTACAGTTGACATTCATAGATTTGTTTGTTCAATATAAATTGAGTTAAGAGGATAATTTTCAGATTATATAATTGAGACAATTTATCTTGATAATGTTGATTTGGCGTTGAATGCCTTCGATAAATAGTTGAACCATTACTTATGAGAACAAAGCTTCATGTATTGGTCTAAAGTATGATATATTGCATACAATAACACTTGTTTGAATTAGATCCAAAATTATGATTAATTCCTCCCTCTCAATTCGTTCATGGTCAGGCACCAATTATTCCATCTAATAATTTTGATGAGCAGTATGTGATTAATGGATATATAACGATGTACAAAGGTGGATTCTCTAAAGTAAATTGAGATGCATGTTACTTTTCCTAACATGAGGGGAAATAATAAACAATTAAGAAATATGTTGTGAATTATCATCAATATGATTCTCATTCAAAGTATAATTCAAGTTCAAATGCTAGGAACATTTGTTGACCCAAAAATTGGTATTATATTAGACTGTAAATACTTCGATTTGGATGTCCCCGAAGGACAAATTTCACTACATGTATGAAGCATGGCAGATCAATCGGTTCTAAAAGCAATAATTCTCGAAAAAAAGGAGCAAATGAACATCATAAGAAGGTAATGTGTTCTTGAAGAGCCTATGACATAACACTTCATGAAATCTTATGAGAGGTTCAGGTACCTAAAAATAATGAAGTGATTATATCTCAAAATGTTATGTCACATTGTGAATCGATACAAAATGATATATCATCGATAATATCTTTGATACAATATTGATGCAATATTGTAAAAGATTACATAAACTCTAATTTTATTTAAGCATGCTAACGTAGAAATATTTATTAAGTGACATGAAATGATGCATCTTGGTAAGCATAAAACTTATTTGATTTGTAGTTCAGACACTTGAAGATGTCACGCATGAAATGCTGAATATTGTCACTTGATAAAATTTATATGAATTTTTTTTTAAGAAATAAAAATATTTGAAGTATATAAAAGTTTCTGGGAAAATTATTTATAATCCTTATAGCGCAAAAATTTATAAATTGAAAATCATTGAAACTCTTAGAGAGTTTTCAAAAGTAAGAAATTATTTATTTAAATGAGAAATATACCGAATTGGATTGGTTATGAGTACCATATATTAGTGCAATGAGTTACTAATGTACCTTGAAAATACAATAAGACCTTATTTAACCTTTTCGATCAATTTGTTAGCAAGATATAGTTTTGTTCCTTCTAGGAGACATCGAAATGAGATCAAACACATGAACTTATTTTATTCTAAAGATTGAAATCCCCATTTTGTTGGTTATGTCGATGCTGGTTATTTATCTGACCTGCATAAATCTTGGTCTCAAATATGTGTTTATATATGGGGGTACTGCCATATCTTGAAGATCTATAAAGCAGTCTGTCGTAGCTACTTCATGAAACCATGCTGTGATAATAGCTATTCATGAAGCAAGTCGAGAAGGTATTTGGTTGAGGTCCATGATACATCTCATTCGAGAAAAATATGATTTGAAATATGACAAAGTACCCACAATTTTATATAAAGATAATGTAGCATGCATAACATAACTTAATGAAAGATTCATAAAAGGAGATAGAACGAAACACATTTTGCCAAAGATTTTTAATACACATGAGCTTAAAATTAATGGTGATATTAACGTGGAACAGATTCGTTCAAGTAAAAATGTGGATGATTTATTCACCAAGTCTTTTCCAACTGCAACTTTCAAAAAGATGATGCACAAGATCGGGATGCAAAGGTTCAAGGATGTTCTCGTTAGAGTTAGTTAATATGTGTTGTACTCTTTTTCCCTTGTGAAGTTTTTCTCCACTAGATTTTCTTGTAAGATTTTTAGTGAGGCAGCCCATATGCGTATTATTGTCTATTCCTTTTCCTTTACTAGATTTTTTTTATTGGATTTTTTCTAGTTAGATTTTAACAAGGCATGTTATCTATCATTTAGATATTTAAGGGGGAGTGTTATGAATGTATTATCATATGTATTTATGAAAAAGTTGGAAACCCAACTTTTGAGATAAAGTTAGTTTTTCCCTGTAAAAATAGAATTTTTCATTGATTGTAAAAGTCCCTACAAGAAATCCCTCAGAGAAATAAAATTTACAGCCTCTTCTCTTTATTCTTCTTATTCTAACTTTATATTATATAACAAATAAGTAGTACAACATTTTTCACTATAAATGCTCAGCAATTCTAAACACAGTCTACTGGAAATCCTTGTGGAAATTGCTTAGAATAAGTCAATAATTATAAACCATGTAATTCTTCTGCACCTATTTCAGCTTCTCTTGACTTGTATTATCTAAATCTTCATTCAACCATGAGATACTGGTTGAAGTTGCAGAATTGGAATTGCAAGAAGATGAAGATAGAGAATTGGGAATACAAGCATTGACATTAAAGTTTGTATAAGAAGCGCTAAAGGGTGCTTGGCTCCAATCAGTCTTGACTTTCCCCTTCTTGTAGCCCAATCATCTGCATTCCAAAGACTTAAGTATATCCTTATTGTTTGTATCTTGGGCTATGAAACTCTTATTGATTCACCATTATTGTATTCTCTAATGGGTGTTCCATCCACAAAGAATCTGTTCAGCTAAAAAAAATAAGAGAACCTCAAATCAAGATTTGGTTAAATAGAGTGAAATATTTTTAAGAAAGATCGAATGTTTAACTACTTCCATGATGCAATGTGGATTCCAAAGTATGGTGTAAGGCCCTGCAAAATTCCTAGTTTAATTCAGTACGTTAAGCTTGTCAAGGGATCCCAGACTTAGAAAATTCTAGCTAAGTTTCCAGACTTAGTTTATTTTTAGCCTTCGAAAGTTGGAAATCTCTTTTCGCGACCTTAATGTCCTTTAATGGTCTATATTTTTGTTAATTCATGATCAGGAATGTCTATAGGGGTTCTTGGATGAGCTTCAGATTTTTGAACCTCGTTTAGACCTTGTTTGAAATCCCAAAATAGTGAGTCGACGAGATGTTGGCGTGTCGCGTTGCCAATCGCGTCGATAGAAAATATTTCTCAGCTTAGGCAATTTCTAGTGAACTGACACGATGTCAGCGCGTCACGTTGGTTATCGCGTTGGTACCCTCGACACACCGCATCGGATGTAGCATCGTTGGGCACATTTTTCTGTCTTTTAAACCCGCGTCCTTAAGGGTAATTAGGTCATTTTCCCCCGACATTCAGACCTCATAACATGAAATTTAGTCCTCTTTTGGCTAAATATATTCATTATTTCACAAGTGCTCAAGAACAAGAAACCCTAGGTGATTAATTTCAATTCAAGAACTCAAGCTTTCTTCCATCAATCTTTAAGAAATTGTCAACCAAGGTATGTAAAGTGTTCATCCAAGGGTCCCTTTCACCCTTGGAGATCAAGAAACCCTTTTCAAAATATGAATTTTGAATTCGATGTTGCGGGTTTGATTGTACACATGTTTATGTTGTGATATGATTTCCAAGATTGAATCTTTATTGAATTCTCATGACTTTATGTTTGTATGTGGATTGAAATCCTTAAGTTTGAAGTACTTGATACAACCATGATGTATTAGTTGTTGATTCATGTCCTAGAAAAGGTTATGCCTTCCATGTGTTTGTAAAAATGCCTAAATGGATAAGAATTGTGTATTATGACCTATTTGTGATCTTAATGATGAATTCATCATATACCCACATGTTCAAAAATGACTCACATGCTAAAGTTATGTCTTGTAATGATTTGGTGGAATGCTCATAAGTATGGATTAGTGAAATTATGATACGTTAGCATGTATTCCTATTCATGTGTAAGCTTATGACTTGCGAATGCTTCATGAAATCCCTCAATGATAGTATTATGAATTGTTGACTATGGTCATGTGTTCAAGTAGTTTCATGTCTCATTTATTTTCATGATATCGAGTCCTGGGGGTATTTAATACCCGATAATTTAGTTGTGCCTAGAGCCAATGTCAGTTTTCAAGATAACCTCAGTCAAGCCACGATCAGTAGAATTCAGTCAGTCCCAAAACTCAACAATACTCAGCATTATTCAGTTCAGTCCTCAGTAACTTAGTCAATTAATAGAATTCTGTAATATTCCATCAGTCAACGGAATTTAGTGAACTCAGTCCAGTTTAGTTTAGTCCAGTATAATTAGTTCGGTGTTTATTTAATTGGGAGTAGGATTCAGCACCGAGTGAACCCAAGGATAAGAACTCACCTACTAGCAGAGGGTGTGATTCTTAGAAAAAGTCCTTGCATTCCAGAACTACATAGCCAACGTAGGTTGAGACATTCAAGCCTGTCAGATGAGGGTTGATGGGGTGGCTTAACCTGTCAGATGAGGGTCTCGCCGTTCTCATTAGAGTACCTGACAGACGAGGGTCACTCACAGCTTGTCCTTACCTGTGGCGCGGCATTGACACCCTTCCAATTATGGTTACAGATTGAACCCCAACTCAGTTATAATATCTTATTAGGGGCTTGTCGATTAGATGATTACCTCCCACAGTCTCAGTCTCAATCTTCAGTAAAGAACTCAGATAGTTCTATATATTTCAGGACTGTCAGACATAGTCACTCAGCTTAGTACGAAACTCAACTAGTTCTATTAGAATCAAGATTGTCAGACACAGTTACTCAATTATCAGTTATATCAGTTATCAGTAATCCATGTTATCAGTAAACTCAGTATTCAGAATCCTTATAATTTCAGTTACAGTTATGTATTCATACATGTATTCTCATGAAGTCATGTTTATGTTATCCAGTCAGTTTAGTTCATGCATATGAACCCTTGCATTCAGCCTTACCTCACTTTGTGTACCAGTACATTCACACATACTGGCACATATTTTTTTTATGCTATGGTGTTTTATACCATAGGTTCAGACGCTCAGGTTCCCGATCGCGTTTAGTAGCTTAGATATCAGTAGTCAAAGTCAGTGGTGAGTCCTCATCTTTTGAAACATAATTATTTCATTCTTTCAGTATTTCAGTACTTAGTCATTTTTAGTAGATGGAGTTATTTGGGAATATGTCCCATCAACTCCTTATTCAAACACTTTAGAGGCTTTTAAACATAGCATGTTCAGACAGTTATTTCAGTGTTAGTATTATCATACCTTGTTCAGACGTTGTTTTATTCAGTATTGTTTAGTATTTTGAACCTTATGGCAAGTTTTTTGCAAGATTTCCGCATTTATTTCAGTTATATTGTTATTACAATATTACTATTATTCAGTACTCAGTTACAGATATCAGTCATGGGTTAGCTAGTGGTCCTTCGGGATTGTTAGCATCGTGTAGCGTTCGGGGTACTAGACTCGGGGCGTTATTTATGGAGTAGGTGTGGAAATCAGCAGTAGGATCAAACCAAATATGGAATTGTTTCTCTCTGTTTCCTTTGTCTTCGCTAAATACATTAGTGTGTAGAGTATAAGGATCACCACTTATATTTACCAAGAATTCAAAATCTATCTCATTATGTGTTGGTCCTTATGATGACAACTACAATGAATTCCAAAAAGCAAAATTATTTTTGTTCCAACTCAATAAACATGTATAACTCATAAATGATTTAGATTAAAAAAAGTGAAGAAGAAAAAGAATTAATTACATAATAAGTAGTGACAGTGCCAGCAGAATTTCCAGCAATAAGTTTAATTGTATGTCAATTTTACCAAAGAGATATTCATTCTTGGATTGGAAACCAGAGCCAGATATCTTGTAAAGTGAGAGAGTTAAGAGGTCCCCATTGTTGAGTATCTTTGCTCTTCCATCATCCCATGTTATTTCGATATCTTGATCAAACTTGCTACCAGTTGCAATGCCAAAAGCACTAATCATAAAACAAATTGCAAGTACTAAATTAGAAGAAGTAGAAGAAGCCATATTTGGTTCTTAAGATTTTAGAACTTGCCAAGTTTGTTTGATGAATTGGAGTTGGATAGATGATGGGCTTTTATAAATATTTATACCACCCCATATCACCAATAAAGAAATATCTAGAGCGTGTGGGAGGCTCGAGGAAGTAAAGAGGAAAGTTCAAGGCAAAACAAAAAGCAGGGAAAAATGAATATAGAGCTGGACACATGAAAAAAATGATGCCATCAAAAGCTAAGTGACAACCCATTTACTAATATTTCCAACTCTCATATACTATCATTTTCATTGAAATTAGTTCTACTTTGGTTTATGGATTTTGATATTCAAGTGTACCACTGTTCTATATTGTACTAGTATTTCTTTTATTTGATTGTCATTGCCTATGAATGCCTATTTCATACTATATGCTTTTTAGAAGTGAATAGTAGTTAAAAGGAATTTGTTCTAAGTTAAAAAAACATCATTTATTTTGAAATGAGGAGTATTCGTTTATTATAATTAAGTGATATATTGATATAAGAAAATAATTTGCTATAATTGCTTATTTATTAAACATGTATATTTGTAAGTAAAAGAGTACCCGTTTGGAACTTTGGATGCAACACCGGCTTAAAGTATTTGATTACCAAGTGGTTATATCTTACATGCAGAGGCTATAAATCTATCTGTGGACTAGCCAGCTGGCCCTTTAATTTTCATAGTTGAAATCACTTGTAAGACATGTTGAAAAACTTGTGAATTAGTTTTTGTCTTATTAGAAGGGAGAGAAAGACCCCTATCTCTCCTTACTCCTACTCTTATGTCTATGCCAGAAATGAATTCCCCTCTGGCTCACCTCATTACTCCACCGAAACCTCTAAACTTAACAGCCCGGATGGCTATTGACCCTCCAAACCGTATCCCCTTTGTAGAAATTGTGAAGGGTACTATCTCTCAATCGTCCCATGCTGACCCCCAGACTTCTTTTCCAAATAAAGAGGAAACTTCGAGGGACTAGGGAGAAGCCATCCATCTGACACCCGAGGATAAACAACACATTTACGTGCCTTGGAAATTCTCAATTATTATCAAATTAGTGGAAAAGAAACTCAACCACATCTATCTGAAGAAGATATTAGTAGATCTATGGAAACTACAAATGGATTTCTCTCTTATAGACCTGAGACTCGAGTATTTTACTGTCAAATTCTCTGATAAAACATCAAAGAAAACATTCACCCATGAGGGGGTTTGGTTTGTAGCTGGGAAATACCTATCAATTAGGATATGAGAGACAAACTTCATCCCCAAGAAGTCCAAAATTGAATCCACTGTAATTTAGGTTAGATTACCCTAGTTACCTACTAAGTTTTATGATGCTTCCCTGCTTCAAAGGGTGGGGAAAAAATTGTACGACTGTTAAATATTGATGTTTGTACTTCTTCCACACTTTAAGAGAGATATGCCTGATGTGTGTCCAAGTTTTGATGGACACACCTCTAAAATCCTTGCGATGATTGATACCCATAAGCAACAAATTCACTATAACGGGGAAGGTTTTCTATGCAAAGGGTGCGGAATATTGGGCCACACAAAGGAACAATGCGTAACCTCACAAGAAACACAAACTCCTGAGCAGACTCAATCCCCATTAGCAGAGAAGAATTCAGCCAATGAATGGAACACAATGCCTTTTAATTGAAGAAAAAAGGGTCCTCAAAGACAAGGTACCCAACATAACCAGACTACTAAGATAAAAATGTTCGGTGCCCCCTCAGGAAAGTTCCTCGAACCCCACAATTCTTACCAGGCTAAGTTCGGCCATCAAGGCTCTCCATTCGGTAGCAGAAAGGGTAAGGGAAATTGATATTCCATAGAGATAATAATATCAGTCGGTCGGGTCATCAAACAATTAACGAGACTGGGTCCATGGACCATTTAATCAAATTGGAAAAATGGCCCAATCCTAAAATAGGAAAAGGCTCTTTTATGAGAGAGTCGATTTATCGGGTCCTTCTTTGGGCCTAAAGAACATACAACCCCAAAATCAAACCATTACTCAGCCCAACGTGCTGAAATCAACCCCTCAGCCCAAAGTACCAAACTCTAACTTAAGCAGTTATACATAGGGGAAAGAGCCGATAAGGACTAATGCCCAATATCTCTCTTACTTTTCATTTGGTACCCAAACGCCAGAGTCTAAACTAGCGTTTGCCGGCTTCCGTCAGTCACTCCACTGTCACTTCCAAGTGTGTTGCATTAAATGCACAAAATGAGTGCAATAATGGGAGCAACAAGGTTAATCCAAAAGACTCCCCTAAAGATACTAACCATCATCTAGTTTTACTTTAACTCCTGTTGAAACTAGTAATTCTACAGAAAGACCTATCCATGGACCCCCTCAATCAAAGTCCTCTAGTTCCGGTCATCTTTACCACTAAGCTTCTGGAGTTGAGCCATTATCCAATATCTTGGTTGGAGATATGCCTATCTCAACAGGTTATACTCTTGAAGTTAATATTAAATGGGCAACCTCTCATAATACTAACTCAAGACCCTCAATACTTAGCACAACTAGTAATGGGGGGGTCTAAAATAGGGCTTTCTCTAATACGGCCAGAATGTATGGATGACAACACTCATGAGCATCATCAACCAGGCTCAACAAATCTCATCAACCCTTCCACAATATCGGAGGAGTTAAATAACATGAACTGGAGTCTTCTCTTCTTTCTTCCAAGGATGCCAGACCTACTGAAGGAAGGACCGACTTTTGTAAAGAACTCTAGGGATCACCCCCTACTGCTAACCCTTATTCTCTCTCAAGCCCCTTTCTCTCTCTAAATAGAAGTAGAAATATTGGAGAAATCCAAAACTATGGAGGATCTCCAAGAGAACAACAGGGAAATAGAAAAGCTTCTGGTATCTCTAAAGGTGCCAAAGGCCGAAGTGGTTCTACTAGGAAGACCCATCACTCAAATATTCGAGGACCTTAGTAGTATGCTACTGATTGTCCTCCTTCTTCTGGTGCTACCCAAGTTTGACTTAGAGATCAAAATACCAGGCCTAGACATCTTTTATTCCTCTAAAATAACTCCAACATCCAAGAAGATAAAAGAACCAATGAGCCCCCTTCCCCAATCTCTAGACAAGGGGAAAGGAATCTTAGAGACACCACAACACCCCAATATTCCTCCCATGATAACCTCAATAATATGGAATATTAGAAGGGCTAAAAATTTAGAGTTTAGGAGGCACTACTAGTCTATGGTCAAAATCTATAAACCCTTTAGTCTAGCTCTATTAGAGACCAGAATGGCTGATCATAAGGCCATTACTGAGACTCTAGTTTCAATAGTCACGTCCAATTCCCTGTCATTGACAACTTAGGAGGTATAGTAATTATGCGGGATAACTCATCTCTCAATATCTAGGATATTGCTATTCTTATTTAGTCCATCCATGTGGCTGTTAAGATACCTAATCCCCTTTCCTTTTGGTTCTTTACTTCCATTTATACTAGTAATAATTATGAGATTAGACAGAACCATTGGGCTAACCTGGCTGGTTTCTCGAAGTCCATTGGTGACTCCCCTTGGATTATAGGAGGGGACTTTAATGAAGTCCTTAAAGCCTCAGAGAAAATTGGGGACAATAGTATTAATATCACTAGAGCCACCTTCTTCTCTGACTGCCTTAACCATTGTAAGCTGATTGATTTGGGTTTTAAAAGTAGCAAATTCACTTGGACTAACAAAATATACAGGAATAGAAAATATCTCATTCTATAAAGACTATATAGATGCCCAACCAATGAGTTCTAGATCCATCTCTTTCCTAATACCTCTGTCACTCACTTACCCAGAACTCATTCTAACCATTGCACTTTGCTAGTTAGTTTGGATAGGACTTCCTCTATTCAAGACAGACCAATTAGAATTAAGTTCATGTAGTGTTTCTACCCCACCTTCTCTCAGATAGTTCAAGACACCTTTGTATAGGGCACCCCCCTCCCTGAGGCCATTCCACAGTTTGAAAGCACTGTTAAAATTTAGAATAAGGAATTTTTTAGTAATATTTTCCACCAAAATAGAAAGATACTTGCTAGGCTAGCATATACCCAAAAATCTACTTCCTACCAATCTAGTTTCTTTTTACAGGATCTTGAAAAGAGTCTTACCAAGGAATCCAGCTCTATCTTTAGATAGGAGCATGAATTTTAGAGACTCAAATCTAGGATTAACTAGGTGGTTGAGGGTGATGCTAATATAAGGTTCTTCCATACCTCAACTATCAACAGGAAAAAAAGGAACAAGATTAATCCTATTAAGGAAGATAGTGGTAATTGGATATGCCCCCCTCGGGAAATCAAACACCACATTCTCTCCTTATATACGAACCTCTTTAGTACTGAGCATTATATCTCTCACATGGCTCTCCAAGGGAACCTCTCCTCCAGGGGTTCAATTAGTAGAGAGTACCATGATCTTCTAGATAGTATTCCTTCTCCCCAGGAAATAAAGAATACAATCTTCTTCTTTAAGCCTTAAAAATCACCTGGAGCTAATGGTCTTCATCCTTTATTCTACAAAAAGTACTGGGACACTCTGGGTCATGCTGTTACCCTATTTTATGTCAATAAATTTACTTCTGGTCGCATGAAGCCCATAGTTAACTCCACCTATCTTTGTCTCATTCCTAAATGCCATAATGCTAGCAATCATAGGAAATTCAGACCTATTAGGCTTTGCAACACTCAATACAAGATTATTTCTAAGATTATAGCTAGGAGATTGAGGCCCTTCCTTGCTACCATTATCAGCCATAGCCAAAAGTAGTTTCCTTCCCAATAGAAGAACCTTATTTAATGCTATTATTGTCCAATAGATTATCACTCACTTCCAAAGGATGAAATGAAATAAGGCTAATATGGTCTTAAAGATTGACTTAGAGAAAGCTTTTGATAGGTTAGAATGGTCTTTCATAAGACAAGCCCTACACTTCTTTAACATCCCCCATAAGTTCACTTCCCTTATAATGTGTATGGAGCTTCTTTCAAGGAGGGTTGATTATAAGGTTGATACCCTCAAGTGGCATCCTATTTCCATCAGTAAGAGAGGTCCTAAGATTTACCACCTTTTTTTAGATGACCTTACCCTTTTTCAGAAGCTTATGACAATAGTGCTACCATTATCATCAGAGTCCTTAACTTTTTCAGTCTCTACTCTGGCCAAAAGATCAATCCTAGAAAATCCAAAGTAGTCTTCTCTAGAAACTACCCTCCATGTTAAATACCAAATGGTTTACATCCTCTCTATCCAGTTTAGAGAGTCCTTTAGAAAGTATCTTGGCTTCTCTATCTTCCATTCCAAGCCCTACAATAGTGATTTCCACTTCATTGTTAACAATTTTAGTAACAAGCTGGTTGGGTGGAAGACCAAGTTTATGAATCTCTCTGGTAGAACTACTCTAGAAAAATCTTCTCTCAGCAGTATCCTCACCCATGCCATGTAGAAGACCTCTATCCCCATCAGAATCTTTTCCCTAATTGATAGGGTTTAAAAAAATTTCATCTGGGGATCTACCTTAGATAAGAAAAGGATGCATATGGTAAGTTGGGACACCATAACCAGACCAAAAAAGGATGGGGGTTAGGTCTCCATAAAGCTAAGTTTAAGAATGAAACCATGCTCACTGGGCTAGCCTAGATATTCTCCCAGAGTAATGATTTCTTTTGGAACTAAATGCTCAGGGTTAAGTATGGCAACCACTATTCAACCTGTAGCCCTACATCTTCTAGAATCTGGAAAAATATTATTCAAGGCTGGAAAAATTGCCTTCAAGAATTCCATTGTATATTTCATAATGGGGATAGTATCAATTTCTGGTATGATTGATGGATTCCCAACCTTGAACCTCTGAGGAATATGACTGAGGGCCCTCTTATCTTGGACCAGTCAAGGAAAAGAGTCTCTGAGGTAAGGAAGAAGGGTGAATGAGATTTCTCTAGTTTATCTTTCCAACTTCATATGCATATTATCAATGGTATTCAGAACTCATTCCACCATAACTCTAAGCTTCAGAAGGATAAGATGATCTGGAGTTTAAGCAGTAATGGTCTGTACTCTAGTAGAAGTGCTTACGCCCTCATTACTAACTTCTGTAAGGCTCCTAGGACCACCATGGGCACCAACTTTGGTTGGATTTGGAAAATTTCTTACCCCCCAAAGATTAAGTCCTTCCTTTGGCTGGCCCAACATAATAGGCTGCCAAAAAAAATTATTCTCCATAGAATAAGTATCCCCACTGATAACGCTCAATCTACAGCTCTCGTAGGAGTGTAAAGCGGTCGTTAGCAAATATAGAACCCAACACGGTTGGGTGTCGATCCCACAGGGAATAGCTTGGCCAACAAGTAAGCAAAATTATTAAACTTTTGGTGCAAGTCTCGTAAAAAGGGGGGATTTGTAATGTGTCACCAAAATAATTAAATAAAAGCTGAAAATAGCAAAGTAAAAGAGAAAGATTGTTACGTAAGTTGTAAACAATGAGAATTGAGGCGTTGGGGTTATGTCCACCTTCTGAGGTATACGTCTCTATTGGCTATGAGTGTGTAGAATTCTGACATGCAACTGCTTATAGAGAATTGTAGTCGATGGTAAATCCAGGCGTCTTTCGACCTATTCAAGGATTATTTCACTTTAACTCTTTCGAGCTTAAAGCGTGTCTAACGGTACGAATTCTCCAAGAGGTTAGTCCAGTTACAACACTAGCTTTTTAGTAGGGAATTTTAGGGGGTGACCCTACTACCTTGACATTATCTCTTTTCCAGACAGATAACATTTCTTTCGAACAAGTTAAATGTTATACTGGTGTATTCTTGCGTTTGCAACCACAAAGAATGTAGACTAAGATGAAGAGAATAATGATATAAGCAGTATACGTGTCGCGAACTCACAAACTCACAGCAATAGATAGTATCTCATACGGCTTCCATAACCCCAACAGAGAAGTTTAGTTACCCATGAATGCGAAGGAGATCACGATTGACATTGTTGTTATACCACAAGATTGAGTAATTTCATGTAGCTTAGGTGGTAGGCGTGAGGCGTGAATTCCTAGGCAAAGTAACGATTCTCTTGTTGTGGAATTTAAGAATAGAAGAGTAGAAGAAGAAAAATAGAATTAATGGAAAGATTAGAAGAGTTGTAGAATTGTTTGTAGTGGAAGATGAGAGGGATGGAAGAAAGTATTGTGGTCTTCCTAGATTCTTTAAAATCTCTAGCATGATAGGGTATTTATAATACCCATATCCTAATCCTACTAGATAAATAAAATATCTAACCAAATCCTACTAGGCTAATGTAATACTTAACCCAATTGTACTAGGTTAATGTAACATTATCATAATCCAAATAAACTAATGAAATACATAACCCAATTGTACTAGGTTAATGTATCATTGTCCAAATCCAACTAAGTTACTGCAAATCCCCAAAGTCTTCAGAAATGTTGTTTTAGCCTGGAACAGATTTTCCATGCAGCAGTTTTGGTCCTTAGGCGTGTAAACTCCCTTCCCTTCCTTCGTGAGCTTTCTTTTGCGTCAAGTAAGCCATAAAATGCTGAATTCTGCATCATTTATACCTGAAACTTTACTAATCATGTTCGTTAGCTCATTTACAGGAAAAAGGACTAAAAGTGCATGAAATATATACTTTGTTCTCAAAACTAGGCTAAAATATCGGCAAAATATATTGATATAGGCGTGTAAATTCGCCTATCATCAACACCCCACACTTGATGCTTTGTTCGTCCTCGAACGAAATACCATGTCCTTTTAAAATCAACTTAGGGTTTCACAGCAACAACACAAAACATTTGTCAAGACAAGCACAACAATTATCAGCAAAGAGTAGCTTTTCGATTATAGGTAGAAACAATTTAACCTCTAGCATAGACTCATGATGGTGATCAACTCACATGAAAACGTTAAGGTACAAGGAATCATATATAACTACCCAAAACTCATCAACCATGTGTGTCTCACACTATAGTACCCATAATCACTCACAAGTATAGCATATTTTTCAAACATGGGTATCAAAATGTCCTTGCTCTCACTCTCACAAAGAATTCATATGTAGCAACTGATGACCATAGGCTTGCCCTTAATGTAATACTCTACTAAATGTCAGAATGCTAAGTTTAGGATCAAGTAGGTCTTTTGATGGTTGTAATGTAGGCTAAGGGACGGGTAGGACTATTTTGGCCAGGAATAGTGACTAAGTTCCTAAGCGCTTTAATACATCACTTTGTATCATTGACACTTTTTTTTTCTTTCAACCTTTCTTTCTTTTATTCTACCACCCTTGTTCTCCTCTTTTGTTTTTCAATTTTAAGCACAACTCGCTTTTCAGCTTTCTTTTCCTTTTTCTTTTCACAACATACCTCTTATGATAGCACTTTCTTTTTCATAACGCATTCAAGCACCATTATAATTTATAGCATCATACTCACCCAATTTCCTCTTATGTTGTCACATGACTTTTTCACTTTAAAGCACTTAGGAGTTTGGATCAAATTACGGTCTTGAAAAAAATGGATTAGGCTTACATACAAGGTTGTCAAAGAAAATAGGCTAAAGGGTTTAACTAGGATGATGTCCATGGGTAGGTAAAACTGAAGGTAAACAAATATAGGTTGCCAAAGAAATGCCTAAATCATATCCTAAACTTACACTCCTTATTTTCGTTTTGCATACATACCAGGCAAGTTCTAGCATCAGCCACACACATAGAATATACGATTATCTCACACACACAAGGCACATGGTCGACTTGCTTGGAAGTAATATAGACTCTTGACCCAACAAGTGAAGGAATTGAACCATACAATATCACATAATGAGTCACAACTAGAGCCTAAACGTCTCAATAGTCACAATTGTAGTACATACTCTTGTTATAATCTCATGCTGCCTATCAAAATAATTTCATGCGAAGCTAGAAAAAACAACAAAAACAGAAAAAACTAAAACACGAAAAAAACAACAAAATAAACAAACATAGATGCGATAGAGAAGTATAGCATACGATACCGCCACCCCACACTTAAACGGGACACTTCCCTCAGTGGAAAATAAATACGAGGAACCTGGTTAGTCGGAATCTTCCTCAATGTCGGGGGTCATACCCCCTTCGTCGGAATCATCATAAGAGTCGTCGTCAGAGTTCTCCTCCTCGTCACAGTCTGGCAAGCGTCGATTGTCATCAGTCGACACATCATCATCTAGAGGTTCCTCAAAGTATACGCCCACTCCACACATCTACCGTGCATGCATGTTCATGGGATAGTTGTGGTCCAGCTGTTGGAGCTCTGCAGCAGTTGGAACACGTCCACCACTCATCATAGTAAATCGTGTCATGCCATAAAGATGACGGAAGAAACTCTCATCACGAGCATGTCTTTCCGCAGTAGTAAGGTTGACACCATGAGTTGTTTCAACATCTTTGACCTTAGTAAGGTCAACCTTCTTTGGGTTATATGGGAGTTTGTGGTCAGCTGGTTCCTCTTCGATATCCTCCTTCCGCAAGATTGTTGTCAACAGATTTCCAAACGTGAAGTGGGACCTTTTGTGGAGTCTGGCCTTCCTCATGGTAGAGCGAATGATTGCCCCAAAGTTGATAGGGGCATTCGTCATCAAAGCATAGACCAAACACACTCTATCTCTTGATATCTTGGTGTATTGATTCCCAGGAATAAGGCATGAGTTGACAATATGCATCCAGATTCTTGCTTCCCTATTCAGTGAAGCATAGGCGAAGGTGTTGTGTCGTCCTATGTCTTTATGTCTGCCCCACCTTGCCATCGATCTACTTCCACAAAGTGTGTGTCTAATTGCTCTATAAGGAGGCCTGCTGTACAGCTCTTTGAATGGTGCTGGGTCGACCGAAGGTAAGCCAAGAAAAGAGTTGATCCAGTCCGCGTTGAGCTGTAACACTTGGCCCCAAATTTTGACTTCGTTGCCTGTTGTTTTCGGCGACCAGTTGGCGTAAAACTCTCTTGTCAAATCAATATTACATTCTCCCATATCGCGGAAGATGAAATCCAGCTTCAATGCCATGATTTTTGCCAACATACGCGGCTCCTTCTTCGCTAAGGTGTCCTTGTTGATCAGGTCGACGTGAACATATCTTCTTTCTTTGTTGTTCCTGTACCATTCTTTGGCTTCCTCCTCAAGAACCCATTTTATTCCAAACATTCTGCGGGGTAGTTGTGTTGAGGATGATTCTCCTTGGTCCTTTCTACCTCTCTTCTTGCCCTTTTGGGAAGTGGTAGCCTTCTCTTTGCCTTGCCTCGCTTTAGGTGCCATTGTACCTGAGACTAGAAATAGTGATAATGGCAGCACAATCTCAGTCGATACAATCTATAAACAAGCAGTAGGGGTACCACCCCACACTTAGTTTTGTTGACACAAATCAGTGAAGTGAAAGTGGTCGATTATTCAGATTTCGTCGACATCCGTTTTAGGATTATATTTCGACAAGAAAATCAGTAATGTATTACTACTTGCAGCCATTTCACTACTTTCATGTTAGATATAACAACACTACTACATAGGGGTTGTAACATGGTATGGAGTTTTTCAACAATCGCAACCTCCTAAGTCGGTAGGCAACTATAAGGCTTATCCCGATGAACGGGATAGTCTAGCATGTAAGTATCCAAGTAAAAAGATCATAACATGATAGTCAATGTTCGTCACCATAGCAATTCCGCAAATCGTATAACAATGCTATTAAAACTAAATTCAAGTCAGAAACAAGTCAAGATTTTTCTACGTATATGTTTACTCACATGATTTTGTATCAACGATCAAAACACATGAACATCACCAATCAATCTTATACGATGTAGCAATTTATAATAGACATAGCAACGTAGTACTTATGAGAAATAAATGAAGAATAAGAGAGTACTTACTTGCTTGAAGCTTTTGGAGATGGTTTTGTGAATTGGAAGAGCAAAAAGAAAAATTTTGGGATGGTTTGGAGAGGGAATGCGACGCCTTTAGGTTAATTTCTAGTGTGGTTATGTTTCAAGACTAAGTCCCCTTTATATAGGAAGAGAATGGGTCGGGTTTTGACCCATTTACAATCGGTTTTGGAGACAAAAATGCTACATATGCGGCGCATAATGCTCGGCATAGTCATGGTATGTGCGGCGCATAGTCTATGGCATTTAGGGACATATGCGCCGCATAGTCTATGGCATATGAGATCCTGAGACCTAATGCTATATCATAGGCGGCGCATAGTCAAAAGCACACTTAGGAATGGGCGGCGCATAGTGTATAGCACACTAGATTCTGAGACCTTAGGCTATAGGATAGGTTGTGCATCGTTCGTGGCCTAGTTTTACCTAGGCCTAGCCTTCCTCGATGCCTAGTTTGGCATGAGCAATTCTAAATCCATAGCCTTATGCATCACTATTCCTAACTTACCAACTTTACCATACAATGCGTCCAAATCGTCAGTTGAAATCAATCTCCTCGTTGAATACCTCTTGCACCTATTTTAGCTTAAAACCAAATGAAAACGATTAGTACGATGGGTTGCCTCCCACCAAGCGCCTTAGTTTTGGTCGTGGCACGACTCTTATTTTTGGATTTTCATTATCAAAATCAAAACAAGTAAAAAAAAAATGATAAAAAAATAAAACGATGGGTTGCCTCCCATCTAGCGCTTTTTTTATTGTCGTGGCTCGACATAGTTACCTCGAGTACTTAGACTTCATCGAGATAAGTGATGGCCATAGAATTCATCGAGTCAAGAGGACCGATATAAGTCTTAACACGTTGGCCATTCACCTTGAAGACAATACCATGGTTGTCTTCCAATTCGACTACTCCAGACGAGTAGACTTGGATAACTTTGTATGGACCAGACCACTTAGACTTTAACTTACCTGGGAAGAGCTTCAATCTGGAGTTGAAGAGAAGTACCATATCACCCCTTTGGAAGTTTCGTCGAACAATCCGCTGATCATGATACTTTTTCATCCGCTCCTTGTATAGGTCTGACCTTTCATATGCATGGAGACGGAATTCATCTAGTTCGTTCAGCTGCTCCAACCTCAGATTCTTCACATCATCCCAATTCGAATTTAATTGCTTCAATGCCCACAATGCCTTGTGTTCGAGCTCGATGGGTAGATGAAAAGCCTTCCCATAGACTAGTTGATAAGGAGACATGCCAATGGGTGTCTTGAATGCAGTCCTATATGCCCATAGTGCCTCATCTAGCTTTCGAGACCAATCCTTCCTATTCGCATTAACCGTCTTTGCAAGGATTTGCTTGATCTCGCGATTGGAAACTTCTACTTGTCCACTAGTTTGAGGATGATAAGGCGTATCTACCTTATGTTGCTTGACACCATACTTGGCCAAAACTGATTTGAATAGCTTATTGCAAAAGTGAGATCCTCCATCACTTATGATAGTACGTGGTACTCCAAAGCGAGAGAAGATATTCTTCTTTAAGAATGCTACAACACGCTTTCCTTCATTGTCGGCCAATGCTACAGCTTCTACCCATTTTGAAACATAATCCACAGCAACCAAGATGTACTTCATTCCAAACGAATTCACGAATGGACCCATGAAATCAATACCCCACACATCAAAGAGTTCTACCTCAAGAATTTTGGTCATGGGCATTTCATGGTATTTTGAAATCGCACCTTGACGCTGGCATTGGTCACACCTTCTAACATAGTCGTAGGCATCTCTGAATATCAAAGGCCAATAATAACCACTTTGCAATACTTTTCTGGCCGTCCGATTGCCTGCGTGATGTCTTCCAACTTGCAAAGTGTGGCATGCTTCCAAGATAGTAGGCACCTCTTCATGGGATATACATCGTCGAATGATACCATCCGCACATCGTCGAAACAAATAAGGCTCATCCCAATAGTAGTGTTGTACGTCATGCATAAACTTCTTCCTTTGGTGGTAAGATAAATTGGCAGGTATCACATTACTCACCACGAAATTTGCAAAGTCAGCATACCATGGTAATTTCTCCATTGTTGTCGCTAATATCTTTTCGTCCAGGAATGCATCATCAATCTGAATTTCAGGTTGCGCCACATGCTCATTCTCAAGTCAAGATAGGTGATCAGCCACTTGGTTCTCGCAACCTCGTCTATCTTTGACTTCAAAATCAAACTCTTGCAGCAGCAATACCCATCTAATCAACCTTAGTTTTGCATCCTTCTTTGTCATTAGATACCTAAGAGATGCATGGTCTGTATGAACGATCACCTTAGTACCCAATAGATAGGCACGAAACTTCTCAAATGCATACACAACCGCTAGGAGCTCTTGTTCAGTAACAGTATAGTTCCTTTGGGCTTCATTTAGGACCTTACTCGCATAGTAGATAGGATGAAATAATTTCTCCTTTCTCTGACCAAGAACAGCACCAACGGCTACACCACTAGCATCACACATGACTTCAAACGGGAGAGTCCAATCTGGTGCTACCATAATAGGGGCTTCAATGAGTTTTCCTTTAAGGCATTCGAATGCCTTTAAGCAATCGTCATTGAAGTCAAACTTTGCATCTTTCTCCAATAGTTTGCACAATGGACTCGCAATTTTGGAGAAGTCTTTGATGAACCTACGATAGAAACCAGCATGACCAAGAAAACTACGAACTCCCTTCACCGAAATTGGAGGCGGTAGCTTCTCAATAACCTCAATTTTTGCTCGGTCAACCTCTATTCCTCTTTCAGAGATCTTGTGCCCAAGAACGATTCCTTCTTTTACCATGAAGTGGCACTTCTCCCAATTCAGCACAAGGTTGAACTCTACACATCTTTGTAATGCCATGCTCAAGTTTTCCAGGCATGCTTCAAAAGACTCACCAACAACTGAAAAGTCGTCCATAAATACCTCCAAAGTATCTTCAACCATATCAGAGAAAATAGACATCATACAACGTTGAAAGGTGGCTGGTGCGTTACATAACCCGAATGGCATATGTTTGAAGGCAAACGTACCATATGGGCATGTAAACGTTGTCTTCTCTTGGTATTCGGGTGCAATACAAATCTAATTATAGCCTGAATAACCATCCAAGAAGCAAAACCATCCTTTCCCCGCTAATCGATCTAGCATTTGGTCCATAAATGGCATTGGGAAGTGATCCTTGAGTGTCCAAGAATTCAGCTTGCGGTAGTCCATGCATACTCTCCATCCAGTGACGGGCCTGAGTGGAATAATTTCATTCATTGAATTCGCGACCACCGTCATACCTCCTTTCTTGGGAACACATTATACAGGGCTTACCCATGTACTATCAGAAATAGGATACACAACTCCTGCGTCTAACCACTTGATGATCTCTTTCTTCACCACTTCTTGCATAGGTGGGTTTAGACGCCTTTTATGCTCAATGGTGGGTGTGCAATTTTCTTGAAGCTGAATTTTATGTGTACAAATCCCAGGTGGAATACCAATAATATCCGCAATGGTCCATCCAATAGCTCTAATATACTTGCGTAGAATAGCAATAAGAGCTGCAACTTGTCGCTCACCCAAATCGGCTGCCATAATGACTGGAAGAGTGTTTCCGCTTCCTAAGAATGCGTACTTCAAATGACTTGGCAGCTCATTCAATTCTAACGTGGGTGGCTCTTCAATAGATGGCTTAGCTGGTGGTGTAGGCCGATTCTTGAGATCAAGATCCAGCTTCTTGGGAGTATAGCAATATGTTCCTAATCCCGATAGAGCACAAATGGCTTCTTCAGAATTTTCAGCATCTTCACTCTCTCCATTCATGAGCACAACCTCCAAGGGATCATCAATAATTTGCTCTTCTTTAAGTAGTTCTTTCTCATCATCAAAGAAAACATCAGCCACCGAAAATACACTAAGATCTTTGGGTTGCTTCATTGATTTGCAAACATCAAAACGAACCACTTCGTCATTTATTCGGAATGAAAGTTCATTAGCTCTCAAATCAATGAGCACACTTCCTGTAGCAAGGAAAGGGCGCCCCAAGATTATGGGAACCTCAGAATCTGCTTCACAATCCAAGATGACAAAGTCTGCTGGAAAGATAAATGAAGAAACTTTTACCAAGATATCGCATAGAATACCAACAGGTCATTTTACCGACCTATCTGCCATGACGAGCCTCATATTGGTTGGAGTAGGATCTCCTAACCCCAACTTCTTGTAGATCGATAATGGCATCAAATTGATGCTGGCTCCTAAGTCACATAATGCTTTGGCAAAGTTCAAAGATCCGACGGTGCAAGGAATAGTGAAAGCTCCGGGGTCGGCCTTCTTTTGAACTATCGATCGGGTAGCAATTGCACTACAATGATGCACATCGTCTTTCAGCTCATAACTTGCTGCCCTCTTCTTTGTCAAAATATCCTTCATAAACTTTGCATACGCAGGCATTTGTTCAAGTGCCTCCACCAATGGAACATTAATGGTTAGCTGCTTTAAAATAGTCATGAATTTGCTGAACTTAGTGTCATCCGCCACCTTCTTTAGTCTTTGAGGAAAAGGTGGTGGTGGGTATGGAAGTGTTCTCTCCACGGTTTTCTTCTCCTCTTACTTCCGTTTTTCCATTTTTTCAGGCTGCACGTCACTGGGCGTGATGTCCTTGACGTCAGGACTGGTTGTTGCGGTATATTCTCCTTTTGCATTATCATCCATGTCCGCAACTTCGTCAACCACTTGCTTGCCTTTTGCTGAAGGTTCCAGAACCTTACCACTTCTGGTAGTGATATCCATGCATGACCCATCATTCCTTGGGTTTTGCACAGTATCGCTAGGTAAAGTGCCAGCCTTTCTTTGATTGAGTGTTGCTGAAAGTTGGCTCAATTGCTGCTCTATTTGCTTGATTGAAGTGGAATGAGAATCAACTAGTTGTTTCACGGAGGACAAATCATTAATTACCTCAGTAACTCCCGCGCTCGTTGCTTCCACTCCTTTCAATAATTTAGCCATCATGTCTTCCATACTTCCAGAATTAGATGTGGTGGTATCACGTCTACCAGGGGGAACGTACAAACCACTCTTTTCATTGTTTTTCTTCCAACTACCTTGGTCTTTTCTTCCAGATTTATCATAATAGTTCCGACTTTGGTTTCCTTGGGTATTCCCACGGAAACCCCCCTGATTGTTCAAGTAGTTGGCCTCCTCTTCCGAATCAGATTCGTCTCTTCCTTTTAGCGCCACAGCTTTCACTTTTTCGGTCTTCCCTGATAATAAATGCTTTGTCAAAAGATCCACTTGCGTTTTCATGTGCGCTAAATCTTGATCACGTTCTTCTTGTCTTCGTCTTTGGTCTGCAGTCATGCCTATAGATAAAGTGGGGCTTGCTACCTCGGAATCCCTGGTATGCCAAGCTCTACTTTGTTTCGTCATGCGATCTAGCATATTGCTTGCTTGACCAAAGGTGAGATCCATAAAGGATCCTCCAGCTGCGTTATCCACCACTGGCTTAGTTATTGAATTCAAGGCTCTATACAATATCTCCATGAGGTGAACATTAGTCATGTGATGGTTTGGGCATCTCGCTAGCTTTGTCTTGAACCTCTCCCATGTTTCATGAAGAGCTTCAGTGGGAAGCTGACGAAAGTTGTTGATTTCATCTCTCAATTGTGCCCTTTTGGAAGACGGAAAGAATCTTTCTAGGAAAGCGTCTCTCAATTGCCTCCAATTTGTAATTGAATCAGGAGTCAGCCCATTCAACCATAGTGTTGCCTCCCCAGACAGAGACAATGGAAATAGACGTAATCGAATTGCATTCTGACCAACACCAGGATTGTCAAAAGACTTGCATGTAGAAATAAAGTTGATGAGATGCATATTCGGATCATCGTCTGCTAGTCCACCAAACAATCCCTTGAGTTGCAATAACTGAATCATGGTGCTTTTGATGTTGAACTTGGCTCCGGGCGCTAATGGTGGTGGAATTATAGCTCCAGTGGCTCCGGCACCATCAAGATCATCATCATCATCGTCGAAAGCTGGCTGCATAGGTTGGCGATCATGTCTATACCGAGCTTGTCGACCTCTTCTGTTGGCAGGTGTTGTGATTTCAGCATCATGCCTTGGGTTTAGTAACTCGTCATCACCTAAATCCTCATCGTCAGGATTTGTTGCTCGTGCAGGGTTATCAATGTTCTGCTGTTGAACCTGGGCAGCGGCAAGGGCAGCCAATCTTACTTGTTCCTATTGAGCAGCCATCCTTGCGATTTCAGCTTGTGCTTCTATTCTACCAATGCGTTGTGGTTCAGGATTGATTGGTAATAACGGTTGACCAGAACTTCGAGTATGGGGCATGCACTAAAATAAAAACCTGCAGTAGACAAAAACAAAAACTAAACGTAAAAGTACGAGAATCTTTGACCAAAGGGTCTAGTAATTATCACGAACTTGATTGACACTTGTATTCCCCGGCAACGGCGCCAATTTTTGATAACGCTCAATCTACAGCTCTCGTAGGAGTGTAAAGCGGTCGTTAGAAAATATAGAACCCAACAGGGTTGGGTGTCGATCCCACAGGGAATAGCTTGGCCAACAAGTAAGAAAAATTACTAAACTTTTGGTGCAAGTCTCGTAAAAAGGGGGGATTTGTAATGTGTCACCAAAATAATTAAATAAAAGCTGAAAATAGCAAAGTAAAAGAGAAAGATTGTTACGTAAGTTGTAAACAATGAGAATTGAGGCGTTGGGGTTATGTCCACCTTCTGAGGTATACGTCTCTATTGGCTATGAGTGTGTAGAATTCTGACATGCAACTGCTTATAGAGAATTGTATTCGATGGTAAATCCAGGCGTCTTTCGACCTATTCGAGGATTATTTCACTTTAACTCTTTCGAGCTTAAAACGTGTCTAACGGTACGAATTCTCCAAGAGGTTAGTCCAGTTATGGCACTAGCTTTTTAGTAGGGAATTTTAGGGGGTGACCCTACTACCTTGACATTATCTCTTTTCCAGACAGATAACCTTTCTTTCGAACAAGTTAAATGTTATACTGGCGTATTCTTGCGTTTGCAACCACAAAGAATGTAGACTAAGATGAAGAGAATAATGATATAAGCAGTATACGTGTCTCGAACTCACAAACTCACAGCAATAGATAGTATCTCATACGGCTTCCATAACTCCAACAGAGAAGTTTAGTTACCCATGAATGCGAAGGAGATCACGATTGACATTGTTGTTATACCACAAGATTGAGTAATTTCGTGTAGCTTAGGTGGTAGGCGTGAGGCGTGAATTCCTAGGTAAAGTAACGATTCTCTTGTTGTGGAATTTAAGAATAGAAGAGTAGAAGAAGAAAAATAGAATTAATGGAAAGATTAGAAGAGTTGTAGAATTGTTTGTAGTGGAAGATGAGAGGGATGGAAGAAAGTATTGTGGTCTTCCTAGATTCTTTAAAATCTCTAGCATGATAGGGTATTTATAATACCCATATCCTAATCCTACTAGATAAATAAAATATCTAACCAAATCCTACTAGGCTAATGTAATACTTAACCCAATTGTACTAGGTTAATGTAACATTATCATAATCCAAATAAACTAATGAAATACATAACCCAATTGTACTAGGTTAATGTATCATTGTCCAAATCCAACTAAGTTACTGCAAATCCCCAAAGTCTTCAAAAATGCTGTTTTAGCCCGGGACAGATTTTCCATGCAGCAGTTTTGGTCCTTAGGCGTGTAAACTCCCTTCCCTTCCTTCGTGAGCTTTCTTTTGCGTCAAGTAAGCCATAAAATGCTGAATTCTGCATCATTTATACCTAAAACTTTACTAATCGTGTTTGTTAGCTCATTTACAGGAAAAAGGACTAAAAGTGCATGAAATATATACTTTGTTCTCAAAACTAGGCTAAAATATGGGCAAAATATATTGATATAGGCGTGTAAATTCGCCTATAATCACCCACCACCCTAAAATGCGATATCTGCAATCACCCTTTGGAGGATATCACCCACTTCTTTTTTGAATGGCCCACCACTTATGATTTCTGGAACTATCTCCTAGCTAAAAACTGTGGAGGGTTCACTATCTCCATCAAGGATATCTATCCTGATAACTGGTGCTCTACTTGGTCTACCTTTAGACATAAAAAGTTTGATCCCTTCTTGGACTGGTATATAATAACCCCCTTCATTGTTTGGTCCATGTGGAAGAACAAGAACCACAAATCTTTTGAAAAGAAGAAGCAAAAAGGTGAGCTATTGAGTATAGCCTTACAGTCAGAAGATCTTATGCACACATCATCCTTATTGAGATCTCAGTGTGTTGGTCCCCCCATAACCATTATAAACTAAACACCAATAGCTTTTGCCAAAGTAATCCTGACAAAGAGGGATTGGAGGTTTGATTCATAATGCCTTAGGGGGTTAGGGTTTGGGGTTTACCAAGAGCTTTTAATAGGCCACTAATAACCAAATGGAGTTGTTAACCCTTAGGGAAGGGCTTAAATTAGTTGAGGAACATCAATTACTCCTAGTAGAGATCAACCTTGACTCCATGAAAGTTATTTCTATGCTTCATTTGAGCAACTTACATTATAATGCGATCAATGATGAATGCAGGTTAAGACTAGAAAGAATCGGAAGCCCATCGGTGGTCCACTATTTTAGAGAGTAGAATGGGGTAGCTGACGCCTTGGCAAAGAAAGAAGCTAATTCTGCAGTGGAATTAGGTACAACAATTTTTAAAGTTCCACCAATGTGTGCTCAACAACCGTTATGGGAAGACATCGCCGAAACTCTTTTTGCTAGGAAAATCAAACTATTTACAAACTCTATTGAGGGGAATGCCCCAAGTCTTTTGTACTCAACCCAGACTAATCATGTAGTTCCCTTAAGTGGGTTTTCTGTTAATTAATTCCTTCACTTTAACCAAAAGAAAAAAAAAAGAAAAACTTGTGAATTCAAGTTCATTAGTTCTTAGTTTGAATTTATTTTAGAATATTTTATCTAAAGCCTCATAGTATCGAATTCAAAAAAATACAGTGACTAATAAAAATTACTAATATTTTAACAAGTCCTTATTTTCAATATTAAGATTTCTTAAATGTACACACCTCTTCAGATATCTATTCTCAGTGTCCATGAAAAGTATCTGAGATAACAATAACTTCCAATTATGTCCATATAAAATAAAATAAAAGAATACAAAAACAACATTAATTTCTAATTATATACGTATAAAATTAAACCCATCTACTAAACCTTACTTCACAAGAGAATGACAACAGGTAAGAAATTTTTAGAATTAAATAGACTAAATAATTGATGTAAAGAAGTTTCAGGGGGCTTTGGGTTGTAGGTGACAAAAGACTTTCAAAATGAGGTGTGGGTGACACAAGTCTTAATTATTGAGTAGAGGTGAAAATTACTTTATTATGGATTAAGAAAGTTGGGAAAGTTTAAAAATAACTCACAAGTTCTTAAATTTACACTTTGATCCTAATATTTACCTAAAATAACGAGAAACAGAGAAAAAAAGGCGCATTTCTCTCTCTTCTCATCCATTGTTGTTTTCTCTCTCTTAGCGATTTTAGTTGTTCATTATTTCTGCTGCTTTATTCATCATCTTCTGCTTCATTATCATCATCTTCTACTTCATTATCATCTTTACTTCTTCTTGTCGACCATTTGTTGTTGTTGTTGTTGGTGGTGGTGGTATAGCGCTACTGCTCTGACCAATTTCTTAGGTCAAATTTTGTTTCCTACATCATTTTCCACTTTGGCATTACTTCATAAGTGACTTTGGTAAGTAAAATTATGATTTTTATTAGTATTTGTCATTTGGGTACACTGTTGTTTTTCCAACAATAAATAGAACCCCAATCATGAATCCAACATAAGTTCCCACAATTTAAACAGATCAATCATTTGGTACATCAAATGAGTAATCTGTTGCATTAGAAGATTTATCTGTTGCATCAGGCTGTTTATCTGTTGCATCAGACTTATTATCTGTTGCATCAGACTGTTTATTTGTTGCACCAGACTTATTATCTGTTGCATCAGACTGTTTATCGGTTGTACCAGACTAATTATTTGTTGCAATGGATGATTAATATGTTTGGAACAACACAAATCAGCCCCTGCCACAAATCCAACAGATAACCAATATGTTTCAACTCTTGCTATTGCTACTGGATTTAAAATTATTCCTTACGTCCAATTACCCGTCCCAAATTTCCTAATTTGATTTCTGATTTTACTTATCTTTTTCATTAATCAAGAAAAGATTAAAAAAATCTATGTTTTAACATTTGCGTTAATCACTTTTTCTTCAAATTAAAATGGAAATATCATTTATGAAATTTTGATTGAATAGCAAACAATGGTTATTTCAAAAACGTCTACTATCCCACCAACTGATCACTGGGTTATGGTAAACTAGACATGTTATTAATTATTTTCTTAATCAATGTGGCATCTCAATTTGGGACGGATAATTTGAGATGGAGGGAGTACGAATTAAAATGTCAAAGTCAAGCAACAAACTAGTCATCTGTTGAAACAGACTATTTATCTGCTGTGTCAAACTGATTATCAGTTCCATCAGACTTTTTATCTATTGCAACATATGAGTAATCTATTTTGAACAACACATCAGCCCCTGCCACAAATCCAATAGATAAATCTTTCTATTACTACTGTAGATCTAAATTATTCCTTTTTACGTCGAATCGTTGACATGTTTGTTGAGAAGATAATAGACAGAATAAAAATTAAATAGGAATTAAAAAGACAAAGATCAAAAATAATTTTTTTATTAAATAAAAACAAATAAAAATACATATAATAGACTAATAGAAAAATAATAATCTAATCTAATAATTATTATTATTATTATCATCATTGCCAGCCGGCCAATCTTCAACCGGAAGTAGCAAGGCCCTCCTCAGCCTGTGTATCTCGCAGAGTATTCTTGCTCTAACTCCTCCCAGTTCCTATTGTAGGTCACGAACTTGATTTCGAAATTCATTCAAGGTGTCTTGCAGAAAAGCAACGTCCCACACTGGGTCAGCCATAATCTAGAACACATGTGAATTGACAAAAAACATAAAATCAAAAGTAAAGATCTTAAGAATAACCGAATGTAATACAACGTAAACTATAAATTGGCAAGAAAAAAACTTACCTTAGTTAGGGAAGAGAAAGTGGTGGAAGTGCAGGTGTAATATGAAAGACGAGATGCAATAAATAAATAGAGTGTAGTTGAATGAACGATTAAGTAAGGAGTGACCTATTTATAGAGGCTTGAATTTGAATGAGAGAAAAGGTAAAAAGGCGCGACTGTTCACCTTCATTCATTAATTATATTTTTTATTAAATTAAGAAAATAAATATTGTGATAAGTCATGACTTTTCAGATTATTATTATTAATTAGGTCTTTCCAAGAACCATTTTTATTGAGTTGTGACAACAGATTTTATACCTATTGCATCAGATAACTCATCTGTGACAACAGATATATCATCTGTTGCAACAAATATAAAATATGTTGCATCAGATAACCTATCTGTTGCAACATATAATCTAACTGTTCACCTCCATTCATTAATTATATTTTTTATTACTGTGAAAAGTAATGACTTAATTAAATTAAGAAATATTGTGATAAGTCATGGCTATTCAACTTATTATTATTAATTAGTTCTTTCAAAGAACCATTTTTATTAAGTTGTGACAACAGATTCTATATCGGTTGCATCAGATAACTCATCTGTGACAACAGATATATCATCTGTTGCAACAATAGAGAACCTGTTGCATCAATAATATATCTGTTGCAATATATAATCTACTTTAAAAAAAAACTATCATCATATCATTAATCCAAATTTGCTAACTTTTTTATTTTATAAATTAAAAAAAATACCTTTTCAATTTCTTTCATAAAATAATAACCATTTTTATTTTCTGGCAACAGATTGTATACCTGTTGAATCTGATAAACCATCAGTTGCAACAGATATACCATTTGTAGAAAAAAATAGACGATCTATTTTAATGTAACTTTTTTTATTTTTTCTCACAAATGATACATCAGTCGCAATAGATGGGGAATTTGATGCATCAACAACACTATTGAATGTATGTGATGTGTTTTTATTTTAGACAAAAAGTCACGACTTTTCACCTTTTTATCATATAAGTTAATTAATCCAATATTGTGAATTTTTTTATTATATAATAAATAATTTTAAAAAATAAATTCAAAAACAAAAATGGTGAAAAGTCACGATCAATTATTAAAATTAAATAACTGTTCTTTTACGGTTATAAATTGTGTTTATCATTTATTTCCTTATTATTTATTTATGAATCATTTTTCATATTAAATAATTAGAAAGTCATGTATGTCTTTTCACCATCTCAATAACAACAATAACCCTTTTTTATTAATAACTGCTTGTGCAACATATGATTGATCTGTCACATCAGATTAACCTCTGTTGACACAAATTGCTCAATCCCTACCACAAACCATCGACATGTTGAGAATAAGGAATAAACAGAATGATAATTAAATACTAAATAAGAATTAAAAATTCAAAGTCGACCATCAAATAAAACATAGATTTTTGAATCCCTTAGGTATATCCGATATACAAAAGGAGAAAAATACATACGCTAAAATAAAAAATATTACCTAATTATTATTACTACTATTATTATTATTGTCAATCGAACATTTTTTATCCGGCAGCAGCAGGGCCCTCCTCAGCGTTGCTTCGAAGTCAGCCAAATCTCTCTGGAGTTCATCAAACTGCCTTTTAAGTTCCCACAAGGACTCGATATAAATCTTCTTGTACGAATTTGGATCATCCATATTTGTAAGGAGGGACCTATTTATGAATTATTGTATCTAGGAAAGAAAAGAAAAGAAAAGAAAATTGCTTTAAAATAAATCTGACAGATGGATAATCTATTGCAAAATATATTCCTTCTGTTAGATAACTTACAACATATTAATAATCTGTTGCAATAGATGTATATATCTGTTTAATTTCTCCAATAGATACGCCATATATTGCAACAGGTTGATCATCTGTCGTAACATATGTCTCCAATTGTTTGACAATATAAATAGATGTGGCATCTGTTGCAACTAGCTAGTCATCTGTTTATTCAATTTAAGTCATAGATGGGCTAGGACAAATAAGGTGCATGCAGATGGATCCACTATTATATGTGTGGGAGTTAAGTATGTATTACTGATAAGGACACCGGGACAACATACACAAAGTATAATATTTTCATGAATGCAATTTTTAACGGATTAGGCACTAATCACTCAAACAAGATCCTGCATTGTATAGTTAAGTTTGATGGTGCAGACACCCTGTTATGAATTACTGACAGTTGTTGCTCGTGTTTATGTATGTCAAGTTTTGGAGAAGGGATCAATATTTGGTGTTATTGCAGAAATCTAATAGCTATTGGACTTAAACTTTAAGTGTGCACTGGCCTCCGAGAAGGCCTTCAAAGCCTCGCACTGCATCAAAAAAGAATGAAAAACCAATAGAAATTCCCCTGACCCAAATATATATGGAAGGGTTGTTGGAGAAGATTATTATACTCCAGAAAGAACCGAAGGAGAATGCCTGTGAGGGAAAGGGGAGTTGATGAAATACTATATCATCTGAGACCTAATTGAAGAGGAGACATAGGGTAGCGAGGAACTTCTAGAAAATCTGGCCGATGAAATTATCTTAAAAAATGAGAAATCTGAATCAAGTGCAAATATGAAAGTGTATCCGGTAATGTAAATCCGTCTGTTATTTCTCTCAAAGAAAAATAATGCAGATGGACACTTTGACAGGGAGCTGCGACTAGGTAGCATGGTCAGGATTATCTCCTATATAGAAAATAGCAGAAGAGCAAGAAAGCCGCCTTAAGGGAATCGAGGGTTGAAATATTCTACAGTAAGTCTAGAAAACTTGCACCAATAGCAACTGCAGTTAAAGTAAGGAAGATAAGTGAAGGCGGCAATTTTTGAATTTTAAATTGCATCCCATACCTTCTTATTTGTGGTTCCGATTATGTCCACTGTTGTTGACCTGATCGGCACCACAAATGAGATTGAAAAGAAAATTGAATATCATTACTTCCTTAGCAATATAGTTATAATTGATTGTGTTTTCTTGCCTTAGCATTCTTTCAATATTTCTTGGAGAAGATCAGATGTTTGCTGTAGTATGTGAATCCCGATATTTTTCAAGCTTGCCTCCAGCTTGCTAATTCTGTATTCAAGTTGGTCGTTGTCATCTTTGAAATTAGTATAGAGTTCCTGATCTCTTGTGAGCTCGATCAGGAACACTACCTTTAAAGTTGTGCCATTGAATAAGGCCTTCAGAATACTTTCTGCAGAAGCCTTAAAGGATACATGGAGGGTCGATGTGTTTGTTTTAGGTCAAAATGTGTTGATGCATAATCAAGATGTGGTCCCAATAGTTGAACAACTCACTTTTATCAAGCGTTTCTCAATGCATCTTAGTAAACCAACCATCAAGATATTTGAAAAATTAATAAGCAACGAGTTACGTAACGTTTGCTTGAAACCAACTCTACAAAGCCTATCAAACGTTACATAACTCTAGGCTCATTACCCTATCAAAAAACTTTGCCTGAGTTGGTGGAAAAATCAAACAAGCTCAATCTCTCATCCTTTCTGCTGATCGCTCTTCTTCAATTATAGATGTCAAGATATTCGCTATGCAAAAGTCTACACCATCGCTAGAATGCTTGCAAGGGCACAAGTTTTCAGAAGGCATCATTAGTAATCTCAGTATAGACTTTCTGGCGAGCATTTCTGGCCACGGTGTATACTTTTGCATGGTGTATATCTTGACATCTATAATTGGAGAAGAGCGATCAACATCTATAATTGGAGAAGAGTGATCAGCAGAAAGGCTAAGAGATTGAGCCGTTTGATTTTTCCACCAACTCAGGCAAATTTTTTTTATAGGGTAATGAGCCTGGAGTTACGTAATGTTTGATAGGCTTTGTAGAGTCAGTTTAGAGAAAATGTTATGCAACTCCTTGCTTATTAATTTATAAAATCCCTTGAAGGTTGGTTGACCAAGTTGCATTGAGAAACGCTCGATAAAAGTGAGTTGTTCATCTGTTGAGACCACATCTTGACTGTGCATCAATATATTTTGACCTAAAACAAACACAGCGAATGCAGAAATGCTCGATAAAAGTGAGTTGTTCATCTTTTGAGACCACATCTTGAATGTGCATCAACACATTTTGACCTAAAACAAACACAACGACCCTTCATGTATCCTTTAAGGCTTCTGAAGAAAGTGTTCTGAAGGCCTTCTTCAATTCCACAGCTTTGAAGGTAGTGTTCCTGATCGAGCTCACAAGAGATCAGGAACTCTATACTAATTTCAAAGACGACAACGATCAGCTTGAATGCAGAATCAGCAAGATGGAGGCAAGCTTGAAAATTATTGGGATTCACATACTACAACAAACATCAGATCTTATCCATGGAATGTTGAAAGTATGCTAAGGCAAGAAAACACAATCAATTATAACCATATTGCTAAGGAAGTAATGATACTCAATTTTTCTTTCAATCTCGTTTGTGGTTCCGATCAGGTCAACAACAGTGGACATAATCGAAACCACAAACAAGAAGGCATGGGATGCAATTTAAAATTTAAAAATTTCCGCCTTAGCTTAGCTTCCTTACTTTAACTGCAGTTGTTGTTGGCGCAAGTTTTCTAGACTTACTGTGCAACATTTCAACCCTCGATTCTATTAAGGCGGCTTTCTTGCTCTTCTGCTATTTTCTATCTAGGTGATAATCCCGACTATGCTACCTAGTCATAGCTCCCTTGCAAAGTGTCCATCTGCACTATTTTTCTTTGAGATAAACAACAAATGGATTTTTCATTACCGAATACACTTTCATATTTGCACTTAATTCAGATTTCTCATGTTTTAAGTTAATTTTATTTGCCAGATTTGCTAGAAGTTCCTTTCTACCCTATGTATCCTCATCAATTAGATCTCAGATGATATAGTGTTTCATCAACCACCCATTTTCCCTTGAGGGCATTCTCTTACCGCACCTTCTGGCGTATAATCATCACCCCGAGCAACCCAACCATATAAATTTGAGCTAGGGCAATAACTATATTGGTTTTTCATTATTGTTAGATGCAATGCTAGGCTTTGAAGGACTTTTAGAAGTCCAATTCACCCTAAAAGTTAGTCCAATCGCTATTGAATCTCTTTACAATGACACCAAAACTAGATCCCTTCACAATGCTTGACAAATAAACATGAGCAATAACCGACATTAAATCTTAATAGGGTTTCAGAACCATATTTATGGTCCCTCAGCCTTATCAGTTCGGACCTACCAAACTTAACTGTAAAATTACAGATATCTTATTTGAATGATCTATGACTAATTGGTAAAAACAGCATTCACAAAATTAGTGTACTTTATGTATGTTTCCACGATAACATTATTAGTAATACATACCTCTCACATATAAAGTGGTTCCATCTGCATGCATTTTATTTCTCAGAACCCATCTTTACTACAACCTCTTGTAATGGTCAGCCAAAAGTTGATCAACTTTCAGTTCCTTATATCTACAAAGAAGAGGAAAAAAATTGATATCACAGAAAGAACATTATCCATCTGTTGCAACAGATGTAGAGTCTGTTGTATAAGATGTGGATTCTGTTGCAATAGATGTGGAGTCTATTGGAATACATCAAACCAGCCTTATTGGTGGTTTGATTTGTTCCAACAATTTCTCCATCTGTTGCAACATCAACAACAGTATAAACTATAAATAAAAAATATTAACAACAAAGAAACAACAACATTTGTTCCAACAACATATCAACAATAAAGAAGCAACATCCTTTATTCCAACACCATCAACAACACCACACCATAAGTTTCAACAATGTCAACCCCACCAACAACATCAATAACAACATCAACAATAAAGAAACAAATAAAATACATACAAAAATAATGATACTGCCAACAAGGCTTTTAAACTTCTCCCAACAGATGACTTTTTTCGTATATTATAATAAAAATTCTCAGTTCGTTTATTCAACACTTAAAAGTTCCTTCAAATTTTTTAAATAAATATGATATGAATAAATAGTAATTAAATAAAAAAAATAGATGTAAATAAATTGCAAAGAAGAAGACAAGGATGAAATAGAAATAATGAACCATACCTTAATGTTAAAAAGGAGATTAAAATAGCAATTTCATTCGAGGAAAGATATGGATCGGTTTAGATCCAAAAGAATCTTTATGAGAAGAAAAGAGAAAAGATAGAAAAAAGGTTGTGATAACCCTAAAGAGGAGAGAAAAAAAATGAGAGTTGAATAAAATAAATTATGGGTTGCAGCTGAAGGGGGAGAGATGAGATAATTTCTATAAATATATTGTGTGCATAGACGTGGGGGTTTTCAATATTCATTAATTAATATTCATTAATTTCATTAATAATTTGAGGGGCACAAGGAAGACTAGTGACATTGAAAAGACAAAATAAGACTGCTCAATGAACTCACTTTTGAGTTATCCAAGAAACATTTTTTACCGCCTTTAGTAGTAAGTACTACTTTATCTACTCGGAAAGAAGCTTTCTTTAAAATTAAAAGAAAAAAAAGATTTTCAAACAGATATTTCATCTGTTGCAATAGATATAAATATATATTTAGAAATTCAAATATCTCAGTCATCTATTATAACAGATATAAATATCTGTTTAAAAATCCTAACAGCTCATCATCTGTGACAACAGATGAAAATGTCCATTTGATAATTAATTAAATCAGATATGTCATCTGTTACAACAAATATAAATAGCTATTTAAAAAATTTCCACAGCTCAGTCATCTGTTACAACAGATGCAAATGTCTATTTGATAATTAAATCAGATATGTCATTTATTGCAACGGATATGAGTATCTGTTTGAAAATTTCCAACAGCTTAATCGTTTGTTACAATAGATTTCATTGCAATTGATTTAGGTGGAACTAGGGATGAATGAATGAGCTCACAGGGTTAACTACAAATCCAATTGAGTCTTTGTAATTGCATGGTGTCGGTATTGCATTCATCCTAACATGAGTCGTCGATCGATCACTCTGAGTTGAAATGAGTTCTCATCAACTAAATTTTAAGATGGTGATAGTACCTAATTGATTTAGGTGGAACTAGGGATGAATGAATGAGCTCACAGGGTCAACTACAAATCCAACTGAGTCTTTACAATCGCATGGTGTTGGTATTGCATTCATCCCGACTCGAATCATCGATCGATCACTCTGAGTTGAAATAAGTTCTCATCAACTCAATGTTAATATGGTTATAGTACCTAAATTGATTTAGGTGGAACTAGAGAAGAATGAATGAGCTCACAGGGTCAACAATAAATCCAATTGAGTCTTTGCAATTGCATGGTGTCGGGATTGCATTCATCCTGACCCGAGTTATCGATCGATCACTCTGAGTTGAAATGAGTTCTCATTAACTCAATTTTAATATGGTTATAGTACATAAATTGATTTATATGTAACTAGGGATAAATGAATGAGCTCACAGGGTCAACTACAAATCCAACTGAGTCTTTACAATTGCATGGTGTTCGTATTGCGTTCATCCCGACCCGAGTCATCGATCAATCACTCTAAGTTGAAATGAGTTCTCATCAACTCAATGTTTAGATGATGATAGTACCTAAATTGATTTAGGTGGAACTAGGGATGAATGAATGAGCTCACAGGGTCAACTACAAATCCAACTGAGTCTTTACAATCGCATGGTGTTGGTATTGCATTCATCCCGACTCGAATCATCGATCGATCACTCTGAGTTGAAATAAGTTCTCATCAACTCAATGTTAATATGGTTATAGTACCTAAATTGATTTAGGTGGAACTAGAGAAGAATGAATGAGCTCACAGGGTCAACAATAAATCCAATTGAGTCTTTGCAATTGCATGGTGTCGGGATTGCATTCATCCTGACCCGAGTCATCGATCGATCACTCTGAGTTGAAATGAGTTCTCATTAACTCAATTTTAATATGGTTATAGTACATAAATTGATTTATATGGAACTAGGGATAAATGAATGAGCTCACAGGGTCAACTACAAATCCAACTGAGTCTTTACAATTGCATGGTGTTCGTATTGCGTTCATCCCGACCCGAGTCATCGATCAATCACTCTAAGTTGAAATGAGTTCTCATCAACTCAATGTTTAGATGATGATAGTACCTAAATTGATTTAGGTGGAACTATGGATGAATGAATGAGCTCACATGGTCAACTACAAATCCAATTGCGTCTTTGCAATTACATGGTATTGGTATTGCGTTCATCCTAACCCGAGTCGTCGATCGATCACTCTGAGTTGAAATGAGTTCTCATCAACTTAATATATTAAAAATTATATCTTTTGAAAATTTTAAAACTAATTAAGATCAATTTGGACCAAATTAATAATTTTAAAACTTGTCATTCTTTTCCAAAAGTACAAATCAACCCATACAAATCATCCATTTGCCCGAACAACTTTTTATTTCAAATTTAAAGTTCTCGCTCTTCTCTCTTTGTCTCTCTCTTTCAACAATACAAATAAAAACTACTCAACATATTGCTCAACCCTTCAAAATAGGTCGATTTTTTTCCCATTTACGACCACATATAGTTGTTATTTTTAACTTTATTCTCGCTTGTATCCATTATTTTCTTTGTCTTCACAGGTAACAGAGTTTGAGAAGAGTTCTACATTTGGTTTTTATTCTAAAAAATAGGGATTTTTAGTTAATGATGAAAAAGAAGACTTTTAGTTGTATTATCTTCGAGAATGAGTTAACAATTATGATTTTTGATGCTAAAAAAATAGGAAGCACCCGAGAAAACCCTAGTTTTTCTCTCAGTGTTTTGTTAACTATCGTGGTATTGTTGGATGGTGTTTGTGGTGTTGTTGGTGGCTGTTGTTGGTGGTGTCGGTATTTGTGTTTTTTGGTGGTGGTGTCGGTGGTCTTGGTGTTGGTATTGGTGGCATTGGTGGTGGCATTGGTTGTGGTGGTGGTGGTCCATCTATTGCAACAGGTGGAAGATCTGTTGGGAGATATTAAATAGGTCTTCAAACAGATTCCCCATCTGTTCCAACTGATGGGTTATCCGTTGGAGTATTTTTTTGTAATATGGCGTAGAATAATTTACTAAAATTTATCCATCTGTTGCAACAGGTGGGATATCTATTGGGAGATCAAATAGATTCCCCATCTGTTCTAACTGATGGGTTTTTCGTTGGAGTATTTTTTTTCGTAATGTGGCGTAGAATAATTTATTGAAATTTATCTTATCTTTTTAAAAAAAATTATGCAAACATCAAATGCAATGTATTTTTTATTTTTCTATTGTTTGTAGTCAAAAGATGTCTCCCGAAAGAAAAGAAACTGAAAGTGGATCAACTTCTGACCACCCAACAAAAAAGGTTAGAGTACAAATAGATTCTAAGGAACTTCCAGAACAATCTCAGTTAGGGAAAAATAAAGCTGACAAAAGTGATAACTCCTTCTTACCAATGAGGCGTGAAATAATATCGAAATCCCAGCATGATTTTGTCAAAACTATTAGTATCGATGGGTTTTGAGTTGCGATACCGATGAATAACCCTAACGCAGTATTTCATGAAGTTGTACTTAAATGTCAGTTGGGGAAACCTTTTAACGAACTTAGGACTATTATGAAGAAGGAAAACATAGATGGAATTTTTAAGAAGAGTTGCTTTACATACTTTCTTGAGCTGTCTGAGGCCCACCCTCTCCATTTTCTAATAATCATGGTATATGGCCTTCTCAAGCGCAAGATCAAGTATGCGGGGGATGATGAAGGTTCGAAGGAGGGAAGAAAAAAGATGGATGAAGTCTGGATCAACTACTATGGCATGCCGGTTTATTTTGGATTGAAAGATTTTGCCATTGTTATGGGCTTGAGATGCAATCGTCCAGAAGAACCTCTCATCAAGGAAACACCTCATAAAGGGTCCAACAAATGCAAGGTAAAAAAAGATGGGTTGTTAGGTATTGTTGGACCTATCTACAGAGTGGAGGATTTGATGAAGGATCTCAAAAATAAAAACATACCAAAGCACTACAGGGAGAAATTGTGCTTAATTTGGTTTGTCCATTCCGTTTTATTGGCAAGAGACATCAGGAAAGTTATAGAAGATGATTTGTTGGCGCTTGCTGATGATTTTGGGAAATTCAACGATTATCCCTGGGGATATGACAGCTACTACTTGACTATCGAATATTTACTAAAAAAGCTAAAGCCAAAGCCGACCATATTATACGGCTTTCCCTGGGCTTTCATGGTAAAATTGATCACTATTTTTACTCATTCATTAATTTATATTGAATATAGTTATTATGACTTTTTTTTCTTGCTTTCTATTTACATTTTTTAGGCTGGGGCATGTGAAGACATTCCTCCCCTCTGAAAGTAGTTTAAGAATTACCTGGATAAGGTTTCTCATCTAAGGATCCTTAGGTGGTTGGCTGCAACAAAGAGCAGTAAAAAATATATTAAGGAGGCTGATCTATTTAACCCTTCGGATGATGCAGTATATCTTCATGAAACTAAAATAATTTACCTCAAAGAAAGATATTGAAATAGATGTTCCATCTATTGCTATAGATGGGTCGTCTGTTGCAACAGATTACCCGTCAACTGCAACTGGTGCAACAGATGGGTAATTTGTTACAATAGACGATCCATATTTTGTAACAGATTAACCATCTGTTGCTCTTGTTCTCTGAACCCTACTCAACAGATTACCCATCTATGTAAATTATGCAACAGATGGGTAATTTGATATAATATATTATCAATCTATTTCAACATACAGATCAGTTGTTGTGGCAGCTAGATCATCTATTGCATAAGTTGGTTGTGTTAACATCCATGTAACTCGATCCCCATGTAACCCAACCGACTGTAAATTATTATTATATGATTTAAATGCCTCCTATTTTTTTATAGGTTGTGCATCCTTGGATCGTGCCTACCATTGATGAGCTGGGGATAACTTTTTTTCTTACTCTGGGTCTTGTTGATAAAAAAGAAGACCCAATGGTGGAGTTAATAAATAAGGAATTGGCTAGAGCAACATCCCTAAGAAGAGCAGTTAGGCAAGGTCAGCCTAATGTTGAATCTCTTCACGACCAACCTCAAACTGCAACAGATCCGGGTGCTTCTTCTGGGGGTGTTGCTGGTGTTATTATTTGTGATAGTGGCATCCATCCTGCTGCTGCTGTTGCTACTAGTCGTGATTATGAGCATGTTGGTTCTCAGCAAAAAATAAATACTTTTGAAAATACCACTTGCACAGGTCCTCCCTGTCACCCCTACACCGGTCCCTCTCACCTTTACAGTGGTCCCTCTCACCCATCCTCCCTTTTATATTCTTATTATAAATATAAAGTATGTAGGGACAGAGAGGATAAACTTCTTGAATAACTAGAGGCTATTGCTGAAGCTGCCGAGGAGTTAAAATCGTGGAGGGGTGTCATACCATCCAACGAGGTGGGGGAGACATGCACTCCTATAGTGGCGGTTAGGAGGAAGAGAAGAAAAATTAGACAAATTCTCTTCATTCTGAAATCAGCAAAAATTGCAACTCCTCCCGCTCCAAGAGTTGTTGAAGTTCAGGGGCCGCCGAAGAAGGTGGATATATTCACGGCGCTTGGAAAGGAGAAGAAGAAGGAACTGGAAGAATTCATGAAGACAAAGGTTCAAAAATAATACACCATGCATTCATTTTCCACTAAAGACTTCACGGATATGACGAATATGCGCATGTAGTACGAGGACAATGTATGTTTACTTTTGCTAACGTATCCTTCCAATCTACTCCATGAAGAAGAATCTACGTAGCAGATGTGTAATCTGTTCCAACAGCTTGATATTATGTTGCAACATAATACACATTTGTTACATAAGTTGCGTTGGCTGGGTAATCTGTGACCTGATTCAGAGAACCTTCTACATCGGATTCTTTCCACTATGTTTTTATTCTTTACAATTACTAACCTATTTAAAAATTATATTTTTATACCACAGTATGTTGATGAAATTCTCTGCCTTATGAGGGGCAGACAATTAGCGTACCCGGATGCTTATGATGTTGTCGATAGGATAATGGACCTCAACTTCTACAATAATTTCAAGGATAGGTACGCTAATCTCTGTGAGCTAGCTGATTTCAGTGGCCCAGGATTTGATAAGTTAGTTTCTACATTCCAATGGGATGAAGAAGCGATTAAATATATTAGAGGAAAAAGGCCATATCCACACGGTAAGAGCTGGACCAAGGAAAAGAAAATCCTTACAGTCATGAATGTGGAAGTCAAACATTTTCTCGTTGTTGTGATACTACTATAGAGGGAAATATTAAGGTTTATGACTGCAACTTACTTGTCTTCAGCGAGAAGACATTTTTAACCCACATGCAGCCACTCTTGAAGTTGTTGACACAGAGTATGTTGATGGATCATTTGCTGGCTGAAGTCTTGACGAAGGAATCATGGGATTTTGAAGGTCAAAATAAGAAATCCATCTCCTAAAAAGTACAATCGGTGCAGCATGCGGGCCGTACTCGTTTGCATATCTCTAGTGTTTGCTGACCAGCACACAAATGACTGGTGTGTACGACGCCATTGTGGGAATGATGTAATGGGTATGGTCATATGGGGTACTAACTAAATGGTTGGAGCCCATGTATAAAGAAGAATATGTACAAAGACAGAGACGAACACGATAACAAATTTTCATTTCAAGCCAATTCACTTTACATGTAGTGGCAATAATTTTTATGTCTGGCCAAGTTGAATTTTTATAATGCAACAGATTTTATATCTTTCATAACAGATATAGTACCTGTTGTGACAGATTGATTATCCATTGGAATAAGTTGGTCATTTATTGCATTATGCAGATATTCCCAGTCTGTCTGTCACAATAGGTATATGATCTGTTGCAACATATAATCTATCTGTTGCAACTAATCAGTAATCTGTTGGAGCAAATAAAAAAAGTAGAAAGATCTATTATATAATTTCCAGCAGATAACCTACGTGTTGCATCTCATGTTGCAACATATGTCTAAATCTGTATGATAAGATATGTCGTCTGTTGCAGCAGATGTATTATCTGTTGCGATATTTGAATCTAGTACTCCATTTCAATTAACATGTTCAAAACTAAGGATTAAATTATATTCATAGACAGCATAAACTAAATTGCAACCTTTGAAAATTACATGAAATAACTCAACAAAAAAATAAAATGTAAAAAAAATTATTATGGGTACAAACGATCTATTCTATAAATAAATCAACAAGTTAAACCAAGGAGGATAGGTTATTACATTGACGGACTCAAGCTATAAAGATCTAATCAATATGGATAAGTTGTTCTTCATCCGGTGCTACGAAATTTGGCTTTGGTCATTATGGATCTTTAACGTCGCTTGCGTATGGTTTCTGAGCTTTTGCTTCTCCGTATTTCCATAAAAGAGCAGCATATTTTTTGTGGAGTAATACGGCATCAAGTCCACTATTTGTTACTTGTAATCCATCGCTCAAATACTCGACATAGGCGGCAACAAAAGGACTGTAATCCCAGTGTTATAAAAAAATAGATAATCCATATTTTGCAGTTTATACAAGCGTTGTGAAATTTGTGAAATGAAACTAAATAATGACACTTAAACTTAGGGGCTACCAATATTTTATTGAGCAATTCCTTCAACATATTGTACATTAAATGGATAAGCTATTTTATCCCTGTATGCTTCAATCGTCGACCAATCAGTAAAAACCTTTTGGTCCAAAAAGCCACTCATATCAAGGTAAGTAGGCAATATTTTGGCCAACTTTTGTATCTCAGATGACGCTCCAGAACGTCTCCTTCGTGAAATCAAGTCATAAACTCGGATGTGCCTCTCATTTAGAACGACGACAGCGAACACCCAATGGAATTCATCACCACAATTGATTGGGATGTACACTTCGTCGACCAAATGCCAAGGTAAGCCAGCTGGAATGCTAAAACCTTTGATGATGTTGATTAAGCATTCCTCATTTCGGGAAACTTTCAGATGTTGTTGACAATACCTATCGTAGTCATTATTGATGTAAACTTTGTACAAATAATTGTCTGTCGCGTATTTGTATTGTTCTTGTGTTTGTAACTTGGCCTTCTTTCGGAGGTAGTAAAAAATGACATTGATGTGTTGTACATATTATCAAATATTTCGGATTACGTGATGACAAAATTAATACGCAGATGCAATTAAATAAAGTATTAATTAATAGTAATATGTATGACATTTAAACCTTATCATTCCAGCAAGTTTGGGGTTGTGACATCAAATAGAACCAATTCTTCATTCTGGAATATGCAACAACAAAGTCAAACATATCAGAACCAAGACTCGATTCGTTTATTTTGTAGTGTTCGTCATTTTATTTTCTACATGATGATTTATATGTGTTAATGTCACATTCTTACAACAAGAATAGTATAAACCAATATCATTAAAAATTAATTTATGTACCTACCGGTATGATTCTTTAACAGCCCATTGGCAATCCATTCTGAATAGTCGTTGATCAATTGTGTTAGTTTTATTGAAGTCTCGTCCGAGATGTTGAGCCCTTTAAATGGGTAATTCTTTCGTTCTCCCAAACTGACAGGCTTCATTTTTTCTTCTTCTTTGGAAGCAGTTAATGGATTATCAACTGTGATATTATGCTCTTCAGCAGTGGCTTCTACTGTGACATCCACCTGGAAAGCCAGAATTGTCAATGCTAATTATAGATATATAACAGATTGTCCATCTGTTGCAGCAGATGAGCCTTATGTTGCAACAGATGGACCATCTGTTGGGACGAATTCGAACAGGTAAATCAGAGCAGTATGATAATTTCGAACACATGACCCATCTGTTGCAACATAAGACTTATCAGTTGCAACAGATAACAAATTTGATGCAACAGGTTAGACAACAGTTGCAATAGATATATATATCTATTTGATAATTTTCAGCAGATGTATAATCTGTTGGAACATGTGATGTACATTCACCTTCTTCGGCTCATGTTGCTCTCATTTGGCCCTTGCACACTGAACATCGGCGCAAGACAAAGACAGAAGCATTACAATTTTGCCTTTTCCAATGCTTAATGATGCCTTGAAAGTATCTTTCCTCCTCCTCTTAGCCGCCTTGATCTCTAGTGGAGTGTATGGATACGAAATCCTCTTTGATAGAATAACACCCCTATTAGATGTCATTTTTTACAGAAGCAATTAGTGTATTAATAGCATTAATTGCTCCATCGTGTTTTGCCTTGCAGTCTTGACATTTGCATGCAGAACATTCAGTAGATGTGGCAAAATCTGGAGAAAAATCTGTACAGCCAGTATGATCATAATCATAATGGCTTGTTGTTTCAAAAATGGTAAGAGAAGCATCATTAGCCCAAACAGTAGCACCACTACCACTACCATCGTCAACAGCAACAAGCCCATCTTTCAAAATTATTTTCTTATGATGGTGGTTGCTCCAAATAATTCTATTTTTATTCCATCAACAACCTTAGGGTCTGGTAAAGTTTGCACATACCGTAAAGTAAGAAAAAATGGCATCTTCAACTCTCGGTTGGTCGGAACAAGCCACGGATTGATAATCTAAAATAAATCGGTACATATATTAGAATGATGATGAAATCATTTAAAATAATTATTAATTAAAATAAAAACTTGATTAGAATTGGACTTACTTCTTCCTTGGGGGGTTGAAAAGATCTAGAAATTTTGCATTTCTATCGGTTTTGGCCAACAACCATCTCAGGATTCTTGAACAGAAAACTTCTTCCTGATAGTTCACTTGTTGTCTCAAATAAGGAATGGTTTCAAATGCCCAAGCCTATAACATAACGCCAATAAATCAAAAATATTATTGAATAAAAAAATGATGAATCATATCATGATAAAAGAAATATTTACCGTGAAGGCCCATGGAAAGCCATATAAGTTAACTCTCTTTGGCATTAATGGAGTCAACAAATATCTGATAGTCAATTTAAAGCTTTCATAATCCCAAGGATAGTTGTTAAATGCCTCAAGATCCTCGGAGAGATTTATTAAACCAATGCTTATGTTGTTGTTAACGTCTCTCGCCCAAAGAATATTATATACAAACCAAACCAAGCACAATGATTACTTGTGCTTCTTTAAGAGTCCTTTAACTTTCAACGCTTCTATCAAATTTTTATTTTTGAAGCTTGGACCAACAATCAACACCATTTCATCACGATCACTCGACTTGCCTTTGCCTTTTTTGGGTGTGCAGGGTGCTTTTTTGGGGTCAGAATAGGTATAACTTAAGAAGGAGAAGGAGGATAACATTTAAGTCCGGTAACTATGGCAAACTCCTTCCAACCAAAACAAACAGGCATGCCACAGTAATTTATCCACACCTCATCCATCTTGTCATTTTTTTCATACATAAACCTACGCTTGAGAAGATAGTATATTATTTTTATTTGGAAATGAGCATTGTTGTCCTCCGGCAAATCAAGATATTTCCCAAAGCAGCTTTCCCTGAAATAAACATCTAATTTTTGTTCTCAAAGTATTTTTCTGAAGGTGTTAAAAAAAATTTCCATGATTGACTTAACCATAAAATCACCCGTTAAATCTGTGGTACCATCGCACTGCATTTTCACAGGATAACGATCAATGCTGAAGGTTTTGAATCTCTTTTGAGATATTCCTCTCCCCCATGTTCGTTATCTTCTGCTCCTGATTGAGATAACGCTTGTAAAGCAAACTCATAGAGTGGTGGTTGTAGCCGAGCTGCTGCACTTGTTCCTTTACTTGGACTTGATTCATTTTTTTTCTTTTGGGAGCCATATTATCTTAAATTAACAAGAACATAAAATAGATTATAATTGATTAATGCATCGTTAAAATTGGATAACAGTAAATCTAACATGCACAACGATAAAATAACAGTTTCAATAGACCACATCTGTTGCACCAGGTATGTTATCTGTTGTAATATATAACCGACCTGTTGCAAAGGATGAGTAAACCGTTGGAAACAATAAAAACAGATCTCTAATCTGTTGCACCAGGTATGTTGTCTGTTGCAATATATAGCCGACCTATTGCAACGAATGAGTAAACCATTGGAAATAATAAAAATAAATCTATAATCTATTACACCAGGTAGTTTATCTATTGCAACATATAACTAACCTGTTGAAATGGATGAGTAATCCATTGGAAACAGTAAAAACAGATCACATATTTGTTGCATCAGGTAGTTTATCTGTTGCAACATATAACCGACCTGTTGAAATGGATGAGTAATTCATTGGAAACAGTAAAAATAGATCACATATCTATTGTACCAGATAGTTTATCTGTTGCAACATATAACTGACATGTTGCAACGGATGAGTAATCCGTTGGAGATAATAAAATAGATCATTGAACTATTGCACTAGGTATGTTATCTGTTGCAACATATAACCGACCATTGCAACGGATGAGTAAACCGTTGGAGATAATAAAACAGATCACTGAACTGTTGAAACATATCACTCATCTGTTACAAAATGAGTTATCTGTTGGATCAATATTGTTTAGATTTCTTCCAAACAGAAGAGTCGTCTGTCGCAACAGATGAATAATTTGTTGATTGTTCATCTGTTGCATCAGATTTTCATAGTTGCGTCAGATTTTAATCTTTTGCATCAGATATTTTCTTCTGCTGCATCAGATGTTTCATCTATTGCATCAGATGTCTTCATCTGTTACATCATATATTTCATCTTTTGCAACACCATTTTTACCAAGAAAAACAACAAATCAACCCTACAACACGAACACATCATACACATACACACACACATACACACTAAGAACATCAACTGTGAACAAAAATCACCAACAAATCCAAATCAACATTATGACAACAAGAAGAAGAAATGCCAGAAATTAGGGTTTTATTCAGTCCACATTTTAATACTAGAAGATTAGTTGGCTCAAGTTCCTCTGTTTCTTCATAATTTTTTACCTGTTAAAAAGGAAATGGGACGACGAAGAACTTGAAGTTATTGTCGCTGGAGAAGTCTTCACATCGATTGACGATTGAAAGTCGAAAGGGAACTCAACTGACTTTTTTTCGCCGAAGGTTGAAGTCGCCGGGGATTGAAGGAAGAATTTTGTAGAACTTTTGGTTGGGAGAGAGTTGAGAGAAGTTATCGAGAGAGAGAGGAGAAAGACTGGTTGATTTAGATTGAAGAGGGGTATGGGTTGATTTGTATTTTTGAAAAGATTAGAAAGTTTTGAAAATATTAATCAAGTCCACAATTAACTTAATCAAGTTTTTTAATGATGTTTGACCCTTTAAATTGGTCAATGTCACCAATCCTTTATTCAAGACTTAAAAGACATCTTTCCTTCAATTTTCTCAAGTTTCATAGGCATATGTCTAACTTTTCTTTTCTAATTTATTAGAATTCAATATATATATATATATATATATATATATATATATATAAAGAGGAGATATATAAGAGAGGAGGAAAGTTTTTGATAGTCATCACATCATAAATTGATGGTGCGAAATTTTATATGACTACTAATTTGTTATTATTTTCTTTTTAACAATTCACATGTGGATCTTTATAATTGATGAATATCTCCTTTTATTTTTATTGTATTTTTTTTTCTTCATCTTAAGTTATTTGTCATATTTTAATTTTCATGAATAAAATTATGAACTTTAATCAATATTTTGAAAAAAGCATACTAACTTCAAATTTTCATATACTTTTGAATATCTAATTTTTAAATTTAAAATACCAAATTAATTAAACATAATTTACTTGAGAATTTATTATAAACACATAAATAATAATTCTATCATTCAATTTATTTCTTAATATAGATTTAGTTATCGAAATAAAATATTATTCTTATAATATTATTTATATGTTATTGATGTTGTTTAAAATTTGATATTTTAAATTTTTATCTATCAATTGGACATATAATTTATTATATTTTTCTCCTATAATTTACGGCATACATGCAAACAAACATAAGTAAATTAACAAAAAATTTATTTAAGGTAGGATTAAAATTTTTAGAAGAGTAAACACACCTAATACTCTCATTGTTAAATACTTTTAAAAGGCGTCAAAGTAAATTATAGTTATTGCATCTCAATCGAAAATAAGTTTTAGAATATAATTAATGAATTCAATTTTATCTGTGTGCACTTTTAATATAAAATTTACCTAATAGATAATAAAATTTAAGTTGGTATATAAAGTACATTTGATCTTCAAACAGTTTTTGATAAAGATCATTTTGAATTATTAGAGATTACAATCTATATATATAAAAGAGGATTAGAGGCATGCTGATGTGGCATGTCTCAAAAGCCCCAATTCCTATTTTTCTTTTTTTCTCAATTTTTTGACAATTTTTTCTATTTACTTGAACAATTTCTGAAGTAGTAAATCAAACATTGTTGTTATAATTAACTAGTGAAATGAACCGCGCTTCGCGCGGTAATAATTTTTTTTACATTAAATATATAAAAAATTTAGTGTAAAGAATATGTTTTAAATTTTTTATTAAAAAAAATCAAATGCAACTATATTAAATTTAATGCTTTAAATTTATTTTCTTAAATTATGTAGTCATATCATAAGAATTCACACACTACAACTTTTTATTCAACCATGCATGTAATTTAACTTTTAAAAAGTCACATACTTAATTATGATATGACTCAAAATATATAAAAATCAATTGAAGAGATAATTTTATAATTACAGAAAGATTTTATAATATGAACAAATAATCATAAATCTTTGCAAATTCTTGTACTTAATATGATTGCATTATTTTATCTCGATAACCACCACAACTTCATTGGCTTCTCAATTTTCTCGACTATTTTATCTTGTTCATTTTTCTTCTTCATTCCTATAAGAAGAAATTAAAATATATTTATACGATATTGTTAGTTACTCTAAGAAAAACTTAAATGAATTTTTTCAATCTTAAATACCAAAAATTGGAGTATAATTTAGAAAATTAAGAGAAATATTTCAATTTGTAAATTTTTTATACGGCTTTGTCAATCATGTTTCTTCACGTGAAAGTAACCATATGATGTGATAATTAAATTTTTTTCATGTTCTTCCTCACCCGTATGCATGGTACAATAATGAAGAAGAGAAAGAATAACCTTGAATGAGAATTTTTATGAAATAAAATATGAATTTATATAGGCAAAGTGGAGGAATTTCATAAGATTTTCATAAACTTACACATTAAATTATAGGAGGTTATGAAGATTAAAAATGAGAGTTATGAATATTATTAAGATTATAAATTGAAGAGTTATGAGTTATAAGTAGTTAATTTTATTAAAGTTAATAAATAAAAAAAATCTATATATAAAAATGGGTATAGCTATTTGTGATTTTATTCTTCTAATTGATAAACACTTTTTTTAAAAAAAAATTCTCCATAAATAAAAAATCTTAGTGGTTGAAATAATAAAATTATTTTATTAGTATGTGAAGAATTAATTAAAGTCTTTTATTACTTACTATAACTTTAAAAAAAGAAATAGTATTTTAAAAAAAAAAAATAGAAAAGAGCTAAAAAGAAAAAAGGAGAAAAAAGAAAAATTGAAATGGAGGCATTGAGATGCCACATCATCTTTTCTATAACAATTAAATAATTATATATATATATATATACTGAACGAATACTCTATTTCTTTTGGCTAAACATTAAACAAACATATCACTCTTTTTCTAGTTCACCCATCGGCCATGGTGATGAGTTCTTCCTCGATGGTATGTGCGTTTTACCTTCCTATGAAGAGAATCTTCGGTAGTTGCAAATCCTTCTTGCTGAAAGAATGTGTCGGAGTGATTGATGATACCTAATGGTGATTCCCAATATTATGGATCATTTCTATTTAACACACTCTCTGAGAAAAAGTTCAACCTTCTATCCATTGAAACTATTTCTATTGTTAAGTGTGTCATTCGAAACACACAATCTGGTTTGATCAAAATCTTTTTTTGATGAACACCTCGACTACTTATTGTATCCCGTTACCCCAAAAGAATTTCATGAAGATGTCATCAGAAGAATTATTCTTTTGTCTTGTCCTATGAATGATCACCGTATAGCGATCACTCGCCGGCAGAATAATGAAAATCTTAAATAATGAACACAACATACACAAAATGAGGAAAAAAGATTCAAAGGAATAAAATAAAAATACCTTTCATTTTCTGTATACACCTTTTGATTTCTTGAGCACAAGCTTCATAATGAATGTGAACTTTCAGAACAACAATAATCACTTTGGGCTGCAGCAGCAATAAACAAGCCAAAAATTAATATTATACTTATTTCATGAATGTACCTCAAGAACACACAAATTCGGCCCCCAAAAAGGGATAAGACTAAAAAGCATCATAGAAAGAAACATTTTTTTTAAAAAAAAGAGATTATAATAAATTAAATAAACAAACCTCCTCTTTTTCCTCTTGGGGTTTAATTACTTCTTTCTCCTCCATCTTCTTGGGTTCTTCTGATGGTGATTTAGGAATGGGAGAAAGAAGCTCTACTTGACAGTGGCTCTTTTTTTGAACTCTAACACCTTCAATGGATCTGTTTTTTCCCCTTTTACCACCACCTAATGACTTACAATCCATCATCACCCTTCAATGGCAATTGGTGAAGGGTGAGGAAAAAAATTAGGGGGCCTGTTTTTGGAGAAGAAAAGTATTTACACTCTGTTTGGATGATGGTTTGCCATGGTTTTATAATGTACGGTACAGTATGGTATGGTGTGATATGATATGGTGTTGTATAGTGTATTACAATACAATGTTTGGATAGACTATATCGTTCACTGCTGTTTAATAATAATTTTTTTGTTTGGTTTGATGGTATGGTACTGTATCGTAATGGGTAAATTTATTAAAATACCCTAATTATTATAAATTTTAAATTTATCAATAATTATTAATAAAATAATTTTCTTTCTATAAATTTATCACAAATTATGTCTTGTAAATATATTATGTTGTTAAATTTATAAAACTTCTACCAAAATTAAAACTTTATATTGTTTGTTATCAAATAATATGTACAGTGAAATAAAACTTTAATTTGGCATTGAGTTAGTTACTTTCAAATAAAATAATATATGCGCACAGTGATAAAAAAACTAGAGAAATCAAGAAATGCAAATAGCACAAAAGAAAAATGAGTAGTACAAAAAAGAATTTGTTAGCTCCATTACAGGGGTTCATATACTAAATATACGAAGAACTCACCAAAACACAACGATTACATAAAATCAACAACATACACAAACATAAATAAAAAAAAATCAAAGTTTGAAACAATTCAACCTGCAGTGATCTGTTGAAAGAATACACGAAGAAATTAAAAAAAAATAGAAAGGGATAACGAGCATAAGAGGAGACAACAGAAAAAGAATGGAGAGAAGAAAAATAAAGAGAAAAAATGTAATAATAAAAACATAGGGTAAAGGGTAAAATAGGATTACAAAATATTAAGTAATGGCATAATCAAAAAAAAAAATAAGAAAATCATGGGATACCACCAAATCGATGGTTCTAAAAAATGAAGTATTCCATGGTTACCATACCATACATTTTAAAAAACAATCAACACAAATATAATTCCTTTAATAACCGTATCATACCATACCATACCATGAAAACCACCATCCAAACAGGCACTTAATGGTTAAAAGAGAGACAAAGGTTTTTTTTTTTTTTTTGGAAACTGAAAAATTATCAGTGCTTTGTCGCTTCGTTTGCTGGCCTTAAATTGCCACATAATTACCAGTGCATTTAAACAAGAAAAGTAGATGGAAAGAAAAACTAAAAGAAAAGAATTAAGTTGCAAAAAAAAATCCAAAAATATCAGATAAAAGATAAATGTCAATACTAATCTTAGAGGCATGCCACGTCAGCTCCTTTATATTTCTCCTTTATATTTATATATAGATATAGATTTGTAATTTTTTGTGAATAGGTGTGTGTCTTCATTTTGGTAAGTATAACTTAAAGCATTAATTGGACTCTATATTTATTAGTTTTTGAGGAAGCCTAAAAAATTCTATTTCCATTTTGATAATGGAGAAGCCTAGCAGCGCAATTTATGAGTACCAAATAAAACAATCTAAACCCAACTTTTACGTTTTATTCATTTCGTTTCATTTTCTCAGAATAGTAAGAGCAGTTCATTATTAATTATTCATGAATGTGGTCATGAACAGTTACTACTTTCCATCTCCCATTTTACTCAAGTTTTTCCTGCATTATTATAATTCATGAATGCCATTATTACTTATATATATTTGGTATTCCATGGATTTTGGCAATCAAGTAAATTAATGCGGTAGATGTAGAGGACCATGAAGTACAGAAACAGAGACAAACTAAGAAAAATTTGGTCAGCACGTTCCATTTTTTCACCTTCTTTCAAATATTATTTTTAGTGTTCATGTATCCACCTTCTTTCAAGTATTGTTATTGATTATAAATTTATACCTTCGTGCTATTGATAATAGATATGCATATGTGACATTAAATATATAATTCTTTTATAATAATACTAATAATTATTGTTTTTTTGATTAATTTTCAGTAAAAGATTTACTATAAGTCTTTTTAGGTCTTTATCTTTTTAATTTATGATCTTCTAATGTTTTGAGGTTGGTACTCTGTCTGTTAAAAGAGAAAGGAAAATAACTTATCAAGAAAATAAAAAGTAATTTATTTTTTAATAAGTGGAAGCATCTGCGTATATCATAATTGAACTGTGAACTTCTTAATTTAATTTGTAAAAGATGTAGAAACAATATTACTTTTTACATTTCATTGTCTTTTCCTTAATTTTGAATTCCACGTTGCTAGAATTGAAAAAAAATTTCGAAATCATAAGCAGTAATTCTTGTCATTGTTCATTTCATTTTAAGATTTTAAAAGTTCTAAATAACTTAAGATTAATTAATGGAGTATTATTTATAAATAATGTTGAATTTGCCTTGAAAGGTAAATAAGAATAGGTTATAGATTTTATTTTTAGAATTATAAGACTACAGTGTTGTGATGTTTTCATTTCTATATATGCAAAGCCAAAAAAGAAAATCTCCGTTTTAAAAAAACTAGTTTAGGTGTACGCGCCTTGCGCGTGTACCTCACTTTAATGAGTTCAAACATTACACTAAATAGGATATTTATTTAAATAATAAAGATGAATATAATAATAAAATTTAATATCTTTTGCGTATGTAAAGATGAAGAATTTATTTATTAAACCTAACTTTTATCAAAAATATTTTTAAAAGGTGATCGACATTCATCTACCGCCTGTAAATTGCAACAAAATAATATAATGATAGATACATCAAAATAATACAATTAAATCTAATTTTTACACACAAAAATTTTCTCAAAGTTGTCCGACATCAAAATAATACAATTAAATTTGATCTTTATATACAAAAATTTTCTCAAAGTCGTCTGATACTCATCTACCACCTGTAAACAATAACAAAATAATACGATAATAGAGATATCAAAATAATACAACTAAACCTAACCTTTACATAAAAAAAATCCTCAAAGCCGACCAACATTTATCTATCACCTGTAAACTGCAACAAAATAATACGATAAAAGTGATATCAAAACAATACAATTAAACTTCATCTACGAACTGTAAACTACCACAAAATAACAAACTAATAGAGATATTACGATAATACAATTAAACCTAACCTTTACCTAAAAAAAATTCAAAGTCGACCCACATTCATCTAACATCTGTAAATTAAAATAAAACAATAAGATAATAAAGATATCAAAACAATACAATTAAATCTAACCTTTACACAAGAAATTCTTCAAAGTCAACCGACATTCATCTACGACCTGTAAACTATAGTAAAATAATATAATAATGATCACAAAGCTACGATTTTGATCCAACTAATTCTTGTCAGAGCGAAAATTTTGACCCTAAAGAATGATTTTGAATGAAAACAAAGAAGATATATATATACACATATGTTGAATTCTATTATGCTGACAAAAACAGTGAAGAAGTTGAGGGTTAGAAAATCAAGCATCCACCAATTTAGACATGCAATCGAATCAAGTTAGATGAACATCAATCGTATACTCCCAATAGACAAACCTGTTTGTTTTCTATTTTAACGTACATTTTAATATTTATAGAAGTATTTCCTTAATAGAGTCCTATTTTAGGAGTACTAATTGAACCGTAGAAAGAAAAATATTAATAAATTTTTCTACCATATAATTTAGGAGTCCCATATATTTTAGGAAGTCTAGTAGAAATGAAAATATTAATTAATTCTCCTACCATATATTTTAGGAAGCCTAGTAGAAATAAAAATATTAATTAATTCTCCTACCATATATTTTAGGAGTTCAATATATTTTAGGAAGTTAATATAATAAAAAATAATTAAACAATAAAGTAAGAAAATAGTGAAAAGACAGTTTTGTCTCAAGAAGAGTCTTTTAATGAAGGGTAAAAAGTTCGAATCACTTTTTTAAGGGTCTTCACGCTTTTAATATATTATAGATTATAGATATAGATTATAGATTAACCTACTTTCTTTTTTAAACAGTTTAAAAAAATGATCTATTTTTTTTAGTAATATTTTAACTCTAACTTTTCACGTGACATGTTTAAAACTAAGATTAAATGATAATTTGCTACATTTAACATACCTTTAATTTAAAATTACTAGATTCAAAAGTTCTTTATTTTCTTAAAACTCTGTGTCAAGTCAAAACAGATCCTTATTTTTAAAATGGAGGGTTTAATCCCCCCCTTTCATTAATTAAAGGAAAATCTCATTCATTATTTTATTTTATGTTAAAGATCTAAACAACCTTTACTAAATACTCTATGCGTTATGGTTCTTCTCCTTCTCCTTCAATGAATTTTTATTAATGTGTATTAATATCTCAAGGTAAAATATAATAAGATAAAAAACTAAATATTTTGCATGTTACCAAAGGAATTTTAAGTATGTCAATATTATTTTTTTCTTCTAAAAATATACACTTTGAGTAATTTTTTTTCTTTCTGAAAACATACACTTTGAGTAATAATGAAAAAACAAAAGATATACTAAATAAAATAAAAAAGAAGAAAATGACTACCAATATAAAGACACAGGTAGGATTAATATAAAGATTATAAGAAAAAATGTTAAGTTGGATTAATAAATAAATATATAATATTTTGTTGGTTCTTAATTTTCATAGTATTAGTAAATTATCTCCCCGTTAAATTCGTTGGTTCTTTTTATATTTTAACTTTCGTTTTATATTCTCTAATTAAATCGAGTAATTACTGTCTAATTGTATCTCTACTTCTTGTATTCGATAACATGCTTATAGGTGATATTTAGCATTTAATTATACGTTATATTAAAATTTGAAAGTATTATTTTTTGAAGATGAAGAGAGGAGTAAGAAGAGAAAAAAACAGAAACGAAAAAAATTAAAGATACAACAATTAAAGGAAAGGGAAAGGATAATATAAGATAAGATGTGCATGCTAGATTAATTAGATTTGTATTCTAAAATTTGTTAAAAATGTGTATGAAAGAATGTTAAATCTTTTCTACTTTGTTTAAGAAAAATAAAATTATTTTTTCACTTGTAATATATTATATAAAATTTAAGTATTTTAGAAAGATAAAAATACTTAAGTGATGAAAATTTAAGAAAAATACATATATGAAATAAAAGTGAATAATATAACCGATTAAAATTTTCAAACTAATATAAAGACCTCAAATACTCAAAAATTTAATTAATTCGCGCGAAGCACGGATGATATTCCCTAGTTTAAAAGAAAACCCACTAAAATAGAAATTAGAAAAGCTTTCTTGTATACATTTTCTTAATTTTTCTTTTTATCTAATGCATAAATAAAGAAAAATATTATCCGTGCATCTTCAGATAATAATTAGTGTTTGAATATCTTAGAATTCCCTACAACCCTTTCAGAAGTAGTTACACTTTCTTTCACCTTTTTAATTACTTTACTCTCTCTCCCGATTAATATACATAAGACAACCGACATATACATAATAGCCTGTGTATATGTGAATTTGTTACTACTGTTAAAATTGGAAATAACCGATTTCCTTCCTTTAAGGACGTAATTAACGCAATCAATTTATTAAGTGAATTACTGCATCCCTTAAATTATGTAACAACTATTGCAATTTAAATTTTAAATTATACAAATACATTAAAAATAAATTAAACGAAAAAACACAAAATAAAAATAAATCAAGCACCTATTTGTCGATTGTTTTGAAGAAAAAAAATTAATTGGAATTTAAGAAGATGAATATTGTTATTCTTTTGAGGTACTCTGATCAATGGAGAATCGAAACAAAATATGTAAATTCTAAAAGTGAAGGGATCATTGTCGCTGAATCAATAAGTTATTTAAGGTTGATTTCGTCAATCGCTGCCGAAACATTGACAAAGCTCGAAAAATATTGATGTACGTTATGTTGTCGAGGAAAATGAATCATCTTTTCATATCCGTTATGATAATGAAGTTCGATTGTATATCGAGTTGAAGAAAGCTTAACCAGCCTTCGTGATGTATTCATTGTGCATATCAACGATTGATAAATTGTAGATGACATACAGTTCGATAGAGAAATATGAGCTGTTATTTACGTGGAAGGTGATGAATCCGATGGCATGACTCTCGTTATAGCTGAGTTACATAATCAATATGCATTGTATGTGCCGGAGTTTGAGGTTGATAATTTGATCTGTGATAGTAAGAGTATTGATGTGAAGGTGAAACAGATGTATAAGGATAAAAAGACGCTCGTTTCAGTGATGTCAAAAATATATGGTGACACATGGCTTAAATTGCAAAGCTAAATGTTTAGACCAAAAAAGGTAATACGTATTTTTGTTGTGTTAAAAAAGTTGTTTTATAAACTGTAGAGTTTATATTATTATGATGATTAAATTTGTATTGCATATATCTTTTTCATGTTTTGTTAGCTATGTTGAAGTTTTTATTTATTATAGTTGTTGTGAGATTAATTCTTACAAAGATCGATTTTATATGTTTACATAGTTATAGACAGATGCCGAGATACATGTATATGTTGAATAATATGTATCCTAATTCACACATTTCAATGCACAAGTCGTGAGATAATCAGTTCATGTATCTTTTTATAGCGTTGCATCCAATAATAAGGGGTTTTGAGTTTTGCAGACCCACTGTAGTTGTTGATGATGCGTATTTAAGTGACTATATCAAGAGACTTTGCTCTCAGCAAGTACACTGGATGGTGCAGGTATGAGAATTTTTTTTAATTATTATTTAGACTTTGTATTTCATGAAAAAAACTTGTTACTGTATAAAAAATAGTTTTGACAAATTATCATTACTTTAAAATTTTTTTTGTTAACTTTTATTAATATAGTTTATATGTAATGTAGGATGCATATTACCACTTGCATAGGGTGTTGGATACGGAGAATGACAACTCATGATTATGATTTTTCAATCAGTTCAAAGCTGCTTTCGAAGAACGTGACAACATGTGTGTTGTCTCTGATAGGAGCGAAAGTATTATCAAAGCAATTAGTGTTGTATATCCAAATGTCCCACACCTTGCATGCATTTGGCATCTCTGGAAAAATGTTTGTGGTTACTTTCGTAAGAGCAAACAAAGTATTAGTGATTTGTATTATTCAATGGCTAAGGCTTATAGAAAAAAATGATTTTGAGTACCTAATGGCAAAGATTGAAAATGCTGATTCTAGAGTGAAAAAATATCAACAAGAAGCTGGATATGAAAAGTGGAGTAGGTGTCATTCACCGGTAAATAGAGGTCGAATGATGACTTTGAATATTACTGAGTGTACTAATGGGTGTTTGGTGGAGGCTCGAGAATTGCCAATATATGAATTCTTAGAAAAGGTGCGAATGTTATTTGAATCTTAGAATTGTAAAAACAGTGAGATAGCTTCTTATACAAGTACGACTTCGGGTCGTAGATTCGATAAATTTTAACTCTCAATGGTGTGAAATCTTTGAGGATGACAGTATGCATCAATTTTGTGAATTTTTATTATGCATTTATATGTATTATTTTATTGACGGTAAAATATTATTTTTAAAAAAATAATCCCAAAGAGAGTTGTATGCTTAAATTTCTTTTACCCTGTTCAGGTGAAGGCGTCCTCACCCTATATATACTCAGTTTATGAATTTGGACGAAGATACATTGTCGACCTTAAAAGTGGATCTTACAACTATGGAAGCTTTCAAATAGATCAAATACCTTATCCTCACGCTATTTCCATCTTGAAGTTTAAACATGTAAAAGATTTTAGTTCATACTGTTCAGAATACTACAAACCATCCATTTTGGTGAAGACTTATGAAGTTTCAATCATTCCAATGCCAGATAAGAATTACTGAAATGTGCCTAACAGTGTAGACGAGGAAAAAGTGTTGCCCCTAATATAAAAATGACTTTCAGAAAGACCGAAGAAATGGAGGAAGAAAAAATTCAGTGAAACACTTTCATCAAGCACAAATTATTGCGGATGATGCGGACATGAAGGGAACAATAGGTGTTCCTGCAATTTTTTCCCAAAGGAGAACTAAGTTTTAGATTTCATAAACTCTAGAAGATTAATCACTCGATTATCGTTATCATATTTTCAGTAATGACTTCGTTGAACAGATTTAGTTTGCTCTTTAAACATTGAAATAAATAAGAGTTTTCTTTAGTTTACCATTTATGTTTGATGTATTTTTTTTTATTTGTGTTGTGTATGCGTTTGCTGGGATAACTAGTTATTTATTTGATGCTTGTATATTTATTGTTTATTCATTAATGAATGTTATTATTTTGTTGATAAATATAACTTATCAACGACAAATATATTACTTGTGAACATAGCTAGCTTATAAGACTATATATATGTAAAAAATTAATCAAATGGATATGTAAATTCTTACATATATACTGAATATATTGGTAGTAATTAGAGATGGCAAAATATTCTGTGTATGAGTACATATACACGGATTCAAAATTTAAGAATTTAATATGAATCAAAAAACAGTATGGAAAAAAAATTACACAAAAGAGTCTTTGTATACCTGTTATGTATGAATAAATCAAGTTATGTCATAATAATGAATGTGTTTTGCAGATAAAAATGCTATGTATATGAAGACATATAAACGCATTAAAAAGTAAACGCAGTGTAGTTGTTTTTCCTATATTGTTAAAAATTAATCATTTGCTTATGTATGTATAATTATAATCCTATGTATATGTAGGCCTTTACAAACATAGTAATAAGCCTATAATAGACATAAGGAATACAATAATACTATGTATATGTTGACATACACACGCATACAAACAAAATCATTTACATAAATGCTATGTGTAGAAAAAATGGATGTGTTTTGTAGACACAAATGTTATGTATATAAAGACATATACAAAATGTAAATAATGAATGTGTTTTGTAGACACAAATTCTATGTATATGAAGACATATACACACATTAAAAAGTATATGCAGTGTAGCTATTTTTCCAATATTGTTGAAAACTAGTCATTTATTTGTGTATGTAAAGTTGTAATCCTATATATATGTATACATATACATGCTAATCCTATGTATATGTATACATATAAATGCTAATCATATGTATATGTGTACATATACATGCATAGTAATAAACCTATAATAGATTAAAGTGATACGGTAATACTATGTGTATGGTGAAATAGACACGCATACAATACATTTGTAGCTGAAATTTTCCTATATTGTTGAAAACTATTCATCTGGTTATCATTATCAACATGTAAACCTATGTATATGTAGTCTAGTTCACGCATAAAAAACTGATAAACCATGTACAAAACACAATAATCATACAAAAATATTATTACCATTAATCCATAAACATAGATTAAAAAGTGTTAAAACAGAATTGTAAAAACAAAACATCTAAATTAGTTTAAAATGCAACATTCCTAACAAATCCATATAAGTAAAATCTGTAAACCATAATCATCTTTCAGCATACTCAATGCTACTAATTTCTCTTTCATCAGGAAGTGGATGAGTTTTTGGCCTTGGTCTTGGAGGGTCTTCATTCTCACTAACATAACCCTTCTTTATTTTTCGAAGACCGTAATTTTGAAAAAATAACGTGTATCATATAAGATGGTATTCCGTTTCAAAACCAACTTAAGTGACTATCATTCCTTCACTTAGGTATTCTGCATACCCAACAACAAACACTCCACAGTCCCTGCCATCCTAAAAAATAAATACGTTATTTTGTATAAGACATCGTAAATAATAGTTCATAAGAAATTATATAAAGATTACTTACAAGCTGTCACATTATTGTTGCGTAATTTTTTGCACATACTCAACCTTAAATGGGTGTTGATTCACTAACTATGTCCTTTAACTCATTTTATACCGATATGCATCAAGATTTGACCAATGTACGTGTTATTTCTTCAAAATAGTCACTGTCGGACAAGTAAGTTGGCAGCATCACTGCCAACTTGTGAATCTTGAGCGATGAGTCTATATTTCTTATATTGGACAGTGAGTCATAGACACATATACATCTATCCTTTAGAGCAATAACAACTAATACCCAGTGAAACTTTTGATTGTAGTTAACAGGAACATACACCTTATCTACTAGGTGCCATGGTAACTTAGCTGGAATGCAAAATCCCTTGATTATGTTTGTTATTGCCTCTTCATTCTGTGCCACAACAACAGACTGAGCATAATTCTACTGAGTAAAAAGTACCATATCTGAATAATCAAATTAATATCTACAGTACGTCTTCTCAATATAGCTCTTGAAAAAGTTGTTTGTTGTTGTGAATCTATATTCTTGATCAATCCTTAAGTTTGATTTCTTGCGCAGTTGATAGAATATCACATCAATATAATATAAAAATAAAATGAAAAAATGATGCATTATGTTGGTTTATACTGTGAACATATTGGTATGTTTACACTAAGTATTATAAATTACAAAAAGTATACATATTTATGAAATTAATATACATAACAAGCAGGCAGAGGTATTTATAAACTGGTAGTGCCTATACGTGTCAGACTGATACATACCAAAGAAGATATTCATTATACTTTGCACATACGTATAAATAAGCATTCATATGCATAAAATACGACAGACATATAGCAAACATTTTTTCGAGAAAATATTTTCCATCATACCAAACAAATCCCAGGTTTTAAATTCCAACATTGACAATCACTAGGTAATTTCTTCTATCTAAGTTTTGATGGAAAAAATTACCTAATACATATACTATTAAGAGGTATCTATAGGAAAATGGTTACTAGGTAGTTTCCTATTAGAGAAAAAAATATATTTCAGATAATGGTACATAACATCAAGAGGAAACTTTCTGATGCATAGCACTGAAAATAACTTATACAAAAAGTATTGAACCAGAATAACACATTGTACTTTCACTATCAATCACTAACAACTTATCTAGTAAGGCATAAATATACATATACTGATTAATATCATACTTAACAGGAACACATATACATAAAATTTATGCACATATATAAATCAACATTGTACAACAGATTGTGACAAAATACATAACACATTTTTGTACAAGTAAGTTGAATAAACTTCCACATATGTATGTAAATATAAAAGTTTTTAAAAAAGAAAATTTAAATTAAAAATACCTCATCATTCCAGCATAAAGTTGTTTGAGACATCAAGTAAAATCAATCTTTAGACTGAGCATACAAGAACAAAGTCGAATTTATTAACTCCAAGAAAAGATGCTTTTGCTCTATAGTGATCATCATTCATTTTTCTATAAAATATTAAATTTTATTAGTAAGAAAAAAGTATAAATTGTATATGCATATTGATAATTTTTTTATAGTTTAATAATGTTAAAACTTACTTTTTGGAATGAAAATTAAATAGACCTTCATTAACTCATTTCTTGTACTCTTCAATGATACCCCTCGACATATCATTAGATATTGTAAAATCTTCAAATGCGAAATTCTATTTCAAACCCGTGGTTTCATCCTCAAGGGCCTTTGAACCAGAAGCATACTCTGTTGTGTATAGTGACTTGAAAACTTTAGATTTAGTCCTGGTCCTCTTAGAAGGGGTTTTTGCAGCTTGATGAGCCGTAACAACTGCATTAGATAAATCTGGAGAAATCTGACTATAGAATACGGAATACGAGTTAATGATTTATTCTACCGGTTTAAAAACTTGTAGAGGAATATCATCCACCGGTGCTGCCAGAACTTTCATTATGGCATCTATCTCAGCTTGAGCAGATTCTGAAATGTTACTCAAGTAAACATCCTAAAAGTGAAATTTTATGGGTATAATGTTAGTTTTGTTTAAACGCATTAGTAAAAATAGTGTGATGTGTATAAAATTTGACACTTAGATTGGAAAAACATGTACTTTATGTATTTACCGTATGATATTTATGGATATTCTCTGCCATAGATGTTTCAACATTGGAGTAATCGAGTTTCTGATTTACCACAGATTTGACAAAAGCATCTCATATGTCAGTTTCAATATCCTCTAGTTCCTGATTTACCACTTCTTTGACAAAAGCATTCAATGTGGAAATTCCAACATCCGTACTAAAACCTTCAAAATCCTGTTATAGATAATATAAAACATATACAAAACTAAATCAGTTTATTGTTTTAGTTATAAGTTTAAAACTATGAGACATCTAACCTTTGATTATTTTTGTACATGACTGTGGTTCCCATCAACAATAGCATCCTACCTTATATCATCACCAAATACTTTCTCTAATGATTTATCAATGTCGTCGATAACCTAAAAGTTTAAAAATATGCATTATATTATTTATTGTAACGCCTCGAGTCTGCACCCCAGATGGCACACTGTACTTATGACCCCGAAGGACCACAAACTAACCCCATGACTGGTACCTGCTGTGAACACTGAATAATAATACTGAAATAGTGCGGAAGCTAGGTTAAAATAAAATGAGGTTCATAATATGAATACTTATAAATATAACATCTGATAATAACATCTGAAAATTGAATACTATCTAAACTAGTCTAGTCTTAAATGCCTCTACTGAACTGTCTAAACGTGGAGTTGATGGGAAAAGCCCCCAACTAACTCCAACCAATAAAATACTGGATCTACTAAAATACTAAAATAAATAATAGCCTCGATGGATGAGGACTCACTACTGAATCTCCTGCTACTAACTAAATCTAGCTAAGCGTGGTCAGGAGCCCATACATCTAAACCTATGATGTGAGATATTATAGCATAAATAAAGAGTATGCGTCAGTACTTTGAATGTACTGGTATGATAAGTGAAGTAAGCTGATATACATGGGTTCGTATGCATGAACAATAACCGACTGGATGATATGTATATAATTGAATGAGAGTATACGAATAACTGAAACTACTAAAAATACTGATTATGCAAGACTGTGCATATGTATATACTGTAACTGAGATCATACTGGAACTGAATATTGAATTCTGATAACTGAGTAACTGATATCTGAGATTACTGATAACTGTATTGCTGATCATGTTGACTGATTGAACTGGACCGATTCACTGAGTTCTGTAACTGATTGAGTACTACTGTTTGTGATGTTACTGAGACTATATTGTAGCTACTGTAATTCTAGGTAAACAACTAGATTTTCGGGTATTGAATATCCCCAAGACTCGATAGCATCAATAGTAAAACATGGCAAAAATCTTGAAAACATTACATTAACTACTTATTCACCATACATTCATTTAGACATTTTTTCAAACACATGAGAGGCATGAACTTTTACATGAATGGGACCACATGATAACATGTCATGAATTCATTATTCAACTTACATAGGCATTCTATCAAACACTTGGGGTGCATAACCAATGCACATAGAAATCATCAAGATATAAATATCATGGCTACAACATTCAACTTGAAAATTCAAGGGTTAAACCTGAGAATCACATAATTATACATACATGCTAATTAATTCTCTTAAAACTTGTAATGAATCTTGATTTGAAAACCAAACATCAATACATACATGAACACAATCCAATTCTAGTATGTAAATCATGAAATCAACGAGCTTGTAGTTTAAAAAGAGTTCTTGAACTCTAAGGGTGGAAGGAAATCCAAGGATGAACATCTAACATACCCTGATTGTTAATTTCTTGAAGAATGTAGGGAATTTTTTGGGACTTAAATCTTGAGCTTGATGAACTAGGGTTTGTTCTTGAGAGGATTTTGAGAATAAAAAAGGAATTTTTGCCCTTTTTGGGGCTTAATCTCATATTTTATCCAAATTGGGTAAGAGGAAAAGACTCAATTACCCTTGGAAAGTTGGATTTTTAATGAGAAAAAACTGCCCAATGACTCATTTGGCGTCGCGCCGCGTCGATGGGGTTGATGCGATAGCCAACTCGATGCGTCGAGATTGCGTTGGCTCACTGGAAATTACACTGAAGGCTGGTGAGGATACTGTCGACGCGATGGATGCCGTGACATATTGAGATCATGTCGATCCACTCTTTGGACATTCAATTAGGTTTTTAATGACGTCCAAAAAATCTGAAACTTACCCGATGTCCTATTGACATCCTGTATCATGAATCGACTTAAGAATTGAAATTTTAAGGTTGTAAGGATAAAAAATAAAGTCATTAAAATATCGAGGCCAAAAATAAGACTAAGTGTCAATACTTAGCTAAAGTTTTCTAAGTCTGTGCCATCTTTTAGCGTGCTATCTATGATCGAAATGACTGGGATTTTGTGGGGTCTTATAATATCTCCCCATTGGGAACAATCATCCTCGAATGAGACTGACTAAACTAAGACTATTGAGGAACTGTATTTGTATTAACATGCATAACTGAGATATGACTGAACCTAGAAACATAACACATGACTGAAACTGCTGATAAAATGAGTTTTCGTACTGAACATGCATAACCAAAGCATGATTACATGACTAAAACTATTGATAAACTGAGTTTTCACACTGAATGAAGCATGATTACATAAATGAATTGATCCATGAATGCATGACTATCATGAAGATGATATGTAATGGTAATTGATACCAAGTTTGTAAAGGTAATTTGAGCATGGAACTAAGTAATATAAGGAAGACTATTACCTTGGGCTGAGTCTGAATTTGCGGAGAAGAAGTGAACATACTTGGTTCGCATATCTGCTACTGCTTCCCAAGTAGCTCCCTCAATGGACTGATTCTGCCAAAGGACATTGACCAAAGAAACTTCTTTGTTCCTTAGTCTGCAAATATGATGATCATGGATTTCGACTGGGACTTCCTCATAAGAGAGACTATTCTTAATATCTATACTCTTTATAGGGACTAAAACTACTGAGTCACCAATGTATTTCTTTATCAGGAAGATGTAAAACACAGGGTGTACTAAAGCTAAGTCTGAAGGCAACTCAAGCTCGTAAGCTACCTTTCCGAAACAGTTGAGAATTTGGTAAGGACTGATATATCGGGGACTGAGTTTCCCCTTCTTGCCAAACCTTTTCACTCCCTTCACGGGAGAGATTTTCAAGTACACAAAATTGCCAATCTCAAATTTGAGATCCTTCCTCCTTATATCTGCATATGATTTCTATCGGCTCTGAGCTGTCTTAAGTCTCTCCCTAATCAACTGAACCTTTTCTAAGGAATCAAACACCAAGTTAGGCCCAAATACTGCAGCCTTACCTACTTCAAACCAACTAATAGGAGATCTACACCTCCTCTCATAAAGTGCCTCAAATAGAGCCATTTAAATACGAAAAGATAGCTGTTATTGTACGCGAACTCAATCAAAGGCAAGTGGTCTTCCCAACTACCCTTAAAGTCAACGACATATGCACTTAACACATCTTCTAGGGTCTGAATGATCCTTTTTGCTTCACCCTATGTCTGAGGGTGGAAGGTTGTACTGAGGTGGACTTGGGTACCAAGACCCTTTTGGAAGGCTTTCCAAAAATGAGAGCTGAACTGCGTACCTCTATCTGAAATTATGGACAAAGCGACACCGTTTAATCTAAACAACTCTCTAACATAGATCTTGGCATAATCCTCGGTTGATTACGAAGTATGGACTGGCAAAAAATGAGCGAATTTGGTCATCTTGTCTATAATGACCCAAATCAAATCATATTGACGACGGGTATGAGGTAAACCCATCAAAAAATCCATGTTCACTTCTTCTCACTTCCATGTGGGAATACTAAACTTCTGTATGGAACCACTAGGCTTATGATGCTCAATCTTAACCTGTTGACACATAGAGCACTTAGCCACAAACTCTACGATGTCTCTCCTTATGCCACTCCACCAATAGACTTCCCGCAAATTACGGTACATCTTAGTGGCTCCTGGGTGAATTGAGTAACGTATACCATGCTCTTCTGCAAGAATCCGCTGCCTCACACCATCTACACATGGAACACATAATCTACCCTGACAACACAACACACCATCTTCCCCTTGGGAGAAAACCTTTACTTTCTGATCTTTGATTGACTCTTTCAGCTTAACTACACTGGGTTCCCTTTCTTGCTTTCTTTCACTTCAGAAACTAAGGACGATTCTAAACTATTCTGCACCCATATACTACCTTCAACTGAATCAACCAAATGAACACCTAACCTGGCAAGCTCATGAACTTCCTAAACTAACTTCTTCTTACCATTCTCAACTTGAGCAACACTACCCATGGACAATCTACTGAGAGCGTCTACCACTATATTGGCCTTGAACGGATGATATAGAACACTCATGTCATAGTCTTTCAACAACTCTAACTACCTCCTCTAACATAAGTTCAAGTCTTTATGAGAAAATACATACTGCAAACTTTTATGCTTTGGGAACACATCAACATGCACCCCATACAAATAGTGCCTCCAAATCTTTAAGGCAAATACTATAGCTTCTAACTCAAGGTCATGAGTGGGATAATTCATTTCATGGGGTTTAATCAATCTAGAGTCATAGGGTATGACCTTACTTCTCTGTATCAAAACACACCCCAAACCAACTTTAGAAGCATCACAATACACAACAAACCCGTCTGAACTATCTGGTAAAGTCAAAACTGGGGTTGTAATGAGCCAATTCTTTAACTGCTAAACACTCTTTTCACAAGAATCTGACTACTGGAACTTGACTTTCTTTCAAGTAAAACTGGACATAGGGGATGCAATAGATGAAAATCCTTCAGCAAACCATCGGTAATAGCCAGCCAAACCTAAGAAACTCCTGATATCTGATGGAGAGATAGGTATGGGCCAGTTGTTCACTACTTCAGTCTTTTGAGGATCAACTCTAATGCCATCACCGGAAACTATATGACCAAGGAAAGTTACTGACTTTAGCCAAAATTTGCATTTACTGAATTTGGTGAGCAACTAATGGGCTCTGAGGGTCTGTAATACTATTTTGAGATGGTCTGCGTGATCATTTTTGTTGTGAGAGTAGACAAAAATGTCATCAATAAAGACTATGACAAACATGACCAAGTACTGCTTGAACACGCGGTTCATCAAGTCTATAAAAACTACTGGGGAATTGGTAAGGCCAAATGACATGACTAAAAATTCAAAGTGACCATACCGAGTTCTGAAGGCTATTTTCAGAATGTCACACTCTCTGAATCCAAGATGATGATATCCTAATTTGAGGTCTATCTTAGAAAGGTAACTAACACCCTGAAGTTGGTCAAACAAGTCATCGATTCTGGGAAGTGAATACTTATTCTTGACTATGACTTTGTTCAACTAACGATAGTCAATACATATTCTGAGAGAACCATCATTCTTATGAATGAATAAAATTGGTGCGCCTCACGAGGAAACACTACACTTGATGAAACCCTTATCTAGGAGATCCTTCAATTGCTCTTTTAATTCTTTAAGTTTAGCTAGAGCCATTCTATATGGAGGAATAGAGATAGGCTGTGCATCTGGAAGAAGGTCTATTCTGAAGTCTATTTCCATCTCAGGGGGAACTCCGTGAAGATTTTTAGAAAACACATTTGGAAATTCACAAGCCACTGAAACTAACTCAAGATTAGGGGCCTCTAAACTAGAGTATTTAACTCGAACGAGATGATAAACACACCCTTTGGATATCATTTTTCTTTCCCTAAGGTATGAAATAAGATGACCCTAAGTGCTAAAGTACTGTCCCTTCATTCTAGGACAGGATCATTCGAGAACTGAAAATACACACAATCAAATGAAGCATAGCATGAATGAATCCAATCCACGTCGAGAATGACATCAAAATCTGCCATCTCTAATTCTACTAAGTCTACTGAAGTAACTTTCTGAGATACCATAACTGGATAGTCCCTGTATACCCCCCGGGCTATGATAGACTTACCCACTGGGGTAGAGACTGAGAAGGGCTCTGCTAGGATTTCGGTACTGACTTTGAAGTCAACAGCTATATAAGGAGTTACAAAGGAAAAAGAAGCTCCTGGATCTAGCAAAGCATAAATATGTAAATGGTAAACTTGTAACATACCAGTGACCACATTAGGAAAACTGTATTGATGTTGTCGGGACTGAAGTTCATTGAGTCTGTTTGGGCGTTGCGCACTGGTGGCACTAGAAGCAGCACCCTGCTGATTTGGGAGATCGAACTGAACTAGGGGACAATTGTACTAACCTTGGGAACCTTACTGAGGGCAATATATGATTCTATGACCTGGCTTCCACACCCGAAACACACATCACTGCCAACTCTATAGACACCCTAATGGTTTTTGCCACATTTTTGGCAAAGAAGATTTGTTCGAGCACTACTAACACTACCCTGAGACTTGGAGCCTAGTGCCCTATCCTTATTACCATTTTAGAACTTAGGCACTGGAGTGTTGGCTGAGGACGGAGCTGGAACTGAAGATTTTGGGCGTAACTGAGAATGATTACCACCCTCTTACTTAGGTTGTAAAGTTGAAGCTACCTATTCTACCCCTCTTGCTCTCCCTCTCTTTCTCCTTAGTCTTCTACTTCTCTATTTGTTGAGCATTGACCATAAACCTAGCCAAGTCCATCTCCTTAATTAGTATTGTGGTCCTACACTCCTTGACCACACTATTAGACACTCCAGACACAAATTTACTCATCTAGGACCTGCTATCAGCTACCACATGAGGAGCATATCTGGATAACTGAGTAAACTTGAGAGAGTACTCCTTCACTGTCATGATGCCCTACTTTAAGTTAATGAATTCTAATACCTATCTTTCCTCAAATCCAATGGGAAGAACCTATCTAGTCAGGCAGTAGCAAACTCCCCCTATTCTATAGACCCTACATCTGCGGCCCTATCTGCCTTCCACTACTTAAACTATGTATGAGCCATATCCTACAACTGATATGTATCTAACTCATCAATCTCACTAGAGGTTATCCCCATAATATCTGTAACCTTCTCCACCATATCAAGGAATTCCTCTGGGTACTCGTCAGACTTAGTCCCTAAAAATGATGGAGAATTCATTTGGGTGAAGTCCTGAATTCTAGCTGCAGTAGTATTGACCACTGGGTTGGCCTAAACAATAGGTGGGTATTCATTCTGAGCTACCACAAAATGATCTAGAGTGGTGAAAGATGCTCTGAATTCTGCGTGGGAAACATGCTTATCCAGAGGATCTGCCTGAATGGGCGGAGGTGCTGGATGGTTTCCAGTTCTCCTTTCGTTAGTCTTTTTAAGAAGCATATTCTGCAAACAGAAGGGAAACTTGGATTAGATAGAGAGTTTAAATTGATCTCATGCTCACTCGCACGGCATGAATACTGAAATAAGGGAAACTTTTCCTAAAAATACCTCATAATATCTTGCCCTTAAGTGTGGCGCACTACACACCCATGCACAAGACTCTACTTGAAGTGACTTTTAGAATCACTAGGACTCTGTTGAACCTTAGGCTCTGATACCAAGTTTGTAACTCCCCAACTCTGCACCCCGGACATCACACAATGCTTACAAGCCCGAAGGGCCACAAGCTAACCCATGACTGGTACTTGCTATGAACTGAATAATAAAACTAAAATAATGTAGAAGTTAGGCTGAAATACCATAAGGTTCATAATCTGAATACTTATAAATATAGCAACTGATAATAACATCTAAAAATTGAATACTGTCTAAACTAGTATAGTTTGAAATACCTCTACTAAACTATTTGAACATGGAGTTGATGGGAAAAGCCCCCAACTAACTCCGACTAACAAAATACTGGATCTACCATAATACTGAAATAAATAATATCCTTGATGGATAAGGACTCACTACTGAATCTGCTGCTGCTAACTGAATCTGGCTAAGTGCGGTTAGGAGCCCGTGCGTCTGAACCTATGATATGAGACATCATAGTGCAAAAAAAAAGTATGTGTTAGTACTTTAAATATACTGGTATGCTAAGTAAGGTAGGATGATATACATGGGTTCGTATGCATGAACAATAACTAACTGGATGACATGTATATAATTGAACGAGAGTATATGAATAATTGAAACTGCTGTAAGTACTGATTATGTAAGAATGTGCATATGTATATACTATAACTGAGATAATACTGGAACTGAATAATGAAGTATGATAACTAACTAACTGAAAGTTGAGATTACTGATAACTGTATTACTGATAACTGGGTGACTATTTCTGACAATCTTGATTCTGTAGAACTAAACTGAGTTCTATACTGAGTCTGAAACTGAAACAATAACTGTGAGAGTGTTCATCTAACCGACATGCCCCGATTATAGACTGATTTGGGGTCCAACTTATGACCCTAGTTGGAAGGGTGTTAGCACTTTGCCACGAGTACCAATAATAGCTATGTGGATCCATTAAAAATCACCCTTATCTGGCAGGTGAGATATGTGGTACCCTCAACTGGCAAGTGAATACTTTATAAACCCTCAACTGGCAGGTTGATATATTTAACCTACACTGTCTACGTAGTTCTAGAACTAAGGGACTGCTACTAATGGTCACACCCTCAACTGGCAGGTGAGCCCCCCATCCCTAGGTTCGCTCAATGCTAAATTCTACTCCCAACTGAATAGACATTGAACTGATCGCTAGACTGTACTAGGCTTGACTGAACTATTACTGATCATGTTGTCTGACAGAACTGGACCGATTCACTGAGTTCTGTAACTGATTGAGTACTACTATTTATGATGTTACTGAGACTATATTGTAGCTACTGTAATTCCAGGTAAACAACTAGATTTTTGGGGAAAAATATTACAAAAATTTTGAAAACATTACACTAACTACTTATTCACCATACATTCATTTAGTCATTTTTTTCAAACACTTGAGAGGCATGAGTTTGTACATGAATGGGACCACATGATAATATGTCATGAATTCACTATTCAACTTACATAGACATTCTATCAAACACTTGGGGATAACTAATGCACATAGAAATCATCAAGATATAAACATCGTGGCAACAATATTCAACTTGCAAATTCAAGGGTTAAGCATGAGAATCACATAATTCTACATACATGCTAGTTAATTCACTTAAAATTTGTAATGAATCTTGATTTGAAAACCAAACATCAATACATACATGAACACCATCCAATTTAAGCATGTAAATCATGAAATCAATGAGCTTGTAGTTTAAAAAGGGTTCTTGAACTCCAAGGGTGGAAGGAAACCCATGAATAAACACCTAACATACCCTGATTGTTAATTTCTTAAATATTGTAGGGAATTTCTTGGGACTTAAAATCTTAAGCTTAATGAACTAGGGATTGTTCTTGAGAGGATTTTGAGAATAAAGAATAAATTTTTGCCCTTTTTGGGGTTTAATCTCATGTTTTATATGAATTGGGTGAGGGTAAAAGACTCAATTACCCTTGGAAAGTTAGATTTTTAATGAGCAAAAACTGCCCAGTAACGCGTTTGGCAACACACCGCGTCAATGGGGTCGACGCGATAGCCAACACAACGCATCGAGATCGCGTTGGCTCACTAGAAATTGCACTTAAGGCTGGTGACAATACTGTCAACATGATGGATGATACGACGCATCGATATCACGTCAATCCACTATTTTGGACATCCAATTAGGCTTCTAATGACGTTTGAAAAATCTAAAACTTACCCGAGGTGACCTATTGTCATCCCACATCATTAATTGACTTTAAAATTGACATTTTAAGGTCGTAAGGATCGAAAATAAAGTCATTGAAATACTAAGTGTCAATACTTAGCTGAAATTTTTTAAGTTAGGGACCTCTTTTGGCGTGCTATCTATGACTGAAATGACTTGGATTTTTTGGGGTCTTACATTTATAATAATGTTCTTATTTTGATGTATTATATATTTATATTATAAAGATATACATATGACATATCACATATACACCGTAATAACAATAAAACTACCAGGCACATCAGTCAAAATACACAACACAATAAGCTAATAATATATCATAATTTTTTTTTTAAAATTAATATAGTATCATATATGAAACTACTTATGTTCAACTATTACATTTTGTCCTTTCTCTTTCAATCTTGTGACGATATCCATCTCTTCAATATTGTCTAGAGATGGTGCATCACCCGATGTAAAACCTCCCACTTCATCATTCTAATGACATTAGTATTACATATGTGTTAGAATAATTTTGATAAAGTCAATGTAGGATAATAAAAAAAACATATTTATAAAAAGTACCACTTTTCCTTTGTCTTCCACTATTGAAAAGAAATCTATCTCATCAACCTGCTCTTTTGATGGTACATCTCCCTTTTTGAACATTCTACATCATGATCCTGTTGAATTTGTTATGAATATATGTAACAATTAATTTGAAAAAATCAATTTCAACAAAGAAATTATCATAAATAATCTTTAACTACTTCAACCGTAAACTTACATTGAATATTCTCTTTTCTGCCCAAATGTTTGATTCTTCACCATTCTAATTTAATAAACAAAATTTTGATTGCATCCAAAATAAATTAGTTATTATTCATACATAATTATACAGTATACATAATACAGTTATGTATGTTGTCTTCTATACACAACACAGTCATGTATATTTTCAAATATACATAACACAATTATGTATATTAATCGATATACATAACTGTGTTATGTATATTGATTAATGTACATAACACAGATTATGAATAACTAACAATATACATATGAAGTTTGATTATACACAAAACATTTCTTGTATATTTAAGTAGTCTATATATGTGAGCAACTGTTAATAAAATTAAAATAAAAAATGCATACAACAAGTTATGATGTATATCAACCTTATACAATAATTTTTCTAAAATTCATTGATTACATATCGTAAAACCAATTTAGTTTACCTTTTCATCAGTTTGTTTATTGTGTTTCAACATGTTCATGAGTTCAGCGTGTTGTTTATCCATTTTGTCCTTTGAGTCTTCATGTTGTTTAACCATTAGTTCTTGAAGAAAGGTGAATTTTTGGTCAATCTCCATATAAAAAGACAATAAACACCTTAATATTTTTATAATTTGGTTATACATACTGTTTACCATATGGATAAACTTACATAAGACTGTAAGAACGACTTTATCTCGTCCCACTTTTCATCAAAAGTTGCCCGATGAGTAGACTTGCTGGATGATGATGAAGTTGTATTTAGTGCATCAACACGCTATGAATCAGAAGTCCGTGTTTGGTCTATTGGCATATTTCTTCTTGAAACAGACGATGGTGTATTCTCACGATCTGGCATATCAACAGTTTTAACATCAAAACGAACTACCCTCCTCCTATTCGTAGGTTGTGATACTGATTCATCTGTACTCAAACCTGCCTTTCTTAGGATTTTTGGTGGTGGGACTATACTAAAATCCTCAAAATCTTGATGGTCAGAGTTCGAATGATTATATATGTCGACAACAGGCCTTTTACCACTATGATCGGAAGAAGTATCATGTGAGAAGGCAGATTCAACGTTATCTAACTCAATGCCCTCAGTCATTGGCAAATCAAGCCTTTTAACTTCTTCACAAGTTGGTCGTAAATTATTGTATACAAACTGTTAAGCAATAAAAAATGACAACATTAAGATTCTATTAAATTCAGCATAATGAAATAAAAATATTAACTCAAAATAATGTACTAAATACTTACCTTACTGAACATACCACCCATGAACTTCTCATACTTGACCTTAATCCCAACAACATTTCAGTTGAAATCTTTGGAATTATATTCCCCACCCACTTAGCTATCGTACTGTATACCTCAGAACAATATTAGTCTGATCTGCTAATACTAGCATCACGTATTTGTGAATACACAAAAGTATGAATAAAGTAAAGGATGGATATTTTCAAAGCATCGATATTGTTGTCGAAGTTTTCCAACTTGAATCGCTATACAAAAATACATTTTTTGACAGAATTTTTAAATTTGGAAAATACTTTGCCATTAATACAGACTTAGATGATTTAGTATATAGGTGTTCCTCAATGTTCCCTATACATTAAGTCCTGATATTATAGCAAACTCAGTAATAGAAAACTTAAGAATAATTCCCTGCACGTAAACGTGAATTTCATCCGGGTTATGTTGCTCTATCTCAAGCATAAGTAAACATATGGAAATCTGATCCTGAAAATTACACCGGATCATGCCTAGAAAGGAACCAAATATTGTTTGATGGAACAGATTATGAATTTCTTACCAGCATAATTCTTTATATCTGATCCAAATTCGTGATTGTAATAACTACCAAAATGCAATGAATATGCAGGGATATTTTTTATCCTGTATTTTATACCCTATTGAAAATGAAAAAGACATCATATGTGAGCCTATATAGTTAAAACATATACTGTACATAACAACTAGTCATTTGATTATACATCTAAGCAATATCTAACACCTAGGCTCATATATGGATAATACATAAAAAAATAATGTATATAAACAAGGCATTTCATTACACATCTAACAACATATTGTAAGTTATGTATAAGTTAGACATATACATAGGTAATGTCCGTAGCCTTAGTTACATAAGAAAATTGGAAACATATATATAAAAAATATGAACTAGAAAATTCATTACAGGTTTAATAACATATGAAACTTATGTACATGTTTTACATATACATATGTAATATCCATTGCCTCAAACATAAATTACACAACAAAACCCAAAACAGAAGTTATGCATATGTTCAACAACATATAATGAATAATGTATGCTTACAACACGTACATACTTACTATATATATACACCCAGTAACCACATATGTATATGAATTACAAATATCAATGTATTTCAACAAAATGCATCAATAAATATGTATATGCAGAAAATAAATAAAGAGTTATTTTGTATTTGCACAACCACTTTCTAACATAATTTCAAACTTATGAAAAAACTCAACAACTCCATTAGAATAAACAACCACAAACAATTAATTAACAGTTTTAAAACCTCAAATTACTTAAAAAAACACAATAAACCCAAAACAAAAAAAATAAAATTGAAAAATAAAAAATACCTTTGGTAAATTTGGATGTCAATTATCATCATTTTTGAATTTTCTTGACGATTCTCCAATTTATTTTTTCGACTTTGAAACTGCAGCTTTGTTAATCTTTTTCATCTTGATGGGATCGTTACAATTTTTTGATCTGTTTTCAACAAAGTTAGGTTCCTCATAATCAAATACTCTGGGAGCAAACCCAACTACCGAATTTATTATTTCAATATGGTCTAACTGAGTTAATCATAAACTAAGCGAAGGAGAATCATCCATTAACTAAGTACTAATTTTTTAATTTAGTACTTGAAATAGATGATTTTGAAAAGTAAAAAGGATAATGGAGATATTCAAACTATGATTTGGTAAAGTAGAAACCCAAATAATTACTTAATCAAAACATGCAACAATTTCTTCTTTCATATTTCTCAAAAATTTCAACTATATAATGAAAATAAAATTTTTAAAAATCTTCATATCTTAAAAATTGAGATTGTTAAAAGAAGATTAAGTTGAAATTGAATATCATTGACAAGTAGTTGGACTCAAACACGGTTGATTTCAAACATGAAAATCATTCCTTGATTCTAGCCTTTTTTAGGAGAGAAATGGTGAGAGTAAAAGGAAATTCTATGTATATGTATTTTTGAAGAAAGAAAGTTAAAAAGTGGGATTAATGTAATATGTTTGGGGAGTTGGAATTTTTTGTAATAAATGAAACATAAGTTGTGAATTTGTGTAATTTTTAGTTTAAAATATATCTATAAATTTTAATGATAGGTTGGGCCCGGAATCAGCACGGGCCAAATAATATTAGTTGTAAAATAAGTAGTATTTTTAATCTGGGTAAATCTCTTGCTCCATTAGTGTAAGTTCGTCATGCATTATAAAATAAATAGTATTTTTAATTTGTGTAAATCTCTTGAAAAAAATTATTTATTCCTAAAACTAAGATGTATTTTAACTTAGTTTTATTCTGTTATCCATCTTTACTTGTTTAGTTTAAAAAATTAATGAATTATTTTTGTTTGTATTTATTTTATCTTTGTTATTAAGTACTAGTATTATCCAATATATTTTCTAAAGAATTAAATTTACTATATTCAAGGAGTGATATAGTAAAATTACTCTATTATTTATTTTTTATTAATATGTATGTCAAATCAATAGTGGACAAATAAGATAGATGGGATATATAGTAACTCTTTAGTAGTTTTTTGAGTATGTAATACTCTCTTTATCTAAATAAGTGTAAAACTAAAATAACATCATTAATGCCTTCTTAATAATGTGAAACACCTCTTATTTTCGAACAAGATGAAAAGGTAAAAGCATCACCTATTTTGAAATCAATGGACTATTATTTACCCTAAACTCTTTTCAATATAATCAATATTATTTTTTTTTTTGAAAATAATTACTTCCTCTATTTCATATTACTTATCCCTTTTTGACTTGACATAGTTCTTACTTAAGAAATTTTTATTTAGAGTGTATTTTATTAAATTAATCGTGTTAATGATGCTTTGAAATTTCAAATTTAACCACTAGTACTTTATGTAGTCATTTAAGGGTTATATAAAAAATAAAACTCTTTAAAATTGCTAAACTAGACAAGTAAAATCCCACATCCATTTTCGGTATAGAGTCGAAGTTAAATGAAATGGAGTATACAGTACATTGGCACACTTGAATACCAAACTTCCAGCTTTTCTCTTGGTTGGTAAACGTAACATCAACACTAACACACCCTCCTATCTACAAAACCACAACTTTATCAGCCCACATCTTACAAATTGAAATCAATATACACCAAACCACCAAAACCACCAAAACACTCTCACCCAAATTATCTCTTCCACAAGAACAAGACTAACTCATTATCAACTTCCTTTCTACTTTCTATTGATAGTATCAACGAACAAGACAATCTATGTCATTTCTCCAACCTCTACTCCACTTCTTAAAAATATCACCACATTTAAAGTTGAACTCATTCCCTCCATCCAGTCACCTTAAAATCCTAACCCTTCAATCATGTCCCCTCTGGTTGACTACTCCAACGAAAATCATAACGTGGACACCTCTATGGAACTAACTTTATGGGAACCTTATTGCTCTTACTACGCACCTCATACCTCTCAACCCTACTAAACCTATATCCTTATCAAAACTCTGATTGAATCTCAATCTCAATGCCTTTTATTTCCTTACTCACAGTGTCAAAACTGGACAGAATCAGCGTTCTTGGAATATGAACTCTGTAAGTTGCAGATTAGAGAAGAAGGAAGAAAAGAGAATAGAGAAAAAATGCAATGAAGAACTTGATCATTGATTGAATCTTGTGTTTTCTTAGCTTTACATGTAGTGAGTAGCGTGTATATATATTGTTACATGGAAGGATCTAGAAGCTAACTTCCTAACTAACTCTATCAACTATACTTCACACAGTTAGTAAAATAACTAACTTCCTGAAATAGATTAACTGTTACATTAAACTTGTAGCTCTTTCTTCTTCTTTCAACACTTCCCCTCAAGCTAGGTGATCCCAAATAGAATTAGGATGCCTAGCTTGGACATTAAATGTTCATGTTGAGCTCTGTTGAGGCCCTTAGTTAGCACATCAGCTGGTTGATCCCTGGTAGGAATATAGCTAACTGTAACTAGTCCTTGAGTGATCTTCTCCCTTATGAAGTGACAGTCTATTTCAATGTTCTTGGTCCTTTTATGATATACAGGATTGGATGCAATTTATATCGCTGACTTGCTATCAGTGTGAATTTTTGTAGGCTGTTTGACACCAATCCCAATCTCCTTTAGTAGTCCCAGTAACCAGACAAGTTCAGCCACAGTTGCTGCAATGCTTCTGTATTCAGCTTCAACTGAACTCCTGGAAATTGTATTTTGCTTCTTAGATTTCCAGGAAATAATAGATTCTCCTAACTTTACCAAGTAGCCAGATCTTCTTAAGAATGGACATGATGCCCAATATGCATCATAGTATGCAGAGACTTCTGCATTTGCTTGACTGGACATTAATACTCCTTGTCTAGGTTTCCTCTTAATGTGTTTGACTAGTCTGATAGCAGTATCCATGTGAGATTTTTTTGGTTATTGTAGAAACTGACTGAGAGTCTGGACACTATAAACAATATCAGATCTGGTCATAGAAAGATACAACACTTTTCCTATGAGTCTCTGATAAGCATACAGATTAGATGGTGGATCAGTGGGTCCTTGCTCATTTTTATAGATATGATTATCATACTCAGTAGTCAGCTTGATGTTTGTATCTATAGGTGTAGCAGCTAGTTTAGTAGCACCAAGTCCCAATTCAGATACAAGCTCTAATGCATATTTTCTCTAGTGCATCAGAATACCTTCTTTTGATCTTGCAAATTCAATACCTAAGAAAAATTTGAGTTCACCTAGATATTTCATCTTGAATTAAAATTGAGGTTTATTTCATCTTTAATACCTAAGGAATTTCATGGTTTATTACACGAGGAGTGAACACCATGGGTTTGTAAATTAAAATTGAGGATCTTTGTCTATGTTTTCATGAATTTCACTATATGCATCTAGATATACTATTTGAATAGTTTGGTGATCTGACAATAATGTTTTGAAAGAGAAAACTGTAACATGGTAATGTATGGCTTAGAGATACGACTTAAAAGTCAACGGTATGGTGATACCATAGAAATGAATTACATAACAAAGTAAGAGATTCAGATTTGATTTCAGAGAATACATGTCTTAAAAGACTCCTAGCCCAAAATTGTGTTTTGCCGATACGGGCTTTGTTATGTCCCCAAAGGGGACCATATACTGACCTAGTTCCCTGTGGCATATTAGAGTTAGAGACTCCAACTCTTGTAGCAAACATAATTTGAGGGCTTGGCTGCCGAGTCAAGGGAAGATTCTATATAGCCCATGGAATTTCAGAGTTATTGGGTATACCACCTAGCTCAGAAGTAATACAGAGCATCGAACTACATTGACAAGAATGTTTTGAGATTATTAGAGATTGCCCATGTATTTTAAACTATATTATACATGATATTTCATGAATTTCTCTCACCTATTTTATATATGTATAAATTCATTATTTGGGATTTCTCTATTTACTAGTACAAATGTATTAACCCCCTATATTTCAGGGTCTGAGGCTCAGTCTAGAGGTCCTGCTAAGCTATAGAATTTTTTAGACAGAAGTGAAGTGTGCAGTTAGTGAGTCTTCTCTATTTTGGAAGGCCTATTTCTTTTCAGATACTTGTTATTTTGGTTTAGGTCCACTAGGGGCCTTGTCCCAGATTTAGATAGTTTGTTAGTTTCTTTTGTAGTAGAGATTTCGTAGACTAAAATAGATATTGTCTAGATATTGATGGATTTCCTTCTATATTGTTAGATTAAACTTAGAGTATGACCATGATTTCGTTTTATTAATTTTCCGCATCTTCTTTTTATTATACGAATGTTTTGCATGATTACCAAATATAAAAGGGCACCCGGACCTCCATGGTTTGGGATATCTATAATGGCTAGTGCCTCAGTTAGGATTGTGAAAAACTTGGTATCAGAGCATAGTTCATGGTCTTAGGGTGTCTGCAAAATCGCATCGAGTAGAGTCTTATTTATGGGTTTATAGCGCGCTATACTTATAGGTAGGAGGCTACTAGGCATTTAGGAATGTCTCCCTTCTATATGATTTAACTCGTGCTGTAGAGTCTGAAATGTCCCCTAATCAAAGGTCTCTTGTATTTCAGAAAAGCAATCCTGCCTCTACGCCGCTCCAATGATCAGAATGCCCAAACGGAAGATGTCCATCCTACCCACGGGATGAGGAAATATAATAGGGCTCATACTCCTAAATTTATTACTGCTCCGGGAGTCCCTCTTGTTCAAATCATTCTACCTAGGGCACCTAGGGCTCCCTGATCTGGGACTAATCACGCCCTACCTTCCCAGAGAGAGATATTGAAGGTGAGTTTAGATAGTCGATGCATATGATTACACAGTTAGTGGCTTCACAGACCCGACGATTGGAGTATGTTGGGTCTGTATCTAGTGTATACGAGACTACATGGGTGGGTCATTTTATGACGTTGAACCCACCTAAGTTTACGGGTACAAAGGTGGAGGAGAATACACAAGAGTTCGTGGATGAAATTTAGAAATTTTTTTGAGTGATGGATGTAGATGAAGTGAAAAGGGTTGAACTAGTGGCTTACTAACTGGAGGAGGTAGAAAATCAGTGGTACAATGAGTGGGAAGATTCGAGGGGTGAAAATGTTGATCCTTCTGTGTGGGGCAAATTTGTGAAAGCTTTCCTGGACTGATTCTTTCCCCAGAAGTTGAGGGAGTCTAAGGCTGAAGAGTTCATGAATTTGAAACAAATAAAGATGAGCGTTAAGGAGTATACTCTGAAATTCAATCAACTATCCCGATATGCTTCGAAATTGGTCGAAAACATGAGGGCTCGTATGAGCAAGTTTGCATCCGATCTTTTGGATGACTTAGTGTTGGATTGCAAAGAGGCAATATTGAACAGAGATATGGACTTCTCCATATTGTCTATTCATATAAAATAGGTAGAGGAGTAGAAGAAGAGGGTTGCTGAAGCAAGGAAGAAGGAAAGATAATACAAGAGGGCCATACCAATAGACCAGAACTACAGTCAGCACCAAGACGGTAATTGGGGTAACAAGTGGCCAAAGAAAATTTTTTGGGGTGATGCTCAGTCTGCAGCCAGCGCTCCAGCGCCCAGAACCCTAGCTGATTGGTGTTTTCAGAATTTCTAGCTTATCCATGGATCGAGAGTACAGGGTACGCAGTCATAAGTAAGTGTGGTGTAACCTGATAGGTCATACCCTTAATGTAACACGTGTGGAAAGAACCACCCAGGAAGGTGTCATTTTGGCACAATGGTATGTTATTCTTGTGGCCAACTAGGCCATATCCAGAGACATTACCCGACAACGAGAGGTAACATTGGGGGATCTAAGTCGCAAGCTAATTCCTCCGCTCCACCACCACCTCTAAAAGGTGCTACTTCAGCTATCGGGAGCAGTCACAATCGGTTATATGCCTTGCGTAATTGCCAGGAAGCAGAGGCATCACCAAATATGGTCACAGGTACGTTATAGATTTTCTCCCGTGATGTGTATGCGCTACTTGATCCCGGATCTACCTTGTCTTATGTGACCCCTTATGTGGCCGTTGGTTTTGGTTTTGAACCTGAAAATATTCCTGAACCCTTTTCTGTCTCCACTCCTGTTTGTGACTCTGTTGTGGCAAAGAGAGTGTACAAAAATTGTGTAGTGTCTGTTTGTAATCATAATACTATGGAAGACCTTATAGATCTTGACATGATTAACTTTGATGCTATCTTGGGAATGGATTGGCTTCACTTATGCTACGCCGTCCTAGACTGTAGAACCCGAAAGGTTACTTTATCTTTTCTGTACGAACCCATGATGGAGTGGAAGAGGTATTCTTTAGCACTTAAAAAGAAATTCATCTCTTATCTCAGAGCCCGCAAACTTATATCTAAGGGCTATTTGTATCATCTTATTCAAGTCAAGGATTCCAGTGCTGAAAGTGTGTCTATCTAGTTTGTCCCCGTAGTAAATGAATTCCTAAAATTTTTTCTCGATGATCTTCTAAGAATACCACCTGATAGAGAGATAGATTTTGGTATTGACTTATTGTCTAACACTCATCCTATTTCTATTCTGCCATACAGGATGGCTCCTGGAGAATTAAAAGAGTTGAATGAATAATTAAAAGATCTTCTTCACAAGGGCTTTATCCGTCCAGTGTTTCTCCCTAGGGTGTACTTGTACTCTTTGTGCGTAAGAAAGATGGTTCCCTCCACATGTGTATAGAATACTGTCAGCTGAATAAGGTCACTGTTAAGAAAAAATATCCCCTTCCTAGAATTGATGATCTCTTTGACCAACTTCAGGGTGCTAGGTGTTTTTCAAAAATAAACCTTCATTTAGGTTATTATCAATTGAAGGTTAGGGAGGAAAATATTCCCAAAATAGCTTTCCGAACCCAATATGGACATAATGAATTCTTAGTCATGTCCCTCGAATTGACTAACACCCCTGTAGCTTTCATGGATCTAATGAATAAGGTGTTCTATAAGTTTCTATATCTGTTTGTCATAGTTTTCATTGAAGACATTTTGATTTATTCTAAGAGCGAGGAGGATCATGCCAATCACCTCTGAATTATTCTTCAGACCCTTACACTGTATGCAAAATTTTCCAAGTGTGAATTCTGTCTTAGTGCTATTGCATTCTTGGGGCATATTGTGTCTAGTGAGGGAATAAAAGTTGATCCTCAAAAGTTGAGACAGTGAGAAAATGGCTCACACCTACAAATCCAATCGATAATTGGAGCTTCTTGGGTTTGGCGGGGTATTACAGAAGGTTCATAGAGTTTTTCTTTCATAGCTTCTCCACTTACCAGATTGACACAAAAAAAGGTGAAATTTATATGGTATGACTCTTGTGAGAGTAGTTTCGAGAAGTTGAAAGACAAGTTGGCTACTTCACCTATTTTGACTCTTTCAGAAGGTACAAAGGGTTTTCTGGTATACTCTGATGCATCCTGTGTGGGACTTGGGTGTGTAGTTATGTAGCATGGTAAGATGGTAGCTTATGCATCTAGGCAGTTAAAGGTGCATGAGCTAAATTACCCCACCCATGACTTGGAGTTAGCGGCTGTGGTGTTTGGACTTAAAATTTAGCGGCATTATCTTTATGGGGTACATGTTGATATATTTACTGACCATAAAAGCTTATAGTATGTTTTCTCGCAGAAAGAACTGAATCTCAGATAGAGGCGTTGGTTGGAACTATTAAAGGATTATGACATGAGCCTACACTATCATCCTGGCAAGGCAAATGTGGTGAACGACACCCTCAGTAGATTGTTTATGAGAAGTTTTTCTCATGTTGAGGAAAGAAAGAGGGAGATGGTGAAGGATATTCACCAGCTTGCAAATCTAGGGGTACTACTTCTGGATTCCAAAGATGGAGGAGTAGTCATGCATGAAATAGCTAGATCTTCCTTATGTGCGGAAGTTAAGGAGAAATAGGTCGAGGATCCCATCTTGATGCAGATCAAGAAAGATGTGGGTCAACAGAAGGTAATGACCTTTGAAATTGGTGGTGATGGTATTTTGAGGTACCAAGGCTGGCTGTGTGTATCGAATATGGATGGTTTACGAGAGAGGATCCTCGATGAGTCTCACACTTCGAGGTATGTTGTTCACCCGGGCTCTACTAAGATGTACCATGATCTTAAAACTATATATAAGTGGAATAATATGAAACATGATGTTGCTGATTTTGTTTCCAAGTGTTTGAATTGCCAACAAGTTAAAGTGGAACATTTGAGACCAGGTGGTATTTCCTAAGAGATAGCCCTGCCTATGTGGAAATGGGAGATGATCAATATGAAATTTATCATGGGACTTTCGAGGTTTTGAAACTGATATGATTCCATTTGGGTAATTATGGACCGGATAACTAAGTCAGCTCACTTTCTGCCTGTGAGGACTAAATATTTAGGAGATGATTATGCCAAGCTGTACATTGAGGAAGTAGTTTGCTTGTATGGGGAACCTATGTCCATTATATCCGATCGAGGTACGCAATTCTCTTTGCAGTTTTGGCAATCTTTTTAGAGGGGCTTACGTACCCAAGTGAACCTGAGTACTACATTCCACCCTCAGACCGATGGGCAAGCTGAACGCACCATTCAGACCCTAGAGGCTATGTTGAGGGCCTATGTAATTAACTTCAAGGGTAGTCGGGTAGATCATTTGCCATTGATAGAGTTCGCCTACAATAATAACTACCATGCCAGCATTAAGATGACACCTTTTGAAGAACTTTATGGGAGGATATGTAGATCACCAATTGGGTGGTATGAAGTGGGTGAAACACATTTTTTTGGGCCTGACCTTGTTCATCAGACAATGGAGAAAGTGAAGATCATTAGAGAATGACTTAAGACAGCTCAGAGTCGTCAGAAATACTATGCCAATGTTAGAAAAAGGGAGATGGAATTTGAGATTAGTGATTCGGTGTTTTTAAAGGTCTCCCCTATGAAAGGATTCATACGATTCGGGAAGAAAGGGAAGCTAAGTCCTCTCTATATATTACCATATCAGATTTTGAGAAGGATAGGTGTGGTTGCTTATGAGTTAGAATTGCCCGTAAGTTTGGCTTCCGTTCATCCAGTATTTCATGTGTCCATGTTGAAGAAGTGCATTGGAAATCATTCCCTAGTGTTTCCTGTATAGGATATCAATGTGAAGGACTCCTTGTCGTACGCGGAAGAACTTGTTGCAATCTTGGATCGCCAAGTTTGAAAATTGAGGAGTAAGGAAATAGCATCAGTCAAGGTGATATGGATAAATCAAAAAGCTGAAGAGGCTACTTAGGAGTCGAAAGATGATATGCGTGCGAGGTACCCGACTCTTTTTGTGGCCATGGATAATTATTTAGAAGGTACAAATCCTATACTACTTCTTTTCCTTAATTTAATTCTTGCAATTGTGCTTGTTATATCCTGAGTCATCATTCGGGGATGAATGATCCCGGGTGGGGAGGGGATAATGTAACGAACTGCATTTCGGTCTAGAATATAGATCGTCATTCCTGCCTGTAAATGTTCCAAAAGCTTCTCCATTGATTGAGTCTTAATGAGCGTCTGAAATTTTATTTGGATTTTATTCTAGTGGCTCACCACGATTGGGCTGCATCGTGGTGAGAATAGCGATGCGAAAGCCATCACGTCACGGTAGTGGCCAAATTGACGTTTGTCCAATTCCAGTAGGTCACCGCGATTGCACCGCATTGTGGTGAACCTTAAAACAACAATTGTCATGAACTAGTAAGTCACCGCGATTCCACCGCATCGTGGTGGGTATCGCGATGATACGATCAGCGCATCGCGGTAAGCCTTAAATATGAGATTTGTTCAACAACTTTTAAGTTTGAGGGTAGTCTCATCTTTTTCCCTACAATTCCTAACCATATTATTTGCGGATTAAAACATGTTTAGGGCAGATTATGCCCATTTTTACACAAAATTGTCAAGAACAAAAGAACCCTAACCTCTCTTCCAAAGATCTAGAGCCTATATTCTATGTTTAATAATTCAAGAAGAGTGTCAAGATTGGAGTTTCAATTCTCAAATTAAACAACTTAAGGTACGTGAGGCTATCCTTAAAACTCTATGGGCATAAATTGTGGTTTTATCAATCTTTGGAAACACAATATGATGTTTGTAACAAGGGTTTGAACAACTGTTTTGAATAGCCAAGTAATGGAAACCTTTTTATTGATATATATATATATATTGTTTTGATCTTGAGGCCTTCCCTTGAAATTGATTTTTGTACGTATATATGTAAGTATGCATTTTCAGTTTATAAAGATTAAATTGAGAGCATGAATAATTAAAACCCTCTCGTGTTGCATTACTTCTTGACTTCACATGTTATGGGTTGTGACATTGCATGATTGAAAGAATGAGATAAGTGTTTTAAATGTTCTTATGAACTTAATCTTGTCTATGAATTGAAGAGAGGGTGATTTCGTATCATACAAACATTTTATTGTTTATAAATGCTAAATAAGATTATTGAAGGAATTTCATGGTTTATTACACGAGGAGTGACCACCACGGGTTAGTGAATTAAAATTGAGGATCTTTGCCTATGTTTTCAATAATTTCACTATATGTATCTTCATATACTATTTGAATAGTTTCGTGGTCTGAGAATAATGTTTTGAAAGAGAAGACTATAACATGATAATGTATGGCTTAGAGATATTACTAGCAAGTCAACGGTATGACGATACCATATAAATGAATGCGATAACAGAGTAAGAGATTCAGATTTGATTTCAAAGAATACATGTCTTAAAAGAGTTAAAAATGGTCTTGAAGAGGGTTAGGTGGTTGCCCAAAGAAGTCTTGAGTTCAATTAACCCAAAACTATGTTTTGTCGATACGGGTTTCATTATGTCCCCAAGGGGAACCATACGCTGGCCTAGTACCCTGCGGCGTATCAGAGACAGAGACTCCAATTCTTGCAGCAAACTTGAGTTGGGGGCTTGGCTGCCGAGTCAAGGACAAATTCCATATAGCTCATGGAATTTCAGAGTTATAGGGTATACCACCTAGTTCATTAGTAATACAGAGCATCGAACTGCATTGACAAGAATGTTTTAAGATTATTAGAGATTGCCCATGTATTTTAAACTATATCATGCATGATGTTTCATGAATTGCTCTCACCTATTTTACGTATGTATAAATTCATTATTTGGGATTGCTCTGCATACCAGTACAAATATATTGACCCCCTATATTTCAGGGTCTGAAGTTTAGTCTAGAGGTCCTGCTAAGCCGTAGAGTTTTTCAGACAGAAGTGAAGTGTGCAGATGGTGAGCCTTCTCTATTCCAGAAGGCCTATTTCTTTTCAAATACTTGTTGTTATTTTGGTTTAGGTCCACTGGGGGCGTTGTCCTAGATTTAGACAGTTTGTTAATTTTTTTTGTAGTAGAGATTTCGCAGACTGAAATAGATATTGTCTAGATGTTGATGAATTTCCTTCTGTATTGTTAGATTGAACTTAAAGTATGACCATGATTCTGTTTTATTAAATTTCTAAATTTTCTCTTTATTATAAGAATGCTGTGCATGATTACCAGATATAGAAGGGCGTCCAGACCTCCATGGTTTGGGATATCCGTCATGGCTAGGTCCTCGATTCGGGTTGTGACAACTATCCCATTATAGTGAGAATACTACCACTATAGCAGGAGTCAAAGTCAGTCAATCCCACCTATAATGACCCAAATTATTGTTATGATGGAGGAGGAAAATTTTGCACTTAGACTACTCTTAGCCTATTTTTGAAAAGTTTAGGGTTAGTCTAGGATTAGATGATTTTAAAGAGTGTTAATCGAATAAAATCTAGTAATGACATGATTGTTTACAGTGATATTTGTTGTGATAGATAGATGGACAACACGTTTAGAAAGCCCCATATATATATATATATATCCTGACACCTAAAATAAAGTTGTAGAACTCCAATTTTAGAGTTTACCATAGAGTGGTTGCTTAGCAATGTTATAATTCATGGTGTGTGTTGTAAAATGAACAAAACTAAGGAGAGGTCCTAAGTTTTTCCCTCAGAATGCTACAACAATAATGGGACCTCACAAAAGACCTCCATTTTAAGGTGCGAACCATTGTAGTGGAACTTTAATTGCTTAATCATTGTAGCGGTAACATGTAGAATTTCATAATTTTTAAAAATCAAAAATAGTTTGATTCTCTAATTTTTTAAAAAATGCAAGACAGCTTTGGGGAAGGCTATTTTCAGAGGGTTTTTAAGGGTTTTATTCTTTGTAGGTAAGTCATTACACTCTATATGAAATTACTTTTTATAACTTTAAAAAATCATTAGAAATGAATCCATGGTTGAAAATTAGGGTTTGACCCTAGTTATAGAAATTGATAAAAGTGGTGAAAATGTGCATAAATTCAATAAAGAATGATTCTAGATAACATTAATGAGGAAAAATTATGGTCCTTCATGCTAATTCAAGTTGAATCCATGTGGTTTAAGAGTGAGAAAAATCTAAGATGATGAAATAGGGAGAATTAATGACAAAAATTAGTAGTTTTTGATCCCTAGTAGTTAAAAAAGGGGTAAATTATTGAAATGAGTATATATTATTGTTGTTACAGATCAAAAACTAGTTGAACCAAAAAAAGGACAAAAGTGTAGCTTTAAAGTGACTTGAGCAAGTAATTGAAGTAGGCTATGATTTTGTTGTACATAACACTTAGACTTTCTTGACCTTGTGTTTGTTTGTAAACCAAACATCTATGGTTACCTTCTAGCATGACTTTTAATTTATTGATTGCATTCTATTTTGTATGTATTATGATAATATTGAATAATGGAAGATTGACTGCCACATCGATATGGATATGCTACATTGTGATAGAGTGTCAGGTACCATTCCAGTATGATATAGTGCTTTTGATGATGATGAGAAAAGTAAAACACGATGACACATATTGCATACATACACTAATTCATATGTATTGGGTATCTTTATGATGATTATATGTGGTGATGAGTTTTCGCTGAAAGTGACTAAGTATAAAAGCCTATGAAAGTAAACTTGTGAATATATTTGTATGATGTATTTCTTTGTTGATGTCATTGATTATGAGTTGTATTATACTTGTATGTCTTTCTTACTTGTACATAGTTGAGTTAGTTGGCCCATGATTCTTACTAGTACTTCTTGATGTATTAATGCTACCTGTATTCTTCTTTGTTGTATGCAGAACATCTTTTAGGGACTGACAGGCGATCTCAATTCTAGTTAGCAATTCAGACTTGATTTTACGAGTAAGTACCAAGATTGGACAACCTTTGAATATTTTTATTGATGTTGAATCCTTTGTTTTTGGACTAAGTCGATTTCTTATTACTTATGTTTTTGGATATTTTTAGTTGTTTCAGACATAGTTTATTTTTAAATGTTCTTGTATAGTGACTTTAGGTTCAGGGGATGTAATAAATAGAGGTTTTCAATACTCTATTGGTTTTGGATATTGATGTTGGTTTTGCGGGTGTTTTAAATTAATAAATGAACTTCCCTTTTCTCGTGTTTAAAGGTGAGAATTTATAAAAGGTGAATATAAAAGTAACACTTGAGTTAGTAAGGGTAAGATTAGTATGATTCTCCCACCATAGGTTCGGGTGGTTGCTAATCATGACTGATTGGGTTGTGATAAAGATGTTATCAAAGAACTAGGTTCGTAGATCTCATCGTAGAAGAACAAGTTTAGTAGAGTCCTACGAAATGGTACAGAGACGTCCATACTTTTCTTTGAGAGGTTGCGGGACTTTAGGAATTAATTTCTTTCTCATTCTCTTTCTCTTTCATGCTATGATTTGATTCTAATTGATATTTGGTGATCCAAATTAGTATCTAATCCATTTACACTAGTTCACAAATGATGATTACTTCCCAAGAAATATTAGTTACACCCGGCAATAACACTAATAACAATGCCTGCATCGGCTACTAGACCTATAGTTTGGGACAGGCTTTGGGTTAGAGGTAGATCTAGGAGGGGCGGTCAGGGAGAAATATATATTAGGGATGGAACCCTAAAATTTGAAAAACCAAAAAGACAAATATCACCATCCCCTACCTCACAATAAAATACCCCAGGATGTGCTTAAAATAAAAATGAGGTAGTTAGGTAAGAGCAGATGGTACATCTAGAGAATGAGAAGCCAACACTAATGGTGCAGATCCCATGCCTTTGTTTGTTGAGGTGATTCAAAAATTGTTGGTATTTTTGGGTAGCTTAGCTAGCACGGGCTACACTCTAGTTATTTTGATTGTTCCACCCACAACCTTGCCATATGCCATAATAGTTGCACCAAAGATCAACGTAGGCTCTAAAATAGGGGTTTATCCCTAATAGGTACTTGGACTAGTAATGATTGATGATGAACATGGGATATTCTGTAAGTTCATAAAAATGAAACCCCTAGTATTTTAAGGTGTAGAGTTTGAGTATGCATTTGAGTTTTTATGAGATTGTCATGAACATCTGCACAAGATGAGTATTATTAAGAGGTATGGTGCAGAGTTTATTTCCTTTAATTTTTTTTAACAAAGCCAGGCAATGGTGGATGTTATTTGTAAAGTGCATGGTTGCCTTACCTCCCCTTACTTAGGCTCAATTTTTGAATGTATTCCATGGGAAATATGTTCCCTATATTTAGCGTGATTAGAAGAAAGATAAGTTTTTGAGATTGGGAAAAGAAACATATCTGTGATGACTTATGAGGCCAAGTTCATGCCTTGTACCATTATTCACCACAATAGATTACTTTAGAGGAGGAGTGGATTAGGTAATTTGTAAAGGGCATAAACTTTGGGATTCAGTTTGCTACCCTATTTGATTATATTTGGGAATTCCTTTTAGTAGGTAGTTAAATTTTCCAAGAAGGCTGAGGTACTTGAGAAGTAGGGAGATGAAAAGATAGAAGAGAACATGGCCTAGACCTTAGGCCTCCAATTCAGTGGTACTTTCTCAAAGGGCTATGGTTAGTCTCAGCCTTAATTTTTAGTCATGCAAGTGTCTGTAGGGATGTTGTTTGGGGTTATTTATTATTGTTCCCTAAAAAAGCAGCAATACATTTTTATCCTCTTTAGTTCAAAGGCCTGCTTTGGGAATAAAGTGACATGAGTGTAGAGGTTTGGGTCATATCAAATATTATTTCCTAATTTCATATCTGTATGCTAGTTGACTCAGTATCCTACTTCTACTATTCTAGTTTTGATAGGTCATGGTAGAAGTTTAAATGGTAGGATTAGTCCACAGAGTGGGTGTGGTGGCCAAGCTAGAGATAAAAGATAGGGTGGTGATTAGGCTTGTCTTTATGCAGTTTTGGCTTATCCTAAAATAAAATCTTCTAATGTAGTGATCACAAGTACTATTCTTATCTGTAATTGTATGACTTCCGTATTGTTTGATCTTAGTTCCACTTTCTCTTATGTGGTTATAAAATTTGTGATAGGATAGGACTTAGATTTTGAATATCTTGATACTCCTATGTATGTGTCCACACCAGTTGGGGTATCTATATGTGTTGATCAGGTGTATTATGTGTGTCCTATGATGTTTATGGGGTTTAAGACCCTTTCAGACCTAGTTATTCTAGATATGAAGGGTTTTAATATTACATTGGGGATAGGTTGTTTGTCTCCTTATCATGTTAATCTTGATTGTTATGCTAAAACCATTACTCCAGTGATGCTTGGGATGGATAAGTTAGAGTAGGATGGCATCTTTAAGCCTAATCCTATGAGGGTTGTTTCAACAATTCATGCCTAGAAGTTAGTAAAATAGGGGTACATGTCATTTTTGGCTCATCTTAATGAAGATAAATCTATAGTTCCTCCTATAGTGTCAGTTCATATAGCATGTGAATTATTAGAACTATTTTTGGTTTATCTCTCAGGTATGCGTCCAAACCGAGAAGTTGATTTTTGTATAATTTTATAGCTAGGGTCTCGACTAATTTCTATCCTTCCTTATCACATGGCCCCATTAGAGTTGAGATAGTTGAAGTCTCAGTTGCAAGAGTTGTTAAAAAAGATTTTTATTTACCTAAGTATTTCTACTTGGGGTGCACTTGTCTTGTTTGTGAACAGGAAGGATGGTTCCATGAGGATGTGTGTAGACTACCACCAAGTTAATAAGGTAACCATTCGCAATGAATATCACTTGCCTAGAATATACTACCTATTTGAACAGTAGTAAAAGGCTGTTGTATTCTCCAAAATTGATTTGAGGTTGGGTTATCATTAACTTAAGATTAGGGAGGAGTATGGAAAGATTGCATTTTAAACTCATTATGGGCACTATGAGTTTCTAGTTATGCCTTTCGATTTGACCAATGCCCCAGCTGCTTTCATGAGGAATGGAGTTTTCAAGTCGTTTATGGATATATTTGTAACTATTTTTATTCATGACATATTTGTTTAGTCTAAAAGTTAAGAAGTGCAAGGAACTAATTTATGTTCGATGTTGGGGTTGCTCAAGAAGAAACAACTATATGCTAAATATTTTAAGTGTGAATTTGGGCTTTCTTCAGCATACTTTTTGAGGTATTTGGTTTCTAAGGAAGAAGTTATGGTAGACTCTCAGAAGGTTGAAGTTGTTAGGAATTGGCTAGACTTACAAACGTGACAAAAATTTAGAGTTTTATGGGATGGTCTAGTTATTATTATAGATTTATTATGGGATTTGATTTATTGCATTCCATAGGGCCCTTCTTACTCAAAAGGAAGTCGCATTTGCGAGGGATGAAAAGTATAATGAATGCTTCCAAATGCTCAAAACTTTATTTATCTGCACTCCGATTCTCACACTGCCTATTGAGGGTGAGGATTTCATTGTATATTGTGATGCCTTACGGTTGGGTTTAGGTGATGTTTTTATGTAGGATCAAAACATGATTTCATACTTTAAGACAACTGAAGCCTTATGAAAAACACTACCCCATAATTACTAAGCATTGGCAGCTATGTTGTTTTCTTTACAAATTTTGAGGCAATATCACTATAGGGTGAAGTTTAAAATGCTCACATACCACCGTATCCTACAATATGTGTTCACCCAAAGGAATACAAATCTATGATAGATTAGATGGATGGAGTTGATTAAAGACTATGACATCTTAACCTAGATTACCCAGGTGAAACCAAAGTGGTGGCGGATGCATTGAGCCAAAAACTAGTAAGCATATAGAGTTTAGCATTGTTGGAGATATCCAAACACCCATTGGAAAGAGTGGTAAAGTCTTTGGCTAAGGTTTTCTAAGATTACAAGAGAATAGTCATAAAAGGGTGTTAGCATATGGAGGTTAGGACCATATTTTATGATCAAATCAAAATTAGGCAATTCAAGGATAAAAATCTAAACAAACTCAGATAAAGGTGTTATAAGGTAGAAAGAGATATGCATTATTGAAAATGAGAGTATTGAGGATTTGAGGGTGGTTATGCATGCCTCTTTTAGGCAATTTGATCCTGACTATTTTGGCAGAGGCTCATAATTTTAAGTACTTTATACATCTAAGTGCCAACAAGATGTATTAGGACTTTATAAAACATTATTGGTAGTGAAGAATGAAAAGGGATATTATGGTTTTTATAATCAAGTGTCAAATTACCAATAGATTAAGTACGAACACCAAAATCCTGGTCATACATTTTAGATTATGCTTTTTTAGGAATAAAAGTGAGAAAGGATAACAATAGATTTTGTAGTTAGCTGAGAAAGTGCGATTCCATATGGGTCATTATAGATTGGTTGACTAAGTAAGATTATTTTATCATTGCTAGAGTAGACTATAATGTGGCTAAGTTGGCCAAGAATTATGTGAAGAAGATTGTAATTTACATAGGATATCAATTTTGATTGTGTAGGTGCACCTCTAATATTAGGAGAAATTTTGGTCAAAATTGGGGTCTGGTTGGACCTGAGTATGATTATGTATCCATAATCGACAGTAAGTTGGACAAACTATCCAAGTTCTTGTAGACATTCTTTGGGATTGTGTCATGGACTTCAGGGGTAAGTGGGACCAATACTTAACATTATGAGAATTTGCATACAATAATAGATAGCACTCTAATGTTGACATTTTCCTCTTGACGCCTTATATGGTAGGAGGTGTAGGTCTCCAATTGGGTAGTTTGATATATTTAAGGTGAGGCCTTAAGGTACTAACATGCTTAAGGTTTCAATGGAAAAACTGTGGTTCATTCAAAAAAGTTCATAGCAGCCTATAGTCGGCAGAAAGAGTATATATAATAATAAGGTGAGAGATATGAAGTTCATTTAAGGAGAAAAGATACTTATAAAGGTGTCACCTATGTAGAATGTAATATGGTTTGGAAAGAAGGGCAAGTTGATCCCAAGATATATTGTACCCTTTGAGGTTTTAAAGGGAGTTGGTTCGGTAGGACATAGATTACCCTTACCCCCTAATATGCTCAAGGTTCAACCAGTATTCCATGTATCTATTCTAATGAAGTATCACAAATATGGTATTATATCATTCATTGGGACCTGAGTTATTTTATAATGAGCTATCCTATGAAGAGAAATCAATGTATATATTAGCTAAGTATGTGGGAAACTTAAGGACTTGTGTTATTCCCTATGTGAAGGTTTAATGGAGGAACCATAATATTGAAAAAGCTACTTGTGAGATGGAGGTAGACATGCACAAGTGGTATCCACACTTATTCATTGACCTAGGTACTTTTCTTTTCTCCTATGTCTCTTGGGAATAGTTATATTTGGGGATGAATGTGAAGTTAACTGCTATCTAATGTAATGATCTAAAATATCATTATGATGAAAGTGGGGGTAAACTTTACACTTAGTGGCCATTTGGATTGGCTTATTTTACGTTCTTTTAAGCCAAAATTGACTTTTAAGCACTTTTGAAGTGTTTAGGTACATTTAAAAAGTGCTTATAAGCACTTAAATTTTAAGCTAAATTGCTAAAAATAACCCAAAAGCTATAAGTTAGAATTTCTAGCTTATGACTTATAGCTAATAAGACAAAAGCCAAAAGCCAATTGAAATAGGCACTTAGACTTCTCTTAGATGATATTTGAGAAATTTAGGTCTAGTCTAGGATTAGATGATTTTAGAAGGTGCGTTAATCGAATGAAATTTGATAATATCATTATTATTGGCAGTGATGTTTTATATGATAGGTAGATGAAAAATGAGTTTAGAAAGCAGTAGCAATTTTTGACACTTAAAACAGAGTCGTAAAAATCTTGTTAAAGAGTTTATTGTAGAGGGATTGGTGGTGATATAACTCTTGGTATGTGTTGTAAAATGAACAAAACTAAGAAGGTTTCTCGAGTTATCTTGAGTTTTTGCCTCAGATTACTATTGTAGAAAAAGTAACAGTTATATTGGTACCGCTGCATTTGTGATGCGTATCGCTGTGGTGGACCTCTATTTAAGATGCAAAACACTACAACAACAACAATTTAATTATTACAATGGTAACACATAGAATTTGACAACTTTTGGAAACTATAAAATATTTTCATTCCCGACTTTTTTGAAAAATTCAAGGCAACTTTGGGAAAGACGGCTCTCAAAGGGTTTTGAGGTTTTTCATCTTTGAAGGTAAGCCATTACATTCTAGATTTAAAATTACTTGTTATGACCTAATAAAATCATTTGAAATAAATTCAAGGTAGAAAATTAGGATTTAGTCCTAGTAAAAGAAATTGATGAAAAGTGGTGGGAATATGTATAATTCAGTAAAGAATGATTCTAGGGCATTACAAAGAATAAATGGGTTTGAAATTATGATTATTCATGCTAATTCAAGTAGAATCCATGTATTTTAATTGATAGAAATACCTAAGATGATGAAATAAGGTTAATTATGACTAAGATCAGTGATTTTTGATCTCTAGTAGTTAACAAGGGGTACGTTTTTGAAATGGGTATATTGTAATACCCCGTATATTTCTAAGCTAGAAAATAAACCATTGTTCCTACGCATGAAACCTCCTATCCTATGATTCATGTTTGAGTACATGAATTAGGATGAGTATCCTAGTGATAACAGAGCTTATGATGTGTTAAGCATGTTCATAAGAGTCACTTAGAGTAAGTCAAACTAAGAACTTTTGAATCCACCAAATTTTCGTGTGATTTCACATAGGTCATCTTTTAACTAGAATAAATTTCTTTATAGGTGGTATTTTGGAAGATTTATACCCTCCAAATTGTAAAGAATTGAATAAACTTTCCGTCGATACCAAAGTTGTAAAGTTTCAGTAGTGTCATTTCAGTCAGTGACGCGTCGCGCCATAATCCAAAATGACGTTTGTCAATTTACAGAGTATCTCCACAATTCCACCATGTCGCGGTGATTTTTCAGGTCATAAACAAGTGGCAACGCGATGTCTCCGCATCGTGCCAGGGGTCCAAATCGGGAAATTTTTACAGAAATTAAAAGACGCATTTAGAGGGGTATTTGGGTCATCTTCCCACCCCTATATAAGCTCCTAAACATGAAATTGAGCCATTATTTCACCAAAACATACTCTTTTTCATCAAAATCCTCTCAATAACACATTAGGCTTTCAATTGGGGGATTCAAGTTAAAGAAAATTCTACCATCAAGTTCCAAGAATCTCTCCATCAATCTTCACTAAATCAAGAACTAAGGTATGCGTGTGTTCATTCATGGACTCCTCTCATTTATGAAGTCTAAGAACCCTATTTTAAACTATATGCCATGCTTCCTATGTGTTGATTTGATTGTTGATCTTGTTTATGAGTTGAATGATGTCAAGATAGAATCTTTATGGGTTTGTATGAAACTAGGATGGCATGTTAGTTGAAATATATGAACTTTGGGTGATATGGGTTATTGAATTCATGAATAAACCTATTCCCAAAGTGGTGCATGTAAGGTGTTTGATAAAATTCCTAGGATGATAGAATTCATGGCCCATGATTCAATAGTGCTTAAATGACAAGTACTTGTTCTATGCTCTATGATTTTACATGAATTTCACGTTATTGTTATGTGTTGTTGTTGTGATATGGAATGGGCATGATATTGAAGCTATGGAAGTATATACATGTTGTATGCATTCCATTCCATATATAATAAGTTGAGCATCATGTATAGTATGAAATTCCCTACTTATGATATTGTGAATTTTGGACTCTACTCTTATGATCAAGTCAGCCATGTGTGTCAGTTTCCTTCCATCGAGTCCTGGGGGTACTTGTACCCAAAAAATATAGCTGTGTGCCTAGATCCATGTCATGATTTCACTATACTCTCAGTAAAGACATGTTCCATAGAACTCAGTCAGTCATGTGACTCAGGAAAGTTCAGTAACTCAGTTAATCTCAGCTAATCTCAGTAATCTCAGTACTCAGTGATATCAAAAAGTTCAAAAATTCTAGTGTTCTCTGTAACTTCAATAATCTCCATAATTTAGTACTCTAAAAACTTTTAAGAACTCAATACTCGGTAAGATCAGTGCTCTCATAAACTAAGTTTAGCTTTGCTAAACAATCCCACTAACATCAGTTTAGTTAATCAGTTTAGTTCAACAAATCAGTTCAGTGTCTTTCAGTTGGAAGTAGGATTCAGCACTGAGTGAACCCAAGGATGAGGAATCACCTATCATAGTTTGAGGGTGTGATTCCTATAAGCAATCCTTGCATTCCAGAACTACGTACCCAACGTAGGTTGAGATATCCCTATCCATAGGGATAATGCAACTCCTTTGAGTTTACCTGATAGCAGGGAAGACAGAATGAGCTCCAAATTAGAATAGGGTTTACTCACATGTTGTTTCTACCCATGGCATGTTATTGACACCCTTCTAGCTAGGGTTATAGGTTGGACCCTAACCAGTTCAGTTCCGGGGCAAGTCAGTTAGATGATTACCTCCCACGGTCTTAGTTTCAGTCTCAGTCTCAGTTTCAGCAATAGACTCTGATAGTTCTTCAGAATATCAGAACTTAGACTATCAGATACAGTCGCTCAGCATAAGTTACATTGGTTACACCAATCATCATAGTTATATCAGTTATATCAGTCATCATAGCTACGTTATCAGTATTCAGTTTCAGAACTGTTAGACACAGTCAATCAGACTAGTTCTTCATAATTTGAATTGTCAGAAATAGTCATTCATCTATTCAGTACCTTAGTATCAGTGAAGTTATGTCGTCAGTAATCAGACTCAGTAGTCAGTATCACCACGAGTTCAGTTATAGTTGCTTATGCATGTATGTATTCTCACGTTCATAGTAGTCAGGATTTTTCATGCATATAACCCTTTGCATTTATCCTACCTCACTCGTATACTCAGTATATTCAGTCCTACTGATGCATTTTCACTATGGTGGTTCTCTTATGTTACACCATAGGTTCAGAGGCACGAGCTCCGAATCAATAGTAGATTCCAATAACAGCAGTCAGAGTTGGAAGTAAGTCCTCATCTTTTGAGGACATGATGATTTCATTACCATTCTAGTTTTAAGTTTATTTCAGTAGTTGGAGTTAGTTGGGGACATATCCCATCAACTCCTTGTTCAGACAACTTAGAGGCTTTCCAGACTATAGCATGTCAGACAGTTATTTCAGATTTGTTTTGGTATGGTTATACCATTTTCAGACATTGTTCTTATCAGATATTTATTCAGTTGAACCTTATGGCCATTCAGTACATGTTTCTGTATTTTTATGTTATATTATACAGTATACAGGTACAGATATCAGTCATGGGTTAGCTTGTGGTCCTTCGGGGTCATAAGCACCGTGTAGCATTCTGGTTCAGAAAAATTTGGGTGTTACAAACTTGGTATCAGAGCCTAAGGTTCAATAGAGTCCTAGGAAGTCTAAAATCCGCATCTAGTAGAGTCTTGTACATGCGTGTGTTGTGCACCACACTTATGTGCAGGAGGCTATGAGATATTTTAGAAATAGTTTCCCTTATTTCAATATTTATGTCGTTCCAGTGAGCAAAAGATCTAATTAAACTCTCAATCTAATTCACTTCTTCCTTTCATTTACAGAATATGTCTTCAGAAAAGACTAGTGAAAGAAGAACCAAAAGTCAGTCAACACCTCATCCAGTCCAAGAAGATTCCCTGGATGAGCATGTCTCTCATGCAAAATTCAGGACTGCATTCACTACTCTAGCCATTTCAGTTGTAGCTCAGAACAAATGGCCAACCACTGTTCTGGCTGACCCAGAGGCCAATGTTTCTATATTAGAATTTGAGATTTCACTAGAATGAATCCTCCTCTATTTACCGGTTCCAAGTCCAAAGAGGATCCACAAGAGTTTCTCGATCAGGTTCAGAAAGTCATAGACATCATGGGAGTGACTTCCATTGAGAGTGTAGAGTTAGCCGCCTATTAGCTACAATACGTATACCATACGTGGTTTAAAAAGTGGAAGGTAGATAGGGGTACAGATATAGAGTCCCTAGAGTGGGAAGAGTTCGCTACAACTTTCTTAGATAGGTTCTTTCCCATAGAGCAGAAGGAGGCTAAAGTGTTAGAGTTCATCAATCTCAGGTAGGGTATGATGAGCGTAACAGAATACTCCCTTAAGTTCACCCAGTTAGCCAGGTATTCTCCCCATGTAGTGGCAGACAGTAGGTCCAGAATGAATAAGTTTGTGTCTGGGGTATCAGGTAGAGTGGTTAAGGAGTGCTGGACGACAATGTTGATTAGTAATATGGACTTATCTAGGTTGATGGTCTATGCTCAAAAGAATGAGGAGCATAAGTTTAAAAATAAAGTGAGAGAAAATAAGAGGGCTAGAATAGGTAGTTACAGTCCTTCTCATCCGAGGTCAGGGGTAGCGAGAGAAAAGTTCTTACCCATCCTCTTTGTCAGAATTGTGGTAAGCATCATAAGCGTGTGTGTAGGGCAGGAAGTGATATATGCTTTGGGTGTGGAAAGCCAGGCCATAAGATACGATACTGTAGAGTTATATCGCAGAGGGGTAAAGAGATGCATCAGCAAGGTACCAAGAGTGGTCAGCATCAGAATAGACTCCAGACCCGTCATGATCCTGAAAGTTTCCCTAACCTAGATTTGGGTACGTTACACATTTTTCATGTTCATGGTATGCATTGTTAGATCTCTTTCTCTTATTCGAGCTTATGTTTTAACATGAGTTAGTTAGTAAAATCAGAAAGTCAGTTTAGAAATCGAGCAGTCAGATTTGTATGGTTTGTTTTCTCATCCTTGCATCTATTTATGCTATCCAAAATCTCAGAGAATATAACTATTCCAAGGTAGAACCTCCTAGTATTTGCAAGTTCAGTTCATCTCATGTATAATCCATTAGTTTCAGACTCTCGAAGTTTAGTTAACCGAACCCAGCATTCTGTCCCAGTTTAGTAATCAGGCCGTAAAACTCAGTTCAGTCTCAGATTCGCTATGCCATAGTATGAAACTATTAGTTTCTCTCTTATTTGTCAGTACCTCAGTTTACCAAATATTTCAAAATTATATGACATGCATAGTACTTATTTTTCAAGTAATACAGTCTACATGAATCCATGCTCAGTCACCTTATGGTACTCAGTTAATCCTTACGTCCTACGTACAATATTCTATAGTCTCAGTTCAGTTATTCCGACCAAGTTTAGTTTAATCTTACATGCCCAGTGTTCAGTTATTAGCATAAGTTAGCCAGTTTATCTAGAAAATCAATTTAACAGATATGCAGTCAAATTAGGTAGGGGTTGTTCTCCCATCTAACCATCCAGCCATACTAACGGACATCTCGAGGATGTAACCATCTCTAAGATAGAGCATACTAGTATATGCAAGCTCAGCTTAGTTTATGTATCATGTCTCAAACACAGATTCCAGACACTCAGTCGCAATTCAGTCTTGCATACCCAACATTCAGTTCTAGTATTAGTCCCAGTTACAATCTTAGTTATGATGTATGCTTCAGTCCAGTAATCACCTCAGTTCATATGTCATGCCTCAGTTTTAGATCTCAGATAATCAGTCATGATTTTGTACCTAGGTGCCTTGTGCATCATCTTAAATTCCTCAATATCTCAACAAAGTCAGCCCAACATCTTTCAAGGGACATAGTGTCCTAAGGGAGAGATACACTATATCCCCTGAACTTTCATGATTTAAACATACCATTTTCTTTGATGAATCTATCTTGGAGGAAGTGTTACTTATGAGCCAACCCTCTAACTTCAAAACTCAGCAGTAAGCCATGTGCTCAATGTCTCAGTTCAGTTCATGATACTCTATCCATGTCATGCAATACAGACTCAGTTCAGTTTATGCATCACATTCCAGAATCATTTATGTTCTTATGTTCCCTCTCATGCATATTGTGTGATTAATCTCAGACTCATCAATATTTTCAGTTTAAGGTAACAGTCTTCTTTGAGCTTACTTGTTCTCATGATCAGGTTTCAATACCAAACTTGGTATTCAGTTCCATGCTCCATTTTCAGTTCAAACTTGGTATCTTTACCATTACATGTTCAGTCGCATGTTCATGAGTCAGTTTAGTTGTATACTCACGCATCAGATATGCATGATCAACTTATCAGTAATTTTAGTCATGCATTCATGTATCATGTCAGTCATATAATCATGCATTAGATATGCATGGATTCAGATTATCAATCTCTGCATCAGATATGCCTTATCTTTTTGAGAAACTTAGTTCATCAGAACACTCAGTCCTTCATTCATAAATCAACTACCCATGCATCAGATATGCATGTTCAGTATGAATTATTTTATTTGTCACGCCAGTCATGAGATCATGTTTCAGTCATTCATGTTTAGTTCATGTTCAGCTTATTGTTTCTCCTCTCAGTCAATCTTATTTGAGGACGAATATTCCCAAGGGGGAGATATTGTAATACCCCATATATTTCTAAGCTAGAAAATGAATCATTGTTCCTATACATGAAACCTCCTATCCCGTGAGTCATGTTTGAGTACATGAATTATGATGAGTATCCTAGTAATAATAGAGCTTATGATGTGTTAAGTATGTTCATAAGAGTCACTTAGAGTAAGCCAAGCTAAGAACTTTTGAATCCACCAAATTTTCGTTTGTGATTTCACATAGGTCAAATTTTCGTTTGTAATTTAACTTGAATTAGTCGAGGATGCATACTAGTACGTTTGATTTCACTGATACTACTCTTGATAAACTTTTTTTGGAATATAATTTGGATGGAGGATTAGTTCAGGTTACATTGCTTAACATATTTACAGATCTCCAACAGCTTCTCTCTTCTTATTCTTATGTGGAAGCTACGTCATATGGATTACCATTTTTTTTGTAGTTTATTTTTTACTTGTATAGACTAGATTTTTGGAGTAGAGTATACATTTGCAATTGAAGATTTGAAACCGGTTTGTAATAGTTGAAAGATTTAATAATTTTCTTTTGACTTCCACAATTTTTCTAATTGGGTGATAAGGGTTTTCTTATCTAGGTAGATTAGTGTAGATGCCCATATTACCAAGTAAGTTAGATCGTTAGAGCTACACTTCCTTCTTTTTAATAATATTATTAATAATTAATGATATATATATATATATATATATGTATAAATATATAAGTATCTCAAGCATAAATATTTCAATCATAGTCAAGAGATCAATTAATGCTATTGGGGCATGATTAGATCATCTTTCTAATATGCAAAAAATGATGTTTAGATTGACCAAGGAAGAATGCGAGATACAATAGGAAGATCAATGAGATTAGGTCGAATCACAAGGAATCAAAGACTTAGAAACCACTGGGAATTAAAGAAGTTGTGGAATAAAGCAATGAAGCAGTAACATTGCAGTAATCAAAATAGATATTATCCCTTGATGTGCAAAGAAAGCTTCAAAGGAAAACAAATCTAGATCAATTTCTTATGGAAAATTGGATTCTAGTTGGCCTGAGCCAATAAGCAACAATAACCCTAACTCTATTAGGGCAGATATTCATCATTAAGATCCAAAAATAGAGAATGGGGTCGATGATGGTAAAAATCTAGTTCATCTATTCTCATAAAGTAGTATTGCAACTAATGGTATGACTCTCAAGATGGTGATAAATGGAAATACTACAATCATCTTATCAAAGGAGGTCATAGAAGAATATACTAAATAATGAAACTAGAATATTGTCCAGCTCTCTAAACTGTGTTTACATCATTAGGGATTTTTATAGCAAAGTTCAAAAGTCTACATGATAGGAATGATATACTATTTTTTGGGACATATACCAAGAATAACATGACTTAATGTATGAAGATGTGGACTCAAATAATTTATTTCTAGAAAGAATTTCCTAGTACAATCTCTTTGTAGGTATGACTGTATAACCTTCCTCTCTATTGTTGGGGAATTTTATAAGATTGGATCCTTCGTCCTTTACTAACTCTAAGATTGAGGAGGATCCTTAAGGTTTTGTGGATGAGATAGAAAAGATATTCAGAGTGATGCATGGAACTAACCCGAAAGGTCTGGAATTTTCTACATATTTTCCATAGGATGTGTCATATGAGTGGTATGAGTAGTGGGAACAACTGAGAGGGGTGATGATGTTGAGCCTCCTATGTGGGCTAAGTTTTCTGGTGCTGTTCTTGATCGTTTCTTTTCTCAAGAGTTAAGAGAGGATAAGACCGAAGAGATTATGAACTTGAGGCAATGTAGGATGACTAAGAAGGATTATGCTTTGAAATTTTATTTATTGTCTTGCTATGCCCCAGAATTGGTGTCTAGCATAAGAGAGAGAATAAGGAAGTTTGCTTCGGTCTTGTTGTGGGACTTGGTTTTGAAATGTAAGGCCGCTATTGTGAATAATGACATGTACATCTCTAGGCTTGTAGTGTATATACAACAGGTTGAAGATAAAAAAACAAGAAGAAATAAGAGAGAAGTAGAATAAGAAGTTTAGATATTCATAGTTAGGTGGAGGCCAACAAAATAGTAGTAGAGATGGTAGGTAGTCGGGCAAGAAGAGGACTTGTGGAAACTCGGGTTCATATTCTACGACTAGTGATCCATATCCTAAGATTTCTGGTGATCATCACTTTCAGATTAATAGTGAGTTTAGGGATCAAGGTGCCCAGTCTCGGGTTAGTAGAGCCTAGCCAACCACATCTTATTCTCCTTGTCATTTCTGTGGACAACTTCATCATGGATAGAGATGAGGGGAGGAATAGGTGCTATAATTATGGTCAGCTGGGGCATTTGCTTCGACACTGTCCAACTAAGGTTGCTTCTGGAGCTAATAAGGTTCTAGGTTCTACTTCATCAACTTCTACACCAAAGGGTAATACTTTTGGTATCGTCACTGGTCGAAATTATCTTTATTCTCTTGCCACCCATCAGGAATTTAAGGCATCTCCTGATGTTATGACTGGTACACTAAAATTTTTCTCTTATGATATATATTGTCTGCTTGACCTAGGGTCCACCCTTTACTATGTGACCCCTTTTGTGTCTGTTCATTTTTCTTTTGGTCTCGAGAGTACCTTCGATCTCTTCTCTATATCTACCCTAATGGGTGATTCTATTATGTCTAGAAAGGTTTATAGGGGCTTTGTGGTATCTATCTGTTGTAGAGAACGTTGGTGGATCTGATAAAGTTTGATGTGTTAGAGTTTGATGTGATCTTGGGGATAGATTGGCTCCATTCGTGCTACGCTTATCTAGATTGTTGAACCTGTAAGGTCAGTTTCTAATTCTCGAATGAACCTGTGATTTAGTGGGATAGGAGTTCTATAGTACCTAATGGAAGATTTATTTCTTATTTTAGTGCCCAAAATTTGATTTTCAAGGGGTGTCTATATCATCTAGTTTGGGTTAAGGATTCTTGTTTTGAATGTACTTCTTTCCAAAGTGGATAATGAGTTTCTTGAAGTGTTTCCCGATGACCTTCCTAGTATTCCTCCCGATAGGGAAATAAACTTTAGGATTGATCTTCTTCCGAATACCCATCCTATCTTTATCCCTCCATATAGAATGGCGCCGACTGATTTGAAAGAACTTAAGGATCAATTAAAGGATCTTCTTTATAAGGATTTCATCCATCCTAGTGTCTCTTCGTAGGGTGATCCTGTGTCTTTAGTACATAAAAAGGATGGGTCTCTATGATGTACATATACTATTGTCAGTTGAATAAGGTAACAGTGAATAATAAGTACCCTCTTGCTAGGATTGATGATTTATTTGACAAACATTAGGGTGATAGATGCTTCTCTAAGATTGATCTTTTATTTGGTTATCATTAGTTGAAGATTATGGAGACGAATATCCCTAGACTACTTTCTGAACCCGATATGGTCATTATGAGTTTTCGGTTATGTCTTTCGAGTTGACTAATGATCCGACTACATTTATGGATCTTATGAACAAGGTATTCAGGTAGTTTTTGGATTTTTTCATAATAGTGTTTATTGATGACATCTTGATGTTTTCTAAAAGCGAGGAGGATCATGCCTATCACCTTCGAGCGGTGTTGTACACTCTTAAGGATCAACAATTTAATGCCAAGTTTTCATAGTGTGAATTTTGGATAAATGCTGTGACCTTTTAAGGTCATATCGTTTCCAGTGAGGAGATCATGGTAGATACACATAAAGTTGAGGCAGTTAAGAAATAGCCAAAACCCATGATTCCAACTGACATTTAGGGCTTCTTGGGTTTATCTGTGTATTATAAGAGGTTTGTAGAGAGCTTCTTATGTTTATCTTAGGTATTATGAGAAATGGCCAAGACCTATGACTCTAAAACTAATGATACTTTTCTAGATGAGCAAGTCTTGGCAGCATCACAAGACTTAATATCTTGGTTTGTAGACTTTGCTAATTATTTGGCAAGTGATCTCGTCCCAGAATATATGTCGCTTCAGCAGTGAAAGCGATTTATGCATGGGGTGAGAAAGTTTTTTTTCGGTATGAGTCATACTTATTTTGGGTGTGTGCTGATGGTGTAATTCGAAGGTGAGACGATGAGTATTTTGGAAGCATGTCATCCATCCCAGTTGAGAGTCATCATGAAGGTACTCGCACTGCCCAAAATATCTTGCAATATGTTTTCTATTATCCTTCTATCTTTAAGGATTCACATGGTTATGCTCAGGATTGTGACCAATGCCAAACGAAGGGCAATATTTTGCAAAAGTATGAGCTTCCTATGATGTCAATTCTTGATCTTGAGTTATTTGATATTTGGGATATCGATTTTATGGGCCCGTTTGTGAATTTGCATAGGATGAAGTATATTTTGGTCGATATCAACTACATTTATAAGTGAGTGGAAGCAATTGCGCTTCCAAACAATGAAAGTAAGAGTTCCACAACATTCTTAATGAATAATATTTTCTCTAGATTTGGTACCCCGCGAGCAATTATTAGTGATGGTGGGTCTCACTTTTGCAATAGTCTTTTCAAAGCCATACTTGATAAATATGGTGCATATCATTAGATGGAAACACCTTACCATCCACAATCAGGTGGTCTAGTTAAGATCTCAAATTAGGAGATAGAGTCAATTTTGGCAAAAACTGAGAATACTAATAGGAATGATTGCTCGAGAAAGTTAGAGAAACAATTATGGGTCTATCGGACAACATACAAGACTCATATTGGGATATCTTCTTATTTTCTTGTGTATGACAAAGAATGACACTTGTAGGTTGAACTTGATCATAAGGAACTATGGGCACTGAAAAGACTAAATTTTGAGTGAAGTGATGATTCGCCCTTGCGATTGGACAAGATGAATGAAATAGATGAATTTATCCTCCGTGCCTATAAAAGTTCAACCTTGTATGAGGAAAGTATGAAATTGTACCTTGATAGAAGAATCAAACAAAGGGAATTCCAACCCAGTGATTTGGTTTTGTTGTATAATTTGAGACTTTGCTTGTTTCGAGCAAGTTGAATCTAGATAGTTTGGACCATTCACTGTGGTAAGGGTATTTCCACAGTGTGAAATTGAGATACAAAGAGATGGTGATGTACCACTCAAGGTGAACAGGCGATGTGTTATATCTGAAACACAGAGTACATTAAAGTGTGTAGGAATGCGAGCCTTGATGAAGTCTGAGTAGTCAACAGAGCTGAGTCGTGCCGTGATATTAAATCAGGCGCTTCATGGAAGGCAAACCATGGGCTTGTTGGTGAAGTTTAAGTACTCAATATAGCCACTTCGTACCATGATATTAAATCAAACACTTTTTGGGAGGCAACCTATGGTTTTAATGTTAAAATTGTTTTGTTTTTCAGGGAAGGAAGCATGCGGGAATCACTAAGCTAAGAAAAAAATGGAAAAATGGGACAATTCTAGGTAAGTTTGCTCATGAGTGGAGTCTAAATATTGTGACTTAGGTCTACAACTCCTGGACTTGAATCATGAGAATTAGAGTGGATTTTCAACTCTCAGAACTTGACTCACAATCCCAACCATGGGTCATGAGTCAAACCCACGACTTGTAGATCGAGTCATTGAAATTAGAAGTAACAGATAAGTTTCAGAACTTGACTTAGGCACTTCAAACCCACTTTTTACATCTATAGTGCCCTCTAGACCACCTACTTCAGGCATAGGTATAATATATTATGAGTTTCTATAGTGAATGGTGGATATGGAGATAAATTTTCTTGAGCGCCTGTAATACCCTAATACAAAATATTTCTGTCTATCATATGACTCACACCACGAGTAGTATGAACAAAATACGAGTCAAATATGGTACTCGTACCCAAGAATGTGTGGCATAGTAAACTTCTATCAAAGGTATGATTTGACCCAATAATTCATAAAGTATGGTACAAGTTGTATGAAGCCAAGTCATAAGAACATTAGTGAAGGCTTCTCGAGATACTGTCTAAGATATGAATAGGGGCAAAGGGTAGTATGATAAAGATACATGGCGTATGATCAACTTGTATATTGATCAGTGGGTACCCTCTTAGATGATTCCAAGCTTATGAGTTGTGAAGACCAGGTGTACCTTTGCATAAGAGTCGTATGCTCAACTCGTAAAAATTGGCGAGTAAATTCTGAGAAGTTAAGTTCAAGGGCATTTAAGTCTTTTACCCTTTATAACTCCCAACGCATGACATATTAACACCAAGTAGCATTATTTTTCACCTCTTCCTCAGTCAATTAATGTAACAACCCAAGACTAACTCCTAGTCGTCACACGATGATTGAAACCACAAGTGATTCCAAGCTAACCCATGAACTGGCATACTGTTAAGCAACTGAATTATAACATAATAAATAGCTAATATGCTGTGCAAAAACATAATCATATTGAAAATCTAAAATAGATACAATACCAATAAAGCTTTACAATCTGATAAATCTGAGGGATGAAACTAAAATTACATGACTGACTTTGACTGACATCTATAAAGCCTCTACTATACTAACAATAGATAGCTGGGACATGCCTCCAACTACTACTAATCAATACACATGAAAGTAAATAAATTGTACATGGACTAAAATTGTCTGGAGTTCTCGAAGTAGGAGAAATCATCACCTGCTAGCTGGAATTTGCAACTGTCTGATCAGGATATGTGGGATACAACTGGTACCTACATTATGAAACAATATAGCCACACAGACATATATGTGGATCACTACTTCTGGAATATACTGAGTATGCAAGGGTGAATGCAATTACACTGAGCCTGAATGCATAAACATACTAACTTATCTAATTAACTGAATGACTAATAGCTGAATACTGGGCATGTAAGACTGAACTGTACTTAGTCTGAATAACTGGACTGAAACTGCAGAGTAATATGCATATGAGGTAAAGACTGACTGAGTAACATGAGATAACTGAGCATGAATTTATGAAAATTATATTATTTGAGTATGCAAGACCAAACATATAACATGATTCTGAAATAGTCTGTAAATTTAGGTATTGAAATACTTATAACTAAATAACTGATAACTGTACGCTATGGTCAAGCAAATAAGAAATTGAACCGATTTACTAATCTGATTACTCATCTAAGACTGTGACTAAGACTGTAACTAAGATGGTAACTGAGACTTATACTGGAACTGAATACTGAATTCTAATAACTGAGTAACTGATAGCTGCGATTACTAATAACTGAGTTACTGATAACTGGGTAGCTGTTTCTGATAGTCTTGATTCTGAAGAACTGAACTGAGTTCTATACTGAGTCTAAAACTCAAACTGTAGGAAGTAATCATCTAACCAACATGTCTATCTCTGAACTGATAGGAGTCCAACCTATAACTCCAGTTGGAATGATGTCAGTACCGTGCCACAGGAAAAGACAAGATGAAGAGTCACTCTCAATATGGTAGGTCCTTTGAATGAGAACGGTGGTACCCCCAATATGGCAGGTAAAATACCTCATCAACCCTCAATCTGGTAGGTTGATGTCTCAACCTCTACTGGCTATGTAGTTCCGAAACACAAAGTCCGCTTCTAAGGATCACACCTTCTACTGGAAGATGAGTCCCCATTCTTGGGTTCACTCGGTGTTGAATTCTACTCCCAACTGAATAGACACTGAACTGATTTCTAAACTATACTGGGCTGGAATGAACTGTGACTGATCGTGTTCACTGACTGAACTAGACTGCTTTTACTTAGTTCTAGTGTTTCACTGAATACACTGAGTTATGTACTGGCTAAATGCTACTGATCGTGATATTTCTGAGACTATCCTATAACTACTGTAGCTCTAGGTAAATAACTAGATTTTTCGGTATGGAATACCCGCAGGACTTGATAGCATGAAAAGTAAAGCATAGCATGATCTTGAAAATAATAGCCATAGTCAATTGTTCACAATTCATTCACTGAAATATTTTATCAAACACTTGGAGGTTATGGAATTGTACATGAATGAGAACACATGGTAACGTGTCATGATTATCCTATACAATTCACATGGGCAGTCTATCAAGCATGTGGAGATTAATACTTTAATATAGTGCAATTCGCCAAACACATGAGGATCATGAACTTGGATAGGGGAATATCTTAAACATGGGTGAATAGCATGATTACATAAGATCATGAATTGGGGAATTCACATGTAATTCGCTTGAAATAGGGCATGAGTGTTTCATCAAAACATGTAAAGTTCATAGCTTGAACGTAAGAATGCCTTAAACATGAGGGAACAATAGTGTTACATGGTAAAGTTCATAGATTGGATATTTATCTTGGAATTGACTTAACATGACATGAGAATTTCATCAAACATATGGAAGGCATGAATTTAAAACATGGAAATATTGCTAAACATCATGAATTTAGGATCTATCATGGAATTTACTTGAATAAAGCATTGGAAATTCAAATTCTATACATGAAAAATTTAAAATCTTGCATGGAATCATACATGGGCCTAATTGAATTAAAAACATCATGAAAACATGAAATTCAATCTTTCTTGAACATACAAAATACCATAGTAAAGGAAGATTCATTCTTTAATTAAAAGAAAAGAGTTTTTGGGATCCATGGGTGAAAGAGGAACCATGGATGAACTCCCACATACCTTAAAACTTTAATCTTGAAGGAGAAACGCAATCTTGAAAGCATTCTTGAATTAGAAAACTTGAGTTCTTGCTTTTCTTGAAGAAAAATTGATTAAGTTCTTGGTGTTCTTGAGGAGGCTAGGATTTTTCTTTAGAGAAAATATGAATAATTGAGTGTTATGGGTGGATTTCGGTGAGGGAAAGTGACCAAAGTGCCCCTAATTCCTTTAAAACATAATTAGTGTATGGTACAGTTCCATAATGCGTAGGCCGACATGTTGCGTCGCTATCGCGTTGACATACTGCCTCACACAAAAAATGCCATAACTTTTTGCTCGGGTATCAGATTTAGGCAAAATTGGTATTGTTGTAATGCTAATTCAATTATCTACAATTTGGTGGGTTTTGAGATGTAGAATTCAACATATATAAAAAGTTATGTAGTTATAAAATAGACCCTTGTAGAATCAAATGCCATACTTTGGACGAATCAAAGGCTCTAACAACGTTATTCTAAGTGATTCTTATGAACATTTTTCACCTCAAAAGCAAATCAAACATGAGGATAAAAATTATGAAACTTATATTCACATGTGAATAATTTAGGTTATAGGTTATGCACGTAGGAATGATTCTTCAAAGACTAGCCCAAAAATATGGGGTATTACATTATCTCCCCCTTGGGAACATTCATCCTCGAATGAGACTGGTTACATTGAGAGTACTGTACAAAGGTAACTGAGATACTATTTTTAACATGACTGACTTGGAACATGATTGCATAACTGATTATGAAACATGATACATAAACTGAATATCATAAACTGAACTTATTTCTTGAAAACATGTAATGACATGAGAATGATTGAAAGGCTGGGAGAGAAATGATAGAGTCAACTGATGAGTAACTATTACTTCAATCTCGATCCTATTTCATGAAGAAATTGAAAGGTTTAGGACATGAATACTTGGGGTATTACAATACATCCCCCCTTGGGATACTTCTCTCTCTAATGATACTGACTTGGCTGAAATACTGAGAAAGGACTGAGATGATGCAAAGAAAACTTATAGACTAAAACATGACTGAATATCTAGGATCTGAAACTGATGCATATGTATAAACTAATCTGAATTCAAAATTTGTACGAACATGAATTGCTTCATGAATAGGAAAGTTAGAAAGCCATAGGAACTTGTTTGTCTGACTGCTAGACTGGATTGCTGGCTATACAGATTGAATTCTACTGAAATCTTACACTCAACTATACATTCAACTTGTACACCAACATGATGTTCAAGCCTATCTTTATTATCGCATATGAACTTGTAGGCAAACAACTACAAAAGCATCTTTCTTATTTTCCTCTAAACCTCTATCCTTAAAACTTTCATGCACTAGCCCAAAAAAATACATATAGAATTTCAACTAATCATGATATAGAGTGAGGTCACTAAAAGGTTAGAACATGAGAACCTGAAACATAAAAGAATAACTTTGACACTCAACTGAGGCTTGATCAATAAAGTATCAATGACATGAATTCATTAAAGAGGTCTGAACTGAGGACATACATGACATAAACTGAATTTCACTAATCAATAGAGGTGTAGAATGAGCACCTGGAACTGATCATACCATAAGGCATGGGAACATGAGTCATGAACTATATGACCTGAGTTTGGAGTTCATGATGTCATGGAATATGATTCATACTATTATGTGAACCAAAACTCCTCATACTAGGAATTGGATGTGTATATGATTTTATTTTAAGCGCATGAATATTAGCTGTGATAATAGAGCTGGCATGTTTGGCATGAGTAGATATCGTGATGACTGATAAACTTTGCACTGAGATAAGAATAGGTTTGGAAACATTTTCCCTTACTGCTTTTCTATACATAATGGCCCTACTTCTAGAATCTGAGAGCCTGGATTGGTTACTTGTTCTATCATCTCCCCCTTAGCTTTAAGCCATCATTTTAAGTCCGTGACCACTTTACTAAACCCAAAACTGAACTGCAATCACATTACTCTATAGTCTGGAGTATAATAATACACATGAATGATAAACTCATCCATACCATCATACTTAATCTTGAATCAACAAACTTAAATTCTTGCATACACTGTGCAAGCCTATTGATTCACCTTTCGTATAACTAGCCCCATTAATATATTATCTGCTCAATCAGGATACTGCTATCCCAACTCTACTACTGCTAAACTTCAGGGTTCATAATTCTTGCTCTAGATCACATTCTGTAAAAGAGATTCAGAGAAGAAATATAAAAGCATATCTAAATTTGGATTAATGCATGATTTTCATGAACATGAATGAAATATTTCAAAATTTAGGACATAAAGGCACTGATGGGATACTTTCTGAGCCAACATGCAATCCCATAATTATCTGTGGGGAATGGCTGAGGAAAAACTATCTGTAAGGACATAAGCTTCACTATTTATGCTACCTTAAAACTTAGGCAGAGTTAGCATGAATAGAGAAAGATGAGGATCTGTATAAATTTCTTAGATAATACTTCTAATGCACGATCTGAGACTTGAAAGAAGGGAAATATTTTCTAAATGCCCTGTAGCCTCTCGAACAAAAGTACAGACATCTACGTACCATTTTGCAAGACTCTACTAGACACGACTTCATAGATACCCTAGGACACTTGAACTCTGTGCTCTGATACCAAGTTTTTAACAACCCGAGACTACCCCCTAGTCGTTATACGGTGCTTAGAACGACAAGTGATCCTAAGCTAACCCATGATCTGGCATACTATTAAGCAAATGAATTATAACATAATTAATAGCTATTCTGCTGTGCGGAAAGATAATCATACTGAGAATCTAAATTAGATACAATACTAATAAAGCTTTACATCCTGATAAATCTGAAGGATGAAACTGAAATTACATGACTGATTCTGACTGACATCTATGAAGCCTCTACTATACTGACTATAGAAAGCTGGGCCGTGCCTCCAAATACCACTAATCAATACACATAAAAGTAAATGAACTGTACATAAACTAAAACTGTCTAGAGTTCCCAAAGTAGGAGAACTCATCACCTGCTGGCTAGAATCTGCAACTGTCTGATCATGATGTGCGGGCTACAACTGGTACCTACATTATGAAATAATGTAGCCACACAAATGTATATGCGGATCAATACTTATGGAATGTACTGAGTATGCAGGGGTGAATGTAATAAGTAAAATTGATTTCATACGTAATCGTAAAACATGCATGCTAAGTATAAGTAGACATACCAATAGGCTGGAATAAACTGAAAACTGAATTATCTTAAAGTATGAGTGACAAGCATTCTCTAATAATATGGTGAATCTCCACACTTATTTTCTATAAAACTTTACTTTAATAATATAAGTACAACTGAAGCTGGGATATGATAAAAAATGGATACTGTATGAATACTGGGTCTGAAGCTACATGATGGAGACTGACATAGATTGAGGATCTGATTATACAATTAAATTGAGCATGAATGCATAAACATACTAGCTTATCTGATTAACTGAATGACTAAAAGCTGAATACTGGGCATGTAAGACTGAACTGTACTTAGTCTGAATAACTAGACTAAAACTGTAGAGTATTATGCATATGAGGTAAGGACTGATTGAGTAACATGCGATAACTGAGCATGAATTCATGAAAATTGTATTATTTGAGAATCCAACACCAAGTGTATAATATGATTTAGAAATATTCATTAAACTGAGGTATTGAAATACTGATAACTGAATAACTGAATAACTTATAATTGTACGCTATGGTCAAGAAAACTTAAAATTTAACTGAGTTAATGATTTGATTACTCAACTGAGACTGTGAATAAGACTGTAACTAAGACGGTAATTGAGAATCATACTGGAACTGAATACTGAGTACTGATAACTGAGTAACTGGTAGTTGCAATTACTGATAACTGAGTTATTGATAACTAGGTGACTATTTTTGATAGTCCTGATATAGAAGAACTGAGCTGAGTTCTATACTGAGTCTAAAACTAAAACTGTGAGAAATAATCATCTAACTGACATGCCCCTCTCTAAACTGATTGGGGTCCAACTTGTAACTCCAGCTGGAAGGGTGTTAGTACCGTGCTATGGATAAAGGTAAGCTGAAGAGTCACCCTCAATCTGGTAGGTGCTATGAATGAGAATGGTGGTACCCCCAATCTAGAAGGTAAAACACCTTATTACCCCTTAATTTTGCAGGTTGATGTCTCAAACTACGCTGGCTACGTAGTTCTGGAACACAAGGACTGCTTCTAAGTATCACACCCTCTACTGGCAGGTGAGTCCCCATCTTTGGATTCACTCAGTGCTGAGTCCTACTCCCAACTGAATAGACACTGAACTTATTTCTAAATTGTACTAGGCTGGACTGAACTGTGACTGATCGTGTTCATTGACTGAACTAGACTGATTTTACTGAGTTCTAGTATTTGACTGAATACATTGAGTTATGTACTGAATGAATACTACTGATCGTCATATTTCTAAGACTATCCTATAACTACTGTAGCTCTAGGTCAACAACTAGATTTTTGATTATTGAATACCCCCAGGTCTCAATAGCATGAAAAGTAAAGCATAGCATGATCTGGAAAATCATAGCCCTAGTCAATTGTTCACAATTCATTCACTGAGATATTTTATCAAACATTTGGAGGTTATGGATTTGTACATGAATGAGAACACATGGTAACATGTCATGATTATCCTATTCAATCACATGGGCATTCTATCAAGCACGTGGAGATTAATACATTAATATGGGGAAATTTGCTAAGCACATAATGATCATGAACTTGGATATGAGAATATATTAAACATGGAAGCATAGCATGATTACATAACTAAGATCATGAATTGGAGAATTCATATGTAATTCGCTTGAAATAGGACATGAGTGTTTCATCAAAACATGTAAAGTTCATAGTTTGAACGTAAGAATGTCTTAAACATGAGTGAACAATAGAGTTACATGGAAAAGTTCATAGATTGGATATTCATCTTGGAATTGACTTAACATAATATGAGAATTTCATCAAACATGTGGAAGGCATGAATTTAAAATATGGAAATATTGCTAAACATCATGAATTTAGGATCTATCATGGAATTTACTTGAATAAAGCATGGAAAATTCAAATTCTATACATGAGAAATTTAAAATCTTGCATGGAATCATACATGGGCTGAATTGAATTAAAAACATCATGAAAACATGAAATTCAATCTTTCTTGAACATAAAAAAGACCATAGTAATGGAATATTGATTCTTTAATTAAAAGAAAAGAGTTTTTGGGCTCCATGGGTGAAAGGGGACCCATGGATGAACTCCCACATACCTTAAAGCTTTAATCTTGAAGGAAAAACACAATCTTGAAAGCATTCTTGAATTAGGAAACCCGAGTTCTTGCTTTTCTTGAAGAAAAATTAATGAAGTTCTTGGTGTTCTTGAGGAGGCTAGGGTTTTTCTTTGAGAGAAAAAATTAAATAATTTAGTGTATATTGCTTTTGGGGGCTGAAATTAAGTGTTATGGATGAATTTAAATGAGGGTAAGTGACCAAAGTGCCCCTAGACCCTTTAGAAACTGAATTAGCATGTGAAACAGTTTCATAACATACAGGCCGATGCGACCCGTCGCCATCGCATCAGCTTACTGCCTCACATGGAAAATTCCATAATTTTTTGGTTGGGTCTGGGATTTAGGCAAAATTTGTATGGTTGGAAAACTAATTCAATTATCGATAATTTGGTTGGTGTTGAGCTGGAAAAGCTAATTCAATTATCTATAATTTGGTTGGTTTTGAGATTCAAAATTCAACGTATATAAAAATTTATACACGTTTAAAATAGACCCGTATAGAATCAAATGCCAAACTTTGGACGAATTAAAGGCTCTAAGCTCATAAGCTCAAAGTTGTTCTAAGTGATTCTTATGAACATTTTCACCTCAAAAGCAAATCAAACATGAGGATAAAGATCATGAAACTTATATTCACATGGAAATCATTTGGGTTATATCTTATACACGTAGAAATGACCGTTCAAAGACTAGCCCAAAAATGCGGGGTATTACATTATCTCCTCTTTGGGAACATTCGTCCTCGAATGAGACTGGTTAAACTGAGAGTACTACATGAAGGTAACTAAGATAATATTCTGAACATAAATGACTTGGAACATTATTGCATAATTGATTCTGAAATATGATACCTGAACTGAATATCATGAACTGAACTAATTTCTTGAATACGTGTAATGACATGAGAATGATTGTATGGATGGGATAGAAATGATAGATTCAACTTATGAGTAACTATTACTTCAAGATCGATCATATTTCGTAAAGAAAATGAAAGGTTTAGGACATGAATACTTGGGGTATTACAATACATCTCCCCCTGGGATACTTCATCACCAGAATAATACTAACTTAGCTGAAATACTGAGGAAAGACTGAGATAATGCACGGGAAACATACAAACTGAAACATGACTGAATATTTGAGATCTAAAATTGATGCATATGCATAAACTGATCTGGATTCGAAATTAGCAAAAACATGAATTACCTAATGAATAGGAAAGTTTGAAAACCATAGGAACTTGTCTGTCTGACTGCTAGACTAGATTGATGGCTGTACGGACTGAATTATACTAAAATCATACACTCAACTATACATTCCACTTGTACACTAGCATGATATTCAAGTCTATATTTATTATAACACATGAACTTGTAGGCAAACAACCACAAAAACATCTTTCTCATTTTCCTCTAAACCTCTATCATTAAAACTTTCATGCACTAGCCCAATAAAAAATCACATAGAATTTCAACTAATCATAATAGAAGGAGAGGTCACTGAAAGGTTAGAACATGAGGACCTGAAACATGAAAGAATAACTTTGACACTCAACTGAGGCCTGAGGAATAAAGTATCAATGACATGAATGTGTCAGAGAGGTCTGAATTGAGGACATACATGACATCAACTAAATTTTTCTGATCATTAGAGGGGTAGCATGAGCACCTAAAACTTATCATACTGTAAGGTATGGGTACATGAGTCATGAGCTGCATGACCTAAGTTTGGAGTTCATGATGTCATAGAATATGATTCGTACTACTGAGTAGACTGAAACTCCTCATTCTAGGAACTGGATGCGTACATGATGTTCTATTAGGTACATGAATATGAGCTTTGATGATGGAGCTGACATGTTAGGCATGAGTCAAAATCGTGATGACTGATAAACTTTGCAATTAGATAAGAATAGATTGGGAATCGTCTTCCCTTACGGCTTTTCTACACACACTGGCACTACTACTAAAATCTGAGAGCCTGACTTGGTTACTTGTTCTATCATCTCCCCATTTGCTTCATGCCATCATCTTAAGTCTTTGGCCACTTTACTAAACTCTAAACTGAACTACAATCACTTTACTCTAGAGTCTGGGGTATAATAATACACATGAATGATAAACTCATCCACACCATGATACTTAATCTCAAATCAACAAACTTAAATTCTTGCATACACTGTGAAAACCTACTGATTCACCTTTCGTACAACTAGCCCCATGAATATATAATCTGCTCAATCTGGATAATGCTATCCTAACTCTACTACTGCTAAACTTCAGTGTTCATGATTCTATCTCTAGATCATATTTTGTAAAAGGGATTCAGAGAGAGGATTTGAAAACATATTTGAATTTGGCTTAATGCATGATTTTTATGAGCATGAATGAAGTATTTCAAAATTTAAGACATAAGGGAACTAATGGAATACTTTTTAAGCTAAAATGCAATCCTATAACTATCTGTGGGGACTGACTGAGGAAACTCTATATGTAAGGACTTAAGTTTTACTATTTTTGTCACCTCAAAACTAAGGCAGAGTTAGCATGAATAGAGCAAGATGAGGTTCTACATAAATTTCATAGATAATACTTCTACTGCATGATCTAAGACTTGAAATAAGGGAAACATTTCCTAAAAACCGTGTAGCCTCATGAAGAAAAGTACAGACGTCTCTGTGCCATTCCACAAGACTCTACTAGACACGACTTCATGACACCCTAGGACACTTAAAATCTGTGCTCTGATACCATGTTTGTAACGACCTTAGACTACCCCCTAGTAGTCACATGGTGCTAGGAACCCTAAGTGATCCCAAGCTAACCCATGAACTGGCATACTATTAATCAACTGAATTATAACATAATAAATAGCTGTTCTACTATGCGGAAATATAATCATACTGAAAATCTAAAATAGATACAATATTGATAAAGCTGTACAATCTGATAAATCTTAAGGATGAAACTAAAACTACATGATTGACTCTGACTGACATCTATAAAGCCTCTATTATACTGACTATAGATAGCTGGGACATACCTCCAACCACCACTAATTAATACACATGAAAGTAAATTTACTATACATGATACTATACATGAACTAAAATTGTTTTGAGTTCTCAAAGTAGGAGAACTCATCACTTGCTGGATGGAATTTGCAACTTTTTGATCGTGATGTGTGGGCTATAACTGGTACCTATATTATGAAATAATGTATTCAAACATACATATATATATGGATCAATACTTTTTGAATGTAATGCGTATGCAGGGTGAATGCAATAAGTAAAACTAATTTCATACGTAATCGTAAAACATGCATGTTAAGTGTAAGTAGACTCACCAATAGGCTAGAATAAAATGAAAATGAAAATATCTTAAAGCATGAGTGACAAACATTCTCTGATAAGATGGTGAATCTCCATACTTATTTTCTGTAAAACTTTACTTTAATGATACAAGTACAACTAAAGTTGGGATATGATAAAACATGGATACTGTATGAATACTGGGTCTGAAGCTAAATAATGGAGATTGACATAGATTAAGGATCTAAATGTACAATTACACTGAGCACGAATGCATAAAAATACTAACTTATCTGATTAATTGAATGACTAATAGCTGAATACTGGGCATGTAAGACTGAACTATACTTAGTTTGAATAACTGGACTGAAATTGTAAAGTATTATGCGTCTGAGGTAAGGACTAACTGAGTAACATGAGATAACAAACATGAATTCATAAAAACTGTATTATTTGAGAATGCAAGATCAAGCATATAATATGATTCTGAAACAGTCTGTAAACTGAGGTACTAAAATACTGATAACTGAATAATTGATAATTGTATGCTATGGTCAAGCAAACCTAAAATTGAACTAAATTACTAATTTGATTACTCGAATGAGACTCTGACTGAGACTGTAACTAAGACAGTAACTAAGACTCATACTGGAACTAACTACTGAGTTCTAATAACTGAGTAATTGATAGCTGCAATTACTGTTAACTGAGTTACTGATAACTGGGTGACTATTTCTGACACTCCTGATTCTGTAGAACTGAACTGAGTTCTATACTGAGTCTAAAACTAAAACTGTGGGAAGTAATCATCTAATCGACATATCCCTCTCTGAAGTGATTGGGGTCCAACCTGTAACCCCAGTTGGAAGGGTGTCAGTACCATACCACGGGTAAAGACAAGATGAAGTGTCACCCTTAATCTGGCAGGAGCTATAAATGAGAACTGTGGTACCTTCAATATGGCAGGTAAAACACCTAATCAACCCTCAATCTGGTAGGTTGATGTTTTAACTTACGCTGGCTATGTAGTTCTAGAACTCAAGGACTGCTTCTAAGGATCACACCCTCTACTGGAAGGTGAGTCCCCATCCTTGGGTTCACTCAGTGCTGAATTCTACTCCTAACTAAATAGAGTCTGAACTGATTTCTAAACTGTACTAGGCTGGACTGAACTGTGACTAATCATGTTTACTGACTGAACTGGACTGAGTTCACTAAGTTTTGGTGTTTGACTGAATACACTGAGTTATGTACTGACTGAATACTACTAATCATGATGTTTTTGAGACTATCCTATAACTAATGTAGCTCTAGGTCAACAACTAGATTTTAGGGTATTGAATACCCCAGGACTCGATAGCATGAAAAGTAAAGCATATCATGATCTTGAAAATCATAGCCATAGTCAATTGTTCACAATTCATTCACTGAGACATTTTATCAATCACTTGGAGGTTATGAACTTGTACATGAATGAGAGCACATGGTAATGTTTCATGATTACCCTATTCAATTCACATGGGCATTCTATCAAGCACATGGAGATTAATACTTTAATAAGGGACAAATTTGCCAAACACATGAGGATCATGAACTTGGACATGGGAATATCTTAAACATGGGAGCATAGCATGATTACATAACTAAGATCATGAATTGGGGAATTCACATGCAATTTGCTTCAAATAGGACATAAATGTGTCATCAAAACTTGTAAAGTTCATAGCTTGAATGTAAGAATGTCTTAAACATGAGAGAACAATAGAGTTACATGGAAAAGTTCATAGATTGGTGACTCATCTTGGAATTGACTTAACATGAGATGGGAATTTCATCAAACATGTGGAAGGCATGAATTTAAAACATGGAAATATTGCTAAACATCAGGAATTTAGGACCTGTCATGAAATTTATTTGAGTAAAGCATGGGAAATTCAAATTCTATACATGAGGAATTTAAAATCTTGCATGGAATCATACATGGTCTGAATTGAATTAAAAACATCATAAAAACATAAAATTCAATCTTTCTTGAACATATAAAATACCATAGTAATGGAAGATTCATTCTTTAATTAAAACAAAAGAGTTTTTGGGCTCCATGGGTGAAAGAGGACCCATGGTTGAACTCTCACATACCTTAAAGCTTTAATCTTGTAGGACAAACACAATCTTGAAATAATTATTGAATTAGGAAACCTGAGTTCTTGCTTTTCTCAAAAAAAAAATTGATGAAGTTCTTGGTGTTCTTGAGGAGTCTAGGGTTTTTTGATTGAGAGAAAAGATGAATAATTGAGTGTATATTGCTTTTAGGGGCTGAAATTAACTGTTATGGGCAGATTTGGGTGAGAGGAAGTGACCAAAGTGCCCCTAGACCCTTTAAAAACTGAACTAGCATGTGAAACAATTCCGTAAAGCACAGGCCAATGCGTCGCGTCGGTTTACTGCCTCACACGGAAAATGCCGTAACTTTTTTCTCGAGTATCAGATTTAGGCAAAATTGGTATCGTTGGAAAGCTAATTCAATTATCTATAGTTTGTTGGATTTTTAGTTTTAAAATTCTTTTTATATAAATATTTATACACATTTAAAATAGACCCTTATAGAATCGAATGCCAAACTTTGGACAAATCAAAGGCTCTAAGCTCAACGTTGTTCTAAGTGATTTTATGAACATTTTTCACCTCAAAATTAAATCAAACATGAGGATAAATATCGTGAAACTTATATTCATATGGGAATAATTTAGGTGATTGCTTATACACGTAGGAATGAAGGTTCAAAGACTTGCTCAAAAATGCAGGGTGTTCAAATTAAACAACAAAATCTCTCTTTCCACTCTCAAGAACAAGATTAGGGTTTTCTTTCAAGAACATCTCCCTAGTCTCCAAGGTCAAAGTTTGGTTCCTAGTCAAGAAATCTAAGGTATGTGGGGTTTATTAACATGGATCCTCTTCCTTCTTTGTGACCAGAACTTGTTTTAAAGTTTAAATTTCATAAATTATAATTAGGGTTTACACCCAAATTCTCTTATTTTGAGTTTATGATATTTACATGTGATTGAAGTATTAAAGTGCATCCATGTTCTTATCTATTTAAATTTTGACTTTAAGATTTTTTATTATGGTTTGAATATCATGAGTTTGATATGATACTTTGATTAAGGATTTCCAATTAAGTTTTGAGCATGATATTGTATCACAAGTTATATGAAATCAAACATGATATTTAAGACTGAAGTACAAGCACTAAGTTTATAAGTAAGATTTGATCTTTTGATGTAATAATAAGAAGTGAAATTCATAATTATTCATCTTGATTATGAGCTAAAGTAAAGAGATTAATAATTGGTTTTTAGTATGAAAACCATTATGATATTTTAGGGTTAATTTCATAAAGTATGAGCATATGTATACTTGGAGTTGTATTTAGCACTGAGATAGAAATGTGGTTGAGTGTATCCTAAGTTCCCAAAAACTACAAGCCAATGTAGGTAAACTTTTTCCCTAGTATCAAGTTAAGTATAGTGATCACTAAGTTAAGGTTATATTAGGATGACATGGATATGGCATCTCTCCCTAATGTGGGTAAGATGTTGGACACCATGGTAGCTCACATAGTTTATGTCGGTTAGAAAAATCTCCAATAAGAAATATTAAAAGCAAAGATTTTTTAAGAAATTAAGTGTTATGTCTCACCAAGTTATTTATATGCTACATTATTTAAGATTTATAATTTTTCAATTTCAATATTGTGCTCAAGTTCATTGTGAGTCATTTACGCTTAGCATGCATTATTTGAAAGCTTGAATATTTAATCAATTATCATTTTTTATGCATCAACCCCCACATGTTCATTGCATTCCAGAAGTAGTGATCCACATATATGTTTGTATGCTACATTGTCTTATAATGCAGTTTATGATGCCCGAACCCAGCAACATGATTGACTCTGGTATCATTATCTGCACTCCTACTAGTGGTGAGTCCTCATAATCTGAGAGCCCAAGATTATTAGATTTATTTTATGGATGTTAGCACTTAGTTATTTGATTTTAGATTGATGTTCTGGTCAGCAGGGTCTTTCCCAGTGGCTCTCTATATATTAGTAGAGGCTTGTCTGATGGATAGAGTTTTAAGCTTCACAAATATTTTAAAGATTGAAGTTTCACTTTGAGCTATTGAAATAATTATTCTCTTTTCCCGTATATACTAGTTCAACCTCTATATCAAATGATCTGAATTGAATAGCTATCATGGGTTAGCTTGGGATTACTTGTAGTCTTGAGTATCGTGTGACGTAGCTTGTAGGCATTACAAACTTGGAATCAGAGCCTAAGGTCTTAAAGAGTCCAAGGGAGTTAGACAAGCCACTTTACGTGGAGTATTAATAATGAGTGTGAAGCACACCATATTTATGAGCGAGAGGCTATAGAACGAAGTAGGAATCATTTGTTCTTTTATGATCTATCATGCTTATAGTTGTCTCAATCTACCTTAAATTATGCTTTTACATGACAGACCATGCCTACTTGTCAAGGTGATGCCTACATAAAAGATGATCAACCACCCCTGCAAGCCGACCTTTTGAATAAAAATATGTCTCAAGCTGAGTTTTGGGTTGCTTTTCAAGCATTGGCCCAATCTGTGTTCGCCAATGTTTAGGGTAACCAGCAAGCAACGGTCTAACTTTAGGAGAATGGTAATCTTATTGCAGCCTAGATTTGGTACTTTATGTGGATAAGTCCATTGAAGATCTATGGGTTGAAGGTGAATGAGGACCCACAAATTTTCATTAATAAGGCGAGAAAGATAACTCAAATTATGTATATTACCAAAGAAGAGAGCATAGAGTTGGCATCCTATAGGTTGAAGGATGTTGCTTATGATTGGGTTACGATATGGAAGGAAGGTCAGGATGAGGATGGAACTCTTGTGAGTTGGCACGTATTCTAGAATACTTTTCTAGATAGGTTCTTTCTGTGTGAGATGAGTGTGGTAAGGTGGAGGACTTCATGAACTTAAGATAGGTCTTGATGATGGTGAAGGAGTACTGCCTTAAGTTCACTCAGTTATCTAACTATGCCCCTGAATTTTTGGATGATTCTAGATCTCATATGTGTAAGTTTGTTACTGGAGTGTCTGACTTGATAGTCAAGAAGTGTAGGACTTCCATATAGATTAGAGATATGGATATTGCTCGGTTGATGACTCATGGTTAGCAGATTTAGGCAAAAAAGTTGAAGAAGAGGGAGAAAAGAAATAAGAGATCTAGGATTGGACAATTTGAGTTTAGTCAGCCAAGGTCAGGGGGGAAACTATTTAAAATTTCAGGGTCCTTCATCAGTGCCCACACTAACTTCAGCTAGTGCCCCTATACCTAGATCCAGGCAGGAACAATTGGGTAAAACTTCGAATTCCCAATCTCAGAATAGCGAAGTTGGGAGGCCCAATTTCCTAACATGTGGAAAGTATAGAAGAACACATCCTGGTTTGTTTGATAGGAAAAAATGGTTGTGATAGTTGTGGTAAGATAGGCCACAGAATCAAGGAGTGCTCATATCCTAAGCAGGGAAACAAAGATACTCATCCTCAGATTCAAGCTACTAATTCAGCTCCTCAGCCAGGCCACCCAACTGCTCCCCAGGGCGCGTCTTATAGCACCGGTGGTGGTCAATGCTACAATCAGTTTTATGCTTTACCATCTCATCAGGAGTGGGAGAGTTAACCAGATGTTTTTACTGGTATGCTTCATTCCTTTCATCTTGATATTTATTTATAGTTATACCTGGGATCAAATTTTTCTTATGTAACCCCTCTGGTAGCCGTAAATTTTAGGGTAGGTCCTGAAAATCTCTCTAAGACTTTCTCAGTGTCCTATTATTTTCCTCCATAGGATAATGCTAGCGAACCTGATGGAGTTAGAGATGGTAGACTTTGATATTATTCTGGGCATGGATGGGCACCATTCATGCTATGAGTCGATAGATTGCCACACCCGTGTGGTGATGTTTCAATTTCTTGATGAAGCTGTTTTTGAGTGGGAGGGTAGCTCTGTTTCTCCTAAAGGAAATTTCATATCTTATATTAAGGCCTAAAATTTAATATCAAAATGGTGTATCTACTATTTAGTTTGAGTCAAAGATACTAAGTCTGAAGTCCCAATAGTGTAGTTAGTTTGGGGTACCTCCAAATAGAGAAATAGAGTTTGGTATTGATTTTCTTCCTAATACTCATCCCATCTCCATTCCTCCATATCATATGGATCCATCCAAACTTAAAGAGTTAAAAGAGAAACTTAAAGATCTCTTAGATAAAGGTTTCATTAAACTCAGTGTTTCTCCGTTGGGTGCTAATGTCCTATTCGTGCACAAGAAAGATGGCACTCTCAGAATGTGTATCGATTATAGAAATTTGAACAAGGTTACCATTTAGAATAAGTATCCCATTCCTAGAATCGATGATTTTTTTGATCAACTTCAGAGTGCTCGATGGTCCTCCAAGACTGACCTTATATCGGGATATCATCAGTTGAAAGTTTGGGGGAAAGACATTTTGAAAACAACTTTTCAAATGAGGTACGACCATTTTGAGTTTGTGGTTATGTCCTTTTGACTAACAAATATGCCTGTAGCCTTTATGGATTTGATGAATAGGGTATTCAAGAAATCTTTGGATATGTTTGTCATTGTCTTTATAGATGACACTCTATGATATATTGGTGCAGTCTAGAAGTGAGGAGGAGCATGCACATCATTTAAGGATAGTATTGCAGACCCTCAAGGACCGTTAGTTGTATGCAAAATTTGATAAATGTGAGTTTTGTTTAGAATCTATTACCTTTTTGGGGCATGTTATTTCAGGGGATAGTATTCATGTAGATCCTCAAAAGACTGATGTAGTTAAACACTGGCCTAGACCCATCACTCCATCCGATGTTAGGAGCTTTTTATGTTTGGATGGGTACTACAGAGGATTTGCTCAAGGGTTATCCTCTATAGCCACACCATTAAATAAGATGACAAAAAAGAGGGTGAAGTTTATGTGGTCAGATAAATGTCAGAAGAGTTTCTAGGAGTTGAAGGATAGATTGACTTCGACTCCAATGTTAGTTTTACCAGAAAGGTTTGATGGATTTATGGTATATTATATTGCTTTTAGAGTCGGGTTATGTTATGTGTTGATGCATAATGGGATAGTGGTAGCCTATGCTTCTAGGTAAATCAAGGATCATGAAAAGAATTACCCAACTCACACTTTGGAGTTAGATACCAAAGTGTTTTCTTTGAAAATTTAGAGACACTACCTCTATGGTGTGTATGTTGAGGTTTTTATAAATCATAAGAGTCTTCAGTTTGTTTTTACTCAATGAGAGTTGAATCTTCGTTAGAGAAGGTGGTTGGAGTTATTGAATAATTATGACATGAGTGTGCTTTATCATCCTGGTAAGGACAATAAGGTAGCTGACACACTGAGTAGGTTGTCCATGGGTAGTGTTGTCTATGTAAGAGAGGAAGGGTGAGAATTGGCCAAACAAGTGCACAGATTAGCCCATTTGGGAGTCTGTTTGATTGACACTTATGATGGGGAGTAGTAGTACAGAATGGTTTGAAATCATCTTTGGTAGTGGAAGTGAAAGAGAAGCAACAAAATGATCCAATACTTAGTCAAACATTAGAAACAGTTCAGTAGTAGAAGGTTGAGGTCTTCTCCCAAGGGGGAGATGGTGAACTCCGTTATCAAGGTAGACTCTGCATTCTGAATGTGGACGGTTTGAGAGTAAGGATATTAGATGAGGCTCATGTTTCGAGGAATTCCATCCATCCTGGTGCTACTAGGATGTATCGAGACCTACGAGAAATTTATTAATGGAATGGTATTAAGAGAGACATAGCAGAGTTTGTGGCTAAATGTCTAAATTATTAGAAAGTAAAGGTTGAATATTAGAGACCAGGAGGTATGATGCAAGAGATTAGTATCCCTACTTGGAAGTGGGAAGTAGTGAATATTGATTTCATTATAGGGTTGGCTCGTACAAGACATCAACATGATTAAATTTGGGTTGTAGTAGATGGAATAACTAAGTCATCCCATTTCCTACCTGTCAAGACATCAGATACGACATAGGATGTGCTTGAATGTATATCCGTGAGTTAGTAAGGATCCATGGCATTCCCTTATCTATCATTTCAGACAGAGGCACACAATTCACTTCACAGGTTTTGCAATCTTTTCAGAAAGATCTTAGTATAAAGGTTAAGCTTATTATTGATTTTCATCCACTGCCCGATAGTTAGGCTGAACGAACAATTCAGACAGTGGAAGATATGTTGAAAGTCTGTGTTTTGGATTTCAAAGGAAGTTGGGATGACCACTTTCCATTGATCGAGTTCTCAAATAATAACAATTATTATGCAAGCATTCAAATGGCTCTATTTCAAGCACCGCACGAGCGTAGGTGTAGATCACCCATAGGATGGGTTAAGATTGGAGAAACGGCTTTGATTGGGCCAGATTCTGTTGTTGAAGATATGGCTAAGTTTTAGTTGATTCGTGGAAGATGGAAGACTCCTCATAGTCATCAGAAGTGATATGCTAATGTGAGAAGAAGGGAACTTGAGTGTGAAGTAGGTGATCAGGTATTAATAAATGTGACTCCCATAAAAGGGAATAATGAGATTTGGAAAGAAACGGAAGTTAAGTTTGTAATTTGTTGGTCCTTATAAGATAGAAAAGCGTGTTGGAGAGGTTGCCTACAAATTGAATCTTCTATCAGAGTTAGCTGGGGCTCACCCATTGTTTCATGTTTTGATGCTTAAGAAGTGCATTGGAAATTCATCCTTAATAGTTACCCTAGAGAGTATTGAAATCAAGGATAACTTGTTGTATGAAGAGGTTCCGATTGAGGGAGTATTGAAATCAAGGATAACTTGTTGTATGAAGAGGTTTCGATTGAGATACTTGATAGGCAAGTCCAAAGACTAAGAAATAAAGAAGTAGCATCTATGAAAGTCCTTTGGAGAAACCAATTGGTTGAAGGGGCCACATGGGAGTGAAAATAGACATGATGGCCAAGTATCCTCATCTCTTTCCTTCCAACCCAATTTCGATTGAAAGTAAATAGTTATCTTTCTGCTAAAGCTCTTTCTCTTTAAGTCTGTCTTAGTATCCTTTAGTTGTGTCATATATTGGTGTGGTTGTAACATTGAAATTGAGGAAAGCTTATTTATTTGTTGTTTTTAGGTTAATTGATCCATTATCCTACTTTTATATGATGCCACATTTAAGGACGAATGTTCCGAAGGGGGAGATATCATAATACCCTATCTTAGAATATTTTTATCCATCATACGACTCTCCCCTCGAGTTGTATGAGAAACATACAAGTCGTATATGGGTCTCGTACCCAAGAATGTATGGCATGGTGAAATTTATAATAAAGGTATGATTTGATCCTATAAGTCATAAAGTGGGGTACGATTCAATGAATCCAAGTCGTAAGAACACCCAAAAAGACTCCTTAATATACTATCCAAGATACTAGTGGGGGATAAGGGTCGTATGATGAAGATATGAGTCATATTATCAACTTGTATGTTGATTAGTGGGTACCCTCCTAGATGCTACTACGATTATGAGTTGCGAAGACCAGTCGTATGCACAACTCATAAGAAATGATGATTAAATTATGAGAAGTTAAGTTCAAGGGCCTTTTAGTCTTTTACCCCTTGTAACTCCTAACCCATGACATATTAACCCTAAGAGGTGTTATTTTTCCCCTTTTCCTCAGTCAATTAAATAACAAGATCTCTCATTCCACTCTCTAGAAAAAGATTAGGGTTTTCTTTCAAGAACATCTCCCAAGTTTCCAAGGTCAAAGTTTGCTTCACCAAGTTAAGAAATCTAAGGTATGTGGGGTTTATGAACAAGGATCCTCTTCCTTCCTTATGCCCAGAACTTGTTTCAAAGTTGAAATTTCATAAATTGTAATTAGGGTTTACACCCAAATTCTCTTATTTTGAGTTTATGATATTAATATGTGATAAAATTATTAAAGTGTATCCATGTTCTCATCTATTTATGTTTTGACTTGAAGATTCTTTATTATGGTTGGAATATCATGAGTTTGATATGATACTTTAATTAAACATTTTCAATTAAGTTTTAAGCATGATATTGTATCATAAGTTATATGAAATCAAGTATGAGATTTAAGAATCAAGTACAAGCACTAAGTTTATAAGCAAGATTTGATCTTTGGATCTAATAACAAGAAGTGAAATCCCCAAGTATTCATCTTGATTGTGAGTTAAACTAAAGAGATGAATAATTGTTTTTAGTATGCAAACCCTTATGTTATTTTAAGATGGATTTCTTAATGTATTAGCATATAAGTATACTGGGAGTAGTATTTAGCACTTATATGGGAATGTGGATGAGCGTATGCTAAGTTCCCAGAAATTATGAGCAAACATAGGTAAGCTTTTTCCCAATATGGATGAATTTAAGTATAGTGATCACTAAGTTAAGGTTCTATTACAATGGTAAGGATAGGACAGCGCTCCCCAATGTGGGTAAGATGTTGGACTCCATGGTAGCTCACATGGTTTAAGTTGGTAAGAAAAATCTCCTATAAGCACTATTAAAAGCAAATATTTTTTTATGAAATTAAGAGTTATGGCTCACTAATTTATTCATATGCTACATTATTTAAGATTTATAATTTTGCAGTCTCGATGTTGTACTCAAGTTCACTGTGAGTCATTTATGCTTAGCATGCATTATTTGAAGGTTTGAATATTTAATCAATTATCATTTTTTATGCATCCACCCCCATATGCTTAGTACATTCCAGAAGTATTGATCTACATATATGTTTATGTGCTACACTGTCTTATAATAATGTAGGTTCTGGTGCCCATACCTAGCAGCACGATTGAATTCGACATCATTACTTGCACTCCTACTAGTGGTGAGTCCTCATAGTTTGAGGTCCCAAGTTTATTAGATTTCTTTTATGGATGTTAGAACTTAGTCATTTGATTTCAGTTTGATGTTTGGTTCAGCCGGGGTCTACCCCAGTGGTTCTTTAGTTATTAGTAGAGGCTTGACTGATGAAGAGTGTTTTAAGCTTCACGAAAATTATGTAAGTATTTTAAAGATTGAAGTTTCACTTTTAGATATTAAGATAATAATTCTCTGCTCCTGTATATACTAGTTAAACCTCTATATCAAATATTCTAACTTGAATGGATATCATGGGTTAGCTTGGGATTACTTGTAGTCCTGAGCACCATGTGATGTCTGGGGATAGCTTTGGGGCATTACAGCGTCATACTCACATCGACACCCAGTTGACTATGTTCCTGACTTAGATTTGACCATGGATGCATATTACTATTGTGATATCGAGGTGTGGGTTAAGTCACAGATGATGGAAACTATGGAGCGATTTACTAGAGAAATGCATAGAAGGATTGATAGTTTTGAGATTCAGATGGGAGGGATACTCCATGAGGCTTGGGTTTCTGATTTATCATGTTTAAGAAAGAAGGTGACCATACTAAGGTCCAAGGTTCATACATTATCCAAGAGACACTCTTCTATCATTCTTCTAAAAATACCTTTCATTTAGCAGCCACAACCTACACCACAGTCATTGGTTTTTTAATTGTTCACTGATGATGATGACCTCCCTCCCACTAGGTAAAAGAGGGTATGAGATCCCTCTGAGCAGAATAATAGTTTTGATGATTTTGAGCAATACATGAATAGGGTAGCTAGGGAGTCCCTTACCCAATTTTATGTTGACTAGATTAAGCGTGAACAATGATAGTTAGGAGTATCCTCTAGTCTTCCACCACTACATACTGTCACTAACCCCATTGCATTTCCTGAGGCCCCAATTGGGGGGGAGTCCACATCCGACGCCTAGAGAATAGTAGGTATGTCTCCACTTCCATGCTTATTTCTTTACTTAGTTATACACTGAGGATAGTGTATTAACTTTTAGTTCGGGATGGGGGTGTACCACCACTCAGGGTTTTTGTTGTTGTATCTCTTTTCCCTAGAGTGTGCTAGTATAGTAGAGTCATCATGTCTAGGATATTGTGTGGTCAGTTATATGCATTATGTTTATTTTTTGTTCTAGGATAAACATAATAATACTTGGTGCAATCAAATTTTTTGTTTTTATGATGAATAAAATGATAACCCTGCTATTTTTGGGTGTTTTGAAGATATGTGATTGTGACCATTGTTGGCTCTTGTTATGATAGTATTAGGGATAGAATAATTTTAGCTTAGCAATGTATGAACCTAATAGGTAGTAGATGATAATGTAACCCTATACTGTGTAAGTGTGAGGTATTTATTGGGTTTACTGTGTGTGCAATCCAGAACTTTCCTGATTAGTCTTGCCTAGGTTGTAGGATAGTTGTTTGGGACAAGATCATAGGCCATTCTTGAGTAAGTCCACATTTAGCCTAAATGACCAACCAAATGAAATTAAGTATCCCATGATCCTGAATTTGAGTCTAAAGTGACCTATTTTCTTATATTAACCCATTCACCTTCCTCTTTTAATTCCAATTAACGTTTTTGGCCCTGGTCCCTCCTTGGACATCGTGTACCTCAACTCAGGCAAATCGCCTAAGTTAAGGGTGGCTATCATATGGGTGCATAGTCGGATATAGGTATGAAGAAGACATTGAGAAAAGAAAAAAAAATAGGTTTGGATGTGGTAGAAAAATAAAAAAAAAGATAAAAAGGAAAAAAGAAGAAAAGAAAAAATAAATAAAGAAATAGCAAATAGAAAGAGTAAAGTCAAACCACACCCAATATGGAAATAAATACCAAAGAAAAAAGGGGAATAAAAGAAATGCGGTTAAATATTAGAGCCAAAAATATAAGTGTAGTGTCAAGGAGGGTTGATCCACTACAACCCATATGTAAAATTGCAATCACCAAACCTATATCATAAGATGAGAAAAGTCCTATAGTAATCCCAGTCTAATTTTCCGAAAAATTAAGGCATAGAATATAAGGGCAAACCTATGGTATTCCATGAACATTATTTGAACTTCCTTGTGAGTGAGTGTGCTTTTTTGTCGTTCTGTGTTGATATTCATTATTTTACTGTGATCTTATGGGACTTCATTGTTGTGAGGGTACATGGGTTGCATTGTTAGCTGAATATGTTTTTGGATAATGTCATTTGCATTAATGCTTGGTTGTTTGCTACTGATTTGATGCCATCACTTGATCCCTTTTGAGCAATGATATTATCCTACTCGTATACACATAATGGATTTGAAAGTTGTGAATAGTAGGGGATCGAAAGTTTGTACTAAACTGAATGAATTGACTATCGTAGGTGCCTTAGTTTTATTTTAGGTAAGCATTATGGGTGTTTATTGTGTTTATTTTCCTAAGAACATAAAAATATTCTAAGTTGAAGGTGTTGATATGTCATGGTTTCATGGCACTTTCGATGCTTAATACAAGAAAATTATGCAAGAACTTGGGTATTCTTTTTGGATATGATGTGTTTTTGTGTTGATTGTGCAGGAAAATATGTTTCAGCATAAAATATTAAAAAGATGGATGAAAAGTAGCTAAATTGGTGACCCACGAGTTTACCCGCGACTAATTGATGGGACCTACGACTTGTGAGTGGAACTATGACTTGAGTTTTGAAACTGAAAAGTAGAGTCTAATTCCTATGAGGGGACCCATGACTCGTGAAACCAACACAGGACTCATGGGTGGTAGTCGCTGGTCAACTACTGAACACTGTAGATTGGGTCTGATTTCCATGATTGAGAGCTATGACTCGTGGGTCTGATCCATGACTTAACCCACAAGTCATAGGGTGTTGCCGACCTGTTATTCCTACACAATTTAGGATAGGATTTGTTTTGAATATATAAATATTCCCTGGATGTTTTATGATTAGTTTACACACTTATATATTATTTTAAATTTCTTAGACACATTATTGATGTTCAAATCCTAACATTGATTTTTTTCTAATCAATTTGAGATTTTGATTTTTCATCTTATTCTTATAAGTACAATATTATTCTTTCATCTATGGAGTCTTCTTGAGTGCTTACGATTATGAGTAGCTAAACCCCATAACTAGGGTTGTGGGAACCATGATGAATTAACAAAACAAATCTAAGTGCGAAGTTAGCTAGATCGATGTTCTTACATTTATTATTTTTTTCCTTTGATTGATTACTTTCTTGATGGTTGCAAATATCAAGAACTCATCTTTATTCTAAACTTGCTCGAGAGAGAGGTATAGATTGGGAAAGGGAAATACAACTGTAATATAAAGCTACCAACCTTCATCTAATTAATTTGAGCCTTAACTAGGTTAGTTTATCTGAGATCACAAAACAAGGGTTGATAATGCAATGATCTGAGTTTGAGAGAAGATGAATGAAATTCAGTTAAGCAAGGTCGAGAGAAGGTTAAGTGATCCCTATCTTGTTACATTTTGTCTTCAAGGCATCGGGATAGTCTGCTAAGCACATACAACCTGTGGAGTTATGAAGTCATGAGGAACAATCCTAGTGCTAGTCTCATAGTGGTCCAATGCAATTAACAAACAATTTCTACTATTACAACTTACTTTTATAAAATCCCCTTTTTATTTACGTAATTCACAATTACATCATTAAACTCATGACAAACTTTTGGCCTATTCATCATGGGATCGACCCCAACCTTGTTGGGTTTTGATATTTTATTCAGTGACTTCTTTATACTTTTTGAGAGGTATAATTTGGGCGACATCACACTACAATAGTATCAAAACCCTCAATGAACTGCCTATAGTAACCAGCAAAATCAATAAAGCTATGAACTTTAGACGAAGATGTAGTCCTGGTCCAATAATGAATAGCCTCAATCTTCATTGGTGTTGCGCCCAAGCGACATGCAAGTGTATGTGATTCACCTAGTAGTAAAATGGACTTCCATGTATTGATCCCACATGAACTTGTGTTAAACAACTATACTATTCTAGTCTAACTACGAAGATTAAACAAGTGCTAATGTAACCAATAAAGTTTGTGAATTGAAAAGTAAAAGTAAAATTAAACAATGCGGTAAAGTAAGATTCTTGAATAATAATGGGGATAATACCAGGGTTTAGGCAATATGAAAAACCCTAATTAGCTATATAATCTTATTGGTTTTATTAATTATCTTAGTTGTTAGTTCGCGGGGTTGATAACATGATCACGGTCTTCCGTACCTCTAATCAATTATCTAACTTATCCTCAAACTATATCATTGAGCATGGATGTAAGAAATAAGTTAAAATAATTTGTATTTCTTCCCGTATATGAACAAAATAAGGAGAGTTAGGTATATTCCAATCTTAAACACAAATCATAACTTTAATTCATTGAATAATTATCATCATATTCCATAGATCCCACATTTTATTTTATCGTTCTTCCTCCGGAGCTTATGATAGAGTAATGCATTTATCCTAAGGGTCGCGAATCCTTCAAATAGTTAAACAAGAATATATGAACAACCAATAGTGATAATAACACAAACCAACTCAATCAATAAGCTTAAGTGCTCATGTTCTTGGCCTTAACCCTAGATGAGGGTGTTTAGTCACTCATGGAATTAGAAAGAATCATAATAATGTAATCCATGTAATATTCCAAAAGTAAACTGAATTAAGAGAAAAAGAAACCTAAATTGAAGCCTACTTAAGTGTGTTCCAAGCCTCTTAATTCATCCAAGGTGTCTAAAAAAGCGTTGCAGTGTCCTATTCATAGTTGGACAAGAGTGCCCAGTATTGACAGACTAGTGTGCCACGCTCTGACATTAGCGCATTAAGAGCCTGCCATACCCTTATCGCGGTGATCTACTAGAATTGATCATTTTGAATTGAAATCAAGGTCATGGAATGACCTTAAAGTGGTGGCTAGGCACATGGTACCTCCCTAAGCCCAAAAATTTCCAAATTTGAACACCAATAACCCCATGCGTTCGATTATTCATTCCTTGCTTCATGGTAGCTTTTCATCTTCAAAAACATCTTGTAAATTAACTCCATATCATGGTTATCATTTCACAGAGCTTCCTACAATATAGAAAGCCATGAATTAGTGCTCACAATATGATTGAATCAAACAAGAATAATGTAACACCCCAATTTTCTGAATTAGAACGCTATACGGTGCTCATGACCCCGAAGGACCACAAGCTAACCAAAGACTGATATCTGTACCTATGTACTGTATAAAATACTTGAAAATACAGAAACATAAACTGAAAGGCCATAAAGTTGAAACTGGATAAACATCTGAATAATAATAACGTTTGAATAAGGTGGTATCACAATACCAAAAACAAACTGAAAATACTGAAGTCTAAACCAAGTCTTATATCCAGTCTGTATCTAGTTTGAAAGCCTCTACTATCTGAGTAATCTGAATAAGGAGCTGATGGGACATGTCCCCAACTAAATCCGTCTAATAAACTGACTAATGGGGTAATGAAGAAATAATCATGTTCTCGAAGGATGAGGACTCACTTCTAACTCTGACTGCTGAAAACTGCAATGCTACTGCTGCTCTAGAACTCGTGCCTCTGAACCTATGGTGTAACATAAAAGAAAGAAGCATAGTGCAAATGCGTCTGTACAACTGAATGTACTGAGAATACGAGTGAGGTAAGCTAAATGAAAAGGGTTTATATGCACGAACAATGCCGACTGATATGAACTTGAGAATACATACATGCATAAGTAACTATAACTGAACTCGTGGTGATATTGACTACTGAGTCTTAATACTGACAATATAATTTTACCGATACTGAGGTACTGAATAGATGAATAACTATTTCTGACAGTTCGAATTAAGTAGAACTGATCTGATTGACTGTGTCTAACTGTCCTGAAACTGAATTCTTATAACGTGAGTTATGATGACTGATATAACTGATATAACTGTGATGATCGGCCTAATCGATGTAACTGATACTAAGCAACTGTATTTGACAGTCTAAGTTCTGATGAAACTATCTGAGTTCCGCTCTGTATGGAGTAACTGAATCTGAGATCAGTCCTATCAAGTGGGTGATCTTTGAGTATATTGTTAATAAAGATAAATTGACTTATTCTAAGATCAGTCCTACCTAGCAGATGATCCTGAAGTCTATTTACAATGATAAGGATTGACCGTATCTAACAGTTCTGAATCTGTATTACTGAGCTGATGACATTGCTGATAAGTCATCGGAAATGTCATCAGAAATGTGATAGGTTATTAGAAATGTCGTCAGAATTGTGATAAGTCGTCAGAAATGTCGCCACTTAATTTTCAGGCTGACATGCTGGGGTTAAATGGGCATAATTTTTTTCTCCGATATTAGATTTAGGCAAAATTAGCATCGTTGGAAAGATAATTCAATTATATATATTTTGATAGGTCATGATATAAATAATTAGTAGTATAATTTGAGATATTCTCATTAGACTTTGACTATAGCAATATCCTTCCCAAGAATTAAATCGGTAAGGAATGTTTTGATTCGTCTTATAGCTGGGAGTTATTTGAAGACTTAATATACATCTAACTTGATCATAAAACTATGAACGAATCATGATGTACTATGCATGATCTTAAAACATGGTGCTAATATTGGTTTTGATTTTTTGGGGTATTACAATATCTCCCCTTTGGGAATGAGAATGACTGCGATGGAAGAACAGATCAACTAAAGTACGTACAAGACATACACTACTGAAACATGGTTTCAGGATTGAAATGAATGATAAGCTTAATACATTATACTGAACATGCATATATGATGCTTGAGTAACTAATTCATGAATGCATAACTGAGTGTTCTGATGAATTGAGTTTCTCATAATAAGAATGCATATCTGATGACTAATTTTATGACTGACATGATACATGAATGCATTCCTAAAAGTACTGGTAAGCTGATCATGCATATCTGATGCGTGAATACATAACTTAACTGACTGATGAACATGCCACTGAACATGTAATGGTAAAGATACCAAGTTTGAACTAAAAACGGAGCATGGAACTGAATACCAAGTTTGTTACTGAAATCTGAACATAAGAATGAGTAACTTCAAGGAAGACTGTTACCTTGAACTAAAAATGCCGATGAGTCTGAGACTAATTACTTAATAGGCATGAGCGGAAACATGATAACATAACTGAGTTTGGAGCGTGATACATGAACTGAACTGAGTCTGCAATACATGGAGTGCAACTGAGGTTGGATCTTAAAGGTAAACTTATGAATATACCCTACTCTATACTGGATTCATTACATAAAGAAAGTATGAAATGCTTATGTTATGAAAGTTTGGGGAATCATAGTGTTTATCTTCCTTGGGACACTAGGTCCCTCATAGAAAATTGACTTGGCTGAGCTACTAAGGGAAGCTGAGGCAATGCGCAAGGCACTTGGGAACTGAATCGCGACTGATTATATGAGATCTAAAACTTAGGCATGGCACATGAACTGAAGGGGTTGAATAAAGAGGACCTGAAACATGAATGGACACTAGCTGAACTTAATACATGACTACGGCCTGAGAAATAGGATATCAACAATATGGATGTACCCAAAAGGTCTGAACTGAGGATATACATGACATATCCTGGATTAACTGATGAATAGGAGTGTAACATGAGTCATAGGAGATGAGCAATCTGTAAAAAGTGACATGTCTACATGAGTCATAAGCTGCATGACCTGAGGTTGGAGTTTCTGTGTTCATGATACATGATTCATAATACTGAGTAAGTTGGAACATCTTATGCGGGGAACTAGAAGCACACAAGATTCTATGAAAATCATGTGAATATAAGTTGTGTTCATGGAACTAAGTTATGAAACATGTGTAGGCATTAGCTGACTGAAGTACAAAACTTGTACCGAGATAAGGAGGGATCGAGAATCATCTTCCCTTACTACTTTTTTTCTATTCATACTAGCACTACTATTGGAATTCTGAGAGCCTGACTTGGTTACTTGATCTATCATCTTCCCCTAACTTTAAGCCATCATCTTATGTTTGTGAATACTTTACTAAGCTCTGGTCTAAACTGGAATCATCACCACATACATACACTCTGTTCGACACATTCTTGCCTTACTAAACACATTATCTTCTACTATTTCCACATATACTACTAATATCGCATTCCTAATTCACATCTATCTCTACACACTTTATTTCAAATTAATAGTCTTAATTTCTTCCTTGATTTGTTCCGGCCTACTAATTCACTTTGGTACAACTATCCCCATGAATACATAATCTGTTCAATCTGGATAATATTATCCCAACTCTACTATTGCCAAAGTCCTGGGTTCATGCTTCTAACTCTAGGTCTATGTGACTATAGGATTCTGAGCAGGGTTCTGGTGGAATATCTAAATTAAGGTTTAAAAATGAGTTCTCATGTTCATGAATGAAATTTGTATAGCATTGGAACATAACGGAACTGAGGGATATTATCTGAGCATGATGCAAATCCCATAACTATCTGTAGGGAATGTCTGAGAAAGCCTTATCTTTAGGACTTGAGCTTCACTACTTCTGTTACATTGAAAGTAAGGTCGTGTTGACATCAGTGGAGCATGATAGAAATATACATAAGTTTCTTAGGAAACCTTTATATAGCACAATTTGAAATATGAAAGAAGGGAAATTGTTCCTAAAACATCTAATAGAATACTGCACATAAGTGTGGTGAATAACACACCCATGTATAAGACTCTACTAGATGCAGCTTTCAGACTTCTTAGGACTCTATTGAACCTTAGGCTCTGATACCAAGTTTGTAACGCCCTAATTTTCCTAATCGAAATGCTACACGGTGATGATTAATCCGAAGGACCACAAGCTAACCCATGACTAATATTTGTACCTATATACTACATAAAATATAGGAAAATACAGAAACATGAACTGAAAGGCCATAAGGTTCAAACTGGATAAACATCTGAATAATAATAACGTCTAAATAAGGTGGTATCACAATACCAAATCAAAATTAAAAACACTGAAGTCTAAACCAAGTCTGATATCTAGTCTGCATTTAGTCTGAAAGCCTTTACTGTCTGAGTAATCTGAATTAGGAGCTGATGGGATATGTCCCCAACTAAATCCATCTAATAAACTCACTAATGGGATAATAAAGAAATAATCATGTCCTCGAAGGATAAGGACTCACTTCTAACTCTGACTACTGAAATTTGCAATACTACTACTACTCTGGAACTTGTGCCTCTGAACCTATGGTGTAAAATAAGAGAAAGCACCATAACACAAATACGTCAGTACGACTGAATGTACTGATTATACGAGAGAGGTAGGCTAAATGCAAAGGGTTTATATGCATTAATAATACCGACTGATATGAACATCAGAATACATACATGCATAAGTAACTATAATTGAACTCGTGGTGATACTGACTAATAAGTCATAATACTGACAACATGAGTTTATTGATACTGAGGTACTGAATAGATGAACAACTATTTCTGACAGTTTGAATTATAAAGAACTAGTCTGATTGACTATGTCTAACTGTTCTAAAACTAAATACTAATAAAATGAGTTAAGATGATTGATATAACTGATATAACTATGATGATCGGCCTAACTGATGTAACTGATACTAAGCGACTGTATCTGACAGTCTAAGGTCTGATGGAACTATCTGAGCTCCGCTCTGTATGGAGTAACTGAATCTCAGATTAGTCCTATCTAGCTGGTGATTTTTTAGTATATTGTTAATAAAGATAAATTTACTTATTCTGAGATCAGTCCTACCTAGCAGATAGTCCCGAAGTCTATTTATAATGATAAGGATTGACCGTATCTACCAGTCCTAAATCTGTATTATTGAGCTGAATTGACTGTATTTGATAGTCCTAATTCTGTGACTGAAACTGTGTGATGTATTCATCTAACCGACATGCCCCTTTCTAGCTAGTCTGGGGTCCAACGTGTAACCCCAGTTGGACAGGTGTTAGTACCATGCCATTGGTAAAGAAAACTGCTGTGGAGTTAGTCCTAATCTAGCGGGTGACCCCTGGGATCAGTCCTATATATTTAAATGTGCTAACGGGTGATCCCTGAGTATGTCAGTCCTATCTAACGGGTGACATCTTGTACCTACACTGGCTACATAGTTTGGAACTTAGGGATTGCTTCTAGGGATCTCACTTCTATTCTAGAGGGTGAGTCCCCATCCCTAGGCACGCTCGGTGCAGAATCCTACTCTCAACTGAAAGACACTAAACTGATTAATTGAGCTGAACTGAATAACTGAACTGAACTGATTAGCTGACTGAATTGATTAGCTGAACTGATACTAGATGTATTGTTTATTGGAGCTAAACTAAGTTTACTGAGTTCCGTTGACTGATGGAATGTACTGATGTCTGACTGAGAGTACTGTAGTTACTGAGATTTACTTGAAATACTGAAATCACTGAGATTACTGAACTTCTAAAATTTCTGAGATTTCCTGAGTCACATGGTTGACTGAGTTCTATGGATCATGGCTTGAGTGAGAGTATCATGAAACATGACATAGCTCTAGGCAAACAACTAAATTGTCGGGTACAAGTACCCCCAGGACTCGATGGAAGGAAACTGACACACATGACACTTCTTGATCATAGGTATAACATCCATAATTCATAATACCATCAGTAGGGGATTACAATATCTCCCCTTTGATGTATTACAATATCTCCCCTTTGGGAACATTCGTCCTTGAATGAGAATGACTGCGATGGAAGAAAAGATCAACTGAAGTACATACAATACATATACTACTGTAACATGGTTTTAGGATTGACATGACTGAAAAGATGAATACATCATACTGAACATGAATATCTGATGCATGAGTAACTAATTCATGAATGCATAACTGAGTGTTCTGATGAATTGAGTTTCTCATAATAAGAATGCATAGCTGATGCTTGATTTTATGACTGACATAATACGTGAATGCATGAATGAAAGTACTGGTAAGCTGATCACGTATATCTGATACGTGAATACATAACTGAACTGACTAATGAACATGCGACTGAACATGTAATGGTAAAGATACCAAGTTTGAACTGAAAACTGAGCGTGGAACTGAATACCAAGTTTGTTACTGAAATCTAAACATGAGAATAAGTAACTTCAAGGAAGACTGTTACCTTGAACTAAAAATACCAATGAGTCTAAGACTAATTACTCAATATACATAAGCAGAAACATGAGAACATAACTGAGTCTGAAGCGTGATACATGAACTGAACTAAGTCTGTAATACATAGAGTGCAACTCAGGTTGGAGCTTAATGGTCAACTTATGAGTATCCCCTACTCCATACTGGATTCATTACATAAAGAAAGTATGGAATGCTTATGTTATGAAAGTTTAGGGAATCATAGCGTATATCCTCCTTGGGACACTAGGTCACTCATAGAAAACTGACTTGGCTGAGCTACTGAGGGAAGATGAGGCAATGTGCAAGGCACCTGGGAACTAAATTTTGACTGATTATATGAGATCTAAAACTGAGGTATGACACATGAACTGAAGGGGTTGAATCAAGAGGACCTGAAACATGAATGGACAATAGCTGAACTTGACACATGACTAAGGCCTAAGAAATAGGATATCAACAATATGGATGTACCCAAAAGGTCTGAAATGAGGATATACGTGACATATCCTGGATTAACTGATCAATAGGAGTGTAACATGAGTCATGAGAGCTGAGCAATCTGTTAAAAATAATTTGTGTATATGAGTCATGAGCTACATAACCTGAGGTTGGAGTTTCTATGTTCATGAGACATTATTCGTAATACTGAGTAAGATGGAACTTTTTATGTAGGGAATAAGAAGCACACAAAATTCCATGAAAAGATGTGAATATAAGCTGTGTTCATGGAACTGAGTTATGAAATATGTGTAGGCATTAGCTGACTGAAGTACAAAACTTGTACCGAGATAAGGATGGATCGGGAATCATCTTCCCTTACTTCTTTTTTTCTATTCATACTAGCACTACTATTGTAATTCTGAGAGCCTAACTTGGTTACTTGATCTATTATCTCCCCTAACTTTAAGCCATCATCATAAGTCTATGAACACTTTACTAAGCTCTGGACTAAACTGCAATCATCACCACATACATACACTCTGTTCGACACATGCTTTCCTTACTAAACATATTATCTTCTACTATTTCCTCATTTACTACTAATATCGCATTCCTAATTCACATCCATCTTTACACACTTAATTTCAAATCAATAGTCTTAATTTGTTTCTTGCACTGTTCAAGCCTACTAATTCACTTTGGTACAACTATCCCCATGGATACATAATCTGTTCAATCTAGATGATATTATCCCAACTCTACTACTGCCAAAGTCCTAGGTTTATGCTTCTAACTTTAGGTCTATGCTATTATAAGATTCTTTGAAGGTATCTGGTGGAATATCTAAATTCGAGTTCAAGAATGAGTTCTCATGTTCATGAGTGAAATCCATATAGCTTTGGAACATAACAGAACTGAGGGATACTATCTGAGATGTGGCAAATCCCATAACTATCTGTAGGGACTGTCTGAGAAAGCCTTATCTTTAGGACTTGAGCTTCCCTACTTCTATTACCTTGAAAGTAAGGTGGAGTTGACATGAGTGGAGCATGATGGGAATATACATGAGTTTCTTAGGAAACCTTTATATAGCATGATCTGAAATATGAAAGAAAGGAAATTGTTCCTAAAACATCTCATAGCCTCCTGCACATATGTGTGGTGCACAACACACCCATGTATAAGACTCTACTAGATGCGGCTTTCATACTTCTTAGGACTCTATTGAACCTTAGGCTCTGATACAAAGTTTATAATGCCCTGATTTTCTGAATCGAAACACTACACGGTGTTCATTACCCTAAAGGACCACAAGCTAACCCATGAATGATATCTGTACCTGTATACTACATAAAATATAGAAAAATACAAAAACATGAACTGAAAGTCCATAAGGTTCAAATTGGATAAACAACTGAATAATAATAACGTATGAATAAGGTGGTATCATAATACCAAAAAAAACTAAAAATACTGAAGTCTAAACCAAGTCTGATATCTAGTCTTTATTTAGTCTGAAAGCCTCTACTGTCTGAGTAATCTGAATAAGGAGCTGATGGGACACCTCCCCAACTAACTCCATCTAAGAAACTGACTAATGGGATAATAAAGAAATAATTATATCCTCGAATGATGAGGACTCACTTCTAACTCTGACTACTGAAATCTGCAATGCAACTACTACTCTAGAACTTGTGCCTCTGAGCCTATGGTGTAACATAAGAGAAAGCACCATAGCATAAATACGTTAGTACGACTGAATGTACTGAATATACGAGTGAGGTAGGCTAAATGCAAAGGGTTTATATGCATGAACAATACCGACTGATATGAACATGAGAATACATACATGCATAAGTAACTATAACTGAACTCGTGGTGATACTGACTACTGAGTCTTAATACTGACAACATGAGTTTACTGAAACTGAGGTACTGAATAGATGAACAACTATTTCTGACAATCTTAATTATGAAAAACTAGTCGGATTGACTGTATCTAACAGTCCTGAAATTGAATACTGAAAACGTGAGTTAAGATGACTGATATAACTGATATAGCTATGATGATCGGCCTAACCGATATAACTGATACTAAGCAACTGTATTTGACAGTCTAAGTTCTGATGGAACTATCTGAGTTTCGCTTTGTATGGAGTAACTGAATCTGAGATTAGTCCTATCTAGCGGGTGATCTTTGAGTATATTGTTAATAAAGATGAATTGTCTTATTCTGAGATTAGTCCTACCTAGCAGATAATACTAAAGTCTATTTATAATGATAAGGATTGACCGTATCTAACAGTCTTGAATTTGTATTACTGAGCTGAATTGACTGTATCTGACAATCCTGATTCTGTGACTGAAACTGTGGGATGTATTCATCTAATCGACATGCCCCTTTCTAGATAGTATGGGGTCCAACCTGTAACCCCAGTTGGATGGGTGTCAGTACAGCGCCATTGATAAAGACAACTTCTATGAAGTCAGTCCTAATCTAGCGGGTGACCCCTGGGATCAGTTCTATATATTTAAATGTGCTAACGGGTGATCCCTGAGTATGTCAATCCTATCTAACGGGTGACATCTCTTACCTATGATGGCTATGTAGTTTGGAACTTAGGGATTGCTTCTAGGGATCTCACTCCTATTCTAGACGGTGAGTCCCCATCCCTATTCTCGCTCGGTGTAGAATCCTACTCCCATCTAAAAGACACTAAACTGATTAATTGAGCTGAAATGAACTGATTAGCTGACTGAACTGATTAGCTGAACTGATACTAGGGGTATTTTTTATTGGAGCTAAACTAAGTTTACTGAGTTTCATTGACTAATGGAATGTACTGATGTCTGAGGACTGACTGAGAGTACTGTAGTTACTGAGATTTACTTGGAATACTGAAATCACTAAGATTACTGAACTACTGAGATTTCTGAGATTTCCTGAGTCATATGGTTGACTAATTTCTATGGATCATGGCTTGACTGAGAGTATCTTAAAACATGACATGGCTCTAGGCAAACAACTAAATTGTCGGGTACAAGTACCCCCCAGGACTCGATGGAAGGAAACTGACACACATGATACTTCTTGATCATAGGAATAACATCCATAATTCATAATACCATAAGTAGGGGATTTCATACTACACATGTTTCTGAACACCATACACATGAAAGGGAATGCGTATAACATGTAAATACTTGCATAACTTCAATTTCATGAGCATTCCATATCACAACAACAATACACAACAATTAGCATGGAATTCATGTTGAGTCGTAAGGAATAGAGCATGGTCTTGTCATTTAAGTTCTATTTAGCTATAATACATGATTTCTAGTCTCTTAGGTCTTTTATCAAACACCTTGCATGCACACCCTATGGCATAGGAATATTCATCACCTTAATGATTTAAACCACCCAAAATTCATATATTTCAATTTACATGTCATCGTAGTTTCATAAAATCACATAAAGATTCTAATTTGGGAGTTGTATAACAATCAATCACACAAACATAATCAACCCACAACATAACTTCATGATTCATAGTTTAAAATAGGGTTCTTGAACTCCACAGATGAAAAGAATCCGTGGATGAACACTACACATACCTTAAAGCTTGATCTTGAAAGAGATCTAATATTTCTTGAAGGTTCTTGAAGAAATCCTTAGGCTTGTTCTTGATTTTTCTTGACTAGGGTTTAACCCGTTTAGGAGAGAATGTTCTTTTTCTTGAGGAGAATGAGAAAATAATGGGATAATAGACTTCTTAGGGTTTTAATACCATGTTTAGACAGAGAGAAAAGACCAAAATACCCCTACTAAATTACCTCCCAGTTGCTGAAATTATCAGCTGATGACATGGGCTGATAAGCCGTCAGATCTGTGATAGCCCGTCAGCCCAGGTCGTCACCTGGGAGTTGGAATTTTTGACATTCTGCCTAAGTCTAACGACATTGCTGATAAGTCATCAGAAATGTCGTTAGAAATGTGATAGGTTATTAGAAATGCCGTCAGAATTGCGATAAGTCTTCAGAAATGTCGTCACTCAGTTTTCAGGCTGACATGCTGGAGTAAAATGGGCATAACGTTTTTCTCCGATATCGAATTTAGGCGAAATTGATATCGTTGGAAAGATAATTCAATTGTCTATTTTTTTTTAGGTTAATAACTCAATAATTCGTAGTATAACTAGAGATATACTCATTTGAAGTTGACTATAGCAATATCCTTCCTAAGAATTCAATAGGTAAGGAATGTTTTGATTCTTCTGATAGCTGGGAGTTATTTGAAGACTTAATATACATCTAACTTGCTCATAAAACTATGAAAGAATCATGATGTACTATGCATGATCTTTAAATATGGCGCTAATATTGGTTTGGATTTTTTGGGGTATTACAAACAACTAGAATGGCACATAGCTCAAGCTAAGAGCACTAGTTTTCTCGTTTAAATTCTTATTACGCTTTTTGATTCCAACTTTGATTTGAAAACACCTTAAACATCATAAACACATAACTTAACACTTAGATGCTCATTTATACAAAGAATAACTTATTACATACACAAGAAATCCTCGAAATGAAGCTAATTAAGGCTAGATAACAACACTTAGGTGCATAAATCGACCTAAGATCAATTGTATCCACCATAATCCCATCCTTAGACACATGCCCTAGGAATGTAACTGACTCGATAAGAACTATCACTTTGAGAATTTGGCAAAAAGCCTAAGGTCTCTCAAAGTCTAAATCACAATCCTTAAATGCTATATATGCTCCTCCCTACTCCTTGAATACACAATGCCATTAATGAATACAATCACAGAGAAGTCCAAATAAAGTTAGAACACGTGATTCATCAAATTCATAAATGCAGTTGGGGTATTGGTCAACCCAAAAGACATCACCAAGAACTCTATAATGGTCATAGAAAGTTCTAAAGGCAACTTTTGGGATATCCTCAACCTGAATCCTCAACTAACGACAATAAAATATAAAGTCAATCTTAGAGAACACCACTGCTCCCTGAAGTTAGTCAAAAAACTCATCAATACGAGGCATATGATATCTATTTTTCACTGTCACATTATTCAACTTCCTGTAATCAATACACATAGTCAAGGAACCATTATTTTGTTCACAAACAAGATAGAAGAATCCCAAGGTGACAAATTATCCTAATGGAACCAATAACCATAAGATCTTGAAGACTAGAATTTAGATCCTTAAGCTCGACAGGAGCCATATGGTAAGATGCCATAGTAATAGGTTGGTGATCGGCTAAAGATCAATAATAAAGTCAATATCAGACTCAAGAGAAAGACCAGGTAGATCAGTAGGAAAAACATCACAAAAATCACAGACTATAGGAACAGAGTCAAGCGAAGGGCTCTTTTGATTAACATCATGAATATAAACAAGATAAGACACGCAACTCCTAATGTTAGTCTCATAGCACAAACATACAAAATAATCCCTGTTTGTGCACTACTAATAGATCTGTACCAGATAACCAAGGGTATGCTGGGCATGTCTACGGTAACAATCTTGGAAAAATAATCCTAGACCCTTGATAGAGGGATAACCAGTCCATGCCCAACATAACATCAAAGTCCATCATATCTATTACTATCAGATCAACCCTAGTATCAAACTCTCAAACGATTAGAAGATATGATCTGTAAATTTGATCTACTACAAAAGAATTGCCCACAAGAGTAGATACACATAATAGGACAAATAAGGAATCCAAAGACAACTTTAATTATGGTGCATAATAAGAAGATACATATGAATAAGTGATCTTTGATCAAATAAAGAAAAAATTAGTGAATGGTAAACTGAGATCATACCTATAATAACAACATCTGAAGACTCTTCCCCTGATCTACCAATTACAGTATATAATTAACCACACTTGTGCCTGATCGATCACCTATCATACTTGCATGATGACCTACATAATAACACTAGGGAACGCCTCGACTACCATGCATACCACCTCTAGCTGGGGGTGGCACTTCCCCAATTAGAGGAACATTTTGTGCTATAGGTACAATTGCCAATACCAAGGACACTCTCTAGAGAAATGGACAAAAGCCACATACTCATAACACATCTCAGGCACTACACTATATCCAAAAGATTTGAATAACCAAAAAAGATACCTCGGTTAGAAAACCCAAAATATAAAATCTATAAGGTTAACCACTACTCTGGTTAGGATGATCATTATAGCTGGGGTGATTTCCATTAGTAAGCTGAAGTGCAGAATGAATGAGATTATTAGACTAACCGTGATACCGATAATTCTAGTATGGACAGTACATACCCTAAAACCATTTTCTCAGAATTATGAGACACTCTAGCTCCCACTAAGACTACCCTAATTATGTGGCATCTTATCGCTACCCCTTGGGCCTCATAATATATCTCCTACATGATCTGGGCATGACCAGAAGCCTCAATAAATATATGACAACTATTACCAAACTATATGTGGCCACGCGAAGAGGAAGTCTCACTCCCAAACAAAACACCGAATCCATTCATACTTGAACATCAAGATAGATATAGCATGCCTGTACAACTCATAAAACCTAGCCTCATACTCCAAGACACTCATAGAATCCTGATCCGATCTCAAGAATTGATCTCTAAGGAACTAAGGATACAAGGCATATACTTCTCTAAAAAAACTCATAGAACCGCAACTATGTCGAAAGATAACCTCTCTACCTATGTTGAGCTACTAGACCCAACTAAAAAGTATAATAATTGACCCCACAAGTCTAAACTTAGCCGAGATTATAGAGCCTATCCTCGCAAGTAGTCAAGAACTCAAATGCATATTTTCCTCGTGCCCCAAAAAACCTAGGCAGAGTCAATCTTAGAAATCTACCCAACATCTTCTACTGCTCAATAGACATAGAAGGTTGGGTGAATTGATTGAGAAACTACAAGCATTAGAAGGATCTTAGTTTTGAGGATTGCAGTTAGAGGATGCACCCTACCTCGGTACTACTTTTGTTCATAGAATAAGCACCATCATATGATGCACCCCTAACTAAACCCAAAAGTTAAACAAAAATATCTCTAAGCAGCAACAAAAAAATAAACCTTGGTGGAGCCTAGGCTTCTCCCTAGATCAACTCTAACTGGGGTAGAGAAATCTCTAGTGTGAAAAAAGGAATATGATCTGGTGAAGGTTCTCTATCCTGATCTCTTGATGGTGTAACACCCCGCATTTCGGGCTAGAATAAAAAAATATGACTCTGATGCGTTGATAATCCCAGAGCCTTAAATCCTATACCAATTTGGCATGTTAATAAATTTTGTAGTATGTGAATCCATTTGAGCATGAATTTAGACCATAGAAGTCCTTCAACTCAAGGACGAGTTAAAACCATTTCGATCGATTAAGTTTTAGTGGATGTTGTAATTTGTGTCAAATTTTATTGACTATAACTCATTGTATATGATGAACTGGGTGGCCTACTATATACCAAATTGTATATAATTGAATAAGCTTTCCAACGATACCAAATTCGCCTAAAACGGACACCCGGTGAAGAAGTTATGGCCTTTCAAAGTTGAATGTGTCGCCTATGCACATATAGGCGATGCATAGGGCGGCGCCTATGCAAATATAGGAGATGCATAGGGCGGCGCCTATGTAAATTTAGGCAATGCAAAGGGCGGCGCATAGTTATGGTTTCAGGTGACGAAAACACTCCGTTTTGAGTTACTTTAAGTGCAAGTTAGTCCTTACAAAACCCAAAATCGTCCTTACCCACTCCTAAACAGATTTGGGCCTATTAACAACATTGAAGCCTCCTATAAAATCCCAAAATATAATCCTTCAAGAACTTAAGAGAAGTAGCAACTAGGGTTTGAGAAAATAAGCTTGAAGGACCGATCATTCCGAAACTTCTTCGTGAAACAAATTACAGATTCGGAATCCTCTCGACGTAGGCTTCGATAGACACCAAAAATTCGTGGAGAATAAGGTACGCGGGGTTTTCCTAAAATCTCATGGGCATAGAAATCATGTTTTAAGAATTGGGTTTTCAAATTCATGTACATACTCATGTTTCAGAAGATTTAATGATATTGTTTTGTCCTTTTGGCTTTCCCCCAAAGTGATTTGAAAGTTATATGTATATATATATATGCGTTTGTCCGGAAATATGAATTTAGAGCATGATTTTCATGAAACCTCTCTCTTAATGTAAATTTTTCCATGTTTCACGTAATATACAATGTTTTGAACACGAAAAAGAGGGTTGTGAATGTTGAATATGCATGTAATGAAAGAATGCATGGTTTTGCCAAAAATGTACATGACCACCATATGTTTGATGAAAGTTTTGCATGGATTTGACTTGAGTTCCGGAACATGACATCTTTAATGCAAATTACATGTTTTGGTGGTCTAAACTATGTTTTGAATGAAAGCTCTTGCTTAATACATTATGGCTCAGAAATAGGACTTTCAAGTCTTGGTATGATGATACCAACTCAGACAAATGCCATAACAGACACAAACTAGTTCAGAAATCAGATTTTTATCAGACTTTCATGATTTAGAAATTTTAGAATGATACATGTTCAGAAAAGGCTAAAATAGGGCATAAAGAGAGCTTGGTGGTTCCCTGAAGAAGGCGGGAGTTCAGACAACTCATTGCCTAAAACCGTGGTTTGCCGACCCGGGTATACTATTATGCGCTGACTTAAATGTCCTGTGGCGTATCATACTCAGACACTCCAACCCTTGCGGCACACTTGGGTTGGGAGCTTCCCCGCCGAGTCAATGGCAGATTCCATACAACCCGTGGAATATTCAGACTTGTAGGGGAATACCACCTAACTCAGAAGTAAAACACAGATCATGATTTGAAATGAACAGACAGGTTGCATGTTTTCAGAAAGTGCCCATGTGTTTTTCAGAAACAGTTTTATACATGATGTCTTGATGAAAAATTGCTTTCCCTTAATATATATATATATGTATGTTCCATTATACTACTTTTGGATTGCTTCGTGTGCCAGTACTTTTGTGCTGACCCCCCCTCCTTCCAGGTTCTGAGGCACAGTCTAGGGGTCCAGTTACTCAGTAGACATTCTCGGGATTGCAGACTTGATCTCACAGTGGTGAGCCTTCTATTATTTGGAAGGCCTAATTATGTCAGACACTATCTTATTTATTATGTTTTTGGTTTACTGGGGGCCTTGTCCCAGCTTCTTTTCAAACAAAGGTTTATGTTCTTAGTAGAGATTTCGCAGACTGATGTCAGATAGTATTATTCAGAAATATTGCAGGACTTGACCATGTTTTCCGTACTCAGTTTCAATTACGCATTTTTATTATGATTATGAATGTTGTGCATGATAACCAGATAGAGAATGGGTGTTCCGGGCCTTCATGGTTCGGGATGCTCGTCACGGCTAGGGCCTAGGCTCGGGTCGTGACAGATGGACCTGTAGCTCTCGGCTTCCCTAACCTCTAGGTCATCCACGTATTTCGATAAGATATCTAGTTTCAAACTCAGGGTCCCCGTCTACAGCTGCAATAGCTCGCATCCTGGCCATCTGAGAAAGAGTGAAAACAAATAAATCTTAGAAAAAAACACAAACTCTTAGCATGAAATAAGTGAAGGATGTGAAGATATCCTAGGAATTTCCTATAGCCTCTCGAAGATAAGAAACAAATGTCATTATTTTGATCCGCGGGACTCTACTAGACACTTGCTCTTGTACAATAATACATGTGAACCTAAACTCTAATATCAAATTTTCATGACTCGATTTCACGAGTCATAATGGAACCTGCTTTGTCCCACCAGTAGGTAAGCCAAATCATAGCCCAAAATGACAAATAATGGGCTAATAAGTGAAAAATAGCATAAATTCTAGAACTATGCAAGTTATTAAATTACAAGACATAAAACATAAGAATGATAGCATAACTAAATAGGGATAAGAAAAAGAGTAACAACATCCCACGACCTAGTAAGGTCGGTACAAGAGCCTTTAACAAAAGAATAAGAGTACTAAATATCAAATATACAATAGTCCCAAAATAAAAGACTATCCAAAATAAAAGATGGAGATAAAGTCAACTCCAGCTCTAAGACCTTACCCTATCTCTGAACTCTAGCCAACACTAACACAATGTCAACTAGTACTCGAATCTGCAACAAAAAAAGAATACAGAAGTGTAGTATGGGTACTAAAGCAACAGGTACTCAGTAGGCATCATCAGATGACTAAGTTAAGTCATAATATAAATACAATAAGATGTGAGATAATAAGCTAAGTCAAGGTAAAGGATAAACTTGGAATAATTCTCCCAAAACCAAAAATAGACAAAGACATAAATAATATCAAAAGAATGTAGCTACCTATAGTATGGATGGCCCCAACAAGCCTAAAATATGCAAAGAAAAGTAAATAATCCAATGCGATTCCCCATAAGCCCGATGGATGCAATCAAGAAGAATTAACAATATTACACTTATAACATATCTGAACCTCGATACCTTCACTATGAATCTTTTCATACCGTAAACACCTAAATAAAACTGGTTCCATAACCATCATAAATAACCTCTCAACACCGACTTTGAAATGGAAATAGTATATCACATACATGACTTGAAATAGGAATAATAATATGAATACCAAACTTGAACCTAAACTAGTATAATCATAGATACTAGACTTGAACCGATCTTAAGATCTTAGATTGTTAGACATAAACCGATCTTAATATCTCCAAAGTATAAGCCTAGAATAAGTCAAAATATATCTAAATCCTCCCCGGTCTCAAGAATGTAAATAAGTTGATGTATAAAGGCCTATTGAGTCTACAAGGAGTTAATAGTAATCTTGGGCTAAGGTGGGCTAGAGAGTCCCACTTCTAACCCATAAAGTCCATATAAGAAAATTCCTATTCTAAACTAGGCTAAGGTTCTAAATCTTACTACAAAGTGCTTTATGTGCCTTATTAAGTATTTGGATAGCAATCTCGCCTAAGGAGCGGGCAATTAAGTCAATTACTCCTAATTACAGCTCGCTAACCGGCTAAATAATCTATATTGGCTAAATATACCACCAAGTTGTAATTCCCAACCCAAAACTAGAATAATATAATACAAATTCTATAATTAAGTGCAATATAGGAGAAAAGTAAGCCTAGCCTACATGGATGACAAAGAAAGCCCAATAAAGTCTGCTAAATTAGAGATTTCTGCTTTTGAGAAGTCTTTGTAGGATGCCACTTTGTAAAAATAGGGATCTAAGCATTAATATGAGAATAATGATACCCATTTTGCATTTTTATGCTTTAGATCCAAAATTTAGTCAAAATCGTATATGGGGCTCGCTTGCGAAATTGCACTTTTGGAACTACGAACATGCCCTCTAGGCTCACGAAATATTTGCCCTCAAGAATGGTTAAGTTTTGAGCTCGAAGATACCAAAACCAACCCATTAAATAACTAGCTATTTATGACTAATTTAGAGAATTAAACCAAGAATTAGACTTAAACTTACTAGGATTTAGATGCATAAATGACTATTCCAAGCTCACCAACACCCCACGATCATCCAAAGATCAATCTCACAATTTTCTACAGTCTATAAGGCTTTATGGCTCATGCGACTTGTGAGAAATAGGAGAAAATCAGGTAAGGGCTGAATGAAATTTCCTTCCAGGTTTCACTTAAGCAGTCACTTGACCATTTACTCGATCACCATTAAATTGACAGAGGATAGTTATAGCAGTCCCCGGTCATGGCCCGATCGTCTGCTAAAGCAATAAATATGTCGCTTAAGTGATGCCTGCTTTAGCGTTAGGTCACTGCTAAAGCGACATGTCTGGACCAACCCTGATTGCTAAAGTGACCAATTGTCCACTAAAGTGGAATTTCTTAAGTAATGAATGGTCCGCTTAAGCGTATGCACCAGCTAAAATTATATTTTGTCAAGTATCCACTGACCCCTCGGGATTCATTTGGAATACCATAAATGTAAATGAACTATGTTACTCTATCAAATTTGAAATTTTGGACTCAATGGCACCAATAAAATTTGCATCCAGAGTCGTTTCAATGTAATTTGGGCCCCACAACCAAGGGTCACTTTTACAAAATTTTGCCCGATAGCCCAGAATGAGTCCAGGAGCCTTGGGACTTGAACCAATGGTCCCATATAGTAAAATTGACATTTAAAAGCTAATGGAACTATCAAAATTGACATACAAGGTTGTTACAGTAAATTTTATGCCCGATAGACAATCCTTACTAGCAAAGACTTCAAAACAAGGAATTGGCTCCAAAAACCAAATAAACTTCCCGGTAAATAAATTATCAGCTCCAGGAAGTCATAAATGACTTTCGACAGCTACAGGTAGCTCTAAATGGTGAAAATGTATGTAAAAGTAGAAAATGTCTGGAAGCTCAGTACAAGCGACCTATAATGAAGATTTGGAACTCTTTCTTCCATCGACGTAGGATATTATGGTAGGTAAGGAATTTAGAAGACGCCCAGAAAAGAAGAACTCACAACCTTCTCTATAAAATCTGAGTTTAGAATGTGTCAAGACTGTATACCTATCAAACAATGAGATATGGGGAAATATATAATGAAACACAAAATTTTTCTGGTTGGATTATTAGAAATTAAGGTCAATGTACCTAAGTTTCAAACTAGTTTAACTAGATGTGCTAAAGGATGAAAATATTTACATAATTATAGCTTTGTTGTTAGTGGATGAATTTAGGTTATTTGGAAAGAGGAAAAGCATGTGCGATGCAGAGGGGACTTCCTGGAAAATATATACACTATATAGTTAAAGATAGAAACTTATATTTCACATGTGAACTGTTTATAGTATATGATAGCAATAACATGGAAGAAAGGAAAGAGTTGTGTAAGGGTATTATAAAAATATAGAAACTATAGCTATACCTTGGTATATCTATAGGGATTTCAACTCCTCATTAATAAGTGAGGATAGAATGGATGGATAGTCAATTCCTGATAATGAAGCTAGAGATTTCCAAAACTCTATGGATATTTTGAATCTTGTATATATAAAGGAAATAAGTAGACATTTCACCTGTCGTAACAAACATATTTAGAGAAAGATCGTCATGCAATATGCAATGACCTGTGGATAATGTAGTATGGAGGTAACAACCAGTTTTTTCAAAACCATTTCCCTACCCATTCACCTACTCAGATTGAAATATGACTAAAGGAAGACCTTTAGAAGCCATTCAGGTTTGTTAACGCACTAGCAGATGAGGATAAGTTCCTTTACATTATTGAGAATTTTTTTCAAATAAAATTACCAGGAACATGTATGTACAAATTCTAGAAGAAATTACAGTTATGTAAAAATCCATCAAAACAGTTGAAATTGAGAATCTGGGAGGTTTTGAAAGAAATATAACATACATTATATTCAGTCACTTCTATTTTTCAACATTGATCAAATACTAGTGGAATAGGAGACCCTAGCAAACCTGGAGTTATATAAATGTGATGGAATTTAAGAAAAGGTATTCAAACAGAAATCTAAAGCATTGATAATATTTCAGTGTTAAAAGGTGTACATGTAAGTATGCTACATAAATTAGCTATAATTAAAAGGGAGGTTCTCTAATTCTATAAGGATCTAATTGGTTCTACTTTCCTAGGCTTTCAACTATTAATATCACTAGCATGAGATCGGGACAAAGACTCACAATACAACAACAATAGGAGATATTCAAAGATATCACACTATAGTAAATACAAGTTGCACTTTATGTACTAATAGAAATAAAATCCCTGGTATTGATGGATTTATAACTTTTTTAAGAATGCATGAAGAATTATATAGATAGATAAACTACCCAAGAATACTAATAATACAGTTGTAACTTTGGTGCCTAAGACCTCTCTTCTTCTTATTTTCTTTTCTTAATTTTTTTTAACTAAATCGGCGTTTGTTCCTAAGACCTCTCAATCTCGGACTGCTAGAGATTTTAGACCTATAGCATGTTGTATCATCATGTATAAAAACATATCTAAGTTGATTATAGAAATAATTCAGAGTGTTCCAAATAGAATATCGGAAAAGAGCCAATCATCATTTATACCAGGTAGACTTATTTTAGATAACATCTTACTTAGTTATGAATTGTTGAAGGGATATACTAGGAATTTTTTTTTACCCAGGTGTATGATTAAGGAAAACATATAGAAGGGTTATGATTTTTTGGAGTAGCCATTTATTGATCAAATGCTTAAGGAGTTGAGTTCCCATAGAGGATGATCTCATGGATTATGGCATGTATTTGGATTGTAAGCTATATTTTTCTTGTCAATGGTGCACTCAAAGATACAATTTAATCTAAAAGAGGACTACGACAAGGGGATCATATGTCCCCCTGTATCATTGTTCTATTGATGGAGTAATTGAATAGATCCCTAGATGGTTTAAAATTGGATCCTACATTCAACTATCATCCAAGTTGTAAGAAGTTGGGAATAACTCATTTATGTTTTATTGATGAGGTTGAGATGGTTACCTACCAGTTGAGGGTTGATCTTATAAGGGTACCTGCCAGTTGAGGGTAACCCTTAGTCCTTTGGAAAAATACTTTAGTGCATCCACGTAGCCATGTGTTAGTACCCATGGCACGGGTGCGACACCCTTCCAACTGGGGTCACAGGTTGGACCCCAATTAGCTCATTGGGCATGTCGGTTAGATGATAGCTCCTATAGTCTCAGTTCAGTAATCAGTATACTTCAGTTCAAGCTTGCATTGACAATAGTATAAAGTTATCAGTTATTCAGTTATCTGATTTTATCATTTCAGTTTATAGACTATATTCAGAATCATGTTATATGCTTGGTCATGCATTCTCAACAGTATTCACGCATTTATATTAGTTATTCAATTATCTTATGCTATTCAGTTAATTTTTATTCATGTACATGAGCCCATGCATATCAGCCTAACACCATTTAGCATACTAGTACATTCGATGTACTGACCGCATACTCGTTTCTTGCGCTATGATGTCTCATATCATGGGTTCATATGATCAGGTTCCCGACCGTACTTAGATATCCCAACATATCAGCAACAACAGTTGTGGTAATCCTTATATTTTGAGAATCGACTATATTTATTTTCATTCTTTCAGTTCAGTAGTTAGTTGGAGTTAGTTGGGTCCTGTCCCATCAACTTTTATTCAGTCAGTTTATAGGCTTTCAGACACTTCAGACAGTCAGTTAGTTTGTCATTATTTTTATCAGTTTCAGACAGTTGTTTTAGACAGTTGTTTCCAGATTTATGATTCAGAAATGTTTTAGAACTTAAAACCTTATGACAGATTCAGATATTCCACACATGTTATTTTGTTGTTATTACTCAATGCTCACAACAGGTACCAACTCATGGGTTAACATTTGGTCACTTGTGACCGTAAGTATCTGTGACATACAGGGTGTACTCCCATTGCGTTAAAAACTTAGTATCAAAGACAAAGGTTCTAAAGTGACCTAGGGAGTCTGAAATCCATGTCAAGTAGAGTTTTGTGTATGGGTGTGTAGAACGCCACACTTATGGACAAAAGGTTACGAGGCATTTTTAGGAAAAGTTCCCTTCTTTCAATGTTTATATCATGCGAGTAATCATGATCTCAAGTTAAACTCTTTGTCTAATCCAACTTTTCCTTCCATTTACAGAATATGTCTCCCAGAAAAACTAACGGAAGAAGAATTGGGAGCCAACCAACACCTCCGCCCGTTCAGGAAGATCCCCTGAATGAGTACGTTTCTCACGCAAAATTTTGAGCAACATTCACCACTCTAGCCCATTTTGTGTAAGATCATAATGTTTGTCCAGCTGCTGTTCAGGCCTACCCAGTGGCAAATACTGCTGAACTAGAATTCAGGACTTTACCCGAATAAGCCCTTCTACATTTTTGGGGCCTAAGTTTGAAAAGGATCCACAGGAATTCCTTGACATGGTGCAAAAAGTAATAGACATTATGGGGGTAAATGCTAGTAAGAGTGCTGAATTATCTGCCTAAAAGCTGCAAGATATAGCTTATATGTAGTTTAAGTAGTGGAAACTATATATAGGGGCAGATGTAGGGCTTATAGAATGGGAAGAGTTTGCTACTGCCTTCGTAGATAGGTTCTTTCCATTGGAGTTAAGGGAGGCTAAGGTGTTAGAGTTCATTAACCTAAAGCAGGGAAACATGAGTGTGAAAGAGTATTCCCTCAAGTTTATTAAGTTGTCCAGGTATTCTCCTCTTGTGGTAGCTGATAACAGGTCTAATATGAGCAAATTCATATCTAGTGCATCTGATAGCATGGTCAAGAAGTGTAGGACCACAATACTATTAAGGAGATAGACTTGTCTATGTTTATGGTCCATGCTTAACAGATTGAGGAAGAGAAGACTAAGGTGAAAGAGAGAGAGAATAAGAGGGCTAGAACAGGTAGCTTCAGTTTTGCTCAGCCAAAGTCAGAAGGTGGTAACCATCCTCAGTTCCACCCAAAATCTTCAATCCCATCTCTGTCTTTGGCTAGTGAAAAAGTGCCCAAATTCATAAATGATAATAGGTATAGAGTGCCAGGATCTAAGTCTCAGGGTAGTGTGAACAGTGATCGGATGAATCCTCTTCACTAGAAATGTGGGAGAAACCATTAGGGTATTTGTAAAACTGACAGTGACGTATTTTTTGGGGGTGGCAAGACAGGCTACCGAGTCAGGTATTGTTCAAAGAGTGGTCAGCATGGTTAGTCCAGTCGTATCTTAGTTCCATACGATCGCCTGGCTAAGTAGGGTGCCGCTTACAGTGCCGCCACTGGTTAGCGCCCAAATTAATTGTATAGATTTCAGTCCCGAAAAGATCAGGAAAATTCTCTTGATGTGGTTACTGGTACATTGTAGATATTTTATTTATATGTTTATGCTTTGTTATATCTTGGAGCTTCTCTTTCTTTTTTGACCCCTTACATAACTATCAATTTTGGTGTCAGTCCTGAGATTTTAGTAGAACCTATTTTTCAATGTCTACCCCAGTAGGTGTCTCTATTATAGCCAGGCAAGTATACAGAAATGTCCGATCATAATATCCTAGAAAGTCACTTCAGTTGATCTTATAGAGTTAGAGATGACGGATTCTAACATTATTCTCGGTATGGATTTGCTCCACTCATGATATGCTTTAGTTGATGCAACACTAACAAAAGCTCCCAAGTAAAATTTATCCAACTTATTCAGCTAATCCTACCACAGGATAAAGGCTTCATTCCAATCCATATTGATCTTCTTGAGAGCCCACAATGCCTTGTTCTTAAATTCAATTAGAAAGTGACAAGATTTACCAAATAAGAGTTGATATGGTTACAACAAAATAAGACTCTTGAATAATGTTCGTTAGGCCTAAAGAGCATTATCAAGCCATCGAGACTAATCTACCCTATTAGTATTTATAGTCTTTGCTAGAATTATCTTTATCTCCCTATTAGAGACTTCAACTATACAACTCTTGTAAGGATGGTACGATGTTGCCTTATGTTTCATAAGTTATTTCTCAATTAACTCATTGAATAGACAATTGCAAAAATTAAAATCCCATCACTTATTACTACCTTTGTTATACCAAATATGTAAAATAAATTCTTCTTAAAAAATATAGTCACACCCTTTCTTTTTTTGTTTGGAAGAACAACTAGTTCTACCCATTTTAAACGTAGTCAATTGCAACTAGAATATACTTCATACCATATGAGCTCATTAAAGGTACTATGAAATCAATGCCCCATACATCAAAGAGCTCAATCTTAAGTATTGTGGTCATTGAAAGCTCTTTCCTTTGCGAGATGTTTCCTTACCTTTCACATTGGTCACAAGCTCTTACATAATCATGTGAAAATTTAGGATTGATGGGCTAGTATTATCTGAATTACATGATCTTATGCGTAATATGTTCACCACTATATGAACCCCAACAGGTGATGAGTTACATACCTCTAAAATTCTCATCATCTCTACCTCAGAAACCACATCTCCAAATCATTTTTTCATAAAAAATCCTAAATAAGTATGGCTCATCCTAGAAGAACTTCCTCACGTCATGCCTAAACTTCGTCAGCTATTTAAATGATAGGTCTTTAGACACCACATCACTTACAAAATAATTGGCAAAACCTGCAAACCAAGGAATTAGATCTTGAGATATTACCAATATCTGCTCATCTAGATAAGAACCATTAATTTAAAACTTATCATTCTATTTAGAAATGTCGCTTCTTCAAGGCATGTTAAGTTGGAAGCCACTTTATTCTTAGTCTCTTTTTGATACCTGACCTCAAATTCATAATTCCTGCAATAGAAGCACCCAAAGAATTGATGTTAGTTTGCACCCTTCTTTTCCATAAGGTACCTAAGAGTTGTGTGGTTAGTATGCACAATTGTTTTTGTGATAAGAAAATATGTTCAAAATTTCTCAAATTCAAACACCATAGTAAGTAACTCTTGTTCAATTATAGTATAATTTCTTTAGACGAGTTAAGTGATTTGCTAGCATAATAGACAGGATGTAATATCTTCTCTCGCCTTTGGCCTAGAACTGCCTCTAGTGCCACACTAAAAAAATCACGCATAACTTCAAATGTCATGGATTAATTAGGTGACATAGTAATAGGGGCTAATATAAACTTCTCTTTTGGGTTCTCAAATGCCTTTATGCATACATTATTAAATATACACTTTACCTCCTTCTCCAACAATTTGCACAATAGATTTGCAATTTTAGAGAAGTTCTTGATAAATCTATGGTAAAATCTAGCATGCCTCAAATAGCTTTGAATACCCATAACCAAAAATGGTGGAGTTATTTTTTCAATCACCTTATTATTTTTCTTGTCCACCTTAATACCCTTCTTCAAAATCTTATGACCAAGCACTAGACTTTCTATTAGCATGAAGTGGCATTTTTACCAATTTACCACCAAGTTTCAATCTTTGCATCTCCTTAAAATACTAGAAAAATGGTCCATATAATCATCAAACAAACTACCAACAATCGAGAATTCATCTATAAACACCTCAATAGTATTCTCAGCTATGTCAAAAAAGATGCACATCATGCAATACTAAAAGGCCGTTGGTGCATTGCACAAACCAAAGCATTCTCTTGAATGTTAAATTCCTATATAGACAAGTGAGAGTGGTTTCCTTCATCCTGGAGACAAAATTGAAATTTGATTGTAACCAGTGTATCCATTAAGAAAGCAATTGAAAATTGATGATAACCATAGTATCCATCAAGAAAACAATACCATTCTTTGCTAGAGAGATGATCGAACATCTGATCCATGAAATGTATTGAAAAGTGATCCTACTAAGTCTATGCATTGAACTTCCTATAATCCATACATACACACCACCAGGTGACTGGCCTCCATACTTATAGCTTTCTATAGTCTGTGCATGCACACAACCGACGACTGGCCTCATAGGAATAAGCTCATTTTCTCATTTGGAGCCATAGTGATTCCATTCTTTTTAGAGACACACTAGAATAAGCTAACCTACTTGTTGTTGGAAATAGGGTAAAACACCCCCGCATCCAACCACTTGGTAATTTCCTTATTCATCACCTCTTACTCTCATATGTATTAAGTCTTTATTATTGCCCAATACTAGGTACATAATCTGGCTCAAGTTGAACTTTTTATGTCCGAATTCCTGATAAAATCCTAATAATATCATTAATGGACCATACAATTGACTTCATGAACTTTTGCAACATAGACACTAAAGCTTCAACTTATGAATCTATCAAATTAGTAACTACAATAATTAACAATGTATTATTGGCTCCCAAGAATGTGTAACAAAGATGTGACATAAAAGATTTAAGTTCCAAGATTGAAGGCTCCGTAATAGAAGGCGTAGATAGAAGGGTCACTCTATTCTTCAAATCAAGATCTAGCTTATCTGGTGAAAAATTGTTTGATCCCCTACAATTATGCCCATTCACCATCTCATCATGCCCTTTAGTGTCATCACCCACAAAATTCATAATCACCACTGTACGTACTTTGACTCCAAGCCTTTTCTTAATAGGAAATAATCCTCATTAACTGTATCAAGTCTTCATATGATTAGACTCCATATCAACTAATACATTTCCAGTTAGAAGAAAGGGTCTCCCCAAAATAATAGGAACCTAAAAGCAACCTCACAGTCTAGGATGAAAAAATCAGCTGAAAAATGTAGGATGTAACCTTCACAAACACAACATATGATTCCCATGGGATTCTTTAAAATATAATCCTCCATGATAAGGATCAAAGCTTTTCCAAAATTTAAAGACCTAATTGGGCATGGAATCTTGAATTCTCTAGGATCTTTCTTCTTCCCAACAAAATGTGGAAAGTTGTTGCACTATAATAGTGCATACTATTAGAAGACTCAAAACATACATTCCACTTATTCGCCAATAACTCTTTCATAATATTTGCATAACTTGGCATTTGCTCAAGAAACCTCAACTAGAGGGATGTTCACCGATAATTTTTTCAACATGATGAAAAACTTTTTGTACTTTCCCTCTTCAACCTTATTCTTTAGTCTTCTTAGAAAAAAAGGAGGAGTTCTTGGAATGGGTGTAAATACATATGTAACCTCCTATTTCTTTCCCTTTTTACCTTAGCTCTTATTCAGCAACTGATCTGTCATAGTTTCATGGCACTTTTGATGATTAGAAATAGAAAATATGTAAGTAGTTAGGTCCTTCTATTAGATATGATGTGTTTTATGTTTGTGTTGAAGGAAAAAAGTGTTTGAAATTAGTGTAATAAAATAAGAAGAAAATTCTCCAATTAAGTGAAGTCTCTTCTTGGAAAATGAGTCATTGGGTGATGCTACAACTCGTCGTCCAAGCCATATGGTTAATAGTGAATAAATCTGAGAAGGAAGATAAACTTGAAGTTGTCTATGACTCATAAGGATTGTCTATAAGTCATCGGGAATATCATTTAGAGAAGAATTTGGTCAATGTCCTTAAATTATACAAGTTGGATCTTAGTGTAGATAAGGCTGGTAACAAGTCATAGTATCTAATTATGACTCATTGTGATGACCATTTTGAGCACTTGAATAAAAGATCTAAAAGTTTAAAATACATTGGAGAGGAAATGACCCCAGCTAATGACTCATATGGTGAGATGAAGAGTCATCATCAAAGAGAAAATAAGATAGGAAACAAAGCTGACAACGAGTCATCATTAGTCAAGACGACTCGTTGTATAAAGCATACCCAATGCTGACCTTATTTTCCTACTTCATTTTGGTTTGGTTTCTTTGGTTATTTTATTAAAATATAAATACCCCTTTGATTTCCTTGTATTATTTTATGCATCTCTTCATTCACAATGCTACATTTATTCCTAGATTCATTTGTTTTTGGATTCCTTTGTTCTTGGTTTTGCGTTCTTGAATATTAATTTGAGATTTTGGTTTTTATTATTCAAGAATTGAAATATTATCCACATGCTTTCTTTTATGAATTTAATGGATGTTCATGCAAACAAGAGCGACTAAACTACCTAACAAGGGTTGTGGGAACCTCGATGGACTACCAAAGTAAAGAAAGTGGAAAGTCCTTCTTGATCAATATGCTTGCATGTATTGTGAGCTTCTTCGGTTTGATTGCTTTCTTAATGACTGTAGAAGTTAAGAACTTGCATGTATTCAATACTTACTTCAAAAAAGAGATAGAGACTAGGAAAAGGAGATAACAACAGTAATTTGAGGCAACCAACGCTCATTGAATTAACTTGACACTCAAAAGGAAATAGTTAATCTAGGGTCCAGGATAATTTTTAGTAAGGCGACACTCTGACACTCAAAAGGTACAGAGTGAAATTCTCTAAAGGTTTTTACAATACAGTTGGTGATACATATCTTATCAAATTTTGCATACAATGTATTAGGAAAGTTTAGTGGAGCACAATAAGCCTACAGAGTTGGAAGTTAGGGGAAACACAACCCTTGAATACATCTCATAATGACACCATTCCCAAAACCCCCCCTTTTACTATTTTGTAATTTTCCAACTACTTCAGCATATTTTTCATAAATATTTCTCCTTTACCTATGGGTTCAACCTTTGTTGAGTTATATATTTGAAATTTACCGCATTATATTTCTTGGAGTTATAATTTGGGTTATATCAAAGTTTGGTGTCGTTGTTGGGGAATAGAGTTACAAATAGATTTACTAGAGTTATTGAGGTTGTTAGGTTTCATTTTTCTTCTGTTCATGAGGCATACACCGGTGTATGCCCAATACTTAGAGTCATGGCAATTCCTTGATCCTACTTGATATTAAGCTGGATCAGATCTTACGATAAAATTGTAGATAGAAAAACAAGATCACAGAGACCATCATGATCCTAATTGGATTCCTTTACCTCCGCAGGTTGTTCAAAAGAAAACCGCACAAACCACTTTATTATTACTAGTTAAAGAGAATTTAAGAAAAGATTTTGTTGTCTATCATGCATCACAAGATTAAAGAGTGAGAAAATAAGAATAATATCAAGAAGAACTCGATAGAGTTAGAAGAGAGAGTATTTAAGTACACCTAAATTTTTTGTACTTTCCAAGATATGATGATCTGAAGAATGATTTGGGGTATGTTGAGTTATTAAAATGGATCTATAATTCCTCCTAAGTTGTCTCAGGGGGTGAAGTTTGATATTACGAGTGCTATGATCCAGTTTTTGAATCTGAAGTGTGTGTTTGTTGGTCTGTCGACCAATGATTCCATGTAACGCCCTAAATCTAGTACCCGGAATGCTACACGGTTCTCATGACCCCAAAGGACCACAAGCTAACCTATGACTGATATCTGTACCTGAACACTGCATAATATACGTATATAAATGCGGAAACATAAGATGTAAGTCCATAAGGTTAAAATCTGAAACATAAAATCTGATAAAACAATGTTTAAACGGGGTATAGAAATACCCAAAATTGAAATGAACTGTCTGAATATACTATATTCTGAAAGCCTCTAAACTGTCTAAATTAGAGGTTAATGGGACATGTCCCCAACTAACTCCAACTACTGAAAAAAACTAATTACTAAAATAATAAAGTAATTATCATGTCCTCGAAGGATGAGGATTCACTGTTAACTCTGACTACTAGATAATGGAATGCTAGTGATACTCTGGAGCTCGTTCTTCTGAACCTATGGTGTAAAGTAAAACAACATAGCGCAAATACGTCAATACAATTGAATGTACTGGTATGCATGTGAGGTAAGCTGAATACAAGGGTTCATATGCGTGAACAATACTAAATGACTGTATAACATAATCGTGTGAATACATGCATGAACAAGTAACTGTAATTGAGACCATACTGACACAGGATACTGAGTTCTGAGTACTGATTTACTAACATCTGGGTTTACTGATACTGATAATGGAGTGTACTGAATACTGGGGAACTGATGGTATATTACTGATAGAGGAATGATTGTTTCTAACAGTTCTAATTATGAAAAACAGGTCTGATTGACAGTATCTAACAGTCCTCCAACTAATTACTGGTAACATGGGATACTGATAACTGACATAGCTGATATAACTGATATAACTGATATTGAGAGATTGTATCTGACAATCTATGTTCTGATGGAACTAGCTGAGTTTCATACAGTTCTAAGTTGACCTTATCTGACAATCTTGAATTCTATAGAACTATCTGAGTTTTATTACTGAGACTGAATGACTGTATCTGATAGTCCTGATTCTGTAACTGAAACTATGGGAAGTAGTTATCTAATTGATATGCCCCAAATAATCAAAATATAGCTGAGTTAGGGTCCAATCTATCACCCTAATTGGAAAGGTGTCAATACTGTGCCACTGGTAAAGATAATCTGTGAGTAACCCTCATATAATAGGTAACTCTAGTGAGAATGGTGGGAACCCTCATATAACAGGTTAAGCCACCTCATCTATCCTCATATAACAGGCTATGATGTCTCAACCTATGCTGGCTATGTAGTTCAGGAACACAAGAATTGCTTCTAAGAATCACACCCTCATATAACAAGTTAGTTCCCATCCTTGGGTTCACTCGGTGTTAATTCCTACTCCCATCTAAATAGACACTGAACATAATTAACAGAACTAGACTAGACTGAATTCATGGAGTTCCGTTGACTGGTGGAATACTACTGAGATTTCTGAATTTAATGAGATTTCCTGAGTCACATAACTGAGTGTGTTTTATGAATCATGGCTTGATTGAGGATATCGTGAAACATGACAATGGATCTAGATACACAGCTATGTCATTTGGGTACAATTACCCCTAGGACTCGATGGAAGAAAACTGACAAAGTATAACTTTCTTGTATACATGGATAACTTCAACAATTCATACTTCAACAGTAGGCGATATTTCATGAAGCACATACTTTTCATAATCTCGTATATAGCTTAGAATGCACACAATCATGTCTTAAATTCATCATTTTAATATCATTAATATATCATCACTCCATTGCATTACACAACAATCCTCATGGAAATCATTTTAAACATAGGTGAACACATATATTCATAACTTGGGTCACAGTCTAACTATCAAGCATAATTTCTATTGTCCTAGGTATTTTATCAAACACTTAGGTTGCATGATTGAAGTCTTAGGCATGAGCATAAATTTAATATAACCTTACTTCGCAATTCAATCCAATTTCATGATTTCAGTCCACATATTAGCGTAATTTCATAAAGGCATAATAAAGGTTCCATCTTGGAATTCATACAACATCAACACACAAACATAATTCAATTCATAGAATGAATTGACGAATTCGTAATTTAGAACTTGATTCTTGGGCTTCATAGATGAATGGAGTCCATGAATGAACACTATGCATACCTTAGATGGAAGATACTTGATGATTCACGAAGAAATTTCCTTGAACTTGGATCCCTAATTGAAAACGCTAATGTGTTTTTGAGAGCATTTTGAGTTAAAAGGGTGTGTTTTGGTGTAAATAAGTCTTAATCCCGTGTTTAAACCTTATATAGGGTTGGGAAAATTACCTCTTTGCCCTTAAAAATGTAGACATTTAATGATTAAATAACTGGGCACCGATGCTATGAGTGATGCAGCGCGTCGAGGGATGCGATGCTATACCTAATGTGGCACGCCATGAACGTATAGAGCCTCAATTGTTTTGGCTCTGGCAGTCTGCACAACTGGTGACCAACGCGATTGGCGATGCAGCATGCCAAGATCGTGTTGGTCCACTATTTTGGACTTCTAATCTTGATCTAAATGAGTTTTTGAAAAATTCAAAAAACATATCTGGGAACACCTATTGACCTTCCTGATCATGAATCAATAAAAATATAGACCAATAAAGGACATTATGGTGTCAAAATGAATTTTCCAACTTTTGAAGGTGAAAATTAAGCTAAGTTTGGAATGTAGCTAAGATTTTCTAAGTCTAGGACCCTCTTGACACAGTTAAAGGACTGTATTAAGCTTTAGAATTTTACGGGGTTTATAATATCTCCCCCTTGAGAACATTCGTCCTCGAATGAGACTGACTGAGAGGGGAAAAATGATAGACTAAAACACATACTGAGGATGAATGAATGGAACATGATTTCATGACTGACATGACTGATTGTAATACCCCACATATTTCTAAGCTAGGAGAAGAACCATTTTTCCTACATATGAAATCTTCTATCCTGTGATTCATACTTGAGTACATGACTTACAATGAGTATCCTAGAAATAAGATATCTTATGACGCGTTAAGCATGTTCATATGAGTCACTTAAGGTAATACAAGCTAAGAGATTTTGAATCCATAAAGTTTTAGTGTTCGATTTCGTAAGGGTCATATTTGAATGAGTATAACTCGATGTTAATGTGGTATTTCTTCATATTTATACCCACCACCACATTATAGAGAATCGAATTATCTTTCCAACGATACCAATTTCTCCTTAATCCAATACCCGAGAAAAAAGGTATGCCCATTTTCGTGAGAGACAGTAAGGGTATGCGATTGGTTTGGCGCCGCCCAACCAAACTTAGGTGATTGGTTAGGCGCCGCCCAACCTGGCTTGTGCGATTACTTGGGTGCCTCCTAATTTAGTTCCAAGTGCCAAAAACACTCCGTTTTGAGTTATTTTGAGGGTAATTAAGTCTTTTAACACTCCTTACACGGCCCTAAACTTAACCCTACGAAATATATAGATCCTAATTACATTACAATCCTACTAACATCTTAAGTTCATCATCCAAGAGCACTAAAAGATAAAAACAACTAGGGTTTCATAATTAAGCTCGAAGATCCAAATTCAAGGAAATTCCTCTGTCAATCATCAAAAATCTTTCTTCTAAGGTATGCGTGAGTTGATTCATGGACTTCTTTCATCCATGAATCTCAAGAACTATCTTCTAAATTATGTATTATGATGTTTATGTTGTTGGTGGTTAATGTTCATGTGGTTGGAGTTTGATGATGCCTAAGATGGGATCTTTGCATATTTTGTGTGAGGATATGGTGGTATTTAATGTATTTATATGTGAAATTGGTGGTTGAATATTTGTAATCTTGATGAATCTTCCTATGCCTAAGATGTGCATGTAAGGTGTTTGTGAAAATACCTAAGGGAATAGAAATCATGCTTTTATGACATAATAAGTCCTAAATGACTATTCGATGTTCTACGTTTATGTTCAACGTGATCCCCATGCTATTGTATTGAATTGAAGATGTTGTATGAGATGCTCATGATATTGTTGTGATTTGGAATGACCATTTTATTGAAGCCATGCAAGTATATACATGTTGTGTGCATTCCCAATCATGAGATAGTTTGTTGAGAATCATTCTTATTATTAAATCCTTACTTATGATATTGTGAATTGTGGACTCTACTCTTATGATCAAGTCAGTCATGTGTGTCAGTTTCCTTCCATCGAGTCCTGGGGGTACTTGTACCCAAAAACTATAGTTGTGTGCCTAGAGCTAGTGTCATATTTCAAGACATCCTCAGTCAAGCTATGCTCCATAGATTTCAGTTAGTCACGTGACTCAGAAAAACTCAGAAATCTTAACAGTTTAGTAGTCCCAGTAGTTTCAGTACTCTCAGTCAGACCTCAGATCTCAAGTAGCTTTTCCATCAGTCATCAAAACTCAGTGAATTCAGCTTAGTTCAGCTAAGAAAATATTATCAACTCAGTTAATCAGTTTATAAATCAGTTCAGTTCAGTTAGTCAGTTCAGCGCAGATAATTATTTTAGAGTCTTTCAGTTAGGAGTAGGGACTAGCACCGAGCGAGTGCAGGGATGGCGGTTTTTCCCGTTATAAAGGCAGAGCCATTAGAAAAAATCCCTATACTCCAAAACTATGTAGCCAGCACAGGATAGGAGTAACCCATCAGATTAAGGCTATACTTGACTATTATATTGCCTTAGGCTTGATTTCCTATTCAGGGTCACCCGTCAGAGAGGCTTGACTATAGTAGAGGTCTCTACCTGTGGAACGGTAATGAAACCCTTCCAATCAGGGTAAAGATTGGACCCCACCAGTATAGTATCGGGGCATGTCAGTTAGGTTACTACCTCCCACAGTCACAGTTACAGTTTCAGTATCAATGTTCAGAGTAAAATCAGGAATCAGGACTGTCAGATACAATCATTGATCTCAGTAAGGAACTCAGATAGTTCCATTGATTCCTGGACCATCTCGTCAGATAGGCTTGGTACCATATTCAGATGCTTATTATTAGATCTAGAGGTCATCCGGCAGACAGGCTTGATTTCAATCTCAGATTCAGTCGAGTATTCTCATTATCAGTTTCAGAGATCACTCGTTAGCTAGTACTGATCTCAGACTTAAATGTTCAGATGCAGTTGGAACTCAGATAGTTTTCCCCAGAATTAGGACTGTTAGATACAGTCATCCATGTTATCAGTCATTCAGTATCACAGTATCATGAAACTCATGTTGTCAGAGTTCAAACTTAAGTAGTCAGTATCTCCACGAGTTCAGTAGTAGTTACTTATGTATGTATGCATGTATGTATTCTCACATTCATATTAGTCAGCATGTTTAAGCATATAAACCCCATGCATTTAGCCTACCCCCACATAGTACCATGTTTATAACGGAATTCTGAGCATGAAACTAAATACCAAGTTGGTAATGAAACTGAACATGTAAACTGGGTAAGCTTAAGGAAAGCTTTTATCTTGAACTGAGTCTGAATTAGCGAGAGGAGGTGAGGATACTTTGTATGTCGGTCTGCTTCTTCGTTCCAAGTATCTCTCTCAATGGACTAATTCCACCAAAGAACTTTAACTAGAGGGACTTCTTTGTTCCTCAGTCTACAAATCTGGTAGTCTAGGATTTTGACTGTGATTTTCCTCATAAGAAAGAATGTTCTGAACATCTATGCTCTGAATAGGGACTACAACTGTCGAGTCACCTACATAGTTTTTGAGCAAAAAGTCATGGAAAACTGGATGAACTGAGGCTAGATCTGAAGGTAACTTGAGCTTATGAGCTATCTTACCGTAACGACTGAGAATTTTTAAAGGGATCGACATATAGAGGACTAAGCTTTCCCTTCTTACCGAACTGCTTCACTCTTTTAATGGGAGAGATCTTGCGATGCACATAGTCACCAATCTTGAACATGCATAAATGGAACATGAGAACATAGCTGAGTCTGTAAAGGATGACATGAACTGAGTCTAGAACGTGATACATGAACTGAATACTGTGAACTAAATATCGAGCTTCTAAATACATGGCTCATGGCTAAGATTGGAACTTGAGGGTTAACTTATGAGTATCCCCTACTCCAAACTGGATTCATTATGTAAAGAGAGAATGGAATGCTCATGTTATGAACGTTTAGGGAATTATAGTGTATCTCCCCCTTGGGACACTATGTCCCTCGAAGAATATTGACTTGGATGAGCTGCTGGGGAAACTGAAGCGATGCACAAGACACCTACAAACTGAGTCTTAACTGAATAACTGGGATCTGAAACTGAAACATGATACATGAATTGAGCTGAGCTTGCGTCTATCTAGTTGGTTCACCTTAGAATGGTTATATCCATGAGACTTTGGATAGTACATCTAGATGGAAGGGACCGGAACCCAAACCATACAAACTTATCTGTCTAACTGCTAAACTGAATTACTGTATTTACGGACTAACTCATGCTGAAAGATTATAGTCGACTAACTGGAGCCTTTTCTCTAACACTCTTTATATAGAGTTCTAGTGGCTTTAGGGTGCAAGGAAATTTTGGCCTTGTCTAAATAAGATAGCTGAATGAGAAAATCATTACATGGCTAAAGTTCGGTAAGATGAGTTGAGTCCTACAAACACCATTTAAGATGAAATGACTAAGACTTTTGCACTGCAACTAAGATTACTGAAAAAATTCAGATGGGTGCTGAAAAAAGTGCATAGATGTACTACTCATCTGATTAACTAGATAGCTAACAGATGAATATTGGGCGTGTAAGACTGAACTATTCTGGGTATGAATTGCTATACTGAGACTATAGAGTATTATACACAGAAGTTAATGGCTGACTGGGTATCATGAGGAAACTGAGCATGAATTTCATGAAAGTTGTATTAATTGCGGATGCAAGACCGAATGTACTACATGATTTGGAAACATTTCATAGGCTGAGGTACTGAAATACTAATAACTAAGTATCTGACAACTGTATGCTATGGTCAAGCAAGCCTGGAACTGAACTAAGTTTCTGATCTGATTACTGAACTGAAGCTGACACTATAACTAGGATTCATACTGGAACTAAATGTCAGGTTCTGATAACTGAACATTGATAAATGTGGTTTAGACTGATACTGAAGTACTTAATTCTGAGACTAAACACTGATTTTTGAGTACTAAATGCTGAAACTGTAATTGAGAGGGTAACTGAGTTTTGATGGTTACGCAATGAAGACATAGATAAGTCGAGGATCTGAAAGTGTACTATCACTTTGTACTATCCCAACTTCTAATTACAACCTCTTTCTATCCCTTTACTTGCATACTTAATATGACATTTAAGTCTATCTTCATTACTATACCCTTGGGTAACATAAGAATTCAACAATCTTCTCTTAACATAAAATATTTACTCTCTCCCTTCTAATCAACTACTCATCGCTACACTATTTTCACAAAGAGAGCTTACTGAAGAGCTAAATCAGGAGGACCTGAAGCATGAATGGATACTAACTGAACTTGACACATGGCTGAGGCCTGAGAAATATAATATCAATAGCTTAGATTTACCCAAAAGGTCTGAACTAAGGATATAGTGGATATATGACATATATTGGATTTAATTGATCAGTAGGAGTATATCATGAGTGATGGAAGTTGAGTATACTGTAAAGCGTGACATGTGTACATGAGTCATGAGCTGCATGATCAGAGTTTGGATTGTTTTGTATTCGTGGTCCATGACTTGGATTGCTGAGAAGAGTAAAACTGAACTCCTTATGCTGGGAACTAGAATCATACATGATTCCATGGAAAACATGTGAATATAAGATGGGTTCATGGAATGGAGATGTAAAACATGCAAATGTATCATGCTGACTGAAGTATGAAACTTTACACTGAGATAAGGACGGGTTGGGAATCATCTTTCCCTTACTACTATCCTATACATGTCGACACTAATACTGGAATCTGAAAGCCTGAATCTTTCTGAGATTTCATAACCGAACAGTGCCTGTATATCTGTCGGGCTATGATAGATTGACCCACTAGGGTGGAGACTAAGAAAGGTCCTGTTAACACTTGGTCTGACCTCAATGTTAACTGACATGCAAAGAGTCACAAAAGAAGAGAAGTTCATAGGATTGATGAGACAAAAACATGTAAATAAAATATCTATAACATACCAGTGACCAAATTAGAAGGCCTTTCCTAATTCAGTCGGGGCTAAATAGAATGGAATCTATTTGGGCATTTACCACTGATGGATCTTGAGGAGGCATCCTGCTGATTCGGGAGATCAAACTAAGCTGAAGAATGATTATGCTGGCTTTGAGGACCAGGCCTAGGACATTATCAAACTTTATTACCCGAATTACCACATCTGAAACACACATCACTGCTGACTCTGCATATGGTCTTATGATACTTACCACAAGTCTGACAAATTGGATGGCTTCAAGCACTACTAATACTTCCCTGAGGTTTAGGACCTGGCGTCCTATCTCTGAATTTAGGGACTAGAGTACTGTCCAAGGAAGGAACTAGAATAGAAAACTTTGGGCGTAACTAAAAACGGTTACCACCCTCTGACATAGGCTGGTTGAAATTGAGCCTACCTATTCTAGCTTTCTTATTTTTTTTCTTTCTTTCTTTTTTACTACGCTTTCCCACCTCGATCTGCTGGGCATAAATCATGATCTTGGGTAGGAAAATGACGTGCTGATTCCTCTGAGCTACTACTTAATAGGATATAGTAAGAGAGTCTATTCTGAATTCGCCATAAAAGACAGGCTCGTCCAGGGAATCTGCTTGGACGAGCGGAAGTACCGACTGGTTCTCGGTCCTTCTTTCATTAGTCCTTTTGGGGGACATGTTCTGTAATGAATGGAAGGAGTGAATTAGACTAATAGTTCAACTTGAGCTAACACTCACTCGCATGACATGAATACTGAAAGAAGGGAAATTATTCCTAAAACATCTCATAGCCCCCTGCACATAAGTGTGGTGCATAACACATCAATGTACAAGACTTTACTAGATGCAACTTTCAGACTTCCTAGGACACTATTAAACCTAGCTCTGATACCAAGTTTGTAATGCCCCGAATCTGGTACCCAGAATGCTACACGGTGCTCATTACCCCGAAGGACCACAAGCTAACCCATGACTAATATCTGTACCTGAACACTGCATAATATACGTATATAAATGAGGAAACATAAGATATAAGCCATAAGGTTCAAATCTAAAACATAAAATATGATAAAATAATATTTAAATAGGGTATAGAAATACCCAAAATTGAAATAAACTATCTGAAAGCCTCTAAACTATCTGAATAAGGAGTTGATGGGACATGTCCCCAACTAACTCCAACTACTGAAATGAACTAAGTACTGAAATGATAAATTAATGATCATGTCCTCGAAGGATAATGACTCACTACTAACTCTGACTGCTGGATAATGGAATGCTACTGATGCTCTAAAGCTCGTGCTTTTGAACCTATGGAATAAAGTAAACCACTATAGCACAAATACACCAGTAAGATTGAATGTACTGGTAAGCATGTGAGGTAGGCTGAATGCAAGGGTTCATATGCAAGAAAAGTACTAAATGATTGTATAACATAAATGTGATAATACATGCATGAAAAAGTAACTGTAACTGAGACCATACTGACACTAGGTAATGAGTTCTGAGTACTGATTTACTAACATATGGGTTTACTGATATTGATAAATGAGTCTACTGAATACTTGGGAACTTATGGTATATTACTGATAGAGGAATGATTGTTTATAACAGTTTTGATTACAAAGAACTGGTCTGATTGACTGTATCTGACAGTCCTCTAACTGATTATTGGTAATATGAGTTACTGATAACTGACATAACTGATATAACTAAGATAAATCATATAACTGATATAACTGATACTGAGCGACTATATCTTACAGTATATGTTCTAATTAAACTAGCTGAGTTCTATACTTTTCTGAGTTGACTGTATTTGACAGTCTTGAATTCTGTAGAACTATTTAAGTTCTATTACTAAGACTGAATAACTATATCTAATAGTCTTGATTCTGTAAATGAATCTATGGGAAGTAGTTATCTAACTGACAAGCCCCAAATAATCAAAATATAGTTTAGTTGGGGTCCAATCTGTAATCCCAATTGGAAGGGTGTCAATACCGCGCCACTGGTAGGGAAAATCTGTGAGTAACCCTCATATAATAGGTAACTCTAGTGAGAATGGTGGGAACCCTCATATAACAAGTTAACCCACCTCATCTACCCTCATATAACAGGCTATGATGTCTCAACCTACACTGGCCATGTAGTTCAGGAACACAAGGATTGCTTCTAAGAATCACACCTTCATATAACAAGTGAGTTCCCATCCTTGGGTTTTCTCGATGATAATTACTACTCCCATCTGAATAGACACTGAACATAATTAACTGAACTGGTCTGGACTGAATTCATGGAGTTTCATTGACTGACGAAATACTATCGAGATTTCTGAATTTACTGAGATTTCCTGAGTCACATGATTGACTGAGTTCTATGAATCATGACTTGACTGAGGATATCATGAAATATGACACTGTCTATAGATACACAACTGTATCTTTTGAGTACAAGTACCCACAGGACTCGATGGAAAGAAACTGACAAAGCATGACTTTTTTGAATACATAGCCAACATCAACAATTCATACTACAACAGTAGTGGATATTTCTTGAAGCACATGGTTATCATAATCTTGTATATAGCTTATAGTGAACATGATCATTCCTTAACTTCATCATTTTAATAGTATGATTATATCATCACGCCATTGCATTACACAACAATCCTCATGGAAATAATTTTAAATATAGGGGAACACATACATTCATAACTTGGGTCACAGTCTAACTATCAAGCATAATTTCTATTCTCCTAGGCATTTTATCAAACACTTAGGTTGCATGATTTAAGGCTTAGGCATGAGCATGAGCATGAATTTAATACAACCTTATTTCACAGTTCAACCTAATTTCATGATTTCAGTTCACATATTAGCATAATTATATAAATACATAATAAAGGTTTGATCTTGGAATTCATACAACAACAACTCATGAACATAATTCAATTCATAGAATGAATTGAACAATTCATAATTTAGAACTTGATTCTTGGGCTTCATGGACGAAAAGAGTCCATGACTGAACACTATACATACCTTAGATGGAAGATTCTTGATGATTCACAGAGAAATTTGTTTTAACTTGGATCCCTAATTGAAAACCCTAATGTGTTCTTGAGAGGATTTTGAGAGAAAATGGTGTATTTGGTGTAAATGAGGCTTAATCCCATGTTTAAGCCATTTAGGGTTGGGAAAATTACCCCTTTGCCCTTACAAATATGGACATTTAATGACTAAATAACTAGGCACCGGCACTATGAGTGACACGACATATCAAAGGCTGCGAAGCTATACCCGATGCGGCGCGCGATGAATGCGTCAAGCCTCAGTTATTTTGGCTCTGGCAGTCTGCACAACTGGTGACCATTGTGATTGGCGATGTGGCGCACCAAGATCGCATTAGTCCACTATTTTGGACTTCAAATCTTGATCTAAACGAGTTTCCAAAAAATCTAAAACTCATTCGGGAACACCTATTGACCTTCCTGATCATGAATCAATAAAAATACGGACCATTAAAGGAAATTATGGTGGAGAAATGAATTTGCCAACTATTGAAGGCCAAAATTAGGCTAAGTCTGAAATGTAGCTAAATTTTTCTAAGTCTAGGACTCCTTTGACACACTTAAAGGACTGCATTAAGCTTTAGAATTTTATGGGGTCTTACACGCCAACATCTACAACATGAATTTTTTTGGGATCTTCACTTTGTATAATTTACCTAGGGTGAGTCGAGAAACCTTGAGACTCAGGTTGTTCCCATTATTTGTTATAGGCAAAGAAACATTATGGTTTGGGGAACCAAGTCATGGACCCATCACTAATTTGAACGAGTTGT